>OX638381.1:24214022-25662848 GCA_951813785.1 Criorhina ranunculi
GGGCTGTAAATTCCAGCAACCCGAGTATGTTCCCTCAAATAAATAAAATATTTCGGAGGAAAAACATTAGCGACTGGCCAAGTCTTAAGATCCCCCGAACGACGAACAACGAACAAGTACTGATTACAGCAGGCATTGATCCGGGGAACGCAGTCGATGATGACAACTTCTTTGTGGTCGAGGATCCGCAGGAGAAAGTGGAAGTCATAGGAGCGACTTTCCAGGAAGTGTATAAGGTGAATGCTAGCATTCGCCCGAACCACGACCTGGAGAATCGCGTCCTTGTGCACAACCACTACCTTCGAAGTGATATACAGAACTGGCGATCTGAGAACACCGGTTCACCGAGTTCAATGACGATAACATGGCAAATAATGTCGTCGCCAACGAAAGGGTTCATCCCCCGTTCATATCGAAGGTCGAACTCCAAACGATCTTCGACTCACTTAGAAGGAAGAAATCAGAGGGAATCGATGGAATATCGAACATTGTGCTTCGACATCTCCCCCTAGTAGTGGTGGACATTTATACTTTGCTGATGTTCGGCAAGAGACTTATTGACCGGATATTCCCCCGGATTGGAGCTATCTTTATCCCTTTTGGGAATAGCGTGAACCACCGCTGTTTTCCAATGCGCATTATTCAGCGCAATCCGGGGAATCTCCGGTCAATAAGTCTCTTGCCGAACATCAGCAAAGTATTCGAAAAGGTGATCCATAGAGCCCTGGCTAAGTGGGTTGAGGACAATAAAATAATTCCTGATAATCAATTCGGTTTCAAGGCGGGTCATGATACAATACATGCCGCGTCTAAACTGGTATCTGATATCCAATGGAACAAATGCAAGAACCAATGCACGGGTGCCTGCCTGGTTGATTTGGAGAAGGCCTTCGACACCGTATGGTTAGAGGGGCTCTTTTACAAGTTGAGCAGGTTGGGTATAAGCAAACCACTGCTGTACATGCTATGTAACATGCTGACCAGTAGACGGTTCATTGTGAAAAATGGCAATGTGACTTCTGCTGGTACATTCGAAGTTAAAAATGGTCTGCAACAGGGTGCAGTAAATTCGCCGGTCCTCTTCAACATTTACACGAGCGATCTCGTAGGTTCTCTTCATCATGCTATTGCGTACAGATCAGGTCCAAAGATCGCAATCGTGGGACAGCACGGGCGACCATTAGAGAGTCGAAGTGTAGTCAGATACCTCGGGATCTGGCTAGACCAATATCTGTATTTTAACAAACATGTGGATGCTGCTCTGGCCAGAACCCGAGTTGCTTTTGCCCTTACAAAGAGACTGTTTTACAGCAGCCAACTCGAGGCGAGGGTAAAGGTAATCTGCTATACGGCCCTAATCCGGCCAATGCTTACATATGGTTGTCCCGTGTGGTTCAACGTGCGGGCAAGCTTGATGGAAAGGATTCAGGTGTTTGAGAGGACTTGCCTTAGGCCTTGCCTTCGCCTATACAGAACACCAGAGTCTGAATACAGAAAATTCTATTCCAATGAGGTCCTATACAACAAGGCGGACCTAATCAGAGTGGACAATTTCATAGTGAAGCTTACTCGAGGGCACATTGCAAGAGCAATGAACTCGGTCAATAACCTGATCAATACTATGTATCACGAGAGGGTGCGCCTTAACGACTTCGTCCCCCCAGAAGCTTTTCTGCATTTTGACAAGGAAGGGCTGATCCAGGATAGGTTAGCGGTGCCGCTAATCTTCCATGTGGCCCGGACAACTGTGGAAAGGCAACTTAACTACGGTCGAGACGTCGTTGAGAGCACTGAGGAGCGCCTCCGATTCAGTAGGTCGGTTTCGGAGCGCGACATCAGGGATGTTGGGCGGCAGCACCAGACTTTCTGGTGGCTGTCAGAAAGCGAGGGAACTCCCTCGTCGAACCCTATCGATCCGGGCTAGTCCAGAGATGGACAAAGCTGGCCATGGCCGGCTTACATAGTTTAAGGTTATTTAAAGGTAGATTTAAGGAAATAAAAAAAAAATACAAAAAAATACAAAAAAATACAAAAAAATACAAAAAAATACAAAAAAATACAAAAAATACAAAAAAAATATAGATTAGATTGTTAGATTGTTTAAGTAAATTAAGTTAGGTTGGGTCGAAAGACATAGATTAAGAATTAAGTTTAGCTTAGAGTGCCCGTGTAGGGCCAGTAAATTAGTATAACATAGTAAAGTTAGTTAAGCTAGTTTTAAGCGTTTTTTTCCTAGCAAATAAGAGTACTAGATTTAATAAATAAAAATGCATTTAAAACAAAACAAACAACGATTTAAGAACCAATGAGCACAACTATTCAACGATAAAAGTGGCAGTTAATTGGTCAAACATAAGAAAAAAGATAAATTGATTTGTTTAAACGGTTTATTATTTTTTCGAAGTATCGGTCAGCTTGTGTAGTATCCACCAAGCACGTAGCTTCTTCACAGCTAAATGTTCATGCAATATTGTTTGAATTGCGGTCTTACTAATGCCCAAGGTTGCTTCTATTTCACGATTGGTTACATGCCGATCAGTTTCAACCATGGCGCGTACAGCATCAATGCTTTCTGGAACAACAGCACTGCAAGGGCGACCATCACGCAATTCATCACGCTAGCACGACCGCGTTTGAATTCTGCGAACCAGTTGTAAATTGTTGCATTTGATAGTACTTCAACATCAAAAGCCAAACGGAGTCGATCTATACATTCTTGTTATGTTAGACCGCATTTAAAATCATAAAAAATCATACAACGAAATCCGTTAGGTAGGAGAAACTTCCTTTTTTCCACTAAGTTGTTAATTAAAACACACTGTAGAAACGAAACTAATTAACGATTTTTAACGTGTCACTGTTTCTTACCGTAAAGAGTTTCAAATTTTAAGAATATGATATTTAGAAACATCAAACAAATTAGTGCTGCCAAATTCTAAAAAACTTATCGGACAACCTACGTATTCCTAGAAAATGTAATTTAAAGCAATTTAAAGTGGAGTTTTATTTTATGTTAGTAAACTTTATAGCAAATACACAATTATATCAAAAGAAAGCTCGTTTTAAATTATAAGCCTGCGGCCAAATGTCTAAGAAGTCCTTCCTCCTAGATGTGTGTTCGCTGTCGATTATGAAATAATGAAGGTGGATATGAGGCTAATCTGTGAGAAGGTCAATATAGTTAAAATATATCAAAGCTTTTACATATCAAAATACCTATTGTACCCGAATATTTATGTTGACATTCTTGTATCTTGGTAATCCTTTCCACTATCACTTGGACGAATAAAAGTTCTACAAATATACAACCGCGTTTAGGAGTTTTAAATTTCCTTAATGACTTTTAAAAGTTCTATAAACTCACGTAACTTAAATAAAATATTGATCCTCTTTAGTTACTTCCAGTCCATAGAATACTCTCAAATTAGAAACCCACTCCAAATGTCATAAAAGCTGTCATTTAATGAGTTCCCCTGCTGCAAAGGTACTCATCGTCGCCATAAAAGATAAAAACACAGCTCTGCGTCTCTTGTTTTTTTTTTTTGCCTTTTAATATCCTACCTTACATATTTTTCGATCAAAATTGGTCAAATACTGAACGCCTATAACAATTTAAATGCCGCCCTTATCTCAATATTAAAAAGGTCGACCCCGAAAAACCCCACCCGACTGGAATCCAATTCACTTTGTTCATCTTCTTTAGGGAAAAGGTCAGAGGTCTTTGTCTGTGTTTATTTAAACGTATTTCGAGCACAATTTTCCGGAATTTATTTTTATGTTCTTTTGAAGGACTATTCTCATTATTTGAAAAGTGTATCCTGATACATATATATGTAAGTCCTATGTACACATCCAGTAAGTGTATTTTGGCCCTGTGAAATAAAACACTGTCATGTAATTTCGCAGAATGGTTGACAAGCGTTTCAATCTTCGAAACAGATCGTGTATGTCCAGATATTGGTAACGGATATCAAGCACCTAATTACACGGTCACCCGAAATATTACATCCTTTCTCACACCTTCCGAAAAAAAAGCAGGATCCACTACAAGCTGTACAAGGACAGCAAGAATCATTATTTATGTTTACTCACCAGGTGAACTTCGTAGGCCTCCCGCTGAGGCGATTGCCGCTGCTGCTGCTGCTGCTGCCGCTGTGCCACCAACCCCAACACCGCTGGCCCCGCTTACTGTGGCCGTTAAGCAGTCCGCTTCACCCCGCACCGCACTTACAACACTCGATACACTCGACGACGAGGCGAACGTGTTGCCACCGGCCGTTTGTATTTGAGCCGTTGTCACTACCCTATGCACCGTGTACAACACTGGTGGTGGGGGTAACGATGATACACTACTACTCCCACCACCACTGGCGCCACCAAAACCTGTCGACACTATTTGTTCACAATTACCGTTGCTAGTTTGAGTGGCAACAACGCGACTACTGTTCAGCACCTCATCAACAATATCCGTGTGATGTTGTTGTTGATGTTGATTTACTAATTGCTGCTGTTGGTGTTGGTGTTGTTGATGTTGATGTTGCTGCTGATGGTGATGTTGTTGGTGTAAATGATGATGCTGGTGATGATGCTGAGATTGATGGTGCTGTTGTTGTTGCTGTTGCTGCTGATGGTGCTGTTGTTGTTGTTGTTGGTGTTGTTGTTGTTGTTGTTGTTGCTGTTGTTGCTGCTGCTGTTGCAATGACGGCGATGGAGATGCCGTACTTAGCCGACCGCTCGCTGCAGCTAAGTTGTAGTAGTCCTCCCGGCATCGATAGTCCGTGCCATTATAATACAATCGTGACCTACAAAAAATTTTATTTAAAAAAAAAGACACAAATGAATGTAGATATCAAATTAAATGCGACAAACAAATTAACATATGTGTTAATGAGACACAAATAACAGGGTGTCCCATCTGAAGAGTAGGTTGCATGAAATTTGATTACGACAAGTCAATATGTGAACAATGATGTAATTGCTTAAATTTAACCAGTATCGACTAGGACTTCCCGGAAAGAGTCTAACGGGAAACGATCTTCTTCAAACTTTCACTACTAAGGTCTTCTGTACAGACTGGAGCTGCTTGGTCCTATCTTCCAAATGGAAGTCTTTGTCAGACGCAGAGTAGTTAACTGGATAATTGAAGAGAGATGGCATGGTAGAAGAGTCAGCACCTAAAGTATCAGCCAGGCTGCACAGCTAAAGCTTCTATAAACCACACAGAGATTATTCTTAAATGTATAAGGTAATAGGCTTCAAAAATGGACCCGGGTATGTCTTACGTGTGTTACGGATTACTGGGGAACTGCAGGCAATGAAATCTCTGAAAGAGATTCCGCAACCAATAGTTGCTATCAGTTCAGTAAAAGTTATGCACTGGATCGACCCTCATTTAGCTTAACTTCCAGTAAAACCGCCAAGTTTACGTGAAAGGGCCATTATAAGAATGCTGAAAATTCCTTCTAAACCTGTGACCGGACTAATCACAGGACACAATGTGAGCTTCAAATGGCTAACATGGGAATCATTGAAAGCCCAACTTGTATGTTCGACAATACGACGGAATACTTCCTTTGTTGGTTTATGTACCGTGCCAACCAAAACAACTAGAGACAAGACCAGAACCAGTTCATCATCTACTTTAAAATAAGCAATAACTCTTGGTAATCACTGGTATACAATTGTAACCGAACACTACCATCTCTCCGTCTATAAATGAATGCATTGGTGACATTGGTGATATTTGCATGTAGTTAAAAATTGACGTTAAAACAACGTCTGTTTTCTCTTTTGTAAGAAGCTTACAATGTAAACACTTACAATTCCAATTACTTAACGCCCTAAATGGTGCACCCTGTACTTGTACATACATATATGCTTTGCTTACTATTAAAATAAAATATTTAAATTAACAATTATGATTATTTATTGATGCGTGTACTGGTTACAGTAGGAATGGAAAGGGGACAATGGTTATTAATAACAATTTATTATCCATGGATATGAAAAATTCACATAATGAGGGCGGGAGGCCTCAAACAATACGGGCTGTGGTGTTGAGAAAAAAAAAAAAAGATAATTACACATTGAGTTATCCACTTACTGGTATTCCTGTGGCGTTAATTTCCGCCGATGGTATTGCACTCCGATGGGTACCGGTACGACATTTATGTAATTTCCTGTATTGGTCCCCCGATTCAGTTGCTGGGATTTGCCTTTCGGTACCATATCTTGTCCGATGTTTGATGAGGCTGCTGTTGCTGCCGCCGCCGCAGCAGCTGCTGCAGCTATGGCTGCGGCCGCAGATGATGATACCGAGGACGAGGAAGAGGCCGCCGATGAAGTTTGCGATTGTGAGCCGTTATTGTTGCTGTTGGTGTTTATGTTATTCCGACAATAGAATTTATTTGGATCCATTTCTTGGCAACGAGTCGCGACTACGATTGGTGTTAGACATTAAAATGGACAGACTCTTGGACATACAGATAATGGACATAAACACAAGAACACACACAAGTGGGATACTTTGTAATACTGCTGTGATTGAATTTTTGTCTTCGTCTCCGTTCTCTTTTCCGTTTCCGTTCTCGTCGCCTTCTCCGCCCTCGTAGTCGTCGTCGTCGTCGTCGTCGTCTTCGCCTTCGTCCGCGTCCTTATGGCACGCTCTCGTACGTCACGCACTCGCAAACATAAAATATTTGTTGTCACTCTTAGCTAAAAGTGACCATTTTGAATTTAATCCGACATTTTTGAGGTTTTTTGTTTTTATTTATTTTACTTTCTATATATATTTTTTATTATTATTTTATTTTTTTCACTATGATAACATTTTTATTATTTTTTTTTTAAATTTATTTAACCCTAATCCGATAAATTTAACACAGAATACTAATTTTTATTCATATTTTTTGCGCCGATTCATTTTGCTGTGAAATATTAATTTATTAGATTAAAAGCATGTAGGGGAAATTATCATATAAATTTAGAGAATTTAGAATTATGGGCACATTTTCTATAGAGGCGAACTATTAATGCGTTGGTAGGTGAAGTTTTCTTTCGTCGAACTTAAGTGGATATTATGTAATGAATGTTGTTACGAAGGAGCTGACATGTTGGACAGTCTTTTGTAAATTATTTTTATATTCCTCCGAAATAAAAATTAAAAAAAAATTTTCTCAGAAATAATAAATAAGTTCAATTTATGTTTCAAATTAAATTTCATGAATTTCATAGCGTTGCTGTCCTGGCAGCAACAGGATGTGCCATTTGATACGATTTATGAAGAAACGTGCGTTTTTTATTTTCCAACAGTACATTTTTTTCTTAGATTTCTGTTTTGTTTTCTTATTGAACAAACAAGGAATGAAAAACAAATGTTTATAACACATTAATTTTGATTTTACGTAACTTGAATTGTCAAAAAAAAAAAGCACAGTACGTTAATGTATTCGAAATGCACCTATTTTTCTGGCATTAAGGATTGGTTTACTAAAGTCTACATGATAATTAATTAATTTAGTTTTTTTTATTTTAGTTTTTGTTTTTGAACCAAGTGAATTATGATGTTGTTGAAACGCAAGAAAGAGAGCATTTTTCATAAAATTACTTCGGCAGAAGGTACAAAACAGCTTCAACTCATATGGAAAGGGGGGCAAATTTCCTTTTTCTAGAAAAAGATTTGTTGTGTTATCTAAGGACTTCATAGTACACAACAAATGATGCCAATGCTTGCATCTGCTCTGCATCTGCAACTGCTTTTATCAAAACGGATAAGTGTGTTACTTTCACAAAATCTCTGAAGATAACATTTCGGCGTACGGTCGTAACGCTCCCTCTCAGAAGCTGAATATGATAAGGTTAAACGCAGTCTTCAGTTAAAGGTTATTTATGAATATTTTGTGTAAATGCCACAGCCCATCATTAAAAATTTAGTTCCAATTTAAATGTATATTCATCTTCCCCAGACATATACACAGTAAATACAGTATTGAAGATAATACAATAAGTTGCAAAGGATATTTACTCAACCATTGATATTTGTTGTCCATTATCACACACACACATAAAGCAAATATCAATTCATACTCAACCCATAATCGAAAGATTGCTACTTTTTATATTATTTTCGATATCAATTCATAACTAGCTTTATTGGAAGTTTATTGGATAATTCAGAGTAAACAAACAAAAACAAAAACAAAAATACATTTAGATTTTTTTTTTTTTGTAGCTCTTCAGAGAAATTCCGTAAAAAATATCGAATGAGGTCAAAAGATGATACACATGCATATAAATAAATGTCATACGCAGGACAATCTCATTTACAATGCTTCATCGACCGGAGATAACTTTAACCATAAAAAATTGACAATAATTTATATCCTTCCGTCCATCGATAATTATTGCTAATTATACGTCAATGGTATTTTAAAATATTATTATATTATACTTGATAAGTATAAGGAATAAAAGGAATTATATAATTAATAAATAAATATTTAAACAATACCTACTTATGATGTGTGGATGGTGTGGGTGTGTGGTCCGAAACAATGAGGATGCTATTTTCAAAAGATATTCCTTTTGAACGGCGCATAGCATCATAAAATGAAAAGTTTCAAACTAAAACAACATCATAATAAATGGACTGTAATCTAATGTCCTCGAACCGTTTTTACGTATGTTTATATATAACACATTATGTACTACTTTTCAAGACCTACTCTACCTGTCGGTCGCACTGGTGATTCTACTTTTTTGTATATATCTTTGGCAAGCACAGGGCTCCTGACTTATAGTTCATGGCAAGCAAGCTTTACAAGTTTGCGAGTTTCGCAATTGGTCACCGACGAGACTATGAAGGTGAATGACGTGATTTTATGCAGGAATTACATCTTGCACCCTCTTGCTAAACTTATTAGAATTTTCACGATTTAACTTATCGGTTTCGTAAAAGGTCCAAAAACTAATTTCTCCAAAATGAGAATAACTTAAGATTGCTGATGATTTCCTAAAAATACCTGAGGCATAGGCATAGTGAACTGAATATCGGCAACAATGTTCCAGAGAGTCTTAGAATCGCAGCCCTTATGTTTAAAATACCGAGCCTCCGTTTAAAGCAATCGCGTAGACGATGCCAGAAATTAAACTTGTTTTGAGTTGCAATGAATGTCGACCAAGGGTTATAGAAAAATGTAACTAAAATATGAACTCTATGATTGAATAAGCAATAAAGACATTGCAAAACTTCACTTACTATGAATGGATACTGTTTCCTGAACCATAAACCAACCCGTGCCACAGTAGGTCAATGCAAAATTTCAAAGTAAAAGCTTTCTTTCATCGTTATGTCTACAACAAAATGAATAGCTATTAACTAACCAAACGAGCTGCAGATCTAAGAAATAAAGCAAAGCCGACGACATTTACATTAAAATAAAAAAAAATAAAAAACTTCTTGCATTTGCTTCAGCAATTTTTCTTCAAATAAAACATCTCTATTTCTCCACCCAAGGCCTGACCTCCTTCAAAAGAACTAAAAATACAAATTCTCAGAAAAATAAACATCCTTCTCTAATCAAACTCATTGGAAACCCATCAATGTCATCCTTTGGACTCCCCGCTTGCTCTTAAGGTGACCATGTGCGTAAACGATGTACTAACGAGCAAAAAAAAAAAAAAACTCGCACACAAAGTCAAACAGAAAAAAACAGTTTTGCTAGAAATCTCAAAGGGTGTGTATCCTTCTCAGAATCGCCCCAACCTCAATACCTAACAAGAATAGCCCCTCAATCCCAATTGGGATGAAGAAAAGTGTAACATTTCCATTGGCAAACATAAGTAACTTATCAATGTCGTATGAAGCATGCCACCCCAGGCCACAGATTACCCGTCCGACCACAAGGATTTTTTCGCACCCATATCCGTGTAAATAGACGAAAGTCCCTGCACAAGCATTAACTGCACATATGTTCAGGGACCAAACCAGGGGAAGATATTAACAATCCTTTAGACAAATGATTATAACAAGCGGTTGTTGCACGTGCATGTTCTTGGAACATCGTCTTGGGCACACCCCACATCCATTTGTTAGCCACACTGACCTTATATGTCCAAACATGTTACTCCCCCACTCCTGTGCCCTGATATCACCCAAGCAAGCAAACTTCACTCTAATGGATTAATCGTATACAGACTTTTTCACCATCCTTTTAGGATTTTTTTTTGTTCTACCATCTCGCCGTTATTTTTCACTGAAAGTTGCAAAGTTCCTGCGGTGAAAAATGTCAGAAAAATTACCAAAACGAGAAAAGAAAAAAAAAACGATCTCACACATCGACTATATCCTAGGAAACTTTCATTAGTTTTCCTGTCCTGGCTTAACCAACCCCGGAATGGCCTTTTGACAGAGGAACTCTGATCAAATGTGAACAAAATGTTGCCCCACAGTAGTGAAATAAGTTACTCCGCGCTCGGAGTAACTTTTAGTCTATTGAACTGTAAATTTCTAGTGAAACAGCAAAACAGGATAACTACGCCGAGGTCGTCGGGAATAGATAGAGATAGTCTCTCCTTCTGTCCACTTCCATGCGATTAATCACTATGAAATAATATCCTCATACACACATGAACGTTGTTTAGAGATGGCAAATTCCGATGCACGGCCGGAGCTGAAGTTCGCTGTAACCCCTGTTTCGTTGTTAGCATCAATTGTAACTGCAACGCCATCCACCACCACCATTCGCAGGAAGTTATCCGTGTACAGAGCAAATCCAGTGCTTCGGCTTTTGTGCCGCTGCAATAATTTAGAATGAGTTGTTGTTATGTTCCATGCACCCAGAGGTTAGTGTAGATTACTAAAATAGTATGTTTCAGGGCGTGTATTTAATATGCAGAGGGAAACAGAATTCTCGGTGGGCAGACAAGAGCCGGAGGCGTGACTGCATTATAAATATTTTGGCGACCGGGTGGGCAAATGTATAAACAAAGTGATCCGATGCTGTTCGGTCATTGTTCTGGCGAGATGAACCACTGTGTTACATCGTGGTCGGTGTGGCAGAATGGGATTTGATATTTTAATGTGAAGTAATTGAATGTAAACATGACCGAGATTGAATTGAGGACAGCGCGTACAGGATAGAAATAATTGAGTTCTGTTGAACGCTAAAAACACTGGCTTAATTGTCAGTTGTTGCAATGAGATGATTAAGATTAGCAACGGTATGTTCACTGGTACTGAAACTTTCACTGATAAAGCACTTTGGACTCTAGGTAGTCTTCCTGTAATCTAAGATTTAACCTGCTTTCAAAAACGTCAACAAGGGGACAACAAGCTTCAACAGTTTTTTGAAAAAGTTTTCCATAAAGTCTGAAATAAGAAGATGATTCATAAAGCCCGAAAAGATAGTAAATTGATAAAGTTTTGAAATGCCAAAACCTAATTTAGGCAACTAATGACATTGAACCACGTTTGGCAGTAAAGAATCTGCTGGGTAGAATCGAGGAGCATTCATTTGGAACATAATGAATATTCGGGAAGGAAAACCTGCGTTCGAAACCATCCAACATCTTATAATAACATTTTCGGAATAAGAATACACACACAATACAATGAAGAAAGTGGCAATCGATTGGGCTTGGTTGATACAGTAATTATGATCGTATTACACAAGAGAAGTAGAGAACCACAATTCAACTTGTTAAGAGTCTCTCTCTGAGACACCACGGCCGCTGTCAAAAACAGAATAATCAAGATCTCTTATCCTCGTCGTTGGAATTTGGCCAGAAATGTTCAAGTCGAGGCTAAACTTTTTTTATGTTCCTGCCTTTGTATGTTACAATTACCCCTGCCTACCTGCAGCCTTCTACTTGCTGCTTAGCTACTGGATCTACTGTCAGTTTTAAAGCGTGAAATGTGAAAATGTTCACGAAGTAGAAGGTATGCTCAAACGTTCCTACTCGACATCATTGCAAAGCCTTGCAAATGCACCAAAATGACCAATATCCACAACAATGCCATTCACCCAACTGGACACTGGTAATTCCATTGATAAATAATATAAATTACTAAATGAAACAAGTTGCATTAAAAGATTTCCATTAATCCTTTCAAAGGCCAGTGATTATTCCTTTATTGGTCTTTATTGGTTTGGGTAAAAAAATTAATTAATGCCTCCACGTATAATGACCTAAATACTTGTTTATGCTTTTGTGAAGCACGTTGCTACGGCTTCCACTCTTTAGCAACTTATAACAGGGAAACCGTAAATGCCACTTTATTGCATCCTATCAGAATAAATAACACTTTATCTCCTCACCCTTCTGACGCATTCTTTAAGCGAAAACATGTAAAGGGATACTTATCATCCCGAAAAAAAAATCCCCAAAGAAGCATATGCTTTAAATTTCAATTCACTGCAGCGCTAAAGAAAGCGTTAAAAAATTATGAAATTCTCACACCTTATTCCCTTCCTCTACACTGTTACAATATAGATTTTCAATTTGTGTCCTCACAAAGGACATGCACATAATAGTTCCTGTACATCTCTTAAGCATAAGGGAAGCGCGAAAATGCAAGAAAAAAAAAGCAGAGAAGAAAAATGTTTCAATGAAAATACCAACTTATCCCGGACTATACTCATCCTTGTGCCCATTTCGCCCATGAAACAAGAAAAATGCATCCAACTTCACTTCAAACTAATATGATGAATGTCCCGGAGGAGCTGCTGCCGCGAGAGAGGGGAAAGAAACATTTTGCTTCTGAACTCTAGAGTATATTTGCATGTACCACATACATCCTACCCACTACATCCTTTCACATCATCATCGTACATTATTCATATACCATACCAGTGGAAGGAAAATTCCACATCTACACATCCTTGCCCCAGAAGCGAGAGCCATTCGCCATCACCATCAGCAACAGCAACAGTAGTATATGTACTTACAAAACAGCGGCAGCATTCGTCTACGTAAGACCACCCCATCGCCGACGTTGTGTTGTAAGGACAGTCGAATCATTCTTAATTATTCAACAGACACATAAATTGAGGACACAACATTGAAAAGGACGTTGCTTTTGGTCAAATATTTTGAATTCATTTTTTTCTTTTTTTTTCCATTGGAACACACAATAAAGTGTTGGCATACAACCCAACAACACGTTGTTATTGCACACGAAGCTAACGAACGAAAGTGCTTGTGTGGCTGTGGCACTACTTAAATCTAACTTTAGTTAAGATCAAGGATTACATATTGCAGATGGAAGTGCAGTATGCTCACAAAGTAACAGGATGTCCCATGCGAGAATGGTAAATTGTTTTTTTGTTTTTTTTTTACTGTTTAATATGTCATGGAATGTCCTTACACTTTTAGAAAGATTTTTGTAACATCAAATCCATATGTATGTACACATTGAGTCATGGTGAATTACTGAAGCGTAATTCCTGTGAAAAGATTAACCGTTTCATAGCACAAAGTGAGTTTAAGCAAAAGTAACAAGTAACTTTTTGTCACAACCCATTCAGAGTTAAAATGCAACCATGTTCTCATAGATGTGGACCAGGACGAAGGGGGAAAATATGTACATAAAATTAAATGAAAAAAGAAATCAACTTAAAAACTCTCTGTTATCTGACCCAGTTTTGTATGAGTGCGTTTCGGATATTTTATTTCATCCTTTTCTGCTAAGGATGCAATTTATTCAATTATGTTTGACAGTGCTGAAAGTTTTTGACTTTCACTCACAACGGCAATGGCATAATTTTCTCGCCGCGCCGCTTTCAAGAGTTTTCATAACTTTAAGCCACTCTCTCACGTTCTTTCTGTCTCTATCTCTCTATTAGTTTGAATGTGTATGTATGTCTTTTTCTCCCATATCCAGTGCCAGGAGTACAAATTTTAATAGTTTTATGGGGTTAAGTACGCCATCTCATGATGAAGAGTGAAGGGGCTGACTACAGGATAAACAAATTCAAAATTGTATTTTTCAAAACTTAGCAAGGATTATACGATGTGCAAGAGGGCAATGTGGGTTAGAAAATATGCAGAGCACTCTATATGAGCTAACACACGAACATGACTAACTTCTAGTCGTGTGAACTCTTTACCTGGAATGCGTGCACATAATTTATGCCGCAAGTATTTGGGAGTGAAATGTTCAGCAGGATGCCTTACTGTGGGTGGTTAAGTGCAGATGAGAGCTGACGCGCTGCTGGAAAATGATGAAGTGGCAGTGTGGTATTGCTCATGGTGGGTGTGCGCAGTTAATGCTTAAAATTGCATAAAATCCTTAATAAATTTTAATTTAATTGAGTGTGTTGAGCTGCGCATTTGGGCAAATTGTAATTCTGCAGATATGTAGCTACTGAAAGGTGAACGCTAATCTATGTTAGGTAAATATGGGAATTGGTTGTGTAAGCGCAATGCTATTGATTTAAGTTTTAAGCTAAGAACGAAGGTCTTGAAAAAGATGTCAGGAAAGAACCTACATTTTAATTTCCATGCGAACCTGGTGGTCAAGTTGGTATGTACTCGTTGGTACCTTCATGGTAAATTGAGTGTGTTGAGCTGCGCATTTGGGAAAATTGTAATTCTGCAGATATGTAGCTACTGAAAGGTGAACGCTAATCTATGTTAGGTAAATATGGGAATTGGTTGTGTAAGCGCAATGCTATTGATTTAAGTTTTAAGCTAAGAACGAAGGTCTTGAAAAAGATGTCAGGAAAGAACCTACATTTTAATTTCCATGCGAACCTCGTGGTCAAGTTGGTATGTACTCGTTGGTACCTTCATGGTAAAGATTGGATTTTGTTTTCTTTTTAAATGAATTAGAAGTTGCATCTCTTGATCGGATTAAATGCATCGCTGTAAAAGCTACAATTTACAAGGCTTTACAAAGCTCTTTGTAGCTTCTGACAAACCTACTTATAACGGTTTTACTAGGAATCAATGAACAAGATTATAAAAACAAACATTTAAATGATGAGGATTGATCCTACTTTATAAAAGGTTTACAACTCCATAGCCATCTTAGCCATCTTTAGAATCTCAGAAACACAGTCGATATAGTGGGCATTCCTTGCTAAAATTCCTGGTGCAAACTTACACCCGAAAGTTTATCCAGATCAATAACCCAACCAACCCCTATCAATAACTGAAATGCAACACTATTCTGGATTGAAACAAAAACTGTTTCAAATATTCGATATAAAGTCCACTTACTACTGCCACTTGCACGTAAATCTCTTAAGTCCTTTCAGCCAAGACTTTTCCTCATGAACTGTACTGGACAAATGGCCTTTAAGTGCAATACCACTGTCAAACACAGCCGATTCGCTTGTTTCTTCCATATAATTGAGACGCCATTAGAAAATAACTTCTAGAAAAGCAAAATCTTCAATCAGGATTAAAGCGATTATATGAACCAATAAACCAAACATGGCGATTAATACTCCCACAAAACGACTTCTCCAAGTTCTTATGTCAAAATTTGTTTCCCTCGCAAAGTCGCAAATTTATTCGACCAACCAGCCCAATCTGAGGCTATTATTCTTCCGCCTAATACTAAGTGAGGCATTTAAAATGGATTAAGCTCTAAAAACGCCTCCGAAGCAGGCAATAACAGCTAAATACACACATACAGAGAGGACCACCATCATGGGCAAGGATAACTATCCTTTTCTCATCCCCAAAATAAATTACCATGAATATATTCATTCAAAATTAAATATGACTTCAATTTGGGAATTTCCATTCACCATTTAGCCACTTGAATGACTGGCGTTGAGCTGATCAAAGTTAAAATATTCGCCACAGCATGTAGATTCTCACCAGGACGAAGGATGAGTGATAGAGCAAAAGTAATATTGAGTACCGGCAAGAGGAAAAAAAAAATGGAAACCAACCCATCATACACACTCCATACAATTTGTATGAATAAAAAATGCTTCACTCAGATATTTTATGGTAAGACATAGCCCTTAGTCCCATCCCTTGAAATTCTTTCGCCATAAAGCATTCGAGCACTCACATCGATCCATTTCATTACGCGTTCAAGGACTCAAAATAGAAATGTTTGCCTTTCTTCTTGCCTACTCTCTGCGTGTCAGCTGTGTAAGTATCACAAGGAATTGAAGGAACTCATTTTTATATATTTTTGCAACATTTGAATGCTTTTTCATAAGACACAGGGTGGTGGAAAAGTTATCATGTGTTGTAAATTGTTTCTTTTTTTTTTTGTTTTAAGGATATGATGCAAATTCGGGAATTTGATGATGATGATACGAATAGGTACTCCGCGTGGGTGTGTATAGGTCATACATACATCGTGTAAGGATAGGTTTTTTTTTTGTTGTTGTGAAATGATGCTACGCGGTAACCTACACAAAATGTACATACATTAAGAATCATTGAATTGAATTGAACATCATTGTTAATCCGTTGAATATTTCTTGAGATAAGATTGGGTCTCGAAGCGAATGCGTGGGTTATTTCAATCATAATCTTTCTTTTAAATTATTTCTTGAGAGGATTTGACAGAGGATGTGGAAGGCGAAGTTTAGAAAATTGCCAATTATTTGAATACGCACTTGGAGCTGTTGAAATAATCGTTTAACGAGGTCGAAATGAGTTTAGTAATCCAATGCGATGATGGGAAATTAATGGGGAAGTTCTCGTTGCAAAGTTGCAGAGAAGCAGGGACAAGTAATTTAAATAACCTAGTGAAGCTTTTGAAGTCCCAATTTGGTGTGCTCTGCCATCACAGAAACCAATGGCGTCTGCCTAACACAAGCTTACATAGGGCCTTCACCATCGCTCTATTTATTAAGGAGGGAACAGTGCACATTAAGGTAGAATCGAAGCATTTGGAGAGCAAGAAAGGACCTTGTAGTCTCGTGGTCACATGTCTATTCTCCCAGAAAACGAAACTCCAGCAAATGCATATTGGAAACTCGATCTTAAAATAATTGTGTAGTCTACGGATAATCCAAAGAATGGATACTGCAGGCCGTGCTGGCGTCTTTAGATCAAGAAGAACTTTGGATTATAGAAGGAACATTCATCACTCGAATCGAGTCTTGAATACCTACAGCCAGCGCTTTATCAAAGAAAAGGAAGCTTTGGTTTCGTTTGAGACAAAATGAATAAAAACCCAACCAGGTCGTAGAATTCCTTTCATTCCGAAATTCATAACCAAGTATTTGGTTACAGTTATCCAGAAAGCACAATGACAAACCTGCAAGAGCATAATGTGTCATGAAAAAGCTTCTTAATTCGGCATTCTGAGCCGGCAATAAATCCGTATGTAACTGTATGCCTTGGCTCTCTATAAGATGTAACGCCAAATATTTATTTGCTTGTTTATCGAAGAAAGTCCAATTTTAAAGTGGAACACAGGAGATTGAGTGAGCATCTCCTTGCTTCCTTAAAAACTTGGGACATGCTTAACTTTTAAAGGAACGGATTTAAGTATTTTCTCAGTTGTACCACTAAAATATCTAGCAATTAGCTTTAAGATTATTAGCCTAAAGATTGATGTTAAGAGTACATCCCTACATCGGCACCCAAGTGCCATGGTTTTTTTTATGGGTGAAACTCTATAATAATCTGGACTGGAGGGTATGTTCAACCACCGAACAAGATTGGAAAGGAATAACTTGTAAAAACAACTGAATACAACATGGTACTGCACAGTCTCCACGGCCAAGCTTTGACGCTTTGAAAAAGAAAAACACCCAAGTACTGCGTGCAAGAGAGACGTTGAGCTAGGCCTCGAAAGAACTAGAAAGGAATATACCTATTCAATTTCGCTAATAAGATTCAATTCATCATACAGTGTGATTTTCCACCGCACTAGTGAACACATAGCAGTATGGCATCAACATTTTTGCACTTAGGCAAGTCCTGGCTAAGACCAACTAATTTCGGGTGAAAATCTATTACCTCTGCAATCGATTTTAAAGAAGCGTATGACAGCATTCATCCATTGGAGCTCTACAAAGCACTGTCTACATTCAGTATCCCGAAAAAATTGATTCAGTTATGTCGCGTAACTTTGGAAAATATGTGGGGTATCATGCAGTTTGGAAACATTTCCTCTGAATTATTCCAGTCATGCACCGGATTTTAATAGGGTAATGCAATATCTTACGATTTCTTCAATTTTCTACTGGAGCAACTAGGGCGTAGAGCTATCGGAAGGCATAATCTTCCATAGCTCCATCCATTTCCGGGAAACTGCACGATCTCAGCAAGCTTTAGTAGAGGCATTTACGGCAATTGAAAGAAAAGCTTAAAATGTTGGTCTTTAGGATGAGGAATTGACTTGCTACCTCTGAAGTATTGAGTAGGCGGCAAATGGCAATGTTCTTCATTTATGTCGATATCACCTTCAAAGCAATATCTTTGCCTGGAAACATTTTAGGAGGATGACCGGCAGTTTCTTAAAGAAAAAAAAACTGATGGAAGGTGTGTGTAACATATTGCCAGTAGTCCCACATGTCGCACATGTCGAAATGGAAATTAGCAGAAAAACCAAATCTTCTTTTACTAAGAACCTATATCAAGTTTAACTGAAACAAAGTGCTCGGCGAAGTTTGTCCCATCCTGTTCCAAAAACCCACACGCAACCTATACACACAAACTAAAATGAGACGAATGAAATACGAGAGAAGAGAAACAATGTATTCAATTTGATTCTCGTTATTATGATACCAGAGAATATGATCACAAAAGTAATGATTCGAAGATATTACAGGCCCGGATCCACTGTTCAGCAGACACATCGACAAACATGAAACAACCTATACACATGTTATCGATTTATTTTCCAAATTAGCAGTTTTTGTTTTATTTACGTTTTTTTTTTTTTTTTTTATAATACATAATTTTTTACTTTCTTAACCTTTTTGGCTTGTTTGGGGTTACTTATTATTGGTTTCTTGGAACACTCTGGATACCCCAAATGACTGTTGAAAGGATTTTGTTCTTCCATAAAACCTTTACAAAATTCCACGGAGCATATTTTCAATTACTTCTTCAGAGATTTAATTCATTAAATTACATTTTATGAAAAAATACAATATGTTGTTAAAATGGGTTTAAAAAAATTACATCGACATTAAAGGGGCGATATACACGTACTTTTGTATCTCCTTTGTAACTAATAAACAAAATTATAGTAGGTCTGTGCTCCCTTAAAGAGACAAAGGACCTTGTTGAAATACGTTATATACATATATATCAATAGATTTAGTGAAAAATGTCTAAAAACAAAGTAAAATTATGTTATGTAATGTAAACTCTGATCCTTATCACAGTTTTTGCAAAATATATTCCCCTCTCTTCCAGGAAATGACATTAAATGACTAGTTTAGAGTAGTGGCTTATTTAAATTTTTTCTTAGCCGTTGTTTTTCTTCGATGTTAAGAATTTGTTAGTGTTAAAAGAAGGACATTGTTGTTAGTTGAAAGCGGAAACGTCTTGAATGACATTTAATTTGTAATCCTGCCAACGCTTTTAAGCGACTTTAGTTTGAGTTTTTTTTCTCGTTTCTGTCACATTCGCGTAGAGTTTAATGAGAATGGAAAACAAAAATGGGAAATCGTTTTCTGTTGTTGCCTCTGTGTGTGCTTACAAGTTTCCTCATGGTCTACCGGGTGTATATACATGGATAATGTCTTCGCAGGACATTAACACGATATTTAAATTTACGTAAAAATGTAGGTCATTTCGAAGCGAATTTATGTTGATGTTTACTGCGTTACTTAAAGAAAAGTTTTCTTTCTCTGTTACATAACTTTGGGGACACTATGACCTATGAATACCAATCCAATTTCATTAAAAACATTTCACACTCATCCCTTGATGGGGTAATACACGAGCAGATAGATAACTTGGGTACGATGACCTTTAAATAATCCCCTGAGGATCGAAAGTAATAGAGAAGAGTTTCTGGTAAATGTTGGGAAAGTTACATGAATGGGGTCATGTTATCCACACGAGCGAATAAGCAGGTCATTAGTAAACAATCGTAAAGAGAGATCTAGGGTGATCATTATTTAACAACCGATTGCGGCCATCATTTTCGATATTTTTATTCAATTATGTATGCCATTTTCAAAACGTAAAATTGTTCGCTCAGTAAGCGAAATGAATGGTCAACATAATCATAAAATAGCAGATGGATTCAGTGTCGGCGTCTTTTTGCCTAAGTTACTGTAGCGTTTTCAGGCCGAGATCGCAGCTATACGTCAGGCCACCGAGTTATTGGAGATTAACTCAGTATCAGTATTCTTATATTCATAAACAGCTAGATTGCAATCAGATCCCTTATATCCAGCACAATAACGTAGAGGGTACTGAAAAACTGCTGCGTGTCTCTGAACATTGATCGCTTGAGTCCCTAGTCATTCCGGCATTCTAGTGAACTGTGGGGCTAAAGAACCAGCTAATCAAGACTCTCTTTGTACAAATATTGGGAATCTTAACTTTGGTAATATGACTATGCGTACTTAATATACAACGATGCTTTATAGAAATCTAATCATAGATACATCTAGACCATTACAACTCTGCCTTTACTCTATCCTTAGAGATCAAAAGGATTAATTTCGAAAACCTAAAAAAAAAAAAACATTATAACAGGGCACTGCGTTCTAGGCAGACATTCTAAACGTTTGGTCATAGTACTCGTATGCAATAATAAAATAAAGAGGGAGAAGAACCAATCCTACACTTCGGCCGCACATGTCCTGCTCTTGTCAAATTCCGGAATGACCTGAACACTGCCAGCATGACTGGCCTAAACTGTTATTAAAAAATGTACCTTTGATCCTATTTTTTGAGAATAAACCCAAACTAACTAAACATTTTGAACTGGTTCAATTCTTGATCCACCACTACCTTGGTTATTCACACCTTTCAAGTTCTCATCGTTGACAAGATCCTATGCCTTGCTGCTCTTCAACTTTTCATATAATGTTCAAATTAGAGTCGAATGATTAATATCCCTGATTAGGGCCGAAAAAATTGCAACGCAATTCTACACAAAATTCATTTTTGGTTATCATGCACATTCCTTTATTTTGAACCGACTATGATTCGCATCAAGGCTGCTTCAAATGTGAATGTAGTTCAAATAACTAAATAACGACTACATTAATTAAGAGGCTCTGCGGATTTCACCTCTTTCAAGGTAAAAAGGAAGACCAAAACCGGTGATTTTTTTTTTAGACTAAGCGATCGCAAATGCTTCAAAGATTAGCGATTCGGTAGCAACGTCCCCGGAATTGAAGAGGTTGAAAGGTGGCGTTTTCACGGGTATTCGGCTCGATTAATCTATAGTAAATGACAAGTCTCAAAAATAATGACCTCCTTTAGTATGCACATTCCTATTAAACGCTGTTCACAGGCTTCTATCCAATAATCGTACAAACATCTAAATTCACTTTGCACTGCTTTGATTGACCCTTCTCAGTCTAACTTCACATCAACGTACATATATCCTGAATAAGACCAATAACTAAAAAAAAAAGCGTATTAATAGATTTTTGAGCCACATACTTGAAACTAAATTTTACAGCTTAAACCATGTAGTATTGCCGTGGCGACAGGGAACTTTTCAACTAATATGTACTATGTTTTTACACTATAAAATTATACAGCCAACATAATGTGCATGTTACAACACCATACGACCACATAATTTTACTAATTAGTCTCCGGAGTCAAAGCAAATGACCCATCTCAAGTGAAGCTCTCTTGTTATAAACTGCACATGATAGGAGTATCCTAAATGTATAAACACGCGTCTACTTACATATTTCTGAATGAATGTGATACAAGTTCCAAAGCTAATAAAAATAAATGCTTCTACTAGTATCTTGTACTCCATGCAATTGTCCGACTAGTTAACATGTTCCCTTGAAAATAAACCCAAACTATACATTCATACATATATGTACATATATTTAATATTTAATCGCGCAGAAGATATACAGCTCCGGTCTCTTTTCCTAATTACTAGAAATTAACATGAAACCGTCTCTCTCGAAAGGCAAAATCATCAACGTTAGATACCTTCCTACGTAGAATTGCAAATGGCCTTTTAAAAATTAACGACATTGCGTTGCGAACGGTCCAAGTATATAAATTTCTGTTTACCAAATGGATTAACATTAAGAAGGTTTTTCTTTGCGACGCATCATCAATGATTTTAACAAGCTCCAACTATAGTAATATTTATAAACAGGTTTTATTGTATTTTTAAAATGGTCCCTTAAATTTTGACCTTATAAGTACACATACATACAAAACTCAAGAACGGAAGTTTATCAAGAAGAAAAATATATTGAAAAATTCAATGGTGGGTAAACCCCAATCTTCGTCAACAACTGAAATCGAGTTTCCGTTTTCGTCAGAAAATTTCTTAAGTGTAAATTTTGAAGGAGATGGACGTCATTTTATACTTTTGACACGTACCATCATAAGCACTGGAGACGTCGTCAGGTGAAATGACAGCAAAGAAAGAAAATCCAAACAAAATGTCTGAAATATCAGCTAAACTTTAAATTACACCCACGCTAAAGGAGGTTCTGTTTTGTTTCTAGTTTTAAAGTTAAACCTTCGCAATGTTAGGGAATAATTAATAGATGACTTTAAATGTTGGTGATGTATATGACTTCACAGAGTAATTGTTTTGTTAAATAATATATACTAGTAGCTAGTTGAATGTTCAAGAGGCACAAATTAAAGTTGTGTAACAAAGAGTTCGGCAAAAGTTTGGATTACTACCTTACATTTCTGAGTCATTGTAAAGTAAAACAAGGATGTCGGTGTCGGCAGATAGTTAAAAAGAACATGTTCTTTTAAAGGTGGAGTAAGTTAAAAAGTGCTTTATACATTTTCAGATCTATTTTCTGAAAACTTCAGGAATGATAGCTTTCAGCTTTTCCCAAAAATCTAGGCTAAACAAATTGAAAGATGCCACAAAAAGAATAAGGAAATGATAAACTCGGCACATGCTTGTACCTTGAAATGATTCGTGGGAATCTGGAATCAAAACATCTTTAGATTGTTAAGCGCTTTACTGGCCAACTTTGCAAACATATCGTATAGATATTTGTTAAAATTTTTGAAAGTGTAAACGAAAGTTACGATGGCAGTAACCAATCTTAAAATGCACAAAGCGTTTGAATGCACTCACTTATCATGACGCTCTAAAACCTGCAATATAATCTGTGCCATATGACTAGTTTGGACAATACGAAGATTAAAACTTTCCTCACCACAGCCTATACGAGGTCAAGGCCACGTTTCTCGCAATCGAGTTAGATTTTTCGCATGAAAATGGCTGATAGCAACTTTTCTCATAACGAATTATACTCGTACTATTATATATCAGTGTCTCCTCTCTCCTAACACGAAACACACTTACGACCAACACCCTGTTCAACTAGTTCTCTAGTGATTCCACGAAAAACGTTTGGTTATTTTGCTGGGACTCGAACCTGTGTCACTTCGCTTATCACTACGGTGACCAGAATTCTACAGAGTAGGCAAAAAACTAAGTAATAAGGAACCGGCGAAGCTTTCCAAACATCTGTTACAATATCCGTTTGACAGAATTTATTGCCTAGAGCTTTTTACGACTGTGCCTCACAAATCTAAAACCAGACAACAGCGATTTGAAATGAACAACGCGATTTTACCAACACCCTTTTTAGAACCTAATTCCCAATCTTCAGTATGTAAGACCATCCGAATTAGAGAATCTAGAATTCTTTAATTTGCGATTGGAAGATGCTGTATTTAAAGATTCCATTTTATAGAAATGAATGTATAAAAACTACCAATGCAACTAGTTATGTACCTACCAAGATTTTGGTATTATTATGGTAGTTAACCTACAAACTTCTCAACACTCTGGGCTTCGAGATCCGTCTTTTAAACATTAACTATTCCAACATGAATATGGGTTATTGGTTATGGACAGTCACACACTTGATCTCTAGTAAACCGAACGTTTCAATGTTATAATCCGCCACCCTACTGATACTCACATCACAACATATCTTTCAAAGATGAATACACAGAGGAACTTCAATCATCAATGATTGGCATGCAGAGAGTTATATTGATCCCTGCAGGTACATACATATCATATTTAATTTCAAAGCCTCAAATAACCTTTTCTAGGCTGTTTAACCCTTAATTTCATTACAACATGAAGAGTTGCCATTACAAAATATTTACTGTATGTAGAAAATAGTTGAGACCGCACTAAATTCTATCCGAAATTCAAGTATACCTATAGGAGTGTCAAGCAGTACTCCAACTCCAGCATAATAAAAACAACAACAACATAATAAATATCCCAATTCTTCCCACTCCACCACAAAGCATAAAAAATCATAATAAACAGTCCTTCCCTCCGTATACACCTTTTGCCACTCGTTATGTTTCTGGGGGTAAAAAAAAATGTATATGTAAACAGGCAAAATCATCCCCTCCACCCCCTTTCCTATGCATATCGTACATCAACTAAACTCAAAACACACATTTAAACGTAAATATTTCGCGCACAGAACACAAAAATTTGTTTGTTGCCCCCATGTTGTCACAAACGGCATAGCCACACGGATATTTCTTAAAAACGAAAGCAAAGCACACACACACACACGAACACCCCCTTCAGGGAGTTAAGCTCCGATGGGGTGTTGTGGAAGTAGATGGGGGTGGTCACGGTGGCACAATTTTTCGGGGTTGGTGGGTGAAATTGAATTAAAAAATAATGTTTATCCGCCCGTACGTGTGTGCAGAAATGTTGCGAAGGCATAACGTTCCCATCTAACAACATAACAACAACAAAATTGAACCCCCACTGCCGCCAACCAACGAGAATTATGAGGGTTGGTTGGTGCCGGATCATGATTGCCGAAGGAAATTCAAAATCTCCTGTTTTTTTTTCTGTGTGGCTTGATGTTGACGCCACGCGGCGGGTTGTGGAGGGCTTGGTACGTAGCCCAGCATAACACTAAACGTACACACACACACACATATATATCCATCAGACAAACAGCAACGAAAAATGTTGATGCATGCGTGCGTGCGATACATCGTCTTCGTGCTTATGACATATTTCCCTTTTTTTCGAGTGGGGTTTGGGGGGGCAGGCAAGAGTGAGTTTGTTTTTCCGACAGAAGAAAAGTTTTCCTCTTTATGCACTGCTGTGTATGTGTGTGCCATCATTGGGTGGATGCCGAAGGAAACAGCGCGAAATACTTCCCTAAGAGATGGCGCTGAATGGTGAATTCCCCTATCCAACTTGGAATGATGTGTGCGGGTTTGCTTTGGTGTGCGTGTTTTGGGGGTGAATTCTCTGTCGACTTATGGGGTAGGTAAGGACGGCCGTTTTTCTTTCGATGAAGTACAATTTTTTTTTTTCATTTAAAACTTTAAAGAATAAGAAAAAAAAAACAATCTCTCAACTGTCAGCTCCTTAGCAACGATTCCGCTTAGAACCGTAAAAATGTATTCCGATTTTCGTATTAAGGACACAACTATTCCCACCCCATTGGGCACATGTATGGGTGTTTGGGTGGAGTGCAAATGCACTTAAATAAACTCCACTTCAATCTCGATGTCCGTTTTCTTATTTTTCTTTCTTCTCTGCACAAACACAAATCTACATAAATTCTCTTCCTTTTTTCCCAAAAAGAAAGGAATTAAACTAAAACTTATTCACAAAGAACTGTTTCACTTCACTGCAATGCAAATTTATTTATTTTTTTCTTCCTTCTTTATTTTTGCACTGAAAGGACACGAATATGTCCTTTTCTTTCACTTGTTTTCATTTTTTTAAGCTTTTTCGGAAGATTTTTGCACACATCCTCTTGTCGAATATACGTCGTATATGTATTCCATTTTTGTAATCGATTTGTTTTGTTTTAATTGTAATCCGTTTTTATTTTTTCATCTCGTCGTGTGATATCAGCTGCGTAGGTATATCCTTTTGGGGTTTTTGATTTTCTTTTTTCTTTTTTTCCTTATTTTGCTACCTCCCAAATGGCCATGATGAAAAAGAGCACAAAAACAGGAAAAAAGAAAAAACTGCGAATAAGGGAAACTCGACAATTACCATTCGTGGGTTTGGAAAAAAAAAACTGCGAAAAACTTTAACAAACGGTAGAAAGGATATCGCGGAAGTAAGTAGGTATTAAAAAGAAATTTGTGTAACTTTGACTGCGCCCGTTTTGAGATAAATAAAATGATTGCCCGTTCGATAGCTTTTAACTTTTTTTTTCACTTTTTTCCCCGTTTTCAGGACTCACGAACGTTTCCCGAACAGTTGTCAAAACAGGCAGCCATTTACATCTAGATTGGTTTCACCCGAGTTGGCAAAAAAAAATTTTAAATTCGAATTCCGATACGCAGGACGCATGCCTAGAGCTCATATGGTTGTATTATTGTGCCTTTTCGGTAATGGCTGAAGATGGAGGAGTTCGAAAGTCCTTTACGTGGAATTCAGTACAATCCTGTGGGGGTGGATTTACCTGGGCGGGAGGTTTCAATTTGAGAAATGCGTGTGTTATTCGTATTGTTTCGCTAAATACGTATTTTTAACATTGCTTCTTGGACACTACAAGCCTAAAATTTAAATTGGGTGTCAACTAAAAGTTACCTGTATTCTTAAGGTCCTTTGCATCTTTTCTCGAAAGTGCATTCGAAGACTCTTCCGACTAAACATTGGATTTATGTCAATTCGCTCTTCACATTCTCGCTAGGTACATAGGTATACGTATGTAGGTATGGATAATAAATTCTAACATTCCTTATAAGTCCGTTGTGGAAATTGTAGATCTCAGACGGGCCCGTTTTGTTGTTTTTTCTTAAAATCTGTAGGAGTAAGTTAAGTTTGAGACGAATATTGGGAAGGATATGTAATTATGGATTTGATATTTGAAACAAATGCGTTTTGGTGATCATCGGTTCTACCGGTGGGTTATTGTAATATTTGTCAGGCTCCGAGTTGCCTATGAAGTTAAAATCAATGAAAGAACAAATGAAGTGGGGGATGTACATATGGTCATATTTGCTCTCGTAACCATGCACATCATGTGACCTTTTCTTTGAGTCATAACTTGTCCTAAATGAAAGATACCGTACACTTGGATCATTAACAATACATATAATATTTATTGAAAACATTTTCGTTTGTAAATTGATTTACATTTATATTGAGAAATAAAAATGCCTGCATGCCACAGTTTTTCAACTACTTCTTGAACTTCTGCAGCTGTGGTGCAGATAATTTTACTTTGCCCGGAATATTACGAGCCAATGCCTCGTCTTTGATTCCCTTCAGCAAATCTTTCTCTCGAACAGAGCAGCTTTTGTCTTTAGAAAACATCATAAGCGCTGTCTTGGCCGCACGACCGCGCTTCCCTGTGCCTGGTGTCAGCTTAACTTTAAATCTACAAAAGCAACAAATTAATCAGGCAAAAAACAAGGAACGAGTAAAGCTTCAACTCACTTATAATTTTGCAGCGACTGGTATGGAGCTACTACGGGTATAGCAAACAGCAATTCGTCTTCTTCGAATGGAGTTCCGGTAAGTGAATCCAACATATCAACATCAGCATTCGCCGTTATATCTTCAACATCATCATCGGCTTCAATATTCGGTTGTTTTGGCTCGAACTGGCGTTTTGTCTTATTGAATTTGGCAGCCACTTCTTCAATTTTTTCTGCATCTATTTTTGCCTTATCCTTGCCAGCAGATTTGAGGATGTTCATGCGCAACTCACGTTCCTCTTCATCTTGATCCCTATATTTTGACTTGATTTTCTTCAACTTGCCACGTTGTCCTCGTTTCATTTGAGAATTTGACTGATTATCCTCCTTCTGCTCATTCAATATTTGCTGCTGATGTTGTTTCTGATTCTGCTTTTCTTCTTTACGCTTTTTCGCGTTCTGCTGTTGTTTTTTTCGTGGTATTGCTGCAGGAATAATGTAAGGTCTTTCTGCGTCTTCTTCATTAACGTTTGGAGTCGGTTCAATGGGCAGTGGTTCCGTTGTTGAATTGCTACGCACTGTGACTTTGCCGGTGTCGTGCTCAATCTTGACATGGGTATCTGGAAAAGTGATTTCATCATCTTCTTCGTCGACATTTCCAGTTGACTTCTTTTCGTCGTCGTTTATCTTTAAATCTTCGTTGTCGGAACCTTCCAATTCGATCTCTACATCTTCAGCAACCGGTTCAAGTTGTTCGTTTTCGATAGTCAGTTCTTTCAGCCTTGCTGCGCTGGTGCTTTCATCTTCGAATGTACGCACCTTGCGTTCTCCTTTGTGCTTCTCAATAAAGCTGTCCTCGAGTTTGTACAAGAGACTCAGGCCCAATATCAAATGACATGGTGGTAAGAAATTCTTCTTGCCACGGACCATAAAGCTACCGGTACCAAGATACTCACCAGTGGGTGCTGTCTTACTGACCTGGTCGCTTTTTACCCAATAGGCATTGGTCACAACCTTTGCATCCCAGGCGACACTGTAAGAGATGGCCATCGTGCCAGCTTCAAGGAGAGTTTTTGGAGGAACCTCACCTCCGCTCGGATTTCGAATTACAACACTAGAAGCACCCTGAATCTCTGCATGCACATAGATGTCCGATGGCCGCATGTACCTGTTCAAGTTAAACGGGTAAATGATAGTAAATAGAATTCTGAACAAGACTTACCTTTTTACAATCAGCTCGTTCTGCTGGGCATCTCGTCCACCAATCACGAGATAGTTTTCGGAACTGACAAACCAATAGAACTTCTCAAACCAATATACCTTTCTTGCCTTGGAAATAGTGGAAATTGTGCGGACATCTTTGAGCGTTTGCTGTGTCTTGCGTTCCGCCGATTTCAGGGCCTTTTGCGATGCATCAATGGTCTTTTGTTCTTTCTTCGCTGCGTTGCGCTTTTGGTCGTAGTACTTCCTGGCATTAGCCCAAGCAGAAAGTGCCAAATCTACATCAACAACCATAGTAGGTATTCTATCCTCGTTTGCTTCACCCTCGTCAAACGGCTCAACCCGGTACGGATCTGTAAGTGTTAAAGCGATGTGGTTTATCTCCAACTTCAGTTGCTTGATCGTGTTCGCTACTGGATCTCCATTTGCTTGTGCTGCTTTCACCAGCTCATGTATGTCAGGCCATGACAACTGGTTGGCTATAGCACTGCGAATCGCTAAAATTGCGTTATCTACTAGTACCTGATTACTAGTGATTAATTCCGCTCTCTGCTTGTCGACCTCCTGGACTTTCAAGAGCTCTTCCAGACGTTTCGCGTGATCTTTTTTCACGTTGGAGAGTTTCTTTAGAGCTTCCCGTTCTTGATGCATGGTTTTCATGTCAATTTTCTGACCTTCCAACGTGGAATAAAACTCATCAACTGCCAACATAAAGGATTCATATTCAGCGCATGGTTGATCCTTGTATTGCACAAACTGGTACGGATGATACTCGATGTTCTGATAAAAATACTCCTGGGTATCGCCTGATTCCGATGGTTTTTCCTCCTTCTTTTGAATAAGATAACCCCTTGGCGCATCTCTGCGACCCTGACAAAGTATTTCACTGGCTTCCTTCACTGCTTCCATGAGTTTAGGAAAATCTGTGTTCATTTCAAATGCACGAGCATTTGCACTAGCTCCATCCTTCTTCTTTTGCTTGCGCGATTTTTTCTGATCCGGCTTCTCTGCATTCTCTTCGGTTTCAGTGCTTTCTAAATTTACTTTGATGGTACAATCAGCAATGCCTTGTTTAAGAAGAACATGATCTAGTACTGTTGGCCCACAATCCATCACTGGCATGAGCAGTCTTCTCAAATTATCTCCAGCTTTGGCGTTGGAAATCAATTCTCTTACACGGTCCTCGGTCAATTCTGCTGATGCTTCTTTTGCTCGATTAGTGGGGTATTTCTCCCGCACAGCAAAGCGAACCTCTTCACCCTCATAATGCGGACGTAGAATATATAAAATTGTCAACTCATGGTCAGTGAGTATTATGTTGCCACGATCATACAGTTCAATAATTACATGATATGCAGCCTCGGCCATTCCAAACTGAAAGTCAACGATACGATCAACACCTAATTGTTGTAGTCTCTCCAATCGTTTGTTCTTTAAATGCTTGCGAAGCTTCATGCTGAAACCCGATGGTGCCATATTCTTGGGCCATTCGAAGGCTGTTGTATGGAAACGTATACCGGACTCTAACAGGAGGACACATTTCGTCTCACCTTGTTGCAGACGAATCAGATAAGTTTTGTTATCGATGTCATAAATTTGGTTCACACGGAGTCCAACAAGTCTGTAATTTCATTTAGTGGTTAATCGAAAATGCAAATTAGACTAACTTACTTTTGTAATTCTGTGACACCGCACACGATGTCGAAAGTGTTGAATCGAGTTTTCATATTTTTTAAGTTTGTTTTGATATTACGAGAAAACGTAATAAATAAGGAACATCACAAAAAAAAGCAAATTCTCAAGTTTGACTTGGATTTGGATTTGGATCGCAAATGACGTTGCCGAATGTTCGAAATTTGTCGTATCGTAAATATCAAAACATTAGTCCGGAATAAAATGAGAAAAGGAAAACTTATGTGTTCGGAAATGATGGTACGTTATGAGATGATATGAAATAGGAGTAATAGTACAGTAAGAACAAAACTGATTTTTCCTGTTAATACTTCGACCGAATTTTTATTTCACGCCAAATCATTGATAAGACCCAGAAATTATGGGGGATTATGATGAAGAATGTGGCTACGTCTATGTTGGAACTATTGAGACACCCACACAGGACGTTTATCCACATAGATGTTTATATACAAACATATGTATTATATTAATGACTTCTTGAAATCGTTAATAAGGATAGGTGTTCCAAGGCGTCTCCCATCGCTGATACTTTTTGGAACATAGAGTCGAGGTAATTTTTTTTGTTGACAATAGCGAGTTCGACTTAGTAGATTACGAAGTCCACATACTCAACTATTTGTAAGCCCCTTCTGAAAAAAGATGTATTTTCAGATTTGATGACCCTTTTTGACCTAGCTTCTTCTTGAAAGAGTATTTGAAGTATTTTTGAGAAAAGGCAGGATTCTGAAAAGAGTAGTAATAAGAATTATTTTGGAAAAAAAAAAAACATTTTACAGTCATACGGCCTTGCGTTTAAGTTGCTGTGGGAATTTCATAATTTGTTCACATTTCTTGTAATAAGTACCGAAGGTGTTCCAAGTTCCATTAATTCCCATAATTTAACATCTGTCACACCACGACCACACACCCCACGTGCCTGTCAAAGTAGAAAGAAAAGTGAGTCAAGCCGGTCGATTGTTAAATAACTTACGTAAAATTTCGCTAAAATGTTGGGATTCTTCAGGGGAATTACGAAAGCTGGTGCTGTTTCATTTAATTCAATTAAAAACATCTCCCACCGCGAAGTGAAGAATCTTTATCTCTTACCGAAATTAACAAACAACTCTTTCACATTGCAAAGCTCCCAGAAAAGCCAGGAATTCAGTGTCGCCGGAGTTAAATTTGCACACACTAAAAGTTTAAAAGAATTAGTTGAATTCTTGACAGAGGAAATTGAGGCTGAGAAGAAAGCACAAAACATTAAAACTGTTCCAACATCTGTTAATGGATTCAATGTTAATTTGTACGGCTCTGAGGTTGAATTGGTGAAGCAACTTGATGGAGAAAAAATCACAGTCAGCTTCAACGTAAATCACACTGTTGATACTGATGAGGAAAGTCCTGAACTCGATGTCGGAGGTTCTGAAAAACCTGAGTTAGCTGAGATGCGAAGCAAACCTCAATTTGAAATTGACATTATCCAGGGAAACACCACTCTGTCATTTACTTGCTCATTTTTGCAAGGAACTCCTCAGGAAGGAGAATACAATGATGTCTTTGGCATCGACGAAATCTGCATTTTCAATGGTGAATGGAATGAAAAAGTCTACGCTGTTGCTGGAGATGTTCTAGATGGTTATTTGTACGACCTTCTTATGAATTATCTGGAAGAGAAGGGTATCAGCAATGAATTTGCAGAAAAATTATCAGACATAAGCACAGCCTACGAACATGCATCGTATATCGGCTTTTTAGAGGGTTTGAGTAAATTTACTACAAGCAGTGGCAAGTAAAAATGTCTTCAAATAATTTGTATCAATCGTATTTACTCTAATTGCTAAAAAAAAAATGTACAAATAAAGAACAAAAAATATATATGTTGTCATGTTTTATCAACTTCAATTTACGCAGGAGATCATTCTTTTCAGTTCCCTGGTTCTGTTAGTAGTGTGAGTATTCAAAGCAAAACAACTTTCCTTAAGTTGATTGGACAATGAGGACAATAATGCTTATCACCTACATTGCAGTCCATGTTACGGGCATTGAGACAGGTAGTCGCGCACTTTTGGAGTTGGCTTCGTTACTCGATGGAAGAGTTAATACGGAGTAGGACATCGCTTCGCTTACAATAGTTACTAATTTGAACAAAAAAGACTGAAGATAGAACATCATTAGAAATATGTAGGTATGACCCTGTGACAAAGTAGCGCTTTTGGTCGAAAATCGTACCCTTTATCCTATAACCGGCTTTCTTTTTTTTTTTTTTCTTCTTCTAAAAACCGTCAGAGTGTTTTCTCATAAACTGAAGGGTCGAGTGCCTCTCACGGATACTGACGAATCAGAGCCATGGATATTAATTGCATCTCCTCTTAAGGACTTGCCGCATGCACAAAATAGGTATCGATTGAATTTATCTTTCAAAAGGTAATATGTACAATCTTTGGAAAATAAATCTACATATCAGACTGTAACCTTATGAGATATCTTGAAAGAAACCAACTTATAACCGTCATTATTGTTTTATGATACCAGAGCTTGAAAAGGAAATAAATATACGCATATCTGTTATATATATAACTGATTTCGGTCTGCAAAATTAAACAAATGCAGTCACCAATACGAAGAATATAGAGTAATCGTCCTAGACATTGACTTATTATATAATAAGTCGATGGTCCTAGATACGTTAGTCGCCCTCTTTTTAGCTAGTGTTTATGTACGTACTACATTTCATTTCATTCCGGTCCTCCAGTTGAGAACCCCAAGTTGGTTGCGGTTCCTTCTACTTGTGCACGTCACATTAAACTAAGTCTTCTTCTACTGCGTTGCCCCTCTGGTATAGATTCGAAGACTATGCGGGCTGTAGTGTTGTTGTACATTCGAACTACATGTCATAGCCATTTCTACGAACAGGTAGGTGTAGGTGTATAGCTGGTTTGGTAAGACTGGGATAATACGGGATAGAAATTAGCCGGGATTTTTAAAAAGTTATATTTTTCCGAATATGATATGCTTGTCAAGGATTACAAAGAGCCATTGAATAGTTTCATATATACATAATAGCTGAACATATCCATTTCGTACTCCATTTACCAAATCATTTCACACATTTCAATACCGTCAGTTCCGAGCACGTGACAATTGCCAGTTGAATGTCGAAAGAATCCTCAGTCATCCATCACAAGTGCTTTTTGGTCTTGCTTAATACATTTCGTCGGCAACTTCTCAACGATTTTTGTCTTAAATCCACCGATTTCTACTCAAATAATTTAAATGATTATCAGTGCTCAATAATGAGCATTTCATCTGTAAATGTTCGTTTGCTATTTTTTGCCAAAACTCGTGACTTATCCGGAATCGGTGAAACGACCTTAGATCTACCTGCTCAAGCTAAAGCTTCTGAATTGTTAAACACCATAAGTAAACAATACAACTTGGACATTATTAAAAATCACGTTATTTTGGCAATAAACGAAATCTACTGTGATAATTTGGAAGAAGTGATATCATTACATTCTGGTGACGAAATCGCTGTAATACCGCCAATAAGTGGGGGATAATACTTAAGGCAGCTTATACTACTAGCACAATAATAACTCTTGTACATTTATCAATTATGGAATCAACAACGAATTTCCTTAAGCTCACACCAGATAAATTGAATGTGGGCACTATAAGTGACCTAGTGGCGGATGAAACGTGCGGAGCAATTTCATTGTTTGTTGGTACAACACGCGACAATTTTGAAGATAAAAAGGTAGTTAATGAAGCATTACAGCGTTTAAATAGTATGTATTTATGTAATTACTATAGTTACAAGGTAGTAAAGTAGGACATAGTTTAATTATCTAGCCTGTTAATCAATTTAATTAAATGATTCTGTAGACAAACCGTTCTGAAAAAGATATGTTGTAACCATTTCCTCATCGTTTGAGTATCTGATTTTTTTATTTTTTATTATTTGAAAGCAATTAAATGATAGCTTTGTATGAAAAGTTTGTAGTCTGCCTTATCTGCCTCTAAAATCTTATTAAGTATTATCAATAAAAGCCAAGCTTCGCTACTATCTTCCATAAATCTTCCGGACTGTTTAAGTTAACTTTTATTGCAAAAACAAAAGCAAAAGTTCCTGCAGAGCGTACTTTCTGCCTATGGCACACCAAATTAAATTCTAATTTGTTAGGTCTGTGGGTTACTTTTTATTTTCTAGATGAAACTACAGTGATATTGCAATTGAACTTGAGAATTATGTATTTTCTTAAAATGAAAACAAACCATATTTATCTATTTCACAGGTTCTCAATCTTGAGTATGTAGCCTACGAGCCGATGGCAATTAAAATGATGAGCAAAATCTGTGATGATATTCGTGATAAATGGCCTGATATCTTTAAAATAGCAATTTATCATCGTCTAGGCTTGGTTCCAGTAAAAGAAGCCAGCGTTGTCATTGCAATATCATCTCCGCACCGTCAGGCCAGCTTGGAGTCAGTTCAATATGCAATTGATGAATTAAAAAAATCCGTGCCTATTTGGAAGAAAGAAAAATACGCCACAGACGAATCTGCCTGGAAGGAGAATAAAGAATGTCAGTGGCTAAAGAATATTCGTCAAGAGAGTTGATTCTTGTAGTTTGTATCTGTAGTTTAGTTATTATTAATTGTTGGAATTTGGAATAAAGTACTTTATTTTTTCTGTTACTACGCATAGTGTTTCAGTTATTTCTCCACTTGCAGGTTCAGGAAGCCCAAGGAAATTTAAACGCTCTAAGTTGAATTTTGATACTTGTCCTGTAGAGACGCAATCAGTTTCTCAGCATCTTGTACAAATTGGAGCCGATGAAAAGGAGATCATTCGCAGAATCCATTGTTTCGTTGAAAAGAAACGCGAAGAGATAGACCTGAATAATATCAGAGATTTTACGGCAACAAAGCGGACGAAGGATGAGCCAACAAACGAAGAGGCTGATGAAAATTCATGTGCCAGGACGAATAGTATAGTAATCAAACAAGTGGACTCTAAAGGACATTTAAGGGGTATACAAAAAGATATATATATATTTAATCTGTTTTATTGATACTCACTCATTTGACTCATTTCAAAGTTCGTCGAGTAAAGAATCGCATTGGACCACAAATCAAACCAGATTACCTTCAAGCACTCGATAAACTTATGAAAAATGAACCAGACACCGAAATGCGTATCAAGGAAGAAATAGTCGACCAAGAAGAGGATTCAGTGTCAAATGATTTACCTTTGGGTCTCAGAGAACGACTGCTAAATGTTGAGAGTCATTTGAATATGAAAGTTATAAATCCGAAACACGTTTACGAAAGGATCAAAGCAATAGAGAATAAGATCATATATCTGGAATCGATTTCACCGGAATACAAACATTTTTTGGTATTTAATCATAACCTTTTTACTTAGAACTTTTCTCATCTTGTGGAATGGTATTACAGATGGACAAACCGGTGTATATAAAGGAATCACTCCAGCCTTGTAAGAAGAAAGTTTACTCAGTGGAAGAAATTGATGCACTTATCGAAGAGGTAAAAGCAGATATTGAAAGGGAAGAACAAAAAGAGCAATCGACTTAGTTTTTATGTTGTAAATTGTATTAGGTGAAAATATGGGAATGATGTTAAGTTTTCGAAATACATGTTTTAACATCGAAGATCTGTTTTCGAGGATTAGCGCATCAAGGACCACTGAAGAAATGCAAGGAAACAATCGGCAACGACATCTTCTTATCTAAACTGTTTGGACTACGCTGAACTTGTTTTTAGTAGCACAATCGTGAACTATAGAATTCTATAAAGTAATGTATTCAGCTCAAAGAAACAAGATGCGATTGTTGTGCCATAACTACGAGTCGCTATTTCTTGGAACTGTCACTCGCAAGCTTTAAATCGGTGTCTTCGCATCATCTTTATATTTCTTCCGCGAATTGTTTCTTAAACGAACGGCTTTATCAGGTTATGGATCGAAAATCTTTAGAAAGCAGCACAAAGAGGAGAAAATAGCAATGGATCGATAACACCTTACTGAAGACAACTTTATTGCAAAATATGTCTTTTAGTGAATTCTATTCACCCAGTCAAACAAAGGAGAGGATCGACACCCAAGCAAACTTGGTGCAAAAGAGTCGAGGATTAAAGCCTTTGATAATGAATTAGAGTAGCTCTCTTCAAAATCAAATACATTATAGAACTCGACAAGATGGCACGCAGCGCTTGCATTGTTGACTTTAGAGGTTTTTAGATAAATGTATGAGGTGAAATTTCTGTTGAAAGAAATTATGTACATTAATTTGACTGGAGTCAATTCAATTTAGAATTTAGATTTTTAATAATAATAATAGAAACTACACTCCTTACATCTCTGCTTTTTTTGTCTTCTTTATCTAAGACGTCTAGGAAATTGGAAATGGAACGTATAACGTTTATTTGACAGCAATGAATCGGCAACGAAGTGAAACTTAGCAACGAAAGCGAAACATCAAAATCAGTTCGGTTCAGTTAAATTTTAATGACCGGCAGTTAACTTCGTGTGCAAAATTTGTCTTTCTTCCTCGTGATTTTAAATTTTCAAGTTTCTGTGTATATTTTTCCAAATAAAATTAGTTGTATTAAAAAAAAACGACAAAAAAAAATTAATTCAAAATAGTTTTATATTTTTTGTGAACCATTTTTGAATGAGTTAAATCGCGTACTTACCACGGTAAAGAGTTTTCTAATTGGTTCTTCTCACCAATTCTACCGCGAGTGGATATGAAATAAGAGCCGACACTTGAATTACCAAGTAAGTAAATATCCAAAAAAAAATATGTATATCTAATCTAAACAAGCATACATATACATACCATACCTATCTTCTTTGATTTCGTGATAGCGATCTTTTTCTATTTTTTTTTGTCCATGCCAACGAGTCACCATCGCTGCACCACACCATGTCACACATGCGACATGGTTCACTGCTGCGACTGCTGCAGTTTTAGCGGAAAAATCAATAAACTGTTGTTTTGTTGGGTTAAAAAAAATTACATCCCCCTTGCTGCAGGGGGTTGCCTTGAATAAAGTGGTGCATGCACTACTGAATTATTTTTTATTTCAAGTTCTCAATAAGAACCGAAGCGAGAACTTGTCAAGTGTGGGGAATGCAAATCCTGCAAAGGATATGATGGATGTCCCATGCATGTTCTGTTCAATTTACAAATCTATATCTTTTCTAACACTTGTTTCCTTTTCGTGGGGCTTTCGTTCTTGGGGCTGTATGTAATAAAAAGGCTGTTGCTGAGTGCAGTGCTGATGATGAAAGGTGAGGAAACGTGCTTCGGCAAAAAAAAAAAAAAAAAATGCGCGTGTCCTTGACTCTTTTGCAGTAGTTGGGGGAAAATCTGTCCTGCTGTTGGAGGTAGGCATGCTAATTAAAGAATAACCTCCTGGAAACTGAACAAGAGGCATATCGCTCCATGAAATCAGTCAATGTGGGTAATTTGTAAAAAGCACGCAAGTTTTGTTTTGCACTCCGCGGGGTGATTGTAAAAATTCCCGGTTTATAAATAACCTACCACTAGTGGCGAGAAGGGTGTGGCACCCAGGGACACTCTACAGAGCAGCCTTAGTCATCCTGCATTGAGTGTTCAGGCTAAATGCTGTTTTTTTTTCCACAAACTAGATATTTTATTTTTGGCAAATAGTGCTAAGTGTAGGAGCACGTTCGTTTGTTCCGTAACCTGCCATAGATGGTGTAGCTCATGAATAAATCAAATTAAATGGCTTACATTCATGTGTTAGCGCATTTTTGAAACGCATGAATAATATCTACTCAAGTGGCATGCAAAATGATTGAGCGTGTAGAGCTAAGATAATGCCCAGCACTCGTCTGTTGGTTTGCGTCGAACTAATTAATCCTTTGAGCTTCAGAAATTTATTCTTCCAATGAAGCTATTTTCGTCGTTGATTGGAAAATCATGAGTTCCTTGAACTCATCAATCAACTTCAAATCGGAAATCCGTGCTGCAAAGTTCAATCAAACCTATTGGGCGTTTTGTATATATGTATTTGTATGTAGGTACATATAGTCGTGTGTTCTGGCATGTAGGTTCATATTTATGTAAACAACTTTTCTCTTTCTTTTTTGGAAATTCATGCATTTACATAAGCGAGTAAACAAAGAATTTGCTTTGAAATTTAAAACTAGTTCAAGTGCTATTGCTCTCACTTCTGGTGTGAGGGTGGATCTCCTTGCATTAAATGTTATCTGAACGCATTCTTCGAATACGGACGATCTTGCTGATGTTTTAATGTCGATGGAATTTATCTCGCTTTATAGGTATGCAGAGTGGCCGGGACTTGGGAGATATACAATAAAAACAGTTTATTCCGAAGGTATTTTAATATTTTTCAAACAAACTTTGTAACTTTTGTAAATACAGAGGGAGCTCTATATACTTTTCGTACACATCTGTCGACCAGTCGTTTGCCCTCTGTCTTGTCTTAAGTTTAATTCTGCGACTAGATATCACACAACGACTTTCGTACAAGATTACATTTATGCGACTTTTTTGTGATAGGAAAAGGTTTTCCAAATAAAACACGTTGCCGATGCGATATCGTTTGATTCTTCGTTCGATTCAATTTTCAATTTACTATCTGGATCTTATGCGGCTGGAGGTCTACGAAAAGCTCAGTTCTTAGGACCGTCATGCATATTTCCGTTTACGGCGGTGATAGTTTTGTTTGCCCGATATTGTAACCCGGAAATTGTAATAATATGCTGGGTAATGGCTTCGGTTCGACGAACGTTACTGATGACGTCTGTCAAGAAATGACACCAAAGTGTTTATAATCTTTAAACTAATGGGCATGTTTAAAGTTTTATTGCCCTAAAGCGACTCCTCGGAAACCCTTTAGTTGGTCAGGAATCAGGAAGTGACAAAGTGACAAAATAAGTTCAACATGAGAAGTTTTCTTGTACAGATTTTATCCGACGAAGTTTTAGCGGCGAGGTCTATACATATTTTCTTTTATTCTCAAAGGAACTTTGAATTGTCTTTGGATAGATCACGCAATGGTTTGTGAACTTTAGCAATTATATTACCAAGTTCTCATATCCGGATACCTACCAATTCAACACTGATTTTATTGCAGGCTGTTGCTTTACACATTTATGACAATCTTGTAATATGTATGTGTTTTATCGTAGTGCCTATCGAAGGCTTCTAATAATTAAAACCTTTTTATTCCTATCTTACTCAAACTACTAAAGCTGGAAGTTATGTCAAAACAATCGCCTGAAGTGCCTACCTACAGCACGAAGGAGCCACCGAAAACTATGTAAAAACTATTTCCTTACACATAAACTCCAAGTATGTCAAGTCAACTAAAGGCAAGCGATTTAATTTGCGAATTGATAATTCATCCTACACCACCCCACACATAGATAGAGGGATTAGCATATTTTTGCAAGTTATCCATTTCGTGCCTTCCACTACCGACACAAATATTAATCTCCGTCAACAAGTTTGGCCGACTTGAGTATAGCAAAACATACGACCGTACCTCAATAGGTATACCTATGTATATTCACCATGTGAAACGGTGTTTTAGCGTCGACCCAAATGACAAGTAATCTGAACGCTCATCGTTTGTCACCAACTAGAATTAGAATATTAGGTTAAGTATCCTCTGCAACGGAACAAGAACAAAAATGTCCTTTTTGTTGACATTGTCAGAAATTAAATCGGCGAAATATTTCTATAGCACATCATTCTTGGAGTGGAATGGAATACGGAATTAACTTGAGGGCATTACCGTTGTCAGTCGTATCTTCTTCTGCTTATCTTGCAATTCCATGTCCCTTGGGTCATATTATGTAGATATGTATGTACATATATTGAGAAAGGGAAACAATGACAAGAGAAAGGAAAATCAATACGAAAATGCTAAGGATATGGTGAGGATTTGCACTTGAGCGGTTGAGGGTGCAAATGTAACAGCGACAACTGTTATTTCCCAAAATGGACAAAATTGGGGATGTTATTTCCTCAAGATTGGATTATAGCAACATAAAGTCACAGTGCTCTGTTTGAATTCCTTTTTCAAAATGAACAGTTGTCCCTTGATTTCCAAGTGGGGAGTGAATCCATGATGAAAGGGATAATACGATAAAATAACAAAACCTGACTCATCGGTTTCTGACTTTTCGAACTCTGAAAACACACACCCCAGTTCTAGGGATGACATAATGCTAAATCGTTTGTTTTAATGTCCTGCGTGTATTTTTATTTTTGCTCTTCAATGATATCATGCGTAGAGCATGACAAATGACAGGATACGTTGAATAAAAAAAAAAAGTCAAATAATGTGCTTTTAGACGCCTGACGCTTTTGGGAATATTTGTGTTATGTTCAAGGCAGTGTCAGGAGCGATCATTTACTCAGCAGACGTAAGAAGCTCTAATGAATTTGTTGATGAACTCTTTAAGTCAATCGACTTGTCTAAGATTACTCTTTCTAAGGTTAAAATCGATTTCGTGTACTTGAATAACTAACAGTTTATTCGTCTTTTGTTTGCATTTCGAGAGTTTTCTTCCAGTTTTTGGTTTGAAAAGGGGGTTTTGAAACTATTCAGTATATGGGCTTAGAAAAGACCAGCCCGTATGATTGCAGACACATTAAGACGGGTGAAATCTTAAAATCAGTTTAAACTTCTAACAAAGAAGTATAGGTGTCTCTGTCGCCTGCTTTAGTCAAGTCGCAGAAGCCACTTTAGTCTATTGTAGAAATTATTTAAAAAGATAGTAAGTCAGTTTGTCCATGTCCAACATGATGCAGGATCTTTGAGGACATCTAAAAGTTATGCTGACGTGTAGTCCATTTGGGTAAAGTTAGGTTAAAGGAAGGGCGGCTCACTTGAATTTCCATGAATTCATAGTTTTCCATCCCCTTTGGATCCCGAGCATGATGCCGCCAGTTTGTCGGACCAAGCATTTGGGCATCCGCGAGATTGAGGTTCGATCTTTTCTTTTGTCTGAAAGCTGGTATTCTAAGTTCCTTCTGGGTGGATCATTGTCGTCCATCCGCTCAACGTGTCTGAGACCGTGTGGTTCCTTTCACGGATGGAAAAGACTGTTTTTGCTGTCGATTCCGAAACGCGGATTTAGAAGCTTTTTTCACGACATATTATACTCTCTAAGGTATGTCATTGCCCGATTAAAGGTGTTGCCGTGAAAAAAAACTTTTCTTGAGATTCGTATGAAATCTCTTACAGCTCTCCTTAATTATGATAAATCCTTTACTCACTCCTCTCATGCCTGAACGTGTAAGGATGGAGGATTCCAAGAAAACTGACTGCTTAACTTTGAAACTCTAGAAAACTTGCAAAAACTTTTATAAGTAATTATTTTTGAAACTATTTGTTAAAATATTCTGAAACCGAAAACTTGCGTTGCACGAAACGAATTCCTTATTTTCTTATTTTACTTAAGTTCAGCTGAAACCTAATTGAGCGGAACAAGATTCATTAACGATATCAAATTACAAAACAAATTCTCTTTGTTGCAGTTTAAATTAGCGATTTCCTACAGTCGAATGCAATGGAAAAGTTTTTCAGAACATTTTCGTGTCGATACATAACTGAACAACAGAGACGTTACGGTCCATTGGATTATTTCAGTTGTAAATGCAATCCAATTAAAATGATTTATGTCACCGCAGTTATAAAACAAACCAAAAGGATTTTTATTTTATGTTCATCCTCTCCTCAGCAAGTGATGTGATGATGCGAAGGTGAAGTCATGGGGTAGATTTGTATGTACAAATGGTCGACTAACACGCCACCATGTGTAAGAAGAGAAATTCACATTAAAAAGGCGTTAAGTTGAAGTGGAGGCACCCACATTATAACACTACCTTAGTTAACGCTATTAAAGGCAGTAATAAATTTGCCTTGTACTAATCGCAGCTGATTCCAAAGATTAAGGAAATTTACAAAATGCTTTCGGTGTCCTTCAATTAAAAGTTTTTGTTCAACTTTGTGATTTTATTCAGAATTAAAGGATATGTCAGCTACTCGTATACTGAGTATATTTTGTATGTAGAAATTACATACTCGTATTAATAATAAAAAAAAACTTAGGAGGTGAAATATATTAATGTAGATTTTTATGTAAAAATGTGTCCTAGTACAATTGATACTCTGATTTTATTGCATATCAAGTACGTTATTGATATGTTCTCTCATTAATTTATTTATATTATGTGCGCTATTGAATACAGTTCTATGAAGAGAATATACACTTTAATGTTGTTATTTACATGTTCAATAACGATAAAAAGGATTGAGTAATAAATTTTGTAAATAAATGAGTTGTTGATAGTGCCAAGGGGAAGGTGGTAACCACGATATCTATAAAAGAAAACGTAACGTGGTCTACAGGATATAACAAACACGCACCAGAAAATGTTACTCTGTCCATAAAAGGCCCAATTTATATTTGATGTTCACTCGATCTTCATCGTAAACTTTATTCTATATTGTGCAATATGCAGCTCGATTTCGGTACTGTGAAATATTTCTCAGTGTATAAAATTTGCAGTTAAATAACGCTCAGGAATAGCAGTGGAGAAAGTATGCAGCCCTGTCGTTTGCACCCCATTGTGAACTTTAAAGTTATCTGACATCTTAGCATCCTCCTAATAAATAGAGGGTTTTCCATAAGTGCCATAGAACTGTAAAATAAAATAAAATAAGTTTCTAATGAGGTATTGCTTAATTCTTTATTTACGATTGAAGTGAATATGTATGGAACACTACATCTTCTCCTTTTGGTGATAGGTGACCTTCGCTTTTATTCTCTTTCTTGTTCACCCTCAAAGGAAAAAGTATTGATATGGCGAGCAGACCAAAATCCAAACCAAATCGTGAGTTTTATTTTTTCTGATGCAATGGATATTCTAAGATCTAGCCTTCCCCCAAAATCAGCAGTTTTATTTATTTACGATGCCATTTAACCAAAAATGCGCTCCGTTGCCTAAGACAAATATTTGTTGTTGCCAAAATCAGGATCAACTTCTAAATGTTTGAAGGCAAACACAGCTATTTAATTAGTTATATAATTAGCTATGAATTTTTCTGAAATGTCTTTCCAATGCAAAGTCAACCAAATGAAATCTTGGTTCACGCTATCGAAAGCCTTCTCGAAGTTGATAAAAAGCAGATGAAGAGGAGACTTATAATCGACGCATTGCTTTAAAATGATACGTAAAGTGTTAATAAGTTTGACGTGGGGACATCCTTAGCGTTGCCTCTACCACTTCGAGAGCGAAAATCTAAATCTTCTTTGATATCGAGCATGCAAACCATTGAACAGGACTGGATCATAATTTATAACTTATCCTTTATGATTTTGTTTTCCTCTCAGCCTATTTCACCCAAATTTCATTAATTATATCGTTTCCGGCATGTTTGTCTTTTTTTCGATCATATTCCTCGTCGTAAACAAACACCAAACCTCGTTTCTCAATCGTATTTCGTCGTTATTCAACTTTTCCTCTTTTTTTTCGGATTTTCAAAGACGCAAAATTAATTAATTTCATTAAATATTTTAACGCATATTTATTTAAATTTAAAAATGAGGTAATGTCATTCCCATTACGTTCTTCGTTAACAATTGTTGGCAGCACTTTTACAACTGTTATATTTTTCATTTGACGTTTCGATTTGTGGTATTTTTTCTCTGTATAACAAAGTTGAACATCGTGAAACATCGTGTCGTTGTTGTTCGGACAAAAGTATATATTTATTTTTGCACTAACAATAAATAATTATAATTTAAATAAAAAGTAAACTATTGTATTAATGTTTACGAATTCAATTCCTACGGAGGTATGTGGTAATGTTATTACTTTCGTTTCTTACTCTCGATAAAGCAACTTGTTATCCGGTGACGCGGGGTGCTCCACAAAATGTCGGAAAATTACGTAGCATAAATTTTGTGGATTTTGTTTTCCATTTGATTGTGCAATAAAACTACGTTTAGTGAAAAAAATGTTTATGTTTTTAATGGGGTATTCTGTTTTATTGAATATTTATTTTTTACATGGAATAGGTGTATTAAAAGTTAAATGTTGACTGAGCGCGCTTGTACGGCGTGTGAGGTTATAATTTTGATTGCAAGAAGCGAAAGCGAAAGGGTATTTAGTGGTTGGGTGGAAATTTAGTATTTTTTTAAGCGCCGGAACGATTTTTATATTGTATGTGCGCCAAGTGTTGCAATGTTTGTTTGGGTAGCAAGTGTTACTGATTGGCATGGTTATTTTAAACATGTGGGTCTAATAACAGCATTACTTTTTTGTAATACTCTGAATAAAAGGCTCAAGTTCCGAATTCCACGTTATGAAGTAAATTAACACTGAATGGTGGTGTCTCTTCAACCTTTGCATAAGCACAGTTATGATTTCTGTTGAACTGTATTATGTAGAACGGAAATGTAGAATGGGCGAGAAAGAATAAAGAAAAAAAAAAAAAAAAAAACTGCAAGAACTTAATATTGATAACGCAATGTAAATGATATATGAAGATTAACCTTCCGTTAGTTACATGACAAGGGGAAATCTAATTATGATAACAATTTAAACTGATTTTGTTGAACCCACTTGCACTTGTTTTTAAGGGCGCTCCTGACCCTTGAAGACACTTAGCTTGACACACCGCCTACCATCCTCTTCGATTTCGGACGTGTTGAAGCTAATTTGTGAGGCCAAACATGTTGGCATCCCCGATATCTTGGTCATTATAATAATGTTTCCTTGGTCCTGGTCGAGGTGAACCTCAACGGCGACTATTCGAAGTCTTTTGGTTGGAGCATTGTTTCGGTGTGATTAAGTTTTTCGAACATAATACATATCTTGGTGCCGCTCATATCATTCGCCTCGCAAATTGGACCTTATACACAACAAAGTATTCTTCTTTCGGAGTAGACCAGGCAGAACTGGCGGAATCAATGTTCTATAAAGTATCACATTTTTATTTTTGTTGAAACTTTGATTCCAGCTGGTTTGCCAAACCGACGGATCAGTTGTTTCTTAGGGTTATTCATTGTTGGATCTTCACTTAGGTTTCACTCGTGGAATTTACATACGTTAAAACAGGGGTATGAGAACTCCTTCAGTATTACAAAGTTATAGTTGTCCATAGTCCTAAGATGTGTAGAGCTTTGTCAGTTTGTCCATAGAAAATGCGAGTATTTATTTGGTTTTCCTCTCATTGGTTTTGGAACCATCTTCGCAATTTCTTCCATGTCTCTCAACAGCTTTACGTGTTGGACCAGTCGTAGGTACTATTTGAGTCAACACAATATTAATTAAATCACAAAACAGCGCATCACATTGTAAGAATTCCGTGCATGTCTGCAGCAGTTCATCGGAAGTGTTAGCAAATTGGACGGTTCAACGTGTATTTTCCGACGTTAAGTTGCATAATTAGATCAGTTCTCTGTGGATTCAGTTAAGTAGACTGTAGAGCTCCAAAGGATAAATCGGTAAAGAATTCGACCTGAAAAGACTTTTAAGTCTTTTCCAGTATTTGTCTTAGTGCGGAAATTTGATTTACATATAATCGATTTGCGGAGCATTTGCCATGAGAACCATCTTACCAAATTTCGTTTGAATTCAATTGCAGTAATTGCCGTTTTTGAAGAAATTAGACGATCTTGTAAAAGTAACCATACTGACTTTGTCACCCTAAGCGATCATTCCCTGTAAGACGTCGTCGTTAAGTTGGAATACGCGCGCATGAATCGATTTTACAATCAACCAACTGACTGACCTAACTAGACATGAAGCGGTTGGATGAAATATTAAAAATGTGACGACGTTTGGTTTATTTGACTTCGCTCATCGAAAACAAACGAAGAGATACAATTCTCACTACTCGACTGATGGACAGGATGATTGTAAAATCGTTCATGTGCACATAGCCTCACAGTGAGCGCTGAGAGATTCATATAAAGCATCCTTTCGTTTTTTTTTTCAGCTAGCTTTTAAGATTTTTCAAACAAATGCAATTTACTTCTTGATAAAAAAATCTTCACATAATCAAAATATTTTCTTTCCATTCACTTCTAGTTGGAAAAAATAATTGAATTTTTTACTTCGGAGTAACACTAACTAACGCACTTAGTGGACTTAAATTAACCAAAGGTCGCATACTATTCTGTAGGCCACAGGTCCCATTATCATCATTAGTCTAATTTACCTAACCGGATTGAAAAGCACAAATAAAATGGCTGCGGCAAACAAAGCCCCCCCGCCGTACCCTAAACAAAAGTATAACGATGCAAAGTTCCGTGAGATCATACCACTTTTGCCGCTCGCGGAATACCTTAAGATCGAGTACTTTTCCAAAGGAGTATGGTTCAAAATGATCTCGAAACGGGTAAACTCTTACAACTGTGAGTGTTGTGGTGTGGACAATGTTGGGCCCACACCAATAACAGATCATGTTCGCGGCAAGAAGCATCGATTTGCTCTGCAAGCCGCTGAACAACTCTATCATCCGAACTATACTGTGCCTAAAAATTCGAATACACCGGCACGCACTCCTATACTCGATGCGTATAATGGCATTGAAGGTGGTAATAACCCTGGAAAGCAAGCGAAAGCTGTACAACAACAAAAGCCTGGAGTACAAGCCCAAAAGCCAGGAGGTCCACAAAAGTCAGCAGGACAGCAAAAGCCAGCTGGGCAACAAAAGCCAGCTTTGCAGCAAAAGCCAGCTGTGCAGCAAAAGTCAATTGGACAGCAAAAGCCAGCTGGACAACAAAAATCAACGGCACAACAGCAAAAACCACAGCAGCCGAAACAAGCGGCAAATAAGATTAACGTTACTGAGAAGGTTCAACCGGTTCAGAATAGTGTCACAGCTAAAACCAGTGATGCATTTACAATTAAGGCCGAAGAGAAGGGTTCAGTTCAGAAACCGGAGAAGAAAACTGATGCTAAAGATGTTGAAATCTGCAAACAATCTGAAAACGAAAAGAAGACGAAATTAAATGAAATTAAAAAAGAAAATGATGTAATTACGGAAATTGTTGTCCTGGACGATGAGGAGGATGATATTGTTGTTGAAAAAGAAGACACTAAGCAAAATAATACAGTGGGTGAAATAATTAACATTAGCCCCCCTGAAAATGCTAAACCACAGAGACCTCAAAGGCGTGATAACAACGCTTCAAAAGTTCAGGAAAAGAACGAAACGCAACAAAAGCAAGTGGATACGCGTCCTCCTGGAACTGAAGGCACCGAAGGCAAAATCACTGCTACACCGTCTAAAAGGGTTGTCAATCCTGTTGCGATTTTGGTTCAATCCGCTGAAAAATCGGATGAACAATCCGACGCAAATACACCGCGCTACCAACAGAACAGAGTTCTTATTCCCACAATTGACAGAACCAAAAAGAAGCAGACTGCAGTTCAGAATAAACAGCCAGTGGCGACTGAACCATCGTTTTCTACCAAAACTTTCACTACAAAGATATCAAATGAAATCGAAGGCATAATTGGTGTAGAGTACGTTGTAAAGATCCTCAAGGTTTACAACGATCCTGAACCGTTTTATGAGTGCTGCCTCTGTGAGGTGGTTATGGATGGCATAGGGATGCAAACTCATTTGCTTGGCTACAACCATCGCTATAAATATGTGGAGAAGCACTTTCCCACATGTTTTAATCAGCATAAACAACACATCGGCAACATTCAGGTGATGGGAATCATTTTGGATCGTGTAGCTAAAGCAATCGAGGCTCATCATGGTCGTGAGTTGCCCTATGAGTGTTTGAGTGGAGAATTTCGTTCAAATCGCCATGGAGTCATGACGACGGTATATTCGTTTAGGCACGCCTCAGAGTATTCTGGTCCATCATTCACAAATGCGGTAGACTCTAAGCAAGTTGAAGATTTTTATAAGCAAAAGAATGTCTATCAGCCGCCCAAGCCAGATCCTAAGCGTAAGCCAACATTTGACGTACGTAGCGGTGCCCCGGTGTCAAAGAAGACGAAAGTGGATCGTCCCACTGGTCGTAACGGTGCTGCTCGCGGTGGTAGCCGCGGAAGTGGTGGTGCTTCTAGACGAGCAGGCCGCGATGAACCACAGACCAATGCAATTGATGACGATGTTCACAAACAGATGGTGGAAGAATTTCTGCAGAATACCAGGGGAAGATCGCGTTCCCCAGCTGGGGGTCGTCGCAGACGTCAAAGAACTCGATCACGATCCCGATCGCGATCCCCACATCGTTCGTCGCGTCGACGAATTCAACGGCGATCTCCTTCACCTCTTCGTGAGGGAGATGTATGGCAAGCCTATCGTCATCTCGTTGATCGTGCTAAGGTGGAACTGGACCAGATGTATCGGGAGTATCGTAAGGACCCGGAGAAGCATCCGTTATATGACGAAGAGTGGAGAAAATTCTGGAAACATCGTAAGGAACAGATGGCTCGCGAAGGGTTGGATCATAGGAACTATGACTTCCAACCAGAATGGGTGAGATATTTTGCCGTCCGCATTGAGGAGCTCTACGACGAAGCTGTAGAAGATATTAAAATAAGCTCCCGTCAACGATTGATTTTGCCAATGACCAATGAGGAACTAGAGGACAAAAAATACCATGTAAAGGTTGTCGAAGAAGAGTCATTTATGTCGAAACAGAAAGTTTCAATCGGATATCACGAGAAGATGGAGAATAAGACATCTGTAGTGAGTGTTTTACGGTTGTTGACTGCTCTAGAGGATTATCTGGGTAGTTTAGGACCACGAGTCGTAGATCTCCTCTCGAAAGCACTTTTGATTGAAAAAACCAATCCAAGGAATATTAATGAAATCTTGTTGAACATCGAGAATTGTACGGTTCTAGAAACAGCTATGGAAAAATTAAAAGGCGTTTTGATTGCTGGACTTTTGGAAGGTCCAAAAGTCAGAGCTTTCAATAATGTCATTACAGAAACAGAAAACATTTTGACAGTTGCCTACAAAATCAAACAACAAAATCCACAGCCAGTGCCACAACCTGTGCCGGCTCCGAAAAATCAATTAGACTTCCATCAGCAGAAGTCGTCGTTTATGGGCGGTTTGTTTATGCCTTCTCCCCAATCAAATTCGATGGGAGGTGGTAGTACTGGTGCAGCTGCAAGCCTGCTTTCTCAAATCGACAAAAAAGAATTGGCGACGAAATTAGCCGCTGCTCTGACTGCACAAGGGAAGACCGATTTCAATCCCGAGCAACTGCAGCAATTGATTGCTGTCTATTCTCTGATCGACAAAAAGAAGAGAGACTCAGCGGCTGCTGCAGATAAACAAAAGATGACGTTGTCTGACACTTTGACAGCACTGTTGAATCCTGCAGAAAAGAACAGTGGTAGTAGTGGTATGTCTGTAGCACAGTCATCATCTGGCCGGGGTGGCGGAAATTACTCTAATACCAACACTGACCGGCTCGGTGATAGGGCAGGACCTGTATCTAATTCATCGATAAGTAATTTTGTGAGCATGTTGAATAGGGATAATCTTTCAGCCAGCGGAAATGGTAACAGCGGAGACACACAGATGTGGCAAAATTTGCAGAATATACAGAGTTCTTTGCGATTGCAAAATTCATCGAACACTGGAGGTTTCAGTAATAGTTCGATGGGTGGTGGTGGGGGAGGAGGAGGAGGCGGCGGCGGCGGCGGATATATGGATAACATGTCCTCTGTGAGTAATTTTAATAGAGGCGGTTACGGTGGTGGATCTGGTACTTCTAGCGGTGGCTTTGATCTTGGACAGAACTCGAGTATGAACTTTGGTCGTGGTGGTCTTTCTGGAGGTGGTGGAAGTACCAGTGGTGGTGGGGACAGTGGTGGATTCAATTCAAACTTCCAAGGATTGAGTAGTAATAGTAGCAGCTTCTCTAGAGGTGGTGGAGATAGTATGCTCAGCATTGGAAGAGGAGGAGGTGGAGGACTGGGTAATAATACAGGCAATTTCTCCAGCGGAGGTGGTGGTGGAGGAATGGGAGTTGGCAGTGGAAACTTCTCTAGAGGAGGAGGCGGTGGTGGTGGAGGTGGATTTTCAAGAGGTGGGGGTGATAATTTCCTTGTTGGAAATGGAGGAAATGACTCTGGATTTGGCGGTAATTTCTCTGGACTTGGCAGTGGTAACAACTTCCAAAGGGGTACTGGAGGAATGGGCGGAGGCGGCAACAGCGGTATGGGCATGAGTGGCAGCAACAGCGGTATGGGCTTGGGTGGCGGTAATGGCGGCATGGGCATGAATAACAGCAACAGCGGCGGTAGTGGAGGTAATTTCACCCGCGGGGGTGGATCATCTAATTTTGGTAATTCTATGAACAGCAGCAGTGGCAGTTTCAACAACTCCCTAAGCAAGAATTCTGGAGGAAATGACGGAGGTGGATCAATTTTTGGTTCAAATCAGAGGAACATGGGTGGAAAGATGCCAATGGGCCGAAACACAATGAGCAGTGGAGGCGGCAACATGCCAATGGGTTCCAATGCCAACAATTCACAGAACCAGCGATCCAACCGAGGTGGCTCGAATTGGCGAAATCAATAAGAACTCCATTTAGATGTAGCACTCATTGATGTAACACAAAAATATCAAATATTGTTTTAAACCTAAATCTTTTTAAAAGCAAAATATTTTTGCAAAACAAATGATCTAATTTACTTGTAAGAAACATTTCCAAAAAAAAAAAAATATATATGTATAACAACTTTTTATGTAAATTTTGGTTATAATGCAACTCCTTGTATTTAATTAATTTGTGCAAGCCATTCTGATCACAAATATGAACAATGCACGAGTATATGAAAGTAATTGTTAATGAAAACATACACAACATTTTAAGTTGAATCTTAAGGTCTTCGCTTTGAAGGCATATTTATAATTTATCACTTACATTTAACAATCAGTAGAATGTGAATTTATTTTGCGATTTCTTAGTATTATATTCTTTTGCTGACCTTATTACTTATGTGTATGAAAAAATAAAAAGAAAGAGAAATATCAGAAAACAAACATTTGTAATGAATATTTATTCAAATAGTTGGAATCATTTATTCGTAAGATTGAAGCTCTCTAAGGTAAGAATAGTTAATTAAAATGTAAAACATAAAATATGTTGGGGTAGAGAAATGGGACATTTGTAAAACGTATGAGGGGGGGGTATTAGTAACAAAATTCGCTATGCCCACAATGAGTTAGTTTCTTTGTCGGTTTTTTGTTTGAGTCCTTTTTCGCATAATTTATGATAAGTCATAGGAGAGCGTATTACACCAAGCTTCAGCCTGTAGTGAAAGAACTTCATGGATTGAGCAGATTGATAACCTACACATACTGTGTTTTTTAATATTCGTTTAAAATGGAAGTTTGCAATTGAAGGGTCGTAAGTCTAAAGGGTCTTAGTGCCAAAACATCAAAAATCAATATTTTTAGGAAAATACAATCTAAGTGCCAAGCCCAATAATATCCAAATGGATCCAAGTGTCTGTTTCTTTTAAAATTGTATCCACACACAAATAAAGTTGTGGTGGGGTCTAAGTTTCAACCAACTTTCGCTCAATTGTATTATGTTTTTTGCGTATACATATCTCTTAATAATAAAATTGGCACTTAGACCCTTTAGACTTACAACCCTTCAATTGCAAAATTTATGTCGGAAAAAAAGAAAGGAGATAGGATAGAATTTTCGGTATAGGAGTGTGAGAAACTCTCTATGACATTGACTTATTATATATGGACTGCTAGTGCAATGTCATTTTCATACAATCTCTGCTCAAAAATGTGTTCAAACATCACTAGCCCTCCAGTTTCAAAGCGGGAAAAAAGGGAAACAAAATCTCCGCCATAGTTAAAATTTCCCATAGAAACTAAAGTCATCTCTTATCACAAAGTTAAGTTATTGAAAAATAACGATGAAATTCAAATCGTTGCCATATATTTCACAATAGATGTCACATGTTGTTTCAATTTTCACAATAGATGTCACAGTCGAAATTCAAATCAAAAATTATGAAAATATGTATTTCTTCATTTCATTGTCCCATAAATACAGCCGACCACACAGGATTTCGTTGTTAGTTGTTCTTTTAATTGTTTTATACAATAATCAAAGTTTTTGTACAAACAATTGATTATTTCAAATTCTCTGTTTCCACATTTTTCCGCTATTGAAACTGGAGGGCTAGTGATGTTTGAACCAACACGAAGTTAGCATCTAGCAGTCCATATATAATAAGTGTAAATTCAGAAACGTCAAACATTTGCGCAGTGATGCGGCATCACTGCTTATTTGCGATGCTGATGCGTTGCTGATTGAATATGACGATTGCATTTTAGAACGCATTGTTTACATCAAACATTTTAATGTCAAGAAAATTAAATATTTTGTGAAAAAAGTAAGAATTCAACAAAAATTTATAATTTTTTCTTTCAAAAGCACATGTATTTACTTAATTTTCTTTCTCTTTCGACATTTTTCTTCCTTTTTGGCCGGCGAATCAGCTGCGCATCAGGTATTTCTGTGATGCTTTTTTTCGTTATGTTTGCGCATCAGTTTGATCAAATTTGCAAAAATGAACACTTGACGTTGAAAGTGATGCCAATAGTTTGCATTAATGAACATTTTGCAAAGCATCATGATGCCAATGATGCGTTACTGAATTTACACTAAGTCAATGCTCTATGAGCTGTCGCGCAAAATATATATATACATATATATTGTGTGAGAAACTCTAAAAAAAAATTTAAAATTTTCGATGATTCCACATTAGTCTGATAACACTCCAGTGACTTCTAGATAGATAAAAAAATAAATTGGGATTCTATGTCAAAAACGCCTAACAATTGTGCATGCGGCACAACTGTTTATTTACGATGCGGATGCACAACACATCTGATGCCTTGTTTGATATTTGTTTAGATTTTCATGAACAAATAACGAAACATAAGCAGTATTATTTTGATAAATTTATATTTCACTTTCTTTTTTCAGACATTTCTATAAATGTTTAACTTTTGGTTGCTGCAGTGATGCGTTTTTGAATTCACCCGTTTTTTTTTTACACTTAAATAACTTGTGAATTGTTGGCATATGCTAACTATCCTTTCTTTTTATTTTCGGAGACAAGTTGCACCTAAAACATTAGAGTTTCAGTCTTTTTAATGTCAGCTTTTTCTCAAACTTCAACTTTAGCGGGGGACCATTGCCTTCTTCCAATCCTTTTTTTTTTGAATGTACTAAGTATGAAAATGATCAGGGACTGGCATTCACTGTAGTTTTATTTTCTTGAAGTCACTGATTAACTCGGGCAATATTTTAAATTTTCAAGCAGACTTTTAGACATCAACTCTTCCAAGCCCTAGTTACTTTTCAAAGACTTTTTTGAATGTGGGTTCTAGCCCATTTTGTTACTAAACTCGTCATAACTATAACGGACAAAAACTATTTGGTTCAATAAATAAAATTTTGCAGGTGGCAGTATAAATTTAAGTTAGGGGATTCATTAAGTGCATGTTTCGTAAGACCGTTCCGAAATAATATATGTGGAAGATAGAAGAATAGTGTTACTGCTTGAAGTTTATAAATACATATTTATTTTTGTTAGTGAATGTCTTACGTTGGCTTACTAACCTGATCTTTACTTTGTTAATATGTAGTTTATTGTACAAGTAAGATATAGCAAGATATTAACTGAAAAAAGGGGATAGTAAAGAAACAGTGAAGTAAAAAAAGTGCTATTTCACATGGAAAATATCTATAAATATATCGGCTTCCTTTGCTTTTAATTTGGAGGTAATTTAAAAGCTGTAGGAGTCTGATTTTTTTTTTTTTTTTTTTTAAGTGGTTTCTTACTTTGGGTCAACATTAACGTACATACAGACAGACTGCCAGAGTGGAAAGGCCATTATCAACAAGGACATGGACATTTGCTGCGTTGTTGGTACTTCTTATAGTACAGCGCAAATACTCTAGACATAAAGTAAATACCTAACTGGTTATAAGGCTAGGCAGTAAGGTCCCACGACGAGAAGACTTCCCTACTGGGTTTTGAATCAAAGTTTTTTTTTTCTTGACTTCATAAGTCACCTTATGTGTGATATAATGTTGATACAGGAAATCCAGGAAATTCTACTATGAGTTTTTTTTTTTTTTAAGGATATTAATTAAGAAATTAAGTCAGCAAATTTATTTGTGAACTCTGTTTGGGTTCCGTTATATATATGTACGTACCTAAGTATGTATGTACGAACACTATGGTTTCTCAGTTTAAGACCACCCATAAGTTTTATGTAAAGAATACCTTATTGACATGAAGGTGTAGACTTTTTATATTTATTTCTTCAAGTACGATATGTAGGTACATTTAAATTATCATTTCAATGAAGCGAGAAAACATAAAGGAATAAAATAAAACAAGACCATTAAATTGAAGAACAAAGTGAATAACTTTTAATAAGACGAGCTTCATCCCCATAAAGGACTGCACACGTATCTGCGGTATTTCGTTAATGTAGAAGAAAATTAACAGTGGTCCGGTGATTGAACATTGTGGCACTCCTTGTAGCATTGAAATTAAATCATATACAGTCACCTCAGCGTTCTACAGTTGTACCTTGTTCAAAAAGGTAGATAATATTTTTCTGGCAGTTAGTTTACTGCTTTAGATATCTAAGATTAATTTTTTGTAAATAAAATTCAAAAGCGTATGGTGGAATTTAGATCTTGAATAAGTGATCTGTTATGTTTTGAACCCCGCCTGGGCTAATCCTCTGTTTTGCGATTCTAAAATCAAATTCATGCGAAATGGATTTCCGATTGTAATTTGTGTGGGTACTGGTTAACATTTAAAAACCGAATTTGTATTTGCAGGCAAAACACTCAATGAAATTGAGAGAGTTTAACCACTGTTTGTTTTCGGACGTTTAAATTTTAGAATTCACCATACAGAGTAGGGCTCCTAGAAAATGTATTATCTTTCTGGTTACGTTATTGTGATGGTAAGCTGCAAATCAGAGTCAATCCACATTTAGTTAACCGCATAAGTTCATTCCTAGTTTAACAATTCCCCGAATATGGTGTCCAATCTACCATTAGTTTGAAAGAGCTACGAATGCCAATAAAACTAGTGGATTGTCTACTGATTACGGCAAGAGATTCCTGAATAAAACCAACAAAGTCTTCTGAAATTTGTGGGGAAATGGGTTTAATTATTAAGTAGTTTCTTCAAGACTGTTGTTTAACGTTCTGAAGCAGTAACATTTTTGTCAAACAGTTCACATTCATATATCGCTATCGAGGGACAACTGGTTTCATCCGACAAGTTTATTTGCTCGATATGCAAAGAGCTGGTCCCTTTACAAAAATAAGAAGATTGTCATTGCATGTGCTAGGTGGAATGCATTCTCAGCTCAAACATGGGATCGTTTAATAAGTTTGCTGTAAACAACGTAATCATCCCTTTCATATTCATATGTACACCTATGCATACGTATATGACGAATAATGGTTTTCCTATTAGATTTTATATACATGTGTGTGTTTCTTTTCTTTTTTCAGCAAATCGCGAAAAAATGTTTAGGGGAAAATCCAACTCCGAATCAAATGTCAACTGCCAAAAATCGTGTGCGCAATGCGACAGGTATTTTATCGGTCGTCGATTGATTTCTTTTTTTTTTTCATCATTTATCTCTCACTTACTGCCCCAGGTAGACATTCTCTTCTTTTCCACATCTAATTCGCACTCATTCTCTGGCTTCCTTTATGATTTACTTTTGCTTATCATTTTTTATCAAATGCGCTTCCAAAGAATACCCCTCTGTCATAAGCAATTTCCACATATTGGGGAGGAAACTCCATGGGGTGAGTTTAAGGGTTCTCCAAGGACCGCAAAGACGTAAGTCAGTATAATGATTATATTTTGGATTTGATAACGTTAACTTATGTAAGTATACGACTTCTTATGACATGCAACTGGAGGAAATGGAACAAAATAATTTATATTACGACGCTCATCACACAAAGTGATTTTCTTCATTTGTATCACTATACACCTCTTCATGTAGGATACCTTTATTTGCTTTAAAATGAGTGATAAATTGTGCCCCCAAAGAGGTGCAGAATTAAATAAATCGTGACCAGAATTGACATGAACTTCGCTAAACTAAACCATCTATTCGTACATCTAGGCAATTGTTTGGCCCCTCGGCATCAGAATCATCATGAACCCTAAATGGAACACCACAGTGCAATGTGGAAGTGAATACTAATTTAACGGGTTGGTTGCGTTAAATAATTCTTTCCGTTCGCCAATTCTATTTCCAGCGCTCGGAAAAGAAAGACTTAATTATTTTGTTTCCAATGCTATGTAAGTACATATGAGTCAGGCTGGTTACGCTTTATGTAAAGTGAATTCTGATGAAGTTTTTGGAAGGCACGGAACCAATCATTGGCCTTTTTATTATTCCAAAAAAGTTTTGTCCTTAGTAATTGGTTACATTTTATTCATTTGTTGGTTATGAAGAGACTAGTACGGACACAGAGTTCATTTTTAGTGGTGTTAAGTAGGAGTATGAGGTAAGTATTCGTATTTATATATATGTAGGATTATTAAGGATATGTACATAGGTATTGACTTGCTACGAACAATAGCAGAAAAATTAACTCACAGGAAGCAGTCGAAATTGAAGCCGGGATTCGAATCGTGGTCGTACGAATCACAGCTAATTAAGATTTTAAGAACCAAAAATGAATGACAAATGTTTAAGACAAGTTATTAACGCAATCTATTGGCCGTTTGGCGTTTGATAAACTTTCAAGAGGATAATTTGTCACGGAAAGCTTTTCAATCTGTGACTTTTGAACCGGCAACAACAAGTGGTTCATTCCATTCATGCAAAGAGCATAACACGCACAATACGAATGAATTTGAGAAGTTAACCCATGGTCTTGTATGCGCTCTTGAATTTTTTTTTTCCCTCTGGCGAATACCGTTCTGTTATAAAGGCTTAAGACAAGACAAGTAGAAACGTTTAACTGGCTTGGAGAATAATATACAGGATCTACAAAAGTCAGCAAGAAATCTATAAAGAACATTTTCAAAGCTGCTAAACGGCGATGACGACCACGGACAGGCAACAGAATTCTTAAAGATAAAGTTCTAAATATATATGTACGTACATATATTTATTCCTGAGAAAATGTCAACGATATGAGAATAACATTGATAAAGTTGTTCTTTTTTGTTCACCTCTACTGAATCAATAAAGAGGACAAACACAAGAAGGGGCAAAACTTTGGCTGAATTCCAAAACGCAGTACTGCGAAGTCAAGCGTTCCCAAACGTCAATAGGTTACAATGATGCAATGTATAAAGTTCCAAAACGCATTGGGAATGTATGTATCTACTGCGCAAACAAAAGCAAACAGCGCATCGTGAACTGATCTGATGCAAATGTAATTTGACATTTTATTGTTTTTTATTCCGCCAAAATGGAAGTGTCATCTTCAGATTCGTAAGAAATTATTGTTTTAAATTATTTATTACATATTAAATTTCATAAAATGTACAGAAAAAAAATTGGACAAATGAACTCATTGCAGTGTTCCAAATCATCGAAGATTGCAACGCATCGTCAAAGCATCGCATAACGAAAGCATCATAACATCGCATCACAACGGCAGTGATGTGTTCACGATGCGTATTCTTTTGACGTTTTAGAATTCAGCCTTTGTTTCATAGGTATAGGTGGAGGTGAAAGTTATCAAAGAAAAGCCATAAATGGAGTTCAAGCTGGCGAGGACTACAAATATTGGGGAAGCCATAATACTTTTTGGAATCTGCATACCATATTTAGAGTACGGCTGAGTTCGTTATCGCAGTATCAGCGCAGTACTGCAATGTCAAGCGCTCTTAATTGCAAACCTGTGGCAATGATACGATGCATCGCGTTCTAAAATGTAACATGAAAGCAACCACTGCGCAAACAAAAGCAACCAACGCAACATAGATTATCATGATTCGAAAAAATTTACACTTCAGAATACATCTTTTATTTAAGAAGGAGGAAATCAACAATACTTTACGACTCAATTGCTTCTTTTTTATGTCGAAAGTATATTTAGATATGCTGCCGTTAGAATTGCCTAAATTATTAAGCAAATAATTTAGAAGAATTAACGCTGCTAATTTCCTTGACATTTTTTTATGGAAGCGAATTGACTGACAAACAAAACGGGAGCCGTTCGGAAACGTCAACAAAATTAAAGAATCATTGCTTCGCACCACAAATGCGTACGCGATGCGCATTTTTTTGACGTTAACGAACTAAGCCTACCTCAAGTTACAGACTCACGTATAGTACGCTCTACCTATGACCCCATTATTATATACAAGCTGTAATAAGATACTCATCACTCTGTTTAGTGCTGCAATTTCCAGATACGTCTTTCAGGCGAAGTTTCTGACGATCCGGATAGTCAATCCGCTCTCACGGCCATACATTCAATTGGTTGGATTTTGCCGGCTTAGGCTGTCGGTCCAAATTCAATCTCTTCTGGGTACTTGGTAACAGTGACATAAAGGAGAAATGAAGAAGCTGTCGGCTAGCCAGGAGAGGGTCAACTGTTCACAACACAGTTCATGTTCCGCTGAGTGCTGTGAAGGATTACACATCTATCAAACGCTAGGTGGGAAAGTTTACACAACCATGCGGTATATTGTAGGAAGTTGTTGCCTTTCTACAATCGGGCCAAAATAGAAGAAGAATAAAATAAGGCTAATGCAGATATCACCAGAACTGAGTCAATCTACAAGTGCCATTGGCTACTGTGTGGGTAGTCTACGTGGCCAAACTCGACATCTCTTTTAATATGCCCTTATGATGGAAACTAGTTGAATTCACGCTTCGCACCCTAAGCAAACACTCCTTCGTTAACCTTAAAAAAAATCTTAAGGAAGGAACCAAGTTGCGGATTTTATCTATTTTCTGAATTCCACTTGTTAGATCTGAGAATCTGTAAGATCTTTTACAACATTACAATTACACACCTCAACAATGGTCACGTGAGTCATGGTTTACAAAACGGCCCGTTTTACGCTAATTGGGTTCCTTGCCAGATAGTCTCGAACAACTACCTATCAACAACTATCTCTATAAATAAGTTACTCAGTTATCGATGGCATATAATTATGGATGAATTTATGTCTAAATCAAAATTTGCATCTTTCTTGGGGATTCTACAAAAATCTATGTCAAGACAATATACCGTTCGTTCAAATAACATACATAGTACATATACATACAGGGAATTCACCATCATCGCAACTTACTATAACAAATTATTCCAAAGTTGCGTGAGTCTCCATAATGACAATGGTAAACTTTCGTAGCCCACAATAGCGGTATTTCATTGCTCTTGGATTCCGCAAGTACCTTTTACAGGAATCCTTATGCCATATATGACATGTGTATGTACGTGAAAAACATGTCATGCGACAGACAAGACGAAAGTTTGGTTTTTTTTTTTTTTTATCAACAATTATGGCAATTGGAAATGGGAAGCCGGCAAAAGAAGGACGACATCCTGCTGCAACCCTTTATTCTACCAGCAGTAGCGTCAGTGCCACCCTTTCTGCACACAATGTGGCATGCTGATATGGAAACTTATATTCGGTGTGGGTAGTCTTCATTTTTGCTACGAAGAGAAACTGAAGATTGGGTTACTTTTGAGGGGGAGTCAAAGGCCAAATAAAGGCTCTAAATTACTTGTTTACATTAAAATCAATTCGATTCAGTTCTTTGGTATTTTATTGGCTCATATCTACTTATGTGGAAGCACGCAGCAAGGGGTTAGTTTTGGTCTACCAAATCCATAGATACTTAATGCCATATTGCTAGGTTCGCGGAGTAATGTGGCGATGGAACCATAACATAAAGTATGAGCCATTGGCGTGCGGTCGCATATGATCTATGTGCGGTGTGATGTCCCGTGCTCAGTGTACTCAGTGTGATGTGTGCCCCATGGGGCACGACGACGACGTCTGTAGCGATTCGAATTTGGATTCTTCTTTGGTGGTTTTTGATTACTACTCGTATGTATTTGTTTGTACTGGTGCTCTGCGGTAGTGCCGATGGTGCCGACTGTTTATTCGTTCAGTCACTTAGATTGCTTCCAAGTGCTATGTTGAAATTGTATCCGTGCGATGAGTTGATGAGTAATCTACGAGTATTCGCTTGATTGGTGTCTTCTTTTCTTTTTTGAACTCGTGTCACGTTGTGGTTTTTGCTTTCCGTTTTTGGTTACCTTTTATCGGCTTTTTATATGCTAAGCCATAATTATTTTAATTATTTTTAATACCAAGATTTAAAGGCGCCTTGAGAAGTGTCTATTAGCGGTGCGTGGAAAAAGTGAAAGCCAAGCATTGTGATTTAGTTATAACAACACCTTGATTGGGCTCAAAGTGATACCAAAGTCAATCCGAAATTGTATTTGCATACTTTTTGTTAACTATATATCCGCAAGTTTGTATGTATTATTCAGGTATGTTAATTTTAAATGCAACTTTGGTGTTAAAATATTTATGAAATATTTTTTTTTTTTGTTGAGTTTATTGACTGAATTGTGAATACTAAAGTTCACAGCTGGTGAGCACACGTGCTGTACAAGTGGTTGATTTTGGACTGCTCTCTAAAGTTGATCTTTACATATTGGTTTTGAAGTGAGAAATAAGTATAAGAAAAGATTTATGATTTGTTTGGTTATAAAAAAAATGTTCTCACTCACATTTGCTGGTGATTAGAGTTTTGGTGTTTTAGTCCAGGTTTCTAACTTCATAGGAAGCTGGCGTACTGTGCCTGCATCACTGCAGGTGCAGTCTTGCTTTCTCGTCGTTGGGGTGTATAAGTTAGCATACCATGAAACTAAACTTTCGCGATCACTTCTTAAATTTGTTGTCACCTCAAAAATGCAGACTGGGACACAAAGATCATCTTGGCTAGAGTAATATGTTTTCACTGCTAGAGCTGCAACGCAGGGTGGTTCATTAAGTTTTCTTTGAATGCAGCAAAGGTGTAATGACAACGTTTATGGTTCAATATCCAAGGTTCATACGAGGAGATGTGATCAAATGTTTATGATTTCGATATATGTACATATGTAAATAGTCCTTATTAAAAAAAATAAAAATTATTTTTGAACGTGATTTATTTCCCCTCTGCTTTCATCCCTAACATCGTAGAGTCATTATCTAGACATCTAATTCTTGTTTTTCAAGCGGTACATTAAGATTTATGTTTTATATGTCAAAGTATGTACATAAATGCTTATTCCAGGAGATGGATAGTGGTCATCAACATAAAATCTTCCTTTACTGTCATAATATCTTTTATGTACTACATATTAAAAAAAAATTGTTTATTTGCTGCTGGCTAAAAACCACTGGAAGTGAAGATTTCATATTTCCTGTTTTTCTTTATAACTACCGCGCTAAAGGGGTTATGACTACCTTTAAATCAGAGCACGGTCATAAGGGGAGAGACAAATTCGATACTAAGAAGGTAATGATGTGAAAAGTGCTTCGTAGATCATTCCACATTCATATTGTACGACCTAAGGAAGAATTCATAAAATTGGCGGTAAGTTCGAAAGAAGGTTTAATAATAAACTGAAGAGCATTCGAAGCGTTACATGTATTGTGGGTGAAATGTTGAAGAATGAAAAAAAAAAACTAAATAGCAGTGATAGGCAGAAAACATTTCTTCAATATTCAAACAAATTTATGGACATTGTAATGTCCCTGTCACTGTTCGGTTTTTGGCACTGCGGCTATATTGGGAGCTGCAAAAACGGATGCTCTTGCTGGAGCAAGATCAGACACTCAATTTATAGTTTCATAGCCATCAAAGGGCTACAACTCATCATATGAACTGTTGCGATTACAACATTACGACTCTACTGTACTCTGTATTAGTGGAATACAATTCAATGGACCTTAAGTTCTAGGTATCGTTCAGCAGGATGACATCAACTCACTAACTAAGTAAATATTTACTTTGCTCAAAATACATATCTATTGTATTCTGTTGAAGGAAAATGTTTGCATGTTCTGTGGGTTGTACTTCCATAAAAACTTCACTCATTCATATCCCATACGGATCTAAAACTTAAACAAAACTAAAGGTGTATTCACATTGACTGATGGAGAAAGTAGCGAGTATGTATTTGAGAAAACAAAAATCGATGCTGAATTAAGAAACACATTTAAACGTGGACTCTACATACACATGTATGTACGTATTCAATTATCTTTAACTGCTGTTTCTCATTTATCCCATTTTTCACTTTTAGTTTTCGATTAAGTTAAAAGTGAACTCAGAAAGTTAATTATCCCTAATGTATTTCTGCAGTGACAAATTGATTTTGGATTCTCTCCAAATTTGTACTGCATAAAACGGTTACCAACAACTCTAGGTCAACAAAAGAGAAATGCAAGTAGACAACGTAAAAGATAAATCCGCAACACGACTGCCGGCTTTTTGTTTTTGGTAGTTTTTTTTTCCATCATTTGTTATGTATGTATATCTATTTATGCAGAACTGTTGACACATTTGCACTTCGATTTACACCTGGGCTAAGAACTAGGTCTAGACACATGACAACATTTGCATTTTTCATTGACAACGTTCAAGATGCCTATAACAAACAGATATGTATCTTTAAAAAATAGTGTGGTCCTAATATCATGACTTACCTTCGCCATGTCCACGTCTAGCTTATGAAGTAGCTCTTATTAAATGCATTTGGTTGTTTTTCTTTGATTTATAAAACGGGTAATAATGAGATACAGAAACTCGTTTTTCCAAGTTTGCTGTTTTTTTTTATATTTTGCAAAATACATGTTCCTTGGCGGGTATTTTTGTTTCGTATTTTTCTCGGGTATTGATAGATATCTTTCCTCTGCAATTATATCATAGAACGTGTGCGAACCATTTATGGAAGTCATCAGAACCGATTGTTAACGCTTGTTGTCACATTAGTATGCAGTCGACTATCTATAGATAGTATTTGTATTAATGGTCATCTGCTGGTTGGTCTGGTTTCCTTTATTGTAACAGAAATGTGACAAGTGACATACGCAGTTTTTTTTTAAAATCATTTTTAAGTGAACTTGACAATGTTAAATTATTTACCTTTGAACATTGTAGACCTTCTTAGCATTTTTGAACTTTGATTTAAATAAGTGTAAAGAATTTGATTAAAGTTTATTATTACTGTACATTTTAATTCCTCCTTCTCTCCATATTTCTTCAACACTGCTTCTTAAATACATTTAAAACATATTTCTTAACATTTCAGGATAAGAAATTGCCCTAGAAAAACTAAATTATTTAACCAGAACCCTAATCGTTTTAGAATTTAAATCGGAAGACTTTATAGAAAAGATCAGGAATCGATGGTTAATTTTAGATGTAGATTTGAAATAGTTAAGTATCGTCTTAAGAACTTGAACAAAAGCTCTTGTTTTGTTGGTTTTATTCAAACTTCTAATACCCCTCTAAGGTCATTTCCACGAACATCCACAGATGTCTAGGTTACGAATAAAAAACGCATTAACGCGCGTACTTCAAATAGAATTGTTTGTTTTTTAAGTACTTTTTCCGTTGAACAATTCTGTTGGTGGAAGCAATCACAAACCAAAATATGGTTTAAAATTGGACTCAAACTAACGAAACAAGAAACCTTGACGGGGTTATTGTATAGACGGGAAGTTCCAACATCACACGCAACTTGGGGGCTGGCATAAACTAATCTGGATTATTCTGGAATCCTTCATTGTAGTCTTTCAAACAGAAGTCTTTGCCTGTAAAGTGGCGGAGCCGGAGTTCTCTTACTTAAAATGTCACATCCAAGGCAGAAAAATATAAATAGAGTAGACCGGAAGTTGTCACGGGGAAAGAAAAAGCCAGACAATAATTAAAATAATAACAAAGCAGTGACATACTCTTCTTCTCTAAGGAAAGAGGAAGATTCTCCCGATCACACAAACACTAGTGTCCTAACCTGACCTTTTCCTACAGTTCTGAAAAAGGTAGGGAACACAACGGGCGCGACTAACGCCTAAATAAGAAGCAGCAGAACAGTAACCTTGTCTTTGAGTAAGACTTCATAACTGAAATAAAAAAAATAAAAAAATAAAAAATGCTCAATGTTTAAAGTAGAATTTACACATTCCTTATAATTATAGTTTCCATGTTATGTGCACATAAATACTTAAAAGAAATATAACTTTTCTTAACAGTTTTACACGCAATTCTCTTTAGTTTGTCTCATTCTCCCGATACCACAACAATTTGAAACATTAGACTCTCATTCGAATGGGGATTCGTGCAAAAGTTATAAACACCAAATTAATAATTTTTCCTTCGTCACGTGATCAAATTACCTCATAAAGTAAACAATTTTTAATCAATTTTATAGCTTTGCATGCCTTCCAATTGGATTCAAAAGATTCTTTCCTTCTTGAATGTTTTGTTTTGTTTTTATTTAGTTTTAATAAGGGTTTTAATTTGTTTTCCAGGACCGGCATGCCTGCCTCCGACTGTATCCCAGAAATATCAAATAGAATGTAAGTTTTTATTGCACTCATGTTAGAAGTGGTAAGAGTTTTTGTTGTGTGATTTGTTTTTTTCATTTTGTATTTGTTTTTTTGTTTGTTTGTTATTTTTTCTAAAAATTTCTTTTTTCCTTATAAATCATACTGTTGTTGTGGCAAAATATTAATTTGACGATGGTGTCTACTACTCTCACCCGAATACCTAAGGCGGTACTCTGATGAACGCTTGAGAAAATCAAGAAAACTTTTCGATATTTCGCGGACAAAAGTTGAACTTCTAAAAAGAAAGAAAACTAAACGGTAATTTTGGTATCTTGATTAAAAAACAAAAAATAAAGTAAATTGAGAAACTTTTAAACAGATACTTGGCATGCAATTATTATATAATACAAACATTAGACGCAATTGGAAACAAATTTCAAAATATTTTAGTAGATTGGACACGAATTGGTTTTATTGTTTTCTGGATTTTTGATTGTGTCAACATTTTTACTTATGTTCTTAGAACCAATTTCTGAAAATCGATAGATACTTATTTGATAGAAGATTTAGGTACAGAGAATTCAGGTTAGTTCATATGGTTTTAGAGTAAAGTCGATTTTTGTCGTTCTTTCAAACTTATTGACAATCATTTTTTTCTCACATTTAAAGCTGATAAGACCGGGATGTGGGTAACTTTACCAGTCACTCCTATTCTTTATGGGTGAAATTTGGTTTGGAGAAGAACAATTAACGTTCTGTCCGCTCAGCGTTTAGGAATATACATATGTAGTTCGAGGTGTAGACAGGCAGACTCGGGAAGTGTTTAAGGTCCTTAAAGTTTGTGTTGGTATCGTGCTGAAGTTGTTTCATCCACCCTAACATTCTAGTTGGCCTACAAATCTAAAGTAGCCTCATAGGTATTAGTGTCGTTCTCGCCATTTATGTAAAAAAAAGGGTGGAGTACATTTGTTTTCTTTCACGTTGCTAGTAAACAAAAATAATGCAGACAGTTCGTAGAGAGCCCTGATTCTTACAACTTCATGTTGTATGTGCATATTATATTTTCCACATTATTGAAACGGCGGATTGAGAAGCTTTTAATGACAAATTATACTCTCGAAGGTTTGTCATTGCCTGCCAAGATGTGGTGCCGCGTTTGATTGTTTGTTTCCTCAAATCTGTGTTTGAGCCACGATGGCCACTAGCGCCAGCAACGGACTCCCTATCTTCCTCTCATTTCGTCTCCTCAGGACAATTTGTGGTTTCATTGGGCAGATGAACTGGCATTTCAATTTTATGTACAAAGTGGTATTACCTATTCGTCCTTCTTTAAGTGTATTTGTTCCTTGGATTATGTAGATAACGCTTACGGGGAAGTATGTCGGATTTTTAAAAACTATTGCATTTACTGAATTATTTAAAATTAATAGTCTCAGTTGTTTGTTCACTTCTTTAACAAGCTCTACCTGTGACTGTTCGATATCTCAATCTTGTTGATCATTCGCCAGTAGACTAAGCTTTCAGATATCGACCATGGCCTTCATTCGTGTATTGTGTGGAAGGGACTTACTTACTAAAGTTCCAGGGCAATGTTAGCTGAGTGAAATATATGTACGTTCATTTTTAGAAATCGAACAAAAAAGTGCAATTTGTAAGAAAACTATATTTCGCTTCACACCCCTGATATAAAAAAAAAATCCAATTAGATCCTCAAATAAGGTCTTATTTAAGTGAAAGATGAAAGATAATGGACAAGATCAGCAGCAACCCACTCAATACATTAATAAATTATCTATTCAAGAGCTCCCTGTATCTGTGACCAGCACTAACCTAAGCGTTCGCACATTTCGCACTCAAGATTGTCTCTACCAATGATTAAAGTAACATTGAACTCGTATCGTGCCTACACGCCAATTCACTCATGTCAATTACGTTACGATATCTTGTTATTAGTCTTAGGCACCCAGCATGAGTAACAATTTGTTAAGCCTGCCAAACGTAATTTGTATCTTGCCCCATTTAACCAACCAATCACTTACACCATTCTGCCAATCATTCATTAGTACTAACACCTAGCTTATTCACTGTGCCACCATTGAGAGCGTGTAACATCCCACAAGACACCAAAACAAAACACCGTTCATTGGGTGTGTACTTCTGTACCGTTTCTTAAACTCTTTTTTTCTGTATTTTTCTGCTTCATTTCAGTGTGAAAGTTTATGAGAAACCCTCGAAAAGTTCATGGATTACCAGTGGTCTTATTGGGTCTCGTGATGCCGTTTTAGTGTTTCGCACCAGTATACTGAACACGCGTAGTGATGAGTACGATGGCAAAAATGCCGATCCAGGTGTATCTACAAGTAATACTAGTCTCGATAATTGCAGTAGTAATAGTTCATCTTCGCTTAATGTTGAGGCTAAGCCCCCAATGGAGCCCAATTTAATACATAACTCTAGTAGTAAGGCCAAAGTTTTATCGTCATTGCCAACAAATGTTAATCTTGAAGAGACTATAAACGATTGTAGAGGTAGTGAACCGAAGCAACCTTTGGAAGATATTGAAAAAGAGCCCATCATGTCGCCAAAGAAACGTCTGCATAACTCACTGTCTTCCAGTGAGAACTCGATCTCTAGTGAATGCGATGATTCACCCGAAGAAGAAAAGGGAATGCATACTTCGTGCATGATATTGGGCGGCGTTAGGTCGAGCCATTACACCCATATTAATGAATCGAGTGATGGCAGTGGTTTGCAGAAAAGTGACCCCTTCGATAACAAGGAAAATGAGGAAGATCAACCAGAATCGGATGATCTTCCTGCTGTGAAATTAAAAATGACTTATAAGTTTATGAATACGGAGACGAGGTTGTTAAGAAAGATTTTCAGACGACATGGTTTGACTGAATCTAATAATGAACATACTTTTAACATTCTGTGGACAGGTGTGCACATGAAGCCGGATATCTTGAGAAATCTCACACCGTATCAACGTGTGAACCATTTTCCGAGGTAAGTGTGACCGGTTTCGTCGAAATTTTCCAGTTGAAAGTTTCGTTAATTTTCGTTAGCTCTATCCTAGGTCGTATGAATTGACTCGAAAGGACCGACTGTACAAGAACATCGAGAAGATGCAACATTTAAAGGGATTCAAGCATTTTGATATTGTGCCACAATCTTTTGTACTGCCTGCGGAATATAGAGACTTGGTTTCAGCGCATAATAAATCTCGTGGGCCATGGATTGTGAAACCAGCTGCATCGAGTAGAGGTCGCGGAATTTTCATCGTAACTTCGGTAAGCCGCTAGTTTTAAAGCTCTATAATGTAGAGTAGGTTAGGCTTAGTATATTCAACCAGAATATGAGAGTTATGGTGATAGTTAAGGCTTCAAATCGAAAAATAACTCAACCACAACAATTATATGCATAAACTATACAAGGAAAATAGGAAACAAGGGGCTTGTTGAGGACTATATTTGATGAAGACGAAAAAAAAAACTACTTTCATCAGTCCACAGTGTTTAAAACTACATTTTTCGTATGTACATAATAGATCACAATAAACAAATCCAGTGATTGAATCTTAATTGGCTTATTGAACTGCAGAAGAAAATAGCGCACTTGTGGAAATGAGGCAAATGGAATCTAAGCCTAAGGTGGTAAAAATCTTGAAAGCTTATGTAAGCTGTAGTTGCAGGGCTCGGGCTTAACTCTGAAGAATTTGAAGGCAATAAGAAGCAATTGATTTGAGGCAAAATATATAATTAACAGCATTACATGTACATTTTCGATTTTGTTTTTGAATATTTGCTTGATTTTGTCCTACTTTTCGTTATAAAATCTTCATATCGCATTTCTTTATGATCAACTTCTTTCAATATTTTCAATATGATATTTCCTTCTATTTTGCAGCCTGATCAAATCTGTGCTGATGAACAGGGACTTGTCTCAAAGTATGTTGCCGATCCTCTGTGCATAGATGGCCATAAATGTGATCTCCGTGTATATGTACTTGTCACGTCATTTGATCCGCTTCTCATTTACATTTACAAGGAGGGTCTTGTTCGCTTAGCGACTGTAAAATACAACCGAAATGCTGAAAATCTTTGGAATCCATGTATGCATCTCTGTAACTATAGTATAAATAAGTATCATTCAGATTATATTAAGTCGAGGGATGCACAAGATGAAGATGTTGGCCATAAGTGGACGTTAAGTGCTTTACTGCGTCACTTGAAGAGTCAAGGTTGTGATACGCAGCAATTGATGGCCAATATTGAAGATCTTATTGTGAAGTCGATCTTTGCGACGGCACAGTCGATTATTTCAGCATGCCGCATGTTTGTGCCTTCCGGTAATAACTGCTTTGAATTATATGGCTTCGATATCCTCGTAGATGATACCTTAAAGCCATGGTTGTTGGAAATAAATTTGTCACCGTCTATGGGTGTAGATAGCCCAATTGATACAAAAGTGAAGGCTTCACTGATGACCGATCTTTTGACATTGGTTGGGATTCCAGCTTACACTCAGTTAATGCGTGAACACTATGACAGCACATGGTCTCGTTTTCGTAATGTGAGCTATAGTCGGCGTACAAATTCTGCTGATCACGTAGGAGGAGGAGGTGTAAGCAAGAAAACCATATCTCTGAAAGCTCAACTTACTATAGAAGAGCAGCGTATTATTCGTAACGTACGTCTGCAGAACGCTCGGCGTGGTGGTTTCGTGCGCGTCTTTCCCACGGAGGACAGTATGCAAAGGTACTCATCGTTTTTAGATCCCACAACTGGTATTCCTTTATCTACCAATTTTCAAAATCAGTGTTCGTATCCGATGATCGTGCCTCATAATTTCAATCAAATGCTGTTTAATCACTTGTATGGTAATGAATCTAAAGGACATGGGTATAACGAGGAAAATAGTTACAATGAGCGAATGAAACAGTATGAATGTGTATTGGAAATGCCCGCTCCCATATCCTTCCGTCGAAAGAAAACTGAACCGAAATGCATCGAAGAAGGCACACGATTGCGGAAACAGATTCGTAAACTGATTGAATCTGGTTCTGAACTAACTGTGCTACAGGCTCGACAAACTTTCGGTCTGTACTTGGAGTCGATCCTGAAACGATTAGCACAAGAACCTCGTGACTACCATGAAAAGTTGATCTTAAAATTTATAAGTCGTGTGAATGGTGGTATTAAGGCACCGGTTTTCTTTAAAAATCCTTTCAGCTATCGAGTCATGAATAAGGATCGTTCTGCCATGGTTGCCAAGCTAGTGGGCGATTACCTTGAGACGTACAATAGAGATACTGAAGCTTATATCGATTCATTCGATAACTTTGGTAAAATACCGATCGCTCTATTTAATGAGTTTATAACGCAGGCACAGGAAGCCGATTTAGAGTCAGTTCTGACTTTGCATACAAACTACACACACACCATGCCTTTTTTGTACAATCGTTGTGGACCTTCAGTTCCATCAACTCCGCCAATTCCAACAGGAGCACATGGTTTTTTAAAAGCTTTGCCGTCGATGGTTATAGGAGGAAACATCGGTACTAAGGAGATGAATCGGATCGATAGTTATTACAGGAATCAACCAATAGCGCCAACGCCAACCGTTCCATTAGTCCCCGAAATTCCAAGAGAAGCACATGGTTTTTTAAAGTCTTTTTCGCTCGAAAATTATAACAGGAATCAATCAACAGCGCTTACACCAAGAGGAGTCAATGGTTTTTTAAAGACTTTACCGTCAATGGGCGGTGGAGGAGACGTCAGTTCTAAGGAGATGAATCCGATCAATAGTCATAACAGGAATCAGTCAACAGCGCCAACACCAACCGGTCGCCTAGCTTCGCAAACTCCAAAACGAGCACGTGATCTTTTAAAAGTTTTACCGTCAATGGGAGAAAAAGGAAGCGTCGGTTCTAAAGAAATGAATCAGATCGATAGTTATAACAGGAGTCAATCAACAGCACCAACTCCAACCGGTCCCTTAGCTCCGCAAACTCCAACACGGGCACATGATTTTATAAAAGCTTTACCGTCAATGGGTGCAGAAGAAAACATCGGTTCTAAGGAGATTAATCGGATCGATAATTATAAAGGGAATCAATCCACAGCGCCAACACCAACACCAACCGGTCCCTTATCTCCGCAAACTCCAACACTAGCACATGATTTTTTAAAAGCTTTACCGTCAATGGGTGCAGAAGGAAACATCGGTTCTAAGGAGATGAATCGGATCGATAATTATAACAGGAATCAATCAACAGCGCCAACACCAACCAGTCCCTTATCTCCGCAAACTCCAACACGAGCACATGATTTTTTAAAAGCTTTAATGTCAGTGGGTGCAGAAGGAAACATCGGTTCTAAGGAGATGAATCGGATCGATAGTTATGATAGGAATCAATCAACAGCGCCAACACCAACCAGTCCTTTAGCTCCGCAAACTCCAACACGAGCACATGATTTTTTAAACTCTTTACTGTCAATGGGTGCAGATGGAAATTTCAGTACTAAGGAGATGAATCGGATCGAAAGATATAACATTAATCAATCAACAGCGCCAATACCAACTGATCCATTAACTTCGCAAATTCCAACAGGAGCACATGGTTTTTCAAAGGCTTTACCGTCGATGGTTCCAGGAGGAAAAATCGTTTCTAAGAAGAAAAATCGGATCGATAGTTATACCAGGAGTCAATCAACAGCACCTACACCAACCGGTCCCTTAGTTCCGGAAATTTCAACAGGAGCACCTAAGGGTAAGAAAATAGAATCGGTGAAGAAGACTTCAAATAAGCCAAAGAAATTGAGTGTCAAGAAATCACCACCACGAAAGAAGTAATTCCACGAAAAAAAAATTAAAAATCGAGGATGAAGGAGCCAGTGGTAAACATTTCTTTATTTTTTTCGGTAATTTATTCGTGAACAATTTTCATTGTGATAAATTAATTTATTTTATTAAGTGTACATTTTTAAGTGTTTTCGTTGCTTACAAATTGTTACGTGCATTTTTTTATATTTGTTTATACTAGAATAATATGCGCACATAAAAATAAAAATGATAAAATGACGGTATATATTTTGCTGGTCAAAGGAAAGCTAAGGCGAGGCAAATAAACGTTTATTTATGGTTTTTGATTTGTTTTAAGTATTATTAAAGTGATATTTATACGAAAACAAAACATCATGACAAAAGAAGCTTCGTAGCGTGATATAAATTTGTTTTCTTTTCTTTTAGTAATACATAGTTTCTTACTATTATTGGAAAACTAAGTCATCGAAACTTATTTTGATATTTAATTGTATCACATAATACCCCTTGGGCAGTTTGGATTAAACAATACGGCATTAACTGTGATATAAGAGTACATAATAATTAAAACCAAGAGAGAAAGTACAGCCCTATGACCTCAATATTGTAACTTAATACTTTGACGTTCGATAGGCTAGGTTGGGTTGTAGAGGTGGCTGCACTTACGTACAGCCTCACTCGGATCTCAACGGATCCATTGTGTTCTCTTGACGTTCGATAAGAATGATGGCTTATGGTTGCGGCTAACTAGAGTATGTAAAGCTTCTTTTTTTTTTTTAAATGATGTTGGATAGTCTTAGCCACTTTTGTCGCTGTGTCAGTGTACAGTTCCAACGTCTCCGTCCTACCATCATCAGTTGTATACCTGTTCATTATAAATTGTAAACTAATCTTCTTTAACCTTATACTACGTTGTCGTTATTCAAGATCAAAACAATCAGTAGTGCTTGTGTGTGCTTTTCGTATGTTTTTTGACTTAGCATAGCTAGCATTCAACGTATAGAAGGGGGCTGTCTAACTATCGTACAACCTACATGGATCTTCGTGCTCAATTAAGATTTCGAATGCTTTCATCGTTTAATACATAATTATTCACCCCTATTGCCGATGTCGTACACGACCCTCAAAAAAACGACTGCGACATTTCGGTATTGCGGTTGTCGACTGAACGACTCCTGTCGCCTAAAAATGCGTCTCAACTGTCACATTTGTGGAACGTATCTTAAAACGACAAATTTCGTATTGCGGAAGTCGTTTTTGAACGCCATTTGTCGTCAAAACAGTCATTTTTTGTCGTCGATAATTTAGCAGACGACTGTTTCGGATTCGAAAGAAATTTTTGGTTTCCATTTAAAAATCGGACATTATAAACATTATTTATTATTTTATAGAGAATAAAGATAATAAATGAGAAACAATTTAGTTGTTTGGTCCAAGAAATGGAGAAGAATATTCCGTTGGAAAATCTTTTACCAAAGGGTTGAGTAAAAGCGGAATTAGTTCAATGGATTCGATTTTGTTCTTAACAAGCATTGGATTTCATATTGCTGAGAGCTCTTTCTCATGGATCTGAGATGCATTTTCTTATATTCCAGCTTGGAAAAAAAATTGTTAAGCTGTTCATCTTTTTAACTTTTTTTTTACTTTCTCCGTACGACAACCTTTTCCCTCGAAGCTCAGACTGAGACTGAGATGCAATTACATATTGTAAGAGATCATGCATGTGTCCTTGTCTTTCTCTATTGAATTTTTTTGTGGAATGTGTGTGGAACGTATATGCGCTGAGAGTCGTGTCGTTGTAGTTATGCAATACCGAAATAAAAACGACTCGACTGGACAGATGTCTGTCGTTTGTCGACGACGACATCGGCAATAAGGGGGATTGACTACAGGTTGTTTTTGAACGTTTTTGTTAGGCAGTCCTTCGGCGTGTAAGTTGCGTTTCGAAAGAAGCATGTTTTCGATTTTATTTTGGCTTATCCGTATGCAATTTACCGCTAGGGCTTGTCTTTATATATTTATTTTAACTTTTGCTTTGGTAAGCCCTCTCGGATATAATCACGCTATCGTCTGCATATAAAATCATGTTTGGTAGTGGGCCCAATATTTCCGCCGAGAAAAAATCCATGACAAAATTGAAGAAAAAGTTCGCCACTCTCAAAGCGATCGCAGGTACTTGCCTAGTCGCTGTGGGACTCGGTCAAATACTTTATATTATAAATATCATTCTACCCAATTCTTTTATAATTATAATTTCGTTGTATATATTGCTTTAATCACTTTCATAAAAGTCACATAGGTTTAAAAAAATGTCTAATTTGTAGGATGTGAGAATATACATATGTATATACATATATTAGTTTGGATACACTTAAACACACTAAGGTTAGTTTAAATGGAAGTTGATTTTAGGTAGTTATTTCAGGAATAGATGGTAAGCGTTGAATTGCTAAGCGAGTTGACACATGAATTTTTGCAAATATATACAACCGAACGAAGATATTTGAAAGTATAATCTGTCATCAAAAAGCTTCTCAATTCAACGATCGGAGACACCAATAAAAGCTGAGCTTTGTCACTACGGGCTAACGCATCAATAATGTTTTTTTGTACGTATAGCAAGCATGAAACATTTAGCTTAGGAATATTTTTTTCTCCAGGAATAAACGTGGCGGACTTTACCTCATGTATCACAAGTTCTATTTTGAATTCCAACTGCTCAGTTTTGTTCGCTGTTTTATATTATTTTTTATATTTATTTTTAAAATTTTATTTATTCTTGCTTTGATTTTTTAACCAAAGAATACTCTACCCGTTCCTTTAAATAAATTTAACTATTTAAATGTATAATATAACCTCTACTTTTACATACTAACATTAACTGCCTTTAAAAATAAAAAGTAAAAAATAAAGAAGCATTGTATTTGGGATTAAATATGTTACAAAAGGCATTCCACATAAAAAACAAGTCTAACAACGCAATTTCTATCACTTTAAACATAAAATAAATTGAATATGAGAATAAAATGAAAAATTAGAAACATTCTATTGCATCGCTGGTTTTATCTAGTCATTTACTTAACTGTTGAATAAATGTCGAAAGTTTTTATCCATACATGCTAACATATATCTATACAATGTAAACAAAATCTACGAAATTATTTATTTATTTAGGATTGCAAATAAATACATGTTTTAATAATAGAATCACACTTAAGAAAAAGAGACAAACTATTTATGAAATTATTAATAAAAATAAATACATAAATACATATAGAATAATTAAAATTGAATAAAACAAAATATTGTGATACATAAATTGCTTACGCAACGGACTATTTTCATTAAAATAATTTTAATATAAAGCTTATCTTTAAAATTAATAGAAAAAATAGATCTAATATTTAAAATCTTCAAAATAAAAAACTTTAAATTAATTAACAAGCACCGGTGTTGCTTTTTTCTGTTAATTTTCCAATCTTTTAGTTCTAATCTCTTATAATTATTAGGAAAATTAAATTTTAATGTTAAGCTGTAGCGTTTTGAAACAAAATTATAATACACATATATTTATATAAAAATGAGACATAATATTTTTTATACTTGTATATTTTTTGAAATCACATACAAAATTTAGAAGAAAAAAACAGCATTTGAATGAGATTCGCTTTTAATGAATTTGAATGTGAAAAAGCAAAAAAAAAAACAAAAATGCATTAAATTAGATGATAATATATGCTTACGACTTAAACAGAGTTATTAGGTAATTTCATTATATTTGCACAAATTTTTAACAGCATTAGGGTTTTTTTTTTCTTGTGAAATCAATAAAAATCAAGTTACTAAACATGCACAATCAAAGCCATCAGTGAAAGCCAGGAACAATTAAATAAAACTACGTCAATGAATTAATAATTTATGCTTGAATTATTAAAAAAAAAATTCAATTTAAATGAAAATTGATCGTGAAAATGCATTTTGAGTACGTCATTGTGCTGAAAAACAAAATAAATTATATTAAAATTTACAACAATTTTTGTGAAATTATGAATTAAATAAAGCAACATTTTCAACTGCATAAAGATGTTTTATTATTACGAAATGGAACAGAATTGTCGTTATTGCTAGATAATGATAGAAAAAGTAGCAGCGAAGTTAGTCGAGTCGGAAACGGAGCTGGTAATATGGATATTAAAGAAAAATTATATTATTTTTCATAAATCGACAATTCTACAAAACTCAAAAGTACATTTCTAACAAAGTTTTTTTAGGCAGTCATTCGTCGAAGCAAGGTTAGGTATATGGGTGCCTTTAAATGGTTAAAGTCTCACTTTGACCACGTAGATTCCATTATGCCCAATTTGTTGAAAACCCTTGGAAGGAATCAGATAAATTTTCCTTCGAGCAATCAGCTGACAAGTGATTTGAAACGGACTCTACCAATCTTTTTCTACGTATTTCTCTCTGCAGAGTGCTTCCGAGTAGTGCCTATGAAAATTGCATGCATGACAAGCTAGTTCACGTGCTTTTTTCATTTCCAGAGACATCCATGTTTCCTTGTTCTACGCCGGCATCTACTTATTCAGATTCATTGTAGTGGTCTATAAGCACTTTTATCAGGTGATGTGTTCGCAGGCTTGCAATGCGCCTTAAGAATACATTTCTCATAAAGATGACAGAACAATTCAATATTCATCTATGTTAAGTATGTATCGTGCCTACAACCCAAAGTATTCTTTTCGATATACCTCTTCCTAACACCGTGTCTCCACGAGCAATATTTCATAGGTTACCATCTGTCACTTTTCATAGAAAGAAAGATAGATAGAATGCCATGACTTATCTCTGATCGTGGGCATGCTGCGGAGGAAAGCACTTCGATGTATTCTAGCATTCGACATTAAAAGAATTGAAGAAATTGCAAATAGAAACGCAGAAATGAAAACATAGGTTGTGGGTGAATCCGTTTCTAGAGGAAAGGGAATTACACAATTTGGAACAGCATTTTTTAAAAGACATTTTGTGGGAAGATGACAAAAGTATCTCAACTTTTGCAGAATGACAATTTATAGTTAATTATAAATTTAATTATCTCTTCCATTCGTCACTCAGCCATTGCAAAGTAAAAAAACACAAATATCAAACAAAAATGACAGCCCATAGAATTCTATCCATAGCAAGCTATGAGCTGAACAATACATGGCAAGACATTGTTCATAGAATACTATTTGGAGTCTCCGCGAGCAATTTTCATAGAATGCTATAAAGTGACAGATGGTAAGCTATGAAATGTTGCTCGTGGAGGGGTAAAAGTTTACATAACCAGGATAACCAATCGCAGATGAGAGGAAGGTAAGACGTGCCAACTTTCGAAGCAGATCTAGGTGAGATTAGAAAAGGTTGAATGTGTTGGCCCTGCTTAATCGATCATAAATTAATTAAGACAGGACTCTGTCCAAGCGGTCTACATGCCAATAGGATAACTTAATTTTTGCAAAAGTTTCAGGGGCGAAGATAAAAGAGACTATCCCCAAACTCCTCCGCACTGATCCGTCTGGGGAGGGTGCTATTTTAGTCGATGATGTCGGCGACTTTGCGGATGTTCAACGTCAGAAATATCTCGTTTAAAAATGTTCCAGTTTGTATACAGTTGGTTTGGTATCACTCTCAGTCATTTGAATTGTTGCTTTAACGTTTTTTTTACACTCGGTTTGGCATCACTACCAGCCGTCCAGTTTAAATGCCACTGTTGTAATGCTATATTTTTTTGTCAGCAAATATACAAACCAAACAGAAAAATAAAAACATACACAAAAGCTTGACATGGTTATATTCACCAAAAAGCTGCCCAAATCACTAGCTCCAATGAACTTTCTTGACATTTTCCAGGCCAATCCTTCCACGGACAACTGCCATAAACAGATGGAATTGGTGAGTTTGCGATTTACATCCTCCAAAAGCGAATCTGCCACCCTTTCTAAACAAGTGTCAATTTTGGCTTCACGAACACACACAAAAGCCAAGCATAGAAGTTCTAAGTTTTCTGACAATTATACCTCTTTTCACAAATGCAAAACTACTCGGCCTGCACGTACGAGTACGTTCTGCGTGCTGCATTGTGTATCGGTATCCTTTTTCCTAATTTTATTCGGTCAAACGGTTCTCCAAATTAGGTTGACGGAACGTTTCTCTGATGCCATTTTAGTGAAAAGTCAATGAAATCACTTGAAATCACAATTACGGTTTTGTAAAGTTCTTTCCGGAATTTATGAGTGAAAAAATCATGTTTACCCCCTGGGATTGATCGGAGTTGAATGTGTGCGTGTGTATGTTAGTGGCATTGTGCATCCGGGAGGAAGTTCAATCGGAAAACTTAAGGAAATTTCAATGTTTTCGAGTTCATAGTCAGTGTTTTCCACTTTTAAGTACAAAATGACTGTGGACATAACATCGAGGAGTCTAATTGGTGGCGGCATTACTGCCGCTACAAATGGCCGCGGTAGTGGTGGCGTTGGGGGTGGTGGTGTAGGAATTCCCAATCCGACAGGAGGTTGCAATACAGCATTGTTGCAAAAACAAATGTCGTTCAAGAGTAGCGTAGGTGCTGCAGGTCAACAGTCAAAGGCTGATGAGATTGAAGTCATCGAAAGTGGAAACGCCGATGGAGCTCACACGCGATATCGAAAGGTGAGTAACCCTTAGACCCTCAACCCCTTCCTCCTAACTTTATGATGCAATGAGATTAAAATCTTATAGGTAAGTTCTCTCCATGTGTTTGAACATTCTATAAATAGCCTCTTAATGTAAACAAATCAGTACGAATGCCAATGGCAAGCTCCTCGTCCGAAATAAATTACGTATACGCCATAGAAGTCGAACGAATCAAATAAAAATATTGAACTTTAGAGAGATGACTTCAGCGTCTAGCGCTGCCATGGTCATTTATTTGCTTTGTGGCAAAATTCATTAAAAGAAGCGATTCCCCAGCCCCACTCCAAGATGCCATTAAACACTGCTCAGCCGATCCAATTAGCAAAGACCAAGGAATGCGATGGGAATTCAATTCTCGCGCGCGTTACACGTTGAAAACGTGTTTCATTGGCCCCGACTCTCGTCGCCAGAAGTCGTTATGTAACTTTCACCCCAAAGTATCGATCGGAGTGTATTATAAGTACGTCTACAATGTTCCGTGGGATGTTCTACCTCTGGCAACCCCTCCCTTGCTCTCTCACATTCATAGTGCTTCTCTTTGAGTTCAGGGTACATTAAGGATGTTTTTTGCAGGCACTCGCCGTCGACGTACGTACACTTTATGAGTGGGAAGGAAATCAAGATGCCAACTGAAGGCAAATATAAGATGTAAAAGGCTGCTGTTAGCAATGTAGTCGGTATGCATTCGGAAAGGGAGGGTTAAGTCGAGTTGACTGAAAATTGTGGGAATGTGTTGCCTTAGTAATAATACTACTGCTGCTTATTTTTAAGTTCTTTTTTTTTTCTCTCAAAAAGATGTTGGGGAATTTGAACAAATCGTATGTGTGTATGCCAGGACGATGTATGATGTGGCTTAGCACATTAAGGGTGAGCCATGTTAGAAAGGAAGGAACACCTCAAAGGGTATTTTCGTTTATCTTTTGAGTGAAGGTGGAAGTTGACCTTGACGCATTTTGTGATGCTGTTTATTTTTGCTACTTTTTAAGAGGCTTAGGCTTTTAGAAAATAAAAAAAATCGTCCTCGAGTTGTGAATTCATCTACGAGTACGTACTTTGTATTTATATTTTATTTAGATAATGGTTTTTGCCTGGTGAAGAGTTGTCCATTTTCTTTGTACTTAACCTTTGTGAAAGGCTTTTTATTCGTTTTGCTTTATATGAGATTTGAGTATAAATATTAAATTTTATTTACAGATGTAGGTATGTATTATAGTTATTTTGGTAGTTTAAATAAAGATTAGTACGAGGGTCACTCTAAGAGATGATATTTGTATCTGATGTGAGGATCTGGAGGGAATATGTTTAAACATTTCGGCGTGCAAGACATAGTCAAAAACGGAAAATCATTGCTTTCTGCTGCTCGCTAAAAGTAGCGTAATCACACGAAGTTTAGAGGCTCTCTACAAGGCTTTTAGTTGTATGTATATGTATGTAAATACATACCAATTTTTCTGGTTAACGGTTGTATTTATTTTGAAAACCGATGTATGGTTTTCCTTATCGGCTGGAACATTGTCATCTATTCGTTCAGTGTCAGATTAAATACAATTACTTATTGTATAGCTCAGAGAGTGTCTCTTTTCCTTCATTTACCCTAATCGCATACATGGTCAAACATCTGGCAAATGATATTTCCTTCTAACGGGTCTAATTGCTCTGGTCCCCTGCTTAACTGTCAATATCAGACTCTAGCAGGTCTGAATGCCGTAAAGATCCCATTCTCAAAAGAAGCTTAATATTCAGGAGTATATAATAAAATTGCTATCTTCTTGGAATAAGCCGGAAAGCATTTATCCTTTTACGTTCGAATTAAATCCTGTGGAAGCGGCGACGACTTGTTGTCGTGTATTTTTCTCAGCTTCGAGCTATGGCAGGACATTCGCACAAAATGTGCTCAGCAGTCTCGTGTCTTTTTAAAAAAAAGTTAGCAAATATTCGAGGGACTTACATATGTCCATCATGTTGGGATGGTAGCTGAGTAAGTAGAGTCTAGTGATTAAGTCCGTAGGAAGTTTGGTATCACGCTTCGAAAGAGGAAAGCATCGAAAGCCAGAGAGTAGGACTTTAATCGAAACTAAAACTAGCTCTGCGTCCAACTCCTGCTTCCCCATGGTACCGCCAATCAGCACTTCATCGTGGGCATTTCTTGGCTTGTCAAAGTCATTATGCTCCCAAGAAGTAAGCTTCAATTTAACGTTGCTGGTAGATAAGCGTTACAAAAGGGAAATGGGCTTATACTTTCTGATCAGCTTCAGACCAGTTTCGAGTTGAAATGATATATACTCAAAGCCTTTATCTCTGCCTGACTGTTAAAAAAGATGATAGCAGTTTTTCTACGAAGGTTCAATGCATTCTCCGATAGCTCGATTGCATATACCTATACAGATGAAGAATAGTTAAGAAAGACTGCTTGTTTCAGATCCGTATCCGAAACAGAATGCATGCATAAACCTGCCATTCTGATACGACTTTTTAGTAGTAGATGCCGCTGTAGTAGATTGAGATTAATATCTCTTTTGTAATTACGTAATGGAGGCGGGTAGTAGACATAAAATGGTTTCATTATTTCGAGCTTAAGCCTACACTCATCCCTTTTAGGTACTATCATAGAAAATCAGTTTTAATTGCAATTAAATGGGGAATTGAACTTTTGAGAAAACTGACCGTAAGCACTTCATTTTACTTTGCGCCTCTTTTTAATCGCATACACGTGGAATACTAATCCAAAGAATACCCTTAACTTTTCTAAACGATTTATCTCCACAAATGAAAGCGTGGAATAAATAAGACTCCTTGAAATATTTATATGTATAAACAACCCTAAATAATTTATCAACACGTAATCTCGGGGATCATCTTCAAAATCTCATAATAAAAAGAAATACTTTCTTTCGCCAAAAGAAGAAGTTCTGAAATATCCTTGAAAGAGTGAATCGCTGGAAAAATGTGCTTAACAAAATGTCTGCTCAACATACATAGTCATAATCGGAACGATTCAATTGAGTTCTAACTTTTGAGTGCCCTTAAAAATATTTCAATCAAGGGGCTCTGTTCATAACGGCAATGTGCCTTAAGGTCATTGCGTTTATTGTTGATGTATGTAAGTTATTCATGCACAACTACGGAATTGTTACGTTTGTTTTAATTTTCATAACCCAAGGCGAGGGTGGTAAGCATATTTAAGAATGAAAAGCGCACTATGAGGCACAGTATTGTCCGGCAAAACCTTCGTGCGAACTGTCGTGTGCGCTCAAACTTTTGTCATGCAATCGTGAAACAGTTTATAGTGGCGGATATTCGATTATGAATAAATCATCAAGTTATATCAAACTTCGATTTATTAAAGCACTAGTGTTCACTCCGACAGAAACTAGGGCACAGGATGTCTGTCTAACAATGATATCGTAACTTGCATTTTTATTTTTCCTCGATTGTATTTTAAGGAAGGTTTCCTAAAATTAAACTGCCCTCGATTTTCAAAAGGATTTATAACGCTAGCTAAAATTGAAGAAGTATGGAGTATGACACCTGTCAACCGATATTTTTTCATATTTTTGAAGTGGGTGTGTTCAATACTCGAGGGGTTATTTAGTCTCTAATTGGCCGATAGACGTCGTGAACATTTATTTTTTTCAGCTTACTGCAGTGAAATTTATAGAAGTAGGTCAGTAAAAGAAATGTCGTAAACAACAGGTGTGTAAAACACTTAGGGGTGTATGCTGTCTCACGTGCCTTGAAAGGGCATGAGTTTCTAAGTGTAAGGATTTCGTTCATAATCGACTTTAGGGTCTGGAAGTCACGTGTCGATTAGTTTAATGTAAAATAGCATAAGACGTTCCGTTCAGACACAAGACGTATTCAACATTTGGCACACTCTGTACACACAATTCGATTGAAATGGTTTTATTTTATCTCATGGTTAGAAACAATCGCCGTTTTGAAATGTGTGTCCAATCTTCTCCCGCTTTCGTTGTCGAATTGTTTGTTAGTATACACAATCCCTCTACAGGCCTTTTCCCGCAATACGAATGTGGTACCGTACAGTATTATGTCCCGTAATCATTTATTTTATAACTTCCTTGTGATGGCACAAGAGGTCCACCTGTTGTTCACATCTCTTAGAGCTTTTTCCCTGCTTCGATCTTTAAAGCGGAATGTGTACCGAGTGGTCGGCTTGGGCTTAGTGCCTAACCTCTTCTTGCTAATTCGTTAGCATTCTCATTCTCTGGTATTCGCACATGCTCAGGTACCCCGCAGAGCTTTATCTTGTGCTGTGTGCTCGAGAACCTTGAGTTCGTCTCGACAGCACTTGACAAGCTTCGATTTCGGTTATTTTGAAAGTACTTCACCTCTATAATAGCATAGACTCAACATTGGAGCAGAACTTTCAAGACGGTGCTTTCGAGATGAATGTCTTATGTCGTCTGCATAGCCTTTTGTGTGAGAGTCAACCGGTACTAAGGCAGTCAATTTAAATCGAATGACCTGGTAAGACATTAAAGGAGGCAGTTCTCCTTGTTCTCTTGTAGCACAAATATTTTTAATTTAGAGAAAACCACATTTTTTTGTACAAATTCTGTGCTTCTCCATACAGAAATAACTGTTTAAACTTCCTAAATGATCCTTGCGTAGGGGTTTCAATGAATCTTTACTGAAATGCCTCATCATGTCTCTTTGCAGATTAATTAACTATAGGTTACGCCTATCTAATTGCAGGCTAATAGATGGCTGTATACACACACAAACTCTGCTTTTATAAAAAAAAAAAGTAAAAGTAATTTTATTTGTGTGGACAAGCTAATCCTTTTTGTAATTCCCATATGCTTTTGTCCAACAAAGCAACTTTATGTGACTTGAATATGAGAAAAATATGTATGCTAAGTAAATACAAATACATATACATATGTATAATTACCGGTAAGCGCTGCATTATTTTCATCCCTTGCTTGGAAATTAATGTCATTGCCGGCATTTATGACATGTTATAGTTGTCGTTACCTATTTATTAACCACAAGACCGACGTAAATTATTGTTTCTTTTCCTTTATGTTTGTTCTCATTTCCCATGTCTCTCAGTCGCGAACATAGAAAAAGTCAATCTGGGGCTACACAAATCCATGTCAAACACTCAATTCATATTTCCGCGATGAGAATGTTTCTAAATACAGTGTCACCTAATGTAGACGAAGTAAAAAAAAAACACATAAAAAAAGGACATCTTCGACCCTACTAGGGGACCATAATTAAATTCGAATTAATGGCTAATGCCTCGTATACGTATATAACCATGGACAAGGGAAATGATGTCAAAATGGACTACTTATCCTCTTTTGACGCCAGACATTTTATTACTTGCATACTCTTGAGGTCCTTTATAGGCTCCATGTACATAAGAACATGTACACTTCTGTGCTCTTGAGTTTAATTTGTTCGTTTTAAGCTTAAACCTCCTCCTTTTGGTAAATGTTCAAATTATTGACATTTGGTGCTGATTTATTTCAATCGTGGCAAGCATGTACATACAAGTAATTAATGATATATGTACGCATATGTACTCGCACTAGCTTTGATTTAGTTATCTTTCACTGGTTTGTCACACCGTTTCACGTATCCTCGTACAATTTGCGTTTGACAGAAGGCGTTAGGTAAACACGTAAACAGCCTTTAATGTGTTTTCCTGCCGCAAATAAGGCGAGACACGAATTGACGCTGCTAAAAGAGACATCTTGTCGAGGGGTAGACATGACATTTTTATTGTTATTGCGGCATTTTTATTGATTGTGTGTGGACATTCAATCGATTGCCGTTAAGCATTTATATATGTGATTGTGTTAAGGGTCAGTTGTCAGAGATTTAATAGTAAACATAAAATTGCCAACTATTTGTTGGACAATTTCTGAATATTATCTTCTACTAGAAAGGTTTAGCACTTGTTACCAGCAAATCAATAAACAGAGTGTTTACGTTTGTTTGATTCCGTGGAAATCCCAACAATCACAGGCTCTCACTTTCTATAACGATTGCATAGATTTTGTATGTATCCATCGTTATAGTCTGAACTGGGGATCCAGAAATAAAAGAAAATTAAAACGTTCTCATGAACTTCATCTAAATCTAGTCTATGACGGAGTATCCTATAAGTGTACCTGTTATTCGCGTTTTTCTTTTTTCCATTCACAAAATGCAATTGATTTTGTGTCTGTCTTTTTTCCAGCGCAACCTAAAGGATGCAGTCAGTTCTCTCAGAACAGGATGTGTGAATTATAAAAAAAAACTAACGCGTGTTTTTATTAAATTTAAGTCATGCTAACACTGATTGTAAATAAAAGTGGATGAATTTCGGGTTTAAGGTTATACAGTGGAATCCGTTAATTACTATTCCGCTTATAACGACTAATTGCTAGTAGTGACGTGACACAACAACATTTTAGGTTTGCATACAATAGAAAAGTTAAGATTTTCAGTTCGTTTTGTGTGTCATCTGGTTATAACGTCGGTCCCTTGATCGTCGCTATATCCGGATTTTATTGTAATTTATTCGCCAATTAAAAAGTCCTATCGTTTAATATTCATAGGGCAGAGCTATGTGGTTATTTCCTGGATTTATGAAAAAATGCTTTATACGTGCCGCATAACGTTGAAAAATGCGAGATATTCAACACAATGCAAGAAAACTATATCGTGCAAGACGTTGAGCACGAATAACCCACTATCCAAATCTATGAATGCATGCGAAGTGTGTCCCTAGGGCTTAAGAAACTCATTATCATTTACATATTTTTTTTTATTTTAAAAATAACGCGATAAAATAACATCAGCTAATGACTTACTAAAAAGTCGTTCATCTTATGTCTAACGTGACGTACTATCCAATTTATGACTAAGGCCTAAGGCATCCTGACTCTTAAATCAATAACTCTCACTATCTTCAATGAAAGGTATTAATTTCTCTCAGCGGTTTTGACAATAATCTCATCACTGACATAATTTATCTTAATTTGCTTATTCTTATGCAACTTGTAAAAGGTAGTACAGTTTGAAGAGCCGGATATACATATATAACTACTGATTCATTGGTCTCGTAAATAAGCATTCACGCCAAATGAGCATACACAACATCGAAGCTTAAATATGATAAATGGGCAATATACATCATTTTAAATGGGTTGACATCATCTGATTAGATGGAGCTAGTTCCTACATCAAAATTATAAATTGTCATTCGCACACCTTTTAGAGAGGCTTGTTTCATGTAAAACCCCCGTCCTACTATTACATAAACATACTCGTGTAGAATGCTAATTTGGTGATAACTCCTATTTCTATTCTGCTGTTTGATTGTATTTTTTGGTGAATCAAATGATAAATCATCCTTTCCGTGTTCATAACTTATTACCTTCTCATTGATGTTTCCCCTTTGGCTCTGAAAAGTCTAGCAAAGTGTAGTTATCCAACACAATAAGCTCGATTGTATTTTTCTTCAATTTTGAACAATCAATTTAATTATGTTAATTGAGCCTAACGATACCAAAAGGCTAGCCACTGGCACTAAGTTCCGTAATGGAAATTCACTTTAATTATGAACGAAATGGATCAGACCCATCACGTTAATTTAATTTATTATATGCAAATGCATAATCATCGACGTTGAATTGTTTTGCGTGAGAAAAATTAGCTCTCCACTTAAAAATAAAACGATACGGGGAACATTAGTTTTGTAGTGGGTGAAATTGATAGCACCGTAGTTGGTGTACATGGAGGTTAAAATCAAATTGAAGGATGTGCTTTGGTTGCCATTTTGGTTTCTCTTAAATATTTAGTAGGTACATACAAGGAAAATGTACACTAGGTCTTTATAGAGTTCAAAAGATCCTTACCACAAGACACCGTGGAGAACTTTCTTCGTAGAACGACATATAAGTCATCCTGTTTTAGAGATTTTTTCTGAGTTTTGGCCCGATGTACCACTAAGTTACATAGAAGTGAAATTTATTTTGCCACGATACAGTTATTTCACAGATTAAGAAACCAAAGCGGGACAAAAAGTGAAACATTCAGCTGCCATCTTCTATTCTCCAAAACTGGGTTTTCAAAGCTCCGAAAAAAAAAAATTCTTGCTTTCGTATAACTAAAACTAAATATCGACTAACAATCTAAAAAATAAAGTTGGGTAAAAGCAGCATTTGGCTTATGGGTGTCAAGGTGCTCTAAAGTAATCCAGCCGGGTAGACTAATGGGTCACCTGGCTATTCTTTCTGACTTTCTCGAGCCCGATTTGATCAACGCCCAAAAAGTTCTGCTTTCCACAGAGTTGGAGATCGAGATCCCGAATCGCAGTTCTTGGGAATTTGGCGATCCGTTGCTGAATCTAAGAGGTCTGGTGTGGTTTACTGATGGTTCAAATATGGATTTCAGTGAAAGCGCTTGAAATGTGCCCTAGTGTTTTTCAGGCCGAACTTGTTGCCATTGATACTTACGTTGACATCATTCTTGACTCCGGAATAAAGGGTTCAACCATCAATATATTTACCGGTATGCAATCAGCGCTGAAAGCACTGAGTTCTCATCATTGAAGGTGTTTTTTTCTCAAGAATATCCTGACTCGTGACGACTAAGAAACGCCTCGGCTGGAGACATCCTCAACTTTATTAGAAAGGTTGAGGATCTCATAGTCCAACGGGCTCCTGGCACAATATATCTTATTCGTCATACGTCAGCTGCTGAGCCAATTTTAATGGATCTCTCTGAAAATATTCTTATAGAGGCAATAAAGTTTAGGCCAAGAAGACTCCTATTACTCTGTCTTCTATGTTTAGGATATCATATAGTGTAGATGAAGCTGTACACACAATTGTTTATATAAATGACACTTCCTTTCTCAAGCAAAAAGTGAATTTGTGGTCTGCTATCAACATATACGTATCCATACATATAGTACTCACCATTAGCTTTCATGTAATAGTCCATTTTGCACTCAGAATAATAAATACTATCATAAACAAACCCATTAATCTTTTATAGCTCATAAAATGTAAAACCAAGTTTATGTCTACAAGTTTGTAATGCACAACAATGCAAGAGATAATATGCATCGCCTTAGGATTCCAATGGAGCATCATGCTAAATTGGAGTTCTATTCCTTCCCCGAGGGAAAAGAAAAATTTGTTTTTATGCACTCACAATAGTAACTCTTTATGTTAGTTTTCGATGTAAATTTTCAGTTTAGGGATTGATATGCATGTAACCCTTTTAAATGTCAGTTTAATAAAATATTCTTTATAAGCAAGTACTGTGAATGAGTCTATACAACTTGAGGATTTCGTAAAACGCGTCTTTTTGTTATCTCTGGTATAAATCATGAATTAAAGTTAGTTTACCCTATGATGAACTATAAATACAAACACAAAGTAGAAGAAAAACATTTAAGTTAATTGCTTACAGTGTTTCGAAGTCCAGAACACGAATCCAAAATTAAATTTAATTTCCAATCACTGTCATGTTTAATGTAAAGAAAGAGCTTAACAAAATGAATGTGTGCATTTGCACGCTTCATCCTTGAATTAATTTTATTATAAATTTGTAAACAGGAAAATAAAATGTTTTATCAATAGCCAATGTAGACGTTATAGACGTTAAATATAACGAGAGTGCCATTAACGTCGTTTCCCATCCGATAGAGCGAAATAATCCGCGTGATATTTATGATGTCTAACCAAACGACTGTCATGACAGTTTTATGATAGTTTCGTCGCTATGTGTTAGTTGATTGGTGCTACTGGGCAACAAAATTTGATGATAAATTCATCACTTCAATGGAGAGTATTGATTTTAGTGCGATGGTGGGAGAAAGAACAATGATAGGTCCTTACAACTGATCTGGTGGTAGTTTGCCTTCGATTTGCAAATAAATCAATAGGTATTCGGTTTCAATGTCAGGTAATTGGTCATAAGGATAAGGATATTTTTTGAATACATAACAAAAGGTGCAAATGAAAAAGAAAAATTGGAAAATAAATTTGTGACGTCAATAGGCCTTGGTAATGGTGGGTTGTAGTACCTAGACTTGCAAGGATTCTTGGTGGTTTGGTTAAACAATCGATGTTGTTACTGGTGAATAAAGGCACATAAAAGAGGGGGAAAAAAAAAACTCATCGACTGGAGCTCATATAACATTGTCATGTATTATGCCCGGATAGCAGGTGCACTTTGCCATAGCATATAGAACGAGAAGATTCTCATTCCCTCATGTCTTTATATGTGTGTACATAAACAAGTCAAGATTTAAACAAATGATGTGGGTTGATGAGTGTCCTGTAACATGCGTCTCGGTTAACGTAGTTCATTGGTTGAAGCAATTGTGTCCATGTTTAGTTATTTGTGGAAACCTTTTAAATGGAGCTAAACAGATAGATTCAACTTCTTACTCGTTTCTGCACTATAAGCAACTCCAAGTTTCTCGCAAAGTGACTGGTTGACGTCGACTAAATCGGTTTTTACCGGTATTTGAACTTCAACCCTGGCAGGAGCAGCCCAACATTTCCTGCCGAAAACAGTATCATGTAGTGTTTCTGCTCTTGCTACCAGAATTGTGACCAACTATGAAGTTTTCTTTTGTTCCACTGAGTTGGCGATTTGTTTCAACTCCTTGGGTACAAAAGTTGCTAAATTGTTGAAGTACCCTGAAGCGAAAAGAAAGTACGACACTCCATCTGCTAACGAGAACGCCTTTGTTTAAAGTCACTTATCACAAGATTCTTAGTAAAACGCTTAAAGCATTTCACCTTGGCATAGCTCAAATTGGGGTCATAACTTGCTTCAAAAAAAAAAAAAAAAAAACTAACGCATGCCAAAAAATCCATTAACACAGCACATACGAGCAGTTAGAAAATGGAACTTGTCTTAAGCCGTTTCTTTTGTAAAAACTTTTTCACACCCCATCCTGTTGCCAGAGTACTACTTGAGGCCCCATCATCATCATCATCGAGAAACAATAACTCTATATGTTCGGCAATTTGCTTAAAACTACACAATAATGGTGGCAGTACTGAGCATTTTCTAAACAAAGGCCGATAAGATGAAAAGTCGTGAGATAATTTATTTTCTCGCCGTGAAACAAGGTTCAACTTTTCAAGCACACTCCGCTCTTGGCTGTGACATGCAAAATGGCAATGTTAACCAAGAAAATGCACCCAGGAAGTGTGATGGTAATGCCTACTTTTCATCTCATACCTTCCGGCTGACACTTGAAATGGGTGCTCCTATATATAGAAAAAGTTTTTTAACACCCTGACCATTATCCACCCTTACACCGGACACGATATATTGGCAAGAAAAATACATAAATATCCATAATGAATGTGGCCGCAAAATGGCGGCAGCCAAATGCCAAAAATCTTTTGATTTACAATTTGAAGGGAGCAAAGCTCATACGGCTATGTTACCACCTCAATGAGCGGCAGAGTTTAGAGTTCAGAGTGATTGTGACATTTTAATAAAAATTTTCTTTCCTCGACAGTTTTGACATTTCTGAACACAAGTTGGATTTTATTTATGATTACATTTAGGGCAATGTGCGAAAGAGAGTGACATTCCTTCCAGAAGAAAGTAGGAGATGGTCCCAAACTCCCTGCTTGATAAGATTGAGTGTAACGCTTCGGATGAGGATATGACAGCTCGTTTATATGATGTAATTTTAATGCAGACGTATTTGACATACATTGTGGTTCTTAAGTTCTCATGGTGATTTGAGTGTTTTTTGATTAGTTTGCTTTTGTTTTTATGACAGTCATTGTTGTGGCATGACCTTGTAAGGAATTGGGCTTATCTTAGATCAATCAAATGATCTATTAGGAAATGAGTACATGACACGTGAGTAAGCTGAATTGAATGATTGACGCCTTTTGTCCTATGGGTGGAACTATCAACTATACCTATGAACAGTCAAATAAATACATCAGCACCTATGGAATGATGATAGAAATTATCAGCACTTAGTGTATGGAGAATTCCATTAAGAAAAAAAATCGAAAAGTCAGAGGTCCACTCTATGCAATTATAGCATTAATAGTGACTTTGTATGTTTTTCCTCAAATAAACTTTAAGACACTGCTTCCTTCCACAATCCTTCAAGACCCAAATATATATTTGTTTGCTTTAATTACAGAATGCTACAATAGGATGGATCTGTTGTGCACCCTGTATATGGCTGCGGACTTCAGCGACAGTGCACAAGATTGCTATCACAACAGCAACCCTGCTGGTCACATCACTTCTAGTAGCATCACCGATTCTATTTTTAATTAGCACAGCGCCTTCGCAACTACCCAGAGATTGTTATTCAGACGATGAAGACTGTATGCCAACAACGGCCCCACCGCCCGAATGCAATGAACCCGCCTGTCGATTAGCCGCCTCAAGTATACAAGCGAAACTAAACTGGAATTTAGATCCATGTCGAGATTTCAAGGAGTTTAGCTGTTCATCAACGCAAGTGTCCAGTTTGAGAGCGGCACGAAGTGCTCAGGAAGCTGTTGATATACAAATGCAACGTGAGTTTTTGGAACCTCATTCTATTGCATAGTTTCTTTTCTATTAAAAAGGTTTATATTTGTAGAACTCCTTCAACACAATACAACATCAGGTCCTTTTCGAAAATTGGGACGTTTGTATGGAAGTTGCCTGCGTCAGACGACAAACTCATCAACGATTCAAATCGTTCTCGAACAATTGGGTGGGTATTTGCCCATTGGAGCCTTAGGTCCATCTACCATAGCACCATTGATATCGAAAATCTACGAATTGGGTCCGACGCCTCTGATCGATATCTACTACGACTTGAGTTATGGCCGAAGGCCACATGTTTTGTTGATTATCGGAGATCCTAGTACATCCGCTCCTATCCTAGAGGTATGCCCATAGCATTTGATTTGTTTAACCTTTCGTAAGTGTTTATCGTTTTATTGAAACTTTCAGAATAAAATTCGTTGGATGGGTCCAAAAGCACCACCGTATAGAATAAGAGAGACCGCTCCGAAGCTCTTGAACGATGTGTTGGATAGTTTTTTGCCATCGGGCTTAAGCTATGACCAGAAGATGTCAGAGAAAGAGGCGATTTCAACATTCATTGAACAATTAAATAGAGTAAGCTTTAATGTGATTTGAGGGTTGAAAATGATTTTCAAAGGAAGAAGGATATACATTTCTTGAGGCTGTTTACCATAAAGATTTGCGTTGAAGATGTATCCCCAAGTGTCTGTGTGTTGATTGACTTCGAGTAGGAAAGAGTTGAGTTTAAGGTTGAGATTATATAAATACTTGTGTTGGTTGTCTTATCAAATGGGAATATCTTCAAAGGAAATTGCCTTGGAAATCACAAGGTTGATTATGTACATAGATATAACGATGATGGTGGTATTTTTGGAAGCTCATTCTGTGGGTTATTGATTCAGAAGACGTTTTTGTTTCCACCTATCGCAACTGCAATCTCTTTTAATGAATAATTTAAGGGCAAACTGACACTGATGGAGTGAAATATAAAATATTTTGACGATTTTATTGAGACGTTATTTTACAATTGCTAAGGGAAGGGTAACTTCAGACGGTAACGAGATGAGGTTTAGTTTATAATTTCATAACTTTCTTCAGTGTTTAGTTTGTGGTTGAATGTGGTTTAGTTAAGCATAAAACTACAGGATTTACCAAGCTTTGTTATGGGACGAGTAAAACGATATTTGTTTCCAGCAAAATTGTGCGAGTCAGCTATTATACCATACATAACCTTGAAACAGAGCAGGCAAAATAAGTAAACAGTGTTTGGCAAAATGTATTTAGCTGATTTAAAGTAATATGTGTAATTCTGAACGATTTTTTTTTTTTTTTGGAAAAAGCGATGGACGATTATACTCTTGGAGGTCTGATCAGGGTTTACCAGAATTTCTGTTTAGTTGTTTGAGAGAGAGTGTCGTCAAATAAAGGTTTGGTTGATTGTAGGTTTTCCTGATTCAAAACCACTCTGATAAGAACAAATCAGGCTGTTAACGGTGTTCTTCCGGCCTTCATTTTTAGCCACCTTAGTCTTTGTATTTTAATCTCGACTCTTTTAACTAGGTCAATGTCGCCGTCCAGCCCTTACAGGTCGTTTTTGTATCTCAACCTCCACTAACCGGTATGCAGACTGGACCGTAGATCCAGTCCCTCAAAACAACTGAGAGTAACCTCATTCATGCAATAGAGCAGAACTGGGATCATCAGGATCTAATTAAGAGTCACTTTAGTTGTAAGAGAGAGGATTTTGCTCCTCAATTGCATTCTTAGGCCAAAGAAATAGCGATTGGCAAGAGTAACTCTACGTTTCATCTCAGCGCTGATTTGGGTTGGGTAACTTTTTGTCCAAGTCGTCGGTGTTTAGGGTCCTTTTTTGTTGGCAGCGTGTACTTTGTTTTGCTCTCGTTGACCATAAAACCCATCTTCACCGTTTTCGTTTGAATTTTCACTAACATCCGAATAATGTTAGGTTAGGTTAGGTTAGGTAATATGGTTGACGGGAAAGGAAGTCCTATCTCCGCTACACTTAGGTCAATGTTGACCCATTGTGGTACCCCAGGGGATTCAACCCTCCTTATAGGAACCATAAGCCTATGTTCTATCGAGCCATCGAATAATGTTAATATCGTCAGTGTATGCGAGTAATTGCACGGACCTTTGAAAGATGGTGCCTCTGGTGTTGGAATGCTCCTGTCCAGTCATATTCTATAGATGAGTTAGTGCATGCTCTGCTCAGTCACCTTCTGCGGCTTTAAATAGTTCCGCATATTTGCTTCCTACAGTTCAGGTGGACGGAATTATTAGCTGCCATATTGAATGGTTTATTTTGCTCGGAATTTAGATCGTTGTCGCCATTTTAAAGCCTACAGATATGGTTCTTCCATATTCTCAGCAATGGCTGCTCCTTCCCTTTCTCTCCGAGAAGCCGGGTTTGATCTCTTCTTTTCGGCTTCCGAGCAGCTCTGGTCCTTCTTATAAAATCTCTGATAATACTGTTACATATTACTTCGATGTCGAAAGTGGGGCAATCATAACATTTGACTGTCCTCGAACATTTTCTCAATAAGTTTATAGGAATCATAACATTTGACAGTTCTTCTTTACGCAAATACCTACTTATTTAAATTGATGTTCATGATTTCTGTAACTTTGTAGATTCGCGTAGAGCACTCAAGACGGGGTTTTTGGAATAGCTCTGTACTCTACAATATTTCTTCACTTCAGGAAAAGTATCCAATTGTAAGCGTTTCACCTTTTTTGTCTGAAAAACTTTCTAATTCTCTTTTTATTTACAGCTCAATTGGACCGCTCTTATTCCATGTAATTGGACCGGGCCAATTATAGTCCGGAACTCGGATTATCTAAAAGCTGTTGAAGAGCTATTAACAAAATATCCCACCAGAGTTGCTCATAATTCAATACTGTTATTGTTTGCCCTCGGTATATTACCGCAAGGATATCCAGATCCAGCAGTTTGCACGAGAGCTACCATGTGGGCTTTACCAGAAATCACATCAGCATTATTTATAGCACAGCATTCATCTGAGGATTTAAAGGAAGTGATTCGTAGAGTAAGTGAAAATTAAGCATCTTAGTATCTTACTAAAGAACTCCTTGCAGACAGAAGTAGTTTTCAAATCACTCAAGGCACATCTTAAACGTGCACCATCTTTAAAAGGTGCGGCTTTGGTCAAGCTCTCAGCATTGAAGATTCAAACAAAACCCTGGGAGGGATTTACAAATTTCACTGCAATGATCAAGCAATTGGAATCGATAGAAATCACATCGGACAATTGGTTTGAGAATATCCTAAAGATTTATAAGCGAAATAAGATCATCCCGGATACGATCGCTCTTGATGTGGATTCCCATGACGCGTTAGTAGTGAATACAGTTTAATTGAATTTGCTTATTAATTTATTTGATTTTGTGTTTTCAGTTGGGCGTATCCTATCGTTGCTAAAATTTTCTATGATACCTTGAGTCATTCTATTGGTAAGTACACCAGGTTGAGTCACGGCGACATTTTTGAACACTTGTCGCTCCTAAATGATGATTGGGTGGCCATGGTGTAGTGGTTGCATCATAACTTGACACGCTGAAGGTTCCAGGTTCAACTAAAAAAAAAAAAAAGTCAACTGACGTCAACTCTACTGCATAGTCATAACACTGGCAGTAGGGTGGTCATGTGGTTTCAAAGCGTTGATGGTAGTAATAATATCTGGATGTTCGAAAGCAATACTGTGAATTATAAGCTATGACAACGATACCAATATATCTCCCCAGTCATTTTGGACACCACCCTCGGAGCAAAAGACTGAAACCCAATTCCACTTAAGTTTCAAAAATCACTACACCAACACTAGCGCTGTGTGAATAGCATCATAAGGGTATACTATTTATAACCCCTTTAGCGCTAGTGAATTATAAAAATAAAAAACGTTAAGAATTCAATTTGAGCATTGTTCTTGTTCTAAGTATGAGAAATCTATCTTAAAGGAGTTCATTGAGACGTGAAGACGTAAAAGTGAAATGAGATGATAGTCACGTACAATGGTGGTATTTTTAGTTAAGAGCTTTACGAGACAGTAAAAAGCACCATCCACTATACCATATGGACACATTTACTTTGAATTTTTCTTAAGTCGAAAAGTCATTGTCGACCATCAAATTGTATAGATTGGATAGTCTTGCAAACATTGTTTAGGTAAAATAATTGTAGATTGTTCTGTCAAAGCGAATTCTAGACTAAAATATATCAGATATGTATGTACATATGTACGGTCCGATGAAGAAGATCAGACAAAAGTACATACTAATAAACTAATTTTATTGGTTTAGTCACATCATCCTGAAATATATACCTCCTTATAACTGAATTTTCAAAATAACAATGTGTTTTTTTGTTGTTTTGTTTCTAGTTGTGCCACTATCGGTTATCCTGGTGCCATATTTTGATGCCAAACTCCCGCCATATCTGCAGTATGCTTCAGTTGGTGTTGCTATTGCAAAGGAGATTCTTCGTTCAATAACAAAAACATTCGAAGACAAGGCAATGCGATGTGTTCCTAAATCTGTCAATATCTTTTCAAATTACAGCCGTATGGACATCCTTATACATTCTGGTGGAATGCAAATATCTTATCATTCTATGCTATCCTTAACTGGACCGATAAAAGGAATGGCAAGATTGCCCGGATTAAATCTAACACCTACGCAAATTTTCTTCTTAGTCTCAGCACAGGAACTGTGCGCGGAGTCCTTATACATTGGCATCGATACGGATGCTGGTGAATTCGGAAATATGTAAGAAAGGATATAAGTAAATTAGTTTCAAATAAATGGATATTTTCTCTCTTACAGCCTGGGGTGGTTGGTTGCACAAGGAGGCAGTGCAACGGAAGTCTTCAAATGTCCCAGTGGATCGATGATAAATGCTCAAAAAACATGTAACGTTCTGTAAATGGACGAAATATGCTCATGATGGAACAAAAATACTCTCTTCCTATCCTAACAACTGTCTAGGACCGTCTGCAATTGTGTATCTTTCCAACTTCCAAGTAGACCACACAAGCGAAGGAGTACTTTCGTAGTAGAAAACAATAATAATACCGTGTACTTACTATATACCAATTGAGACCAATCGTATTAGATTAGAACAAAAGGAACTGTTATACATGTACATCTATTTTCTTTTTCTTTTTCTTATAGGCACTGATATACTTGTACCTACTATGTATTGTAGATATTCCCAAAAACAAACTGTTATTGTATCTGATAAACTCTCAACTTGTCAATTAAGTATAACAAAACTATTAATTTTGTGTATAAAAGTGATGACTACAAAGGTCTATTTACTTATGTACTATCAGCTGCTAAGATTTTTTAATATATGTAGCAGATATTATTTATTTAGAGAGTAGAAGAACTGGTTTCTGAAGATTGTAAGGACTTTTATTAATATCTTACATGATAAGGCGTTGTTTTAAGTTTTGATTTTAATTAAGTTAGCTTGATTAGGTTGCTATAACAGGCATAATAGTTTTCCTTCGTTTAAGATTTTTAAAGATTAATTTTGTTTTTTTTTTTTTTAAGATTTCTAAAACGAAATGTATGTGCAATGCTAAAGCGAGATTAACGAGATCATGTATTTCTAGAAAACTATCTTTGCATTTATACTTTTTTTCCTTGTAAACCATTTATTTGGATGATGTAGTTTTGATATAAGGCAATCAACCCTGCATCAGAGCACTAAATGTCTGTGGTTTTCGTATTCATATTCCATTTGCAAAATTTCCCTAAAAAAAGAAAAATTTGAAATATCCTGATATTCTTACTTAATCCTTGCCAATGAGTAGTAAGGTTGTGTTTCACTAGGTATTTATGTTAAATTCTTTTGAGGATTCTAGGCTGTAGATAAATTTCCATGGTTGCCAGGTGGTCGTGGTGAAGTTGCATCGTCAACGTTTATTACACTGAAAGTTCCGAGCACAACTCTTGATGTCAAGAAAGTTAATCAACTGAAAAAGTTGATGTCACCTCTACTGCGTAGGCAAAACACTGGCAGTAAAGTGGTCATATGACCAAAAGAGTTTATCGTACTAGGTAATGACGATGACATCAGGAAATCAGAAAAAAAATTCTGTGAATTATTAAGCAATGACTACCAACAAAATCTTTCCAGATTTTCTGACACAATTCACGGGCGAAAGACCTGAGTTTCAAAAACACTTTATCCGATACTTGACCACCGAGGTGGTAAATTCAAAATCACGTTCCTTGATGCATATGTACCTACATGATCAAGTCTATAGGTTTTCCATAGTAAGAAGATTGGTTCTTATATGCTTAAATATGTAGTAAAAACCCCTTCATGCCTTTGGCGAAGGTGAGGAGTATTTCGCAAATCAGTGAACGTGTCCATCTGTGAGTTCATCTATTTTGCATTATCATGAAACAAATATGGGATGCTATTCCACTCGCTATTGTTATTTATTGAATACTTGTTTACGTGGCTTTAAGACGAATGAATGAAAATTATTTAGAAAAAAGTAGTAGTACACGCTCTTCGTGCTTAGCTCCTGTATTTGTTCTCAGGAATGGATCTTAATTCTCGGCAGGGTTGAGTTTTAACCCCCAGATTTACCTCTTTCAACCAACGGGTGGTCATACGATGTAAGTTATTCTTGCCATAGGCAAACATCGGTGGCTTATTCAAAGTACTAAAAAAAAAAAAAATGCTGCGCAACACATCACCGATAACCATCCAGCACACTATGTACCCTCGCGGATTTCACTTAAAATCATTAATTTGTGTATTTGACATTTTTCGTCTCACCACCAGTAAGGAATGTCACATATGAATTTTCTGTCCACACTAACGAAGCCTTTTCGAAGCTCTGAAAAACAGTTGTAAAAGACATTTGTTCTAAATGCAATGTTCAAATATGTATATGTAATTCGTAAGGTGTTCAATGTATCAACCCGGAGCGAAAATCAGCTTTTATGCAATCAAGAGTAAGTTTTGGTGAGTGTGAGTTTATGGAATGACGATAATTTCTTTTTCAAACTTTAACGAGCATTTCCTTTCTTAATTTGTCTGTGAAGGTCTCACTCAATCAAGTGTTTCTTCAAAGTAAGTGCAGGAAATCGTAAACAAAAAAAAACGTTCGAATTCTGTCTATAGATCACACGAGTCGTGGTAACAAAAAGGCACATTCTAGTGCTACCTAGGTTCATGTTATACCGTCACCTCTACCTACCTACTACCTTATGGAACTAGATGATAAATTACACAAGTCTGTGCTGTTGAAAGTAGATCAGCAGATAGTGGCCAATACCATGAAGCCCCTAGATAGGCCTGATATCAAATGAAGCCGAAATGGGTCGCGAGCATAGCTAAAAAAACAACAACTCACTGCAAAACTGATGAATTCAAAACCTTCAAAATCCTTCAATCAGATTTTTCAAAATTCTGTCCCTACTTTCATTTGATTTTAACTTTTTTAAAATCTAATCATAAAATGGATATGTAGATATTATTTACTAGTATCAATATAAATTTCACCGACTTTGTTTAGATAGATAATATTTTATGAATAAATATTACTACATATGTCCTTATAACTCTGCAATAAAACTGTGTAGAATCTACACTGTAGATTATTCATAAAGTATCTTTTAATCTATCATACGTACTTTCCATAAAAAAAAAGAAGAAAATATAGCAATCACAATTAAATTAGAGGCCTAAAATGTTACTTAGTATTAAAAATAAGAAAAAAAACATTGTTCAAATATAGATGATGCACTTGCCTAGGACCATTTGTTTTAGTATTATAACAATAATTTTAAGGAAATTGTTGATCATTATACCATTAGCGTTAACAAATATTAAAAATATTTTGCGTTATAATTTATTTAGCATTTAAGTGATTTTTGCATGTGTGTTTATATTAGTTTAATATTTTAATTCATAAACAAGTGAGTAGTGATATAAATAGGAAATTAAAAAAAATAAACAAATTTCAGATTTTTTGGGTGAAATAAAAACTGTTATACAACTAAACAATTAATATTAAATCCATCCCTATTTGAAGGCCAGACTTATGGTCCCTAATATTGTTTCTGTGATAAAACAAATAATTAACACAATTTTTAAAATTAAATGTAAATGGAATAAACGATTAGAAAAAAAAAAACAGAATATACCCAAAAATGTTATAATAAATTGATTGAAGAAAAAATTAAAACAATATGCAAATGATTAAAGGAAAGTGAAATTGTTTTAAAACAAAAATGTTAAGCTAATGGAGAGAAAATAATAAAAGATACTAAAATCTGTTTAGAATTGTTGCAAATTCGATTGTTTTATTTATAAGTTTATGAGCTCGTTCGAGTGTGTTTCACTCATTATATAAACTTGAACATTATGAAATTTATTTAAAAAAGAGTCAAAACAGATACTTTAGTTATGTTCGTGTTGATTTCTATCAACAATCATGTCTTAAAAAAGTTACAGTCTAAAGATCTTTGGAGATAGAATTTGATAGAAAGATATTTTGTCAATTCATATAGTTTCAAGCCAACAAAGTAGAAATGGAAGGATTAATCTATTTACAATTGACATCCCAAATCTTAAGGCTCGTACCGAAAATGATTAGTAAATTAGAGAATATAAAGCAAATTTTACAAGGTATTTTGCATTTGGAGAATGGGGAACTCACTTTGCTTTGCAGACAGTAGTCTTTCGACATTGAAAAGCCAAGCTTTGAATTGGTCTACAACCAAGAAATAATCAATGCTAATAGTTGCAACTCGAAAGCTTCAAAATATACTGATATATCACTTGTTGCTTTCTCGAAGTGCGTAATGAGTTAAGCAATATTTTTAATCACTGTCACTCTAGTCCTTGGATGGAAATACTGAAGCTCCTTTTAGCCGTTCCTCAGAAAATAGTTGGCAGATGAATATATGTTTGCAAAACAAGAAGAGAAGCCTTACGTTTTGTTCAGACTTGCGCTTCAAAACGGAGTCTACCAGTGGTACTATCGCTAGTTCTTCTGGTGCACCAAACAGTCTGTTTCCTATGTAGTTCAGTCGATGGTATAGCCAGCCCAATAGGGATGTCTATTGCCTCTTCTCCAAGCAAATGCTTTCTGTTCCACTTCGGTTACTTTTTCTTTTCCCTAGATATCGCTATTTCCGGAAATCCGGACAGTTGAACACTGCATTGGAGTTTTTATTTACATTGTTTAGTACTTTTATAGCTGCTTGACTGTCGATAAGGATGGATTTCTTAAGTTTGGATGTAGTACAGATTGTTGTAGAGGAATCTTTCATCATTTCATCGTGCTTCTACTCCTCCCCGAAAAGAAAGTTTAAAGAAAAGTATTTTATTAAGTTAAGCTTGACTGTGGTGTAGTCTATTAGTATAGAATTGATCGTACTAAGTAGTGAAAATGACATTGGGATGTTCGAAAGAAATGCTGTGAATTATAACCAGAGCGGTAGGCCTTTGCAGCTAGTAGCTCGTAAATAAATGTTAGCACGTAATTTATTACATGTTTAATAAATATATAATAGGTGTATTTTTTTGGTATCCCGTAATGGATTGGCGAAAAAAACGACATCGAGGATAAGCAATTTGCGTGTTAAATGCAACAACAACTTATCCCACATAGCATTAGTTAAGACCAACATTTTCTGAGCTTAACTTTATCCCAGATAAAAACGGTGCTACCAGACTCGAGTTTCTATGGAAACGTGACAATTGACGTGCGTTGATGTCAGTCGAGCGATTCTTTGTTATGAAAATATGGCTGAGCAAGACAGAAAGTCCGTAAAAGCAGAAATGCAATATGCATAATAATTCGATAAATCTATATTTATTGTTAGCATACGTAAAAAGTGGTCAAGACCTGAGGAATTGGGGCTGCTGCGATGTTATTTAGCTTTTGTTTTGGTTGTCTATCTCACAGCTGTTGAGTTGAAATGTCATTCCATACGCAGTGCTGCCAATTTTTTTGTGATGACATTAGGTGCGTTTTTTTGCAAGCGTATATACGCTTAAATTATAAGTGCACAAAAAAACGATCATCGGCGCTTAATAATTCATCTTAAAAAACTTGGCAGCACAGATGACATTTATGACATTTGTGACAGTCAGCTGTTAAAAAATTTAAAATAATTGGAATTGAACATAATTTGGATAAAATACAAATAAGAATGGAAAATACAGAGAATACGCACACCTAATAAGTGTGTATTTTTGTTTTTCTTGAACCTATGTGTATATGTTTGTTCATACAACAATTAAAATTTTCCATTTTTTGTTCTCAGCCGTTTAATTTTTTGCCAGACTCATATAAAAGTTTTGACAATTTTCAATTTGTTGTTTTTTTTTGTTTCAACTGTCAAATAAAATGAATTTATGGATGAATTTTATGACGTTTCTTAGCAAATCATCGATAACACATAGAAAATAAGGGTTGGAAGCATTGTTTTTATCCGCGCCTATTTCACAAGCGGCGATAATTATCCCCGTCTAATGAGACGGATATAGGTTTTGTTGTTAGTGTATTTTACATGCAAATTGAAAATTAAGCGTATATACGCTTGCAAAAAAACGCACCTATTATTAGTCCCCGATGTCGTTTTTTTGGCCAATCCCATATGGGATACCAAAAAAACACACCTAATAATAGTAATAACCAATGGCAACAATACCAATAATACTCCCCAGTCATTCTTGACCCTTCCAGCCAAGAATAATACCTAATACCACCTGAGTTTCAAAATCACTACACCAACACTAGGGCTGTGTGAATAGCATCATAAGGGTATTCGTAACACCTTTAGCGCTAGTGAATTATAAGATGCAGTAGATGAGCCTATTGCCTTTGTTCCAACTGTTACGTTTTTTGATGCTGTAGGCTTATTTTCAAAGTAGGCTACCAGAGCATTGAGTGAGAATAGGATATATGTACCCCGCCGAAGTGTTCATCCAGAAGATCATCTTCTGTGGAAGACCCTTTTCTTTCCAATTCATTAATTGCAGTGTAGTAAGCTATGTATGTTTTCTTAGCCCGCTGTTTTATGTTAAATCTCCAGCTAAGCTTTGAATCGAGGATGATTCCTAGGAGGGAGAGCAATTGCATATTAAACTGTGGAAGTGTGACACGACTAGTCAATGTCGTCCAAGGACATCTGGCATCTACAATTAATTTTGAAACTAAGACCTTATACTAAAGATTGAAATTTCCTCGAATACCAAGACCAAGTTTTTTATATTTAATCTGCTTGCGTTTTCTGGTTCATATCCTTAAATCGATTTTCTACCGAAAATACCCACTTTGCATTACTTCTCAACCAAATCTAGTCATGAGTTCTACTTCGCAGTAAAATATATTTCAGATTAAATTCATATTTATTTATATAATGGCATTTACCCAATTAATTTATTTTTACTTCGTCTTTTTATCAATTTTAATTACTCCTAAAGATGTAATGTCCCGCAAAGGAGTTCGCGAATCAAATAAACCACCGTTTACCATGCCGGCATCACCAGCAATTAGTGCCGTTCTCCTTGAATGCCCTAAAAACCAAAAGCGAACTTCTTCCAAACCAGATTGCGAACGACAAATGATGGTGCACATTCGAGTGAGTCCAACATTTCAAATCGAATCATTAGACAAGTTCCTGTTGCTTGACGAAGTGTACGACCAAAAGAGACAGACCAAAGCAAAGCTAATGTCGCCTTACTTAATTGAGATTAGCCGGGGGGAGCCGGTCATAATGTATCCATTGCAATTTGCCAAGGTAAGTCAATGTATAATGGTTCATAATGTATCTAGCTACTTTCTGCTTTTAACTTTTGGATTGTAATCTATCCACGATGACGCTAATTAACTTTTTGTTATCAACACTCTTATGGACTTGGTTGTTGGTAGTTGTAAAGTGGAATTGAAGTGGAAAGCATATTATTTTCATGGATCAATAGCTGTGATGGGTGATTAATGATTTTGTTGTCCTCTTTTGTTATCCTTGCCTTGTACTTTATTTAAACTATGTTTTTCTCATTTTTTGATGAAGTTGAATCGAGATAATCTTTTAAGGTCCTTGCGAGTGTATGAACAGAGCTATGATATTTGTTTTGGTGTACTTCAAGTTATTTGAAAATGAATTTTTGTATCTACTCGTACCAGAGTCCAAACATCTGCTGGTTTTTGGAGCAATATGGGATTTAATGATTGCGGCTTACTGAGCCACTTTGCAATTTTAGAAGAAGATCCCAGATGGCACAAGGAAGCGTGGACTAAGTTTACTTGCAGAGCTACAGCATCCTGAATTCGATTCAAAATATTAAACCATCGAGCCATGAGCCCTTTATGAATAATAGTTTCAAACCAAATATCGAACTTAAGCTCATTAGCTTGCTTGTTAAAGTTAAGAAGGGTTGTGTCTTGGGAAAAGTAGAAACTCAAGCCGTCTTTCCAGTAATGATGGTTTTCTTTTCGTTTTATGTGTGCGATTGATTTCTTTATTGGAAAGCAAATGATATAGAATTCTCTTCTTCTTCTGTTCTTCTTCATTCTTGCGTAAGGAACTGCTAATCGAGTAATTCAAAAGAAAAAAACCAAAACGTTTTTCCTGATAAAATAATTTTAATCAAAATCCTTCTCCACACACACTGGCAGAAGACGTATTCTATTGCACTTTGGTGGGTACTTTCGTCTATGCAACCATTTATTTTTTTTCTTAAGGATACGAAAATGAAATTGACTTAACTTATACGGTAGCTAGCGGGTACATATATTAACTCACTTTTTTTGTTCAAGGATCCTTTTTGCTCCTTCTCGATGCTCCTTTTACAACTACTTTCAATTTGTTTCCAAACAATTCCACTGCAACGAGTATTCATTTTCGTTTTTTAACTCATTTCTACCCTTCAGTCAATAAGATGTGACACATGTGGACATAAAAATAGTAACAACACGAGTCCGGGAACTTGTGACGAGAAACCGTTCACCCCTTTGAAATCCCCCACAGCCAACTTTGCAGAGGTTCATAATGACATCGGATCAGTTGTTCCACTTCAACCTTTAAAGTCAGCACCAGGGCTAACATTAGGACTTCACCCACCTCGTAGTCCTCTACAGAAGAAGGAGAGAGAAAAGCAACAGCAGGATCAAGAGCTGCGTCCGCGGAAGCAGCAGTGTCCGCAGCAGCAGTGTCAGCACCAACAGCACAATGACAAAGAAGGTAATATACTCATCGCATCAGGTAATTACTTTAGCAAGTTGGAACAGGAACAGGTTAGTATCTGTGTTTGTTGGAAAATCGTCGGGGTGTTTGCCATTTGTTCGTGGTTTCCCATATCAAGTTTTAAAGGATTTGCCTTGGCAATGCACAGTGGTCACATCAGATTTTTCTGAATTTCAAAAACATGACTTAAAAATGGTTAAAAAAGTTTTGAAAATCTAAAAGACATTGATGATGACTTGAAACGCAGTATTTGAGTAGACATACTCAAAATAAGTGACTTAAGTATAGCTGGGATGACTTCTTGAGCTAGAGTTACCGCATCAAGACCGGGGCAAGCATTTTCTTAAAATTTGAATCTTAAAACATATCTTTATTGAATAAAACTTAGAATCCGGATAGATAATTCAATGTACATATGTACATGCACTAGACTAGAGACTAGACAGACTTTCGGTTCGAGCAAGATGAACTAGATTTTAGAAGTCCAAGAGGAGATCGAGTTGAAATGTCAAATCGCTTCTAAAACTCGATTGTCGATTGTACGTTAGGCTTAGTCGCAAGGCTCTTGGCTATTGTGGGCATCTCACCAGCAATAAATTACGTAAAGTGATGCTCTAGCTAATAGAAGGCTAAGGATGGCTTAATGGTAATTTTACAGGCTTCTAAGTAAGTGTATTCTAGGCTGGTCTAATTGAGTCGTTGAATGATGTCAGTGAGTGTTGTGGTCCAACTTGAGTCCATTATGAGTTCTTTATTCTTGAAAAGGGATCAGGAAAAGATTCAGAGCTCACCTTCCATAACTTTTTTTAAACTCTCCTCCATACATTCTAAAGTTCAAGTTTGAAAGTTTGAGTTTCACATTTTCCTCTTCGTCCACAGTGCAATGTCTCTTGTTTGTTTGTTATCTTGGCAAAAGTTTTTCCTAATTTCAATTAAATTTTATGTTTAGAAAATTATTTATTTTTTGTTTGATGATAATGCTGAGAAAGAATCCTACCACAATGTACCACCACATCACCGTCTAATGGCTTATTGTAGTGTGTGGAACTATCGCTAGCAATTGAACAATTGTGTGTGCATACGAAAGTTTTACGAGACTTCACTTATGTATCCAACCCACCAAGCACCGGCAATATAACGAGATGAAATTTCCAAGTGATAATCCTGAAAGTGTCCTTATAATGAGTGCTTTGGGATGGCATACGAAGGATGGGATGAAACTTTGATCCTACATTTTGGAGGTATCCCTTTCTCGTTCTATCTCTCTCTTTGGGACTATAACGAGGTGTGCAATAAAATTGAGTGTGTCGTCTGCGGGTGTACACAATTGCGGTTGTGGGCTAAAAAGGATTCTTCCATTTGAAGGTTTATGTATGTAGGTATACCAGGATATCAGCGGCATCGTCACCGGCTGTGGAGGATTTTGTATGTGTATGCCTCCTATTGTGTGCGTTATTGTTAATGGTTTGATGGCGTGAAAATTTTCTAAGGAATAGCGTAATGGGTTTTTCAGCAGCACTTTATCGTTTGGCAAACAATGTTGTTGCAAATAATACTTTAGGCACACGCACATCCGCATATGTATACAGTAGGGAATAAAAAAAGTGTTATGGCTCTTTTTGGTTTTTTGGAAGTAGTCAAAGGACTAAAGTTGAAAGAACACTTTTATTTTCATCAAATTTATTCTTGGGATATGGCATGACAGCTGTAACAATACCGTTCAAAAAGAATATTATCTAGTCTTCAAATCACAGAGTGCTCTAAAAAACTGTGTTTATACAAACCAGAAAACCTTCCACAGCTCTATCCAATACTGAGGGCCCTTGAGATTCGTATGAATCATTAAAAGATTGATCAAGAATGTAACTGAAATAAACTCAACTGGATTTCCAAATTGAACCAAGTTTGTTTTAGTTGAGTTCGAGTTCCACGGGAATTGTAGGCAATGAACTCTCAAACGCATTAGTGAAAGAGGGCTCGGAATCTACCTCTTTAAAGTACGGAACCAATCATTAGTGTCAGTTTATCTAAAATTCTGCACTGAATCGACTCACATAAGAGTCTCACTCTATGAAGAGAGATGGTATAGCCTAACTAACTTCTTGCATAACGGCCAAGTGTTGTTTAAAAGGGCCTGACAAGAGCACGGTAAAATTCATTTTCATCTCAGGGAATTATGACCGGGCTTATCACAGGAATTATATGTGTGTTTTGTCTTGATGAGATGATCGACGGAGAACCCCTTTTATCTGTTTCTCGCCTTCGCTATGATAAGATTCCATACTTTGGGTATCGATATCAAAGACATTTGACCAGACGTCTCTTCAATGGTCAATGGACTAGTATCGTGCCTTAGAGCTTGGGGTAAACTAATCCCTCCCCCATACATATTTCATTAGGAAATTTTGAATATGTGACCATTTCTTACTCGAAGTTCCAGATGAGCTCTTGAAAATTCAATAGTTTTCTGACCAAAGGCAAGCAATGAATCCATTATAGTGTTACATCATTATTGGGTGATGGTTTCACTTCATCCCCTACTGTACCACATATTCCTATATAGGAATCATAATTCATAATGTGACGTGTAATTTTATTAAGAGCCTCTCTCACTCCTTCCATTTGTTGATTAAGAGATCTGGCAGTTCTGTATCAATTTTGATTTGCAACTAAGGAAGTGGGGTAGTGTAATGGCAACCAGTATGGATAAAGTTGAATTGAGTAGAAAATTGATTTTCTTTTTTTGTCTCGCAATGGTTAGCCAGTCGAGGGTACAAAGATATTGGATAAGTTTTTCAATAATTCATTCGCTTTTACGACGCATAGTTCGAAGGGAAACTAGCAAGAACATGGAGAGGAAACTATTCATCATTTTCAATGAAGAGAATATCGAGCATGGAAGTTGATATTGACTTGAGAATGTAATCCAGGGATCAATATATTTGCGTTAAGGGATGTTGTAGAGTTGTGTATTGAAATGCTTATAAAGTATGATGAACATTTTTTTTATAATACGAGACATAGTTGGGTTTTATGAATTTATTTATTTATTTAATTAAAGTGGCTAAAGTTAAAAGCAAATATTACAAAGAGAGGTGGCTAAAGATGGCTCAAATGCCTAACAGCAAGTAACGACAAACCTACAAGAAAAAGAATGCATTTCCAACAGTTTGGTTGAATCAGACGAACTGTTCGACCTTTAAACGTCCTGCTACAAGATAACTGATTAAGTTATTAGTTTATTTTCATGGATGTCTCACTTTTTATTCGTAGGTACGGCTAAGTTTGCTTTGTGAGTTGGTAAAGAAAGCATGAATTATTGCTTGTCTTAACCTTCATCTCATCCTCAAAAAAAATTACGTTTTCTACCCTTGTGCGTAGATTTCTACGCATATGGGATTTCAGTGCATTTCTCATGAAGGATTTTTTTTTATGTGCACATAAAAAAAATTAAACTCTAGATAATTTTTGTGCCTATGCGTCTGGAACGCATCCGGCGGAAACTATTGGACGAATTTTGATGAAACTTGGTATAGTGGTAGCTTATATCCTGAGTCAACAGTTAGGATACTCTTTATGTCGGGAAGTGTAACGGTTCCTGCAAGATAGTCAAAAAAAATCCATGTGTAGAAATCTACGCAAGAGGGTAGACAACGTAATTTTCTCAATTACAACCGTTATAAACATTTTTATTATGGGGACTTATTTTTTTTTTCCGTAAAATAAGGATTGTGATAAAGTCAGAGAATTCCAGAAGTGTGCAATTAGTGGTTATTGAAAAAAATAGGAAAAAAGGTCATGTTTGCGTCGTTTTCTACGCAAGCATGAGATGAAGGTTAATTACATTCAATATGTACGTTTTCAAACAATTGCAAGTTCTTGATATAAAAAATGTTCCCACAACTGCCCAGGCTTAAGCAATGTCGTAGTAAATGAAGGTTATCCTCATAAACTTAAACACCATGTTTAAACCAATGGGTACATGGCATACAACAAATGGAGTAATTTTCTTCCTTTTTTATACATGAATTTGTATTTCCACGATTAAGATGTGACCTTTCTTTCAAGTTATTAAATTGGCCACGTAAGCTATATGTATGTCCAACCTTGAGCCCTTTAGTCCAAATTTGCTGCAAAGCAGTTTATTAAATAAACATCTCATCTTTAAATAAAAGTTATTTTCCTCTTAAATTGCTTGCAAACTCTTCATTGTAATATCGCCAGTATATTTTGCTGGTAACAAGAGTCCCTTTTTAAATATTAAACATTCGCTACAATTACATCTACAACCACCACTTCTATTATGCCCAGCGTAACAGTTTCGCGCCATTTCCTTCTCTAAACACTTTTATAGATATTGCATGGGGTAAACACATCCCTTTCTCCGCATCGAAACAACCACATTTTCTTCACGTTCCAGCATTCCATTAAGAAACAATTCTAAGGACCTTTCAAAGCCAATGCAAAGAGAGAGAGAGAGAGAAAAAAAAATAACGTCCACTATTAATTTTCACGATTATTTCTATTGCTTCACGAACTACGCTTCCCATTATGGAATCCTATTCTTTTAACATAAGCATTTCTTTAATAGCTCCAGTAGAAGAAAGTCACAACAATGGGCCGAAACCTGCTGGGAAGGCTGATTCGCGGCAAAGCGTCTCCATCGGGTTAATTCCTGGGTCCAAACCTGTCCAAACTAAAAATCCTACAAACATTGAAGAGTGCTTTCCCTCTAGTGACATGTTAATCCATGATTCGGAAGATAATAGTCCTGCCTATGGCATGGAATACGAAATTGATGAGTATGATGAACGTAATTTTAACGATGACACACCAATCACAGGACGAGAAGGCGAGGAAGCAGGATATCCAATTCAAAATACGTTGCGTAATAAACGACTGAAATCGCGGTCACAAGATTCCTCCTCCTCTTCGTTGTCCTCGAAGGACGACGACCTATTGTCGAGAAATGAACAACTCTTTCGTGAAGCTGAAAGTAAAAGCGAAGAAGCCCGAAAGGATACGATTGATTCGTTTCGTATGAAACATGCACATCCTGCTGGAACGTTGATTGGCACTTCAGCCCTTACTGTTGGTGACAATTTTGGTCGGTATGGATTGAATGGATGGGGAAGTGCTGTAAAGCCAGAAATCGCCGGTATACAAGAGGATTACCTAAGGCCGCTTGGTGAATTCGATGTGGATGGAGATATGCAAATTGAAGTTAGTAATAAGCCTGGTGCAGGCAAAAAAGAACATGTCGCATCACAATCGCGGTATTTTGGTGAATATGGACATCAGGTGGATGACATGGAAACACAAAAGATGCGGAGACCACATCTTGTCGCTATACATAAAGATCGATACAAATGGGTGAGGTTTTAACGTAAAATTCCATAGAGCAGAAGGTTGACTTATTTGGTATGTGATTCGTTTTGTTCTAGCCAGATGTCCAAGTTCCGGCAAGCAATCTACAAAATCTTCCAAATTCCCCTCAAATTGAAGAAAATATATTACGGTAAGTATAAGAGAATTGTTTAAGTGGACGGATTCTGTCGATATCTGCAGAAAAGGTCCTTGTAAAGTTTTTCGCGGCATCTCACCTTCCCAAACAATTCTCTTCGAATTAAATCTGTCTCGAAAAATATTCTCAATCTTGTAGGTCGGTCTCTAGTCCCTTCCATTCGTGCGATAGAAAATGTGCAACATGTGAGAAGCTTGGCTCTGGTTTCCCTTGAGCTGTCGCGCCAGATATTAGTTTTTTTTAATTTCCAGGACAGTCACATGTTATTTCCAAACACATCCATATGTCGATGCACTCAGCAGAGGGTTACCTAGTTGAATGTTGATATGTCACACAGTTTCGTTTTACTTAGTTGTAGCACCCTTGGATCTTATCGAGGTTGAGTGAAACGCCTTTTTGGCTGCTCGAGCGTTAAAATATTTCCCTCTGGTTTTAAAACTTCAACAGAAAAATGCTGCAACCATTATTTAGTCTAAAAGCACGAATTGTATTTTTAGGACTCACGGTAGAAACTAGCTCCCATACCAACATTCATTTTGGATCTGCGCAATAGATGGACAGTTCGTCTTCTATACAAACGGTGCCGTGAAATAACGCCAAGCGAAATAAGGCCGAATTTCAAAATTCGACTTTATTTCACTTTCGTAATGCGAAATTAAGCCAAATTTTGAAATTCGTCCTTATTTCACTTTCAAATGCGTAATAAAGCCGAGTTGGCCTTATTATGCTTTATGGCATCTCGAAAAATTAATTTCCCGAAGGATTAAACGGCTCTCGATTTCACCACAGCCCATATTGGGAATCTGTATTGCGCCGCTCTCCTTCGCTTCGCTACTGGGGTCCTTTTATGTCCAAAATCGGCGAGGAGCAACAGGTTTTTGATACATTCCGTTGTTTTTGCTAGTATTGCTAAATCTCTTGCCTTCTCTCTGAAATTCGGCTTTATTTCGCAAACAATGTTCGGCTTTATTTCGCATTTGAAAGCGAAGTAGGGCCGAATCCCAAAATTCGGCGTTATTTCGCTTTCATAATGGGAAATAAAGCCAAATTTTGAAATTTGGCTTTATTTCGCTTGGCGTTATTTCACGGCACCTATACAAACTCTATTCTCATCTCATTATTTTCTGCTAGAAATCCTAATGAAGAATCTCTGATTGTGTTCTATGATTGAGATGATGTGGTTCTTTTCCTTTTAGACTTTCGAAATATTCCATTGAATTTGAGTTGAGACTTGAGATTGACTTCCTAGCGTTTTAGTGCATTTTTTGCCGCCAAGCTTTCACAAATATGTCTACTGGAATAGGATTCAATATCATTTCCAGAGCTGCTGCTGTTGTTAATCCAATCAATCCCTGTTTGTTGAATTTTTGCAACATTCGCAAAGAAGTGTTTCTTCTCTAGCCTTTTCCGCCTGATAATTGAATCGTCAGTTTTAGCAGGTCTATCTACTGCAGTGAATACCATTTTGGGTTTAAAATGCCATGTTTTTTCAGAAGCTCTTTTACTTGCTTGTAATGTCACGTTGACTTTGTTGATTTGTTCTTAGATGTTGTCTTTCGATAAATATGCGGTGTTTTTGGGTATCAGGTTAACAGGATTTGTATGAGTGTATTGATCTTGTCTTCTGATTCTGAAAAGCACTATCTCAGTTTTTGATGGATTAACTCACATACCTTGTCCTTTGACCTAACATAATTTTATCATTGCACTTAGTCTTGACGTTGACTCACTTAAACTATAGTTAACCAACTTCCTTTGTTGTATACCTATGACCGTAGTGTTATGGGATCGTTAAATACATACTTTAACTGAATATTGAGAACAACAAGCTTAATGAAATGACTATGTATTTAGCTAATCTGAAGTGAATAGGATTCAAAACTGAAAAAAAACCATCCTCAATCTATCGGAAAAAAATTTTGTAAGTTTGAAGTTCCTCAAAAATAGAAACAGAGAAGCTTGTTCTCCGAATTGGTATTTATGTTTCAAAACATTAAAATTAACTCAACAATCACTTACCTAACTAAAATTTAATCAAAGATTAAAATAAAATTTGTAGCCAACCATTCTTTTACAGTTTGAAAGTCTTATTGTGTATTGAATTTAAAAAAAAAAATCGGTATTCGAATAATTTCCATACTCAATTTTGTTTCAATTCCAAACAGGGAAAATTCATTTCCACCTTCTAAAGCGGTCTTGGGAAGTCTACGTCTGTGGCAACAATCGCAACGGGAGGAGCCCGATGACAGCAATGACGACTCAGCAAGAAGAAAAGTATATCGTTTAGGAATCAATATAAAAGAACATCGTCCTCACTATATCCGTTTTGTAATTTTCTTTTCATATATTCCCATTTCCGTTGGCAAACATGTGTGTATGCAGTTTCCCTTTACTGAAGACCTTGACGCCCCAGGATTTGATAGCAGTAATGGGAGCGGCAGCCACAGCGGTGTTAGTGGAACTGGTAACGAGGACTATGACAGAGTGGATGCATCTGGTCGCGACTCCACAGCAATCGAATCGAAGAATAATATAGCGAAAATTGATGAAACCGAAACAACGGCTGGTGGTATGGGAGACGAATTTTATTGGAATACATTGAACTACCCAGAAGGACATCAACCCATTGGCGATACCCGCAGCAAGTTTAACGGTCGAAATGGGTTTGATGACTTAAAGGTCAGTGAAAGTAACGGTAGAACATTCCAAGAAATATCAGAACATAACACCCCGAAAAGATTGAGTAATAAACATAGTGATAAAGTGCATGGCGTGGTGTTATTGCGAAATGGAAAGAACAAGTTTAAGGGTAAGATGAAGCCAGCACCAGCTCGAGGGAGTGGCGCCGTACCATACGAAAAAAACCCATACAATAAGCAACGAGCCAATTATGATAATTTTGTACGCACATCCCTCTCTAAGAGAAATCGAGATAAGATCCGAAACACCAACGAAGATGAATACAAGACGGGCGTAAACTTTTCCGATAAATCAGCGATAGCTAGGATGAAAGTTCGGAGCAGTGATGTTGACATAGAACCATTGGGTGGTGTGGAAACCCCCGGTATATACACACCCAAGGATAGTATACTTCCGGCTTTCCCACTGAATGGCTATCCGGGTGAGACTGAGTTGAAAAGTTTCAATTAAAAATATTTATCAGTGACTATTATCGATCGTAGTGGAATTTATTATCCTTTTTTGTTGTGTGTACTTGCTGGTAGTGTATTTTTGTAATTTTTTGCTTCCTGCTTCCTTTATCGATGTCATTTGTGCGGTGTGATTAATGATTTTGGACGGAGTGCTTTGGACGGGATGAGGATGGTCTCGTTGAATGTCCCTGAGGCTGTCAGGGAACGTCAATTTAGATAGGGATGGACGGAGTGAGCGGATTATTTTGGGTTGTCATACTTTTGTTGTGTTATAATCGGTTATCGATTTTTTATTTTATTTTTACTTGTTCCTTAAATTGGGTCATCGAGGAATGTTGAGTGTTTTTGTTGTTATCTATGATCGGGATTTTCCTTCCTTCAGAGTGAGAGTGGGTCCTAGTTATATCTATTTTCATCGGAATGTGCTGAACTCTAATTGATTGGATTCTCTCTGGATGGAAAAAATGTATAAAGTGTCAATAAGAATTCAATTTTAAGATTACTAAATAGATAGAGCCCACAGATAATTTGGCTCTTAAATTACTTTTATCCGGTTGCGATAAGGTTAATGTTTCTGTGTTAAGACGTAGATGAATTTGATAATATAAAGCTTCTGTATTAGTAGAGTATACGTAAGGAGATTGATTAAGTATTACTTTTTAATTGACCAATTTGATGTTCAATAGCGGGATTTGACAATCTGTTTATCGTTTAATTCCTACATTAGGAAGGGGGTTCACGTTTGACGTAGTTCCTTTTCCAATTTTGTTGGATTTAAATTTATTTAGGCATCCAGCTGGGGTAAGTGTTCACTATCCAGGTCCCTTGTTAGGTTCGGTTAGGTTGATAGGGTGACAGCATGATGTGAGTTGTCACCGCATTTGGATCTTTATGTTTACGCTTTGTTCCCCGTTGGATTCCTATTTGTAAGTAAGGAGAAGGGATTAGTTGATGTTTACCTAATCCGTGCACTCTGAATCCAATATAAATTTTAGAATGACCTTCGGTAGCATGGTTGACTTGACAATTCGCCCGGATCGCTTAAGAAGTTTGGGATGCGCCTGTGGCTGTTTTCCTAGTTCTGATGAGACTTGGACAGTAACAGGGGATGTGCGTTGTGTCCTCTTTCACATGTATGTATATCCGCGCAGCCCGTGCAGAAGTTAAAAGTACTGAGTCTGCCGCATGAGGTGGGGAAAAGATAAGCTGCCATGATCCTCGTTAAAGGTTTCATAAAACATTAGTTAATTAAATTTCAAAAATCTTCATTTCTGTAATGCCAGCGAAAAAAATTGCTTCTTAAACAATCAAATCTTCAATAGGAAATCCGTTCGCTAATCCTTCGTCAAGTCGAAGAATAGACTCAAGAAAGCTTAACGAACTTTAATTCACGACTCGAATGTAAAAAATGCAAAAAAAATCCACCATCCCAACCATCCACATCGACACACAAAAGGATAATATAATGCATCCATTCACTTTTCGCGTAAAAAGATTGCAGACTTTTCATTCTTTTATTGAAAAACAACAAATCCTGGCCATTTGCAATCCCTTCGTGATTGTTCGCTAACACAAGGACCAAGTTTCCTTCAGTCTCTAAATAAAGCCTATAACAAAGCGCTCCTCTCTACAGCTACATCCGCCAAAGCAGCGTCAGTTCGCTTCTCCACCTTCATCCGGCAAACACTAAGACTCAACTAATCCTTTTTCCTAACTTTGTCCTTTCTCCGGATTTCGAGTAAGTGTTGACTTAAGAAGATGATTTTCCAATCTTACAGCTGCGTTCCGGAAATCGTTGCCTTCTTCGAAATAATTTTTGGGCGCGAATCTCGGTAGTATAAGGTTGACTTACAAAGTTTTCGGAGGCCTGTTGGACCAAGTACTCGTATTTGCATTTTAGAAAATAAATTCGTCCTGATTGACCGGAAAACTTTCTTGATTGCAACTAAAATAAGTTTCGGTGTTTTTTTTTTGTATTCCGTTGTTGCTGCTGCCGTTAGGGGGTTTTTTTTTTTCGCCGCCATAACTGACATAATAGAGAAATGTCATCGTCGTCATCTACCATGGGCATGATCAACATTGTAAGTGACATTGCAAGCAACTCGGTGAAGTCCTTGAAAATTATGCAAAAAGTTCGCCTTTCCTTGAAAGGATTTTCTTCTTTATACTTGTGCATGTTGATTAATGGGACAACGTATTTGGACATGGTAAAGACATTTTTTCACCAAACTGGTCACTACCACCGATGGTACTCCAAGAGCAGATGCAGATAAGATAAAAGTCAAATCAAAGATTTTTACTTCCGAACAGGGACATGTTGATTTATGTTGAATGAATATTTAACTTCATGCTGAGTACCAATCTATAATTTGAATGCGGAAAATGTTAAGTTCAGGGATTAGTGGGGATAAATATCAGTAGGGTTAAAGTTAATTGAGTTTATTTTTCGAATTTCATAGAAGAAGAATCTGTTCCTCTAGGAATGATAATCTTTGAATCTGAAATACATGACTAGGGGTACAAATGTGAAAAAAAACACAGAAAACTTAATTTCAATATGACCAGCTATTTGCATTACACACTTAACATCTTCTCGGGGTGACTTCACGAGCCCTTTCAGTTCTACCATCGCTGCAGGTAGTGTATGGAAGGATCAAAAACCGAAACCGAATCGCGGGTATTTACAACCCAAACTTCAGGCTTACAGTCCCCTTTGCTGCAACACTTCTGTTTAAGCAGGGGTATATGCCAGCGAGTTGTCATCGAGAGAATGTATTAGACGAAACCGCCGTAGGAACAGATTGCATTTTTTTTCTGAGAGCCGTGGAATTCAAGGCTTGCCTGGAGCTGTCTTAACACCCTCAAGCAGCTATCAATCTATTGCGTTCCCGAAACAAGATCATTAAAGGCAACGATATTGTCGATAAGCTAAAAAAACAACATTTATAGTTCCATTACCCTTATCAGCCCAACTCATGGGAGCACCAAGAGAAGCTCTTAAAATGACACTTCTCACTCAATTTTCATCTCAATATATACTGACTCTGCTTGGAAGATCAAGAAACTGCGGAAACTGTGCAACTGTTCCGCGATAACTCGGAGCAGGAAAAACACTTTAGCAGGGCATTTATCTCCCCAGAAATATTCAATTATGCATCTGCAGGCACGATCCTTGCTTTTTATCACAAAGTTCTCCAGTTTTAGGAGAACTTTGCTTATGCTTGGCCGTCTAAAATGGCGTTTGTCTCCTAAGGGACAAGCTCTCTTGCATGCACTTTTACTAACTTAATCATCTATGCACGTTCAGCTTTCGTTTCGAATATGAATGCTATAAATTCCACTAATGATCTCACGATTGTCAGGTTATCTAGGTGTCAAAACTTCAGCAGAATTTATACAACCAGCGCCCTATGAATCGCATTATAAACTTTTGGAGAATGTACCAGCACAATATATTCCCAACCAACCGCAGTTTGCAAAAGAACTTGGTGATCCTAATCTTACAGTAAACGACAAGATCAATCTTCTCGAAGTTCTGACCTCAGATGACGACGTTAACGATGCTATGTTAAGAAAACTGGAGAAAGAGCTGGACAATTCCATTATAATGCATGATGTTAGCAGCCATGATCGGTTACCAATGCCTGCAAGATCCACACCACAACACAAGAAAAAAAAGAAAGGACTTACAAAACGTAGTTATTTGATGTATGATGATCTAACTATGCGTGACGCAGATGATCAGTACGATGACATGGACTTTGGAAGATCTATTGATGCACCGCTTGCTGGTGAAAATTCAGTGGCCAAGTCAGACGATGCAGAAGAGTGTGGACCGTGCGATGGCACCAAATGTCGAATAGACGGTAAAAATTGTGTATGCGATCGAGAAGGTCGCCATTGTAAATGTACGCAGAAAATCGGAAAGAAAATCCGTTCGGTCGCTGATGCTTGGTACTTGAATACGTTCACAGCATACATTCCCAAAAAAAACGATTCACTTTACTTGTATCTAGGTATTCAGTATTCAATATGAGTGCGCCCTTGCAGTTCCTCACTACCCGGGTTGGGATCTATCGAAAAAGACACGAAGCCTGGTGGAAGATTGCCCCATCAATAACGTAAGTACAGGGATTCAGTATGTCGTTAAAAATGTATCGCAAAAGTGAAGTTAGAAAGAATCTATCAGCATCAGCTTGCATCATATCCATTTTGATTATTCCATAGTCTGACCAGCTTATCGGGGATTTATGCCAACGCGAATCTCTCGATTTTGTTCTCGTCCCATGTCGACATATTTCAACTTAAACGACCATTACAATTGGAAAATCACAAGCTGCTTATTCCTCACGATGATGACGGTGTCGAAACGATATATCCACAAGCATTTGAATCCATAGATCCCAGCGATATCCTTGCCATCGATAGTACCAAGTTCGATTTCAATGCAATTGGTGACGACACAGGGAACGACGAAGCGGATAACACCCCAAACGATGTGAAAAGTTCTCTCTGTGAAGCTGCACTGAGTGTTGCTAAACGTCGACGAAAGCGTCGCAGTCACTCCAGTTCTGATGAAGTCCTCAGTATTGGCGATTTGGGTTACTTTCCTGGCAACATGAATGTCCTGGAGCAATGTCCAACGGATAAGAAACATCTTTGTTTGAATATGCTTGACCAGGAGGTTCCAGGTTTGTTTGATCTATTTACGAGAATTTTCTTTGATTTAACTGTTCTTGTTAAAACAGCGTTTACCATAAGAATTAAGCAACCATTTCTCGAAAACGTCCTCATCTATAGCGGGGAGTACAAATTGCGAATCGCATCTATAATTAGCGATGCGACAACAAAGGGCGCCCTTCAAGTGTCTGTCGTTCTGATTAACGAGGACTGCGTCGCTCATGAATTCGCCATTTGCATATGTAGTTGCCCGATGACCTGCGGGGCAAAGACGACAGTGAAAAAGGATTTGGCGCCGTATACGGGTGAAACGGTATCGTTTCTGTTACCGCTCGAGGATGTCAAGGATACGAAATTTCATTGCAATGGTAAGTAGGATGTCTAGTAGTAGCTAGGTAGTTGGTAATCCCCAACATGCTGTGGCACCCACAACTATAGCAATGCAACTTTTAATCCATGAAGGAAGTTTTCGGAAAATGCTTTAATCCGGAGGAGAACTCTATTCCATTTTGAATTTTTTATACGGTACTACTATGGGTGGTTCAAAAAAGTTTTTTGGATGTATGTACAGCTAGGAAGATGTATTGTCGATCGTATATGCATGTCGATGAATATGTTGTTAATTCCTGTGTCTGTGAGTGGGGTGGAGATTAGGCAGCCGGATAGGTAAAGTTTTAAATAACCAATAATGAGGGGTTAATGAGTTATGAAACTGAGTTAATTATAAAGTCAATGAGAGCAACTTTGATGTGCAACTTGTTAAGTGGTATAAGAGGTGAGCCAAGGATCTTACAAATTGGGATTCATATTATGCTGCAAGCATTTGTTCATGTGTAGTCTAAGAAAAGTGGAGTACGAAGGGGTCGTTGTTCTGTTATAACATGGATATCCTGGTATAAATGTTATGATGGCGCTACAGTCCGAAGTGAAACTTTTAAGCCAACTCAATCGTTATATAGCTGCTTCTAGTTTCACACATCAAGTAGGTTGGGGTCGTTTTCCAGATGCGCACACCATCTGAGCCGGATAAATTAAGGACATGATCAAAATGAGTCCGAGCTATCGTCCATGATGTGTCTCAGTATAATTTTATTCTTATCGATGAAAGGCGAATAGCTTATCGGTACACTTAAGGATCGAATGATGTGTTTCTATTTGACTAAGTTTGTCCATCTATGATCTCTGGTTGAATCCTTATATAAGAGCAAAGAGGTGTCGTCTAGATAGCCTTCAATAAGAAGAATTTTAAAAATCTGATGAAAGTTAGTCGGAAGGTATACGAATCCTTTTTGGTATCCTTATAGCGGAAAGGAAAGAATCCGTACGACCTCTCCTCTACAACTGTCCTGTACTAGCTACCAGAATATTGAGTTGAGTACCATCGAAAGGAAATCTTTCTAGGGGCTGGTGGAAGACCCTCAGTGGTCCCCGTGGCTTAATGGTTAGTGCGTTGGACTGCTTAATGAGCAGACCCACGTTCAGGTTTTGAGGACCTTTATATCGGTAATTTTAGGAAACTCCTTAGACTTTTTCTCTTTTTTCGGTGGCTCCTTAATAAGGCGTCTTCTTAAAGGCTCTGAGAAAGTCTTTGAAAAACCGATAGTCACATTTGATAACCCTGTACCCCACACAGAGGTCTTCCCTGTAGACTGCTGAATGGTTGATCTATCACCAGAAAAGGACAATCTCATTTTGTCTTTTGCTAGATTTCTCAACAACTTTAAAAACTACTATAGTTTATCAGTCCTCTAACCATTGCCTTCTCTTATTTACCCAACCTATAAGAACATTGATTACAAGTCATCATACTGTTGCTATCAACAACTTTTACGAGAGGATTACAAAGCGCTATAATTCTTGTCCCATTTCCTGAGCATCTGCGGAAACTATCATAATATAACCTTTACGTATTTTACCCGGTTACGTGGAGTAAATCCTTTTAGGAAGCCAAGAACCACAAGTGCATTTGAGACACGTTTTCCTTGTAGGTGGCTTGACTTTTATAGACCATGTGTATTTTCCGATTAAAATTTACTCCTCGTGACAGGTTATCGCTCGTAACCTGGTGGCACTGTGACACATCACCTTATGTTGGGCTTAGCGTTTTATTACGTTCCATGTTGTCATATCTTCCACATTGCACATTGTGACACTCATCGGTTCATATCACACGAAGAAGAGCCTTCCAATCTTCTGCCATACACCATGAACTATACAGCAATGTACTCGTACACTCACTTAACATTCTCGCACCTTGTGTACCTACGTTTTGCACATTTTTTTTTTCTGTTATCCTTTCAGTTGAAGTAAAGTCACCCGATCAAAAAGTAATTTCTGAACGAAAATTTATAGCTGAAGCCACGGCACGTTGCTTCTGCATCTGGGACTGCGACTGCCACTGCATCCCGGACCTGGTGTCACATGATGACTACGACGTTTGTCATAAGCTGAGCAACTACGAGGAGCATTTGGCCGGATTTATCGAGGGCAGAGGAACAGGAGACGGGGACATGTCAGGATGGAGGGGGTTCTGGTGGCAGATGAACCATTACGCTTTCGGCTTGCTGCTATGCATGCTGTTTCTAGGTTGAGTATTCATCGATCTGGTTGCAGTTTATGGAGAGTAGTCAATAGTGGCGCTCTGCCCGCTTTCGACTTGACTCCAAGGCAAAAAAAAAAATTTCAGTTTTATAAAGACTTTTCTCTTTTGGCAGGATTCCTTAAAGCTATTTTGGGAGCACTGGGTGTGCGGAAGATTGGTAAATTCGGCTATAATTACGTGCAACCACTACAGAAATATGACTACGCATCCAGGTAGGTTACTTTCATGGTGCTGTCCTGCGGCTTCCAAGGATGAATCGGTTTCTCATTGAACTGCGCCATTTTGTGCATTGTGCTTCGGCTTTTGTTTGAATTTTCTCATTCTTCTTTTCTTCCATTCTCTTCTTGGTTATAGATGCCGTCGAGTTTTTATCAATATAGTATTCTTTGTTGTGCTGCCATTTATCTTTTGCTGCAAGTGCTTCACTCCGACCGAGGAGGACTTATTGATGGCTAGCACTGAATGGCAATGTTCCCTGATACAGCAAGATATTACAGACGATAGTGACGATGATGATAGTGGTAGTAACACTGGTAATGGTGGTGCTGGTGCTGGTGGTAGGTGGAAACTTTTTGGACGGTTTCGCGGTGGAGGCGGCGGATGTCGTAAGACCAGCTGCAACGATGATGACGATGATGAGGAAACTATTCTGAGTCAAGTACGGATGCCTTGGATGTTGAAGGAAATTAAATTAACAAAAAAATCCTTTTTTTCTAGCGTTTCGAAAGTGGTGATGGCTCACAGACTGCGGGAATGGAAGTCAGTCAAACAAGACTAAACGAATACCTTAATACTTGTGCCTATGATGAAGAGGAGGAGGAGCGTGACACAAACTATGTACTGCAGGCATTGACTGAAAGTCGTGAATCCATAAGGAAGCTGGTAAGCTTAATTCATTTGATTTGTGTTATTTTTAAAACAAAACATGTCCTCTTCCGTTAATGCCCCAAGTAAATGCTTGTGCATGTCTTATGGGTTATTACAGGACTGAGTTCAAAAGAGGGTTTTGTTATGACATGATCAACTATAAATTTAATGACTTCCCGGTAAGGGTCACAAGCTATTACATGGGCATGCCCAACCCCCGACAGCGAGTGTCAACCGAACTCAACGATTGGGGTGCGAAAAACTAGGTTAAATTCAATGCGTCGAAAACCTAGTGCTGCCTCTAATGCAGAATACCATCATAGTCAAGCCAATAATGAGTTGATATTGATGTTGAATGGTCGTAGCCAAACTTGAGTTGTAACACAGATTTTGCCAAAATAATTCGGCTAACCACTCCTACAGACTTGGTATGTTTTGAGAACAGGCTTTCAAATAAGCCACTTTATCACTAGTAGCATTCAACAAACAATTTAACGTCCAATCGAAAGAACGGAGGAAGGATCTTTGAAAAAAAGCAATGAGATTAAAAAAAGGCCCAATAGGAAGTCACTTGTTAAAATACCAAGTCCACCGCTGTTATTCAATACTCATTGTTGTTATAATTAATTTTTATATTAAATATTATGATATTTTAGCCACCAATGCGTATTTACCGTTCAATACACAACCTCGCCTACAGTAAATATAATTGCAAATCAAATCGCACGATTTTCATATCTCAACATATCCATATATTGATTTTATATTTCAACGAATAATACTAAATAACGCCGCCGGCAATATTGCATCCAAAAATGTTGGTCAACAAGCGATTTTCGCTCTTCAGACCGTCAGACGTAAGCTTCGGCCCGGACCAGCGATGCAAAATATACGTATTATGCGTGTATGGAATAATTTGATTTAATTTTCCAATCGAATTGTAATATAATCAGGATATTCCCATTGTTACACATAACCACAACAAATAATACCACGGGTCACTATGACCGTCAATAAATGGGGGTTAAGCAGCATGCTTATCCCTGGAGATGGGTCCAATATACACACAGATCCAATGAAAATCAACAATCATATGTATGATACAATACTCGATTGCAGTTCGTGTCATCGAAAACGTACAGGAAACTGAAAGCGGTTTAATACAAGGGCTTTATGAAAATTCATGTTCGTACAATCCTTACGAATATCATACATTTTCCATTGGCTCGGGTGTTTCAAGAACGACCCATACAAACTGCCTGTGAAGGTAAAAGAATGAACAATTAAGGTTTTTTTTTCTTTTTTGGTGTTGTGATAAAGGCAGCACTTCAACCGATTGAAACAGAAAACCTTTTAAATTCATCCACGAAGGTACAGAAACAGTGTGGTTTAAGGAATGTTAACATTTAAGCATACGGTTTGTGCCATTTTAATTGAAATATTTTCAACCGTCTTAATTTTCCATAGCGAATGGCTTAGTAATATTTAGTACTTGAAAAACGTCAACTGTCGTCTGCTTCAGAAAATCGTATGTTTTATGCGGCAATGACGACTGTCCGTAAAAAGGTCTCATCACTCTCTAGGAAAAGCTAACAGGAACGCGTTCTTATTTACTGAAGATCTATAGTTCTGAGTTCAAGTGGCAACTGAGAATCGTAGTCGTCTTGAAAATAAAAATCAAGGAATCATTCATATTGTTATTGCGAAGAGTAAAGTAGGCAATACAGTACGACTTACGGACACAAAAACTCGCCTATTCTTTAGCGTTAACAGTCCATTTTGACTTTTTTCAAAAATACTTTACTTATTTGAACTCCAAATTGTGTCTTAAGAAAATTAAAACCACATCGAACATGATTTATATCCACCCGTCACAGTTTAGTCCTCAAAAGTCCATGAATTAATTCACTGTGGAAGCCACCTTAATCCTAATTAAAAGCAGCAAGGTCATTTTCTACACATTTGCACTCAATTATGATGATTTCATTGTGTTGACCTCACATTATTAGACATGTGATGAGTCAGTGACTTCGCTGTGGTCGCTTAATCCACCAACGACCACCCTTTATCCTTCCTTTTATCTGATGCATATCGCCTCACCCTAACCCATCCTCTTCGATAAACTAATTCCAATTTAGACATTCATTTCAATTTAAATTGCAAGAACGACGGTTAGAGGATTACTACGCCAACGATAACGACCAGCAACAAAGCGGGTAGGGATTAAGCTGATTAAACAGCAGCGATAGAGTTGAATATTCTTCCTTTTTTCCCATCGCTGATCCCTTCGAAGGTCCTTTTTAATTGAAGAATCTTTTCAAAATCGGCAAATCCTTATCTAATTGTAATTGGAATGGTGGAGTCATTTCCATTGGTCCTTTCCAAGGGTAAATGGAAAAAGAAAAAGTGAACATTTTTATTTATTTAAGTTTCCTTATTTAAACCGTCGAGATTAAGACGATGTCATCTTGCCACATTTAAATTTATTCACACAGTCGTAAGTTAAATTAAATTATTCTTCAGATGTTTGCGTGTGTGTGTGTCAAATAATAATCCACATCGATAGCATCCACATAATTTAATTAACCTCTTCTCCTGTTTCAGTTGAATTCACACGCCAGCGATGAACTAGACCCTAACAACCCTCTGTCGAAGGATGCTGAAACTCTTGTGAGGCAACTTGTTGCCGCAAAAACGGTCTACCGTACCTTTGACGTGCCGCTGGAGAATGTGCAAGTCCCCCCTGGGCAGAAATATTCAATTCGAGGCTATTTCGTGCCTTCAATCGGATCGGGCTACCAGTATCTTACGCCAAGTCCCTTGGCGCAACTCCGACGAATCACTGTAAGTTGCAGCATGTCGATAATAATTTATTTCCCTAACCAAATTAACTTGGTCTTCCGTTTCGTATTTCAAGGCTGATACCAACGTTATGCTGTCACCGCCTATAATTCTCCGAGCCGATGAGTTCACCCGGGTGTACAACGGCAAATTGGAAGTATTGGAAGCCGGTGATTTATCAGTGGATCCCCCCACCGATGCGCCATGTATTAACAGCTCGTACACCTATAATGGGAGTCAACCGGCGTTACGGACTTCGTCATCACCACCGACGCGACCATCATTTGCGGATTCAACCTAATGAGTCTGTGTCTGTGCTAATGGCAGCAAAACTTCAAACAGCGATGCAAACAAATGAACCAATTTGACGGCAAAACAAAAGGTTTCATCGAAAAGTTCGAATAAGTGTAATGCAATGTCGGAGTAATTATTCTTCACCGCTGCCGTGCGCCGGACCCCCTTGGACTTGTTAGAGATAATCTCTATTTAAAGTGTGCACAGGTCCTGTGTCACCTGTCCTGCACACCGCATTACCCAACTACTGCATTTACTCGACATGACGACCAGATGTGTTTGGAGGAGAGCGTGCTAATGTTCGATGAGGGAAATTTGACTAGAAATGGTAACCAGAGGATGTGCAAGGATATTAGTCTCGCTTATTGCTGCGGGGATTGTGGTGTATGGATTTGTTTTGGGACTAAAATGGGATTACAAGTTGGAGTGTTCGTAGGCTTACGCTGACAGATAGTTGTATTTTTTAATGTCCTTGTAATTTTGTAATAGGATTTTAATTTGTTTATATTATTAATTTAAATGTATTTATATTGTGTATGATGGTTATTTTGAGTTTTTGTTTTCTTTTGGAGTTGCAAATTGTAAGACGGTTGGCTTAAGGTCTTAAAATATTTTAAAATATCTAGTTCTAGACTAAAGAGCTTTTCCCAATCTCGGATGAGGAATGTATAAGGTTTATTTCTCAATCCTAAATGGCGGTCCTACAGATGATACTCAATGTTTTGCTTTGACCTTAGCCTAATTAAGCCGTGTACTCGTCGACTTGTTCTTGTTAAATGTTAAATCTTTAGCTATTTGCTCATTTGACATTTCAGGAAGAGTCAAATTGGAATTTTTTTCAACAAGTAGATAATCAAGTTGAAGCACTTTGCTATTGAAATAACTTACGATGACCCTTTCATAGAGCCACGTTGTTGGTGGATATATACCTTTAAATAAGGAGCACTAATCGATGACAGGAAGCTTGCTGTACTGATCTGGCAAGATGGGAAAATGCCCATCGCAGTATTGGTTTAAAGAAAACTATTAACAAAAACCACAAGTTGATTCATATGTAGGTTTATCGAATGACCGCTTACGACCTCTTCGAACCGGATTAAGATTTGGATAGTTCGTCTTGACAATAAGCTTAAAATAAATAAACGAACTTTCCCTTTTATCTATAACTTAAAGAAGTGAAAAGTTATACAGATATTGTCAGTGTGCCGGCAAATTCCCACGGATTTCATTCACAATATTGTGATAACTTCCCAAAACCGGTCTAGAGCGTAAACCGTGGACCACACATATGGTTGTTCTTTTTGAAAATGCAATAAATCGCTGCCAATATTCATAACAATTAACGGCAACTTAAAAATGAATAAAAAAAATCTATCATGCGTAAAACAACACCACGGAAAGGAAAGGTACCTATCTATTAAAATATAAAAAATAAAAACAATAAACTTAAAAACAATTAGTGCTTAAATGTTAATTTTGCAAACCAAACGGCAGACATGCAAAAGGCTTCTTTTTTTTTTTTGCACCACTTATGCTTTTAACACACTTTTCAATTGTATCGGAATTATTTGATTATTCAATGTGTCTATACAGTCATCGCTATGGAAAAAAAAGAAAAAACTTCAAACACCATTGAATGTGTCCCATTAGAGTGGCATCATTGGGCACCGCATACCATGTGTCTCAATTATGGTCAATTTAATTAATTTCCGAATCCAAAACCCAAAATGAACAAACATCCTCTGCCCGCAAACATGCCCGTTGAATGCGTATTCAAACCGAAGTGGAAATTTCTGTCTCTCAATTAGCAATTAAAAAAATTATGAAAACCCACGAAAACAATAGCAAGTGCGGGTAAAAACACACCTAATTTTAGGTCTTCAAAATCAAAACAAAAAGATACCCCAAAACTTTACTTCCTTATTGTGAAAGTCCCCGCAAAGACACAGGGAGCGGAGACACATTGGTACACTCGTGGTGCGTATGTTAACAACCACCGCAAACATAAGATCTCTTATGTGAATACATAAATAAATCTGACTTCTATTATATCGAAAAACAAATTTCATCTGCGAGACTATTATGCAAACAAAAAGTTTATTTTTTTTCTATAAAAATTAAAAAAAAGGGAGAAAGAAAAAATAAATAAATAAGTAATAACAAATTCCGGTGTCTCTGACGCACAGCGCACTCACACTCTTGGTGGTATTTTCACCTTTCTCTCCCACATTCAATTAAAGAATCATCATTTTATTGGAGTACTTCAGGGCCGGTTTTCAAAACGTGCACCGAAGGGCCCACGCACCCTCAGCTTCAAATGGCAAGTCTTGTATTCCCAAAATTGGAACATTCTTCTTAGATCGTGAGCATCCGATTTGGAACTCCAAATGTCGAGTTAATTGTCGCAGTTGAGGTTAGGTATGTAAGTGATAATCTTCATTACATTTTGGTCTATGTAGACCCATTGTAGTAACAAAATGTTTTGGAAAAATAAAACCTAGTTTAATAAGCCAAAGAAGCTGCTAGCTGATGCTGATACGTTGTCACAGCTTGCGTCAACACGGGGTAAAAAAAGATGCAAACTTTGTTAATCATTGTCGTTGTCTAAGAGTTTTCTAGCCAGCCAACCCAAGCAATGAAACCCATTTATACTACATCGAAGAAGATTGGCTCACTCACGTCCATCGCTTGATTCCCTAAGATCTGTAAGGGGACCCAGACCAGCGGGCCTTTAGATACTATGGAAGGATAGGGATGTAGAAAGGAAAGAAAATGAGAATCCTGTTTACTATAAATAGAAAAGATCTGGGTGAGTTATGGGCTAGGTCGCCTATCTCTTAACGCGATGGCTGAGCAATTCAAAATTCACCTCATATGGGTGCCGGGGCACAGAGACATTCCAGGCAACTGCATGGCGGATGAACTCGCCAGGGAAGGCACAACACTACCAATTCTGCCGGATAAGGGGAATTTAAGTATGCCTCCCGCCACCTGCAAATTGCTAATCAATAGAAACGCGATCAATATCGCCAATCATAGATGTACAAGTGGCAGCACCTGTCTCATCACTAGGCAGATTTGGCCAAAGCTGGATCTCAAACGTGTCTCATCAGTCGAAATAGACTGATAATAAGTACCTTAGTGGGTGTCATTACAGGACACTGCACCATCGGCAAGCATGCCTACAGGCTGGGCCTCCTTTATAACAACTTTTGCAGAAGTTGCATGGATGAGACAATTCTCCATCTAATTTGTACATGCCCGGCCCTTTCAGCTCGAAGAATAGCACACTTGGGGGCCAGCTTCTTCAACAACCTAAGCGAACTGGCTGACATCAATATAGGCAGTCTCCAGCGCTTCATAGCAAGCTCCGGTTGCTTCTGCGGGTAGTATTTCTGGTGGAATACAGATCCTGGTGGTATCACAATGGACCTTATCTGGTCTAAGTGAGGCTGCAGCCTGCCACTCCTACCTACCTATCTATAGGCTAGTTCAATAAACCGTTTTGAAGAGTCATTGGAAATTCGCTGTTCGATCGAAAACACTTTTTAACGTAAATGGTGTTTGAATGAGATAGTAGAAGAAGTCGTCATAAATTAAAGAAAGGGTCACCAAATTGCCAGAGTTGACGCTAGTCTACAAGACTAGCTATATCAGGCTCGCTCCTTAACTGATATAGGAAATAGCCAAGTGTAAAAATAAAATGTTGTCAAGGTCAGAAGCATTTACAAATTTGTATCCAAAATTATTTATTACCTACATATTTATTTCGTAGCTTATTTTATGCGAATTTGGTACGCTGCAAGATGTGGTCGTAAACTATATGTTACCTTCGGTTTCTCTTTTTATTTCTTTCTTATTTACTTGGTGCAGCTGCAAGCGTGAAGGAGTTATTAACTATCCGTCGCTTTAAAGAAACTGAAACTACTTTTTGAATGAGTATTTACCTGCCATAGATCTTCAGTTAATTGCCTAGGACTGTCAATAAACGGTACGAAACGCGTGCCACTTTGTCTACAAAGATGAGAAATATTATGAAACTATGCGAAGATCTCGGTTGGAAGATCTCCAATGGCCGGTTGGAATTTTAAATTGGTGGATTCCTTTTTTTTTTACTTTAAGTTATTTGAACTTTGGAATATTTATCGTTTTGTCCTATGACATTCATTTACTTCAATGATTCCTACTTCTCAGAGCACTTATCCTTACAAAAACTAATTTATAGAGCCTGATATATTTCAGGGCGCCTTACCATAAAAATCCGTCCCTGTCACTTTTGGCAAGCCTTTATCAATTTAGGACCATTCAGGCCAAATTGCGATGTCATGCACTTGTGTGAATCGAAGAACACCATATCTCTGAAGTGGATCTATGTACGTCGTCCACTGAGCGTACTTCCAATCGCGATGACCTAGGAATTTAAAGTGCGTGTCTGTATCTATACAATGAGTGTGTTTTCTTCTTTTGGTTATTACCAGTCGTTGGGTTTTCTCATTCCGGCAATAAATATTATAAATTTGTTTTCGAGCCAAGTTGTGATGTGCTTTATACATGCCTCCTCTATCGTTACCACCAGAGTGCCACCGCCCGTTGCCAATAAGAAAGAAAGCACACTCTTATGTAACGCATAGCATCGCTCATCGCTGTGTTGGGCTTTAATAGGCAATCATCATGGGTCAGCATCTTTAGAAATCGCAATTCATTTGGAATTACTTCCCAAACTCTTCCCGTCTGAGTTTTGTTCGGAATTGCTTGAATGGAGTTCTGAATTGTGTTCAACAAGACCAGATACATTTGTATCTCCTTTTTTTTTTGTCTGTGTGCCTCTTTTTGTTGGTACATACGTAGCTTTTTTTGTGTGTGCTCACCAGAAGAGTGATGGATTCGAGCTGGAGATCTGTATAATTGAACATGAGCTTTTGTTTGAGTTCAGTTGTTCGTGTATCTTTCGGATCTTTAAATAGAAATAGACAAATTGTTCTTTCTCTTTGGTGGGGGTGGATGGGTTTTTGTGTTTTTGTGAGATGGTTTTGTCGCAATTGTGCCATCATCGTTAGTAATGATTTAATTCATTTAATTGGGAGCGCTTTAGATGCTTTTGGTGGAATTTCGAATGAATTTTCGGAGCGAACATGGATGATGGGACGAGGAAGATGAGGCTTTAGTTATCGGCTTTTGTTATCGATGATGAGAGAGTAAATAGAGATTTTGTTTACTAACGGTCTTGGCGCTAATGGGTTGTGTGAATTTGATGAACTTCATCTAGATAGATAATGATAAATTAAAGATAAGCTTGAGAGAGTTACTATAAGTGGACGTTTTTTTAGAGGTATAACTTAAGTCTTTTTGTTTTTTTGCTTTATATGCTTTAAACCTATTGTCCATTGTTTTCCCTTAAGACTTCCAGAGTTTATGAGTTGCGAGAGTTTACTAATAACATAAAAAGGACGAAGTTTTCTAGTCGCAGTGGTCAGTGGTTAGTGCTTTTAACTACTGAGTGAGCTAATACGAGTTCTCAGCAAACAAACGAAAAACAAATATTGTTCGCGGCATGATTTTTCGGCAGGAATCGATAATCGGGAATATAAAAGCGTCTGGTAAAATGTTCTTAAATAAGTAGATCATCACATGGGCTATATCCGCAGAGATTGCGTTCTTCTTAAACCACATAATCATATAATCCAACTATTTACTTACTATCTTATGTTGGCGTTACAATCCGCGCTGGGCATGGACTTTAGTCAAAAAGCATCTTCATCCAGCTCTAATGTCAAGTCGGTTAAGCCGGTTTACCTGGCAACTCGTCTTCTTTATTTTATAGGCAACATCTGTCCATTTGCAACATCCACAGTGATGGTCTTTAGCAGTAGGTATACTTTTCGATATTCTGGTCGAAACACACGAGTAAAGATGCTTTCTACACTGATGGCTCTAAAATTCGTGAATCTAGGAATTTCGACTTATGATTAAGTCCTTGGGATAAGCCGTTTATATAAAATGAATAATTGAACAGCGTCTTCCTATTCGATGTCGATCAACATTGAAGCCATTAGTAGACCAAATATATGGTCTAAATTTACAAGGACATACAAATGCTGCTCTGCAAAAGAAGTTTTAGTCAGATGCCAGTCGTCTCCGGTCTGACTTAGTATGTTTTCGATGTCTGCTTTGCGAGTGTTCATGTACACATTCAATAATGCTTATATGGAAAGGCACGTCGTTTAAAAATTGATTGAAAAATATTTTACGAGTTTTTCTCTGATAGCTTTGTATTCAGAAGCAGAAATTGCAAAATTCATATAAGAAAAGAGTTAATTTTCCATGGAAACCTTCTTTCAATCAACTTATTGGCTTATTCAAGCGCTTGGCAAAACATGTTTCAAATTAGTCTTACTTCAAGGAGTCTTAATTAACTATAGATACTTTATTACCATGCACGGGGTATTGGTTACATAACACCCATACTTTCATTTCAAGCATGACTTCCCTTCAATGTTGTCCACAATTAAAGTGTATTCATCATGATTCGCAGTGGTATTTGCCAATCTAATCCGATTACGATTCAATCCAAAAGTCAAGTGTTAAGGGTATCTTCTTGTCGCTAATAAAAATCTCTTCTCTAACAAATCAATTCAAATGCTGATCAAGACCAACTTATCATTCGCCCCAGGGATAAACATATCCAAGGCTAGCCGTCATATCTATCAAAACACACACACAAATTAACTAACCCCGTGTGCTTAATGCAATCTCAGCAACGCCAACAATTGCAATGCAAACATTCGTAACATACATACTTGCACTCCAGCTGCAAAACCTCCCGAGTAAACATTCCCAAGAAGGATCCCTCAAAGCATAAATATTTAATTATGCATTGCATAATATTTCATAATGAAATATCTGGTGGATGCTTCGTACACCTTCTGAGGTCCGTGTTTACACCCAAATACATACCAACACTCGCCCTGCACATGGCCATTAAATGGCGATGACGGCACGTAGTCTGGCAGTCGTCATTGATTTCGGAAATGACCATTTATTGAGTTTTGACGTTTCGTTGAGTTTTTTTTTTTTTTTTCGTTGTTTGTATCTTTTTGGCTTTTTTTTTTTCTGCAAACTTTATGCGACTTTTATTGGGTTTTTGTTTGAATTTTTTGTTTTTATTGTTCGCACTTTCTCCTGTTTGCGTTTTGTTTCTTTTCTGTTTCGTTCTCGTATCTGTATCTATACCGCGGGGCATGAGGGACGCAAAAAGCGATAGATAGTGAATCTGTGCGGAGCTGAAGCCACTTATGGAATATATTAGACTGGCTTGTTAAATGTTTTTTTTTTTTTTGGCCGAAAGCATAATAATTAACTCTGAGAAGCTGGTAATCGATTTTTTTTTTCGCTTTCTTGGTTGGTTCGTTGGTTTTATTGGAACTTGGGGCACTCATTTTGAATTTGGAAATGTATGTACATACAAACATACATATGTATGTACGAGTATACCATTTTTAATAATCAAATTTTGTTCCGGTTTACCAGGTAATTGGTTCACTATGGTCTGTGGTGTTCCAAGAGTTCATTGGTATAGTGATCTATTTAATTTGATCTTTTAGGATGACAGAGGACTTTCGATTTAAGATGAGAGGGTTTCTTTTTTCTGTTAGTTATTGAACCGGCTTGTTTGCAAATTTGTAAGTTTCTTTTTTAGAGAGCATTGGTATAGAAAGTGTCTTAACGTTATTCGGAAGCAACCATTGTAAATTCCTTGAGCCTTTTATGAAAGAATTAGAGCCAGTTTCAACAAATGTTTCGCTTTAAAGTGTGTTTTATGTGTCCTTCACATAGAGCTTGATAATTCTCTCCAGAGTTCTCAATAAAAGGAAGTCAGGCTTATCGATGTATGATCCTTAGAAAGTGTGTGTGGTCTTTGTGGGTTAAGTATGGAAACTTCATTCACCTCGGTCCAGATGTTGTACCTCTTAGGAAACTTGGCAAGATCTAGGAAGTTGTGTGTATGGTTCAAAACTGCAAAATGACTTTCCAGCTTATTTACAGTGATCAGATCCGTAGTCTGGAAGACTCCGCTGTGCTGTCAATCTTGATCTGTTGTATTGCACTGAACACACTATCCGTAACCAGAATGCTCTAGGAGAAAGTAACATCTAAACCCACACCTTACACAGTACCAATGAAAACGTGCTTGGTATTGCGTAACGATCACAGTGTCTCACCATATTTGGTCAGTCTACAAAAATTGACCCACTTTACAGTTTCAATCGATTTCCAAGACCACACGCATTCTACCCTCAGCTATGTACGTAAAGTATTTTATCCTCCTCGTGCAGATAGTGCTAACCGTTTAATCAAACATTCCACAACAAGGTTCGCCCATTTTTCCTCAAGTTATCAACAGACTGTTTCCCACAAGTAATCGCACATTTGCAAAAATTATATAACCACATGCCTGCCATAAATTTCGCCATACAAGACCATACATAAACTATAGCCAGCCCATAGCATCATAATGTATTTCATAATTTCCCAAAGAAAACCTTATTTATTCTTCGAATTGACATCCTTATTTATCACTTTGCAACGGTCCGCCCTACCATTGCTCTCGTGAAGTTAAACAGAAATTTCTTCTTTCATCTCGTCGAAGAGTGCAAGCAAATTGATTTCATGCACATGACTCAGTGTTACTCGCTAAAAAAAAAAACTCTTTGGCAGCCCAGTCATCGATGTATCGATGTATCTCAAAATACAAAAAAAAACCACGGTCGAAGAAAATAAAAAAATGAGCAAAAATAATTGCAGAATGATGTGGTGAAAAATGTTTAGCCCGTAGCATGATACAGCTCAAGCAACAGCCTTTCAAGGCATTCATTTGTATTTTCACCGGACCCTGTGATCACGGTTTTTTTTTTGTTTTTTTAATGTATTAACATTGTTATCTAAAGATCTGAGAAGTATTTTTGTTTTACCAACAAAAAAAAAAGTGTTGACGGAAACCAAGGCACGTACCATTTTGGGTGGTTGTACTCGGTACCAATAGCACATGTGGGTCTGTACGTGAACATGAATAAATTGTTTAAGATTATTTTGCGTATTTTGAAAATTTCATAACATTTTGATTTTGTTTTTCATTTTGAAAGTAATAAGGCGGGTATTGTTGGAAGGCAAAAAAGAAAAGTGAAAATTTAATGCATGTAAACATGTGTACTTTACTAAATTTACATTCGTCATAAATTGCAACGCTCATTTACAATGGCATTCCAGCTGTCAGCTTCTTAGGCAAATTCAACTTGTGCTCTCTCTCTGTCGAATTCTCTAGGGGGCAAATCCACTCTCGTACTTCATACTTAGAGGCCTCAACATTCACAAAATCGGTGGCATTCGATCCGTAGTTCTAAAGGGGCAAAATTACTGCGTACGGATTTGCATCTGCCTTTCTCTTCTGGTTTCCTGAGTAGATGGAAAACTGCATTTATCCAGCCTGGCCCTATAAGAAGGAGAATCTTCTTCTCTCTCCAACTACAGACCCAATGGTGCAGTGGTTAGTGTGTATGCTAGTGACTCGAACTGTGCAGGTTTGAGCCCAATCGGGGAACAGCAACCAACAACCACCAAAAATAAGAAGAAAAACAAATAAAATCGAAGTTTTTCCAACCATAACATCAAATAGGGGTTTCTGCCTGGTAGGACAATGGACCGAAGTCGAGTCTAAGTGCTCCTTATAAAAATGGTATTCACAGCAACAGGTCCACTGTTGAGAGCTTCAGCCCAAAGAGTCTTTGAATTCACCAATTGAGTTAGATTGTGACTCGGGTGGCCAACACATGTGAAAAGTGACCTCAACCAACATGACGTGCAAAACTGGCTACCGATAAAACTGGCTGGGGAGACTTGTTGATTTAGGCTTAGGTCAAACTTCAAACTGCCATATGAATCATACTAAATTCTTCTGGCATTATACTGTAGTCTAAACACTCATGTGATTACTTCTAGGGAAACAGTAGAAAGGCGTAGGCGAATATAAATAACAGGCTATAGTAAGTGCGAAATATGAAAGCATAATGTTAAAGACACTATCATAGATGACCTGTGCTACTTTCTATTTCAGCTGGCAATCAGGCCGAAGTCTTTGATCTGAGTGTACCCCTTCGAGGGTCATTCCAATCTAATCAACAAATTAAGTCGAATATGTATCTTAAGTATTTGCGAATTTAATATTGACAAAATCAAGCTTTAAAACAACAACAAGAAAAAAATTTCAAAATGATGGACTAAACCAAACATTTTGTCTACGAAAATAATATTCCCACAACGCCGCTCACCATTCCATTTAATTTCATCTTAGAAGTTACATGTCCTCTTGCACCGGCCATACCCTATAATTGTTATTTCTTATAAATTTCTAAAAGTAGCAATTATACAAATACATTTGCGGCGTAGGTACCTAGTAATCTGTTGACAGTGACATTACAACCATACATGTATAATTAACTAACATCACAATGCCATCAAATTTCACCGTCCATCATGACTGATCGCAAATCCAAGGTGTGTAAGCACACCTCTTATTATGATCTTATCACAAGGTTTCTCGCACTTGGACAAAGAAGGTCACTCCAAATCAAATTTAAAATTATTGCGAGAATTTTTAAGTAAACACTCAATCAAAGCTTCATCATTGTTGCGACACCTCAACACTTTGATTGATGCCAATCGATGATTTCAATCGAACAAGATGCGCGCTCGAAGGTCGTGCGCTTCACACACTTCACTAACTGAAGTGAAAATAAAACAATTTCCCCTGCGACAGTTATATAATCATAATCCACGTCCGTTCATAAACTAATAAAATTCCAGAGAGAAAAAGAAAAAAAAAATCCGGTCTCTAAATCCCGCGCACTAAACTCTTTCCGGACTATTGCGTAAATATCCGCTACAATCACCAATCCTAACTCATTTGCATGCCCAAAATAGGAAGAAAATATAAATTAAATCATCCAAATATGCATACGATCAGATCACCGTTCCCACAGTTCACCATCAATACACAAAATCTATCGAAAAAAGTATCTATTTGCATATGTGGTTCAAACTTTCAAAAAAATAAAAATAAAAAATATGTGGAGAGCCCATATGAAATTATTCGCAACCGTGCTGTAATCACCTGTAACCTAGTTGGATGTTGATTCGGTTATTTGTTATGAATTATCATAAGCGCACCCGGGATCTCGAGAATTTGCATATTTTCTTAAAATTGCTTTTATTTTCTATTTTCGGGTGCCGAATGAGATACATGAACGGGCCAAAGCGCACAAATTATTCCACCAAAACATTAGTAATGAGAGAAAGACTGGTCGGGCAGAGAAGATACAGATAGATATGTATACGGACCATCTTGAGTGGTAAACAAATCTCACAGATTCGAGATTCAGTGAAAGTGATGTATTGAGATGTCGTATAGTTGGTTTATTTGTTGTCACAAAGCCCCTCTGCAGTGTTGTCATAGTATATCCGGAAGAATCGCTCATTACATCTTTTGGATACATTTACCAATACGTACATAGGAATACCTTGCCTACATGTGTTCCATGCAAAATAAAATCTCCGTCCGAATATTTGAGCTTAAGTATCGTTCAAGTTTTTGTGTTTGGGTTGGGCTAAATGACGCAGAGCAGCCTACAGTGATTGAATCGTTTGATGCGAATAAGTTTTGGAGTTTTTTCTTTGTTGAAAACCATTAGGGAATTTAAATGACAACTTCTTTCAAACCACTCTATTTGTTCAAGACTGACTTTTGCCAAATGGGACAGCTCATTAATTAACTTTGGTTAGAGATGACCAATGAATAAGTACTTGTTAGAAAAATGATTGATTTACTTACTATTTATGACCCAAGTTGCTTGCTAGATAATTTCGTGACACCCTAAGCCATTGTGGACCGGATAAAGTTTGGTTTTACATTTTGACCGACAATGGGAGAAGTTTTTCAGGTTTTACTCACCCAATGACTGGAAAACTTCAATCGCTTGGGTGCACACAAACGAAATGTGTGGGAAAGTCGTAAAAGTGTACGATGAATGCTCATAAAAGTTGACAGTATCTGTGGATCTACAAATTTTTAAATAAATGAAACTTAGGTCGGTGTTGTTAGCTTTTTTTCCATTTGTATATGCGAAGGGTCAATGGTTGTAAAAAAAAAGAAGCGTAACGACTCAAGTTGTACTATTCTATATTTTGACCATCGAAGTTTTCAATTACCATGAAGGACTTTTAGTCAGTTTCATTCGAATGTTGTTTGGACATCTTGTGATCGCATAAGACACCTGTAAGTGTCCTCTACATTGCGTATTATAACTTTACTTTGTCCTTGACATCGTCAGTAATTCTAGTTATCATCGGCAGTGATTGCTCGATGACATACATATATAGTAATGATTGGGTACAAAGATTTGTCTGCCTCAAACGGTAAGGACATGTACTTTGTTTGTTCTATATATAGAGAGCTGGAAACTAATGCTGAAAAAGTTGCATTTACTTTTCAATGAGGATCAGTAAAAAGAAATTTCGAAGCCTGCGTATTTCGTTGATTGCCGTGGCTTAGTGGTTCGTGTGTTGGACTGCCAGAATACAGGTTCGATCCTCAAAACTACCAAGCGTTTTTTCGCGGCACCACCTATTCGCTGGCATGACAAACCTGCAAGAGAATAATAATCTGTCATGAAAAGGCTTCTCTATCTGCCGTTCGGAGTCGGAAATAAAATTGAAGTACCCTTCTATTCGCGTGAAAAATATAACACGCTTTGTTTTTTTTGTTGCATATTTCGAACAACACTGTGTATCGTTCAAAATAACAGGAGTTTTAAACAGTATTTTTTAAAATGTTGCACTTAAGATTTAATGACCTTCATAATAATCTCGCTACGGATACTGTAAAGGGACTTGATGGTGCCTTCACTGATTTTTTTTTATAAATTTTATTTTTATCATTTACATTGTAACTCACTGTTTCCAGATATTCACTTGGCTGAAAGTTGTTAAAACATTTGTTTCATCATTGTAACAGTAAGCGGTACAAATTCGTAGAGTACTTAAATTAAAAATGTTTTATTCATCACTGCATGATCAAAGTGTCGGCGAAAGACAGGTGAAGTAATAAATTTAAAAAAAATAAATAAATTGGCGAAACCCTCTAGATTGTCAAAACAAGTCAGACTTTAAAGACCTAACAAAAAATTTTAAAAACCAGGAAAGTTAATGATTTTTATCTAATTTTTGTAGACAATTAGGTTTCTTTTTATTTGATCGTTCGTTATGTTATCCCTTGCGGTTCTATGATGCAATTGCGTGGCACAAGTGTAAAGTAAACGGATTAACTCAGATCCTATTAGTTCGATTTTAATTACTCACAATGGTACACGCATCCATTGGTTTGATGGAAGATTAACCCAATTCACCAGTACCACTACTAGATTGATGGTATAATGCATTTTGGGGGTTTCATCGTTTCATAACATTGAAATGGTGGTTATAAAAGTGGACTTGCGGTCTAAGGTTTTTTTTTGTTTTTTTTTTTTGCAATTAAAGGAGAATTGTGAGATAACATGTTAGAGAAATAAATACGATTAGGTACGTTCACTTCAATTTCGGTTGAATGTTGGTGCAAAGTTGCCGGATGATTACTTTCTCGTCAAGAGGAATTTATTGCGACATCGGAATTTGAAGTGCGACTTAAGGCTTACGTGATATATTGAGATTACAATCATGATAGATTTCTCACGGTTATAAGCAAACGCTTAATTTCACTTGACACAATTATTAGCAAGAGAAGCACATGATGGTCTTGTAAACACTACTGGCATTGGATCAGATCTTTAGGGTTTTTTTTTGTTTTATTTGATTTGCTTTGATGCTTCTATGATTGAAGATGGAGATGATTAAAACAAATTTTCTTGTAACAATTTGAACAATTCAATTGTTATATTTGAAATACAATGGCAGAGTGAATTGCATGTATTGCCTGTACTGCTGTCTTATAAACAGGGCCTACTACTAGTTGACACGTTTTTTATACATTACGCAAACAGTTTGATCAAAATATTTGGTTTTTCCATTGAGTGAAGGGATGTCTTTTACTTCACGGGACAGATCGACAGGCATATCCCTTATAGTTAATTTACTGAAGGAATCATTTCTCCTATGCGAAGAGTATAATACAGTTGCAATAGCTTTAAAAATAACAATCAAATAGAATGTCCAAAGTATCCACTATCCGCCAGGACTGCGATCGCTACCATTAACTATTAATTAACTTGGGACAATGCATACGAGCTTGAAAAAACATGGCTAGAGTTGCAATTACAAAAATGTGAACTGCTGGTTACAGCTACAACTGGACACTATATAGAGGCTTCTTCGAATACCTTAAGCGGACTCGAAGTAAAAGCATGATAATTTTGTAAATATGATTCTGATTTACTCTGCATGTCTTCTGTAGATACTTCAAGGTGTCACACCTGAATAGACTTGTTATATAAGAAATGATTTAAAAATAAAAGGGCTCCATGAAGTGCTGAAATATCACATCCCCTCAATCCAGACAATTGCAATTGGAAGGCAGAGGACATTTGCAATTTCTTCGAAACAAGAATCATGGACCTGAACCAAGTGTCAGCAATTTGTAAAGATTGCATTGCTATCTGTTTAACCACTCTCTACCATCCAAATTGAACATCACCTCACTTGAAGCAATTTCCCAAAGTCGAAAGTACGTCTGATTCGTATTTTATTAAATAAATCATCCATATCTGCGATTACCTTTTGACTTCAAATCTGTGGTCTGTCTAGACGCCAATCGTTTACCAAACAGTGCCCACTACAAAATGATCTGAATTCATGATGACTGATTAAAGTGTTTCTAGTTGGTCTCACATCATTTGAATCATTCATCGGTGCCCACCACAAAAATCACATCGGCTTGACTTCAATCACCTCCAATATTCCAACTGAATTGAAAATAGTTTAAGACAACTGTAGACTAAAGGTATGCATCTGCATTTCCTGGTCGTCCCATACCCGGTCTCAAGTACCACACACCAAACACATAAACCACTCAAAATTTGCATATGCACCTCATGCGTTCCATAGAAACTCATGTAATCATCGGCCTGTATACATCTTTGTCATACAAATTTTCGAAGTCACCTCCATTTCCTCATGGGTTTTTGGGGGGATACATGACTCCGCATGCTCTTTTGTTGTGTTGTCGAGTATAAGGTTTGACACATTGATTGATCGTTAAAAGAAATTTATTTAGGGAGGAGGACAGCTTCTCTATTACATACATGAGAACATGCGCAGCGGTTACGTTAGACACTTGGGCTAGACGTAGACCCTCTTGACAATCCTAAGTACAACCAAAAGAGCACGAACCAAAATATCTGCAGAAAAAAAAAAATGAGATGCTGTACCAGAGTGCTGCGACTAGCATCTTCTTCTGCACGCTGATCAACACACCAGTACACGCACAACGCACACTAAATTGAATGAACCTTTCGACAAAAAAAAAAAAAATCTAAAAAGCAAACCGAAAAAAACAAAAAATTTCGGAGAAATGTGGTTAAGCCAAACCTTAGAGACGCAAGACGACCACGACGGACGGATGGATGCCTTGTGGTGGTAACACCGCGAAATTTCGTTACTCATACGCGGCGGTGGCATGGAGAAAGAAGAAAAAAGAGATTAACACTATACACCTCTTTCGTGTTCGAGTGTAATTGATTCGTTAAACTTTCGAAGTATAAATAGTTTGTAAAGATTTCAGATGACGGTCATTCGGTTAGATTCATTCACTAGCATAAGTTCCGTCATTCCATCCGAGAGTTGTGATATTGTGTAGACAAAAAGTTTCCAAAATAAATATGAAGTGTTTTGTGTTGCTTGTGTGTTGTGTTGAACTGGCACTGTCGCTGCCGCAAGGATATAACTACAAGGAGCCGGGTCCCGCGCTGGGGATAGGCGAATCGAATTTGGGTGGATTCAAGCCGATTTTGAATGGTGGAGCGCCATGTAATCATGGACCCAATGCAGCTGCTCTCGTGCAGCAACAGTCGGTCGGAAGGATAATCAATAATCAGCAAGGACACCGGGATGTGCTCGTTGGTGGGGGTGGTCTGGATTCACAGGCTGTCACCGTAAACAGCCACATCGTTGTGGGTGATGGTGGACACTCACAGGTATTCCGCGATGGACAGGGATACGGCGATCAGGGTAGACTACAGCCATCGCCAATCCCACTGCCGCAAGGACCACCACTGCCATTGCCAGGACCAGCACTTCCGTTTGTGCAAACTGCCCAGCAAGCATTCGGTTCGAATCAAAACTCATTTGCGGCTTCAAACTCCTTTAACAGTGTCAATGGAGGAGCCATCATCAATGGAATTGGTAAAGTGCCACCTCCACCACAAGCACTGAGCGGAGGATATCAGTACGCTGGTGGTTTTGGAGGCAGCAAATATTCTGGAGGTTCAGGATTTGGAGGATCCATTCGGGGACCCGCATTCCTGGGTGCTCCAGTCAATCCAAACTTTATCGCAGGACCAAGACCCATCGGCGGTGGTCAGAAATTCGGTGGAGGACTATTCCAAGGATCAGCTTCGAAATTCCAAAATGTCGGTGGGTTCCAGAATATCGCAGGTGGTGGGCAATACCAGGGTGGTTCAATCGGAGGATTTAACCAACAGCAGTTAGGAGGATTTGGTGCACAATCGATTGGCATTGGATCACAAGGACAAGCAAGCAATTTCGGTGGAAATGCCATTTTGAACGGTCCTCTCGGCAATGTCATCCGCGAAACCTTCGCCAACGCTCCTCTCGATCCAACAGTCGAAAAACATATCTACGTCCATGTCCCACCAGAGGACCTTGAGGAGAAGGAGATTCGCCAACAGATCCGCCTGCCAGAAGTACCCGCCAAGAAGCACTACAAGATCATTTTCATCAAAGCGCCAACAGTCAATCAACAGACAAACTACGCTCAAATTGCCAACGCCGCAGGAGTCTCCGAAGAGAAGACCATTGTGTATGTTTTGGTCAAGAAACCCGAGGAGCCATCCATCGGTGAGATCCAACAGATCCAACAAAACATCAAACCCAGCAAGCCAGAGGTCTACTTCATCAAGTACAAGACCAGGAAGGAGGAAGGTCCAGCCAATGGTTTCATTGGAGGCAGCTACAACGCCAACCTCGACCAGAGCGGCGGAGGTCAGCAAATCAATGCAATCGGCAGTGGCCAATTCGCTGGATCAGACATCGACGGTGGTCTGGATATCAGGCTAAACGGAGCTGGCAGTTCAATTGATAGCTCTCAATCAGGTGGATCATACTCATCGAGCAGCAGCAGCAGCTCAAGCAGTTCATTCGCCACCGGCAGCGGAAGTGTCAACATTGGTGAATCCGTTGCACCGCACCCGGTCTACGGAGTACCAAATGTCAAGTAAAACCATAAAAGTATTTAGAATGTTTTGCGGGTCGCTCGTTTGTTAATGTTTCCCTGTGTATATGTGATGTTATCAATATTACTCTTGTATATTTGTTAAGTTTTAAGGTTATTATTATTTTTTTGTTTTTGTTTCTTCTTTTTTTTTTGACACGCATGCGTAATCATTTGTATGATACCTCATCTTATTATTTATTGCGAGAATAAACGAAATTAATTTGTAAAAAGAAAATAAATCTCAGTAAGGTTGTTGTTTTTTCGTACGTTTTCTCTTTTAGATGGGTCAGTGTCAGTGGGGCTGTTGATGGACCTTTGCATAATGCTCTGCATTTTATGGGATCACCATTTAGATGAATACACCCCTGAACTTTGGTGCATTTATGAGATTGGACAAGGTCAGTGGTAATGGCAGTTGAAAATTGATTAGAAGTTCATGGAAAGTAATGGAATAGACAACGGCTTATGACTCTTATCATTAGAATTTGATAATAACTTGGATTGTGAATAATTTTCGATAGTTGTAGGTGCGAAAGCTAAAGACTATTTGAAAAGATTGAATAGCTTTCACTCTTTATGCTGTAGGTATAGGCCTCAGAGACTTCTAGATAAATATTAAGTGTGTGGGGTTTCTCTTTTGGCCATAGTAATCCTCAGAGTTACTCAGTTTGACTTCCCCTAAGAGCATGTGAATTAGGGAAATAAAAGAGAGACGAAGGAGATACCTATGTACGTTGGTTTTAAATGGTTGAAGGTTGTAATGAGGAAACACAGAGCTGCGTAGATCATTTTATATTCATGTTTTGAGACGCCTAACAATAGGCTGGAGGATAAACTGATAAGCATTAAAAGTACGATGGGGGTTGAAGAGGCGAAATGAATTGCAGAAGCTTTAAAACAATGTGAGACAGGTTCAATCGAGTCGATGGACTGGTGTCCGTGTCACCAATCAATCTGGTTAACTCCACTGAAAGTCTTCTTGTTATTCGTTTATGGATTCAACGCATTCCTCCGACTACTTAGTCGATAAATAAAAATTCCGATGGCTTGCGATCGAACTGGAGAGAGTTGTTCGAGGAGCTTTTAATCAAGCGGAGGAAGTTTTTGTCGTCAATTTTCGCCAGGTCGTGTATGTAAAATGTCGATAAGGGACTCTCAGCTAGTTGCAGTGTCTTGACGGCTTTCACCCCAATAAGTCCCTTGACACTCTTTAAATCGTACAGTTGAAGCCGGTGGGTGTAGCCTGGCTTACAGCTTCCATATAGAAAAGGATTTTCCTCATTAAATCCGCTTGATAAACCGTTACTAGTGTTTCTATGTCAAGAATTATTTTAATTTTAATTTTCAACATCATAAAATGACGAATCTCATGAATACCCTCAACACAATACTCAAAATTCAATAAAATGTTCCCTTCTTTCCTATGCTCCTAATGAAAAATTAAGCTGATGTGAAAAAAAGAAGAAATCCTACCCATTAAATGGAACAACTTAACTTCAGTTTGCGCCTTAAATGGCTTTTGAAGTATTCCTCCGTGAATGCAATAAATTCCCTTACCAACCATTCGCAGGAAGAGCCATTTACTACTAACAAAACAAAACAAAAAAATAAGGAAAAAAAAAAACATTTCTATTAAATATTCCTTTCCTCCAACAGCGTTGCATTAAATAGAGGATAATTTACAGCGTTTACAGCGCCAGTAAAAAAATTTATTGGGCAATTTGCTTTAACTGCTTGCGTACACAAAGGCTTCCCCGCGCTCTACAAAAGACGAAAAAAAAAAAAATAGTGTGCTTCCACCATATTATGCATTGAAAATTTGGCATTTTGGCAATGGAAATAAAAATAAAATAAAGAATTTGTTTAAGTTTTAACCAAAATTCATTGGTGGTGAATTATGATTCTATCATTCTATCATTAAAGGACTTCCGAAACAAAACCCCTCCTGTGAACTAATTATGATTTCAATGCTGTATTGCATATTTTGTAAATAAATAAGTTTCAAATTACTGTAGTTAATTAGTAAGTGAATCGATAAGTTAAAGTGCAGTTAGCAGAAATTTAATTGAAACGTGTCTGTGTTTGTAAAGGGTGGTTAAATTTTAAGGGCCGATGTTGAATGTGAACCACACCTAAACGTCAAGTTTTTTTCTGCATTTCATTTGACATTTCTCAATTTCAGACTAACTCAATTTGAACCATGGAAAGATACACAATCGAGCAACGCGTTAAAGTTATTCAGGCTTATTATGAAAATGGGCGTTCAAATCAAAATGCATATCGTGCATTTTCGAAGAAAATCATCTTCAGTGATGAGGCACATTTTCACCTCAGTGGATTCGTCAATAAGCAGAATTGCCGCATTTGGGCGAATGATAATCCAAGAGTGATTGTCAAAAAACCAATGCACCCACAAAGAGTGACTGTTTGGTGGCGGCATCATCGGGCCGTATTTTTTCCAAAATGAGGCCGGTCAGGCAGTTACTGTAAATGGTGTTCGCTATCGTGAGATGATAACGAACTTTTTATGGCCCGAATTGGAAGATATGGATGTGGACGATATGTGGTTTCAACAGGACGGTGCCACTTGCCACACAGCTAATGAAACAATGGCTCTTTTGTGGGAGACATTCAATGGCCGTGTTATCTCACGTCGTGGCGATGTTAATTGGCCGCCACGATCATGCGATTTGACACCGTTGGACTTCTTTCTTTGGGGTTATTTGAAAGAAAAGGTGTACGTCGATAAGCCAGCAACAATTCAAGAGCTAAAGGATGAGATACTTCGGCACATTAACGGCATAGAACCTAAATTATGCCTCAGCGTCATCGAAAATTTGGACCATCAGATGGAGGTGTGCCGCCGAGGTCGCGGCGGCCATTTGGCCGATATTTTGTTCCATACATAATTGAACCATACCAATATTATCATAATAAAAAGAAATGACAATAATATCCTAAATAATTTGTGTTTTATTCAAAATCAACATTAACCACCCTTTACTAGGATCAGCCCTCCAGTAATTTGGGAAGTTCTGTGAACTTCAATTATAGATTAACCGGTACAGGAGATACCTGCGGGTTTTAGACTGTTTAAACGATTGTTTTAAGATTTTCCAAATTTGTTTTCTATAAAAAGATGGAGATTCAAGCTTAAGTTGACAACAGACACATAGATGGCAGTACAAGCAAGCGTGGATAATTATTGAAGTCTACAATGAAAATCATAACAATCATTTCGTTAAAGTTTTTTTTTTTTCATTAAGCTTATATTTAGGTTATAGACAAGGCGCTAAGTTTTTGCGAGTTGGTTCCAGTGGCGATTAAAAATGTCTTATTATGACTTAAGTAAAACGTGATATCTGCAGTTGCTAGCTTCAGTTGCTAGCTTTTTTAGCCTTAAGTGTCAGCAGCTAAACTAAATATAGCTATGTTTGGTTTAAGCGAAGCTTTAGTCTTATGATCCTTCGACTGAAAGACGCTGAGAGAATGTGGAAGCCGTTAGAATTTAGTTATATTTGGTGCTTTTGAGAAGTTTCTTGCACCAACAACGCAATGTTTATTTGAACTGTCTATGAAGATCGTTGCATATGGGTCTTTTATTACATGTTCTTTGAGCTCTGCTTAGTTTTATGATGTTGGGGACTCTATATAAAGCGGGCCACCAAAAATTGGATTTACCGAAGCGGTACACATCCACAAGACCATCTTTATTTTAAAACCCCACTTCTACTGCACGCATAGCAAGCCACTCATATGTTCCTAACCCTCTTTTCAATGTTGAGTCCCCATCTTCAACGAATTTTTTTACAACAGCTTAGTTGATGTGGCCATAACCTTTTCAGGAAGGAAGATCCTTCTGTTCATTGATTTTAAATGCTTGTGGATTGCAATGAAGAGAAAAGACCGAGCGCATTTACATTTGGAAAATACGCACACGAGTTAACTTTGGGCTTTCCTTGCCTGACAAATATAATGGGAATGCAACAGACTGTTTGGTTTGAAAAAGCGATGTAATAAGGAGAGGTAAATAAGAAAGCCTATTGACTCTCCTATATCTATCTCATGTGCAGTAAAGTTTGAAGATCAACTGACCGAAGATGAGCATTCCGTTCAAGCTTAAGGTAAATGTTTACCTTATAAATCGTAGGCAAATCAGAAGGAATAAAGTACTTTTTCTATGTACAGTGAAAGCTCGTTAATTCGGAATGGTTGGGGGGAAGGTCAGTCCGAATAAACGAATTTTCCGAATTAATGAGAGATTTTAGGTGGTCATGGTGTAGTGGTTGCATCATCGCTTGTCACGCTGAAGGTTCCAGGTTCGAATCCCGATGTCACAGAAAAAAGTCGGTCAATTGCGAAAAAAGCTGACGTCAACTCTACTGTATAGGCATAACACTGGCAGTAGGGTAGGCAATGGCTCGAAAGTGTTGACCGTACTAATGACATCGGGATATTCGAAAGAAATACTGCGAATTATAAGCAATGGCAATAATTCTCCCCAGTCATTTGGGAAAAACCACCCTCGGAGCAAAAAGACTGAAACCTAATACCACCTGAGTTTCAGAAATCACTACACCAACACTAGCGCTGTGTTAATAGCATCATAAGGGTATTCATAACCCCTTTAGCACTCGTGAATTATAAAAAAAAAAAAAAAAAAATTTTATGCACTGAAACGCGTTCCTATTGATGAAAAAATGCAAGAACTTAAAACAAAAAATTATTTTATTAACACAAAAGACTTTTTGTAACTAAAAACATTGTTTAAAGACATTTTTACCTGAATTATAATTCATTTTTATTTATGCAGAAATATGTATCAACTTTGTGCTTAAGGACTACGATTTACATTTATCGCCAACTTAAACTGTACTGGTGTTTTCCCAAACAACATTTAAATGTGGATAACCGGGATTCCCCAATACATTTTTTTTTTATGGGGAATCCCCCAATAGACATTTTTATGATTTGTTCCGACTTCTACATATTTGAGATCTATTTGCTACCTATACGTGTTCAATCATTGCGTTATTTAATTTTTGCTAATTTAATTTAATTTTAACATAAAAAAATTGAAAACCGACTCTCATTTATTCGGAAAAATCTGTTTTATTTTTTTTCCGAATAAACGAGTTTTCCGAATTAAAGGGCTTTTACTGTATATCAAAGTGTGTTTCGCAATGTGGTTCAGTCCATAGACTTTACTTCAAACAATAAAGTGTTAAGAATAAAGAGGTTTTCGGTCCAAGTGATGCAAGTAACATTTACTCTTTAGTATTTGATTCCACTCAAGCATAAAAAGAAGATAATTGCATGCCAAATACTATTTTTTTTAACTTCAAAGTTTTATTTATAAGTCTGGAACGGGGAACACTCAAGTGAAAAGCTGTGAGTTTAGATATCATCTAGTGAAAATTAGTCTCTTGACGCTCATATACCATATTGGAATGATACACATCATACATGTATTGTGTCAATTGTAAGCAATGAGAGGCGAAGAAGAGATATTTCAGATTACATCTGGTTTGAAGATGGAAATGTAAACTCAATGCCCTCACCTCTGTCTGTTATCAATCGTGCATATTTCAGTCGGTAGCTAGAAGAATTATCTTAAAACCAATCTCTGGGGTAATTTTCAATTTCAAAATGCGCTTCACTTATGAAAACTGCAACCAACTGCAACAGATAACCATAACATCGAAACGTTCAACATATCTAGATTTTAATGCCATAAAAAGACTATAAAAATAAATGGATTAAGATATTATACTCATACACGAGTGTATATTTCCATTCCACACATCACCGGAGAAGATGAAATTTGTGTGAATATTTCATAAAACAATTTATCTGCTGAAATAAGTATTATTGCCAAGCCATTATTTTTAAAATATTGCTTATCATTGAATTTTATGACAAGTGTATTCAGACTTTTAAATGACAGTGTTAACGGTCTTATAAATTAGTCAATTTGTTAAGTTTTATTTATTCATGAAAAGTGTTGACAGTCATAATATAATTTAACGAAAATTATCATAAATCTAACATCAGTAACAATAAAATAGGATTTCGAATAAAAAAAAAAGAAATTGAAACATTCGTAGCCAGTTATTGTTATAGGTGTTGTATTTTGCCTAAAACTATGCTATACACAAGTTTGATATACATTTTAAAGCGACTAACTCATAACTCAGACATTAAATTAGCATAAATCGTTTGATATACAGAATATGAGCTTAGGACACGAGTTTGACTTGAAAGTTTATGTTGATGACAAATTGCGATTAATGATAGATAAATTCAAGTAATGAGATGATTTTTCGTAATCTCATGCGGCCATAAACCTAATATAAATCCCCTAGGGGTGAACAAACAAACTAGATTCGATTTATTGCCCTCGTTTGTAGCGAATTTTATTTGTAATCAGTGTTAAGTCTAAGTACTTTCTGTTTATGTTTCGTCTGATTTTTAGATAAGAATTAAAATGAAAGATTAGACCGCATTTCATAAGCCACATAGGACGAGAGGAAGTGATCAATAACAAAAGCAATTTCAGAATTGATTTTTGGATCTAATTCAATTGACCCAAATATGAATAAACTAACACACATCAGAAACATGATTTGCGGACGTGGACCATTTAATAGAAATCTTGAAGGTCTTGTTGATGACAAAAAGACAATCCCGATAGTATATGTAGTTTGCGTGCCCAGTTTGAAAATATTCACACATTGCTTAGGGCTATGAGCCACAAGTGAGAAAATAAACAAGTGACAAGGGCACACGTGAAAAAATTGTACATAAAACACAGAAACTAGGCTCTGTGGAAATAAAACTTCTTAGCTGTCGGTTAGAATCGGCTCCACTTTTCTCACCTCAGCCTTAGAAGATTACTGTCAATGCACGATTTCTCTTCAAAAAATCTGCAAACATGGCAAATACTGACAGTGTCTTGTCACAACTTTTTTTATCCTTCTTTTCCATTGTCAATGCTGTGTGCATCTCCGCATAGATACAAGGTCGCAAGAGCTTTTCACGTCACCGCTCTAAATCACTTACAACTTCCTAGAATTTCGTTATTGAATCAAGCCAGTGTTAGATCTCTCTCCTACCTCTCACTATTTTTGTTATGTGCATTGTGTCTTAACCCTTCCCATCGTTCACTCTCCACACTGCCATTTCTAAGTGTTTCACTTTTCGTTACACTATTTCTTAACATGTGAACCATTACTACCCTGTTGAAAAAGTTTTACTTCAAAAGTTATCTTCATGTGCTTCAGAGTATCGAAAAGCCAGTTCGCAGACTCCTCGAAATAATGAAGGAAGCCTTGACATAAATTTACAGGAAGGTTGTAGTAGACGTTTGTAATGATCCATTTTTGCAGCTACTTAATGGGTATCAGATAGGAAAATCACTGCATGAGTCTGGGGGGATGTTAGCTTAATTGACCATTGAGGAATGAACTATATTGTATGTAGGCTATGCTATGCCTTGAAAGAACTACGTGGAACTCTGGAAAAGATCCAATTCAATGATATGTTTGAACGTCTTAAGTCGTTTTGCACTTATCAGTGTGTTTCCGCTCCTGCAAATGGGCAATAACCAAAAGATTACACTAAACGAAATAAAGGAAAAGACTAATGAATTTCAAGTTTATTTTAAAGCGTTTATATGACAGCGTTTATCGTTTGGACCCGAGAAGCTTAATTCAAGAGGTGATGAAATATAGTGTCTAGTGCTTTGATCAGAATGGGACCTCATATTCTATCAACTGTTGGGTTGGGCATCATAAAAATCCAGCTCAGCAACTTCAAAAGGAATAGGGGCTAGCTTTTCATACAAATGGAAGGGACCTACAGTTTTTATTGCTGATTCCAAACGGCGAATTGCGAAGCTTGTGATGACAAAATATACTCTCTGGTGTTTTGTAGTAGGCGTAGCTGGGGAAAAACTTTTTAGTTTATAGTGAATTTGGTGTAATGCAGGGGGAGATAAAAATTCCATACAAACATTTTAAATTGAAACCGATAAAAATACCATGGAGCTCTTTAACTTCTATACTAAAATGTATAGGTGAATGCAACCAACCTTGTGGACCACCATTGTTTCACTGCAATCGAAAACTCCTACATAAGTATACTTTCTCAGACAACATCTTCTTTGCATCCGTATCATTATGCATTTCCTTGTTATCACTCAAGGCTACCTTAATGAAAAACTTGACAAGATGCCTTGCATGTAGTTTGCCAATACACAACACAACAACAAATCGAGAAATTTCATAACAAAGCCATATAACAATGGAAAAACCTATTAAAAACAAAGCAGTTCCGTGTCGTTAAACGGCAAAATACCAATTAACTTTTCGGGTTATTTTGCATCCGTCATAAAATCCAAATCTATTGTCAAATTATAACATGCCTACAGCATAACAGATGGAGATTCATGACAAGTTGATTGGATAATTAGAGGGGACCAATCTTAATTTGACACGAAGGCACACCGTAGAGAAGAATCAATAAATTTCACTTTCCAAACAAAGTCAACAGCGATTAAACGTCACTACGGCAACAATGACAAATAAATTATTCTCAATAGATGAAATTACGCAACTGCCGAAAGTCTTAAACAAAAAAAATTAACATAATTCGAGAGGAAAAAGTGAAATGGAAAGTCTTCGATTGATCTTCGATTAATTTATGCTAAATATTTACTAATTTTACCCACCCAACCAACAAAAAAAAAAGCAGAAAAACATCGGATTGGAGAAATTTATTTCAACAGCAAAAGATACAAAAATATCTCACAAAACACTTAACAGCTTAGGTAACAAAATTGAATCAAAAGTTCAAAACACAATCTCTCGGCCGTAGTGGGGGTCGTAGTCTATAGGTATCCATGTCTGGGTTTTGCAAAATTGGCGCGAAACGAATTTGACTAGAACCACACCAATTGAGGTCAAATCTGCAACCAGGATACTAGTGCTTCTCGTTCTCCACCTTTTCGGACGATGTATCTTGTTTGAGATTCTTTGCTTCACGCTTCCTGGTCGTATCGTATGAGTATCCACCACCCTCTAAGTTGTTGCTCAGCTGCTGTTCGATGGATTTTTCAATCGCCTCGGATGGGATTGCCGGTATGGAGCCGTCCGCTCTCTGCTCATTAGCCTTGTACTTAATGAAATACACTTCCGGTTTGTTTAGCTTAAAGGACTGCTGCTGCTGTTGTTGCTGCAGTTGTTGCAGCTCAGTGGCACTGGGCGAATCCGGCTTCTTGACCAAAACATACACCAAAGTTTGCTCTTCAATTTCGGGCAGCACGGGTACTGGGGGTGGTGTTGGTTGCGGTGGGCTGCGAACTAAAATGATTTTATAATGTTTCCTCGGAGGATAGCGGTATTGAGGTTGTTGCGGATACTGCTGGGGTGGTAGTTGCACGTAGATCTTCTTCTCCTCGACACCATCGTTGGGAATTGGGATTTGCAGCTGAATTGGTGGTTGAGCAAGAAATTGTTGCTGGTTGGATGACAATGCCGACACGGATGGTTGCTGCTGTGACACTGGAGGAACGTAGAAAGTTGGACTAGGCTTTGGAACAACATTTTTCAGATGTTGAAGAAAATCCTCACTAGCTGCACCCTTCACTCCAGACTGTGATGACGGCGGCAGATACTTTTGTTGCTGCTGCTGTGGCCTACCATCGGTTACAGTGAAGATCACAAAGAGTAGCGCGAGCACTTTCATTGCACGATCACCGATCAGTGACATTCTCGAGCGTAGTGTACACACGACTGCGCTGTGCGCTATCTCTATTGAATTACCACGCGCGCTCTCGATCGGATTTTACCACACTTTTTGTTTGTTAGATACTTAGATTGCAAACACTAATGAAATTCAATAGCCGACTGACTGCACGTGTGGGGAGTATTTCGTATTTATACCGGAGGAGGAAAAAGATACTTTATTTCAGAAGACAAGCGAAGAAGACGAGCGTGCCTCACACAATTAGTGGAACGAACAAGCTTCTTTCTGAATCGGAGTGCAAACGGAGTATGTTTCTCCTCGACGGTATGGCCGTGGCATATAGGCGCGCGACGTGGATCGATTGGTGGGCTTCTTGTACTGGTTTTACCTTATTGGTTTGTAGGTATCTATGGCCACAAACGAGTGCGCTGATAAAATATTCATCGATGAGATTAAAGTGCAACATTACATGTGTTGTCGTCTGGCGAACGACTGTGGCTTATTGTCGGTGTGCATTTTGATATGCAACCACTTGTGACTTAGTGGCCGGGAAGTGGGAAGCAAATCCCTTTCGATCATGTGGGCTAGAAGAGTACCTACACTTCCATTTCAGTATTTCTTATTTCCTTGTTATGTTTGGCGATATGGTGGTTTCACACACGAAGAGAAGTGAGCAATACCTTTTACTCTATTTACATTCATCAGTGGTCTAATTGAAACTACTCTCACTAGCGATACGCGGATGAGTATGAAGAACATGAGTAATAGTGACAGACAGTATGTCATGGAAGAAAGAAGAGATGGAAGCAACTTTGAAAGTTGCGAATTAACGTTTTTGCATCAAAACAATAAATTTGAATTTTATGAGACAAAGTGCTGATTTTATGGATTTCCTGACTCGTTAATGAGGCCAATGTCTTCGAATGTCTGGCAAACGCGTGTAACTATAACAGTCTTTGTAGATTAAGGCCGCCAGCGTGTGAATTTGCTGCGTCACTTTAGGCACTTTTATGCACAGTACCGGTTATCAAGTCGATAAGGTTTTTCTAACCTATTTGTAAACCTTGAAATAAGAGAGTCGATATAAACACAATGCTTATGAAATTAATTAGTATCTTATTGAAATTAAGTTACAAGGCTCCCTGTACTTAAAATTATGTACAGATGTAGCAACCGGATTATCCAAAGAGAACTATTTTTATTACTTCTTGAAGCTGGAGAGCTAACTTTCTTGACCGGTGATCGAAATCAGGCTTGCAGAAGTTTGGAATACGTGCAAAAATTAAGTCCACAAAATACTGGCATCTAACAATCTAGACGTTCAGTCCTCGATTACGGATGCAAGCGACTTCGGCATAAAGTCGGAAACACTAACTCTGAAAAATCAGAGAACAAGGTCGTGATGAATAATACATACCTACTTTGTTGCGAACCTAAACACTACGTTCATAGGAGATTGTCTTTGAGAAGTTGAACAAACTACTCATTCAGACTTGTTAAAGTAGACCTTTGACAAGTACCTTACTAACACAGTGACCAACACGTTGATTTTCTCTGTCTAAGCGTGTGCACGGTTTAAGCGTACCCACGGATAATCCTGTTCTAAAAGTGAACAATCCTGGATTAGAGTTTCCATTACTTCATTGAATTTTAAAGTGAGACAGGAAAAGAGAGGTTGACTTATAAATTGGTGGCAGAACCGAAATGGGTGATTGTTAAGATTATACGCGCATCCGCACTGTACTAAAGCTAAAAAAAAAACAACTATTAAACAGGTACATTTGTAGAAACTTTTTATTACTTTTCTTATCCCGAGTTTCTTGAATTTTTTATCCTGAGTTGTTTTTTTGTTTTTTTTTATATATAATTCACTAGCGCTAAAGGTGTTATGAATACCCTTATGATGCTATTCACACAGCGCTAGTGTTGGTGTAGTGATTTTGGAAACTCAAGTGGTATTAGGTTTCAGTCTTTTTGCTCTGAGGGTGGTGTCCAGAATGACTGGGGAGAATTATTGGTTCTGTTGCCATTGCTTATAATTCACAGTATTTCTTTCGAACATCCCGATGGCATTAGTAGTTGCTAGATCTTCTATCTCTAATAATTGTGTCTTCGTGTATATTCCAATGTGGTACAATGGTGCGCTAAACTCTGATTCTCACCTAGCTTTGAGGGCACAACTCAAAAACCATTCAAAGTCTTATTATCATCGCAAGCTAATATATTGAAGGAAGAAGAGCTCGGTTTCACTTTTCCCCTTATTTTTACTGCAATTTTGGCTCTTGGTTTACTGAAGTACAGGAATTCAGTTTTTGGCAGACTAATCGTCTTTTGAATACAATAAGTTTCATGGTACTGAATTACCAAATTGAACAGAAGAAGACTTATTGAGGATCCTGTGTATGTAGACCGACATGCCTGGTCTTACTTTGATTTTCGTATCATTAGTCCAACATGTAGACATGATTGCTTTTTATTATGTTGAACATACTGTATTTTTAGTTATATTCACAAAAACCAGTTATGAACGTGTGCCAGCCTGATGTTTGAAATGACATTGCGTAAGTATGACCAAAGAAATGCCCACGATACCACCCACAGCGATTATGCGAACACAATTTTAATTGAATGGAAATATGTGTTATTGCAGCCAAACCTTTGTAGCGTCTAGTACTACTTATAGCATGTTGGCAGTAATTGAAAGGAAAAAAACAAAATTATAAATAAAAATAATAGGGAATCGGAAAGAAATAAAAAAAAAATGGAGAGATTGTTGGCAATGGCTTAATCATTTAATTGATCCGAATAAAGGTGGATAATACGCGGTTCGATTTGGAAGGAAATGTGGATTTTTTCTAAGCCAGGTAGCTTTATGCAAAATTGTAGTACAATTTGGTATTTTTTAAAAGTGACTTTCATCACAAATCTGGCCATGACTTGTGCAAAGCAAAGGATATCAGCAAAAGTATATTTCACCCTTTTTTAATCTAGCAATACACCTGAAATGTATAATATGTTTCTTCGAAAGGTTTTGAATAATGGACTCTTGTATTACTTTTCCAATTGTCATCCAAACGGCAGATTGGACTAGAAGACAGTAAACAAAAACTTCCTTCTATTTGGTGCAGTTTGAACCTTCCTTCCTGATTAAGAACATTTTTCGGGCACTGATCCTGTACTTTCATCATCTTGTTAAACACACTGTTGTGAAATATTAAGCATCTCACAAAAACAAAAACAAAAAAAAATTTAAACAACATGTGCCGGCTTTCTGTGGAGATAACCATGTTATATTTCAGCTTACATAACCTGAGAAAGCTCAAACAGAAAAGAAAGATCGAATGAAGACAAAAAAAATAAAAAATGAAAAATCGTAAACATAGATACCTACTCCACAACCGCATCTTAGACCACAATAAGAAATGAAATAAAAAGCTCAAGAGTACCAATTTCACAAATGAAATCAAATAAAAAACTTTCCTGCGATGTAGTTCAAATTAATAAACCCAAACAAGATCACCTCGGATGGTTGCTTTGGTGGCTCTTCTCATAATATATGTTTATTTGTGAACCAATATTGGTAGTCTGCTTCAAGATTGAAGAAGAAAGTGTACGCTTAAGAAAGAAAACCCGACCGAAATTTCTCTGATCTTTGATTTAAAGCTTTTGTCAGTGTATTTGACCTTTGCGTGATGCAATGGCAGCAGTGAAGATTCATTTGCCAGGTGTGGCATGGCGACCACAAACCAAAAATAAAAGAAATAGTCTTCACTGCGTTTGTAGATCTTTTATTGATGAGTTGGACGAGATCGTCTAACGATGATGGAATCGGTGCGTGCATTAATTAGTGCATGTCAAAACGCATTTCAAGGTTCAGATCATTAGTTGCCTGATTTCATCAAATTGATTATCTAAATTCAATTGTGATAGCAAGTGGTGGTGTAAGGACTTTTAGTTCGAAAGTATTAGTAGGGGAAAACAAGAAAGATGAGTTCAGAAAGACTCGTGTTTATGTGCTGATGGCGCCTAAAGTTTTGTAAACATGATGAGATTAGTAGAGAATATGCCGGCAATACCGGCTGCCATCAAACATTGTACATGCTAGTGGCAACACTCAACAGATTTTGATAGCAGATACATTTCTGTGCTATAAATGTCAACACACTTAGACCAGCAGTAGAATAATTGTGATACAGCAGGTTGAAGTGGTTGCTTGCAACTAAGTGCAGACACACTTAGACCAGGAAATAGTCGATTGTGATATTATAGAATAGGTTGGCAAGACTGAGGGCTATATAGTTCTAAAAAAGAACGAAATAACTTCTACGATTAACGAGAAGTCAGATTCGTATAGTCACAGGCTTCCTAACCGGACACTGTCGGGTTAAAAAACATCTCATGACTATGGGAATAGCACAAGACAACACTTGTAGAATGTGCAACGAAGACGAAGAATCAGCAGAACACATACTGTGTCACTGTAACTGTCTCACAAAAACACGTCATCGTTTTCTAGGTAACCACTACCACTAGCCGGTTTTATCACTCACTCCGGAATCATGGAGGAGCTTTAAATAGAGGATATCACAATAGGCCCACCTGTGGCCGCAGTGATAAGGGACTAGTGCCCACCTCACCTACCAATCTAATCTAATCTAGTTCTAATAATATTGAAATATTAGCACGACAACTTACAGCAAGCACAGCCCTAAACCATTATCACTGAAAAAATCGATAAGAAAGATACCGTAAGCGGGCTTATAAAGAATATTCAACTTCACACTATAACCTCATCTTACATTCAGATGGTTGGACCGCCAATCAAATCAATCGCATGATTGTTAACGGACGAACTTTCATGTACTTTGTGGCAACCGAGTCGATTAAGTATGATGACAAAATGTGATGCGGCGTATGACGCACCCGGAAGGTGACATCAAACGTTAGACTCTTATGGAGTACCTTGAGGACTCTAATGACTCTAATGGAGTACCCTGAGGAAATAAACAGTGCATGTGAGAAAATTTTGTTAGGAAGCCATTGAATAGTGGATCCAACGCAGCATCATTTAATAAACTCTAACCGAGACCCTAATGAGCTAACACTTACTGTTGAGTGAACACATCAACAATCAACAATCGAAAAATCAAGAGGAAGTTCAGTAAAAAAGCAAAGTGCATGACAACGGTTCAGCCGATGATTAAATTTGGACTATCATCCGGTATCATTACAAGAGAAATTAACTTCTGTCTCAGCCAATCCAGGAGAGGCCATCTAGACTATATCGTATCACATTTCCTTCCAATCACTATCAACACCTTTGGACAGCATAAAACCTCTATATGAAACGACGGCCATAGTAAATGACGATAAGCGATTCTTGGAATTGCCCAAAATGATACACGATCGAGTCAATTTTGATTGACCATGTCTATCATCGGAACGTCTGGTATAGCTATGAAATTGATATAAATTCCACTTATCCTTCGCTATTGCCTCCCTCTTTCGTTGTCACCGATGGCTTACACAAGCCATCACATTCTACCTATTAATGCAGTATTCTGAGCACGATTTCTTCCGAAAAGAGAAAACTCATTTTATCTTTTGTTTAAGTTTCGCCTTTTGAAATTTCCTTTGCAACATTTACAGCATGTCAAGGACACGCGAAATACGTAGAAACTCAACGCAGAACATATTCGTAGAATCAAGTAAAAATTATGTATCCTTCATCCTCACGGAAGAAATCCTTAATAATTTCTTAAAAAGAAAATCCATTCCCATGGAAATGTAATAAACTACACCACTGCTGCATCCGTTCTGCATTGTGTAACATCTGAATCGGTAAATCCTAACAAATAGACGCTCTCAGTAGAACACACACAAATTTAATTCTTTACTCCCATTATTCTCAGCTTTCTCCCCGAAATTTAGCGTACATGCAAGAAGCTAAATTATCCTCATCTGCTGTTACATCTCTTCGTTGGTAGTATATCAGTTCGCCGAAAATTCTCATCAGGTACAAGATGTATGTATCCGCCTGTCATATTCCCCGCTCGCCTTCATCCACCCTAATAATGCAATCCTCGCACCCGAACTGGCTCTTCAAAATATGAAATATCCCTTTTCTTATCCCTATGCATATCCTTTCAGCATTTGCTACATGGAACACAATTATATTTTCAGCACCGTTTGTTAAGTAAGAAATAATATTCTTCGCCCGCAAGTGCACACGGTAATAGTGATGGTGATGGCGATGTACGCCATGAAAGGCGAAGTAAGATGCCGACGACGACGGTATGCACATGCACGATGCTGTGTCCCGCACCGCCAACGGAAAGGAGAACAACTAGATGAATAATAATGCATGGCGAATGCATAACCATTAATAATTTGAATCCTTCCTGGTTCAGCAGCCAACAACCAACATTGCGATTTATAAAATCATCCAGCAATGTCGAGGATGCATTATATGGTGTATCCCTCATCTGCTGGATGCCGTATATCATCAACACGCATACATTTAAAGTATCGAAACTTTAGAGATGCCAAATGCGCAAAACAAAGAAACTGTTTATAGTGTTAGTTGAAGGGAAATTCGCAGATTTTCTTTTACAGTTTAGGGATTTAAAAAAAAAAAATTTCTCCATAGGGTATATCATTCCTCTACCTCAAACGTAGTGCATGCATATACCTTAAGAAAAACGAAAATCCCGGATATGGCTTTGGTTGGTATATGCTTGAGAACTTGTTTTCCCCAGTCCTCATTAGTTGCTTCTAATGACCATAATTCTTGTAGTGTAAAGTTTTTGAAGGGTGTTGTGAATATCTGCATAGACTGGAACTCTCCCATTTCTGCAATTTTCCGAAAAGGGTTTGTTTTCTTCCCAGCAAGCAGGTCGCATTCGTCTCAGACTGACATTTATCAAGAATATGTTGTTGTTCAGTTGAGGTCGATCTTGTTAGTGTGGTGGCAGTATTTCAAAATGACGTTGGACCTTTCTATGATTAAGGTAGTAAAGATTGCAGGTTTGGTTGCGCTCGACTTTCCATACCAATCCTTCTTCAATTTTATTGCAACGAGCTCCTAAAATTGGATGAGTCCCGCCGCATTCGTTCTTGAGTTATCCTAAAGGAATCATAAAACAGTTCAGTTCTTTCTTCTCTATTGTCCTGGACCCCAGCACTGATATTCAAAAACTCTCCTACCTGAAGCATTGTTGCCCATCGGTGGGGTTGTAAAAGACCCGTGGAGATTCCTCAAGAACCTTCATTAGCTACTGAAAAACCACGATTTGTCTTCGTTAACTTTAAGATCAATTTTGCTCATCTTATATGTATTTAATTGTTATGAACGTTACTACGACGGCGCATTGGGAACAAGGGATAATATTCTAAGTGATGACCTCCTAGTCCGTTCCTAAGTCATTCTTTATGAAACTTGGAAATTTCTTTTCGTAGCAAAATAACGCCACGAAAACACAGGTTAGGTGAGGTGGCTTTCCTTGTAGAGCCAGATGAGCCTTTGCTGCCTCATAAAGTGGTCTGAAGAAGTCATTCAATGACCTCTGACTTTTTCATGAAGAAACCAAAGTATTGTTTTGGATTGCAATGAAAGTTGTTATTACTAGGGAATATCATTCTTTTTAGGGTAGTGCTTCAAATTTCAAAACAAAATGTTACCTGTGTGTTGCGCAGATATCATATCTAATAACGTGGAAAATCTGAGCAATTTTGGTGTAGGTTTTCTTGCGTGATGACGTGACAAACATACAGATAGACATTATGTAGATGATTTTGCGATTAAAACTCTAAAATTGTTTAATAGTTTGGAAGCTGTGAGTGAATGAGTATTTTAAGCAGCACTCCAAGTTTAAAATAAGGACAACACTAACAAAACACTAACAAAATTTGAATTACAATCAACCTGTAGAATATAATTCCCCCAAAAAGTAAAGTACAATAAATTACATTCTTTTCCACGAAAACATATATTTATCTACGTATGTACATAGTTTTCCTCTACTGTTTCGATATAATCTGTAAAATTATGTTGTGAAACGGCATCAAGTCATGGTACGAATATGCTCAACAAAACGACAAAGAAAAAAGAGTTGGATACCTGCAGGATGACAGGATGAAATAAAAATGATAAAATTACTCAAACGAAATAACCATACGTTTACAGGAGTATACCATTGTGTTGCTGTCAGAAGAACTCATCCTGTGGAAAGTAATAAGTTTTTTCCAAAAAAAAAAGTTCGTTTATATGAAGTAATATACCTACATAGCTGTACGTGGTTGTAACATGTTATTTTCTATAAATGTGTATATACAGTATTATCGATAAAAAAAAGATTGTAATTTGATGAACAACAAGGTGTATGCTTGTGGTTTAAATGGAAACCCTTGTGTGGTGAAAGACCGTAATTCGTGTGGAGTTATTAAAAATTTAACAATGGATAAATATCGAAAAATGGCGTGTGAAAATGATATTTCCGAATGCGTTTGGTGGCATTGGGTTACGAATGGTTTCTGATGGTCCTTTCTTGTTAAATTTTTAAAGGATATTTATTTCCTGAGCGTAGATCCTGGCACAATGGCTTGTAATCTGCTTCCACTTATACAGGCCTTTTGGGAAAATACAACTTATCCCACCGACCGGATCGAGTTATTGTTAAGATACCAAGGTACTAAAGCTTTGTCCGTTTATTCAACTTGGCTGGCAGAGCATGCGTCAACTGCATTAACACGCTGCTCATCATTCTTGATTTATCAGCCGAGTACACTTCACTGTGATACAAAGTAGTCCTTCGTATGGAATTCTGAGGGTACATGGCTAGTTAGAAGCCCAATAATAATGTGGAAACCAACAGTTTTGGCAGAAGTAGTGTTCCAGGCCAAAACGTAGTCACAGCTAAAATACAGCATGCTATGTCGACCTCCAGTTGGCTTGCTGATAGCACGAGGGTATACATTGATTTCCATTCTCTGATGCGCAATTCCTGGTGAGTAAATTCCCTCTATTACTTTACACCGGCAATCAGCATTTAAAAAATCCAAGTCTTTAAGCTCTTCAGCCTCACCATTAGGAGGTGAGCTGCTATCTCCATAAGAAAAAGATGTCCCAGGCTTGCCTGCAATGTTAGGCGCTTGTTTTCTCTAAAACTCGAACTAAGACGAGGATTTAAGAACAAGGCACACTAGTGGTCTTTTTAGTGACAAACAACTTTTTTTCTATAAATTTAACAAGTTTGCTTGAAAACCGAACCCCCAAGTCCAAGTCTTTGTCAGTTCCACCAATAATATTTGAAAGGATCTCAATAAATTCAAATTAAAGCATTAATGACTATTCCATGTCCCAAAAAAAAAAAAAATTTTTTTTTCCCGACTTAAAAGTAAGTTCAACGTACTTTTTTCGTGCTTGCATGGGGATTTGCATTCCTTATCGACATCTGAAAGGATACTGTTGATAGCTGCCAAAGGCATTTCATTAGTGACGAAGACTTTAAGTTGCTTTTGATGTCATGGTAATTCGTAATTTTTTGTTCAATGTGGGCTTATTGCAAAGTCTTTCAGTGGAAAAGGGTTTAATGTGTGGGCCATAAAATGGATTCGGAGCTCTTTTTTTTTTGTTTGTATCAAACAGAGATGAAGCTAATCATGGAAGGGTACAGTAAATATTCAGCAGACTATTTGCCTAAAGGCATTTTGAAAGTTGTTTGTTTTTAATATAAGTATACAGACATCGAATGGGAGTCCTTGCTACACAAAGTCAACTGAAACAGTGCTCCTTAAAATATAAAACGAGCAAAATGTCTCGATCATTTTGAAAGTTACCTCGTGGAGAACTAACCGAGACTAACTGCACCACTTTGGGCTGTGAAAACAATTACAGATGCCAATTTTCTTATTGACCCTTACAGGCTGTTAGGAGTTAGGATATTCAGATTTCTTCCTCTTGGAAACCAGAAAATCCCAACTCTCATCGACTAATAGCGGCCAATACGTCCGTACAACACTTCAATTTCACCACCCTGCATCGGTCTCCTATACATCCTACAACTTGTTCACACGACGCAGCATTCACACCAGCTCATCTTCCTTTAGTTTATCTTTCAACTCGTCCAGACAATGCCTCAATCACTCCAGACTTCATCGTTCTAGTTTCTGCATGTTTCCTCGAAATAGCTACCGATGCATGGTGGTTTTAAATGTTTTTGGGTTGTGGTGATAAGGAAATACAGAGCTACGTAGGTCTATTCCACATTCGCGTTGTACACCGAAGGAAAGAATCCCTATATTTGAGAGAAAAATCGAAGGTAAGCTTAAGGGTAAACTGAAATGAACTCGAAGCACGGTGTGTGTTGCGGTAGCCCTAGCTATTCCGTTAGAGCTCTGTTTGTAGAAAAATCGATAAAACAGTGAGAGACAGGAAACATTTCTTTGGTGTCTAAGCGACTCGACTTTGCAATGCCCCTGTCACCTACATATAAGCCTTTTAGCGCAGTTTTTGAATTCTGCATGCATGGTTCTAGGTGGACCAGGCCAGATGTGGGTATTCAAATTTAAAGCCAGATCAGAAGGGATAAAGCACTTTTTGCATGCTTTAAGGAATACGCCGAAATATCTCACAAAGCCAAATACATATTATGGGTATCGTAAATGCCAAGTTATCTATGCTTGCGGCATAAGTACATATAAATTACTGTCGTACCGTAAGTCATCGTTTCAAATGACGTTGTGTTGAAGAAAATATAAGAGGACAATCATTATCCTACATTGTGCCAATACAATGGTCAGCTCTTAAACCTAATGGGATATTGAAAACGCCATCACTGCTTTCAGTTCCACCTGCAAAACCTAATCTCTTCTAGTGAATGTGTGGATTTAAATCTTTCCATTTAATCTCTTTTGGCATTTTCCCAGATTAAAACACCCTTGGGTTACCAAAGCATGTTAGCGCCACAAAGGTGTTAATAGGTTAAGCACATTTTTTCGACTCTCAATCGTTCAACATTTAGCTTTCGGGGATAACCTCAGGGACCGCACAAAGAGCCGACCAAGAGGTATTTGTTCATTAACGAAATTCAAATGTTGTCACTTTCAAATCACTGAATGTGTCTACCGAAACCACATTTTAAATTTTGTTTACGTTTGTGAATGTGCATAGCTTCACTCTGGTAGGACACATTTAAGAGAGTTCCTCGTGGTTGGTATATATTTGCAGAAAGTCCAACTAGTCACTAACTCTATTTGTGTCTGTGTGGGAATGCAGCAGCCACCAAGAGTGCTACACACAAGATTGATAGAAGGACAAATAAAGCGCTGAAATCCCCTTTTTCGAAGGCTGTGTGTGTGTTTGAGGAATATTTTGCAGAAAACATTCCCTTTGACGTGATCCTTCTGTTTGTAGTTTTGTATTTGAAGTTTTTTTTTTTTAAGTGTAGTGGGTCAACCACACTCTAAGTTAAATTGTCTGCAAGCAGTCAACTCCAATTGAAAGCATCTCACGGTAATGGTATGCGGGCCTTGTATTAAGGTGACATTAATGGCAGACGCTGGTTAGGTGTCACTTGGGGAACGGGCGATTTGAAATTATTCACATGAGACATGAGTTTCGTAGACGTGAATGTTTCGAATACGAAGTATGGATGCACGATGGTGCGTGTTATATATCACATCCGACAGTTATCGTCTTAAGTGAATACAAATGCGAATTTGATGACGAATTCATTACAATACTCGTAGAAAATGAAAGGAATTGTCATCTGGTTTTATGGCGTCCAGCAACAGCTGTACATTTTAATGTAAAGTGGGGACATTATACAGTATATCAAACTTTATTCAAAATTAAATCGTTAAAAGGAATCACTTTCATGCACAAATGTTTTCTTAATTCACACAAACACACAATCTACTTTTCTTGGCTCAAAAGAGCTTCGAGCTGTTCACATGACTAGCTAAGAAACCGGCTACTTACGATCATTGCACTGAGTTACATTTTGAACAAAAGCTTTGCGGCAGAGTCTCTATTATTGGAGAGTTCTTAAGTGTCGTTGTCCATAGATAATTGGACGCCGCATAAAAAATATACTAAGCAGTTCTGGTCCTTCCATACTGAGTCGCTCTGTATGCCTCTTGTTTCGCTGCGTGTGCTTGTCAGCATTCTTCCTCAAAATTGGGTTTTCATTATGGTGATCGAGAGGCGCTATCTATGATGGTTCTTTTTTTGCAGTATTTCCACTGGCCTTCAGTGCTTGAAACTAGCGGCATAGGAACTTTTGAGGGATTAAGGAACTTTGGAGGCTATGACTTGGGATTATGTAGCTCTCCGGTGTTAAATTGTATCTCCCGTCATAATTTCGACAAATTTGCAAATTTTAAAAACACAAAATGGGCTTAGCATCAGCACCTAAAATAACGCAACAAAATGAGTGAAGTGGTAATCGAAAAAGAAACTGCAAAAAATAGTATGAAATTGGGGGCGAAGAAAAAATGTCTTCCAGCATTAGCCGTTAATGACATTTTTTTCTAATACCCAATTTTGTTCTGGGTGGGGCATCTGTATATTCTTAATTTTGTGACAGCAGGGTCTAGGCACTCTTTTTCCAGGTATTTTTCTGTCTAACGGGACGATCACTTTCGTAATTAAGTTTTTATCCAGGCGCCTAATGCTATACTACAAAAAAAAACAAATGGCGTTTCATCTGTGACACAATTATGAATTTTGTATTTTTTCGAACATCGAAGACTCCAACCAAATTGTGGCAAATTACATTCCACAATTCGAGATCAAATTAAAATTTGAAAACCTGTTCTCCTATAGATAAATAATTGCGTCCAGCATTGGTACAAGTTGAACTTTATATTTACGCTATTTATCTGAAATTGTACACCAAATACCTATTGGTTGTGAATAGATTCTTTAAAATTGGTAAGCATCTCCCTTTGGGTACATGTAAATGTAACGTTGAACATGTTAACATTTGAAATAATCAATGTCAGTGAAGAATGTTAATCGAATTGAGATTAGGACGTATGCCAAAAGGCACAGTTTGACAGGTTTTGAATAGAATAGAAGCAAATCGATTATGGACGAAATACTGAAATACGTACGTCAAAAACAACCACATCCTGTTTCCTGACTATGGAAACAATTTTAAGGGTGCTAATGAATATCTGTTGTAATCGAGTTAAGATGTATGCACGTATGTATGCCTAGAATCTTCTAGTAGTCACAGATGAACAGATTTGTTAGAGAAGCTATTAATCATAAACATGTCAACGGCTAGATACATATGTATGTGGGTAGGAATGTATGGAAATACGAAAGATAAATCAGTTTAAGAGTCTTTAATGAACAACAGATTTAGGAGTGTAATTGATTTTCAATAAATTGATATTGCAAAGTGTGAATGTATATAGATTTGATAAATTCGGTTCAAAGCAACTAGGGTAGATGATTTCGTTGTTGATTAACTTAAAGATGTTATGAATCTTTGCACTTTAAGCGTTAGTGTACTTCGTTAACCATTATCATCACCTCATATTGAAAGTGATCAAAGTGACAAAGTTAGGAAGTAAAAATATATGAAGAAATGAGAGAGTCAAAACTGCAATAGATTTCGTTTTTTCTTTGTAAGGACGCCGATAAGTATCCTTCAGTAGGAATAAATCCAACAATCTCATGCCACTTCATCGAAAGGAAATACGAATCGTTTTAGGCGTTCTTACAGGCACTGTGGATAGAAACTCATGCCGAATCGAACGGATCCGTAAGCCATCTGATGGGCGACTATCCAAAACTAGCAGATAGTAGGTTCTTCTATGCCCTGAAGGACCTACCTATCGCTGATTAGGAAACTCTTAAAATTCCTATCACTTTCTAATTGGCTTCCAAATTAACCGTGCAATCAGATGTTGATGTATGTAGTAGGACACACAGGAAATCAACCAACAAACAATCTTTTTCTGTAAAAACTAAGAGGAGGTGCTAAGAATAAAGGAGTAAAGAGACTAAAAACAACTTTGGAAATGATTTAAATTTTTAGCTCACTTTAGCTTGACCACACTTATGTAATATTGAATTTCCGAAAAATCGTAGTTGTTCCATTAATGACGTTCAAATTTTTTTTTTTTATAATTCACTAGCGCTAAACTTACTTACTTTAGGCGGCGCTACAGTCCGGGGTGGACCTGGGCCTCAACCAACAAGCGTCCCCAGCCAGCTCGATCTTTAGCTAGCTGCCTCCAGTTTCGCACGCTAAGTTGGTTGAGGTCCCCTTCAACTTGCGCGCGCCTCCTGAGTCGCGGTCTTCCTCTACTGCGCTGTCCCTCGGGGGCGGATTCGAAGATTTTTCGGGCCGGAGCATTGGTGTCCATCCGCTCTACATGACCCAGCCACCTCAGTCGTTGGACCTTCACTCTTCTGGCTAAGTCGATGTCGCTGTACAGCCCGTACAGTTCGTCGTTGTATCTCCTCCTCCACTCACCGTCTATGCAGACGGGACCGAAAATCACCCGAAGAATTTTCCTCTCGAAACAGCCAAGAGCACCCTCATCCACTTTTGATAAAGTCCATGCCTCTGCGCCGTAGAGGAGGACTGGGATTATTAAGGTCTTATATAGGGTCACTTTTGTTGTTCGAGAGAGGGCTTTGCTAGCCCAAAGAAGCAGCGATTGGCAAGGGTTATTCTTCGTCTGATCTCAGCGCTGATGTCATTGTCTGAATTGATAGCGGATCCTAGGTAGACAAAGTCCTTAACTACCTCAAAGTTATATCTGTCGAGGGAGACGTTCTGTACGAGACGTCGGTGTTGAGTGTCCTTTCTTGTTGACAGCATATACTTGGTCTTGCGCTCATTTACCGTTAAACCCATCTTTGCCGCCTCCGTCTCAATATTCGCGAAAGCGCCACTGACATCACGCTGCTTTCTTCCGATTATGTCAATATCATCGGCGTATGCGAGTAATTGGACGGACTTTTGAAAGATTGTGCCTCTTGTGTTGACGCGCGAGTTTTGCACAATTCTTTCAAGAATGATATTAAAAAAGTCGCATGACAGCGCATCGCCTTGTCTAAATCCTTTTTTGACATCAAAGGTCTCGGTGAGTTCCTTACCGACCTTGATGGAGCAGCGTGCATTCTCCATCGTCATCCTGCACAAACGGACGAGTTTTGCAGGGATGCCAAAACTAGACATAGCTCTGTATAGCTCGTCTCTATAAATGCTGTCATACGCGGCCTTAAAATCGATGAATAGATGGTGTGTATCGATTTGGAGCTCATGGGTTTTTTCCAAGATCTGCCGTAGTGTGAATATTTGGTCGATGGTGGACTTTCCTGGCCTAAAGCCACACTGATATGGACCAATCAGGTTGCTGGCGAACGGCTTCAGACGTTCACACAATACGGCAGATAAGATCTTGTAGGCGATGTTAATTAGACTAATACCTCTGTAGTTGGCGCAGTTTAGAGGGTCTCCTTTCTTGAGGATCGGACAAACAATGCTGAGGTTCCATTCATCGGGCATACTTTCTTCCGACCATATTTTACAGATGAGTTGGTGTATGCTCCTTACCAAGTCCTCGCCTGCTGCTTTGAAGAGCTCGGCAGTCAGGCCATCTGCTCCAGCAGCTTTGTTGGATTTCAGCTTAGATATGGCTATCTTCACTTCATCCAGGTCGGGTGGACGGAATTGTTGGTCTCCATCGTCCAAATTGAAAGGTTCATTCTGCCTGACAGCGGTATTTGGTTCGTCGTCGCCGTTATACAGTCTACAGAAATATTCCTTCCAAATCCTCAGCATCGACTGCGATTCTACTACTATGTTCCCTTGCTCGTCTCTACAGGCTTCGGTTCGGGGTTTGTGTCGTTGGCATGTATTTTTTACCTATTGGTAAAACTTCCGAATTTCATTCCTGGAGTAGCATCTCTCAATTTCCTCGACCGCGCGCTTCTCATGCTCCTTCTTTTTTCTCCTGAGAAGCCGGTGCTCGTCTCTCCTCTTCTGCTCATAGAGCTCGTGAGCAGCTCTGGTCCTTCTATGCAGCGCCGCTTTGTATGCATCTTGCTTGACTGCATGTGCTTGCCTGCACTCGTCGTCAAACCAGGGGTTTCGTTTTGGTGGCCGAGTGAAACCCAGCACATCAGAGGCGGCATCTCTGATGGCTTTTTGGCAGTGTTGCCACTGGTCTTCAATACTTGATGCTGGCAGCATAGGACCTCTTAAGAGATTGAGGGAGACTCGATCGGAAAAGGATTTGGCGATCTCTTGCGATTGTAGCCGTCCGACGTCAAACTTCCTCGCAGTATTAGCTTGTCTTTGCGGTGCTCGGGATATCCGCACCCGTACCTTGGCTACAACAAGGTAATGATCCGAGTCGATGTTGGCCCCTCGGAACGTTCGGACATCCATAATACTGGAGGAGTGCCTTGCGTCGATCGCAATGTGGTCAATCTGGTTGACGGTTGATTGATCAGGAGATCTCCAAGTCCCCTTATGAATATCGAGATGCGGGAATCGCGTGCTAGCAACGACAACGTTACGCCCCGCCGCAAAGTCGATTAGCCTGAATCCGTCATCGGAGGTGGTGTCGTGCAGGCTATACTTTCCGACAGTACTACCAAAGATGCCCTCCCTTCCTAGCTTGGCATTAAAATCGCCAAGGACAATTTTAATGTCATAACTAGGGCACTGCTCGTAAGTCTTGTCCAAGAGCTCGTAGAAGCTATCTTTGGTGTCGTCATCTTTCTCCTCTGTGGGGGCGTGCGCGCATATGAGGCTAATGTTGGCAAATTTAGCCTTGATACGGATTGTTACGAGGCGTTCGTTAACATGCCGAAAACTCAAGACTTCTTGCCTAAGTCTGCCTCTAATAACAAATCCGCATCCAAATAAGCGCTGCTTTTGCCGTCGAAAGCAATCGCCGTAGTAGATGTCGCAGTTTTTCATCCTCTTTTTGTCCGGCCCATCCCATCGCATTTCTTGAATGGCGGTAACGTCTGCTTTGCAGCAGTCTAGGGCCTCCGCTAGTTGTTCGGCTGCACGTGGCCTATTAAGGGACCTAACATTCCACGTACAGATCCGAAGTTCGTTGTCCTTATTTCGTTTGCAAGGGTTGTCAACAGTAGATCCGTCCGTATCCGAGGCTTGTGGTTGCTTCGTAACTATTGTTTTTTTCCATGGCCGGGCAGTTACCCCGGCGGCACAACCCCCAACCTGGAGGGCCAGTTCCATTTTAGAAACCCCTAGGACGAGGGGTCGGTTAGACCGAAGCCAGTAGCCCATTCGGGGATGTGAGCGCTGCCGTTGGTCCATTAAGGGCTCATCCGCCACCATCTCTTTTCCAAGACCCTGACTAAGTCTCGGAAATCCTTACCGGCCTGAGCTCCAAATATGTTGGAGTAGCCCGGATAAGGTTTTGTTTTATTTGTTCCGGGATTTCTTCACCGTTGATTTCATCTGGGGAGTTCATCCGCTGTCCCGTTTATAGTGCTGCTATTTTTGTCTGCTGGTCAGCACTCGCGCTTATAAGTTTGGCAAGTCGAGTCCGGATGGACATCGACCAGTACCCGACGGTTACCACTTGGAGGTAAAATAAGCACAATTGATGTGTAGAAACAGTTACAACACTGGGCATCGCCAAGTTGACACCTCTCAGTGCCTACCCTATTTCTACAACATCCAACCATCACATGTTGCGCTAAAGAGGTTATGAATATCCTTATGAAGCTATTCACACAGCGCTAGTGTTGGTGTAGTGATTTTGAAACTCAGGTGGTATTAGGTTTCAGTTGTTTGCTCCGAGGGTGGTGTCCAGAATGACTGGGGAGAATAATTGGTACTGTTGCCATGGCTTATAATTCTTAATATTTCTTTCGATCATCCCGATGTTATAAGTACACAAGTAAAGTTAGGAATGTAGCTTGATGAGATTGAACAGAATGAATAAGGTCAGTGTAGACACATTTTGATGACCAATCAACATGGCATTTTTGTCTTCCTTTCTTGTTGTAAGACTTTAAGCCATCGGGATGTCTTTCGGAACATGTTAAGACTAGAAATTGAGATACCACATAGTTCTTGAATATGGAAGTAGTAGTTTCCTAGGATTCTGTTACTCAGATGACACAGAGTAGGACAGTGATAGTGGAAATTAGATGTGCCCCTATGGGTATGTGAAAAAAAAAGTTTCACTTTTCGTTACGTTCTGAGGATATTGCGATAAAGGTTCATCTGCGAAACAAAGTTTAAGTGCTGGACGACAAACAGATCGGTCAATTTGAACATCGGTTTTTCCGAATATTGCATGACCAATAGTCTCGACCAAGGCATAGTTTTACCCAAGATTAATTAGAATGAAAGGTTGTGGTTGATCAGGCAAAGACTTTTTGTTATGTGGGTTAAAAACCCTTGAAGTAAGCAAGTGAAGTTCTAAATAAGGCATAACTCGATATCTGTAACTTTTATATCTGAAAGTAGTCATGTAGCACAAAGTTTTGCAGCACATTTTCCTCAAGTCTTTTTTTTTCACGCGAATGAAACCAACACTTTTGTGCCCATTCAACCAGACATAACCTGAAAAGTTCCTTGACTACCCTCTTCAGTGTGTTACATGTTACCACCAACCAGGTGTAGCAAATTTATTTTTAGTACCAACCCGTCATTACCGCGTCGTTAACCATTCGGAAATCAATTTACATTTTTTTTTGTTTTACCACACACATGCCAACATCAATTCACAATCCCTAACCAATTCAAAAAGTTATTCTGAAGAGATTTCAAAATTCCATGTGTTATGCTCCCAAAACGAACGAACGAAATAAAACAATCAGAGAACAAGACCTTCATTGGCCTCACTGCTATTGCACAAGTATACATATACAGTACTTATCATCAGCTACCGTCCCATAACCGCAGACGAAAGATACGCGCGAACATAACTCACACGCGGTACCAAATATTAAGCAGCAGCCCCATTGTTGCTTGGGTCTTGTAGTCGCGGTAGCCACTAACAATGATGCATAATGAGAATTTGCATTTGTCCACTTTTTTGTTCCCTTTATCAATTGTCCAGATAACTTCAAGGAAAAGCGTGCTTCTTTCAGCGGAAGTGCATGTATGTAATACATACATACGAAAGTATGTGCAGCAATTCTGTACTGCGGCGCACTGATATTATGCACAACATCAACCTCATGATGCATCTCTCTTGACCATTCTTCCGCACAAAGTTCATTTAAACTCGTTTTGCATTGTGTAGATCGTTCTACGATCGTGGAGAACAGGCTCCACTCCTGTCCTCCGCGATACGAGAAAAAAATTCGAAACTCATTCAATCTGGCAATACTATGAGGTGTATTCCTCCTCTCACATCCAAAAACGATCTGTGCTGGGAGCCACTGTAGAATTGATATGCCCTCCAGTCGATCTTGCAACGCGATCGTGTGTGGAGTTACTTTGTTCGTTCGTGGTTCGGTATTGTGTGCTAGTTTTGGAATTCAGCCGGTTTTGAAGTGTTTATATGCCACGAGAGTTAGCAAACAACAAGAATTACTTTTGTGGATCGTATCTTATTGATCATGTGGATTGTATAAGTATCTGCAGTGAACAATTCGATTGTAGAGTTCTTTGATTTGTTTTGCAATTCACTATAGATACACGACTGTTAGATGTGCAGTGATGGTGCAGCTGATCTAAACCATTCCGTCCAATTGCTTGAAGATCGTTTCGATTCTTGTTTAGATTATCCCGCGGACACGACATTTCCTGTGCCTGTGGATAACAATCGCCTGTTCGCTCCTTTATACTAGTAGAATCGCCACTCTAAATATAAGCGGTATCCCGATTATTATTGTGATGTTATTCGTGTATCTTTTTGCACGATCAGTGATCTTTTTGTCGGGATAATTATGCTAGAACAGTGTTATGGTGTTAAAAATTTAAATTACATGATTCCACGCAGTTCAAATTAAGAAAAAAAAAAAAGAGATTGAATCTCAAGTATAGATACGAATATACAAATTTGTATCTTTTTATAATTCTTACGAAATATACACTCAGTGATTAATAGTCATGAGGTGGGTTTGGATGCCTTACTACTAGGGTACCAACAACAACTCACGGATTACCACCTACAGGCGGCGGTTAATAACCCTTTTCATTTTGGATACGCTTCAAGCCACTCCACAACTTGGTAAGTATCCATACATTATATACAAAAACACATTCACATGTAGAAAAAAAAAACTGCAAAAGAGGAAATGTTGCCTTTGGTTTTGGTCAGTTCCTGTGTGTAATTATTTTTTTTCTAGTTGTTTGGGTCGGTATGGTGGCCATGTTAAAAAGATTTATACGCGTTATAATTTATTTGTTCATTGTTGTTGTTGGTAAACTTGTATTTTTTTTTTGCAAAAAAATAAACCGTGCCAAGTTAACAACATAGTTAGACGCATAGAGCGTAAATATTCGTTGTATTTTTTGTTTTGTTTTCACGATTGAGGTTATTGTCATAATTGTTGTTTGAGTTGCGGTCATTAAATAAAATTAGGAAGGGAGCAGAGGGGATGAGTATCCACTGATGATTCTCTTTTTATTAATGTTTTTTTTTTGTCAAGCACTTTTGTTGCCATAACACTGTTTACATGGATTCGAAGCATTCGGGCAGAAAACAGTACGATAATGTGCACTTTTTTGTATCTACGTACTTCTTATCCGTCGAAATGGGTACCTATTCGTTGGATACATTTTTTTTTTCTGCTGTTGTGGATTGTAGGGAATGCATTTAATTAATAATTTAATTTGTGTACAGGGTCTCGGGTAAATGGGGGTGAGAAATAGAGAGTATCCTTGGAATTTTCCAAAGGGAAGCAATAATTAAAAAGAATTGCTGCTGCTGGTAAAGAGGGTGTGTTATTAGGGTGAGTTACAAAAGAAAAACTGGGGGGAAGGCATCTCGAATCACAAGGGATCTTTTGAAGAATTTAATTGTATTTAAAAAATAATTCTACGGATGCACTTGAATAGAAATTTTAAATGAGAAGATATGTGCACATGTACATACTTGGGGGTATTTTGAGTAAGTTTGAGATAGACAATGAAGGCAAAATAATAAAAATTAGGCCATGATTCAAAACACATGTATGAGTACCTACATACCTCTGTATGCACATTTTCGTACGAACGGTTACTAATAGTGTGATAATGGAACAAAAAAACAATAATGAACAACATTTTCGCGTTGCGCCAAATCCTAGAGAAGGCCTTTGGGTACTAAATTGATACGCTGTGCGTAAAATGATGTTGATTTCAACACTGCTGATAGATTTAGACCAAACTATAGTTTTGGCGCTTTCCAATGAGAAACTTATTTCCTTATTCAAAGACGGCAAAGTAGAACGTTTGGTACTTTGTTTCTTAGAGAAAAGTTACCACCAAGATTGCCGGAAAAGTTGATGCAAAACTTACCGATCTATACAAATATAAGTCACTATCTTACCACAGAGTCACACATATCTACTTCCGTGTCATCCGACATTTTCGTGCAGCACGAGCTTATAGTTTTACATATATTTATATGTAAAGCTGCGAACGACCAGATATTTGAGCTGAGTTGTTCGGGGCAATACGGCGCAGTAGACGTTGATGTAAGGGATGATGAGTACAAGGCTTGTTATTAACGGACACATTCGGCACGCTATCCGTTAACAATCTTTTCGAATATGTCTGCGACAGGTTGTCCGACAGACTCTGGTCGGACTCTCCATACTTTGCGACTCATCATCTCATCATAAGTGGCCGTGATCAACGAAGTGTTTGCCAATGAGCGTGTTAAAGCCATGCATCTGTCATCATCTCTATGTGCTTCAGGTATAGTCAGCCTATCACCGATTAGCTTATATAGGTACACGTATGCTTGCAGACTTAAGGAGGTCTATCCGACCGTTTCCTACCCCGAGGTCGTCAAAAATGACTCTCTCAAGGACATTTTCACCTTTACAAGGAGGGTAGAACGTTTTTCGCATTAAACAGCACAATAGATCATAGTGGTAGCAAATGGACATCCTCATCGATAAAAACAAAAAAACAGAAAAAAAAAACCGAACCATTCTCTCTTTTTTCCTACACACAGAACAACGATCGGACAAAACCTGCTACATATAATGAGATTAGTCGTATAAAATGCCTAAAATTGCCTTCAACATTGTTTGACACGATCAAATCGCTTTCAACTCTTGATAGTAACGGGACACATTTGGATTTGAAAAGACAAACCTATTATATAATTCCACTACCGTCAAAGCTCTTCTATCTGCCAAAACAAATACAAACATCAATAATTTTGATATATGCAAATGTCCTGAAGATAACTCCACTAGCTACCTTATTTGCATAACCCATAAATAAAAAGGTATGTCGAAGCTTCAGCTTCCAATAGCTACCTCAATTAAGTATTTTTCCAGCGCCTTCACGGGCACACCAAAACAAACACCATACAAACCTATACTATTGCCATAACGACATCTGCTTATCTTAATTTCATATCTACTTTTCAAGCTTATCTTATACAACTAGCTCGACATGAAAGTTTCTTGAACTCTCTTAAACCAGTCCTCACGCTTAGACATTCACTTAATTTTCCTCAACATCATCCAGTAAAACAACTTCGTTCCGAAGAAAACTCCACCTGATCACAGTGAAAACATAATTAACTCAATCCTCAATCAATATTTCAATTCCCCTTCACCCAAATGCATCCAGTTTTCTTATCTTGCTCTGTTTCGCTCTCTCCCTGCACTGATAATCAGAGTAATCATGCCGTGATAACACATGGAAAATACATCTAATTTCAGAGCTAATTTACCAGATACGATCGTTAGTTCACTTATCCATAACAGTTACGCTTTCGATGTCTCCTTATGGTTTTTTTTTTCTTTCTTTCTTTTACGACCGGATTTTCTCTCGGCACTGACACTTTCACTGAACCTCCACTAAATGTCCATCAAATGAAAATAATAATAATAAAAAAAAAATTAAGTGCTATGACCCCGGAAGTACCTATGTATGTATCTTTAGAAGTACAACATATTGCATACACACTCTGCGTGCGACAAAATTTTGTATCCAAGAAGTTCGTGGAACTACTCCCACCTCGCCATTGCTAGCCTGTCACAATCTATTTTCAAAATAACTTCAAGTGTCTGCTTCGGAAAACGGCTTAAATTTCGACAACTACGTAACTTGGGATGTACGGGGTGCGTAAGATAGAATTTAAAGGTCATAAAATTTAGAATCACAACTATGTGTAGGTATTTCTTATGCAGTAGTATGACAGATATCTATACACACACAAACTCAGTGCGTGTGTCGGATTTTTATGTTCGTTTTTATGAAACATTTCAAGTGTCACCGAACACTGATTTACAAGATTGTTTCGTAATGATAATTCCGATGCGGGCTAACGCATCTATCTGCTAAATATAGACTGCGAACATTTTTATTCAATTTTATTTCTATGTTTGGAGCGGGTAAGGGGGAACATGCACTTCTATGTTGGGGGGGACCTAAACCAGCACACACTTGTTTCATTTTCATTTTGGTTGCTGCATTACGGCCTACACGAAGATTTTCTCATTTCATTTTCAGAGCATGGGAAGAATTTTGGGTTCCGCGTTCGTTTGGAGAAAATTGTCACATGCATATGGTTCGGATATAGTCACAGATACAGTATGCCTTCGGTATCCATAAATTGTGTAGATAATTAACAACATGGTAAATGCATAAAATTAAATTTGGTAACCCTGCAGGTAAAGAAACAGATGAAAGGGTACAGTGAAGCAGATAGTGAACCCATGTTGCGCTTTAAATTATTCAAGAGATAAGAGATTTCATCAGTGTTATTCGATTCTGGTTTACATCTGGGTTGGGATTTCAACACTGTTATCAGACATGACCTAGTATAATCTGTCTCTCTATTTCAAGTGTCTTCATTGCAGCATTGTAGAAGTAAAAGGTTTTAGACGGGATCAAATGAAGCTTAACACGATAGTCTGCGATGGAAGAAATCATTTGTTAACTTGGTAACACCGAGAGGATTGAACGTAAGGTTTTCATGTTTTTTTCGCTTTACATGTTCTACAAAAGTGAACACAATCACAAGCCAAGAGCTTAAAATTAGTTAAAGCTTTCTTAAGACCCCCTGGACTCTAATAATTGGGGCTGCTTAGAGCAAACACGAAATACACCTGTGGCTAAAAATATTCTTTCAAAGGACACACGGAATATGTACCTACATGTCATAAAAATTGCCAAAAGCAATTGACCAAAACAATCACTTATAATTTCCAAGACCGGACTCCACCAAAAATCCCATGAAGTCTTAATGCATTTAATATGTGTTCTCCACAGCGACTCCTCTGCGTCACCGTACAATGTCCACTTTTGATAAATGTCTTGAAGTTCTGTTTTGTATGCCTTCCTCCTGCTGACCCATTCAGCCGGCACCATTCAACACTCCACACGTAGCATCATCACACATTATCGTCTTCGTTTTTGAGGTTTTCAAGGAAAGAGTAAACATTTGTCAGAAAAAGGATTGCGAACATTACTCATATTGCTAACGGGTGGTGTTCCCAGACACTTTTTCTTATTCTTCTTTCATTATAACCAACAAAAGAAGAAAAATATTGTTCAGTGCTTGTGTTATTCTTTTCTTTTGAAAGAACAAAGGCTACAACATACTTGAAAACTTGCGTATGATGAGTAGTCGGTTTGTGTGACGATATAGGTACATATTTCAGAAACAGAAACGCACATCTCTGGATGTAGTGGTGGACTTCTTTGCGAAGAGCACAAAGTGAAAAATCGTTAACCCATGTGATCTCTTAATTTAGTTTACTCATACTTTATTTCATTTCAAGGCAAAGTGACTGCGAGTTTATTTCAAAAATAAAAATTTGGATGACTAATGCTAAGTGGGGTTCTGTTTTCAGAACAGGGAACACCAATTGTTCAGCTGTGTTTATTTAATTAAAAATATTTTGCACGACTTTTTTTTTCTATTTTTTATTTTTTGTTTCGAGGAATACGTACGGATTGAGGAAATGCACCGATATTCACAGAGTAAACACGTTTTTGTCAAGTTCTTGGAACTACTGTCCACGGATTTTTGAATTAATTTTCAGTTCAAGGGAATTGGAGCACTCTACAGCTATAGCAAGTGGAACACATTTTTTTTTACATATTTGCTACCGAAAAAAGTATAGAATAAAGGTTTTCATTGTTTATTGCGTTGTCTGACTTCTTTTTTTGAAGCATGCTAGCCAGAATGACGAATTTGTATGCGATAAAATTGGTACTTGCATTCAAGATGGCCTCTATAACATGCAAAATGACGTACCTACTCTCCGAGGAGCCGACCTTCGTTCCGATACTCTTCCTCTTTACATATTCAGAATTTTAAGGCTTACGTACTTAGGTATATGTACATATATCTTATCCCTCCGGTTCCGCAATTATGAGATAATAGACCAACAATTGACACCCTGCAGTCTATGGTCAAACACAGCGAAAGGCGCTCAATCGTTTTTTTCAATATTTTACACTTGCCTTCTTGGATTAAATGGTTCCTTCAACATGCTAATGGTAGTTCATGTTCCACAATAATGAACCAACAATTGCTTCCAGATGAGCTCGCACTAGACATGGTAGGTACTACCTTGCTGATGGGACCTGGGATTATCTCTCACCATGTTAGTGTAAACATATTCTTAAACTTGACACAATCAGGAAAACTAACCGCGGGTGGAAGGAGGTTACGTATGTACAAATGTATATGCCAAATCTTCAGACAGATCTGGCCTAGGCTAAATCAGAAATTATTTTACGGGTTGGCTAGAGCAGTTACTAATCGGTAGCATTGTTGGTTTCTTTACAGAACACTGTCCGACTGGCCTATGAGCCAAAAGGTTAGTCCTCTTTTCAAAAGGTTTTGTCAGAAACTGCAGAGACGAAGGTCTGATTGGGCACATGCCATTCGTAAATAGACACGCTATGTATTCACGTCCATCCATTCAAAGCCTATTAACCCCTTTCGTTGTCGAATGTTTATTTCTAGGATATCAAATGCAAAAACATATCCTTCAGTTACATGCTTTCAAAGTATGTATCCAACGTGTATGTCAATTAATGTGTGGGAACTATTTGCCCAACAATTTAGCCTCAATCGTTTGCTTTCCTGCATTCCACCATTACATTGCTAACTTCATTTGATATTGGCCTGGTCTGAGACTTAAAATTGATTTCATTACATATTCCCTGCACGCCCAGCACATTAAAAATCCACCATACCAATGGAATCCACCTCTTCCGCCTTACAACACGACTGTCAGTGTCCGTGACTCAAATGAAGCCCTTCTCCTGTCTGTCTGGATGGGCCAGAAACAACTACCACACCAAGCATACAATTTCCATCGGCGATTTCCCCTTGCGACGAGTCAATGCGAAAATCGAAAAGTTTTCTTTTGCTTCCATCAGCGGAGCGTAATAAATCGCTATCGCCGAAAACCCAATTTCAGTTATGTTGAACCTACTGAACACACTTTGTACGTGCAGTATGGCGGCCGTGCGTCGCGTCGTTGCTGTCTCAATTTTCGATTCGAAAACGTACATGTAACTCGATAGACATAAAATAATGTTTAACTATACAACAATTGTATTTCGTATACTTTTTCTGTTTACAGTACAAGCTTAGTTATCCGCAATAAGGTTCATCAATTTTTTAATTATTCGATTTCGAATATTCGAAATGTCAAATGATGAAATCGAATGTCAAAAGGAAAAAACGTGTTGCGGTATGTATCAAAAATTGCGTTTGCTTTGCATCTATGGTCTTTGAAGTTTTCGATGATTGTGGAAACGACAGGAAAACGTTTTTCTTTCTATGGTCGATGGCTAGAAGAGGAATAGGATAATACATATTTCAAATATGTAGCTATTGTGCTCAAATAGGAGTTAACAACATCAATATTGTGCCTGATAGACTTTGTTGATGGCTTTGCAATATCAATTGAGTGAGTATTGACTTTTCGTTGCAGTTGCTGCATTTTTAGAAATTTATGTGAAAGACCCGCCTTTAATTTAACTTTGATTTTCACGGGTGACACTGCGCACACTTTGTCAGTTAGTTCGCATGAAAAATAGAAATGCAACGAAAACTGAAACGTGAAAATTCGCAACTCAATGAGTCAGGGAGAGGCAAGTGAGAGGGAAATACCAATTGCTATACACCCGACGCAGAAAAACTGCTAGTTAAGTAAGACTGAAAGATGGCGTGTCTCATTTTATGTCCTCAGTCGTCAGGAGAACGGCAAAGACGAAAAACTAACGTTATGAAAGTTAAAGCGATTTGATTTAAAATGGCGATGCTGTATTGAAAAGAGTGATGAGAGAAAGCGGTTGATTCTTTTACCGACTTTTGGGAAATTTTCGAGGCGCTATTTACTTTTAGCGCGACTTGATTTTTGGCTTTTGTATCTATACTTTATCTCAACCTTTAATTCTGCTCGATTCATGCACCAAAGTCATGCGAACATTTTAATTTGAAAAGTCAAAAACTGATCGCAGTAGGTTGGTTGTGATGCTCAACTTGCCATTCCGCTTTTATAAAGCTACAGATACGACTGGTTCGTTCAATAAACCTCTTATTCTAGGTTTCAAACAGAATTCAATGAAAATTGTTGGCTCCCCCTCTCTCTCTTGATGGACTTGGTCGGTTTTATGCGTACTACTTTTTAGCGAATCCGAATCATTTTTTTCAAATTTTCAATTATCCAAATTGAACTCATCCCCAATTAAGTGGTTCGGATAATTTATTGTGTTTCCACTGTACCATAAAATTAACTTTCATTGTGCACAGTTCCGTAGTGCATGTGGTATGCCACATGCCGATTAACCGAACAACGAGCCACATTTACTACAATTCTCAGTGAAATGAACGAGATTCAACAATCCGTTGCGACCTTAGAAATGTATCTCGGATGGAGAGGAATTTGGTGCATTCGAAGACATACTACACATATGTAGGTACCTAACCTACTCGTGTGCTGTGTGCCTGTGTTGATCGTCAGTCACGATCGGTTGAGTATTCAGGTTCACCTACTTCTTTGCTTCTACAATTTCGTCGATGCTGATTGCAATTCCCATTCTCCTGAGACAAACAACATGGCTGATGGTTGCACGATGTTGCTTCAGTATTTTTGTATCTTTTTATGGTCAAAACATAAGAAAACTGGTCCAACCAGAGAGATGATGCTCGATGTGGTTTCTGTGGCGACGACGACGGAACCACGCAAAATCTCCCGTGTGGTTGACCGCGAAGGGCATACACTGTGTTCACTATTCCCTTCTCCATTTCGTAAGTTATATTTGAACGTGTTTTTCTACTCTTTCATATTTCAATTTCATTAATGACGATGATTTCGCTTGAGTACAAGTATGTGTGTGTGAGTGCTTCTGGCTATGTCGTGCTGATCCACTTTTAATGATTTTTGTCGCATTTTCTGTTGGCAAACACTTGTGCTGTGTTTTTTTTTCTTAAGATACGTGCTCATTAAAAAGAGTTACAATGTTAGTTAAGTTAATAAAAAAAAAAACAAAAACAACAACAAATTGCTAATTTATGTGTGGACTGAGAATTTCAATGAACTTGTAAGAAAACATGGTCATTAGAGCGAAATTTATTGTTGTGAACATTGATGTAGTTATCTCTTAACTATGGGTTTTTGTAACTTAAGAAAAGCAATAAATTTAAAATGAAATTATCATAAAACGCCCACCAAACATGAATAAATCAGATCCACTGGAAAAGTGGAACTTGAACGAAATTGCGTGTCAACAAAAGAAAGCTACCTACACTTGGCTTATGTCGGCAGCTATTCGTTAATAAAAAAATAATTTTTAACAACATTTTGAATTAGTTATACGACTTCTTTTTATTGAGCGAAAGTGGGATTGTTATGTTTATTATTATGTCATGACATTGCTGCTGGTTATTAAGCGTTATTAGCGCGAAATGAGCGGATTGTGAAATTCAAACAACAGACGAGTTTATGTGCGCACCCTGATTTGTGAAAGCCAAGTCTATTTTACATCTTCTTTGAAATCTTTTCAAGTATAAGTGCTATCAACTTGAGTATGATAGTATTTGATAAGCACACAGGCTGTAGAATGAAACAAAACCTCCAATTCTCCAGAGCAAGTTTTTTTTTGCCATTCGCGACCACTTGGTCTTTGTAACTGAGGTTAAGCCTTCTTGTTGTCTCGAACTTGGGATATGGGGCTCATAGATCCACTTGGCAGGGTCATTGTTGTCCTCTCTCCCGATGTGGCCGAGTCAATGTGGTCAACGTATCTTAGCTTTTTAGACTACAATCACATCTGGATATAGTTGTTAGCAGTTCTATGATACCTCAGACTTGAAAAGATCTTATGAAGTTGGGATTGCACAGACATATTTGGGTACTATTACTCCACTTTTTGACTTAATGATCAGCAATTAAATTGTCTTCAATATCCTTATGCCCCAACAATGATAAACTCTCAACGAGCTTTAACATCACCATTCACACTGAGAGGAGGGCGAATGGAAGAGAAGATATAACCGCGAACTCTACGAGCTGTACAAAGATGTGGATGTAATCCGGAAGGCAAAAATCCGTCGACTGCAATGGCTCGGCTACATCGAGCGAATGGACGAGAATGCTCCAGCTAAGAGGACTTTGAATTCCAGCCACCTTGTTCACAAAGAAGAGGAATACCGAACCTCCGGTTTAAAGATAAGGCAATCGCAGACCCCAGAAACCTTGGTCTAGTAAACTGGACCGTGAAGGATGGAAAGCGGTATTAGTTCAGGCTCAGACCCTCCAAGGGTCGCTGGACTGATAAGTAAGTATTCATACTGAAAAATAGCAATTTATAATCTGGTTATTAGCCTGTTCGCTAAATATTTAACCTACAAGCCCTAAACTCTGATCCAAAATCCAGTAATGCACACATTATAAAAGACGCAGATTTACAAGCAATTTATAGAGAAAGCATTGTAATAAGACGATTCTAACTAACTTTTGTAACTTTTAGTTTCAATGACCTTATCAAAATTAAGTTCACACACTCGACGAGACACTTTTCAAAGCCGAATGATCTGATTCAAAGCAGTCACTTAAAGACAGACTCAAAGAATAATTGTGACATCTTTCACTACATTCCCTTTTCCAAATCAATGCGTCTATGCCGGCTAGGTTATGATTTTCCAAACACACTTTCGTCTAACACTATTGAAATCGAATCAATTTCAATCAACTTGGTGATTCTATGCCAATGAACTCGTTGCCGTATAAAGAGGCGAGTCACCGCCCCTGCCCTTTTCAACCGTCATTACCTAATTGTACTCATTAATGTACACTTACAACACCAGTATTCACCGCCCCCCACCCGTTGCATACGCACGCCCCATAGATTTTTAATGAGTTCATCGATACTTCCAAGATAGACACTGTCTTCAACGTCGCCATCGTCGTCGATGTTAGAGGCAATGCGAGTGGGTTCATTTTGATTGCAACTATTACGTCCCGTACATCCTCCGACCATATGAGAAGAGAAAAATTAATGATTTTTTTTTCTGCTTTCCTTCCCCCTGTCTCTTTGGGCGTCTGGAGAGATCAGTGCACTACACCTCCAGAGGATATGGAGTCTGCCGGTCCGTAAGGTATTTTTAGATATTGTATTTCTTTCTCTATCTCTTGGTTGCCACTATTAAATCTTATGCACTAGCACAAACTACTACTACTGGTCGATTCCAACGGTCGGTCGATGGTGGAGTTGGGAAGGAAGTTTTATGTACGCTCTCCGTGTCGTTGTGGAAGCCTTCTGCTGTCGCCTGTGTATTGAAGGAAAACAACACAAAAAAAAGGCACCACCTTACCTTGTTTACCTTATAGGATACTTAAAAGTTCAATTGCGTTCACAGCATCTTGAAGCTAGAGATACAGATACACACACACACACACACACTCGATCTCGTATACTTGGGTAACAAACAAAAAGATGCATTTCTTCATGCTTCTGGCATAGGAGCTTCTGAGGTGATGTGGATGTGAGTCTTCGTATATTGGGTAAAACGTTTTGTTATTATTGCCACACAACGCCTTCCAGAGACAGAATGAATTTCTAAATTTTTCGATAACGGAATAGATCGAAACTGAAAGGTGCTCCAAGGAAGTTTGAAACTGCAAAACAACTACATTCGTGTGTGAGTGTGTTTGTGAACTCTGCAGAGACAATTGATTAACTTGGAATGCCCACGTTGATAATATTAAAAGGAGCGTCTCCTGCAGTAGGATTTCATAAGCCATGTGGAAGCTATAAATTTCAAACTCGAATGCAACAGTTCTCCGTGGAGCTTCCCTTACAGTGCAACTACACATGGCTGATGGGGGTAAGGGTCTATGATACCTTTTCCAATCTAAACGAGCAGCAGCAGTGATTTAAAGTTGTTTACGTAATCGATAGATAAACAATATCGCATCTGATTGAAAAGAGGGCGATGTATATCTGTATCTCTGACTGTTAGATGTTTATTTATCTTTCCACTATCTGTTGTGTACTATAAATTGAGATTTTTCCTATTCGGATAACAGCAAGTTGAACTCTGATTTCTGTCTTCGCTTCAGAGATACGAAATGAATGCACTTCAGAGTGCATTGCAACAAGTGTCTATTGAATGAGAGTACAGAGTAGAATTTCTTTATTTCCTCTGAAGATACTCCAAGATGATTAAGTTCCACGATATGTTTAATATCGGCTTATCCACTCAAGTAGCCCGGCTTATCGACGGGTCGGTTAGAGGCTTTGACATTTGATGGTACAATTTTACGAGTGAGAATAAATTGGATTTATTTTTGAAGAGAAATACATACAAACATGTACGCAATTTGCAATTCAGTATCTTTCCTAAAATGGGGTCTGGCATGAATGTGTTTAATAATTGGAGTACGACATCATTTCCAAATATAATTTCCTTGGGAATGTTGTGCCCATTTGTTGCGGCCTATAATGGGTGTTGGTTGTGCCGGGTGATCTATTGAGTTCGTGCTGAGTCAGAGCCTCAATTATGCGAAATTTTGTTTAGTTTTGTAATGAAATTGTTTATAGTGATGATGTTTCTCATTAGGGAATCTTATAGTTTGCAATTAGGAAAATCCAATTTCAATTTGGAATTTAATTAATCATCATGGTGCATGGAACTGATGGTGATGGGTACGTTGTAATCTATTGGGAGCTTTGAACTGAATTAATGCAAAATACCTTAATGGTCTGTTTTAGATGAACCACGCCTAATGAGTTCACACGCCCAAATGACAGGATGATTAGTTGACTAACGGGAATATGATTGTGTAACAAAGCTGTTCCAACAATGGTTGATTTATTATTTAACAAAGCCGAAAGGAAGTTGAAAAAGTGACGGTACTAAACTAGCTATTGTTTTGTCATAAGAAAGAGCATAACTACTATTATGTATGTGAAAAGATGCACATTTCCATGAATAGGTATGTAATGAAGAAAGTATTAAATTGAAGTGATATGCTGCAAAGAAATTGTAAGTGTTGTTGCATTCAGTCGGAGTTCCAAGCATAAGAACAAAGAAAAAAAATTAAAAATCTTGAAGAAAAGTTGAAGGCTGACATTGGATGGCAACCGTGAGGCTTGAGTGTTTCTATTGTTTTGTTGGCATTTGATGCCAAGTGTCTTTTTAAAAGAACTGTTATTGAATAGAAAGTAACTAAACTGAGATTAAGAGGAAAAGATTTAACATCTGACCTTGTTCTCATGTTGCGTACGGTAAATTTAAATTTTTCATAATTTTTATTTTTTATTTTTTTATTTTTACTGAAATAGGCACTCAAGCATGACGTACTTGTAAATTTTGTAAGGTTAGGCGTTTAATTGAAGATCAAGTCCATGGCTTTCAATAGACCGCCTTCACTTATAGAGTTGTTTGTTACCAGCCGTTGTTAAATTTTCTAGCTGATCTCAGTTCATCTTTCTCTTAGTGGAGCAAAGGAACTCGACAAATCGCCTTGTTTGGTTGCGATCTTTTGTTGTAGTTGGCTTCGAGATCTTTCTTCAGAGTGGGTTTTCCATGTTTGCTTCGGTCTTCCAAGTAGCTAGCCTGCAGGATCCAATTGAGCAGATCTTAGTCTGTAGTTTACAGGGAATTTGCACTTTCATTTTCGACTTTTTTTTCATCTACTATGGGCGCCTCATAGGTCTGCGATAGGCATTTACTAATGAAGACTTCCAGTGTATTTGCAAAGCTGTCTATCGTCAACCACGTTTCACAGCCTTATAAAAAAACACGCAGGATATTAGTCAGCGCTTTAGTTGGGACTGAGAGAAGCACGATGGTGCATCCTAAATGAATGTTCGGTGGCATTATTGAATGTCTCATGGCATTTGCCATGATTGATGAGACGGAAAACTTGTTAAAGAAGACGTATGTCTTTAGCTCTCGCAATAGACGCGGCTCTGTCAAGTTCTCGTATCAGATTTGCTCATCGTATAATAGTTATGATCACTATACGTCGGAAACAATTTATTTCCAATAAAAATAATCATTTAAGAGATATCGAATCAAAATTTATAACGATTTATCAATTAAATTGCATCCACATCTGAATCTAGACAGCGGAATCACTTTCTACATTATGCAAGAGCATAATAAATTTCTTTATAAATATGTACTTTGTTACCGATCCAATAAACATTAGCATTGTTATATTCTGCGGATACTTTGCACTCTTAAAATAATTTAATGGTTCATCAGTGCATTTCTGTCGTTATAATTGAAGTCGAAAGCTTCCCCCTTCGCCGTTGTTATTGTTGTGGAGGTGTACTCATTTGTGATGAGCACCCGTGGCAATTGAAATAATATTTTTCTACTCTGGTAAAATATGCACAGAAAAATGTGTGCAAAATGTTTGGGAAAGTGAAAATTTGAAAATCCCTCTCTTGTATGTTTACTAAAGTGACCGTGGGAGTAGAGTCTGTTTCTAAATCAAAAAATGTATCTGTCCATAGCTGGTTAACAAATATATAACATACAATTTATGCTAGAATAAAATGATCTGTTTTTTATAGGTTTTCGCTTGCGAACATTAGCAATTTTGTGACATAATTTTTCTGCAAAAACCAACAAGTGGTAGGGCTGAAGAGCCTTTCAAAGTTCAGCCCCAATCACCAGCTTTTCTAGTAGTGACATCTCAATAAACTTGCTGTAAGCACTGTATCTATTTCTTTCTTTTCTTTTTTATTTAATTCTATGTCATTTCCCGTCGCTTGCCAATAAAAAAAAAGAAATAAGTATAATGAATCAAATCAGATGACAAAAAAGAGAAAAGAATTAATAAACAATATGCTAATGACTCAAACATTCGATTGATAAATTTCTAAACTAATTTGTAGAATTTATTAACATGACTTATTTCCGTCAAGTTTTCATCGAAACTTGCTGTAGGTCAGATATGCGGAATAAAATTTCAATTTATTTTAACAATTGCCACTAGCATTATTATGTTTTCGTATTTAACATTTAGCTTTATGGCCATCTCTGATTGTTTGCACTAATCATCAGTTGGACAATTAACATTTTTAATTATATGTAAACTATGTAATAATGGGAGCAATTAATTATGACTAAATTAAGAAAAAAATAAATAAATAAATTAACACATTTTTTTAACAGGAATGATACAGAAATTCTTTTTGCGAACAGAACGACATCTTATCGTCACAAATTGTCTGAACTTTAAGAAATTGCTTGATACAACGACGTCTACACTTGCCTTACTCCGCCTTTGTAACGTTTAGAAGAAGTCGGCTGTTCTTCGAAAACCTTTCCTGGAATAGGTAGATGATTTTTAAATCATAACACTTTCGTAATGAGCCGACGAACACATTGCTTTGGTCATATGCACTGCAAAGGAGGTTAAAATAGACTCATGGAATCATAAACATTCGGAAAAAGTGCCTTGACACAGTAAAAGAAGGTCTTCGTATGGCGGCCAGCAGCCTCTGTTCTTACTGGGATAGCAAACTTTATAATATTTTACATTTGTCTCACTTATTTTCTTGTTATTCCTTTCAAATACAGATTGTAGGATACTCTCCTTACTGATATAGTTTAAATTTAAATACCTTCTTTTATAATTACCTATTTTCACTTGTACAGTTTCATATTGCCAACAACAACATAGTATATGTGTATCAGTTATATCTGCCAACGAACTGACATCCTTGAGAGTTATTTTGCATTGGCAGTCATTGTGCGTGAGCTCATGCAATTATAAAGCCAACACAGCCAACCGCACTGCGGTAAAGGTTAATTTTAAAATGGATATTAACACGATGCCCCAAATAGTTAATAGCTACACGGTTCATGTTTATAATTGGACATGACGCTACATTGTGTTGTTAACTAGTTGTCTACTAGCTTTCCTTCAATCATTTCAAATGGTGCACGTACGCTCATTTTTGTCTTACCGACTCCCCATAGTCCATTACTCGTACATATATGCTAAACATTAGCGTCGCGTGTCATATCACGAAATTAAATTTGTGGCATTGGCATAAATCAGTGGTAGTAACCTGCCTACTTCATGACCAAAATTTATAAAAAGCTAGCCTAGTCCTAATTCTTCTGTTCATATTTAATAGAACGTATGTATGCATGTAGAACTAGAACTAGCTTAAGTATACCACTGCAGATCCTCTTATACTTATCATGTACAGTATCAAAGTCACAGCTACACAATTATTTCACATACTTTACCGATTAGATACCGTTAGATGTAAGATGTAATTTCATAGAAAATCGATCGCCCATTCTCTTTCGCGAGCCAAAAAACCATCTCCAACTTCAATAGGCACTTCCTGAAACGCCAATCATGTCCCACTCAATGCATTCACGAGTGTTGAAGGGGGTTTTCCCTGCCAGACAACGTCCTCTTCCTCGTCGTTTGACTTGATGCATATCTTTCAACCATAAACCGTTCATTTCTAGCGTATAGTATTTATCTATCTGTACCAGCTGCCTTTACGATTTTCAAGCTAATTAACTATTAATAGACCCACAAACAACATCAAAGATAACATGGTCACCGACCACACCGTCGAGCAGAGTCAGCTGCTGAACTCCTCTCAAACCGACGACTATGTAGAGGATGCATTTATTGCACTTACAGTGAATGCCCGTAGACAGCGCTAATTTTGCAGCATAATTGTCTTTCACATGCAATCTCCAAGTGCACAGAGTGTGGGTTTGCGTGTATTAGTTTTTCCACATCCCTGATGTTGCTCTCTCTAGTGATTCCACTGTCCCAAGTGGGTACCAGGACTTAATTACTCGAAAAAACATAGTTGAAGATGTTTGCTACCGCAACGGCGGCGAACGTTATGCTGGACCGATGCTGATGGCGATGTTCATCTACATGTGTCATTACTAATCGCATCACATGGCTGCACGGATGTGTTCATCCATGTCCTAGGTACGAGTCATTCATCTTTGACAGAAGCATTTTCTGTTTTTTTTTTTTTTTTTTTTCTATGTGGACCTACAAGTATATGTAGGCTTCGCTGGTGAGGAACAGTTGTTGTGTTGTCTAGTGCATATGAACTGTTAATTACATTTAGTTTGCATGAAGTGGAAACTAGTCTAAGTTGATGGCGTTGTAGGTGTTGAGCAGACCGAGTGCAGATGAACCATTCAAAACAGAAAATGTTGAACAATTTGAGTGAATAACTTGATTTCATTGGATGCTAACTTTGTGATCATTTTGAATTTGTTAAATAAGTTTTACTAAATACAGGCTAGTGGAAAGAAAAGCCTTTAAAATTTTGCTATTCTACCTCTAGCGGGCTAGAAGAGATTTACGACGGTGTAGCATTGTAGCCCAAACAGTTTTCGAATCAGTAAAGACGGCGCAGAAAAGAAAGACTTTTTGTTTGATCTCGGCTTAAGCTTCCGTTTACCTCTAGACCAAAATAAGGTCCATTGAGTCAGTACAAGGATTAGAAAGTCTAATCCATATGTTTGCGTTCAGATCATTTGAAGCGGTATTGTAGCTTTTCTGATATAAGCAAGAGCGGCAGAGGAAGTGTAAGTTGCTGTAGCTCAATGCAGCACAGTTCTTAAACTCTGAGTATGAACTGACTCGAGTTAGTATATCGTAAGAATTTGTATGCTGGTTTGTTTAAAACATCACGACTACAGTGTACAGCCATATGGTACCCACTGCTTTTTTGTATCAGTAGAGGACTGCTGAACATGTTGTTGTGTCTTCGTCGCTAAAAGCGGTTAGTTAGTTGTAGTAAACGGATTCCACTGTTTCTTCTTCCCCTAAAAGTTTTCTGTCTAGAATGAGTTTTCTAAATTTATTCTGCTGTAAGCTAAAGATAATTCTTACTTTAGCAGACCTCTAGAGTGAACCTCACAAAATTGGAAGCACTCATTTTCCAAAAAAGCCGATTCCATGTAAAGGGTAAATTATTCTAAATCCCTATGTTGCTCAGTTCCATTCTTTTTCCTTGGCTTGCGGTAGCAAGAGACTAATCAAGTATCCTTCCTTAGAACCCATCGAATGTTAATATTTTTCAATCTCCATATCTATAAATAAATTTCTGTTCCCAAAAGTAAAGACAAACTCCGACGAACGCATTAGTAAACACAACTCAACCCAGACATAACCTTTGAAATTCCTAAAATATTCTCTTAGAGATATTTTCAAGACGCGCCAACCAACCTTTCGAAATTCATCGAAGCACTAAAGCAAACAACTGAACCTCTCTGGCCTCCCAAAACACTAACCCGATTTTAGCTTACCCTCTCAGAGCGGCAAAGGACTCCAGACCAAACATCAAACTGTGATAAACCTTCATTAATGTCATGATCTCACTTTAATGCCCGCCACCACTCCAACTCAAAAATGTCCATCTTTTCATCGTTGAGATTCCAACTTTTAACTGTGCGACTGTGTGCTAGGCAATTCTTAAAAGGGTATCGAAAATTAATTTTTAATCCCAAGCATAATTTGCCTAAAAGGGGTCTTGTGCCGCCATCTCACCGTCGTCGTCGTCGCGCCTGTTTCTTCCCAAAATAAACCCAACAAATCAAACCCAATTCAAAATCAATTAAAAGTGTTCTCCGCTCTCACAGCAGACTTATACGGAATTATTAATAATCAAGGTGGTAACGGACACAAAACTCTTCCTCTTCCCTGCCGAACCCAAAACCGAACCATAATCGCATATCTCATCATTTCAAAAACGAATAATGTCACCATAAAGGCAGTCGAGATACTCGTACACGCAGCTTAATGCCTGGCATTCATCATGCAGTCAATTTATTACGAATCAACTTGTCATGGTTTAATTAAAAGAATATGCGACTTGAAGTGGATTGGGGGCTGCCTGTGTGCCTGATGAAGATGATGTGGTATCATCATCCTACGCCAGGAGACAGAAATAGCACTAAAATTGCGCTCTGTTCCTGTTTTGGTTTTATCCATATACACGCGTATGGCAGCATATGCGGCAACAACCCACTATCGCTTGGTGACATGGCAGCCACTTAATTCCTCTAATCTCGACCGAGGTTGGCGCACACTGAACGAGTTGCAACTATGGATACGATGGTGCATCTGTGAGGGTTTGTGAACGCTCCAAGGGGAAATGGAAGTCAATCTGGATGCCTGGCCGAAATGAACGGAAAGAAAATTGCTAGAGAAGATAAAACTGAGAGAACAACATGAAACTAATAGAGAATAATGGAGGAAACATAATGTCGTTGAGTTCTCGGATGTTTTTGATTGTAATAGTGGCTGATGCGGTAGTTCTTTAACTATTTAAGTGTTTCGCTTAATAGAAGTGGGTATCTATAATGGGAGATCTTGACTTTTCGAGGGGTGCAAGCAAGTGATATTGTAGGGTTTTTTTTTTTTAAGCCAAACCTGATTTTGATACTATTGGTTTAAGATCACGAAAGGGATGTAAATAACGTAACATCGCATTAAATTTTCCGAAAATCCAACTTTAACACAATTTTAGACCTCACACTTGGTATGCTGCACCACAGTTTGAATTTCGTCACAACAAAGGAGACAGGAGCATCCAGAAGTTCCTTCTTTATCCGCTATATTTTGTCGGCAATAAAATGAGACACCTCTTGGTGGACCCTTCGTTACTGAACCAATACACGTTGGACAGACTATCTCTGCTTCCTGGATGTCAACCGAAAAACGTTCGCAGCCAGCTTCCTTCTATAAGTACCTAAAGTGTTTTAAGAGTTTGTTTTAACGTTTTCCTCGCACGTGATCTTCTCAACGACATCTACTTACTGGATACTGCATCCCTAAATCACCGAGTCTATCTCACTCCAATACGGAAGTCGGTATCGTTATCTCTTAGCCTTCATACTGACCTAGATTCACCCTCGCACGTATAAAGTGTAATTTTATTGACTCATTTTGAAATCAATTCTCCACGAGGGGGGCTCCTAATAAAACAAAAAAATAAAGACCCAGTGCCCAGTTCTAAGTTCCGAGGTAAAAAAAAAAAAAAAAAAAAAATTAATTTCATTGTTTGCCCTCAGTTTATTTCTTTTTTGTTGTCTCAGCAATTAAATCGTCTTGAACCGCCGTCATTGTTCAATAACAATTATAGGACTAAATGGCTAATTTAAACGTTCGTGATTATGTGCCCAGATAGGCCATTAAAGCAGGCATCCCTACTTCGTTCCGCTCTGGCAGCATTTTTTTTTTCGCCGCACCCCTGAAAAGCTGGACATTTCGACGCAAAGAGAGAGAGATAAATGGGCAGATAGACCCATTTTAGATAATTAGGTCCATGATGACTATGAATTTTTGCTCCAGCTCTGAGCTGTAATGAAGATGACTTCATTCACTTTAACTGGTCTGGTTTTAGTGGCTCTTTAACCTCATTTAAGAATCCTTTAAGTTGGCATTTCCTGGGAAGTCGTTATGAACGCTTCAATCTAAATGTCAAACACTCACAACACCCCCAAAGACGCACACACATACGGGCAATTTGTTTAATTGATTAATTATGACATTTAGGTGGAAATGCCAAATGGAATATGCAATAAAACAAAATTTAATATTTCCACCCCCAAGTAGTGAACCCACTTGGGTGGCCCCTCTAAGTCATTTCCATATTATTGCCTTCTTATGAATACCTAATCAGGAATTCTGAGCGGATACAGTTTTTCGAAACATCGTAAATTTTCGCAAGGAGGACACTTATTGAAATGGAGTGGGCGTCTATGATCTCGGTGAAGGCTGAGAGGGAGGTTTGGGGCGTTATTGGCGGCAAAATACTATATGTGACAGATGAAACGAGTTGGGCATTAAGCCCCCGACATCCAAGGATATTCCTTCTCTTAGCCAAACACCCAAGTACGTATATCATCTAAGCCTTGGCTCTAAGGCTACAATGTCGTCCATCTACATGTAGATGGTATTCATGCTCAGGGGCATAGCCATTGCCCTCACACTCATAGATTGTGCTTGTAGTGTTTGTGTTATCCTTCTGGATATGAATGGTCTTTCCCCTGGAGAATCCCAAAATTCCATGATGATGACGATGAGTCATAGAATGGCAAGGGAAAGTCCAACAACTAAGCGCCCGTCGAAATGAAGACAGGAATTTTATGGACCAATATTGTTACCTAATGTCACCCCTGCTTGAATTGGGTAAGCTTATGTGACATATTGAAGATAGTGTAGCAGCAGTCCTTCGTGCAAGTTTGTTAACCAATAACACGAACATGGAAGTCAGGATAAAGAAGGAACATAAATTCCTCTGTGAAATTAGCACGAACAACAGCAAAAAAAAAGAAGAAAATATGAGAAAAGTGGTGCGGTTCCATTTCGTTAATTTTTCTTGTTTTCTGGCATTTTTCTCGTTGGAAACACGTGTCCTACCGAAAATATTATTTTTTTTATATGAAGCTCCTGCTAAAGAATTTTCTTCTTCCTCAGAAAATGGGACACAACACAAAAGTGAAGCTGAAACAAAGGAAAGAATTTTCTCACGTAGTGAATGGTAATCTTGTTTCAACCTCACAAGGGATGAACCGACTTGAAATCCGCGAAAGGGTTCATAATCTGGTTAATTTCAAATTCACCCTGCTAATGCAATTTATTAACAATTCACAGTGTTGCCTCTGAGCTTTGAGTCGAAACGCTCATCTCATGGGGGGTTTAGATTGCTGACTGTCCTGATCGGAGACGTGTTGAGGAAACTTTTCAAAAACCACTGTTGCTTGAGGTTTTCGGAAAAGTTTTTGAATTTCAAAATAAAGTGTTGTGGCATCAGTCGAGGTGGGAAAAATGATATCTACGCTACTAGTAGAATGATGCCGAAAAATAAAATTCCGTGAATCGTGAGATGATGTTATTTATAACAATCTATCTTTTTCTGGTTTATGTTGTACACTTGTTATTTGGTATCATGTTTTGTACACATAACAAGTCGAAGTAATAAACTCCTTTCCGATTCACACTGATATATGTACATACATGTAACGAGTTTCGTTTTGAAGGAGTCCAAGTTCTAGAAAAATTATCGAATTACAGTATCCCTCGTATACCTAGTACTTACTGCGTGTCAATAAAGAGGTGTACCCACATGGACTGGAGTCATGAACGAATATAGTTTTTTCGATATGGTCTTTATGATATATACCGGAGTCGAGAGTCTTGATTGGAGTCCTCGGGTCCTCATAGAAATGTGGCAGGGACTTATAAAGTAAAACAGTCGATAGGGCTTTACTTTAAAAAAGTATAAAAAAAGTCCGGGGTTAACTTCGGTCTCAACCAACTTCTAAGCAGTCCAACCCAGTCAATCATTGTTTAGCAGTCTTCCTTCAAATCAAAAGTCTACTTTTTAGCGAATTGCTTGACAATCAAAACTTTACGTTTGGGGTAGGGAAACAATGTAATGAATATGTCCATCACTTTGCTTTGAAAAACGATGCACTCATTATTTGATTATGCTTATACATACTTTTATAGATGACGTGTGTATAGCACGGTAGGCTACTGTTTCTAATCTTTTAATTTTCCCCGTATACCTACAAGTATTAAAATTAAATGGCATTTCCTTCAGAATAAGAAATTTCAGGTTGTAAATGTCTAATGAAAAGCAAACAGCTGTTATTGAAAAGCCTTTTCGTGAAATTGCTTTTCCCAAGACATAAACCGTAAAAAAATAATTTTTAATTTTTAGAAAGTCATTCATGGCTTTATAGTACCTTTTTGTGACTGGCAGTGGCTTCTTAAGGATAATAAAATATTAACTTCCACAGAATTAACACGTTTTTTTGTTTTTTCCAAAACCCAAAAATAAAGTATTCAATTGCCTATCCTCAAGAGAAAGGACACACAATTGTTGAGCACAAGCAATATTCCCGCTTTCAACTTCACCAAACACTATGTAGGAATGTTGTATGTATTAACAATTCGATAACAAGATTGTGACCTGAAAGTATAAAATATTTATGACTACTTTGCATATTGGCAAGCATTTCTGCCTAATTGATTGCTATCGTAATAAAGACAAACAAACCGCTTATAAAATTGCCAATTCATCTGAAAGTTAGTGTGTGTGTGTGTGTGTGGTTTTTATTTAAAATAAAATCTGTTTCTCATTCGTGACACCACATTACACATTGACTCCCTCCCGCATGTCATATCGCAGACGATGGGATTCAACGTCGCGACACTATAGATATAGAAGATACACATCAATTTCACCTTCGATTTCTAGGCGCTCCCCTTGCTATAAGCTACGCACACTCTTTGTGTCGCTTTATGTATGAAAATGTCTGCCTGCTATTTGATTTATTTTATAGATTGCTTAGCGCATTTATCACTGCTAACGATTAATTTTACAGAAACATGTTGTTTCGCTTTGAGAAAATTCACAATTCTGCGGTTTTTGTAACAAGATACCCTTTCTCCGTAATTGCCGCAGCCTATATCGGTTTCCTTTCTTCTTATAATTTTTTTTTCTTTTATTTTCTTTGTGCTGTTGGGTTATGCTTCGTACAGAAGGCGCAGCGAGCGAAGGCAGATAATGTTAAACATATCTCATTCAATAGATTTATGGGATTCTGCGTTGGAAATGGGTAACATGTTCCCATCGGAAAATTGATATCGAAAAGACATAAAAATATGAAATAAAACAAAAAAAAAATCTATTCGCATGAAAATATGGCGCCTAGAGGGGTGGCGCACATATGATTGGGGGTATTTCTCACACATTCTCTGTAACACAATATGAAAGAACATCGAATTATGTCAGGCGGTTTGGTTTGGATGGTGGCTTTCACTTGTAAAAAGTGTTTGAGGTTTAAAATTGTGGGTGAATGTGGGACATAAATTGCGAAGTAAAGCTCCTTTATTTGCACCCAATTTATATATTTTTTTCCAACTTGTAATTAGTGGTTTTCCATCGCTAAGTAGGCTTTGAAGTTGTTTGTTCCTTTAGCAAAGGGTAGCCGGTATACTTCATTCATCATTTAAACTCGCAGCTGTACATTTGAAACAGGGTACGTCCCAGAAGTCTACCTAGACTGCGAAAAAAAATTTTGAAAAATTAAACTACCACCAAAAACAGGCTTATTAGCCGTTGATTCTTCATACCACGAAAGCAATTGAGTAGTAGGGCCTATTCTCGAACAACTTTCTTCATCCCAGAATCCTCCCGTATTGCGCAGAAGCATGAAAAATGCTTGAGTGTTGGTTGGTTGGCGGGACTGTTTCACGCAGATGCCTTGCCTTGCTGTAACCAAGCCCAATTACCCGTACAAATGGTGACGATTCATGTGATGTTTTTGCGTATTTTGCTAAGAAGATCATTTTTCCTTTTTGGTTATATCACGTGAGCAATTTCTTTTCAGAAACAACGCAGCTATTAAGTTCCAGGAAGCTATCGACTGCTCGAAGTGGGATGTAAACCCTTACCGCAAGCGAGCTATAGAGAGCCAATCGTCTTTTGGCTTGTCCATTAGCTTTTCCCTTAATATCTTCAAGATCGCGGAAAATATTCCCAAAACCTACCCCCACAGTGTCTTGATAGAGTTCGGAAAAGAAGATTCGACGATGAATTGCACTGATACGTGTCACCAGAATTCGAATCCATTACTTCAGATGGCTAGTGCAAGTATGGGTATGTGACGGATTTGCCTACACAGATTAGTGCGATTCTTCCTTGCTTTTTCTTTCGGTCGGACAAAGATAAATAGAAGCTCCTTTTAAGCCAGAACATTTCGGATTTCGAACGTCTCTCTCTAAATGAATAATTAAGACACTCACGAATCCATTCTTAATGCCCAATTCCCTATTTCCTTTGTGTCAAATCTCTATCATTCTCTCCAAAATGAAAATACCTTTTATACCAAGCCCCCAGTCGCTGCAATAAATCTTACGAAGACGTAGTTTCAAGCCATCATTCAAATATGATTTTTGAAGTCTTCTCACAGTCGTTTTATTTCAAAACCACACTCGTATTTTTATCCAAAGACTGAGTTTTGTTGTGAATTTTCAAAAACTAAAATCCACTCAAGAAGAAATATCGTACATTTTTCAAAATCTGTCCTATCTCACAAAACTGCCACTCCTGCAATAAGTTTGTCATTACTTACCCCAAACCATATTCAAGACATAAAGTCGGTTCTTTTGTGCTTCCTTTTACAGACAGTAACGGTATACCCACATAGCCTTCCAACCAGTTGCCGCATCATAGTCTTACGCCTCATTACAACTATTTATATTCACCATAACGAAAAAGCAAGCACACGGCCATTAACCTAAGCCCTTTTTAATTTACCGAAGCGACTCAGTCATTGTTCGTGCCCAGCTGGCCGTCGAATCATATTTCATAGGCCACATGAAATTTCTAGAAATTTCTTCTCTTCCAACGGTAAACTTCGTTCGGAATTACATCATTAACCGCTCCATAACAGTCGCATAACCTATTAATGAAATTAAAATTAAAAGTAATCGCTTCAGGTCGACCAACTCTGGCTTCTGTCGCTCTATGTGGCTCCGGGCCTAATTGAATGCACGCTGTCGAGTGGAATTCACTTTAAATCACCTAAACGACTCACGGATGGCGAACTATCTCACGCATAATTTTATTCCAAGCACATTGCCAAATATTCTTTCTTCCGGTGGTCGGGTCGTCGCCGTTACCATCATCATCATCGTCGTTGTCGTCGTCAGCCATTGCTAGAAGATTCGCACACCGGTTGCTTATGACTTCCACTTCCATGGGACGCAAATTCGATTATAGACGATGTATTTCAATGCTTTTATTTCCATTCGATAATCGTCTACCACTTTGGGTTTCCGATTTTAGTGTTTCTTGTCCGGAATGGAACTTGACTCATTAGAATTCTAGAGTGCGCGTGTTGGGCGGTCAGCCCAATCAATCAAACATCCTGCTTCTAATTGTGATGAACACAGACCCTTGGCACTAGTGGCTTGGCACGGGAAGGGTTCGATTAGTGTAGGCTATGTTGCACATAAGTTGATGGACACTCGAGTTGAAGATCGCATAGCATCGTGGCCACTGTAATAATAATCAGCATAGATGTTGGCTTGCACATAACTGTCACCGAGTGACAATGGTACGTTGCGGATGCTACACTACAACGACACCGGTAATTGTGGCTGACATCAAGCGCTTGGTGGTTGTTAGTGTTGCCCCAGACCGCGGCATTGACAATTGATACTTCAATTGAATTTTGAAAGTTTTCAATTGGTGCGATACGTAGAGGTTTGTGTTGACCCTGTTCACACTATCACAACACCGTCACAGTCTGGTGACGTTTGAGCCATTGTGACGGTGACATTAAGTGAATGGAATGCATTTGTGGTTTTTTTTTTGTTGCAGTTAGAGGCAAAATTGGATTTGTTTGTATAAGCAAGTGCATTAATTAAATATTATTGAGTGTGCTTAAAGTTTTAGGTAAGAGGTGAGATGGATTCATGTAGAATTTGCGGCGAATATGATGCACCTACTTCTCCTGTCACACTGTTAGTTACACGTCATACCAAAGTTACTACCTACGGTATTATATGTTATGTTTACCACATTTGGTGGGGCAATCAATAATGCAAATGTGTTTCAGTTCTGAAGACTATGAAACAAATCTTTGAAGCTGCAGGATGGCAACCCGGCAGCGACCAGAAAATGTACCTAATAATAACGCGTTTTTAGGACCAATCCAGTTACAGATTCAAAAAATGGTTAGTTATCTCCTTTTTTGCACAATCATTTCTATCTCGGATGAGCAGCAAGCAGGAATGTGCTGAAAATGGAGTCAATATAAATCTGGTAGTCCACGCCGATGTTTTATCTTCCCCGCTTCATAGGAAAGTTTCTCTTGAGTATAGTTGCAGCGTGTTAATCTTGTCGTAACGTGACCTTAGTAAAACCCTTGAGTATAATGCGACGTTGGATAGGGTTTATCTGTTTCGATAAGAGTGGTATGCTTATTAATGACGCCTACTAGCTCTGCTAGTTCAGACTTGAACGTGTATACGATATACGATATACGTATATACGTATGTATGTATGATATAAGTAGCTTCTATGCGAGCTACATCACGACATTAAGTCGTATTAGAAGTCACTACAATTATTTCTCAACGTTTTGCTGCGACCAGATTCCCATTTCATATTGTTCTAGGGTACATAAAGCCAAATTGGTCAGGTGTCACTTTACGAAAGCGACATTATGCCAAATGCTAATATTTGGCCTAATGTCACTTTCAAAAGCGTCTTTATGCCAAATTTTTATATTTGGCATAATGTCGCTTGTCACAATATGACGGCACCTTTCATGTAGTCATTGACTAGGAATAGCTTACCTTTCACGGTTAAACCTGATTTGCTCTGTCGAATGAATACAGTGGCTGTCATCTCTATCTATGCCAAAGGATGCTGCGAAAGAAATGCTTCTAACCATTTAGGTACCACCTATATAATTCTTCAATGCTCGAGTCTAATTAACTAACTCATTTTGTGCTCACTTCGTCTTGCCTCAAGTTAAATCTCATTCAATTTATGAGGCGTCTTATATCCTTTTCTGCTTGCTTTACCAAGCAATCATCCAAAATTTAAATTAAAATTCGTTTTTCTCCTTTTTTCTTCTCCGTTAAAAAAAATCCAATCTTCACCATACACCCATAATCATAAACCTTGTGATTTTAAAAAAAAAAAAAAAATCATAGCCTGCGCTACTTCCCCTGATAACTGATTAATACAGGGATATCATTCAATCTAACGCATACGCTTCGTCTGCGATGGGACATCAAAGAGAATTCGATCCCAATTTAATGTACACCACCCTGGCCATCACCGCCACCGTCGTCATACTTCCACTGTCGCCCACAAACTCTTGCGCATATAATTTCAATGAAGCCCATGTGCTATTTCACCTAAATCCATACATATGTATGTATGTATGTAACCTTAAGCCTTTTTTTTACTGACTGCGTCCCCCCCATTGTTACAGTCACCCCCGCCCGAATCGAATTCCATCTGATTATTTGTATTAGGCAAAGCCATCTTCCAGTTCTCGAACGAATGTCAATCGGTAATAGAAAAAAATAAGGACGAGCTCAAAAAAGGAAGCAATGTCCCCGGTCGAAATCTCAGCCATTCTTCATTGAGGATTTCGAAAAGACGTCTGATTACACATCCTCGGCATTGAAGATGATGATGATGATGATGACGATTATTATGCGACTTGGGGTCTGGGGTTAGACTTATGCCACGCTATTCATGTTTCATCCATGTTGGGACAGATAGAGATATCTTTGAGGCTACGTTTCGGGTTCACATGATGATGATGACCCATCCGACCCATTTGGCATCGAATCTATGAGAAAGTGTATGTTTTGATAAATAACTTTTGGCCCTCAAGAGAAAAAAAGGAGACAATTGTTCGGCATGTATGAACAGAAAAAAAAAAAAAAATAAATCTCATCTCTGTATGTGGGTTTGTGTGGGAATAGTGTGTACCGGATATGAACCACTATATCCTGTTATCAAATGGCATATATCCTCAAGAGCCTCGGGCACTAAAGTGGCACTAAAAGTACGAATGAGTACTTCGTTCTCTTTTGGAAAACTTTCACCCTGTCTGTCAGACTTGCTTCGGTTCGTTTGTGTTTGCCTGTAGGATTCAGATTGGGTGTGTGCAACGTTTCGAATAAAATGAATTATTGTCTTCAAGTTATTTGGCGAGTATGTGTATGTATGTGATCTTTTCAAGAACTGCATACTTCTGACTTTAAGGCTTGGCTAAGATTCTTTAGCTAAGTTTGTTAAATTCTTCATCGTGGCATGTGGCAGGCACAAGTGTGAAGGGGTGAACTAGTGCAACCCCGAAAGTTTTCCACTTGAAAGGAGTCGTGACGTGACTATAACCTCTGCTTCGGATGATGAAAAATTGCGATGGGGAGGCAGGCGTTTAAGGAAATTTTATTTTATGGAATTATGCATCCAGATGGAAGTAGATGTGTGTATTTATTTTTATTTCTTGCATGGAGTGGTGTAGAAGCAGATTGGGGGCACACATATGTTGTGAGGTGATGGCATGAAATTGTTTCTTTAGTTGAAGTTTTCTTTTTTCGTTTTTAATTTTTTTTTTATGGTTGATGGTGTTAATCGGGATGTATTAGTCCCTTGGGACCATGAACGTGCCGGAAACAGTACAATTATTCGCATTGTCAACTTACAAAAATAAGAAAATTTGCCTCTTACTGTTGCTGTAAGTACATACAACTTACTTGTGTGCCGAGTTGTCAAGCGTAAAAATATAAATTTATCAAGGTATACTTTCACCGGATTGTTCTTACCTTTTTGAATGATACTTACCATTTATCGGTAACGATTTTGAGGGCCATCAAGTAAAAAGTAACAGTCTCACCGTGGTTTCGCATTGAATGGGGAAAAGTTTCAATTCCGATTACTTCCTTATTGCCCTTTTATAAATGAGTGTTTCTAGATCATCCAACATCATTTGCATTTAAGGGAAAAGGAATGTTGTAAATGGTGTAATTCTTCACTTAGAATGCCACAAACATAAGTTCTGCTTATTAATCCAATATTCTCTTTGAAACCCCATCAGTGTTTGCCTATTTTCAAAACAGTGTTCTTCATCACAAACCATAAATTTTTAAAACCATCGTGTACCTGTACCTCACGCAGTATGGAGCTTAAACGAAAAAATAATCCTTGTAATCATAAAATGGAATGTTCTTCTCTTTGGAAACCGCTTAAATAAATTTTGATCACTTTAGTTCAATTGTCATCTGCTAAAGGACCCTTTCCCAACATTGAAGCGAATCCACTTACTGATCCGGCCACTATCACCGAGAACACTTATGCCATGGCATTCAAAACTCTTGACCTATATGGATATTTCTCACAATTTTAAGCATTAAACGGCAGCACTTAATCCTTTTTTTTTACTTTTTATATCTATTTCCTTGTTCCTTTTTCATTATTTTATAATTCCTTTTTTTCTTTTTAAGGTTACTCGTTGCTCAGGGTAGTGGCCTTGCTTTTAAATTTTGCACAAACGGGGGGGGGGTTTGTGTATACGCTTTCGCATACTTTTTCTCTCTTTGCTTCTGGTTTCCTTCGGTTGGGTTAAGTTGATTTTTTTTTTGTTATCCTTTGGAATTTATAGCAATTTTTAATTAGTTTCAAGGCGGGATTTTTCTTCTTTCTTTTTTCTAAAACGATATCCTCTTTGTGTCCGCGAAATACGACGAAGTAGCTCTTTTCCTATTCATTGGATACCGAGAGCAGAGTAGAGCAAAATGCTTGGAGTACCCCACACAGCCACACTTGTGATGATATGTCCTTTGTATGGAAGCGGGTTGTGTGCATTGAGGAAGGTCGCGCTTAAATGTAAATTCTGATGGAAAGCCAAGCAATTATCATTTGCACAAGATGAGAAGAGAAATGTTTTTGTTGAGTGTGAAGTGATGAGAATGAAGGAAAACAGAGAAGAGTCTACGCAAAAATGAAATATGTTAATGGATGTTGTGGGAAAATGTTATCTGTACCTTATGGGGGCTATGTTCTTCAACAATTTCCTTCCAAGAGAAGACTTTAATTTTGTTGGTTAAAAGGACTCCATATGTATTTTAAGAGCATAGTTGCAAAAACTGGGAAACAATTTAAATTTAATTTACAAACGTTTCATGTTGCAGGTGAAATTTTCGGTCAAAATGATAGCCCAACTGAAACCGCTATCTGTGCTTATTAGTGCTGATAGTTCCTATCTTTTTGTTAAAGGACACCACCATTCATTCTTAAAAACCAGCTACAGCTCTATGCAAGAGCAAACTCCATCTCATCTCATCCTCTCAATGAAGTTATAGTCTCAGGGATAGAACAAACCACCCCCTTTAATTCAATTTCACAGTTTACAGGTCTTCAAACTAAATGTTATGCTTCTATTAAATTTGCATTTCCACAAAAAGGATAATCTCATCTTAGATTAACAAATTTGTCAGCCATACATCCAATTTAACTCAACTCGTTCCCCACCAAATAACGAAATGAAATATAATAACAACCGCCCCTCGTTCTAATTAAATTCCACCGGCAGACCGGCACACGCAGATCAAATATTATGAATACATCACGCAATATTTGTCATTTAAATAGTCGGTTCTATCTCGACACTCAACATAATCCACCTTATTCGCATGACAGATCCCGAATAGTTATTCCAGGCATGTCACATGACACTGATTAACTAAGATACATACGTTCATCAGCAGGGGGATCTTCTGCACACGCACTTACAATTACTTTGATGATGGATGTCATCTTTGTTCCCTGTTCGCATCACACATATTGAGTCTTCTCATCCTCCTGCTGCCTCGGTTCAGAAATGCATTTTTCTCAATGACGGAAATCTTCAATCTTCGTTCAACTGCAGCTATCTGCATTGTACATATATGCTTTTTCAGACCATCACCAGAGTCGTTGTTTATTAATTCGAAGACGGGAGGAGGGGAATATCGCCTCCCACAAGGACTACTGTATTAGTGTGTATCGGACCATAATTGTGACCTCTACACTTTGATTTGTCCGTATTGGTGTTGGAGTTGTAGGATTCCTGGTATTTAATTGAATTATTGTTCTATTTACGTTTTGTTATGCGAACTCTGGCAAATATACGTTCGGAATAGTGGTCGCGGATATCTGTGCTTGGTTCTGGTCAAATAAAGCCAATAAACGCTTTCGGTCGATGGGAAGCCGATCAAAATTGTGATTCCGATTGCGATGCTCGTAAAATGGAACTGGGAACTGCAGATTGTGGAGAGTGCACGGTACCGCGTCGCTTAAGCGAATATGAACGTGAAAACTGAATTATCCTTCTGCCATAACTCAATTGATTGGTGATGCTGATGCCGGTCGTGATGGTGCTGGTAGTGGTGGTGGTGGCAGAGGATCAGGACGAAAACGGTGTTTACAGTTTATTTGTGCACGAATGCACATATCCTCACTCTGCTGGAGGATACCGTGGAATGGAAACATGGCATTTATTTGGAAAATAGGAACAATATCCTTTGTCAGACCGTGGAGTAAAATAGTGAGTTTTGGTGGCTTATTTAGCCGTTGGATACATATACACGCCAGTGGTCGGTAGGGAAATATACGTCAGCCTGCGGCCAAAGCGGTTAAGTTAGCAGGATTTACCATGAATTTGCTAAAATACTGGGAATCGTTGTGAGGTAATTTTGTAAGAGAAATTCGATTTTAGCTAGGAATAGGTAGGCCCAGAGACTCTCCATTTATTGCGGTCCATTCAAGAAAATTAATTAGGTTCTTTGGAATTTTATGGTGTTGTGGACATTTTTGGAATCGGAAATTAAAATGAATTGTGTCGTGGTTTTGGAAGTTTCATTATTTTAGTTACCGTTGTTTAAGTTGCTGAAGGAATTTGTTTGGTAAAAAATTAGCACCTGTTGTCACAAAGATTTTTCAAATTTCTTCTTCTATAACACTTCGCTTTGAAATCGGCAGTAGAGTGTCCTTAAACTGGATTTATGCATCAACAGTGCTGGACAGCACTGCACAGGAAGAGTTACACTTATTAAAGATTATCGAATCCTACTGTTCAGCTGGAGATAATGCTTCACTTGCTGATGGATACAATATTTTGCTGAGTTGGGTGGACGAGCTAGCAAAGGAATGAGCAGGTTAAAACCTTCTTGGAAATAGCGAGGAACCATGTGCTTTGATACTTAAGTGGAATAAAATTAACACTTGTCTTTTTTCGAGGTAGATCTGGCCAAACCTGAATCGGAAGAAAACGGGAAGAGAATCTGAAGAGATTAAGTAATGCCTAAGCTCTGTAGTTAAAGCCCTCATGGGCCATTTCTCGATGCATAATGGACCTACATTTTGGTCTAAGTGCGTCTCGATCTAACCTAAGTTATGTTTTTGTATATTTCGTCAAAGAATGTATTAGCCATACTTATGGGGTTAAAGGCCGTTTGACCATAAACAAACAAGTTACGTTTATGCTTAAATGTTCAGTAAGTGGCCGGATTGATAGTAACTGTACCTGCTTTTGGAGACTGTACTTGTAAGTTATATGTGTGTTAAATTAAGGCTGCATGTACCTTCTTTTATGTTCGATAACTTGTTTCGTCTAAGTTCCAATGTACAGTTCCGAATTTATCCCTTGTAATCCACAATAATTGCACATCCTCGATCAAACTATAGTCAGTTACCTTTGTGATTACCAATATTTAGGTCCTTGAACATGTGTGCGACTTCATATAGCCAGCAATTTAAATTCCGTATTGATTTGAGTTAAGCCAACGTCAGTTTTTATAAAAACATGCCTGCAACATTCAGTTTTTCTCCATCATTCAAACTTAAGTATGCCAGCGGATTTCAAAATGTCGATGTATCTCCCTCTTGTAAATTTTTTCCACTCGAATTGATCGGTAACATTCAAATTAAATCTCGATGTTTGTGTGTAGGTTCTGCGTATCTAGTTTTTGAAATGACATTTCACAAACATTCACCTTTTTTTTACTAACATTTCTCTGTGCATTTTGTAAACATTTTTCATTTGCTGTTGCTGACATTAGTGTTATAAATACTTGTGTCACTCAAAGGGGTTCCACCCCTTCAACATCCATACCACGGAATTTCCAGTGTCCAACGTTTGTTTTTTATAAATTCATTTGCTTCCGCTCCAAACGGATTTCTCTAAAAAAAAAAGGATTTCCCCACAGTACTTTCCATTCGGACGTGCAGCAGTGAAAAGTCCCTCGCTGCCATGACAGTGACAAAACATTGAAACCACACCGACACCGCGGTGCAACAGCAGCACTCAGTACATCATCCCGACATCCATATTCACAGAGTTGTAATTTAATTTATTTTTACTTGCGCGGAAAAAAAAGATATTTATTTCATTCTGTTCCTGCGTCCTTTGTTGTGACGGTCCCACGCCCTCTGCCAATGTGGCCACGTTGGACTAAGTTGCCTCCCCCAAAAAAAATCTCACAACACAGTTGTAAAGTTTACTATGATGACCCACCCTGCACAGCAATGGCCATGGACAACTTTCAACGTGCGAGGTATGATTTAGAATCCAAGAAACATGGAGTTTCACCAAGTTTCACCGACTTTCGGGATGGTTTTGTCTAAATCGCTTGGGGTTTGGGGTGGTTTGACCCACATTGAGTTTGGAATTGCTGCGTGGCGTAGCTGGATGGACGTCCTGATGAATTCCAATGTATGCGAATGCGGTCATGCAAATGCAATTTGAGTTGTGAGCCCTGCAATTCAACTTTGTGGTTGTAGAAGATACAAGAAACCTTCAACGTTATGAACTTGAGGGATCAGTCTCTGTATACGAGGTAAAGGACCTCGCGGGTGTTCATTGCAGCAATTTTGATAATTATTATGGAAAATTATTTTTGCTTAAATTATTATTTTTCAGTTGTGAAGGAGGATGACACACTTATACACTTGGAAAGAGGATTTTTTTTTGCTTTCATTCTTAATAGAATCAAGAAAGGGTACTTCAACGATGCCAGATGGAAGTAAAATCGTTGAGTACACAGACGGACGTGACGAATATTAATTGAGCGCGCACGCAAAATGCATCTTTGAAAGAAGCAATTGCACAATTTATCATCAATACAATTGTCAAGTTGAGTCTACACATAGATTGCGAAATGTATTTGTCGTGAAAAATATAAACAGGGGTGAACGGAATATACTAGCATCATAAGTGCTGCGGCACTGATGTAGCTCTAGCAACCTCGTTAAGATGATGCCAATTGAAGTATGTACTGTGCACTCATTTAAGCGTGGCGTATGTCGAAATTAGGTCAATCTGTCACGTTTTCCATTCGTTGTGTTCCTTCGAACGTTCGACAGGTATGACAGAAAAACTCTTAAATGAACGCGTCAAAAGCCTTTTGAGATTGTTGGAACAGCCGAAGAAAATGTTTTGAAAATCTCTTCGAATATTTATACTTTTATATGCTTCGGGTTGTTTTCTGAAGAAAGACGCGAAGGAAAAACAATATTGTCACGTTATTGTTTAAAGGATGCCCTATATCGAAGAAATGCATTCCTCGAATCAAATTCTGCTAAGCGATGTTTACTTAATTACAGACGTAGATGAGATTCTATATAGCTACAGAATAACGCAGTATATTTTGAAGCGGATAAAGCGAGTGAGTAGTGACGAATATTGCGACAGAAATGTGTTAAAAAATTCTACTCAGTTCGGGTAGGAGTGGCTATGGAGTAAGGTGGTGAACGTTCGATACCAGCAGGGGAGAATCATTCATATTTCCAGAAACCGTCTGTTTGTGACAAAACTCTTATCCGTGAGAGAAACAACTAACATTTGAGTCTATTTAATAGTCACAACCCAAAAGTACCTTTTAATACAGATCTTCTCCTTCCAGCTTACGTCGTGAAAACTAACAAAAAAAAAGTGTTAAAGGCCTAACATCTTAGGCTTAACTTAATTCTACAAAACTCGGAAAGAGCTTAGAGGATTTTGATTAAGTTTTTCATACGTTTATTTAAGCTGAGTTTTGTAACAGACCAATTGAATCAATGCGCAGGATTTTCAAGGATTAAAAGTTTTGTAAAAGAAAAAGCACGCGCAGAACTTACCTCAGATTATGAAGTATCTTAGGATAAGCATTTTATTATGCTTTGCAGAGTTTAATGTTTTTATTTAATGGTTATAACTTGAAAACAGTTTTTATGGATTGAAGAGTACTTTGCATAGTCATTTAGAGAACTTATCATCAAACTTTTTTAAACACATAAATGACTGTTGTACGTTGTATATAAACATAAGTATTTATATGCTCTTTGAAATTGTGAAAGAATGTAGAAAATTCGGAAGAGCTTTGCACAGCTCTACCACTGCGCTTAGTTTCAGAATCCTATTGCATCATCCCCTGATGAGTCTAGAGCAGTTTCTTCGGTCCACACTTTCTTTTCTCGTTGCTGACCAGTTCGCAATTTTGCCAACCTTGCACAAGGGTTCGGGACCGATCAGATGTTACTGCACCATCTCTTGTCAGCGTGTCAGCTTTTTCGTTTTCAGAATTCTTTCATTTAGCATGGATATGATTCATCTGCGGATTGTAGAAGCTACGTTCATATTGTTAAGTCATAGTCTTAGTCAATCTTGCACCTTTAATTTGTGAATTCCCGATTCTCTGCGTTGAGATGATGTTGTTTCACTTCCACTGTTCTATTTATTCTACCCAGGTAACGCATTAAGATTGCAACTTAATCCCAAATGCGTATCACTACATGCGGAAACTAAAACAAAACGTTGATTCCTAGCATGTTAAATTTTTGTTTATTACCAAAAGAGAGTACGCTGAGCACGTATACTTAATTTGTTAATTCTATAATTTTTTTTCAATTGAAGGTCATTTTTAAGTATACCGCTGTTTATTTTATGCCTAAGTTGTATGCGTTTGTATAATTATAATGCTATAAATTCTAGCCAGCATTAAGATTGTATGTTTATGATCCTATATCCGTATTTCAAAATCTTATAAAATTAAACGACAAGCTTTTTTTGAGAAGTTATACATATGTATGTGTGCTGATGTTACATGCAGTGAAATAAAAGCTCTATAACATGAAGCTCTTTTTGTTGTGTATATCAGCCGCTTAAGACTCAAACTAGAAACTTAGGTATTCCAAGGAAAAAAACTAAGGAAATTTGGCAAGGCTAACCATTCTGTGTTGCTTAGAAATGCGCTAGACAAACTTAGAAAAACTAAAGTTTCTTTGCACTACACCAAAAATTATTTTCTTTCACTTCACATAGGTATTTTCCGATTTGCAATGTGCCATTGCAAAATCACATTCAGACCCTAATGCTCTATGCGTTAGTCAACTTCCACTTTTACTTTTACAAGTTCATAATCAGCTGTCGCATTAGCTGACGAATTTAGATTCAGATTCGAAAAGCACCAACAACCAACAAGTGACCACTACTCACCAATCAGTTGCAAACGTTCAATAGAATAGCTTGTCCTAAGCAATTTGACAAATATAACACGACAAAGTGAACTTCCTTGCTTTTCCATCTGTGTCCAGACGCCTGGAATATTTTTTGAATTAATTAACTATCCCGTTTCCAATTAGTTATTGAAGTCGTCTCAGAGGAAGGTTCTTTCATCCCTGAGCTCTGCATATAGATATGGATATTTTGCTGTAATGAGTATCAGACCCACTGTGCGATTATTCTCGAAATACTTTTGTATTTTTTTAATTTTATGAGTTTTTGTTGAATCCTTTACCCTACTTGACGCAAATTAGTTTCATTATAAGATACTTTCAAGATTGAAAAATTCTGAAATAACTTTCAATGGTAAAACATTTTTAACATTCTTCTATCGAAAGCTTATTAAAAACCCAACCCGCTTGAATGAAAAACAAATCTACAAAACATTTGGATGTGAAATACTTAAACGCTAATCATTTAAATAGCAAATTTTCGTTAAACAAATGTACGCATACCGAGTTATCATTTTGAATTCCAATTTTATAAAATATTTGTTAATCTCTATTTACTGTTACTTTTTGAAACAATTCTCTCATTTTCACTGCCGGGGTTTTCCTATTTACGGAATTAATTTTCCCATTAACTGCAGGAGATTTCTGCTTTTTTTTCCCTACTAATCCCAACATTGACCCCTTTACACACACTTTTCACCCTTTATTTTGTTGTCCCGGACTGTGTTGTTTAAGAGCTGTTTGCCTTTGCATAGAGCAAATCCCTTGCAGGCGAAAAAGCTTTTACTGATTCCATCCAAAATGAAAACGGTTTATTACAGTTTTTTTTGCTTCTATATCTACATAGTTTTGATTGCCCTCTGAAGCGGAACTATCCGATTTTCGACTGCACTGATCATTGCAAAGAGGATTACATTGGGACTTGTTTGTCATGCTTAATGGGGAAAATATCTATGTATTCATTATGATCCGGTTTAAAAAAAAAAAAAACTTGAATTGACATGCGTTGTATTATGACAAATCCCTCTGACACGTGTCAAAATGAATTCACAAAAGGAATAACAACATACTTCCGTTTATTTTGTAGAATTTGCTTAATTAATGTCAAACAGCAAAGACTCTTCCTGAAACCGATACTTATTGTAACAATATTTCCGTTTTTCGTTTCAGTTTTGCCATAGAGACTGCGAGTGCTAGGAGTACCACAACCAACACCATTGCTGCCATCACCACCTTCGTGGAACAATACTGCTGAAGGATGACAGCAAAATGTCACAATTGCGAAAATCAGCTTCTTTCCGTTCTAGGATTCCAGTAAGAAGAAGCCGTTTGCCACAGCGTCGTTGCTGTAGTCCACCCCCAGGTGGAGTGAGGTTAAGGGGTGCCTCTAGCGGTTGTGGAAGGCCCATTGGCAAAGGACTGCAGACAAACAGGAGTTTTGCATTTGAAGGAGGTCACATCGGCAACAATAACAACAAGGGCAACAGCAACAGTACACAGCACAAACGATACTCATCGTCCTCGTCCTTCTCCAGCAGCGATGAAAGCTATGAATCTGAAGCACCACACCAGGTGGATACTAATTTCTTTTGACATGAATTCTTAGATAGCATGCACATATGAATTTTTCCATTATTTTCACATGCTGCCTTCGGTTTTTCTCTTTATTGTTGACATTTTTATATTCTTAGTATCGCTACCTGTCACTGGGGCAGAAATTTAAAGAGATTTACCGTTACTCCATTTTGCTGTCACATTTTATTGGAATTGTGAGAGAGAAAGATGTGTGCGATGCCACCAGGAAGCTTGCAGGAAGCTGAAGCAGTATGAGTTTGAATAAGTTATTTGCTCGTAAAAATAAATAGTCTCGATTATGTGTGAAGAAGAAAATTGTGTTATGACGATGATTGGATGATGGATATGATTGATTGTGTAAAATACGCGGTGGCTAAGTACAGAATTTTAAAAGAAACGATTTTCTTAAATTCTTTTGAAGTCGATTAAGAGAAAAACATCACCTCGTTTTGTACACCGATCGTTCTAAAACGTTTAGCTGATCGTGGTTTCAAGTGCGATACCATTGACTTTTTGTATGTGATACTAGGAATTCAAGAGACTTTTCTTTAGAATTTAGAAAGTTTCAAAATGTGGCAATAATAGCTGTGGCAGGGATAGGCTCAAGAGAATTTTTGTTTTTAGTTAGGAACATCAACACTGTTACTGTAAGCAAGCTATCGCGATCCTGTGCTATGTATCTTCGTATCTGCCTAAAAGTGAGCAAAGACAGATTCTACTTTAAAATCCTTTCTTCTTATAACCAATGTTTCTTTTACACCAACGAATAGTTTACTCCAATGAGACAGTCCAGAGCTTGGAGAATAAGTCTAAAGTTGCCTAGTTTTTGTCAGCTAACCTACTGTCATTGGGCTTAAAAGGGCGACCGTTGGTCCATCAATCTCTTTGTTCGAAATTTCGGACGCAATTTTTAAGTGTCCTTATAAAACTGATTTCTTTTTTCCTTAAGAAGAGGCGGAGAATACATCATGCACCATTAAGAGATTTTACACTTACCTGGTGTGTCAGACTCTTACCGACTAAACTACCCCTCAGTCTTTGGATATTGGTTTTTGCTACCTTCTGGAACCACTGTTTGCATTACTTCATGGGAGTGTGTTCCTTCGTTCCCTTCGCTCCTTTTTCTTTGCAGCACTGGACCAATAAAGTATCCCATTTGGGTCCTTGAGATCATTATTTTCATCATGTAACCTGTAAAGAAATGTAACCTGTTTCTAATTTCAGTCTAGTTCTTTAACCTGCCAATCTGGTAAAGGTGAAAATAAAACTGATTTCTAAATAAGAAATTTTATATTAAAATTGTCAATTCGTCCTTCTCATCTACGTTCAAGTAGCTTATGTATGTACATATGTTTCCCCACCATACATTGATTCCATCCAGAGAATTCATCCATTGCCCCAAACCATTCTCCTTCTAAAAAACTTTTGCTGTCGTTCGACAAGCTGCGCTAGCTAATTAATTATGAAATAGCTAGGTGAGGTTGACATTTTGTGCAACACAACTTTTTTTTAATGAAAGATGAACAGCAGTACTCCACAGGATTTCACATTTGCTGTCAAAATGTTTGATGTGATTCGCTGTTGATTTCAAAAAAACAATTACCTACATAATTATATCCTTTGGCCAGCTTCAGGACAACTATCTGCATTTTATACTGACTCTGCTAGTAATATGCGTATACGTACCTATGTACAAGAGGTTTGTAAAAGTTCCTTATATCTATGAACTTTAAATTCTCTCAACTCGAAATTCATTGCAGAAATTTGCATTTAAATTTGCAATTAGTGTGTATTTACAGGAAAAAAAATACTTTAATTGAACTTTTTTGAACTACATCATATCATATCATATCATATCATCATCAAATAATAAAACAGTAAAACCCGGTGTGTCTGTACATTGAAGAAAAAGTAATAAAAAAGAAAGGGGGTGACTAAAGAAGAGTAATAGAAAACAAATTAGCGATTTTTAGAATTCTTTTCTGTCTGTCTGTCTGTTTGTTTGTTCGTGCACATCTCCGAAACAACTGAACGCATTTTCATATAGTTTTCACAGGTGGGCAGAGCATAATTTGGAGCAGCATATAGATTTTGTTTTATAAAAATCGGAAAGTTATCGTCATTTAGCTCTAAAAGTTCCTAAGGGACAGACGATTTCTAGAGACTTAGTATAAACCTTAGTATGTATTTGCGGGTGAACTGCTAGTTTCCAATATAAAATTACACATAGAACAGAACTTTTGCTACTTATATTTGGAACCGTGTGCAATTGATGATGATAAAGTACACCGACGAAATCAAAAGCCACTGCATTATTATGCACAGGAGCAATAAGTAATGAACAATGTAGTGATGTAGGTACTCGTACATGTCTGTCAGTTTATATGTTTTGTGACATCTACATGCTCGAGTTGATTCTATCTCAGCTGCACGCATCAATACATGAAATATACATGCAATGGGTAGATACGTATACCTACTCGAACTCGTTAATTTAAAGTGTAGACATTTGTTTTGTTTTATTGAATTGCAGGGATACGTTTATATATTGTGTTTTTGTGTTGTGGAGTAATGGAATTACTATGTAATTACGTTGATGACTTCAAAGCTATTAATCAGGCTGTGGTTTGATGGAACATGTGTTTTGAGAACAATGTGACACATCGTTAGGTATATGGCAGTTGATGCTTTGAATGGAGTCAAAAGGTAGGAACATATGTAGATTGCAATCGCTAATGAAAGTGTGTTTATGCAATCAACTCGTCAACGAGGGTCACTGAACGTGGTGTTGTTTTAGTTAATGTAAACTATTCCATAAAACGAACGCTTAAGTAGAGGCTTTAACAGAAAGTACTTTTTTTTTACTACACCAAGTGCTACATTCCAAGTTTAGCTCTTAAGTTTCCTTACTATTTCCTCTTACTATTTTCGTTCAGCTCTTCTTTGCAAATGCCAATGCTGCAGATTTGGAAAAAAGTAAATTATGTATTTAGAAGGCATCAGAGAATGTTCAAAGTGTGAAATCGTTGATTTGGGAATCTTTAGGACGTTAAGTCGGTAAGAATGCTTCTTTGGTGATTGTTTGATCGAGCTCTGAGGAGTATTTTCAGTGTGAGACCTTGGTTCTAAGCACAAAAACATTCAAAGGTCTTAAAGATCGCGACTGAAAAATGCAGTGAGGATATCCAGTAAAATGTATTTGCAATTGTTGTTCTGCTCAAAAGTTATAAAGTTCCACTGTCAGGATAAACTACCGATAGCTCTCAAAGTTTACAAACCCGCTTTTCCGTATAGTTGTACAAAGCATTGCGAACAACATCAGCAGACCTTCTGCATCCATTATTTAAAAGGTGAAGGAATACTTAGACTTTTCTGGACAAATAGTGAGAAAGAAAAATTGCCAACCTCTCAATGAAACCCTAGGAAATTAGTGACCGCCTTCTTTCAAATCGGATTATGAGCGTCCGCCACTGGTTCATCAAATTTACAAAAGAGTGCTGTACGGCGATATCGGCTGCCAACAAGTTGAGATCATTCTATCAATTGAAGAAATTTCAGCTTAAAAGGCCCTACAGTTCTACAGTCGATCGGGAACTTCCAGAAGTTACTAGTACACAATGTATTTCAGTGGTTCGCTATTATTTATACACAGATACCACCAAATCATCATCAATATCATCAATACATCAATACATAATAATAAAACAGTAGAACCCGGTGTGTCTTTACATACAACAAAAAGTAATTAAAAAAGGGGGTGACTAAAGAAGGGTAATAGAACACAAATTGGCGATTTTTAGAATTCTTTTCCGTCTGTCTGTCCGTTTGTTTGTTCGCGCACATTTCCGAAACTACTAAACGGATTTTCATGTAGTTTTCACAGGTGGACAGAGCATAATTTAGAGCAGCATATAGGTTTTGTTTTATTAAAATCGGATGTCGAAAAAAAAAAGTTATCGTCGTTTAAAGATTTTTGGAATTTACTTTTGTATGTTAGAAAAGTTAAGGGTTGAAGACCTAAAGACGTCACGAACGATTGTTTAAAAGAAAAAAAAAAAAAAAAAAAAAACAGAAACCTTTGGTTACAATTATAGAGCGTATACAATTTAGTACATTAAAAAATCAACAGGTGGCGTTGTTCTTTATTAGACCCGCTATAGACATTTTTGCAGTAATCCACCTAATTGGCATTATTCGAAAACTGGAATCAAGAATTTGGTAGGTAAATTCTACACCAAAAATTTTCAAAATTGTAACTACGGGCCAAGATACAGGGTGTTAAAGTTTGCAGATTTATAGTATGCGCAACCGTAGTCGGTCGGCACATCGGCTCGTGATCGTGTGTTGTTTTTGTTTTGCCGAGTTGAATTTGAAAGTTCCATAGGGACAGAAGATTTCTAGCAACGTAGTGTAAACCTTAGTATGTATTTAACGCGTGCGAAGCCGCGGGTGGACTGCTATTATAATTATAAACTTGGTTCAATGCATTCCAATCTGCTTAACTACAATTTCAATTATATTGAACATCCCCCTTGATGTGTGTATTAAGAAAGGACTTTTACTGTGGGTCCACTCTCAACACAGTTCCATTTAATAATCAAACATTTTCACATACTTCGCTAGTGGGATATAAGCCCTGGGCAGGACGAATGCATTTGTAATGCTTAACGGGCGTAAGCCTTTTCGCATTCAAATGAATTTTCGTCCTAGATTAAATGAAATTTTAGGTGGAATTATACAAAAATACACACAAATCTGGATTGTTCTGATTATATGGTGTGATTATATTTCGCAATATTTTGGTTTGCTTGGCATACATAAATGTATGAAATACATAGACTTTTCTGTGTATCTATGAGTTGTTGCATTTCTGGGTCAAATTTAATTCATATTCATGCATAAATCATGGAAAACAAATATTTTCCTCCAGCGAAATTTTCATAATAAATAATTCGTGGCTGGTAGCTGGGTTCGGAACGGGGTAGGTACCCTGAGAACAATTGCTTCCGACAGCTGATGACTTTTGTGTGAAATATGAGTACACTGAGATTAATATGTAAGGGGGGCAGCAGAAAAAAAGATTTTTTTTCGAGTAGTCAAGATGAGGCTGAAGATTTCACAAGTGTGTGGTGATTTTTTTTGGCTCAACTCTTATGTCACTGATAAGGACGTTTGACGGGGTGGTAGTTTCGCAGTTTAAGGAAACAAAATAAAATTTATCTAACAATAGATATGCACGTAGCACGTAGATAAGCAGTGCTCCAGTTTTATATCTTTAAAGGGATCACATTTTGTTGGTAAAGAAAAATTTGTGTGAGAAAAATGGATCGTACTATCAACCGTTGATAGAACACAAAATCAGGAAACAGTCTTAATGATGTGCAGCGTATTTCCCGTAGAAAAGGGATCAAATATATTCTATGATAGAACCAAAAATAGTCTAACATTGCAGTCCTCTGCACCTGGCTTGATGGATAGCTAGTTACCCCAATTGTGCTTCATTTTAATACGCCGTCTCCCTGATGAAGGTTTCACATTTCATGCAATCGAAACTCTGGTATACGTTTGCTTTACATAACTTAGCCGTTTTAATGAACTCATCTTTTTTACATTATTTTATCTTCTAAGTTAATCGCATGGTACAGGTACATCTCCATCAATCACTCGAGGAACTTTTGTTTTGAAGCTCTTATTTTAGAACTACACGACTAGGTCATCTTCGCAGTTCGTTCAGTTTAAGTAAATCACTTAGAGCTCATCGATAGAAGGTGGACTTATGTAGAATGTTGTCGATAAACTTTTATTACTCACGGATTGAATGGTTTCAGCATGGATCAGCTGTTTTTGGGACTTCGCATTCCAAATCTTATAGCAGTGAGCTATGAAAGTTTCCAAATTTACCGAAACCAAACCTCCTTGTATGCTCCTTTTGGTTTACCCATGATCCTTTGCCACATTCTAAGACCAATCTTTGTCGTGAAGTTTATACTCTTCTTCGGTTTTACTTACAAACCACAACAGCCCATCTACGTACCTGGATAGCTGAAATTATCGGGGCGACAACATTATCCACAAAATGGGGGTAGAATGTCTAACCCTTTCCGTTTCTATCCAATCCGACGTGTTTTGCCATAGCTTCAATTTCTTTGCCGCGACAAAGACGACTGTTGCTCCTGCAACAAGAAGTAGACACGTTGTCACCACAACAACCACTACCAATACCACCTCCGTATTTGAAATTTGCTGTGGTTGAAGTCTCGGAGAATTTCATCTTAAAAACCAAAAACACTCACTAAATAGATACAAAGCTAGTTTGGCACTACGACACGATGCTCGGAGTCGAGGAATAGTGAAACGAGCTCACTCTATTTTCCTCCTGTCATTTTGGGGAATTTTTTTTGTTTGAACTGAAAGCGGTAAGCAAATTTCCACATGAATTGTTCAAATGTTGGGGAAAATTAATTATTGCCATGGAGAAGTGCCAACTAGTCAACCCAGGCGGGCTAGCCACAGCGTAGAGAGTTGAAGTTGTCGACTGTCGTGTAGTTGTCGTCTATGAGAATGAAGGATATGACACAGATGAAGGACAAAGTATCTTCACCGATGAGCGCGGAGATGAACTCAGGAAGTTTGTTATTTAAACATGAAATTCATAAGATTTCGGAAATGGGAAATGCCAATGTTGTTTGCTTATTTTTTGTAGATACTTTCTATTTTTTTTTTCTTGTTGCGAGTTATTTATTCCCATGAATAATTTTTTGCGTGTGTATGTGTGTGTTGTTTTGCAGAAATTCATCAAGCAGAGTCACAAAATACCAGATGAGAGTTCTATGTACATATCAACTGATGCGATAAGCTTGGACGGACTATTGGATTCAGTGAGTAGTGGAAGTTTTTCAAGTCCTCCATCACCAGTGCAGTATCAGAGTGAGTATATATGTACTTGTGTCAGTTATTTTCAATTGCGATGTGTTTGTGTTTTTGTTGTGTGCTCTGTGCTCTGAAGAGAGCTTAATGACTGGATGTTTGTGACGGTGTCGGGTTTTGGGGCCAATTGAATTGATATTCAAAATGAAGTGCTTAGTTTGGGAGGGAAGAGAGGAAAACAGGATATGCGATTAGATGGACTGAGCAAAAACGTAAATTAGTCACATTTTGTCACATGATGGTAGTGAGTTTTGGAAAAGTATTTGTCAACCCACGGTGTCGACAGGAAGGGAGCGTATAATATTGGTGTTGCTAAAATCTGGAATTCCGTAGATTGGCATTTTGTTAGGTCTTCACTTAAGTATTCAAGCCATAGTCCAGGCGTGCACTTAAGTTTTTTACTCGCAGTGATTGAAAACATTCTACATTTAGTACTTCATTTCAGTAGATAGTCGCTTTGTGGAGAAAAAAAATGCAACATGAATCCTACATTTAAAGTTTTCAAGTTCTTGGTTGACATCTTTTTTCATAACTGCGCCATAAATCAGGTAAGGTCTTCGTTTGCTGCGCCGTCCTACCGGATTAAAGAGCTGGTGTCACACCGCTCCGCACGTGCCGTCCACACCGCTCTGCGCTTTCATCTGACCAAGGATGGTCGCTATAAGGAATATTGTCAGAATGCATAAACGCATAAATCCCTGTTTTAGAATTTTTTTAAATGACCCACTATTGGAACGATATCATCATAATCAATTGTGGGTGGTTCCTTGGCAGCTTATAAACCAAAAGCTTTATGCGCCATCATTTTTTCAGACTTTTCCGATTTAAAACTCTCCCTCGTCAGGAAATCCAATCCCGTGACTGTGTCTCGCATTTTTTCATCCTCCATGGGCTCCTTCTGCACTTCTTCCGTGCGCATCAATCTCGCTATGAGGTCCGAAATGATATCGTCAATCTTCGTTCCTAGCCTTCCTTTCCCTGCTAGCTCACCTGCTGTACTCGAAAATCTTAGAATTCGTTTCCCATCATGTGTAGTTTTTCGTTTAAGACAGTTTGGTTGTAGTTAACTTCATCGTGCCTTTGTTCCATCTACTCGGCAATGTTTCTAAACAGCCTTGTAGTCAATCCTTCTTTAGTCTCCCTGTTGTACTCTTTATCAACGTTGCATGATGAGCTTCTTGCCTTCCGCTATCGCCGTTTACTTTTCAACTTTTACTTTACTCTTTGTTTCTGGAAAATTGATAGGCATCATCGCTACTACTACAAGAATCGCTGCCTACGACATTGTTTGGCAATAATTCGCCACCTGAGATCTCCCCTGTGCTATTAGACTGTTCTTTATAATTTTCTTGCTTAATTCATCAACACAGAACCTAAAGTTAAAGGGATCAAGTAAGTTACCGTCATTAGAAGTTACTTGATTTTATATCTCCAACATTGGCCATTAGTTTTCTTAACGCTCCTTGAATCGATGGTTCTGTTGATAAAAAAAAATATTAGAGGTAGTAATCTTAAACTACGTCCGACTAATCAGCCTAAAAGGCTTCGATTGCTAAGTTATTTTTGGTAATCTTATGGGAATGATGCTCTCATACATCAACCTCCTATCCGGCGCATGGTGATTGTAATTTTGACCGTCATAGTATGTACCAGCATTCCTAGATTATTACCACACTTAAAATCAGGACATGCAATCAGTTTTAAAGTGTCAAGATTCTTGTTCAAAATGAGTATCAAACTGCCAAAGTACATTGAAACGTTCCCACGTAACCAATCATCCGTATATCCCTTTTTTATATATCCCTAATGTAAACATCGTCCTTTGCAAAGACGAAATGTCAAGATCATGTCAACTTAAATTCAAGTTCAACACACCATCAACCGAACAAATCCCTCCCAAATGAAGCCTGTGAAACATTTTAACGCCTCCTTTCTTTGCAGATACCAAAATGCCTCTGTCACATAGCTCTAGCTATGAGTCATTAGACAAATACAACGTGGCACTGGAAACTTTTAAATTATCCGACAACGTTCATCACATTCCATACCCACTGGCACCGTCAAACTACTGTAAGTATGCCCTCACGCCTTTCAATAGCTATTAATTCAAAAGAAAAATTGTTTCTTCTTCTTCTTGTCCTTGTTTCTCTATTTTGAGAGTAAGTTCGCACCCTTCATTTCGCTCTTTTGAATTGCAAAAACTAAACACGTCCGTCCATTTGCAGACAACCTTGACAGCAAGCACAATAATAATTCGACAACGAAAATTGACGCGATTAGAGATGACATTAAAAAATCCTATTACAACGAAAAACAAAAGCAACTCAGCGACTGGTATTACATAAAAAACGTTCCCAAGGATCAAATAGAAGTGGAGCCATCATTGCCGACGGCGGCAGTGGAAGAGGCAGTCGAACAGCAGCAGGAGCAACGTAATGACTCGATTGGCATTGAACATCATCGACAGAGTAATAACGATGCAGTGGTGGCAGTGCTTCCATCAGCGTCTAGTCAACGTGAGGCATCATCGAAGTCGTTTGCTTCGTCATCGGCAGCAGCTACCACAGGAACTACTACCACGACTGCGAGCGCGTTATTCTCCGCCCAGCCGATGAAAACAATGAACTGGAATAATTTCGATTGTCAGGATGCCCCAGGGGCTAATGATGCCGACGATGATGATGTTGCTCGAAAGGCTGATAATGGTGATCCTAATGATGGCAATAATCGAAGTCGTGCCGAAGACAAAGGCGAATGTTGGCAGGCTTGGCGGCAATTTCGCGGCAATTCCAATGTAAATTCAGAAAAGTGTGCAATCGAAGATTTCAACCGACGACGGAACGAGGGAGAGTCTATTCATCAGTATGACAATGTCGCTTTCGGTAATTGCCCATCGCAATATCCTCCACCCTATTCGAGCAATTACAATCAGCAGAATTGCTTCGAGCAAGGCTGCAGCTGCAATGGCAATATCAAAAATCGTTTCGACGATGACTTCTCAAAGACAAAATTCAATTCGACATCGAATATTGGAGCTACCAGCGTCAATGTAAATCTATTGAAACAACACTATCAGCAGCAGCAGCAGCAACAGCACAATAGCTACCGTGCGCAATATCCCTCCCACACGGGTAGCAATGAGTATGTGAATGCGAGCTTCCGACGAAGGGTGGGTGGCAACTATCCTAGGACCAATGGCTACATGGAAGCCTACAAAAACAATAACAACAGTAACGATACACCGAACAACATCAGCAAAAATAATGTCGAATTGCAGCTGGAACATTGGGAAAATATTAGTAACGTCCACAAAAGTGGATGTAGTATGAAACGTAGCATGATGCGTGGTGGTAGTGGAAGTCATGTTAACAAGGCCATGTCAACGACATCCTCCCAAAACAATAACAATAACAACAGCAACCCGAATAATACGAACAGCAGTTGCAGTAGTGGTGCGAGCACCAACAGCAACAACAGAAGACCAACGTTGACGACGAACATCCTCTATCGAGGTCATCACCAGAAACACCAACAGATTCCTGACCCTTCCGACTCAGAACAACAACAGCAAATACTTTCGGAAGAAAAACAAGGACAATTGATGGTCGATGGCCAAGCATCGATGTTATCCCAACCCCACTCCCACCCCCATCATCATCATCATCACCACCATCATCATCAGCAGCAGCAGCAGCAATACCCTTTGGCGGCGGCAGCCCCTTGTACAATGTCAGCCAGTAGCATGCAGCAATTGCCCCCGAACCAAAATCGAGCAAGACACCATCAACATCTGCAGCAGCAGGCTGCTTCAAGTGTCCATTCAGGGACAAACAATAACATCATCATCCCCAATGCTAGTACTGCTGTGACTCCAGTACTCTCTGCCCGTTTGACCGTAGTAGCTACACCAAGAGCAGCATTGAGGTCAAGACTCATACAGAAGCGTTCCGATGAGACAAGCTGCAGTAGTAGTTTCGAGCAATTAAATGTCATTGGAATACCGACTTCAACAGCAATAACGCCACCAACAGCACCCGAACAGGACTACAACCAGCCCCAGTACCAGCAGTACCAGCCCCAATATCAACAACCCTACAATGCCCAGCAAGAGCACCATCCGCATCAGCCTCATCAACATCGTCATCAGAGTTCTGATATCAGGGAGATTTATGAAGAAAACACCGGTCAAATAATAAGGCCGGCAAGGACAACACTACCGAACGACGATGGTGACATCCTTGTTGGTGAGGTGCCGGAGAAGGATGGCTGTGATGGTGGTATCATGGGCAGCGCAGAGGCAAAACGTAGGCCATTGCCAGAGATTCCGCTCGAAGAAGTCCAAGCTAAGGTAAGTGACTATTGTTGTTTTAAATTTATTGCGAGATTTTAATGTATTTTTCGATCTGTCCAAGGTAAGTTAATTTATGAGGCACAGCAGCCCTATAAAGAGATTTATTAAATTTACAGTCCACCTCGAATGTGGTCCATGTTTGCGAATTAAGAATGAATTTAAAGTATGAAAGTGGCGGAAAATGGTTTGTCCTTAACAACAAGTTCAAGAAGTACACCGAAAGGGTGGAAAATTTAAGGACAGTAAATTTAAACCCTGCTCCTATTGACAATGAATAATAAATCAAGTGGTGGATCCACCATTATATTCTCAGGACCATATTTTATTAGCATCTCCATTCGAAAAAAAAAATGGGACCCTCTGTCAAAACAACTATTGTCATGCCTCTGATATTTAAACTTATAGCACCAATTGGGATGATTTAATTAACTCAACATCTGTCTCCAATAGGATTAGCCAACATCGTTAAGCATTAAAGCAGAAAAAAAAAATTGTTCAGTGAACATCCGTGTACAGAGACTTTAGTTAACTTGAGTTCCAGGGAACCGAAGTTGCCATTGATTACCTTCTAGAAAGGTTTTCATTAATTTACACGACTCTCGTTGAATTTCGATTGAGAAAACGCCACCTAACCAGGAACACAGCTTCTAGTTCCCTGGGGCAAACTTTCTTTTGTAATGTATCTTTTTATGGAAATCCAATCCATGACATCCAATCAGTCTTAACTGCTGCTGGACATAAATAGTTTTGTCTTTTCATCTCGACTGTGTAGATCTCAGTGTGAAAGATACTAAAAAGGTGCACATATTTCTCTGAACAGTGTGGTTGGTTGGGTCCAAAAGATGCAGCACTAGTAGCCGAAGTACCTTAACCTATGTTTATGCCTTTTGAGCTTTTTTTGTGCTTTCAGATTTAAGGTGAGAATTTCAATGAAGTTCTCTTTTATTTTCTATCTGAGTGTTGGAACACCACTCAATACTTGGTCTGCCTTTTTACTTATTTGAAGAACTAGCGGGTTCAATGACTTGCAGCCTATCAATTCCTTTTCTCGAGCTTAGGTTAGACTAAGGGTGCATGTGTGGAATAATGCTGATGAACTGTTTCCAATATGTGATGTGATCGATTGATTTTCGCGAAATCCCAACAACATATGTACATATGCCTTTTGGTAGAGCTCAAGATGATATATTCTATCACATGTGGCTTTTAAGTCGTGGTTGGTCGCTCTCTGGAAAAGTCCAAACAATATAAGTATCTGTTGAAAGATTTATACAGTCTGGTTGTTTTTTTCAGAAATGAGCAGCCTCTGAAGATTCCAGTTAGGAATTAGACATTGCTCCTGTCAACGTTTAACAGAAAAGTAAACTTTCTCTTAGATCATTTAGCAAAAAATCAAGCTCGTCAGGACTCGTAGATCTGTCAAAAATGTCCAGTGACTTACTAACTTATTAAGCTCGGGCAAAGATTTTAATTTGGTGAAAGTGAAAAGATTTTAGGATATCAGTTAAACTACCATCTTTCCTGACGTGACTTAAAAAAGGCAGAATTTATACTTTCGCGGATGTCTTCTTTGCAGGGTCTTACAGCTTTGATACTATGACGCGTTTCCTTCTATTATTTCTTCAGTATCTGATATGTGTAGGTTAATATTAAAACTGTCTTACTTACTTACTTAGGTGGCGCTACAGTTCGGGGTGAACCTGGGCCTCAACCAACAAGCTTCTCCAATTAGCCCGGTCCTTAGCTAACCGCCTCCAGTTACGCACTCCAAGTTGGTTGAGGTCCCCTTCTACTTGTGCGCACCACCTTAGGCGAGGTCTTCCTCTACTGCGTTGTCCCTCCGGGTTGGATTCGAAGACTCTTCGGGCCGGAGCGTTGGTGTCCATTCGCTCTACATGTCCTAGCCATCTTAAACGTTGTCTTTTGACTAGGTCGATGTCGCTGTACAGCTCGTATAATTCGTCATTGAACCTCCTCCTCCATAAACCGTCAACGCACACGGGACCGAATATCTTACGAAGAATTTTCCGCTCGAAGCGACCAAGGGTATCTTCATCCGCCTTTGATAAAGTCCATGCAAAACAGTCTTATTTGGAGGGAATATTCATTCTTAAACTTACACTGATATTTGATTGAAAAGCTAAATCGACAAAGGATGCATTTAAATATTGTGACATCGGTCTCATTTACTCACACCTTACTTTATACATATTACCAGCGAATTATTGAACAAATAATTCGTAATAAACATCCATAAAATGAAAATTGTTCATTCAATTTGAAGCATTAATTATGTGCCCCCTCTTTTTCAAGAGTCATGATTAAAAGATTCGTGTTAATTGGTGCCTCTTTTATGTTATAACATACATTTACGTGTGCTTAAAATATTATGATAGTTCTCATTACGCTTTATATGCAAAAAATTTGAATAAAATTTCCCCCTCCTAACTAACCACATCATTTATTATAATTTCATGTTATCAAAATATGTTTTACCAGCACAAGGATGTGTGGGTGTATGTTTCCTCACATTATGTATGTGTACAATGTGCATGCCCACCCTGTTACTATGGGCAACGATGAATATCTCTTTTCGTATGTGCCTTGTTTCACTTCTCTCTACCCTCGAACAGCTGCTACAATATTGCTGCTGTTGAATCAAAAAACGATTCAAAAAGGATGCAATGGGAAAAAAAAGGAACTCCAAAAATCTGAATCGAATAACCATAACAACGAGGTCACTCCAACACGCATTGCTCTTCACTCCATCTGCAGTAGTTATCAATTGAGAATTCTCTCAGCACAGAATATTCTCAGCACAAACTTGTGCACCCCACCCCATCCAGTGTGAATTCTCTGTTTTGATTGTGTGACATAGGAATTATTGTGTGCGCATCCTAGCATCATCCATCACTGTTGGTGTTCCCCTTGTCTGGGAGAGTTAGTGGAGTAGTACCAAACCGTCATCAGCATCTTCATCACTATTACCATCCTCATTATTGCCAGTATCACAGAAAGTAACATGGGCATGGGTCACAGACGGTAACTTAACGAACATCACTCTCCTGGCAGGCTGTGACTAAAGAAAAAAAGATAAATTTTAAATAAACATCGGGGAACCTAATGAAACAAAACGGTTGGCATGTGGAACGTGAGCCTCCACGTTTGGGTACTGTGTTCGCCGACGACTTTCAACAGGCGATTAAAAGTTGTCGCCGCAAATTAGGCGCATTTAAATGTGGGGTTGGTCCTTGCACATATTCTTTTCACGTCATGCCCCACAAAAGAGGAGAAATCCAAATAAGAGAATGTATTGTGGAAACTTAACGAAAATATGCGAGTACTCGTTACAATGACGAATATTTGAGGCTCATGCGCAGAGAGAACCGTCCTACTAACCATTGCTGAATTTGGGTAAAAAAACAAAAATGTCCTTATCAGTTCAGGCACTGTTTATGGGTGGAAGAAAAAAAAAATGCCGGCTGCTCCTTCAACCACTGTGATGGGATATATTCAGCACATTGCCGTCTGTGGCACTCTGGCTCTGGGTGGTGTTCAGTCAAAATCGCTCAGAGATGCTGTGCTACTTCGTTGAATCTCAATCCGTCTGAAGTGAATCAGTTGGATTTCGAAGTTCTAGCGCAAATGTTCGGTTCGCGGATTATTTGATTTATACGCTGTCAATTCGAGGTACATTACCTACCCCAAAGGATTCTTTTTCCCACCCCATCTGCTTGTTTGTAGTGCTGCTGTTGGTGTTTTCTTTTTTTTTTCTTGATCTCGGATTTATTGGAATTTTCCTTTTATTTTTTACTCAAATTTTCATTTTCACATTCTGTGCAAATATTTTACTACCATCATCGGGGAAAATGCTAACGGAAAAGAGGAAAATATTTCCCAGTGAATTCCGGGCCAAATTATGTGTCAATATTGTTGGGAAAGCATTTCTGTTTTTTTTTTTTTTTTTTTTCGTTTGCGGAAAAGGGGTTACCTACACGTGATGTGTGATAATTTGTGAAGATTAAAGGAAATATATTCGACAAAAAAAAAAGAACGTCCTGCAAGGATGTCAAAAAGTGTAAAGAGAAGAAAAGAAAAAAAGAATAGTTCGACGGGTGGATCTATAAGGGAACATATGTCAAGTATTTTTCTTTGTGAAAACCAGAAGCAGGATCAAAGGCAACATAAGTGACAAGATAATCGGATTATAATCATGCAGAAAGGATATACTCAGGATCTATACAAATTTTAACAATTTTTTTCCGCCAACGTAGCATATGGAATGTTTCGTGGGTGGTGATTGGGCGGTGGACAATTTCTTAAGAAAGGAATTCGGATCGAAGTGTTAAAGATGATCCCTTCGTTAAGAATGGGGATGAGTTGGGCGGATGTTGTTTTTTTTTCTTATTGGCTGCACAAATAAAATTAAATTCCAATTACGTGTTCTGTTTTGATAATCCGAACATTTTAGGGGTTTCGTTTTTCAAACACCAATTTGTTGTTCTGCGGCTGTGGCTTATTTGTATTTTTATTTTTATTTTTTTTGGTAACATATGGATGTGGTTATTGTGGTTACATTTGGTTGGAATTAAGGAGTTTAGTTTATTTGTAGCAATTTGTGTAGCGAAGTGAAAAGGATTTCTTTTTGTTTGTTTTTAAGGAGTGGACATTTGATAGGATTGTGAGAATCTTATCTCATCATCAAGTAATAACCGGGTGTGTCTACAGACAAATTTTCATTGTAGAGCAATAAAATATTTGCATATACACATACAAATGAGCCCTTTGCTGGTAGTTTTCTAAGGAGCTTAGTAAAGTTGTGTATGCTTTAATAGGAGACCTGAATAGTTAACCTTTTATAAGGTGGATCAAATATCTGATAACTTTCGTTAATATGTTTGTTTGCAAGGTTGGATCTATGGGGCTATAACCAATTTTACATTTTGTTGAAGAAGTTGTAGTGAAGGATGAGGATATTAAATTCCACATGTTCTTCCAGAGAATATCCAGAATGTGGGAAGGTATTCCGAAGATGTTGGAATTTCAGGTTATTCTTGGTTATAAGTATTTTTGAACAGGTGTCATGTTTATTTGCTCCAGTTTTGAAATTAAAAAAAAAAAGATGGGAACTACGTTAGAGGGAAGATGAGCCCTGTTTAAATTTAATATTAAATTAAATTTTGCTAAAGATAAAGATAAAAGAGGAAATTTAAGAAAAAAACACCTCCTGCACACGATCCAATTTTGTTTTAGTGTGGGTGTTTTCATACGCACGACGTGACCTGCCATTTGACAAGAGTTTTACAAAAAGAAAACAGAATTGTGTTAGGGAGCTTTTGTGTACGTTTGAGTCTCTGAATTCTAGCTCCCCGTTTTGTTGTCGTTAAAGAAATTGTTTTCACTAACCATATCTGATTTTTGTCGGACTAATTATTGATGATACCATATTATGCATCTGAAAGTGGTCTTATATGAAAACAGACTACCGCCCTGGGCCCTTTTGCTCTCTGGTCCATGAATCGTCTCAGTCCGCTGTGCCCTTTGGATTTCCTTCAGACGTGCTTCTCTGATTGCGATTTTCCTTTCTAGAGTTATTAGTTGTAAGAAAGGCATTGTGTTAATCCTCTGAATGCGTATGCAACCAAAAATATACTTTCATCTGCTAACCTGTGTTGGATACTTACACAGTATATGTGCCTGCAGCTGTCGTTTCTTAGAAGACTTATTTTCTTCAAATGATGCCTGAAGCTTCCGTGCACTCTGGGAATTTGCAGCTTTCCATTGGAAAGCGGCTCGCGTTATGGTTAGAACTTTCTTCTTGATGCAGTCTGCAGACATTTTAACTGCCATTTTGCTCGTTTTCAGACCACAAACGTTTATTTGCGACATGTTCAGGACCCAGAAACTTATAGGCTGACACTGCTTCGCCAGGTTGTCCCATTTTTTGTTTCCTACGAAATCAGCGTGTCCGCTTGCCTAAACCAGTGTCGAGCTTTTTTAAATTGCATAGTCATTGAGTTTTTGAATACATTCCATTGCCAGTAATGTATTGACCAGGGTATGCTACATAAGCTTGGTTGTTCAAAGTAATTTAGATATTTGTACCTCTTATCCGACCTTAACACATGTGGTCTAACGTATGTAGAATTGCTAACATTACAGTTTGACACTCATATATTAAGGTTTTTTTCACCAGACTGAAATGTTAGATTCACGCATAAATATTGTGAAGTCTCCTTACTCTCTATGCAGAAGGGATCCATCTCCGATAAGTGTTCTGGGGTAGTTTTCAGTATACCTGAATTGTTCCCTAATGTCTGTGCAATGCAAAGTACATTCTGTAGACTCATTGCGACTTTATGCACTATCCCTGGCGTCTAACAGTCTTACAACTTCGTCGTTGATAAACACTTTGTAACTACTCTATATCTCCTTTTGTCTTCCGTCAGGCCGTCAAGCCACAGAGACTAGGAATAAGTTCAATTCGTCCGTTATTTCTGTGAATGTTCCGCTCTAGCTAAGTAGTTGTTCCCTTGACGAGCTAAGAGTCCTTAATAGTACCGAGTTAGCGAGCTTCCTGAGGTTAATATATTTTTATCTGGTGGGCTCTGGATCAGTTATATGTTTCTTTTCTTTTAAAGGTAAAGCACAACAACAGACCAACCTTTTACCCATATACCAATTCAATATTATTAATTTTCCAATAAGAAACGTCAAGTGAACAATCGTTCGACAATTGTAATTGGAATTCGCTCAAGGGATTATGGCTGTCCTTAAACTGTCAACTTACAGTGCGTGGAGGAGGTTTCAATGTAAATTGGTTTTTAATGCTTGTGAGTTTTTATAAGGGGGAAAGATTTAGTAGGGGAAACCATCTGTGTTATAACGGTTAATGGAAAAATCTCCGATTATCAAATATTTGCTCGAAGATAATCTTGAGCATTCACTGCGAGACGATTGTTATGGAAAAAAATCTTAAGTTGAGTTTCTTTTGAGATTCCATAGTTGGATGGGGAAACCATTTTAATTTTAATTGATGTAATGTTTATATTGACATAAAATATATTTAACATTTTATTCATTGACACTCACGTGCCAATTTCAGAATACCTACACAATAACGCACAAGTAGTGCAGCCATGCAGAATAATAGAGCTCGGATTGCGTGAAAAATTTCATTAGAAATCTGCTGCTACACTGTAATTCATTTCAATGTATAAAATTGAGATTTCCGTAGAAATTCCATTTTTCAATTGTAGATATGTTTACGAGCAATTCTTCTACTTCGCTGTACTTCAATGAGCACTTTGAGAGATTCATACAAGAAGATTCTTTTTTCTATTTTTCACCTTGAAAACATTTTTCGGGAAATATTAATATTTCTCTATAACATACTTTTCCTGGGGTATATTTGTTGAATTAGATTTTTTTTTTAATACGATTTGGAGAGTATGTAATGTAAGTATGTGTGTTATAAGCTAATTATGTAGGATGTTATATTCAACAAAATATTGATACAAACAAGTACCTGTATTTGCAGACAGATGATGGGAATGGGTTGTGGGCTGCTATGTAGGAAGTAAATTAAGTCGGTATGTCAAGTGGAAGTGATTAGGGTATTTATACTTTTGTTTGGACAACTTGTTAGAAAAATATAGTTTCGCTTTGAAATCTAATGAAATAATAACCCAATCGTGGCTTGCATCAGTCGATATTATGGATAAGATACATAAGTTGGTCTTTTAAATAGAGTTACATACTCCATTCCATTTCATCTCGAATCTAAGGACTGTGATTAAAAAAAAAAAAATTCGACTGGTGAGCCAGTCCTGTACTTCCCACCCCGTATTGCTTCATATCACAGCGAACATTGTTGCCAATAACACAGCAAAGTGGTTAGGTTGTCCAGTACACCTTCGTTTTAAGCATTTCTTCAAATATCTCAGCATCCGCTGGACCGATTTTGCTGAAAATCTAATCGGCTCTAAGTTTCATTGAGACAAATAAAACAAAAAAAAAACCGCAGGATCGTACGTTGTTCTGTTCTCCAGATATCGAAGGAGAAAAAAATTGTTACACACACACACATACACGCACACACAGACATCACTTATCACGTATCGTTATGTAAAGCTGTGTTAAAATCTCGAACTTTTTTTTTTGGGTGATTGCAATACTTCCCCTATGAAGGTGGGAAGTAAAAATTTCATTGCAATCTTCTTCGAAAAATTAGGATTACTCTTGCTATGACATTTGGTTATATCTTCTTTATCGTTCGTCTTTCTGAAAAATTGGATGAAATATCGAACTGAAAAGATTTCTTTCGAAAGAGCCCAAAATATGATCTGAGTTTCTTTTGGCAAGATCATTGATCTACAAAGAGTCAAGTAAGAACTTTATTTTAAACGGGACATGGGCGAAGCTTTGTTTTATAGGTATTCACCCTTAGTACCTTCTGTTTTTAGTGTCTAACTTCAAACGGCGGATTCAGAAGCTTTTCCATGACAGATTATCCTCTCAGAGGTTTATCATTGCTTGCTGAGAGGTTGTGCCCTGAAAATCTTTATTTTTTCCTGAGATTCGAATATGTGTCAGATCGTTTAGTAGCCCAACGCCAAAACTAGATATAAAGCCACAGCGACCACATCTCGTGTTTAGAATGAATTTCGAAAGTGCTTCCGATGTCTTTGCTAATAACTTGTCAAGTTCTTTCAAAAAGTATTTTCTGTCTTTTTGTTGAGGCTGGGGCAAATGTGTCGCGTTCGGTTTGGCATGCTTTTGCTGCAATCTCTGCAGAGATCTTTTGCACTTAAATGTTTCCAGAATTATTGTTCTTCAGATTTCCAAAAGATAATTTGTAGATTTTTACACGTTGATGAAATCATTTACAACCTTCAAGTTGTAGATGTCGACAAAAACAATTAGCCATGTGCTTGCTCATTAGAATTATTCACTACATTTAGTCTTCGTTTTTCTACTTCAACTCCAATTGTGTGAATGTTACTGCAACAGCTGATTTTGACCGTGCACTCATGTTTATTTTTTAGAAGTAGCCTTCAGTGTTGCTTTGCTCCCGTATAAAATTGAATAAATCACAGTATAGTTGATCGGTAGAGTGTCCTGTTATGGTGTCCCTATTTCAATTCTGGGTAAACATCCTCAGACTTTTCGACCTTTGCAGATTCATTCTAGAAGAATTCGTCTTATAAACAACTCATAGCTATAGGGCAAAAAATGTATGCGTATGTACGTACTGAAGATTTTGTTTCAACTACCCTCTTATTGAAAGACCTTTTTCGACACTTATGCTTAGTCAATTATGTCATCATTTGCCAGGACTCCAATTACCCACTTAGTGTATGTGTAAGCAAATTCTTTTAAATTTAAATTAAATAATTGCATCAACTTCCTGTTTTGTTTTTTTGTTTTTGCACAATTTAAAACATACCACCTTTATCGGATTCTTGTGTGTCATGCCACATATCCCCGGTTAACAATGGAATTCCTCTCACGATTTAAGTATTGTGAAACACAAATCCCATTGTCGATTCATTCCATGGGCCTGTGTATGGTCGGAGGTTACCGCCGCACAGTGATGGCCTTTAATGAGGCAGTTGCATATTGAATGCATAAACCACACACATGTACACTTTCGCACACATTCTAAAAGCTTAGGGTGTACCTTAATTATATGCACTTCTATTCGTATACATCGTAACTATTTTCACGTTTGCCCGAGTGTGTGTATGCCAAACGGTATGCTAAAATGTCAGTGGTTTCTCGTTTCCTGTGTCCTTTCAGGCAAAGCACAAAAGTTATGGGAAAAAATGCACTCCACTCATGAATAGCAACCACCGCACCATTACCGCCCCGGTGTTGAAGGGCACAATTTTTCGCCCATTATTTCGCTTCCTTTCTGCATACGGCGGCCACACTTCATGCAGCACACAGTTCATTTGCAAATGTGTGTTACAATTCGCAACGTGAAATATTGTGCTATGTGAGGAATTCGGCCATGTCAACCTTTAGAGCCGCTCCTAAAAAGTGTGTCCTTTAGAGAATTTTGTAAGGTGTGCAGGCCGTTTAGCACATAGGTATATACATATATAAATACTTTAATAGCAATTGTTGACGATGAAGGATTTCGAGTATTCGGATGTGAATGCTAATTAAAATCGTTTTTTATTTGCACTATTATAAAATAATTAAGCTTACCACATCCATACCTGAGTATACACGTGTGCTGTACTTTACAATTTTCCCTCTTAAAGGTGGAAAGTTCAACTTGAACCTACAGTCAAGTGTATAATTGTATATAATTACAGTCGGATGGTAATTTTCACTTTCTGTTTACAGTTGAAAAGGACAATAATTGCTCAGTGATTGTTATTAAGTGCGTAGGTGTTAATGTTGGTTCCGGTCGTTACGCGTAGCTCAAGTGAGAGCTTATTACGCGTTGCTCTATAGGAATGAGGTATATACCAAAAGTGTACTGCTCTGGTAAAAAAAGTAAAAAATATTTAGTAAGTGAAGGTTTCATCATGTGGGATGCAGTCACCCCTTCAAGCTAAGACCAAATGCAATACAAACTAAACGGAGCAGCATTCTAAAATAAATATAGAAACTTGACCTCGCTCGTGAGGGTGTTCTTTTTTAGTTTGGTGCTGTTTTCTCTTTTTGATAACCTCAGTGTTCGAAAGTATCCTTCGCTTTAAGTACTTTAATTTATCCTTTTTAGTTGTTTCGATAAGTGATTGATCATGTGGTATCACAATGTTCCTCTTCTAGTTTAAGTGTGTCATCCTTACCTAATCTAACAATCTGCATATTTCGTGCATTCTACATGCTGTTTTAGTACTGAATGAAAGTTAGGGGCTAATGCGAGAACTCGAAAGCAGGGTTAGGCCCATGTAGGGTTTCGCAGGTTGAGGATTTTAACGATAAAATTCAAAGAGGGCAGACCGTGGTTTCAGACACTTGTTAGATGACCTTTACCTTTTAGGTATTTAAGCCCGTCAAAGTAAGATTTAGAGTAAAGTGAGTAAGAAACTCATTAAGTTGAAAAATTGGCATGATACCTCTAAAGGATTACTTCAAGAATGAAATGAGGAAATATTCAAAGCATTTAACTCCAACGCTGTAAAGTAAAGTTTTCTGTTCTCTTGACAAAAAACGGATCATAAACGTGTCTGTTTTAATTTTCACGAAATTATAAAATAAATGTCCTGTACATGGGTCGTTTACCATATAATTCAGTTTCACGTACCGGTAATTGCTTTTCGATATGCTGTCATTGGCATATTGATTGAATTGTTCATCCACAGCCTTACAATTTGATTATCCTTTCGCACAGACAATAAATATTTTCCATACACATAATTCTTTTTACAAAATAAAAAGGGTTCTGACCCCCCACAAATTAATCCTCACGCGTCAGTCCATCGTCAACATTTCTCATTTTAATATTAATTCCAATTCATCTCGTATTCAACAACAAAAAATAATATAATTCACAACCATGACATAAAATATCGACACCATTGTAAGGAAACTACTGATGAAATTTTGTTATTGAAATGCCTCTACAAGCCATTTAAAAGAGATTATACCCAGGCACCATGTGCAAAAAAAGGATTTTTCTTACAGTAACTCACAATACGTGGAAATGGAAATGCCGAATTGAAGATCTGTTAAAACAACCAACAAAAAGAGAAAGAGAGAGAGGGAGAAAAAAAAATTGGCAAAACTCTTACCATATATTAAACCCTAAGGATATATGGACTTATCCCTCTGTCTGACAAGCTCTAGAGCAGCAGCTTCGACTTCGACATGTGTGCAATTTTCTGCTTATTGCTACTGATGCTGACTGACCAAATATTTGTGGTTGCATTAGTAACATGTGGTCGGATTCAATTTCGATTGGGAAATATATATGATTTCGGTCGAAGAAAAAGCCAAAAATAAAAGTCGGATCCATAAATGTCAGGATTTGGGTTTTTTTTTCGGATGCCGATTTGTTAGATATTTTATTTGATTTAAAACAAAAAAACGGATTTCCAAAAACAAAGAGAAAAGTTAAATAAAAATGTATATCTTCGTGAGCTTTTAATGTTTGGCAACAGATTTTCAGTGTTGATATGGTATTAGTGGATTACCTATAGATTTTGGCAATATGATGATAGAAGTTGTATTATGTCGATTCCTTCCTCAGAGGTTCCAGGAACCAACGATATGTGCCTATGGTCAAGGCTAACTAAGAGGTTTATAGTGGTCGTCGCGCAGGATATTCCAGATAAAGATTTCATCTTAAAATCATCAATGCGAGGGGGGTTTCTGAGTTTCGCTAAACTAGATAAGAAGACCTCGTTTAACTTGGATTGGATTGGACCAAGTGCATACATACTTATAGTGCCATGTACATTTATCAAGCTTTCATCAGAATGAGAATTCCTATCACATTCGTAAGATCGAAGTGATGATGGAATTTGCCTGCGTAAATTGTGTAAAATGGGCATTTTGTCTTTGGTCCCAGTTTAAGCCTCTGGCTTAATGCTACCCAATAAAATAAAATATTTACATAGACATGTATGTGTTTATCGAAACAGCCCACCTCATTGGATACCATTGTCGAACATTCACAGGGAATATGTGCAGCTGTCTCATTAGACACAGCTTACCGGTATCGCTTTGTAGCAGACCTATCTTCTTTAGATGGCACCTGAAGTTTCAGTGTCTTATAAATAGCGGTAGGCACTATCCGTTTGAGATTTCCTCGTGTTATGCTAAGAATTTCCCCTTGTCCCCCCCAAGTCATGCAATATTTTACCCCGACATTTGTAAAAAGAGCAATTTATTTGCAATATATATGGACAACATGCAAACTCAAATTCCTCGCATGTACTGTTCAATTTAGGAAGACCTATGGTCACTATCGAATATAGTTTCCATCCTTTAACAATTCATATAAGTCCTTTAATTGAAAACAACTTGATTTAAATAATTTCTTCGCACAATGAGACGAGTTTATACAGCACTACTCTCAATAACCAAATCGATCGAAGTCAAGAGCCATCGGTGTCCAGCCGTGACACAAAAGTTAAGTAAATCACTTCGAATTCACTTAGTGCAATATTTTCCCCTCAATTCAATGCATTTGAATCTTAACAACTCAACGTCATCCTTCCTTTTCCCTGAAGACCGATCTAAATCCATATCATCGTAACTGTATCTCGTTCAAAATATTTGAGAGAAAAAGGGATAAAACTTCAGGATTCTCTATGGAAACATCATCGTCGTCCTTGTCGTTGTCGTCTCCGTTCGATGAATACATTCAGGATCTTCATAATTTCTCGATTATTTCCGTGTAGGAAAATTTCACAAAGTAACCTTACAACATGTGGAATGTGTCATTCGATCCTGTGTATATGTACAAACACTCCATGCACAGAAAGGATACCAACGTAAAAGGTGCGCTTTGTCAATGATGTCGTATCAGATTACTATTTGGTGATTCTGCCTGGGTTTCGTTAGTTTGCATGGAATTCTATTGAAATTCTCTACCTCTCTTTTTCTTCCTAGTGAAATAGAGAAATATGGAAAAGTATTTTCACAGCTTCGCCTTTGCGATGATAGAAATATTGATTTCCAATGTGCTCAATGAAGGACATAAAGTCGAGAACAAAAGAGCACACATGCATATGCAATGTAAATGCAAATTCAGGTGAAGTATCTATGTAGGGGTAGAACAAGTATCTACTCAGAAATCAAAATACCATATTTTGGTAGGGATACACAATAGGGTTTCACGGGACAGACGTACTCACAACAAGTCCTACCTAGATTTTCTGAGAAAAAAAGAAAAATCTAAATGAAAAGTTGTATCGGTGGGAGTCCTATTGGAAAATATATTTTAAAGAGATTCATTCATGTCTTCGGGGAGGGCATTGTACATATTGGGTTATTAATTTTTGCTCTCGAACGATGTCCCATCGAAGGGAATTATCAATTGGACCTATTAGAAAGCTGACTTCAAATCAGACTTTGGTAACTAAAAGGGGTTTTGGAAAATTCTTTTCTCGGCAAAGTTTGTACCAAGGAGTAAATAAAATGAGAAATACCAAGCTAAAGAATTTATTTCGGATTTTCGTAGCCTTGCTGGTGGGTAAACCTTTTGGTATTTTGAGACTTAATTTTTCGCTTGAAACTGTTTTCAAATACCGTGAATTATCGAAGTAGACCACCTTGTGACCCTTTTCTTCTCCCTCGCGCTAGTGAATCGCAAGTGAATCTTCCGGAAGGTTGAAGAATTTTGCATGGAAACTCTCGAATTTCGCATCGAGAGTTAAGTAGTCACCTGTTTTAGATTCGTCTTAAGGTGTTTTACAACTTTTTTCATACTTAATGTTAGCTTAGCGTTGATGATCATTCAGCGACATATTCTGATCTTTAAAGAACGTTTCTAATAATATGCTCGTAAGACTTTCTCTGCAGTGCTTCGATCTTTTGATAAACTTTATTGCTAGGATAAGAAACTTGCTGATACAACACACTAACCCAACATGGTACGGTAAGATGCACGACACAAGTCTATTCGCTGCCTGGAATCTGCTACCGTTGTTTAACTTTTTCAATCAATGATAGTTTCCTACCTAACTTTTAAGAGTTATGCTTGACAGAATTGTTTGAAATAATAAAAAAAAATTTAACTCGTAACCGAAAACTTTTATGAAACTAATTCTGTACTCAACCTTTCATTTGAATAAACATTTCTAACACACTGATGCAAGAATGGATAAATATTTCTCGTTATTAGCATATACCTTTTCATGATGGTGAAGTTCAGATGTAACTTTTCAAAAATTCTTTAGTAAAAATTAAATGCATGCTTGTCAATTTTTTTTTTTACCGCAGGCGAAATATCTCATCTTTTACTAGCATGTACTCGTATTATCAAAGTACAGCATCCTTTAGTAATAAAGGAGTAAGAATTTAATTTAAAATATCTGCAACTGGATATTGTACAAAAAAATATTCTCTCTCCTTTTTTGCCATGAAAACTGAATTAATGTTACAAAGGGTTATACATTTAATTAACATAACAGAAGGAGAAAAATGTCATTACTTAAAAAAAAAAAAGAGAAGGATTTTGGTTTTATAACTACCGGGCCTTGGTTATACGATGATCAAGTTATTCTCTTTGTAGATTTAAAAGTTAAGAACTATCGCTCATGACCTAATAGCAAATCCAATATCCTTTTGACACTAACAGATTCACCATCACCAGTAAAGAGAAACATCAGCCCGGCAACGTTAAACAGATGTGTGATGAAAATGAAAATGATTTTAAAAATATCACACAGCATACAGCATCAAACCAGAGGTGATCAATTTTGCACCACCCTATTACCACGATACCATTACCTAAATGGGATTAATTATGGTAATAACCTGGGGGCCAGGCAAGTCAATTTGTGGCAACGAATTTTCTGACAATGTGCTTGGTTTTTTTTCCCCCATTTAACGGATTGCACTGTTGATATTCCATGGGGTGAAATTATTTTTGCTTTGTTTCCCAAGTTCGTTCTGTGGCTTGTGGGTGTAGGTATGTGCTCAAATGAGGAAGAAACAATAGTGCAAACAAGAAAAAAAAAGAAAAACGAGAGAAGAATTAGAAATTCATATTTAAAAAAAAATATATATATATTACCAAGAACAAGGTATCCTTTTCAAACGAGACTCTGAAATCACTGGAGAAGGAGAAGGTTAAAGAGACAGAGATAACAAAAACAGTCCTTGACACACATTTTTCATTTTCTGTAGTGAATCGAATGGACTAATGCCAAGCGAATAAATTGATACCTGTAGAAAGGATATTTGTAATCTATTCAATCTCTCCATTGTTCTAATTAATGTGGCATTGTTCAGAACAGGAGTCTTTTCTTTGCAGTGAATATAGTAGTTGGCAGTTGGCAGTCATATGATGTTGAAAGAATATCAAGTACAAGGTTCTTGGCATCTCTAATTATCCGATGAATGAGCTTACGGCTCATTCGTCAACATTTGACATAGTTGAGTGGAATACTTTTCCTGATTGATTTGGTTTATAAGAAAAATTAGGTAGGTGACACATGTCAGGGATGTTGTAATCATTTATAGTTTGTTGACAATCTAATTACCTTCTATCGATTATGGTGGGATTTAGTGCCTTCGAGTACTAAGTGTTTTTTATTCGATTCCAGTGAAAAATCTTATGTGAGCTTTTCTCTGAAAATTAGTGCAAATTCAAGAAAAATACAACAAGGAACAATAATATTGGGATATTTTTATCCAGATCGAGGACAGTATTTCATTAAAAATTGGAACTAAAGGGCTTTTGGTTTAGGACTATGTAGAGTACAAGTACAAAGCAGAAAGACAAATAACCCCGAGCTTGCTGAAAGTAATAAGGAATTCTAGAATCATGGAAGTGGAGGCTACACAGATTCAAAAAAGCCATAGTTCATAGCGTATTCCAGTCGGAGATTATGATAATCAAATGAGATCTGTTATGAAATGTGCAATACTTGTTAAGGATGTCAGCATTTTCATATATAGCTATGCTGCTTTTCGTGTTCATTGTCATCTTATGTTGGATTTGAGAGAAGGTTTCAGTTCAAACAGGTGTACAACAAGGTTTTCTTGTTGTTTGATCAGCTGTGATGCCTGAAGATCAAATGTGAAAATGTACTTTAAACATCTCGACAACGCGAACAATGTCTGTCAAAACAAAAAGTGTCAGACTGTGCTCATAAGATCTATGACTACTGTGTCAAATCTGTTGAATGCTTTGTATCTTGTAGTTCAAGCTATCAGTGTGCTACACAGAAATGTACCGATATGGGTACAAAAGGTCCATTCATTATTGGTGTCGCTAATAACCTTACTCATGCTGAGCCAAACCATAAATATAAAAATGTCGCCGAGAAAAAAATCATGCATTTCATACTATAGCGACTTCTACAAGACCTGCGAGAACGATATATGTACATATGTGCATACTTATGTACGTGTTTAGAAAATTACATTTAAGGATACGTTTTTGAACTTTCACAGAGCCAATGTTCGCGACTAATAGGAAAGTTTTTGGACAGATATCGATTAGTTGTAAAAGTAGGAGAGAGTAACCACATTGTCTTTGGCGTAATGGAAGCATGATAACACTTTTCAGTAGATTTCTACTAGAAAGGGATTACGACGACTATTCTTACGGCAAGGGTATTATGAAAATTAAGGGAGTTATACTGATGCATATTGATTTTAAATGTTTGCGGGTTGTAGTGAACAGAAAGCATACAAATTAGTCCCCATTTGTGTTGTTCTTAGGCACAGGATTGGTTCAGACTCTTTTTCTATAATATAAGCTTTTGTTAGTGATTTTTCCCTTTCCATTAGGAGATTTTTATTTTTTTTGTAGTGAGGATTGCACAACCCAAAAATGAATTCAGTCTACTTGACTCTTTAATTACGTCCGTGAATTTACTTAAAATTGTAGGAACAAAAAGAAACACACCATATTCCTCTAATGCCGACTTTATCCATCCACAATGTATCCTTTCCACAAAAATAAATACATACTCCATAAAATTAGTCGCAAAATACTTTAATATTATAAGCCACCCATTTTAACCCAGAAGTTTGCCTTCTTTTCACTCAAGTAAGCCTCTAATGTAATTGTGTTGCTTATCCTTGTAACCCACCCGGTTTAGCACAGCAAATAGTTCGGAGAACTAAAACACAATTTACTGATTGAGTTTTTCTTATGTTTGTGCAGCAGGATGTCCTTGGACGGTTTGACATACAGCAAGGAACCCATAAATTTACAACAAAAACAAAAAAAAAAATCTTTGTCACGTTTCGAAAGTGCAGTGAATTCTTGAAAAAACACTTTTTGCTCTATTGTGTATTTTTCAAAAATATTAGATGCACACACATCACTTAGGCGAAATTAAATATTCCGGTTTCCTTGCATCTGTATACAAACACAGGATACTGCACCTAGAGCAGAGTGCGAGTGTAAAATGTAAATAAACGAGAAAATAGTAAAAACTATCCTGTTTCCTGTGCTGCTTCGGATGCAGGAGCTAAAAGTACACTGGAGTTTAAGTTTAACTTTATTTTTATTTATTTTATTTTCTTTTTTTTTTTCTTTTTTGCGTGCATGTTTGTGTGTGTGGAGGTACAGCCAGCGCATAATTACAACCTCGATAATATATTTTGTTCCTCTATCATCCATGATCGTGTTCTAGTCCGGCTCAAGAATAACAAAAAAAAAAAAAACAAAAAAAACATTGAATCCACTATAAGGAAAATAAAAAAATAAAAAAGGTATATAGAAATTGTGTTTACCAACCGTTTATATGGGGCAAAAAAAAGTGTGACGTGCTTACATAAAAGTGTTTCACTGGGTTGTTCTGTTGTGTTATTTCCGTTGTTTTTGGTTCCTTTGCGTCGTCCTTGTTGTTTGGCTATCCTTGCAATACTTTATGGCAATAGAAATCCAGTGTAGAATAAAAAGAAGAGAGTGTACAGTGTAAAAAAAAAATAAGTGAGCACCACATATGTACCTTGTATAGTTAAAATAATTGTAAGTTAAAGAAATACATATAGGTATACACCCTGGTATTGTTGTGTTCAGTGGTAATTGCGCGCTTTGCTGTCATTGTCGTCGGTCAGCTAACGTTGTCGGTAAAGAAGTAAAATAGAGTTCATATGAAACCACAACAAACAGTAAATTGAAAGTTCGAGTAGCAGCAGCAAGAGCAGAATCATGTAAGGCATCGTGCAGGCGTCCTGCCGCTTGCTTGTACATTTCTGCGTTGCCTGTCAAAGGCGAAATCTCTCCTCCACAAGCTCTATAGATAAAATAGAGGAAAAAATACATAAATACATACATACAGACATATATTTTCGTGTTGAAAAATAAAACGAGAAGAAACCAGTCAACATAGGTTGCCCGCAGTCAGTGCTGGGTTGCCCCCGTGGGGAGCCGTCAACTCCACGACCACTAAAGCCACCCGTTTGGCCACCAGAACCGGAACTACCACTGGAATCGCAATGGGCAGACGGCATTACGGAGGGTTATTGGGATCAGGGAGGACCATGGGTATGTTTCCTCTTCTTTTACACAATTTTTCTTCCATTATACTACATATCTTTTTTTCCTATTTTTGTGTGTTTATTTTTATATTGTTCACGAGATTGTACGTGTGTGTGTGCTAGGGTGGGATTTGGCAAAGAGGAAATTAACACGTACACATACTCGGGGGTTCAAAGATTTTCATATGGTTTATTGTTTGGCATACATTCGTTTTTCGGACGGATCCCAGCCCAACGGGGTGGGTGGTGTTTATTTTGAATACGTTCACGTCGACTGGAGGTCACCGCTTTGGAACATAGCCGGGTGGAGTTTCATAAACAACATGTTTTTATTCCCCACTAACTGGCTTTCTATTGTTCGGAAGCACATGGGGATTGCGAGAGAGGATTTCAACAGTAAACGGCGCCTTTGTATGTATTTGGCAACAAAGCTTATTTTTCCAAATGCATTTTTCATCGCAGTTTGTTTGTTTATGAAATTGATGTGAGTATGAGGTGAAAAAACATTGAAACAAGGTTTTATTTTTTTTGGAACGCCTTATGCAAAACAGATGGAAAAGTCGTTAAATTACTAAACCTCCACTATGCAAGTTTGTTTTTATCAATTACAGGTATAAGGCGTGCTGTCAGTTTAAGTAAAAATAGCAAAAAAAAACTTCGAAAATAAACGGAGTACATATGTACATGTTGCCAACAAGAAAGGACCTGGATAACACGCACAAAATTTTTACTATAAACAGATATATCTTTCAGGTAATTAGGGACCTTTAGATAACACCATCATGCTCCGCTACAACCTCTGATAATAACACCAGCGCATACATCACTCTTGCCATTCGTTTATTTAAGGGTTTTCAACTATCACAGCTGGCTTAAAACTGTGTTGAAGAGGCTTGTTGATTGAGGCACCGATCCACCTAGGACTGAAGCGTCTTTCACAAATACGAATGTAAGAGACCTACACTTTTTATTGCCGACTTTAATTGGAGGACAACTGCTTTTTTTTGACATTCTCGGATGTTTGTTATTGCCTGCCAAGAGTCGGTGTCGTGAAAATGGTTTGTTTGTTTTGTGAACTCTTACCCGTGTCAGCTCACTAAGCAGCCCAACGCACTTACCACTGATCCACGTCGAACACTCTGTCCATTAGTCCTGTTTAAAAACACAGCTTGTCCTTATAAAGACACGGTTTGGTCTCATACCACCTCATCACGAAACTCGTCCTTGTTGAGCGTTGTAGTTATTAATCACAACTATGAGGCGGTTCAGTGATTTTATAAGCCTGTTAATATAATGCATATCCGCTCCCGTTTTTTCCCTATAGTTTGACAAGGTACCTGGAGTTGTTTTTGTCGTAAGCTCTCTGTCCTTCTGGTCACTCCGTTGATACTGCATCGCTGATCCTCTGAAGCGAATATTTTTCAATTTAAATTAAAATATTCTGTAAGCTTCTATGTCAATGCATCCTTTTCACCATTTCGTTGTGATTTTTGATTAAAATCTTTCGATACAAACTCTCTGACCGAAAAACTTAATTTCATTCTTCCAAACTTATATTTAAAGGCTTTTGAAACAAGTCTAGCAACCTGTGGTTGATGGTCATTATTTCCATTTTGTATTATTTCTCACCCTTCTATGTAGTTCACATACCTCACTCACGCATCCATTGGCTTGGCAATGAGCAGAGGAAGCAAATAAATTCGCGATTCATTCAATGGCAGTTAATCATTGCGATGACCTCCGGCTCCGGCACGAAATATCGTGATACTCCTTTGTGTTTAATGTTTTATTTTAGCAATTTCGTAATTATACCCGAGTAATGTTGCCTGCCATCGCAAATGGCAGAACGCATTGAGCCATAAGCAAAACTCATAAATCTGTTTACATGAGGCCAAAACAAGCGCCTGCCCCATCCTTTACGCAGACAAAAATTAAAAGATACACAAGAAATATTTACGGATACGATAAGAGGCATAGCATCATACTTTCTGCATGCGAAAGCGAAATTTACACAAAGTCATCTCATAAACTCTGGCAAAGAAAAGAAAAAAAAAAAAAAATACATAAAGCTTCTTTCTGCTCCTGGTTGATCCAAAGGGGATGAAAAAATGAACAAATTGGGGATTGCTGGTGGTGTAACAACCCCTCGATTCTTAAATCGAAACCGTCCCAAGGCGGCAACTAACTTTTATGAGATTGCTGTTTGTTCTAACTTCGATTTATTGCCAAAGATACAATGGAAGACCGATGAGCGTGTGCACACACTTATATACATACATACAGCCAGGGCATTGCTTAATGAAGGACTTTGCCGTCACCACCACAACCAACGACCATCGTTGTCATTATCAATATCGTAAAAATGAGGTTTTGTTGCGATGTACAAATGCTGTTGTTATATGTATTCCTTGTGTTGTTTTACTGCCGCTCTGCGCTTCCTCTTTTAATTTAAAATCCTCGACTGGAAGAAAAATAAAGTGAAAAAGTTGTTCTTCTTTACGCGAAAGCGGCCTATAAACAAGTCATCACACTCCCCCGGTTTTTGTGACGCACAAGTCAACGTTGTTTATAAAAAAAAAAAACCCCTGATGTCACCCGTGTGCGACGTATTAAAACTTTCCGCAAAATTCGAATATTGCCAATAACACTGCAAAACAATAAAGCAGTGGATGGGTACAGTCTGTACATGAAAAAAGAAGTTGGAAAGTAGAAAGCTAGATTGTGTCGCAGCCTAAGTTTAAGGATAAATGCGTTAGAACATACTTGTAATGTTTTGAACAAAATAGCAATTTAATTACTGACGAGTCGCTAAGTTTGGTTGGTCCCACAAAGACTTGAAACTCCGAATATTTAATTTTTGGACAATTTACTCTCCTGCACTAGCTTCAACGTCATAAACTGGTACTGGTCGACCTAGAAAGACGATAAATTCATCTTTCTTTCTTACTTATCCAGAGATCCATCTCATTTGTGTACGCTACCTGAGTTACGTTTTTATTTTTCTACTGCAACGGTCTCTCCTGAGTAAATAAGAGGATTCTAAGAGCAAGAGCTCTACATGCCTCAGCCATCTTAGTCTATGTCTTTGTACTTATCTAATTAGGTCAATATCACCTAACAGTCCATAACACACATTGTTGCATCTCCTCCTTCACCCACCGTTATCGTCTATGCAAACAGACTTTGCTCTTTTAACAGCTAAGAGTGACCTCATCCAGCGTCTTAGTATAACAGCTTGCTGGGATTAAGAAAAATATATAAAACACAGTTTTATGCTCTTACTTCTTCAGCTCAAGATTACAGAAATCACATGGCAGTGCATCGCCAAATTATACAATCCACATCTTGTCTCATGTAGCATACGCTTTATCGAAATCCTGAATGAATCCTTTGTATGAGTGTTGTACAGATTCTAACAGTCACTGCTCCATTTTATTGACCGATTTCATCTACGTAGTTCTCCAAGTGGATCGATAATTTATAGAACTACAAACACCTACCACCACTCTCACTAAATTGCGTATTGAAGCATCTGTTCAAGAGTGCAGACAAAAGTGAAAAGGAAATTTACTACGTTGACAAATCGTTTACATCCTTGTCAGGAGGAATTGGAGATTGTATTTAATGACCCTCTTGACCATAAGAAAATACCGTATAACTCTTGAACAGCCTCATTGAACAACCCTTCGTCATAATTATTTCCAATCCTAACCCGGGAAAACATGCCCATAAAGGGCTTACCTACAAGTGCATAATTCGTTTTAATTTCCTTTTCGTTTCCAAACTAAAGTCCTTCTCTTTCACCATACAATATCTAGTAGAAATAGATGGAATCATCCCTGCCTGTGTTTTCCTGACAAGTTGACACTTATGCCGGAATTATCCTATGACAAATCGGTGTGAGAAGTGTGCAACATAACTCACCTAAATGCTGTGCTCGTCGCTCACATCCTAGAAAACTCAAATCTCCGGTTTGGGCTTATTGCTGTGGAGTCCTCAAAATCTTTCGCATCCCAGTTCCATCCTCGAAGATAAATCCAAAGTCTAATTTCCGGTTTCATTGAAAGTGTCAGTACAGGTGATTGCTGGCTAGCCCAAAGAATTAAATCTTGTTTGCTTCCAAAAACTCGTGTCGTAGGATGTGTGGTTAGGATTTTGTAATCACTGGCAATTGCCGTACATTTGATTGAATCCTGTGAATACATTCACCTCACTTCTCAAAATAATTTTTGAAAAATTCCCTCTATGGAAAAACAAAACAAAAATCGCACTACGGCCCATCGCTAAGAGGATTTTGTGAGATTTTCCACTTTGCCAATGGGACGCGTCCACTTCAAATAAATCACCGCTCCTAGAAAGCGCCTTCTCAAGACAAAATAAAGGTTGAATCGCACGAGCCACATTATTTTTCATTGAAAATAAAAATAAAAAAAATAAAAAAGTGAAAAAAGGAAGTAACAACAAAAACAAGGATTAATCTTCCCATTTTATCGCTGAAAGAACGGAAGAAGGCGGTTAAAAATGAAAATGAAAAAGGGAAGAACAATATGATAAGGGAATATACATTCATTTTTATTTTTTGATAATTTTATTTTTTTTTTCATTTTGTTGTTGTTTCTCACAGTGGGTGGCATCTTACTTTCTAATGAAAAATGCTTTAACCTTCGCTGGGCGACACAGTCATAAAGATGTTGCTCTCCATAAAAAAATCATTTTTGGTGTTGCTGTTGTTGTCTCTTCGCCATCCTTGCCTGTCTGTGTAGGTTCCAAACTTCAGACAGTGTTGTCGACAATGAGGAATGTGTGACAACAGGGACAGAATTTTAAAGAAGGGAAATTTGATATAGAGGGTTTTTTATTCTTAAAAATTCCAAAGCAGGGGTGAACTACAGCACTTGGTATAGTCCTTAAATCAACCGTTCTAAGGGAGTGGTAATTTCACTCCACGTAATTTGTCACACTTAGGTATGGGGCCCTGGAAGGTTGTAAGTTGTCTGTGAAATTAAGTGAGGCCAATCGCTGTGGTAGATTTAGTCTGTCTTACAAGTTTGATTATATATACATAGCTTACGGCCAATTTAGGTCACATAATGAAAATGAAATAATTATTTAAATAAAAATAAATTTTTAATGTGCAACGTTTTTAAGACGGACTAAAAAGTAAAAAATAATTTTTCCTAGCCGCATACAAATTCAGATTCCTAACTCCATACAGATAGTCCTAAAAATTGGTTTTTGTTAATTTTTGTAATAGCTATGAAAATAATTGTAAGATTTAAAACGAAAAGCGTGGCGCAAGATAGAAATGAGAAAAGACACTACAATTCACGTCATTTGCAGTGCAATAAAATTGTTAGCGACTTAGGTGCGCCACGTTTTTGGTTTTAAATCTTACAATTATTTTCATAGCTATTACAAAAATTCACTAAAACCAATTTTAAGGACTATCTGTATGGAGTTAGGAATTTGAATTTGTATGCGGCTAGGAAAAATTATTTTTGACTTTTTAGTCCGTCTTAAAAACGTTGCACATTAAAAATTTATTTTTATTTAAATAATTATTTTCTGTTTTTTAGTCTTGCATACTATAAGACGACTGTCGCATACTCTATTCTTATTCTCAATGAATTTTCACATAGTAGGCCGTTAAAAATAAGCAAAATACAGGTGACAATCGTCTTCTCGGTCGTAGTAGCCATACCACGAAATAATTAATAACCATTATAAAATTTTCATTAGCAACTCTGAGTGCAACCGTAATAGAAAAGAAATTGTGTTTACTCATTGTAAAATTGTTTCCCAAAATTACTCAATCACATACCTACCTATGTATGTGCATCCTTTTTCAAGAAAATCATGAATGAGGGTGTACAACAAAAAATAAACACAATTATGTTTCGTCTGCTATTACTCCCTTCGCCGATCCCTCATCATACACATGAAGTGGTTGCTGCGGCGACGAAAAGGCAATAAACAAACAATCCGGAAAAAAAGGGATTTTATGATCTTTGGTAGTATAAAACGAAAATAACCATTATAAAATTTGCATTGGCAACTCAAAAACTATACACAACCGCCAGAAAAATAGAGTTGTGCTACGTCTGCTATTACTCCCTTAAACACACAATCCGAACAAAAAGTGAAAAAACAACCCTTAAGCGATAAATCTGAATGTGCGTCAGAGTTGCCAATGGACATCTGAAAATTGTCATTATTTTGTGAAAACGACTCTCGGAACCCTCACGAACGGACTGAAAGTGAGTAAATATTGCATTGTCATCCAGTTCTGACCTATGCTTAAAATTTCAAGTCTCTAGCTCATCGGGAACTTAGTTAAAAATCAGTTGCAAGATTTTTACCGAACAGACAGACACCAAAGCGAGCTAATAAAAACGTTTTAAAATGTTGGGTGTCGTAGCATAAACTATAAGAAGTAATATTATAGGGGCAATTTGGGTTGGCAAATCTTAACCCGTACACATTTTCGAACGAGAGGTATTTCAAAATGTGCTAAGTCATTTACATATATTTCTGTTAAATATTCAATATTGCAAACAAAAGGGTAAAGTGTTAGGCCATTTTGTGACAAGTGCGACCATTAACATTCTCTAAATAACATATCTCTGGCAATTTTGAATCCGCTTGGCCAAACAATTGAGTTCAAAAGACTGGTTACACTTTACGATTTCTTGGACAGACATTGAAGTCCATCTGAACGATCTGGGAGCGTGTCATATGGTCTGTAAGACAGTTGATTAAAAATTAATTGACTAATTTTTGTTGTTGTGGATATTTTTGGCTAATTCCCGACTGTTGTACGACCTATCATATCATTTGTAGCGAGTTTTGTCCGACCGTTCGTAAATAAAATCCTTTCTGATTAACTAAAAATCCAAATTCAACTTTTGTTCCAGACTGTAGTACCAAACTACTATGTGTAGTGCTACACACCGGAAGAAGTCTACTTATCATTAAATGACATTAGACCTTTCAACATCGCTATGTCAAGTCAATGGCAATATGGAAATATTCGCGTGATGAATGATGTTAATAGGTACTCATGTGTCAGTAAAAACTGTAATAAACCAATTTTACTCGCAGAGCAACTGAATCTGAAGTGGAAATTTAGAGGGATCCTAGCTGATGACTTTGAAAACTGGTTATGCATAGAATATTTTGATTTTGGTGTCAATCCAACGGCTAAGTTGCTTAAAACTTGTTTCATTTAAAAGATGAAAGTTTCCAAATAAGGAATGCTCACGCTATCAAATTCAAATTCCTGTTCACATATGAATAGACGAAACTTTCCTAAAGAGGATCCAATGGACATCTGCTACCAATCATGGAAAAAGTGTCTCTCTATACCCTAATTATTCTTTTCATCACTGTAATTTAAAAAGCTTTAAACGACATTAAACATAATTGTTGCCGATGTTGGTTAAAAATATACTCCGAGTGTTGTCAAGAGCTACAAGGATGGGATGACAATGTCAAGAGAACCATGAAATATTGTTTTTTGGTGCAAATTCATTAACTGCCCTACGTGACTAAGGGTTGTTGGGGCTTTTAAGAACTCAATACTAGGAAAAAAATAAAAAAGGAGAGGGATGTACGATGACTATGTACGTGAGTTTCGGATTCTGGTGTACATACATCTATGCTGCAGCAGTCTCTGAAACTATAAAAAATAGTCCTACACCGTCCGACTAGTTGTCGAAGAATTATCAGTACAGTAAGGACAGGTTTTTGATTGAACATACTCGAGCATTTTTGGACGAAAAGTATGAGTCTGTACTAGTGATTGCAGTGTTAAGATTCTTAAATAATTGCATATCCAGAACCTACATACGTACATTTATAAATGTGTCTGTGAGCTAAGAGAAGCTTTAATTTTTTGACAAAAGACTGATTGTCAAAATATAGTCGTTATATTTTTTCACGATATTTTAATTTTGAGTAATGTCGTTCGATTAAAGATAGATAGTGTTATTGAGCATGGCGAAATCAATAAGTGCTGAAATTTCTCGTCGCAATAATTTCTTGTTTCTCGTATAAGGAAAGAATACTTTTTCTTAATTTATACTATGGAAGAAATAGTTATCTTTGCTATGGAAAATAATACGCATTACATTGAATTCAGTTTTAATTATTGCTGCGTGTAGATTCTTATTTCCATGACATTGTCGGGAACACTGTACTTACTCCTTTCAACTCATTTTGTTATATGTAGTCCTCAAAACTCTGAACACTTAAATTTGCTAGTAGGTACCTACTGCTTCATAACAATTCCATGCCAAATAAAATGCATGGCTTTAAATAACCCTCTACAAATTTGATTTAAAGCTTTAAGGCGGTCTTTAAGCAACAACCATCCAACCAGAAATGAATCCTTCGCTTTATTTTATTACGAAGTCATCAAGCATAAAACAGCCCTCACTTATTCCCTCAAATTTAGAACATTTGTTCTCCTATCCACCAAATTTATGTTGGCAAAGAATTTTTTATTAAGAAAAACTCTTAAACTGTTTGCACAGCATAAAGCTGTTCCGCCCCTTTTCCATTCTAAATAAGAAAAGGTTCTTAAAAACATCCCCATAAGCCTCTTGTAAAAAAAAAGTTAATACCTCAAGTTTAAAATGACAAGTGGAACGAATGCTACATTAATCCCCCAATAATACACTCCGATTATTTATGTGCTCCACAGTGTATACTTTTTTTTTACCATCAAATGATGTGTCATCCACCCACATACCCTCCCAATCACTTACGTTGCTTTTCAAATATTCACGATAACTTCTCGCAAAAATATGTCAAATGTCACCTTAAATTCCAACTTAAGCGACATGTAAACAGGATGTGAATAGCATACTTTTGACAAAAAAAAAAAAAAGAAGGAAGAAAACGAAGTAAAAAAAACCCCCGTCAAGTGAGCCTTGAAGCAAATTCCCTTTGACACATTTCCATCACACAAATGTCTGCCATTCATCCAGCCCCCACTCTTGACACGCCCCCAAAATATTCATACTCTCACTTGAAACATGTAAAAGAAAGGACACATTCTCTTACATGATGTCTTATTTCCGAACAAGCACCCCACCACTACTGTCGCCAATGCCGCCAGAAAACAGGATAATAAAACCTAATAACACCGCACGGCGCACACAAACCGTACGAACGATGCGTGCCATAAGGACATGGTCCTTCGTAGAAAATTGCTTCTGTCAGAAATGCCAAATGCCTACGAACAAACGGTAAATAAAATAAACGTCAATAATCAGAAAACCGAAAATAATGTTTCACGCAAAATAAAAGCGCACACATCACCAAAATCAGCCACAAAAGCACACAGGACACGACCGCCGCCGCAAAAGACATGTGAAATAATAAAAAAAAAAAATAAATAAATAAATAAAAAAACAAAATGGAACGAGTAATAAAAATATTGTTGGACTCTCAAGTCCTTTGGAAGATGTGCCACTCCAACTCGTTGAGGCATCATACTCGTTCATTTTAAGAAGATAAAATCCGGCTGTCGGCCTTGACGATGGTGTACACAGAGAAGCTATAAGGACAACTCGCTCAAGGACGACTGTGTGAAATATGCGAACGTAATTTAATGAAGAAAACACAAGTGTATATGCTTAATCCTTGCCTTGGAGGAGAAAGGCACTAAATGTAAAAAACAAAAGGAAAACAAGCGTGGCTTTTAGATCACACAGGACTCATATAAACTAACAAACACATACACACCATCACGTGTCATTTGCAGAACTCGAAAACATTTTCATAATGAATCCTTTCGCAGCTTTAGATTCGTGCCATGGGGATTAGCCAGTGTTGGTGGTAAATGAACAGCATCGGCCTCGCGCGGACTTTTACGATGATCCATTGAGGGATCCGGCCCCAACTCAGGCAAATCCCATTACAAGTGCTTTTTCGTGCGTGAGTCCTTGGGCCTAGGAAAATGGAACATAATCACAATTTTATCGTGAAACTATGGCACTAAAGTGTTTGAGAGAGAGAGAGAGAGAAAAAGAATTAAGAAAGGAAATCCTCGGCCTAAAGTCTAAGGGTAGATATGGGTATAAACAACATTCGTCCTCGTTTTTTTTATGGCACGTTGTTATAGGCAAGGATAAATAGAATTTAATTTAACTTCTTGGAGGGGCTCCTACACACACTGGGTTGATATTTATAACTGTTGACATATTAAGCGTAAATTTTAGCTACGGGGGATGGTTGAAGAGTAATTGCTTCACTTTTCACTTCCGGCATAGTTTGCCTAAGAGTGTCCCGGCCTACATATTCAATTTGTAATGTACACGTGGCGCCCAGCGATAAACAGATTTTGGGAACAGCTTGTTTTGAAATGTCAGTAGAAATTGAGTTTTGTAGATTGTGAGGAAAAATCTAACAAGTAGGGTGTAGTTTTTGTTAAAAATATGTCTAACTGAGCTTAGGCTTATGATGGAAATAAATGAAATGAATTCTTGGAATTCAGTTTTTTTTTTAAAGTGTGATGAAATTCTAGGATTACTTGATCTTATCTTTAGTTCGAACAAAACACGAGAATGGTTGACACGTGTACGAGTATGTTAGTGTAGTAGCTCAGGATGATGCTTACTTTATATTCCGAGGTAATACGACAAAATGGCTGGTTGGAGAATGATAACGCTTAATGTTAAAATAGTTTTAACAACTCAGCAATCTACTGCTGTACGGACTGTTTTATCGTCAACTATTAGCTCTACACAATCCCCTACAGCCTACAACTATAAAGCTACAAACGGCCAGTGAGTTTTTGGCGGTAATTCGATTTGAAAAAACGTCCTACTAAAGATTTTATAGCTAAGGTTTTATATAGGTTCTCACAGATACTTTGGGCAATATGATAAAATAACTTCTGGGAGAATATATGAGTTCTGTTGGAAGTCTGGGACCAAAAAGTTTCTACCAACAGGATCAAAGGAGTTGTATGAAATTGTTTTGGTTAGAGGTCACCTTTGAGGAAGGCAAACACATAGACATGTTGATCTATTGCATCGAAACTCCAGATGAAAACGGATAAGATGATTCCTCGCAGGGAGGAATGGGGTGAAAAGAGAGTTTGTACTAAGGTCAAATTGGCTATCTGCATCAACAGATCCATCATAGATCTTAATACGGGAGCTATTGACTACTGTTAAGATCAAAACAAGGTTGCAGCGTGAATGTCTCCGGAAATAAAAAAGCTGATGAAATAGTTGGACGCGTATCTGGTATTTATTCTCTTGTTGCTCTTACAATGGCTAGAATACTGCTAAGTGATTTATATAAATGATTTATATAAGAATAAAAGATACAGAACATATCGAAAAGTCTGGTATCAATTAAATACATGTACTACAGCTAGACCAGTTATGTATGGCATGTCTCCGATAAGAAGAGATCCATGAATATAACCAAATTTACTCGCAGGGAAATTCGTCCATCTACTGTCCTGCACAAGCCCTCAGAAGAAGCGCAATTCTAGGCAGTTACTTATTGTCAGTACTACAGGACTTGAAAATAAAAAGCTTTACAAACTCCTATGATTTAATCTTAATTTAGGTTCCTGGGGTATTGAAACAAATTGGGCACAATTGGGTACTCTGTTGTGAGCTATTTACCTTTTCTGGCAACAAGGGTATTTCAGTTATGAACCACCTCGTTTGCTTGGATTCAGCTATCTTACTCAAAACCAATTCTCATTTTGAATTTGGTCGTGCCTTGTGCAATTTCGTTAACGTAACCATCCTACTGTATCGTCCTCCTCACAGTTTATCTTACATGAGGTCCTGCTTCTAAGACTACAGATTTTAAATGCTCGCAGGAGTGAAGATCGTGATGAATCACAGAGTGATCTTCAAGTTATTACCTCCTGAGTTTATTTAATATGGAGGAACTATCATCACAAAGCTAGATTGTACATTCAGTCTTTCGATAGCCGAATCTATGATTTTTGAGGTATCGATTGCGAAGAAGACGGTTTTCCCTTAGAAAGTACGTTATGTCAGAAATAGCTGTTGTCATTCTATTGTATATACATATGTTTCTTGCGACCTTCGTCTAAATAGATTGTGGTAAGAGCTATTAAGCACCCATTTGTATGACAGTACTTCCTTCACGATTCAAAACAAAATGATCCAACAGTCGACAACGCCATTTTTTTTAAAAAAGGTATCAACCCAATACTGCTCAAAGTTGAATAAGCCAAAAAGAACTAAAAAAGGATGAAGTGGGAAGTAAAGGCCTTCGTAGGGTAATGGTATGTAGTTACATCGAAAACGAAGAGACAGAAAAAATATATTCCGTAAAGACCCGTGGGAAATTCAATAAGTTACAATGTCTTGTTACCACGACACTTTTTCGAAAGTTCAACAAAAAAAAAAAAAAAATATATCTGTTTTCACGTCAACTTTGGCACAACCTTCTTTAGATGTTACCCTTCAAATCCAGCATCTGGGGATAAAAAGTTCTCAGTTAGATTTTATTCAATGAAATACGTCCACTCTAATGAAATTTAGTCAAACGTTTCAAATTTATTTTATTCAAACTCTCAGTACTTATGCTGTATAGAAAAAAAAATACAATAAATTTGCAATTATAATATTTTATAACCAAAAATTTCACAGACGGTTAAAATGTTAACATTAACTTGTCTCAAACAGTATAAATATTTTTGTATGCAAATTTAAGGATTTCGGAATTTCATTACAATCAACAGTGGGGGGAATACACATTTTTTTCTATTGTTGTCTGCCAACTCTCAAAAGGACCTTTCTCAACCGCCACCTATCTTATACTTTACGCAAAACCCAAGCACACACACACACAACGTACGCATGACAGCACAAAATGCCACAAGCAAGAAGAACCAAATCAAATTTAAATAAAAGCCCAATGGCAAAAGAATAAAAAGGCAAAAAAAAAAAAAACAAAACAAAACGTATAAAAACAGAATCCTTAAAAAACAAGAGCTAAGGGAAACGATAAGCTTGTCAAAGCGCGATTATTTCATACCCTATCTTATTTCCAAACATAACTCATCTGGATTTGAATTTCATTAAAGGAGTTAACCTTGGATTTGTGAGAAAAGTCAAAAATAGTTTGATTTTTACGTTACATTCGATTGATGCAGAGTTGGGAGAAAACATGAAATTTTCGAGTCTTTTAACTTAAGTTGTAGCCTGAAGGTACAATATTATTTCATCAGTTTGAGCAAGCGCGAACAGAGTGGCCATAACCGGAACTCGGTAAAGCACTTCTCAATAGTAATCATAACAAAAGTATACTGCTAATGGACATTACTTTCGCATATTGTAAACGAAGCTTTGTTGACACTTTATACAAAAAGCTGATCACTTTCAATAGTCTGTGTCCTTTCATTTTAAGATAAGATCCATGTATGGCAAAGTGAACGATGTGTTTTGGTTACTATTTTGGTAAAATATGTTTATGTTGCAAATCATACTTGACATTCCAGTGTGGACCTTTGATTCAACCAACAAGTTTATCTAGACAGTTTGATCGATAGCTAGTTTCGCAGGCCGAGGTAGTTGAGGTTGTTTTCCGAGACCAAGGGCTCTACATAGGCCCGGCATCAAAGTCGTTGTAACTGGACCCTTTCGACTAGGTAGCTATCACTGAGCAACTTATACTATTCGTCGACGTATCTCCACTTTTAGGCACTGTCTGTGCAAAACCGGACAAAAAAATCAACCGAAGAAGTTTGTCCTCAAAACAACCAAGGGAAACGTCATCCACTCTTGACAAAGTCCATGCCTTCGCACCATACGGCAGGACTGGAATATAGAGACTTATATACAGTTTCTTTAATTGTTTGTTACTCAATTGCTTTCATAACCTAAAAAAACAGCGATTGAGAAGAGTTATTCTGCGTTGATGTTGCGTGTCCTTTTTTATGGACAGCATGTGCACTATATTGCCCTCGTTGGCCGCTAAATCCATCTTCGTCGTTTCTGCTTTAAAATACATGAACGTGCTTCTAACATCACGCTGCTTTCTTCGGGTTTTTGAAAGACTGTGCTTCTGGTGTGTGATTTCTGCACAATTTTTTCAAAAACGGTGTCGCATCGCCTTTTTAAAATCTTTTTGGAAATCAAAGGTCTCGGTAAAGTCTTTACTGACCTTAATGAATTTTCCATTGTCATCTACACAATCGGACGAGTTTGGTCATACTGATATGGTCGATTCAGTTCGTCGGCAAAACGCTTATGAGCTATGCTGAGGAAACTTATGCTTCTGTAGTTGGTGCACAGAAAATGGTCTCCTTTCTTGAGGATCGGGCAATCAATGCTCTGTTACCAGCGATGACGAACTGCCATTATTTATGATCAGGCACATGCAATTTTAAGACTTGGGTTTTGTCAGCATGTGGTTTAAATAAGATTGAGCTGCCTTTTACCACAATTTATCTTTTGTGAGGTGACTAACATATATCCAAATACACGTCAACGCGATAATTAACATTGTAGGTCTTTCCATGCATGCGAATATTAGGTATAGCACGCACAATATGAATGGTGGCGAGAAGTTATGTGGGCTTGGCTCGATTATTTAAGTTCTAGATATGCCCCACGAACACGATTTCTGACATTGATCGAATTCTTAGAACGAAGGTTCTTTCGTTGTTTTAAAGCCGAGCCTGCCTTCGGATTTAGTTACGAAGTGGTGTTCCATAATGTAAAGCGCCGAAGAGAAACGTCCACCGAAAAATGAAAAACAACCACTCTGTACTTTAATGCTTTATTCACAAAAAAAACTAACTGCTCCGATTCTACGAGTCGATTATCACTGGCACCGCTTCCTGATGACCGTTCTCTCTTTTATATCATCATACATATGTACGTGCATGCTTTGCCGTCGGATGATATGAATATCATCCTCATATGTTGTGGGTTTTCCGCTACTACTGTTCTCCCGCTATTGTGGATTCGGCTCGATGTTATGTAATGCCATGGGACGGTCGTTGGCATGAGTATGGAGTTTGGGCGCTAGGGCGCCCTTCGAGTGTACGGTGTGGATAATGGGCAGTCGTGGGTGTAACAATAATGATATGTATTTATTGTTGTGCTGGAAGGTTTTCGATGTAAGTTAGATCACGCGTCGGTTTTTTGTTTTGTAACAGCACCATGCATTCGCACCCCTTAACCTGAAAAACTTACAATGACTTCATTGATCCTTTTATCTTTCATCTTCAAAGAAAAAAAAAAAAAAAACCGGTAGCACCTTATAAGTTGACGTGAGCTCGAACAGGGACTGCAACTTTTTAATTTGATTTACAAAATATCTGCCATTCTTAAACCTTCCTCACTACAATTCTAAAAATACCTGACCTGACTTATTAAATTTAAACAACACAGTATCGATTGCTCAACATCACAAGCATTGTACCCTATGGAATTGGTTATAACGAAATCTCCCACAGTTTGTGTCCTCATTAACATTTCCTTTGCCACATAAACTTAAATTTGATTAAAAAAAAAAGAAAGAAAGCTTACTCCTCTACCTTAAGGCTCCGCAAATGAGAGACCAACGACGCGTCTGTGGGAGAACACGACATGGGTTAAACTCAAAAGAAAAATGGAGAACGAGACAGTGAGTGAAGAGATATAAGTAACAATTTCCCATTAACAGGATTAAAATACAAAATGAATGAAAAGAGTACAACAACAGAAACTGCAAGGATAACACAATCGCATGGTGTTCATCCTTCTGAAAATGGGATTACGTAAAGCTGTAATGATTAAATTGTCTCTGGATAATGATACGCACACGCACTCTTGCTCCCTCCCCGATTTCTACGGAGCATTTATGTACATCGACGTCATCACACCAGTTACTCAGTCAGTCACTCCTTGTCGCACTGTATGTAAACAATGTTTCGGGGAAACTGCAAAGAGATGTCCTTTTTTTAAACTGAATTCGGCTTACAGTACACGATGGAAAGACGTATGTGTGTGTATATTTGTATCCTACTAATGCGTTTGAATTTCGTGACAAAGTAAGAGACATCCTCGTTTTGTTGCGACCCCCCTACTTTCACAAGAAAGTAATTTGATTTAAAGCTTCACAACGCAAGCCGGATACATACAAACGAACAAAGGAAGCAGGATAATTTGATGCTCAGCTTTGTGATCAAAATGTTTTTATTTGTATGTGTATGCGGATAATACACATTCCCATGCACATGAATCAAGATAAAAAATGCGTGTCATTTGTTGTTGCCTTATTTTTTTTTTTTTGAACTAGTTAGTTATTTAGGCGTCCTAAATCTGCATAATCCTTGGATGTTTCCTCGGGATTGGCGCAATGACCCTTAAAATAATAAATTTCACAGTGGAAGAGATTGTATAAGGAGTCACATTAAATTCGTTCGTTTATCGTTAAGAGAGCGCCATAAAATAAGAGGAAGCATATCCTTGACATTATTTCCTCCACTTAAGTCGTGGGCTCCAATTATTTCGTTTTTCTATTTTGTTTATTTTTATTTCTTTTCTTTTATAGCTTTATGATGGAATGGTGATTAGTTCCGTTCCGAGGCTTACCCCCAAGGACTCGTTGTGAGCAACAACAATTGAAAATATATCTCTTTTGAGCGCCTGTGAGAGGGTCGTAAAAATTTACACGTGGTTAGTCACATATTCTGATGCTGCGACATTTGAAAGAAAAAAAAAAATCCTTTTAAAATAGGATTAAAATGGAAATAAATTTATGTTGGATAAGGATGTCAATGGACTGAAAGAATATCGTAACGAGAAAGTTTTGATAGACTCCTTAGCGTGTGTGAGTTGAATTTGAATTAAGCGCCTTATGGTTTATGAAATTTACATTATAAACAACTTATTCAAATTTGTTCGCAGCCTCTACAAAAATGGTTGTAAGATCCTAGTTCACACCCAATTCAGTACGATCTACAAATCGAGATACAAGCTTTAAAACTTAGGTAGATATACCTTTTGAGTTTTGCAGTAATAAAATATGAGCCCGTTACAGCTCATCTTTACACGGAAATGAAGGTTTTTATGAAGTTAAATCTTTAGTTAAGCTGAGAGCCCCCATCTTCGTAGAGTTTCTGCAATTGGCCTCTTTTATTAAATCTGACAGAGAAATAATAGGCCATCCTTAGTGGATATTCGAAAGTAGGGACGTTATTAGGGTCTTATCTCATACAGCTCTTAATCTATAACAAAGAAGGGGTGCCGTGAAAGCAAAAAAGATGTAAAACTTAAATCCTTAAATTCCTCCGAGAGCCTCTCCCACCGACTGATTCATCACATCCCATTGTCTATTTGCAATATCGATTGAACCTTGCAAACTCACTACGTCAGGATTGCAATCACTACCGCAATGTTCAGCACTATTCAGATCGCTTAATTAATTACACAACTACATAATTTCTATCCACATCTAATAAAGTATCTGACAAAAGAGCACCGTTACAACCATCAATATTTGCACTTAGCTAATTAACATATGCATGCAGTTTATGCCCGCATTCTCTGTAAAGCCACTCTTCGTCATAATAGAATCCATGTGGAGGGGTAAATCCTCTTCAGGGATTTAATTAAATTTGCGATTCGATCAAACCTCCCGACGGTGTCCTTGCACTGGTGCTATAGAGTGTGTGCGTGTTAACTTTGAAAACAGAGCTTATGTTGAAATAAATAGAAAACTCTAAAATTAAAAAAAGAAAAAAGTAGCAACCTATCAGATCATCTACATAAGCTGATGTGTGTATATGTATGTGACAAATCAAATATTGTCATCTGTGCATACAATCTAAAACATAGATCGGAATTGGCACAATTTGCGATGAAAAGATACATAAATTATTCGAACAATTCGATTCAATCGAACGTCAGGAGCAGTAGCACCAGCAAGTGGATTCAAAAGGTCCAGAACATAAACAAATAGGATATTTCAAAGGGGATATACACATGCATATGTTAGTACACAAGTATATTTGTATACAGGGATATACACACTGGAACTGTAGATCATACATGTCATTCATGTGAATGTAGTGTGTGTACTACTACTATATCATCGGGGGTTACAAATGCAATTTTGCTTTTCTAAATATACAAGGAAATTCAATTATTTTTTATGTATTTATTTCATTTTATTTTAAGGGAAATTCGAATGAGGAAATGGAATTTTTTTCATTTTTCCTTATTTTTCCGTTTTAGATTGGTCAGAATAATTTCCGTTGATGAACTTTATATGTTAATTCGGAGATTAACTTTGCCAATGTAATGCATGGTAATGAGAGGAATTTCAGCACTTTTGGTTCTTAAAATAAGTTTGAATTTAAATTCAATAATTAAAAATCTATTTAAGAGATGAACTCGCAGTTTTTTCACGATCGACGTCTGATTATAGATATTTCCTTCTCGTTGTGAGCATTCTATTTTTCGCACGAATCGAAGGGCCCCATCATTTTTTTGGCCGATATTTTCAACACCTGAAGACCTATAAAAATGCCCAAATAAGTCTCTGTATCAATTATCCCTATCCATGTAGGGCATGTACACCCGGTCCCTTTCTTCTGGGTTTATTTGTGGATTATTCTCTCCCTGTTGCTAAGCTTAAGGTGACGATTTGTGAAATTGCTGTTTTTCCCCCCCTAATGACAACGTAATCGTTCTTTTTCTGTCCTGTTTTCCGACTTTTCTAGATTTGTTTCGATAAGACTTATAAGAAAATTTGCTCCAATAAGATAAACCTATATCCACATCACACCCATTTGAACAAAAAAATAGAAAAAACCACACACTTCGCCATAGTGACACCTCCCTATCATTAAGCACCCACCTGTCTATGAAATCCGTGTTCCCAGCTTTGATTCCTTAAGACCAATCAAATCGAAAAATTCCAATAAAATAAGTTTTTCCACCTCTGCCGTCAATAGCATTCCATAAATTTTGAGAAACTTCTCCATCTGCTCACCTAATCAGAGAACCTCACAAACTTTTCCAACCAAGCACAAGACAAAAAAAAAAAAAAAAAAACAAGGAAGGAAAGAAGAAAATGATTCAAAAGAAAAAGGAAAAACGAACATCATCCAGTGAGAATGAAAAATCCTCGATACCCCTCTGGGTTACATTATTTAAAGCCCCAAACGTCCATTCATTACCGCATATAGCGAATCTATCAAACTAAATCACTTCAAAACTCCTCCTACCTGTGAAGGACGCAACCGCCTTCCTCAATAACTGCCGATAATAAGTTCCACTGAAATATGTCTTATTGTCTTAACAAGAACGAAGAATGTGATTACAGAACTTCAGACGAGCAAATATATATAAATCTCTCCTTGGATTCCGTTTCCAGTTACAGTCCATCCCACACAATCAAAAAATAAAAAATAAGAAAACTTAACAGTTTAAGAGAAACGAAAAAAAAAACTTCACAAGTGCAGAAGGGAGAATATAAAAAAAAAAACGGAAAATCCTACAATTTCATTATAACTTTAACTTTCTTCACGTCCTAGCCCGCCCGCCCGGAGGTGTGGTGGCCAGGATACGGCTGGATGATTTCAAACAGACACAACGAGAAAACTAAGAATAGAATGAGAGTACTAATAATAAAGAAGGAAATCGTTTTCAAAATCTTGCGAATAAATTGTGAACGCAAAGGAGCAAAAAAAAAGGACACTATACCGCGATGAGCGAAGTAGAAATGGACACATACTAAGAGAACAAAAGCGAAGGAGGAAAAAAAAAAACGCACACAAAGTTGTCGGCAAGAAGAAGTAGAAAAGTTTCAATATACTGACTGTCTGCTAATTTTGTAAGACTGGGTGGAATCCTTTCAAGGCTGTTCTGAACGAAAAAGTGAACAGAAAATAACTGAACAAATTTAAGTAATATCCTGGGGCATTTCATGAGCGCTTTGCACCTTGACGCTGTTTAGAGAGGAACGATCAAACGTTCACCCTCTTTAGGTTCATGAAATTTACAATTTACACACAGAGAAAATAGTGGACTACAAGGACGATTCTTAAAGAGAATATGTATGTTCATGCTGTAGGGATGATTTTGAAATTGGAGATTCAAAAGCCAGAAGTGCACAGTTTAAAAATTGCATTCGTTTTTGTTTCTTTATGTTATACGGTTTTATGATAGTTATCTTCTTCTTTTTCCTGAATTGTCGTTGTATGCATGTAGCATGCATATATTTTAAAAGTTTCCCTTGTACAGAATGGCATTTGGTAACAATTTTAATGGCTTTTAAAGGAAGTTGGAAATCCCCTATAAGAATTGCTATATTATGTGTGAACAATTTTATTGCACTTTAAGCGAGGCACAGTGGGGGGTATTTTTTTTTTTAGCTGCCTTAGGGTCACGTTGAAGAAATATAATAGGTTCAATGTAAGATACTAATCCTATTATAAATTTGAACTAAGGGCTAAATGTGCCATCAGATAAGTCTCCCGATAGGTGACAAGTCATACAACGTTTTCTTTATTTTACATGCGATCTACATACATTATCTAACCCAATTTTTATTCTTCTGCAATCCATGTCATGTCTGCTAAAAGCCGCTTTTCAGTGAACTGGAAGTGGAAAGGGATGGACTGCACGACATAAGTACATATTTTGTATCGCGTAATATATAACGAATTCATTATTTTTTCCTTCGTCCTGTTGTGCTCTGATCAGCTGATCTTCGTAGAAATACCTATTGACGTATGCGACGTATATTTGTATGTATGTATATATGTACCTACATACGGTGTTAAATAATATATTGACCTAGTACTAAACAGGAACTAGTGTTTTCCGTATTAAATAAAATTCATTTACATATCACTAGGTCTTGGAAGCGAGCAAGGATTGATTCCGTCGGCATTCTATCCAAGGAGTGTCGGCTATTTAAAAACTTTTTATCAAACTACATATGTATCTCTTTGTCTAAGAGCATTGATTTATGCCTGACTATCTGTTTTTTTTGAATTTTGAAGTCTTTGACGTTACAGAAAATGTATTGTCACCCAGTTGTTGTCAACTCATAGAAAAACCTGAAGCCGGCCCCCATATCCATTTCATTATTTTCTTTGAAGATGCCCTGCCCTGGTTAGAGCAAGGCACCTTGTACTGGCAAACCCTTCTATGTTCAATGAATTTTTAGGGAGGAAAACTGCTGATATATTGCTCTTTATGAATTTAAGGTCAACTGCACCATCCGAACACATCCCTCTTTACTCATAGGTCATGAGAGTTGTGGCAATAAAATGACACAATAGAGTTCTAAAAGTCCGTGTAAGGTATGTTAGCCTTTAGTTCTATCGAGATCAGTTGGTCTGTATCTGCTCGTTATACAACTAAGTAAGAAGGACACAGTCCTTTGATAGTGAATAAGATGCGGTAGATTATTTCTTGTGTAAAACCTGACTACACAATAGCTGGGTACCTTCAAAAACTTTCAAAACCTAGACTAAAGGCTAATTCTATAATCTATGTGTTGAAACCAATTCAAGATATGTTTGCTGATAATAGCTGCGAAATGAAAAAAGACTTCTTCTCCAGCTGAAAAAGAAAAAAAGTGGCACCGCACTTAAACAAATGACATTATAAAGCAACCTCACGACAATACTTCTTGTACCAACCACAAGCCTCTTACCCCCTTACCTTCTGTGGCATACCTATTACCCACATATTCGTATGACAGTGTCATGCCTTTAAAAATAATACATAAATTACCAAACTTGCATATAAATAGTTTTACCTTATCTATGAATGTCACTGATGAGCCCCACTGTACTAAAACATAACAAATGCCTTTTTGAGATGGTTACAGACCTCGAGAGAATGCACCGAATCATTGCATTGGGTCCTCATATCTGGTAGCAAAATTCGATGCATGCATGTGCGCATATCTATGCCTGCACGCTCGGTCGGTCTATTTATTTAAAATTACCGAACGAAAAAATAGTTTCTCTACCATTTACCGACTTTTAAGCAATTTCTTACTTTTTTTTTTCTATTTTTATTCATATCTAACTGTTGCAAAGAAACCTAACCAAGCAAGCAAATATCTGCAGGCCAGTAGTTTCAAATGGGTTCTTTCCGGAAGCAACTACAGTCAGGCTAGGAGCCAGGGTAAATTACCTACAATTTTCGTCAAACGTTGTTTTTGTGAAAATCTTTCCCTCTGGCTGATTCGCCACTGTTGTGTGTAGTGCGGTACTGGTGTATTGTGTTAGTTTGAGGTTTCAACCCCCAGCCCAACTCCCCCTTTTGCCATAATGAATGCGTTTCTTGGTTATTCTTGTTTAAAAGGACGAAATCACATTAAGAAAAGCTACAACGTCCCTCCACCAAAGTCAGCGAGAGTCAGAGGAAGAGGTTGGAGAGTTTATAAATAATTACCTTAGAGTTTCTTTGGGGTGCCTTTTGTATATCCTTGGAGGGATAATTGAGGTACATGGCAGCCGAGCAAAACTTCTTGGTTTTCCCCCCGATTTGCATGCTGCTTGTGCATTGTGGATGGTAAATTGATTGTCTCTGTGAAGGGAACCTTAGAGACGAACTGCAAGGATGTAATGACGCTGCGGTCCTTTTTGGTTGAATGCAAGTGCACGTTATATACACACGTATATTTATTTTTTGTGTATAATAGAATGTAATTAAATGCAACAAAGTTTTGCCAGATTATAAATTAAAGATTAGGATGGACATTTTGCGGAAGATAGCGGCGGTTGGGGTGTATCATTAGGGGAGATGAGCAACTTTATAATTGATAGCGGTTGAAAGAAGAGCTCTGAGTTCTGGTTGACATTTCTTTATGCAAAATTCACAGTCTAATTTTTTTCCACGTAATTAAGTAGTTGTTTGGTGGAGTTAATTACGAAGATTATTACTTTAGTGGATAAGCAGGGTTCCGAGACCGAACTCGCTTGGTTAAGTTATTATCTAGGCTCTGGGGGTGTAATTTGAATTTGCATGGTAATAGCGGAAGTGAAAACTTTATGATTGTTATGTAGTGAAGCTGATGGTGCGTAAATTTTGGCATCCAGTTTTTATAATTCAACTCATTAGTATGCGTTGACTAAGAAAATGATGAATAGCTTGTCTTATTTTTTCCAATGGGTTTTCCGTTTTGAAGCGAGCGGTAGTTAGCTGTCGCAGGTTGTTTTATGGCTGCGTAAAGTAAAGCTCTGCTTTGTCCTTTTTTTTAAACAGTAGCGACATGGATAACAGTATTTCAGTTCGACAGATAATCAGTATTTATTTGTGATACTAACAGAACTTGTACCATGGTTTATCCTTTACATCCTTTATACAGGTTTATTAATGTGCATACGAACAAACGAAATTGCAAAAAAAAAATTCAATTTACATATGGGATAGTGAATATTTTAGTAAGCTTCCACAGTAACGTTTACTCAAATTATTACAAACGCATCCAATTAATAATTATATATAATAATTCCCATTAAAAGAAATGTTTTTTAAACGAAAAACAACGCAGGTATAAACGATATTTTATAAACAGAACATAATTTTACTTTAAACATATGCATCAACATACTTGCTCCGTAAAGATTGTTTATATTTACCATTAACATTTTTTTCCTTTTCTCTTTTCAGGTGAGTTAACATTTTCTGTCTATCGAAACTGAGTAAGAAATATTTTGATTGTTTTAGTTCAAAGTGTTTTAACAATAACTTTAAGAGAATTATTTCTTTTTTCAACACTTCAATGCAACACGCACCCGAAAAGGATTTAGTTTAGCGAATGTCTATCAAGAGACATCTTCAACCCCTCGAATATAATTCATGACACGTTGCTGTTGGATTACTTCACTCTTAAACTTACTCGTCATTTGAGTCTTCAACATTGTTCGGTTCGGTGACGGGCATACTTGATTCTTACACATAATACATTGTATTCCAGGAATTATACAAGAAATGTTGTCATTAAGGTTTGGTATGGACTAGAATCGACGTACAACAGTAACTTGAATGTCTTCTAGATTACGATCTAAGCCACACGAAAGTAGGTTAATCTATGAAGGCATATTAGTTTTCTTATCAGTCCTATTTCAGTTAAGATGTCAACTAAATAGAATGAAGGTTAATACTTAATACAGACTCCGTTTAGAGAACAAAGGAATCATGTAGTGAGTATTACCCTTTGCGTAATAATCCTAAAATTGTCTGTAAGGATGTTTTACAAAAAGTCGAGTCGTACTATTCTCTGGTCAAATCCTTATGCGTTTCTACTTGAAATCCAGGAGTTATACTGGTATGTGCACAACAGCTTAATTAATAGTTGAATTTTTTTTTCTTATTTTTACACAATCTTTGAATATTTAGTCGACCCCACTAAGAATTTAAACAATCCTAAGTATGGTTCAGAGAGTTTTAGACAAAAGTTGCCATCACTCAGATTGATCAAAATCTTTAGATCGAATTTTTCTTTCATTATGTTGAAATGTTTATCATTCTTCCTTATCTCGTATTTAAGTCCTTGTTTTGTTTTTTTTTCTTTCCTCCATTATTCTGCTTTCTAAGCAGAAGATAAAAATAAATTTTTTACCTTATTTCCCTAGTGAAAAAAAACATCCACAAAAAAAATAAATAAAATTGGCGTGAAAGCTAAACTTTCATTTTACTTTTCAATTTTCCCACACCAACATATTTTGTATACCCTGTCCAATGTCAAGTTTCCAATGGATAACACTCTGTAATTAGTGCGCCCTTCACAAATCCCTACTGTTTATTTTTAAAAATCAATTCAATTTATTGGACAATTTTTTTTCTCTTTCATCTAAAAAGATAAAAAAATGGCAGCAATGTCCTTAAGTGGGCAGCACATTGCCATTGTAGGGTCTGCTAGGGGTAAAAAGATTCATTCTCCTCGTACTTCACATTTAATTTCATGCGAAATAAATTCCGTAAATAGTAAAATAAAAAGATACGTTGGGTGCTCTTGTGTACCTTGGTGGGTAAGCGTTTTTATATCCTGTTCAATTTTTTGTTGTTGTTGCTTTATATGTGTTTGTCCATGTTGGTGAGGAAATAAATTTACTCGGCTAGGGTCCTCGTAAAGTTTGTTATAAGAATATTTAAAAAAAAAAACCCCCCATTGTAATAGCGTTTTACTGGGATGGGTGGCGACAGCGGTTGTGGCGAATTGCGAATAAATGTGTTTGAATGCTTTTAGCTATAAATGGAACATTTTTTGGTCGAGTAAACCCTGAAGGACTACGTAAGTTATGGTTATATGACATCCAACCTCAAAATGCAAAAAAAGAAAAAGAAAAAAAGACGAACCATAGGAACTCAGATGTAGAAGAAAAGACTGATGAAAAATTGTCCACCTTGAGAATATTAAAAGGACACTCGAGAGATGGGTAGCTCAGCATTGCTTGGCTCTTGTTCTGCTATACATATATCCTTTTCATTCAGAAAAAGGGAGACGACGAAGCAAAAATGCGAATCCAAGGATGTACTCTAGTCAGCCTCAGTATCACACAAAAGAGTACTTTTATGGATTTATAAGTGACATGAGATCCCGTGCCCCGAAACCCATGCATGACCAAGTAAAAGTAGCATGGCTTTCCATTTTTGGTTAATGTAGCTCTCAATATAACTATGGCTATCGGCTGAAGGGTACAAACGAAGGGATGTGAATGAGGCGAAATGAGGATGATGAAGAGATACATGGATCACGCAATTCAAGCGGAATAAATTGTTTTAAAAGGCAAAATGGTTATTTTCGATAAACAAACCGAGATAAGTTTGTGTTGCCAGTGAGACTGGTAGCAGTGACAACGACAAAGGGACCGATGGTGCTGGAGATATTCTTCGGTATCTACTATGGATAAACTTTAATCAAAATTATTCTACATGATATATTTTTGTCGGGGAGTTCGTTTGACAACATGTGTGAGTCTGAAGTTAAATTGGAATGTGTCCTTGTTTATATTTAGGGATTCTAGCGGAACACAAAAGGGGAAACTCGTGTCAAATGTGCTAGTTACGATTATGATTATGGCTCGGTGGTATTAATCACTACGGAATTAGGATATTACTTTGAATGTGTTATCACATCGTAATCTGTGTCTGGGGAAGAATTTGGGTATTTAGCTTAATGGTCCCACTGGTTCTGAAGTGACTGGCAGGATGAATGATTTACACTTTGTCCTTCCGGAAAGTATGTTTGTTCTTGTGGCAACAAAAAAAGACGTTCACATTTCGTTCAGTTAGATTCAGAATTTATGTAGTTCATTTCACAAGAGACTTTTATGAAAAGGTGAAGGTGACAGACAATGATTTAGGAATGGCCATTCTAAAAATAAATATTAATGACTGTTTCTGAAAGGAACTTAATACTCTAGACACCTTGAATACCTTAATAACAAGTACATATAGATATAGTACCTAGCATGTGTTTGAAACAATGTAAGTAGTTGGGAGAGATGCAGGATGTCATCAGTGTGTCAGCTGGGTCGCAAATGGGGAGTTGAATGTGATAAAAAGATTCGCCTTGGGTAAAGCTACCACCAGGCATAACACATGATTAATGATAGGCAGTGTAAAAGTACTCAATAAAGAAATGTACATACATAGGTACATAGATACATAGTCTGCTATCCATTAAACCTACACATGATGATAGAAGAAGTTGTTTGTTTCGAACCGAGTTTTATAGAGCTAACAGATGTGATATATTATTGTGGAATAAAATATTCGACTCAAGGTGGGTGGGTGGGTAGTCAAAGTTGCGAAAATCGTACGTATCTGAGCGACCTTTCAGCAGATTTGAGACATGGACGCTGTTCTGCACATTAAAGTCACGGCCATTGTTAAGGTTTATTTTATTTCAGGTTGGTTTGCATCTCATGAAATGCTTATTTTTTGACGTAAACGAGCCTCCTTGTCAATTTGAGCTCATCGAAACAGTAATTTGATAATCTTCCTTCCTGTTGTAGGGCTGTCCGCCACCCGTCTATTTCGTCACACTCTTTGTGATTATTGGATCATTCGTCTTTTTTGTTCATCTGTATGCTCAAATAATCAAGGCGAACCACACGTCGCACTCTATTGTTTCGAAAAAATTTGGTTTTGTTTTCAGATGCAAGCGTAATGGACCAATTGCTGACAATTATCGGACGTCAATGCTTAACCCATCAAAGCAGCTTACGATGTAGTTGACGAAAGACAGCTGTAAAGTCGATAACTGCTTCGAGAGGAAGTCGCGAGCAATAGTGGTCGCCTAGAAAGCAGGGTAACAATAGAACATTTTATGTTTTTTAGTAGTTAAGGTGTTCAGAAGAGTATAATTCATTACCGAACGATTGTCTTTTTATCCTTTTCTACCTATTTAAGCATGTTTGCTGCGTATTCTTAGATGGTGAACGTGACTATGTGATAGTCGATAAAGCTGAAAGCTGGTTGTTAGACAATCAGAAAGCATATCCGCAAAAATTTAATTTGCCTCGAATCCAGTTTGCATATCTGCAGAAGTGTTCTTCGTACGAAATATTTTAGCAATATTTATTGTTAATTGTCACAATAATGTAGGTACAATACTGTAAAGTCTTTGCCAATTAATACCCTGAAGGCTAGTTTCAAATTAGTTAAGCCATTTAAAAGTTATAAGAGTGAAAAACAAAAACGAGTTGAAAACTTTCAATTTCCTTGCAGAAACCCCTCTTATTTCTCGTTAAGGCATAGACGAGTCTTTTATTCAAAGTTTCAAGTTTTTAAATTCAGTAAAATAAGTTGATAAGTCAGTAGGACAGAGCGCTTTATTTATTAGTGATTGTGTGCCAAGTAAACATATAAACGATCGAAATCATGTGAAACCGACGCATCATGATACAAACCGCTGTAATTCCGTTAAAAAGCAAACACATCCATATATTCATAAATAAGTTCCAGATTAGCAATTAATGAGCATTGAACTGTCAATTAACGGCCTTCAGAATTCCACACAAGCGAACCGTAATCCAACGCTTAAACAATTTTAATTAACATCCAAACTTCGAGGAATATTAAAATAACTTAAGCATTTAATTCACAAAATCCTCTCGCCATTCGAACCGAAAGTTCTACCCCAAGCCCAAACGAAACTCCTTTGTAAAGCGCTGCTGCCGCACCAATTACTTCACAATTAAATACTCCAAATGAATATTGAATTTTATGCCGCGCGTGGATTACGCAAAGCGGGCCAACCCGACCGTTGAGTAATGCGAGCAACATTTAATAGGATCAAATTGCCAATATTTTCGCATATTTTTTTTTAGCCAGACTTATAGTCATACCTACTCAAATTACACCAGCACCCCCATCCACAACTGGTGGTACCGCAACTGTAAACTGAGAATAAATCTCGTCAAATCCTTGTTAAAAAATTCAAAACAAATCTGTGTGCCGAAAGCCCCACAAAGTTTCCGTAATGAAAAATCATCATCATCACCAGTATTGCCGCCATACTGCTCCATACGGTGTCCTGTCGATTTGACGCCTACAAAGAAACAACACAACAAACTCGGGTGGTTTTTGTGTGTGTACTCTCGCTTAACGTTTCTAAGCCGTCGTCGTCTTACTTAACCGAAAGAATGTTTGTAATTACTGTGTAATTTTGTGCAAAGTTGATGAATATTTAGAGCGCGCAGCAGCAGCTGTTTGCTATTAACTTGAGTTTCAAGTGGGCCCGAGTGGCTGTACTGGGCGTAACGTAGCTACTCCTGTGCCATTCAGATTTTTACTTCCCGTTCTTTTCTTTGCGAACTTTTCAAGTATTCAAGGTCAGGAATTAAATGAAACTTTGTGTGTACAGAGACATGGGCTGGGTGGGGTGGCTAGGGCGAAATGTGACTTCTTTTTCCCCTCGTGCTATTTTTTTAATTATTCACCCCTAATTAAGAGTATGCAAATGTTTTTTTGTTATATAAATAAAGACTTCCTCTTTGGGTTTTTCTTAAAACTGTGAATTTGGAGTGTACTTACATATGTATACATGTGTATGTGTATGTGTATTTGTAGAGGGGATAGGAAGTGAAATTTTGCATTAGGTTACAAAAATAGTAGGCACGTTTTTTAAACCCATGAACGAGCAGAGATGAAGTTTTAACAAAAAAAAAAAAATTGAAAGACATGTTGATTTAATTGTGGTTAGTGGATATTGTGCTTAGGTGTATATAAGTTTTTTTGCAATGCTTAATCCTGAGCTACTAAGAGAAGAGTCTTTTAGAAGGAGAAAGGTGGAGATCTGGGCATTGACTTGGTTGGGGTAAGGGTTGACTACGCGTGGGGACAAATTAAGACTGTGTTTGACAGAATTCCGTGATTTCCTATTTTAAATTAACTTTTATGGAAACCTAGAATTTGTTGAAATTCGTATTTACGAGTTCTCGGAGTTTGCTAAACACACCCTTACTAAAGTTTTATTCTGTGACTATGGGGACCTACACAAAGATTAACATAGTATGAATGAAATAATTATTTCTCATGTCTTAACTTAATAAATTTTTTGAATATTTAAATTTAAGTCATAAGACATATGTTGCTTCAGGTTCAGGTAAAACAATGTTATCAAATCCTTGATCAATACCTCTAATCTACGTAAGCTGATAACGAATGAAATACGACATTTATTTGAGTTCACTCTTTTCAGGAGTACTTGTGAATTACAACAATATGATTGCTATGATTGACAAGTTTTATTTTATCTCAACGGTCGTCCTATTGTCTGTTCAAATAAGTTTTCCAATTTTCATCAAACAACGAAAATCTACTCGATTGTAATTGATAAATTTCAAAAACAACCAAAATTGTTTTCTCTCGTCCAGAAAGTAGGTCACAACAAATTCACATTTTCAATTTCAATGTCCATGAAGGAGAGATATGAAAAGAGAAATGTTAAAAATTCAGGATAATTGGAACACATTAGCAAGAATTTTCGATATACTAAAAGTGTGTGTATACAAAGTACACTTGTGAACTCCTTTCAAAACCAATGTCGATTTATTTTAAGGACCAGTTGAAGTGATAACTTCGGAAATAAAAAAAAAAAATTCACAAACAATTCCCATGAAATTATCGAGAGCAAAAGCACTGCACATCTGCAGGACGTACATTGGTTAGGATCTAACTTTTTTTACTTCAACTTTTTTAATCTTAATAAAAGCGGAACAGGACTACTATTTTTAGGTAAAGTGTTCTTCTTGTGCTGTTTCTTTTAGTCAAATTCTTCACCAATGTTTCTATACGCTAGGCCAGGTGGCCTTCAATCTTCCTAATGAATCTAAGGATGTCATCTGTCGAGGAATTTCTGGTGTCTTCATGAATCAAAATTTCCTGAGGAAAAACTCGCCTGCTGTTAGAACAGAAAGCCAGACACTCTGATGTGTTCTGATGTTTTGTCTGCAACATTCGATTTGCTGAGTAACACCCATTTTGTGTAGATGATATTTCAGGTTACAGTGTCCAGAAAGGAAGCTGTAAAGCTATTGTATTCTAGGACATTCTATAAATTTTCATTCATAGGATGGATGCGCCTTTTTTTCCGTCTGTTTTCTTGAATATTATCCCATTTGTCTAGTGTTGTTCGAAGCGCGGACTTTGGGATACCGCAAAAGGATTCTGTGCCTATGTAACTTTCAGAGGAGCATTTTTTGGCTGGTTGGTCAGCGATTTCATAAACTTTAATGCCTGTATGGCCTGGCACCCACCAGAGCTTGAATATAAGCAGCCTTCAACGGCTTTTGAATTAAGACAGTACTTTAAGTGTTGCTTGACTATCGACAAGTGCATTGGTGGTTGCACCCTCGAGATTAATGTTGGCACAGGTTTCTTTGGCAAACAGTTCGGCCTGGAAGACAGTAGGATAGATTCCGAATGTATTCGAGACTTTACTATAAAGTCCAAAGAAACCAGCTCCAACACGAGTCCATTTTTGAACCAACAATATACCACACTAGTTCTTTGATATTCGGCAAGGTGTCACTCGTTTCCTAGCCCAAGCGATTCAGGATCTTAACATGAAATCTTGCCCAAAAATAGAGCGATTAAGACATGACAGACATCATATTGATCATTTCTAGCTCGGGAAAGTCTAAAAGAATCGCTATGTGACCCAATGTTCACTAGGGAAGTTCTACATCCTTTTAAAAAAGTGTTTCATCCGATGTTGGACGAGCTGTCCAGATGATATGATATTTAAACATTATGTGAGTTTTTGAAATTTCAATAGAAATATCCAAGTCAACCACCGTATTAAGTCCTTTTTCTTCGAATGCAGTACATCAATTTTTTTAGTCGAAAATACAAATCATGATTCCCACTGTCTGTTCCTGGAAAGCCTTGTCCGGCGCCCTTTTGGCTCCTCACCTTAACCAATATAAAGGGATTGATTGAATAAACAATTTCTTTCATCAATACACGTTGACCTACAAAAATTCTTATAAATATGTAAATAGAACTGTTTGCCGCAAATGCGGTCAAGCTCAATTGCTGAGGTATATCATCTGTTTATGAACTCAACTTTTGCAAAAATCCTTTCAATCTAACCAAGCAACAAAAAACAACTGCTTTAAATAAATGCAAACAATAAACAGAAATAAAAATACACAAACAAAATACAATAGCCTCATAAAATAAGATGAATACCCTATGACCCGCTTTGTACAAATATTATCAGTCCAAGGAAAACAAAAAATGAAAAACTTAAATCTGAGAAAATAAAGAACTATGTCAGAAATTTATATCTTGCAAAAAGTTCGTCCTTTCGACACTGCCGACACGACCACAGCTGCCATCATCACCGCTGCTTCTACATCGGTATCAATGACAAATAAAGTCCTCCCCCTAACAGTGTCCTCTGGCAATGTGGCAATTTCCTTCTTTTTCATCTTAGTGCTACTACATATGTGTCCATTGTTTTGGTACCTTCTTCGTTTGGCGATATATTGTGTTCGTTCCTCATTTTGTCATGTTCAAAGGATTCGAATTCGTGTGTATGAGCCGTCGTCACAAGGACACAAACAGTAAAACTATTCAGCGTCTCTGGAAGCGCCAAAAACAATCACACTCCAGATATCAGGGACAATAAACGAACCATAAGACGTATGGCTCGGCTGGCGCTTTTCCCGAGATTTCCTTCGTTTTTCTTCTCCTGGAACTTGAGACAATAAGGATATTCGTATGCTTTGTTTGGTTTCCAAGTTTACATCCGCACACTTCTTTTCATAAAACAGAAGAGAACTTTCTTTCGCACAAATACTAATGAAATGTCTTTTGTTATTTTTTATTTATTTTTTTTGTTATTTGCAGATTTTCCCACCTAAGACTTCGTCATGCCGAAGCGATTGTGAACTTTCCGGTTCGTATGCGTCCCTCGAGTGTCCCTCGCCACCAGGACCGCCAGTATGTCTTCCAGAGTCTCGTCGGGATCCACAAGTACGTGTTTATATCAATATTGCTTATGTGTTATTGCCGGGAACCGCTTGGTCTTCCTTATTTTGTTGAATATTTGATTTCTTTGTGATGAGTGGGTGCTCGTAAAATCGTTTTGCCTGAGAGTGACACAAATTGCCACAAGGATCAATAATTTTTATTTTTTTTATTTCTTTTGATATAAAATAACAAATGTTATAAATACTCAATTTAGGCACGGCTCAGCACATATTTAAGAACATTCTACACGGATTTATCGCTGAAGGAGCCAATCATACCCCCATGGGCTATACCGGTGGCGCCGGGTGCTTTATGCCCCGCACGTTTGGAACCTGAATTGCGTCTACACTCCCAGTCGCATGGCTTTAATGATACACTGACTGTTGATCAAATATTAATATCACTTCAGGTAAGTTTATGGCTGAGACATGTTTGTGGGGATGAATTGATTTATCCATTGATTCTATTAAGAGGATGTTCTGGTTAGCTGAGAAAAAAAGGGGGCGATTTTGATAAGCGAGCCTTCGGGATTCCAATTGGGGGAGATATTCAGTTTTGGGTTTTAGTTAGTATGCAAGTTGAGTATGTTATTGTTTATCGCATTACAACTAATACTTTATATACCTTTCAACTTGTATTCGACACACTCTATGAAAATCAATAAATTCCGGCGCTGAGGTTAATTAATGTAGCCATAGCCAGCAACTTAAGGGCTATAAACTGCAGATATTTCCTGACAATTTATCAAAATAACTGCAATCATGTTATATGTAATAATGACGTTTGAGGATAAGAAAAGGAATATAAAAGGCTTTCATTGCAATCATCTTTTGTTTATAAGTATTGCGCTCAAGGGGTTATGACTAACTTTAAACTTAAGCAGGGGTATTGGTAAAAAAAAACACAGGGCTACATTGGCAAACCCTACGTCATCGAAAAGACTTAACGTGCGTTTTTGAAATACGTATGGAATATAATCGTTTTACTCGGGCTATGGGCCAATGAGTTCATTTCATTCTAAATCAAGTTCTACAAGTTCCGTCCCTGTCGAGGCCCCGACATTTTTACCTGGCTAAGTTTTTTTTTCTTTTCGTTTGGTTTGCCTTTCTTTTCGTAGAACTTTTCGTGTGATATGCATTCTCATCCCGCGGAAGAATTTTTATTCTACAAACAAATTGAAGTCCTTTCTTTTTTAGACCATCAGTTCGCTTATTACATATCTTCAATTTTTAAGTGTCCTGACACTCTGCTCTTATATGGTAGATAAGCGAAAAAAATTCCTTGCCAAAGCTCGTTGAAGAAACATACTTAATTCCTCAATTGAAATTAGCCACTAATCTAAAAGGAAGATTCTCAGGTTTCTTCTTGGCCTGGATCTCATGTGACGGATGTTGATTCTTCTCAGACGCCAAACGCCACTCGCTATTATTAGAAATCAAACTCCTTTAATTGGGAGAAATAATACAAATCATGTTTATTTTTTCCAAGAATTCTTATTTAGCCGTCTTCACATACAATTATATAATTAAATTACATTCTCCAACACCTAACATAATTCTAGGAATTATCGTCCTTTCATGTTTGTGTACTCTGTGTACACACAAGCAATTTTCAAGAAAATCAAATCGACTTCAAAAGTTGACTCTACAATAAGAGATTTCGCTGAAAATCCGTAACAGTTGACCGTACCACCAGAGCTTCACACACATACCCCAAACTTGACTGTAACTGAATTTATGTTCTGCGAAATTTAATTTACTGCTAGAGCTCGTAGTCGTGTCGTAGTCGTAGCACTGCTGCTGCTTTTCACTGTGCCACTTTATTACACACGAACAACACAAACAGGTTGTTAATAATTGAATTCGCTTTCTTGGAAATCCTTTGCAAATGCGTATCCCCACAGCAATTAAATGCCACGTTAATATCACTGAATTCTGGCTGAACACAGTACTCCGCACTTCATTTGACAGAGGACCAAACTTATCCCCACAGCCCCCGCGTGCCACCGCCACCACTGACACACACTAAAACAAGAGTGAACTCTCTCAAGTGTTAAATTGAAAATATTTGTTGCTTCTGGTTGTGTTGAAATCGATAAATTGCCTAGAAAAAGGAAGTAGCTCCAGTTCCACCTCAACCGTCTCTTTTCGCAGCCCAATCATCCACATCCATGGCAAACGGAGGAGAAAATATTTGTAATAGCATTTTGAAGGAAGTCGTCGTCGTTCCACCATAGGGTGGGATAGGGATGATGCTGCTGCTGTTCCTGATGGTAAATGGAAAATAATATGCGCATTGTTTTAATTAGAAAACGAAAAAAAAGAAAGAAAAGGAACACGAATCCTGACGTAACGAAAATTCAAAGACTTTCATGATACACGGATACATGCTCTGAACTTTGTAGCCTATGTACAGCCTTAACATTTTCTACCATCTTAGCAATTTCAAAAATTTATGGCCGCATAAAGGAAATTTATGTTAGCGGTTGTAAACCGTAGGAGCATAAAAAAAAAAAACAAGTTTACAATTTACCTCCGGGGGAAAATTTATGTGAAGGTCCTAGTACTTACGACTTAAGCCTTTTTAGCCGGTTGTGCTGTGTACAAGAATGCAAAATGGTTCTGTTTAGTGTTTGATTTCAAATCTGGTAAATCTATATACTGTTCGTTTTTAATGCTCTTTCCAATACTTAGGACTAGGTATGCCGTTTAAAACTTATAAAATCTTATCCCGGAGTATTTGGGGGGAATTGGATCAAGAAGGAAAATCGTGAGGTTATTCAAGTTGAGTGCCGAGCAAATGATCTTCTGAACGTAATGGCGCAAAAGATGTCAAACCTGCGATGTGTTGAACCGACGAATTGGTGGCACTAATCATCCACAGTCCTGAATTGTAGTTAAGAGCAAGTAGAAGATATTTTGCTCAAGCTCTCACGCGAGTTATATTAAAAGGTGATTAGAGATGTAATAATTAGCTCTGGTGTTAGACGTTATCAGATAGATACCGTGGGTGACGAACATTGGATTGTAAAGTGAAACAAGTTCTGCATGCATTACAAATTCTGTCATCGATTTAAGCTAATACACATCGTTAGCCATACAAATATTCTGCGTAACGACTTTTATAAGCAAGCAGAACGAAAGTTGAATGAGAAGAAACACTTGCAGGCTCTGCACACTTTTGTAAATTGGGCAAAACAGGAAAGCTTTTCTATGGACCATATGCTTAAGGAATCCGAAATTTGTTCAAACAGAACGACTCCGACTTTTCTATGTCACTACTTGTTTATTTCACTCGGCAAGCCTCTGTGCCCTTAACTTCACTATACAAATTAGAATCGTTAAATGCTACCCTTTCTCCCATATCTTCAATGGATAAGTCACCTACACTTAAAATCAGGAAAAACTTTAGTGACCTTCTTTTTAATAGACAAAGGAGGGAACTTTCTTGGAGGCTCCACGTCGGGTTCTAATCGAGTGTCCAACATGGGCGTCAAGAAGTAATCTTTGTTTACGTGTCCTTCATGCATGGGCGAAGGAACCACCCTGGCCAGCTAAAGGAACACCCGTAGCTTTGGCACTTTTTATTCCTCTTTCCGAGGCGAAGAGGAGTTTCTCCAGCTATGTTGAAAAGGTAAGGAAAAGAGTGAGAGGCACAAGTATTTTTTTCAATAAATCCCCCTTTTTAGGACCTTCTCCCCAAGGGGCCTCTTAATCCATTCGCAACTGGATTTGGTGGGTTTACTGCAGCTTGGAATTCTCTGGAGGCACTTGGTCCGAAACTTCTTATTATCCTCGATGGTTACGATAACCAAAAAAGTGGAACGCCCAAACGCAAAGGCAAACAATACACAACCGATGTGCATGACCTGCTCGATGGCAAGTTGTTCCCTGAAGCCAGAGTTATCATCACAACCTCGACATCGAATTGCATTGAGCTGCTTCCTATTATTCAACGACACATTACATACGAGGGTTTGACATGGGGTCGTTCAGCATCGTTGTTAGGTGGTGGTCAGTGGGGTGGACCATCACGTTTGCTTGATACAGTCCAAGCTTGTGGAAATTTGAGGAAAGCGGTTCGAACGCCATTGGGATGCTTGGCAGTGGCAGCAATTTACGAAGCTACAGCTGGTGATCTTCCAACAGAAGAACTTGACGTGGTCGAGTCAATTTTAAACTGCGTCGCTCCAGAGACCTCTGCGAATAATGTAGCGGAATTGGGTCGATTGGCTCTGTTTTGTTTAAAGATGAAGCGATCCTGTATCACAATGGCTGAGATTCGAATGTACTGCTCCTGTCCTGAGTCGAACATCATGGGTTGCTTAGACAAGAGCCTTTTGCTTGGAAAATCGGCCAAAAAGAAGGCCGAGTACGTATACAATCCAATGTGTCCGGGAATGATGGAATTCTTGGCAGCAAATTATATTGCATCATTGGTGAGCCGCCCAGGTCTGCTGGCTGCGGAGATCACAGGACTCTCCATCGGCGATGAACTTGATGCAGATCTACTGAAAGTGATCAAGTTTGCAATGGGACTTCTGGGCGAACGCGCACACATCTTGTTATCTCGTCTAACCCCTCTTTGGCTAACACCGCAGATAGTTTTCTCATTGGCACTGGCCGGTGGGAGCACAGAGGAGAACTTGGCCGCACTTTGTGATATTCTGGGCATATCAAAACATCCTCCGATCTCACCACTGGAAGCAAAGCCTCTCTGGGTGCAGGTCCGATCGGTGCCAACGGACCTGATGGGATGGGGAATGGCTCTAAAAAGCCCTACCTGCACTCTTAAGAACCTAGAACTCATCTACCAACTGGAAAAGCACAATATCCTAGATTCTCGAAACGCTATAGAGGTGTTTCTCGACTCGATAGCAATCAACGAAAGCGTATCAACTCTGAGAGTCTCATCGCTGATCGAAACCGAAGTAAAGGATTGCGAAATCAGTTATCTAGCAAACTGTGTATCTAAGCTATTGCTGAAGCCAAGGCTTGAAAATTTCGAGTTGGTTCTTACATTACTCGAAGAGGACCCACCTATTTTGAAACTGCAGTCGGTAGTGGCAGCCCTCTGCAGAGCTATTCCACGGCAACCGAAGCTCAGTTTTCTGCTTTTGGACTTAGGATTGAGTACATCGCAGTTGGTACAACTTTGTGCCACCCTAGAAAAGTGTCCGAATGTTACCAGATTGTCGCTGCCTCATCTCAGATGTGAACGAGGTGCTATTTCAGCATTGTCTTCGTTGCTCAATGCACGACCACTTAGCTTTTTGTCGTTACCTTCATGCTGGGGTGCTCGAGATGATCCACCCTCATCAAGTGGAGTTAGTATGGGTAAGCCGTAAACATCCACCCTTTCCCCATCACATTTGAATTTGTATTATTTTCTTTTAGGCTCCGGCAGTGGTAGCAGTACCGGGACTTCCGGTCTCATCAAGCAAGGTTCCCTACCCGGGGTCCCATCACCACGTTCCTATGCTCCGGGCATCTTTTCATCGCTGCCCCGAGGTGTGTTCGTTCCGCCAACTACTCTAGGCCGATCGGCGACCCTACCCCGCCAACCACTGGAACAATCCGTGGATAAACGAAGTTGTGATTCGGTTGTTTCAAAAACCTGGTATCCCACCCCTGCCTGCGATGGTGGTCCACACAATTCGGGAACACTACACGATCTTCTGTTGGCCGCACGCGAGTCTTATTCGAAACTCCATGGCCTAGATTTAAGTAAGGCACAATTGTCCTTAGAAGATTCCATGTGCCTTGGTGAAACTGTTCGTCTATCGAACACTTTGCACACCCTCAAGCTGGAAGGTTCTTCACGTTTAAGTGAAATACTTCCTTCGGTGTTGGGTGCTAGTGAATCGCCCTGTCTGCAGATGCTAAGTATCGGTTCACCAAGGCTAAGCTTGGAGGATTCAGCGATAGCGATGTGCGCTCGTGCGTTGACCAGTTGTTCAACTTTGCGACTATTGAGTCTCGATGGATGGAGTTTTAGAATTGAGGTGAGTACACGCCAAATTCTTTCAACATTTGAATGAGTCGACTTCTCCCTCCTCAGAATCTATCAACCCTGTCGATCATGCGAGCATTTTTATCGCTTACTTCAATTAGAGAATTAAGTCTGGCCAATTGTCGTTTGCAAATTGGATTAATCCGAAGCGATACGAAGATTTCGAGAGCCTTCGAGTGTCGTTCGGTTGTGGTTTTGAAGCTGGCTGGAGCGCAGGTCACAGTAGCTGATGCGACTATCCTACGCGGGCCACAACTTTTGCCGTATATCGGAGGCTTTCCTTGTTTGAGGGAGTTGGATTTGTCAGCACCAGCCAGATCGGGCCTAGGAAGTACACACTCCTCACCGCTGATATTAGATGACAAGTGCATTGTTGGATTCTTCCAGCATTTGCATACACACTTTGGGTAAGTCCTTGCAAAATGTCCCCCCAAGAATTAAACTAACTGGCATTTTTTTATTTAGACTCCTGAACACACTTAAGATTTGCAATTGGGTCGTTCATTTCGATGATGTATCTAGAACTTTGAAAAGCATTTCCAAGTGCATTCGAAACAGTCCAATCAGTCATTTGAAAGTTGACGGTATTTCGGTGTTGGATCGACCAAGGAAGCATCGCATAGAATCACATTTCATTCACTGTTTCATATCTTCATTACCGTTGCTACGGTGGATGGGCATCAGTTTGGCGGGCAAGAAGGAGGACCAAATTTCTGCAATCGGAAACGCTGTGTTGGATTTGAAGGGCTACGAAATCGATATCAAGTGAGTATGGGTTTTCGATTTGTTATCTTTGTAGTTGGGAGGAAGTTGTAAAACCACATGAAGCGGGATACTCGTGAGAATCATTTTTGAAAGCGACACTGGACCAGAATGATGAGAATGGATGGAAAGGATAGTGTTGCATAGTTGAAACTCACTGGCTTTTCTTCCTTTCTTCTTTTTTTTATGAAAAATGTCAAATTACATTCAGAATTGTCATATTTTGTCAAGCTGACCATTTAAACAATGTTCAATCTGATCCAAGTCAACATTTGCTGCACCAACAGACACAATTCTGAATTCAAGACCAACCATAAAGAAGTGTGCGGATTTCGAGTACATCACATCTACTTTGGAATGACATTTCCTTTGAATCTCGAGGTATTTGATTCGGGAGTTCTAAAGCACATTGGTGCAAAAAGCTGTTTTGTACTAAATACCAAACGATTAAGTACTCTCGAAGCTACTACTTCTTTGATGGACCTGAGGACCTTCATATCGTTGATTTTAGGAAATTTCTGAGATTCATATCACTTTCTAGATGGATCTCAACCTTGCCAGAGGTGCGAATAAATCTTAAGACAACCAAAATTCAACTAACTGACAATCCTTCTCATGGATTCTGCTACCAATAAGCTTTAATGAATACCAGATCAAAGAAGTATCGTGGCAGACTTTAGGAATCTCAGAGCGCTGACAGTACTTACTTACAAGGTCCGTGCAAACCACAACGGATCATTTTTTTAAAGAATCGATTATACAATATTAACATTCTCCTTGATGGGACAAGGCATTTGTATCTGTAAAGGAGGACCGACGATTATACACCACAGAAGTGAAAACGTCATTCCCCGCAATCAAATTCAAGTGACTGTATAAAAAATATGCCTAAACAACTATATATATAACAAACATCTTGCTTACTTTGGACTGGATCAACCTAAATCTAACACGTATAACCGGGTAATCCATTTAAAGGGATACTTGTATTTCACAACAAAACTATTGAAAATTAATCGCTTGGAAAGTCCCGCTTTTTCGTTACAATAATAGCGGCACTGATTCCAAAATCTCCACCCAAAATTAAACTCAAAGTTTCCGATTACCCCTAAGAGGTGTAAAATTCTTCACAAGCAAAAGATTAAAATTACAAACACTTACCACTTAAATTTAAAAAAAAGACGTCCCCCACTCAAAAGATTATGCTTTTAAACGAGGACACTTTCCAAACACAGAATTCCAACCACAAATTGTCTACCACAACAAGTCCGCAGACTATTTCGTTATTCTCCACCGTCGAAGCTTTCGTCCTTGAGATTTTCTAATGTTGAATAAGCCCTTAACCGCACATAATACCCTGCACTATATACACACACTCACGTTTACGTTAGCACTTATGCCATTAACATGCTATCTCGACGTGTTGCATACGAGAAAATATCTCACATAGTTCTTCAATCTCAGAAAATGTATTTATTTATTCCGAACTCCTTACCCTTCCTGCCGTAAATTTTTTACGAGGAATATCATGTCCAGAATCTTGATGCCAGTCGATTGAGGCAGATAAATACATATGTAGAAGTTCTAGACAAAATAGAAGTCTCCGCAAATACTTCGTTAGTGCAAAGAAGAAGAATTCGTATCCGAATGGACGTTGGCGAACATCATCCTCCTTTTGTTTGCTTGTATGTGAATTTATTTAGAATGACACAGCAGAATGGTGAATACCACAATCCTTTCCAGAATCACACACAAAGAATCAATTGCAAAGTCATTGTTTGTACAACCAAGGAATTAAATTGTCAAAGACGCTTTGAGGACACAAACAAATGGCTACCCTTGTACGCCTTCTTGCAATAAATGCTTTACCCACTTGGGTAAATACTTAATTAGACAACAATCCTCACGAACAGATTCTATTCAGGACCATACCCAGAGAAAAAAAAAAAAAAACGAAAACCGGAAAAATAAGAAAGTAAACCCTCGAACATGAGAATGCATAGAGGAGTGTATTAACTCCTTCAGGATACATGTCCTGCACCGAACATAACCTGCAACCACATTTAGGAAGGAGCATTGAAGTGCAATACAATGTTGCAACATGCCTTTTCTGGTTATGGAAATTACCCTCTGAGGGAGCAGCGACCACCCACCCCATCGACTGTTCTTCACCCAAAGGACACATTCCAATTGATTTATCACAATGCGGGTGAAGGGTTGTTGAATTTACTGCTCTTGAGAGCAAATGTCTTTAATGCGATTTGTAAGTAAACATTGAACTTATATTGTTCTGTGATCTGCCCACCTCGCTCAGAATGCACAATGCAATAATAATAGAGGCTCTTCGCAGACGTTCCGACTGAAAGGATGTAAATGTTTGTCATGTGGGTTGTGGAGCCGAGAATGTTGTAGAAATGAATGAGTGCAAATGCCTTTGTATTTATTCTCATTCGAATGTTTTGTATTGGTTTGCTTTGTGTATTGTTTTGTATTACACAATGATCCGTTTCCCTTTCTATGATGAAACTTCAAAATGTCGAGTGGTATTATGCACTTGTTTCCAAGGAGTCATCGGCGTGCACAGGAATGCGGTTAAGGACCTTGTCATTTAGTAAAGCCATACTTGTAAGTAATTATTTATCCTGATTTAGGTATTGTGAAGTTTTCTTTGTTTGCAGTCAAGCAACAATGATCGGTAAAAGGATTCGTTCCAGAAAATGTGGCTTTAAAGAATGTGTTAGTAATGTGATTGAGGGTTTACGATAAGTATAATCTTTCTTAGGTGGCGCTTCAGTTCAGAGTCAATATTCTCCAGGCAGCAAGATGCTTAGCCAGTAGTCTTGATTTGCGTACGTCGAGTAAGTTGAGGTCGCCCACGCATGCCATTGAAGATTCAGTCATCTTCTGCGTAGTGAAGCATCGGTGTTTATTCGGCTCTACATGGACTAGCCACCTAAATCGTTGTTCACGTAAACCGGATACATCCATTAAGAACTTTTATCTCGAAAGTTTCAAATGCACTCTCATTCGTTGTTTTTGAAGAGTTTGTATCATACAACTAGACGAGGATGATGCGGGTCTTGTATAGCGTCTCCCTAGTTTTTTCTGGGCTGGACCTTTATGCATAATTGTCGCCAAAATAACAGTGATTAGCGAGTGTCATTGGCAGAATTGATAGCACAGCCTAGGTAGACGAACCCATTCCTACTTCAAGGCTTTAGTTGTCCATCGTAACGTTTTGGCCAAAATATCAGTGTTGTGTCTTGGTGTTTTGTAGACAACATATATCTTGGCTTCAGTGACTGCTAACTTCGTTTTGTGTCCCTAAAGTCGATAAAAAGATGATGAGTATCTGCACCAGGATTTGGCGTAAAATAAAGATATAGTGGATTGTTGTTTCTCGGGTTTAAAACCGCACTGATAATTCCCCACTAGTTCGTCGACTTATGGTTTTGGGCGTTTCATCATTACGTCAGATACTAAGAACACTTATGGCTCTGTAATAGGCACAGGTGAGACAGAACTGTGGAAAGGAAAGCTTCCTGACTTTTTAAGGTCCTTTCCTGGACCTTATACGCCACCTCTTAGATTCCGTTGTATTCTTAGAGAAGTATTTGGGCATAGTTTTTTGAAAAATGTACGGTACTTATGAGCTTTATTTTATTCCTTCATAAGCGATGCTTAAGAAAAAATCCCTCATTTCAACTCTCTTACCGTTACGAGACTCGAGTTGAACATGAAAACCAGGCTATGAAACAAAAAATGTGTCAGTCACCATACCCAATGTACATAGAAAACCAAAAGCCATTCACCTCCTCTCTCCAATTCTCCAATATCCTTATCCACTTTGTCCCCGATTCGCAATCCATAAGCTGAAAATAAATCCCAAACTTAATGACACCCTATTGCCGGTGAATTGATGACTTCCTTTTGCGGCATGCTCACTATCACTCAGCAGCTGAAACCACACACATGTACACATCAGAAGCAGAACCCATTTCTATTCCATTAAATCGAACAATCCCTGCCACAGGCGAAGAAAACTTCTCCACCCAACTATGACAGGTACATGGAAAGCACATTTTCTTTCCCGTCTTATAATCAAATTAGACTCGTCGGGCTTTCATTTGCCGGATTGGATTTCTTTTCCTCTTCCATATGAAGAACACATGGCAATCGAAAGCAAACGAAAGGACTCCCAACAAGCTAATATTTATTCTTATATACGTTTAACGTTCTATCCCTATTTGCTAAACATTTTCTTTCTCTCGTTCTCTTTCTCTCTTGCAGGCTAAGTGAATCCACCATTGAACATGCCAAATTAATGGCCCAGGCAATCAGCTTAGATGGGAAGTTCGACATTAAGGTATCGACCTTCGGAACATCGAGTGGAATTCTAATTCATGCTGAAAAGTCGGGAACAAAGAGTCTAACTCGCAAAAATAAGGATTAGACGGGCATCCCTGGAGGGGCGGCAGCTCTACCACCTGCATGTGGAATTCTGCCTCGCCATTGTGTGTTTGTGTGTATAAATGGCAAAATTGAAGTTCGGTATTGTTGTTGGTGTGAAATGGGCTAAGGCAGCCAGATTGCGGGAGTTTACACACCGTGAACAGGAGATTAGCTTTACCAAAGTCAAATAGGATGGAAAAAAAAGTAATCCGGAATCGGTTTTTGTTCCGCACCGCGTTCGTTTGTTTTTTTTTTTTTTAACCCCGGGAGTGTTTTCCGCTACTAGCACCGTTTTTCCGCCTCTACAATTTCAATGTTGGACTTTTTGAAAGAGTTTACTTTGCGTCATGAACGGGTAGCAAAAAAAAAAAAACAACAAAGTGAATCCTTGCCGTTTAGAGGTGAAACTGATGGGATGTGTGAGGTCGTTTTGTTTTTATCCGTGAGCATTCTACACCTTGCCCCTACGGCAAGTTGATTTAAAAAGATCATACGTTAAGGTGGTCGGATGGAGCTCCAAATCGAATTCTCAGTCGATTTTTCATTGTAAGGTGGGTTTGTTTGTCTTTAATCTACTTTTGGTTGTTTTTGTTTCTTTCTTCTTAGAATGATCCTTTTAAAGGACCTTTGACAGTTTTCTTTGTTGTTATTAGTAAAACGAAAAAAATAAAAAAATATGAATTATATAATGAAAATATAATTGTACCAAAGCCGCTCTCATAGAGTTAAATAAAATACAACATTTGTTATTCACATTTTTGAAAGGAAAGAAGAAAATTAGATAAACTTAGTATTTATACCAAACATTTCTTAGCATTTGTATGGAAAAATGAAAATTTAAATTAAAATATAAATAAAACAAATATAAATATAAAACATTTTCTGCATAATCGGTGTACTTGGAACTTAAAAGCTTTTTACTATAGAAACGTATAAATAAAAAACTATTTGATTTTTTTTTTTTAATAGGAATGTAGTTTGTATATTGTGGTTTCCTTAATAGTTTGTTTTGATTGTTATTAACTTTCGACACTTGTAAGAGGTGGTCAGCAATGTTTATGTGCAATGGAACTAGTGAAATATAAATTAGCATTAGGTAGGGTCATTTACTACTCTGCATATCTACATGCATATTTCATTTTTTCAAACCTTGTACAAAAGTAAGGAAATTACAACTTATAGGTCATTTGCACACTCACTCGAATCGCAGTCTAAATCACTCGTGTAAACTACCACAGATGCTTTACCAGAGCTATATTCACTTGAAGCAATGATTTTGAAAGGTTAAACTCAAGACTTGTAGAAACTCTGTACTTGTTCAGGAACCTCTCACCTGCTCCTTCTGAGCATATTGTGTGGAGTTTGGAGATTTCACCTTTGTCCGGTGAGTCTCTAGAGATCAGAGAAAGTCTTTCCTATGGGTTTCCTTTTCCATATTTCATGCTTCGTTACAGATTAATTTCTGTGGCATTGTTTCGAAATTCCCAACCTTTATCTTTTTAAAATTGCTTTTAGAGGATGAGTCCAATTTTGAATCCCTACCCTTGAGAATATTTTTAGACTTCAATGTCTACAAACTATTTAGTCCAAAACCAAATTAGGCTCTAGTGTTGAGAATATTTATAAAAACAGGTCGTCCTACATCTGTACCTCCAAGGATTAAAAAGATAAGTCCAGTCATGGTTTGCACATTCGAAGTATCTGGAGTAAGATATCGAAACGTACATAGAAAAAGTATCCAGTGCACAACTGCAAGTGAACTTAAAAGATCCGCCCTGTACTTCTCCTCTCTGAATGCCTTTAAGACTATATTTCTGAATTTGCCCTTTAATGAACAAATATAAGTTAGGGAGAAGGCAACACTTTTAAGAACAAAAAATCAATTAAAGTATCCTGAGACGAAAATGAATCCTGACCTCTCAGTCAAAAACCATATGAGTGTAATCAAAATTTCTATTAAAATCCAAACTGGAAAATGTAAGTATGTATTATGTTGACAACTACTTATTATTTAATTCTCTAATGTACCATTGTCATTTGGTATTGTTCCATAATAATACTACTACATAAAATGGTTTCGAATAACACAAACTTCTGAAAACAAGAATTAGAATAAAAATAAATCATACATTTTCTATTAAACTACTTGTTTACAGAAAACAATTTGTTCCATACAGGAAAAACATTCAAAATCTTCACTACATATAATAATTATAAAAAAAATTAAATAAATCGTATAATCGAATCTTATTCCTTATATTCAGAGTCTACCATTAAGAGGAAATCAAATTCACCTACTTTTCCATACATTTTTTTACACTTGCAAACTAAATGTTTTCTATATACTTTACACAATAAAAAAAAGAATACTCTTCTCATACATACATAAATGTGTAAGTAAATTTACCAATAAATGTTTACAAAAAAACAAATATGTGTATTTAAACTATAATAGGATTTTCGGTTTATTGCTCTCTTTAATCTAAAAGTTTTTACTTGTAAATACTTGTCCGTAAAATATGATTTTTTTTAATTTTTTTGCATATTTATTAAAGGAAGGTATGCATTAAAATAAAAGCTAAAATAAATCGTTTACATCTTCTATATATGTATGACATATCTTTAAACTTAAGCATTTCAAATATTTATCTATTATTTTTCACCCTATACTTTTATTTTGTCTACAAATTTATTGTGTTTCTTTTAAATTCTCATTAAAACAAACGTATTTATATAAAAATAATATATTTTCATAAAAGAGGAAGAAATATTTTATTTACAATAATTTGTTATTAAAGAAAAGTTGGACAAAACAAAAAACAGCATATTTACATGGAAAATATTTTTTGTATTTAATTTTTAGATAAGAAAATGGAAGAACAAATTATAATTCAAAATACATTTATGTACATAGGTGTGTAAATGAATAAGCTATTTTTACAAATGTTATGTCTTAAAGAATTTTTATTTAAGTTTTGCTGATTAATAAACAGAAAAATAAATGTGGTAAATAAAGTTAAAATTATATTGAACTTATATAGATTATAAATTGAATGTTGAAATTAAACTAAAATTAAAAAAATTAAAATATTGAACAAATTTTGTACATTTGAAGTTTTACATAAATAAACTATTTATAAGTATATATATATATTTAATATATATGGCTGTGTGTATACTGAAAATTTCAGTTGAAAATATATGAATATGTATTCCTTACTAAAGCCTGTGAACACCTTGAACTATTTCGTCACAAAGAAATAATAGCAGTTGGGAAGTTTCAAAAGTAGTCGGAAACAAAATGTTAAAGAAGCTAAAAAAACAGTATCATGGTTAAAAGTAGATGATAGCTATGTATACATCGGACTACCGGTCTTGTTATATGAGGTTTTATACATTTACATGCTCTCGGCTGGAAGGTTTTTGTAGGATCTCTTAATCTTAACAAAGCTATCGATAAAATACGATGATACCCGTGCGGACTCTGGTTAAAACTCATCAACTTTGAGGAAGGGGAGGAAGATCATAGTGATACTGCCATTCCGATTTTTCATTTATCGAATTTAAATTCTGCCTCAAGCTGCCAACACACAATCAATGTTCATTGACAAGTATTATTGTAGACATTTTTCTTCAAGAAATATTGTTGAAAAATTGGCACTACGTCTTTTAATGAACATTGACAAATAGTAGTTTATAGTTTGCTACCTGTGAGGGAGTGATTGCATCAACGATAAATAAAAAAATGGAGATCTGGGTAAAAAAAAGAAGAGGAAAGGCTATATCTTGAAGAGAATTGTCTTCTTTTTTCGATGACTACATAAAGTTTTTTAAGAATGGATGCAAAATCATTTCGTTGAATTGTTGGGACTAGGTAAAAACTTAATACTTTGATAAAAGGGTGCCTTAAATCCTCTGAATGAATACAACAACTTTGAGAATTTAAAACAAGAATATCGATTCAATCCCATGTCGTCTCTGAAGTCGAATTACAAAATTGTTGTGTACACTACTTACAATTCACACAAGCTTCGATGATCACAGCACAAATGATAACTCACCAAACGGTGAAATGATTGCTAATAAACACCAAAAAAAACCAAATCGATTTTGGTTCCCGATAAAGTATCAATGCTATTTGATAAGAATTTGACAAGTTAATTGAAATATAACTAATTCATGTAACATTGTCAAATACAATTGATCGTGAGTCGGGCCCTTCAGACCTTACGCAGATATTCCGAATCCTACCGGCTTCAGATTCTTCCTTAAACAGGTGTTCATGGAGAAAATGGCTAATTTGTATGGAAATATATTTAAGAAGCTTTGTCTTCAACTGATATATGTTTGAAACATATTTACCTATAAACAAATTGAAGAAATAAAAAAATTATTATTTATTGTATGACAATATAAACTAAATACATGTTTAAAATAATTAACAAATATTTACGAAGAAAAAAAAAAAAGAAGTAAACTATATTAGATGTTAATATATATTAAATATTTGTAGGTATTACAATTGATTAAAAAAATAAAAATAAAAAGTAAACAATTAATATAATTTGCACAATTTAAAACAAAAACGAAGTTTAATTGAAAAGAAAAAGAGAGCAAATAATTATAATAGTATATTATACTAATTATTAGACATTGCAAAATAAAATAAATATAATTCAATGTGTAACAATAAATTAGAATAGATATGTAAAACTTCACACATGCATGGTCTTATATTTTAATTATACATACCGCTGGTGTTAATATTTTAATATTATCGTGGCAAAATTAAGAAAAAAATAAAAACAAAGCAGAATTACAAAAGAAAACGAAAGAAAATTAAATACTAATGGAATGTTTATTTGCATATACATAAATATTAAGTGCATTGGAATGTTAATGAATATTGCTCAGAGTTTTCAGAATGTGAATAGATATATATTTATCATGTGCGTTTATACACATATATACATATATATATGTATACTGGAAAACAAGAACAACAAAACTTTAATAAATTTTTAACTTATTAAAATTAAAATGAAGTAAAATAAATAAATTACAAAAAAAATGAAAACTTTATTTGTTTTACATATTATTGTAAAAAACTACTTGTAGTTTAATGCTTGGAAAATAAGTAAGTAAGACTGATCGGTGCAAAGTAATGTAAGCTGCGTTTGCGTGTCAAAAGCGTTGTGGCCGAACAAAACAGGGCCTTGGTTTTTTTTTTTTGCACGAATGGTAGGAATCTACAGTTTTATTACTGACTCCGAATGGTGCGCAGAGAAGCTTGGAGGTTTGTCTTTGCTTGGGGAAAGGTTGTGCTGTCGCATTCGAAACAGAAGAAAAATCTGAATAAGATAAACAGAATAAGCTTAAAATAATTCTATTTGAGGTGGAGGTGCTGTTGCGGAAAGCAAGATTAAATGCGTAAGTTGTTGAATTCATCTTTGAAAAAAGATTCAGAAAGGCTGAAAAATCCGCGAAGATAAGTAGGTGGTAGCGCTTTTGAGCAGTTCCAGTGTTTTATTTTTGTCACAAAATCATCAATTAAATCGATTTGTTCCACCGGGCATTTGTTCGCAAATAAATGGTTGCATATGACTTTACGCGATCATTTGGATTTGGAAAAGTTATGCGGGCAACGATTGTCGCTTTTACTCACTTTAGACGAAAAATTAGAACAATGCATCATTCCACTCGTTGACAGTTACAGTACGCAAAATAAGCGAATTAAAATTTACCCAAATGGGTCCTCTGCGGTTCATGGAGATTAAGATTTAACCACGAATTCTACGAGTTGTACAGCGACTCCGACCAGATCAAAAAGATACGTGTACAGCGATTATAATAGTAAGGGCTTGTAAAATTAATAAATATCTATGGTCAAGCCCCGTGCATTTTCGATTCTATCTCCGAGGATTATAGGGAAAACGAAATCGGAGTTCTCAATGTCGGCCAAGATTTAGCAAATCTTCTTAGTTATGTAATTGATTCTATTGCAATGAAAATAAAAGTCATGTAGAGGATGCTCTACTCAGTATATAATACATACATACTTAGAATGTTCCAATTTAAATTAATTCAAAAGGGAGTACACATGTGGAAGAACTTTTTAAAAATGTTTCTAGTGCCATCTACCATTGCATATAATTTCAAATTGAAACACAAAATCATCATATTTCCATAGCACACTTATTCACAAGCCTTATTACCATAAACTAGCACAAGTAGGGACCTCAGCCGCCATCATTAATGCCACTAATGTACTTACCCCCAATTCATTGAATTTGAAAACAACCACTTGATACACTTTCAACACTGTTCCAGCTCATACCTACCTAATTAAATCCCCTATCACACAGCAATCGTTAGGGGATCATTCAGTGCACCTCTGTTATCATCCGAGATTCCTATCACACATTCTAAATGAGTTAAACTAGTGAAGTATTACCTACACTGTAAACAGATAGAGGAGATGGAGTCCTGTTCACATAGACAGCAATTCACCCCTTTATAGAGTAAATGATACCTCAACGCGTATGTCTTTTATACAGAGATGGGTGGTTTGGGCAAAACCCATTTGGTCTGCTTGTATCCTTTGCTTTTTTCTTGCAACTAATTTTCACACAAATTAAAACGCTTATCTCCATGGCATACTTATTCCCCCTTTAATTTTGCATAGTTATTCATTTCTTTGAGCGAGATTTTTTTTTTTCTTAATTGCTTGTTTCTTTCGTCTCCTCCTTATTCCTTTATTTATATAGAACGCAGTTGAGTTTAACTACTTTAAGTCTAAGGACGATGAAGATGAGGAGGACGATGACTATGACTACGCCAACAGCAACGACGCACGTTGCAAACAGGAATGTTTTTAAAAGAATTTTCTCTTTCATTTGCGATAGGTGTCCCTTTTTTTCCTCCTTATTGTATGCATCTTGATGAACGAAACAGAGTTCACTTCGTCCTTAAAGAAAGAAACACAAGTAAAGGTGGAAAAGAGTGATATCTGTAGGAAAAAGCAAACCCTTCGAGTAAAAAAGATAAAATGAGGACTTTTTACTTTACGAATATGTTTAACACAAAGGCCAGTAGGTACCACTAGTAGAGAAAGGGAGAAAACGATCAAAACGAAAGCAAAAAAAAAGGACAATCCTGGATGACTGAGATACTTACTACTGTGAGAGTGTGTTCGAATGAAAGTCCTGTAAAATCACATGCTATTCGCAGAAAAGTGCATTTTTCAACCTTAAAGAAACGAGAAAGTATCTTCTTTCAGATTCTTCACATTCATCACTTAGGTGGCAGACACATGAACAGGAACACATATGTTTTCTTCTTTTTGGATGCTGTGAGAGCAAAAAAGAAAAAAAAAAACGAAAGCGAAACTCAGAAGCGCTTCTCTTTTTATTGAATTTTCATCTGTGTCAACGTGTGTATGTGTGATAATGTACTCACGTTTCATTCGTGACACAGTTCCGTGTGCATGCAGCACACTTAAGAATACCGCGGCTATGTACATATCACTGGTGTATGTGACTTTACCCGCAAGGAAGAAGAAATTATTGCACACAACCACCCATCACCTACCACCCACTAAGAGGTTCTTACTCAAAATAGGTGTCAATCAAATTCCTTTCACCTTCTCTGTACTTTTGTTTGCTTTCCTCCTGCATTCTGTCTCCTAATTTCTGCCTTTAAGGAGCCAACAAATTAATTGCGGCCGACTTATGACAAGAAAGGATAACCGAGATAAGATGTTTATCTGAACTAAATTAAAGGCAAATTTGTTTTCGTTTATTTTTTATTTTTTTTTTGTTTTTTGCTTTACTTCCTTCTGCTGGTACTTTTGAAGAGGGAAATTCGCTTTCATCGCGATATGGAAGGAAGTTTATTTTCCTTCGGAGTTTTTTCCTTTTTGGTTCTATTTATGCTTCCTGGGACAACCGACGAGCTGGCATAGTGGCGCACGTTATACGGTGGGGAATGTATGGTTCCGAACCAACTTTAACTGCATTTAAGAATTATGGAGGAGGGAGTGCGGGTTCATTTGCCTATGCATGTACGTGGTGCAACGGAATAGCATAATTATTTCCGTTTTTTTTTTCCAAGAACTACTACTACTACTACTGCCACGGTTCAACTCTCTTCGGTGCACGAAGTTGAGCTGAATAAAGTGAAGTGGTGCTTTTAGTTGGAGTTAACGAAGGCTCGTTGCTGCTTTTTTTAAATTTTGTTATTCACGACTCTGTGGAAGCATGCAAAAATAATTATTATCGAGAAGGGTCGTAGCTAAGGAGTACAAAAAGAAAAAAAAAAGAACAAATGGCAGTTCAACAACCATTTAGTTGAATTAAGTATGCTTAAGGCTTTTGTTGTTGGTATTGAAGAGTTCCTTTTGTGTTGAAGTGAGAGTAAGTACCTACGCTTTCAAAATGGTTGACAAGTAGTTTGATTTTTCATTATCTAAATTGGGTGTTGTCAATTTTAAAGTGAAAATGTAAAGATATGGGGCACAGAAATTCTTAAAGCTGGTATGACAAGACTACCATCATTCATCAAAGAGATAAGATCAAGAGTTCTGAAACGTATCTGTGCTTGGGTAGAGCGGAGAGCAGATGGCGAATAGATTTTATTTCTTCTTCTCCACTGTACGTAGCTCCAATAGTAGTTACTGTAGATAACCTCAAAGTAGTCCGCCTGAATATCAAAGCCATAGTCACAATACTAGAGGCGACACAAAGAATTTGGAGGAGGTCGACACAATTGCCCAGAAGCTGAAGAATGACAAAGCCGCCTTATTCAAAACAAAGCTATTCGAATGCAGTAGGGAGCATGCAACGAATCATAAACTAAGTTTGAGTAGATGAACGCATACTCGATCCCTGGGGTTTCAACAATACGTGGTCCTTTATTAACAACTCGATCTGATCCGTAACTACTTAATGTGACGAACAATACTGCGTTTTAAACTGTTTTGCACCACAGTAATCGGCACATACATACAAGTGTGGCTTCTGCTTTGGAAAGAAAATAATTGATTTTTACACTAAGTCAGATCCTGGGAAAGACTTACGGATTTTAAATCAAGCTCATGAGTACATGAAGCTTTGAAACACGTCCAAGTGAAGAGTTTTAACTAAGAAATGCGAATCCATTTGATAACTTCAAACTCATGATGTAACAGATAGTGTCTTCAAGACAATAGTCGGCATCAAACTGTAGAGCTAAGCAGGAAAGCTTAGTTAATATTGAAACTGTCTTACAAAGCCTAACCTTTCAGTTAAAGCTTTCAGGTATAAGATAGTATGAAAGAAAGAAATCAATCGCTAATGTTAGGATGTCTACTCTAGCGAACTGGCAGCAACGTGATTGGGTATCTCAAACGGAGGTCACGTTATGCGTCCGATGGTAACCATGTATTTTTAACATAAAATGCCACATTAGCATCAACGAAGATCATTTTAAATGCGTAGTTGATCAATGCATGCAAAACTAATTGGTCTAACCAAATAAGCAATGTGTATCTCCAGAATATCTCCTAACCTCATCCGGGGAACGTGTCTGAGATTTGGAATAGTTTCCTTTCTCTTATTGCTAAATGATTCAAATTTCTTCTTTCGCTCGAATGAAACTCAATCGCTCCCATCAATGATTTACAAATGAATCCAATAACATACATACATGCACATGCATAGGTATATGTTCAAATTTCTTCCAGTTCCGCATAACGTTCATTACTTGCAAGCAAATGCGTTTAATGTGCCAATCATTTTTCCTTGAAACAATCGCAAATAATCCTTAAAGCTTTATAATGACCGCACTTGCATAGAGTACGCACAGCTTTAGAAATCGTATAGCAAGACCGAACAAAATCCATAAAATCCCTTCAGTTAAACAATTTTCTTAATCTAAGCGAAAATAATATGTACGCTCAAGGCAAATGTTTCAAAAGTTATTATATTATGAAGGACGTGCGCATAAACATCCTAAATGCATCTGTTAGGTGTGCGATAGGATGTCATTAAAGGTGCGGGGGTAAAAGGATACAAAAAGAAATGGGATATTAAATTTTATTTCAGAAAGTGACAATGAGAAAAAAAATAATGAAAATCTGGGCTTATCGTTGTCTTTTGTATATTTGGCACAATCTCAAATTTTTATGACACAACTGTGATTCAATTTACTTTTGACGTTGTATACCCCTGGTATACCCTGTTCATGACTATTATCTGGAATTGTTTTGAGCCTATTGGTTCAAGTATGCTTAACATTTTTGAAATGATAATTAGGCTAATTAAACGTTTCTATGTAAAGCAAGTTCCTGCTTAAGACACTAGGACTTTTAGTTGCATACGTTTGGAATTGTAATCGCATTATTGTGATGATACACACGTCACACATATTTCGTCAAAGTCAGACAAGTTTTAGCAGTAACTTCTTCAGTAAACTGTCGTTGTCATGGCTCTATATAACCATGCATATGTTCTGTCCGAACCTTCAAACCGTCAAGTCGTATTCACTGCTCCCCCTAGTCAATTGTTTCCGATTGTCAATTTAATTTTTAATTTCAATTTCTACCTCTGCAATTTTATTTTCTTTTCTTTGCCGCCACTTCAACTTTTGCAATCACGCACTTTTTTCGCGAATCATATCTGTGTCACTGTGTCTCCGACAACTCTAATTTTGCTATCGTACAACCTCTTCTTTTTTTTCACGGCCGCATAATTGTGTCACTGTGCCATCAAGTGCATTTAATTCACATACGTAATCATGCTCACCTCCGGATAAAATAACTGCGCCAACCCATCGAGCAACGACATGATTCATTGTAAAGGAATTTGCAATAAGGCTTTTCACCCTATTTGCATTGGACTTAGCAGAACCGCCAAAGCCCATATTCACGAATTCAACAACGTCTTTTGCTTTCTATGCGAGTAATGCAAAACCATTACTTTGTCGCACCTAATGCTAGCCATTAAGTGCAACAATCAGCAGCTTTGCGATCTCTCGGACACCGTCGCTAAACGTCTTTCTTCAGCCACTCGGATACCGACCAAATTCATGACCCCGATACTGATTACTTCAGTTATATGAATAACACACCACAAACCATCTAGGTCTCAATTGAAATAACAATGGATATGGTTCATGACAATATAAAGAGCCTCAAGGACGATTTTCCTCCCGGTCCCGACGGGCTGCCTGCCATTATTCTAAAAAATTGTGTGACAACTCTCACTCTCAAAAGCAGTCTTCCCCAAGCTTTGGAAGGATTCCTTTATCTTTACCATGAATAAAAAGGGCAGAAGAAATGTGCGTCGGTGCCAAACACATTCTTTCGTTTTTTCATATTCTGCCAATGGGGGACCATTGGCATTAGGTGCAAAACACATTCTATCGTTTTCTCATCGTTTTTTCATATTCTGCCAATGGGGGACCATTGGCATTAGGTGCCAAACACATTCTTTCGTTTTTTCATATTTTGCCAATGGTCCCCCATTGGCATTAGGTGCCAAACACATTCTTTCGTTTTTTCATATTCTGCCAATGGGAGACCATTGGCATTAGGTGCCAAACACATTCTTTCGTTTTTTCATATTCTGCCAATGGGGGACCATTGGCATTAGGTGCCAAACACATTCTTTCGTTTTTTCATATTCTGCAAATGGGGGACCATTGTCATTAGGTGCCAAACGCATTCCTTCGTTTTTTCATATTCTGCCAATGGGGGACCATTGGCATTAGGTGCCAAACACATTCTTTCGTTTTTTCATATTCTGCCAATGGGGGACCATTGGCATTAGGTGCGAGACACATTCTTTCGCTCTTTCATATTCTGCCAATGGGGGACCATTGGCATTAGGTGAAAAACGCATTCCTTCGTTTTTTCATATTCTGCCAATGGGGGACCATTGGCATTAGGTGCCAAACACATTCTTTTGTTTTTTCATATTCTGATAATGGGGGACCATTGGCATTAGGTGCCAAACACATTCTTTTGTTTTTTTCATATTCTGCCAATGGGGGACCATTGGCATTAGGTGCCAGACACATTCTTTCGCTCTTTCATATTCTGCCAATGGGGGACCATTGGCATTAGGTGAAAAACGCATTAATTCGTTTTTTCATATTCTGCCAATGGGGGACCATTGGCATTAGGTGAAAAACGCATTAATTCGTTTTTTCATATTCTGCCAATGGGGGACCATTGGCATTAGGTGCCAAACACATTCTTTCGTTTTTTCATATTCTGCCAATGGGGGACCATTGGCATTAGGTGCCAAACACATTCTTTCGTTTTTTCATATTTTGCCAATGAAAGACCATTGGCATTAGGTGCCAAACACATTCTTTCGTTTTTTCATATTCTGCCAATGGGGGACCATTGGCATTAGGTGCCAAACACATTCTTTCGTTTTTACATATTCAGCCAATGGGGGACCATTGGCATTAGGTGCCAAACATATTCTTTCGTTTTTTCATATTCTGACAATGGGGGACCATTGGCATTAGGTGCCAAACACATTCTTTCGTTTTTTCATATTCTGCCAATGGGGGACCATTGGCATTAGGTGCCAAACACATTCTTTCGTTTTTTCATATTTTGCCAATGGGGGACCATTGGCATTAGGTGCCAAACACATTCTTTCGTTTTTTCATATTCTGCCAATGGGGGACCATTGGCATTAGGTGCCAAACACATTCTTTCGTTTTTTCATATTCTGCCAATGGGAGACCATTGGCATTAGGTGCCAAACACATTCTTTCGTTTTTTCATATTCTGCCAATGGGGGACCATTGGCATTAGGTGCGAGACACATTCTTTTGCTCTTTCATATTCTGCCAATGGGGAACCATTGGCATTAGGTGCCAAACGTATTCCTTAGTTTTTTCATATTCTGCCAATGGGGGACCACTGGCATCAGGTGCCAAACACATTCTTTCGTGTTAGCTTAGAGTGCCCGTGTAGGGCCAGTAAGTTAGTATAACATAGTTAAGTTAGTTAAGCTAGTTTTAAGCGTTTTTTTTCCTAGCAAGTAAGAGTACTAAATTTAAAAAATAAAAATGCATTTAAAAGCAAAAACAAAACAACATTCTTTCGTGTTTTCATATTCTGCCAATGGGGGACCATTGGCATTAGGTGCCAAACGCATTCCTTCGTGTTTTCATATTCTGCCAATGGGGGACCGTTGGCATTAGGTGCCAAACACATTCTTTCGTTTTTTCATATTCTGCCAATGGGGGACCATTGGCATTAGGTGCCAAACACATTCTTTCGTTTTTTCATATTCTGCCAATGGGGGACCATTGGCATTAGGTGCCAAACACATTCTTTCGTTTTTTCATATTCTGCCAATGGGGAACCATTGGCATTAGTTGCGAGACACATTCTTTTGCTCTTTCATATTCTGCCAATGGGCAACCATTGGCATTAGGTGCCAAACGTATTCCTTCGTTTTTTCATATTCTGCCAATGGGGGACCACTGGCATCAGGTGCCAAACACATTCTTTCGTTTTTTCATATTCTGCCAATGGGGGACCATTGGCATTAGGTGCCAAACGCATTCCTTCGTGTTTTCATATTCTGCCAATGGGGGACCATTGGCATTAGGTGCCAAACACATTCTTTCGTTTTTTCATATTCTGCCAATGGGGGACCATTGGCATTAGGTGCCAAACATATTCTTTCGTTTTTTCATATTCTGCCAATGGGGGACCATTGGCATTAGGTGCCAAACACATTCTCTCGTTTTTTCATATTCTGCCAATGGGGGACCATTGGCATTAGGTGCCAAACACATTCTTTCGTTTTTTCATATTCTGCCAATGGGGGACCATTGGCATTAGGTGCCAAACACATTCTTTCGTTTTTTCATATTCTGCCAATGGGGGACCATTGGCATTAGTTGCGAGACACATTCGTTTGCTCTTTCATATTCTGCCAATGGGGAACCATTGGCATTAGGTGCCAAACGTATTCCTTCGTTTTTTCATATTCTGCCAATGGGGGACCACTGGCATCAGGTGCCAAACACATTCTTTCGTGTTAGCTTAGAGTGCCCGTGTAGGGCCAGTAAGTTAGTATAACATAGTTAAGTTAGTTAAGCTAGTTTTAAGCGTTTTTTTTCCTAGCAAGTAAGAGTACTAAATTTAAAAAATAAAAATGCATTTAAAAACAAAAACAAAACAACATTCTTTCGTGTTTTCATATTCTGCCAATGGGGGACCATTGGCATTAGGTGCCAAACGCATTCCTTCGTGTTTTCATATTCTGCCAATGGGGGACCATTGGCATTAGGTGCCAAACACATTCTTTCGTTTTTTCATATTCTGCCAATGGGGGACCATTGGCATTAGGTGCCAAACACATTCTTTCGTTTTTTCATATTCTGCCAATGGGGGACCATTGGCATTAGTTGCGAGACACATTCTTTTGCTCTTTCATATTCTGCCAATGGGGAACCATTGGCATTAGGTGCCAAACGTATTATTTCGTTTTTTCATATTCTGCCAACGGGGGACCACTGGCATCAGGTGCCAAACACATTCTTTCGTGTTAGCTTAGAGTGCCCGTGTAGGGCCAGTAAGTTAGTATAACATAGTTAAGTTAGTTAAGCTAGTTTTAAGCGTTTTTTTTTTTAGCAAGTAAGAGTACTAAATTTAAAAAATAAAAATGCATTTAAAAACAAAAACAAAACAACATTCTTTCGTGTTTTCATATTCTGCCAATGGGGGACCATTGGCATTAGGTGCCAAACGCATTCCTTCGTGTTTTCATATTCTGCCAATGGGGGACCATTGGCATTAGGTGCCAAACACATTCTTTCGTTTTTTCATATTCTGCCAATGGGGGACCATTGGCATTAGGTGCCAAACACATTCTTTCGTTTTTTCATATTCTGCAAATGGGGGACCATTGGCATTAGGTGCCAAACGCATTCCTTCGTTTTTTCATATTCTGCCAATGGGGGACCATTGGCATTAGGTGCCAAACACATTCTTTCGTTTTTTCATATTCTGCCAATGGGGGACCATTCGCATTAGGTGCCAAACACATTCTTTCGTTTTTCATATTCTGCCAATGGGGGACCATTGGCATTAGGTGCCAAACGCATTCCTTCGTTTTTTCATATTCTGCCAATGGGGGACCACTGGCATCAGGTGCCAAACACATTCTTTCGTGTTAGCTTAGAGTGCCCGTGTAGGGCCAGTAAGTTAGTATAACATAGTTAAGTTAGTTAAGCTAGTTTTAAGCGTTTTTTTTCCTAGCAAGTAAGAGTACTAAATTTAAAAAATAAAAATGCATTTAAAAACAAAAACAAAACAACATTCTTTCGTGTTTTCATATTCTGCCAATGGGGGACCATTGGCATTAGGTGCCAAACGCATTCCTTCGTGTTTTCATATTCTGCCAATGGGGGACCATTGGCATTAGGTGCCAAACACATTCTTTCGTTTTTTCATATTCTGCCAATGGGGGACCATTGGCATTAGGTGCCAAACACATTCTTTCGTTTTTTCATATTCTGCCAATGGGGACCATTGGCATTAGGTGCCAAACACATTCTTTCGTTTTTTCATATTCTGCCAATGGGGGACCATTGGCATTAGGTGCCAAACACATTCTTTCGTTTTTTCATATTCTGCCAATGGGGGACCTTTGGCATTAGGTGCCAAACACATTCTTTCGTTTTTTCATATTCTGCCAATGGGAGACCATTGGCATTAGGTGCCAAACACATTCTTTCGTTTTTTCATATTCTGCCAATGGGGGACCATTGGCATTAGTTGCGAGACACATTCTTTTGCTCTTTCATATTCTGCCAATGGGGAACCATTGGCATTAGGTGCCAAACGTATTCCTTCGTTTTTTCATATTCTGCCAATGGGGGACCACTGGCATCAGGTGCCAAACACATTCTTTCGTGTAAGCTTAGAGTGCCCGTGTAGGGCCAGTAAGTTAGTATAACATAGTTAAGTTAGTTAAGCTAGTTTTAAGCGTTTTTTTCCTAGCAAGTAAGAGTACTAAATTTAAAAAATAAAAATGCATTTAAAAACAAAAACAAAACAACATTCTTTCGTGTTTTCATATTCTGCCAATGGGGGACCATTGGCATTAGGTGCCAAACGCATTCCTTCGTGTTTTCATATTCTGCCAATGGGGGACCATTGGCATTAGGTGCCAAACACATTCTTTCGTTTTTTCATATTCTGCCAATGGTCCCCCATTGGCATTAGGTGCCAAACACATTCTTTCGTTTTTTCATATTCTGCCAATGGGAGACCATTGGCATTAGGTGCCAAACACATTCTTTCGTTTTTTCATATTCTGCCAATGGGGGACCATTGGCATTAGGTGCCAAACACATTCTTTCGTTTTTTCATATTCTGCAAATGGGGGACCATTGGCATTAGGTGCCAAACGCATTCCTTCGTTTTTTCATATTCTGCCAATGGGGGACCATTGGCATTAGGTGCCAAACACATTCTTTCGTTTTTTCATATTCTGCCAATGGGGGACCATTCGCATTAGGTGCCAAACACATTCTTTCGTGTTTTCATATTCTGCCAATGGGGGACCATTGGCATTAGGTGCCAAACGCATTCCTTCGTTTTTTCATATTCTGCCAATGGGGGACCATTGGCATTAGGTGCCAAACACATTCTTTTGTTTTTTCATATTCTGCCAATGGGGGACCATTGGCATTAGGTGCGAGACACATTCTTTCGCTCTTTCATATTCTGCCAATGGGGAACCATTGGCATTAGGTGCCAAACGCATTCCTTCGTTTTTTCATATTCTGCCAATGGGGGACCATTGGCACTAGGTGCCAAACACATTAATTCGTTTTTTCATATTCTGCCAATGGGGGACCATTGGCATTAGGTGCGAGACACATTCTTTTGGTCTTTCATATTCTGCCAATGGGGGACCATTGGCATTAGGTGCCAAACGTATTCCTTAGTTTTTTCATATTCTGCCAATGGGGGACCACTGGCATTAGGTGCCAAACACATTCTTTGGTTTTTTCATATTCTGCCAATGGGGGACCGTTGGCATTAGGTGCCAAACACATTCTTTCGTTTTTTCATATTCTGCCAATGGGGGACTATTCGCATTAGGTGCCAAACACATTCTTTCGTTTTTCATATTCTGCCAATGGGGGACCATTGGCATTAGGTGCCAAACGCATTCCTTCGTTTTTTCATATTCTGCCAATGGGGGACCATTGGCATTAGGTGCCAAACACATTCTTTTGTTTTTTCATATTCTGATAATGGGGGACCATTGGCATTAGGTGCCAAACACATTCTTTTGTTTTTTCATATTCTGCCAATGGGGGACCATTGGCATTAGTTGCGAGACACATTCTTTTGCTCTTTCATATTCTGCCAATGGGGAACCATTGGCATTAGGTGCCAAACGCATTCCTTCGTTTTTTCATATTCTGCCAATGGGGGACCATTGGCATTAGGTGCCAAACACATTCTTTCGTTTTTTCATATTCTGCCAATGGGGGACCATTCGCATTAGGTGCCAAACACATTCTTTCGTTTTTCATATTCTGCCAATGGGGGACCATTGGCATTAGGTGCCAAACGCATTCCTTCGTTTTTTCATATTCTGCCAATGGGGGACCACTGGCATCAGGTGCCAAACACATTCTTTCGTGTTAGCTTAGAGTGCCCGTGTAGGGCCAGTAAGTTAGTATAACATAGTTAAGTTAGTTAAGCTAGTTTTAGGCGTTTTTTTTCCTAGCAAGTAAGAGTACTAAATTTAAAAAATAAAAATGCATTTAAAAACAAAAACAAAACAACATTCTTTCGTGTTTTCATATTCTGCCAATGGGGGACCATTGGCATTAGGTGCCAAACGCATTCCTTCGTGTTTTCATATTCTGCCAATGGGGGACCATTGGCATTAGGTGCGAGACACATTCTTTTGCTCTTTCATATTCTGCCAATGGGGAACCATTGGCATTAGGTGCCAAACGTATTCCTTAGTTTTTTCATATTCTGCCAATGGGGGACCACTGGCATCAGGTGCCAAACACAATCTTTCGTGTTAGCTTAGAGTGCCCGTGTAGGGCCAGTAAGTTAGTATAACATAGTTAAGTTAGTTAAGCTAGTTTTAAGCGTTTTTTTCCTAGCAAGTAAGAGTACTAAATTTAAAAAATAAAAATGCATTTAAAAACAAAAACAAAACAACATTCTTTCGTGTTTTCATATTCTGCCAATGGGGGACCATTGGCATTAGGTGCCAAACGCATTCCTTCGTGTTTTCATATTCTGCCAATGGGGGACCATTGGCATTAGGTGCCAAACACATTCTTTCGTTTTTTCATATTCTGCCAATGGGGGACCATTGGCATTAGGTGCCAAACACATTCTTTCGTTTTTTCATATTCTGCCAATGATCCCCCATTGGCATTAGGTGCCAAACACATTCTTTCGTTTTTTCATATTCTGCCAATGGGAGACCATTGGCATTAGGTGCCAAACACATTCTTTCGTTTTTTCATATTCTGCCAATGGGGGACCATTGGCATTAGGTGCCAAACACATTCTTTCGTTTTTTCATATTCTGCAAATGGGGGACCATTGGCATTAGGTGCCAAACGCATTCCTTCGTTTTTTCATATTCTGCCAATGGGGGACCATTGGCATTAGGTGCCAAACACATTCTTTCGTTTTTTCATATTCTGCCAATGGGGGACCATTCGCATTAGGTGCCAAACACATTCTTTCGTGTTTTCATATTCTGCCAATGGGGGACCATTGGCATTAGGTGCCAAACGCATTCCTTCGTTTTTTCATATTCTGCCAATGGGGGACCATTGGCATTAGGTGCCAAACACATTCTTTTGTTTTTTCATATTCTGCCAATGGGGGACCATTGGCATTAGGTGCGAGACACATTCTTTCGCTCTTTCATATTCTGCCAATGGGGAACCATTGGCATTAGGTGCCAAACGCATTCCTTCGTTTTTTCATATTCTGCCAATGGGGGACCATTGGCACTAGGTGCCAAACACATTAATTCGTTTTTTCATATTCTGCCAATGGGGGACCATTGGCATTAGGTGCGAGACACATTCTTTTGGTCTTTCATATTCTGCCAATGGGGGACCATTGGCATTAGGTGCCAAACGTATTCCTTAGTTTTTTCATATTCTGCCAATGGGGGACCACTGGCATTAGGTGCCAAACACATTCTTTGGTTTTTTCATATTCTGCCAATGGGGGACCGTTGGCATTAGGTGCCAAACACATTCTTTCGTTTTTTCATATTCTGCCAATGGGGGACCATTCGCATTAGGTGCCAAACACATTCTTTCGTTTTTCATATTCTGCCAATGGGGGACCATTGGCATTAGGTGCCAAACGCATTCCTTCGTTTTTTCATATTCTGCCAATGGGGGACCATTGGCATTAGGTGCCAAACACATTCTTTTGTTTTTTCATATTCTGATAATGGGGGACCATTGGCATTAGGTGCCAAACACATTCTTTTGTTTTTTCATATTCTGCCAATGGGGGACCATTGGCATTAGGTGCGAGACACATTCTTTCGTTTTTTCATATTCTGCTAATGGGGGACCATTCGCATTAGGTGCCAAACACATTCTTTCGTTTTTCATATTCTGCCAATGGGGGACCATTGGCATTAGGTGCCAAACACATTCTTTCGTTTTTTCATATTCTGCCAATGGGGGACCATTCGCATTAGGTGCCAAACACATTCTTTCGTTTTTCATATTCTGCCAATGGGGGACCATTGGCATTAGGTGCCAAACACATTCTTTCGTTTTTTCATATTCTGCCAATGGGGGACCATTGGCATTAGGTGCCAAACACATTCTTTCGTTTTTTCATATTCTGCCAATGGGAGACCATTGGCATTAGGTGCCAAACACATTCTTTCGTTTTTTCATATTCTGCCAATGGGGGACCATTGGCATTAGGTGCCAAACACATTCTTTCGTTTTTTCATATTCTGCCAATGGGGGACCATTGGCATTAGGTGCCAAACACATTCTTTCGTTTTTTCATATTCTGCCAATGGGGGACCATTCGCATTAGGTGCCAAACACATTCTTTCGTTTTTCATATTCTGCCAATGGGGGACCATTGGCATTAGGTGCCAAACACATTCTTTTGTTTTTTCATATTCTGATAATGGGGGACCATTGGCATTAGGTGCCAAACACATTCTTTTGTTTTTTCATATTCTGCCAATGGGGGACCATTGGCACTAGGTGCCAAACACATTAATTCGTTTTTTCATATTCTGCCAATGGGGAACCATTGGCATTAGGTGCCAAACACATTCTTTCGTTTTTTCATATTCTGCCAATGGGGGACCATTGGCATTAGGTGCCAAACACATTCTTTCGTTTTTACATATTCAGCCAATGGGGGACCATTGGCATTAGGTGCCAAACACATTCTTTCGTTTTTTCATATTCTGCCAATGGGGACCATTGGCATTAGGTGCCAAACACATTCTTTCGTTTTTTCATATTCTGCCAATGGGGGACCATTGGCATTAGGTGCCAAACACATTCTTTCGTTTTTTCATATTCTGCCAATGGGGGACCATTGGCATTAGGTGCCAAACACATTCTTTCGTTTTTTCATATTCTGCCAATGGGAGACCATTGGCATTAGGTGCCAAACACATTCTTTCGTTTTTTCATATTCTGCCAATGGGGGACCATTGGCATTAGGTGCGAGACACATTCTTTTGCTCTTTCATATTCTGCCAATGGGGGACCATTGGCATTAGGTGCCAAACACATTCTTTCGTTTTTCATATTCTGCCAATGGGGGACCATTGGCATTAGGTGCCAAACACATTCCTTCGTTTTTTCATATTCTGCCAATGGGGGACCATTGGCATTAGGTGCGAGACACATTCTTTTGCTCTTTCATATTCTGCCAATGGGGGACCATTGGCATTAGGTGCCAAACACATTCTTTCGTTTTTCATATTCTGCCAATGGGGGACCATTGGCATTAGGTGCCAAACACATTCTTTCGTTTTTTCATATTCTGCCAATGGGGGACCATTGGCATTAGGTGCCAAACACATTCTTTCGTTTTCTCATATTCTGCCAATGGGGGACCATTGGCATTAGGTGCCAAACACATTCCTTCGTTTTTTCATATTCTGCCAATGGGGGACCATTGGCATTAGGTGCGAGACACATTCTTTTGCTCTTTCATATTCTGCCAATGGGGGACCATTGGCATTAGGTGCCAAACACATTCTTTCGTTTTTCATATTCTGCCAATGGGGGACCATTGGCATTAGGTGCCAAACGCATTCCTTCGTTTTTTCATATTCTGCCAATGGGGGACCATTGGCATTAGGTGCGAGACACATTCTTTTGCTCTTTCATATTCTGCCAATGGGGCACCATTGGCATTAGGTGCCAAACACATTCTTTCGTTTTTCATATTCTGCCAATGGGGGACCATTGGCATTAGGTGCCAAACACATTCTTTCGTTTTTCATATTCTGCCAATGGGAGACCATTGGCATTAGGTGCCAAACACATTCTTTTGTTTTTTCATATTCTGCCAATGGGGGACCATTGGCATTAGGTGAAAAACGCATTAATTCGTTTTTTCATATTCTGCCAATGGGGGACCATTGGCATTAGGTGCCAAACACATTCTTTGGTTTTTTCATATTCTGCCAATGGGGTACCATTGGCATTAGGTGCCAAACACATTCTTTCGTTTTTTCATATTCTGCCAATGGGGGACCATTGGCATTAGGTGCCAAACACATTCTTTGGTTTTTTCATATTCTGCCAATGGGGTACCATTGGCATTAGGTGCCAAACACATTCTTTCGTTTTTTCATATTCTGCCAATGGGGGACCATTGGCATTAGGTGCCAAACACATTCTTTGGTTTTTTCATATTCTGCCAATGGGGTACCATTGGCATTAGGTGCCAAAAACATTCTTTCGTTTTTTCATATTCTGCCAATGGGGGACCATTGGCATTAGGTGCCAAACACATTCTTTCGTTTTTACATATTCAGCCAATGGGGGACCATTGGCATTAGGTGCCAAACACATTCTTTCGTTTTTTCATATTCTGCCAATGGGGACCATTGGCATTAGGTGCCAAACACATTCTTTCGTTTTTTCATATTCTGCCAATGGGGGACCATTGGCATTAGGTGCCAAACACATTCTTTCGTTTTTTCATATTCTGCCAATGGGGGACCTTTGGCATTAGGTGCCAAACACATTCTTTCGTTTTTTCATATTCTGCCAATGGGAGACCATTGGCATTAGGTGCCAAACACATTCTTTCGTTTTTTCATATTCTGCCAATGGGGGACCATTGGCATTAGGTGCGAGACACATTCTTTTGCTCTTTCATATTCTGCCAATGGGGGACCATTGGCATTAGGTGCCAAACACATTCTTTCGTTTTTCATATTCTGCCAATGGGGGACCATTGGCATTAGGTGCCAAACGCATTCCTTCGTTTTTTCATATTCTGCCAATGGGGGACCATTGGCATTAGGTGCCAAACACATTCTTTTGTTTTTTCATATTCTGATAATGGGGGACCATTGGCATTAGGTGCCAAACACATTCTTTTGTTTTTTCATATTCTGCCAATGGGGGACCATTGGCATTAGGTGCCAAACACATTCTTTCGTTTTTACATATTCAGCCAATGGGGGACCATTGGCATTAGGTGCCAAACACATTCTTTCGTTTTTTCATATTCTGCCAATGGGGACCATTGGCATTAGGTGCCAAACACATTCTTTCGTTTTTTCATATTCTGCCAATGGGGGACCATTGGCATTAGGTGCCAAACACATTCTTTCGTTTTTTCATATTCTGCCAATGGGGGACCTTTGGCATTAGGTGCCAAACACATTCTTTCGTTTTTTCATATTCTGCCAATGGGAGACCATTGGCATTAGGTGCCAAACACATTCTTTCGTTTTTTCATATTCTGCCAATGGGGGACCATTGGCATTAGGTGCGAGACACATTCTTTTGCTCTTTCATATTCTGCCAATGGGGGACCATTGGCATTAGGTGCCAAACACATTCTTTCGTTTTTCATATTCTGCCAATGGGGGACCATTGGCATTAGGTGCCAAACGCATTCCTTCGTTTTTTCATATTCTGCCAATGGGGGACCATTGGCATTAGGTGCCAAACACATTCTTTTGTTTTTTCATATTCTGATAATGGGGGACCATTGGCATTAGGTGCCAAACACATTCTTTTGTTTTTTCATATTCTGCCAATGGGGGACCATTGGCATTAGGTGCGAGACACATTCTTTCGTTTTTTCATATTCTGCCAATGGGGGACCATTCGCATTAGGTGCCAAACACATTCTTTCGTTTTTCATATTCTGCCAATGGGGGACCATTGGCATTAGGTGCCAAACACATTCTTTCGTTTTTTCATATTCTGCCAATGGGGGACCATTGGCATTAGGTGCCAAACACATTCTTTCGTTTTTTCATATTCTGCCAATGGGGGACCATTCGCATTAGGTGCCAAACACATTCTTTCGTTTTTCATATTCTGCCAATGGGGGACCATTGGCATTAGGTGCCAAACGCATTCCTTCGTTTTTTCATATTCTGCCAATGGGGGACCATTGGCATTAGGTGCCAAACACATTCTTTTGTTTTTTCATATTCTGATAATGGGGGACCATTGGCATTAGGTGCCAAACACATTCTTTTGTTTTTTCATATTCTGCCAATGGGGGACCATTGGCATTAGGTGCGAGACACATTCTTTCGTTTTTTCATATTCTGCCAATGGGGGACCATTCGCATTAGGTGCCAAACACATTCTTTCGTTTTTCATATTCTGCCAATGGGGGACCATTGGCATTAGGTGCCAAACACATTCTTTCGTTTTTTCATATTCTGCCAATGGGGGACCATTCGCATTAGGTGCCAAACACATTCTTTCGTTTTTCATATTCTGCCAATGGGGGACCATTGGCATTAGGTGCCAAACACATTCTTTCGTTTTTTCATATTCTGCCAATGGGAGACCATTGGCATTAGGTGCCAAACACATTCTTTCGTTGGGGGACCATTGGCATTAGGTGCGAGACACATTCTTTTGCTCTTTCATATTCTGCCAATGGGGAACCATTGGCATTAGGTGCCAAACGTATTCCTTAGTTTTTTCATATTCTGCCAATGGGGGACCATTGGCATTAGGTGCCAAACACATTCTTTCGTTTTTTCATATTCTGCCAATGGGGGACCATTGGCATTAGGTGCCAAACACATTCTTTCGTTTTTTCATATTCTGCCAATGGGGGACCATTGGCATTAGGTGCCAAACACATTCTTTCGTTTTTTCATATTCTGCCAATGGGGGACCATTCGCATTAGGTGCCAAACACATTCTTTCGTTTTTCATATTCTGCCAATGGGGGACCATTGGCATTAGGTGCCAAACACATTCTTTCGTTATTTCATATTCTGCCAATGGGGGACCATTGGCATTAGGTGCCAAACACATTCTTTCGTTTTTTCATATTCTGCCAATGGGGGACCATTGGCATTAGGTGCCAAACACATTCTTTCGTTTTTTCATATTCTGCCAATGGGGGACCATTCGCATTAGGTGCCAAACACATTCTTTCGTTTTTCATATTCTGCCAATGGGGGACCATTGGCATTAGGTGCCAAACGCATTCCTTCGTTTTTTCATATTCTGCCAATGGGGGACCATTGGCATTAGGTGCCAAACACATTCTTTTGTTTTTTCATATTCTGATAATGGGGGACCATTGGCATTAGGTGCCAAACACATTCTTTTGTTTTTTCATATTCTGCCAATGGGGGACCATTGGCATTAGGTGCGAGACACATTCTTTCGTTTTTTCATATTCTGCCAATGGGGGACCATTCGCATTAGGTGCCAAACACATTCTTTCGTTTTTCATATTCTGCCAATGGGGGACCATTGGCATTAGGTGCCAAACACATTCTTTCGTTTTTTCATATTCTGCCAATGGGGGACCATTGGCATTAGGTGCCAAACACATTCTTTCGTTTTTTCATATTCTGCCAATGGGGGACCATTCGCATTAGGTGCCAAACACATTCTTTCGTTTTTCATATTCTGCCAATGGGGGACCATTGGCATTAGGTGCCAAACACATTCTTTTGTTTTTTCATATTCTGATAATGGGGGACCATTGGCATTAGGTGCCAAACACATTCTTTTGTTTTTTCATATTCTGCCAATGGGGGACCATTGGCATTAGGTGCGAGACACATTCTTTCGTTTTTTCATATTCTGCCAATGGGGGACCATTCGCATTAGGTGCCAAACACATTCTTTCGTTTTTCATATTCTGCCAATGGGGGACCATTGGCATTAGGTGCCAAACACATTCTTTCGTTTTTTCATATTCTGCCAATGGGGGACCATTGGCATTAGGTGCCAAACACATTCTTTCGTTTTTTCATATTCTGCCAATGGGGGACCATTCGCATTAGGTGCCAAACACATTCTTTCGTTTTTCATATTCTGCCAATGGGGGACCATTGGCATTAGGTGCCAAACACATTCTTTTGTTTTTTCATATTCTGATAATGGGGGACCATTGGCATTAGGTGCCAAACACATTCTTTTGTTTTTTCATATTCTGCCAATGGGGGACCATTCGCATTAGGTGCCAAACACATTCTTTCGTTTTTCATATTCTGCCAATGGGGGACCATTGGCATTAGGTGCCAAACACATTCTTTTGTTTTTTCATATTCTGATAATGGGGGACCATTGGCATTAGGTGCCAAACACATTCTTTCGTTTTTTCATATTCTGCCAATGGGGGACCATTCGCATTAGGTGCCAAACGCATTCCTTCGTTTTTTCATATTCTGCCAATGGGGGACCATTGGCATTAGGTGCCAAACACATTCTTTTGTTTTTTCATATTCTGATAATGGGGGACCATTGGCATTAGGTGCCAAACACATTCTTTTGTTTTTTCATATTCTGCCAATGGGGGACCATTGGCATTAGGTGCGAGACACATTCTTTCGTTTTTTCATATTCTGCCAATGGGGGACCATTCGCATTAGGTGCCAAACACATTCTTTCGTTTTTCATATTCTGCCAATGGGGGACCATTGGCATTAGGTGCCAAACACATTCTTTCGTTTTTTCATATTCTGCCAATGGGGGACCATTCGCATTAGGTGCCAAACACATTCTTTCGTTGGGGGACCATTGGCATTAGGTGCGAGACACATTCTTTTGCTCTTTCATATTCTGCCAATGGGGAACCATTGGCATTAGGTGCCAAACGTATTCCTTAGTTTTTTCATATTCTGCCAATGGGGGACCATTGGCATTAGGTGCCAAACACATTCTTTCGTTTTTTCATATTCTGCCAATGGGGGACCATTGGCATTAGGTGCCAAACACATTCTTTCGTTTTTTCATATTCTGCCAATGGGGGACCATTCGCATTAGGTGCCAAACACATTCTTTCGTTTTTCATATTCTGCCAATGGGGGACCATTGGCATTAGGTGCCAAACACATTCCTTCGTTTTTTCATATTCTGCCAATGGGGGACCATTGGCATTAGGTGCGAGACACATTCTTTTGCTCTTTCATATTCTGCCAATGGGGGACCATTGGCATTAGGTGCCAAACACATTCTTTCGTTTTTCATATTCTGCCAATGGGGGACCATTGGCATTAGGTGCCAAACGCATTCCTTCGTTTTTTCATATTCTGCCAATGGGGGACCATTAGCATTAGGTGCGAGACACATTCTTTTGCTCTTTCATATTCTGCCAATGGGGGACCATTGGCATTAGGTGCCAAACACATTCTTTCGTTTTTTCATATTCTGCCAATGGGGGACCATTGGCATTAGGTGCCAAACACATTCTTTTGTTTTTTCATATTCTGATAATGGGGGACCATTGGCATTAGGTGCCAAACACATTCCTTCGTTTTTTCATATTCTGCCAATGGGGGACCATTGGCATTAGGTGCGAGACACATTCTTTTGCTCTTTCATATTCTGCCAATGGGGGACCATTGGCATTAGGTGCCAAACGCATTCTTTCGTTTTTTCATATTCTGCCAATGGGAGACCATTGGCATTAGGTGCCAAACACATTCTTTTGTTTTTTCATATTCTGCCAATGGGGGACCATTGGCATTAGGTGAAAAACGCATTAATTCGTTTTTTCATATTCTGCCAATGGGGGACCATTGGCATTAGGTGCCAAACACATTCTTTGGTTTTTTCATATTCTGCCAATGGGGTACCATTGGCATTAGGTGCCAAACACATTCTTTCGTTTTTTCATATTCTGCCAATGGGGGACCATTGGCATTAGGTGCCAAACACATTCTTTGGTTTTTTCATATTCTGCCAATGGGGTACCATTGGCATTAGGTGCCAAACACATTCTTTCGTTTTTTCATATTCTGCCAATGGGGGACCATTGGCATTAGGTGCCAAACACATTCTTTGGTTTTTTCATATTCTGCCAATGGGGTACCATTGGCATTAGGTGCCAAACACATTCTTTCGTTTTTTCATATTCTGCCAATGGGGGACCATTGGCATTAGGTGCCAAACACATTCTTTCGTTTTTACATATTCAGCCAATGGGGGACCATTGGCATTAGGTGCCAAACACATTCTTTCGTTTTTTCATATTCTGCCAATGGGGACCATTGGCATTAGGTGCCAAACACATTCTTTCGTTTTTTCATATTCTGCCAATGGGGGACCATTGGCATTAGGTGCCAAACACATTCTTTCGTTTTTTCATATTCTGCCAATGGGGGACCATTGGCATTAGGTGCCAAACACATTCTTTCGTTTTTTCATATTCTGCCAATGGGAGACCATTGGCATTAGGTGCCAAACACATTCTTTCGTTTTTTCATATTCTGCCAATGGGGGACCATTGGCATTAGGTGCGAGACACATTCTTTTGCTCTTTCATATTCTGCCAATGGGGGACCATTGGCATTAGGTGCCAAACACATTCTTTCGTTTTTCATATTCTGCCAATGGGGGACCATTGGCATTAGGTGCCAAACACATTCCTTCGTTTTTTCATATTCTGCCAATGGGGGACCATTGGCATTAGGTGCGAGACACATTCTTTTGCTCTTTCATATTCTGCCAATGGGGGACCATTGGCATTAGGTGCCAAACACATTCTTTCGTTTTTCATATTCTGCCAATGGGGGACTATTGGCATTAGGTGCCAAACACATTCTTTCGTTTTTTCATATTCTGCCAATGGGGGACCATTGGCATTAGGTGCCAAACACATTCTTTCGTTTTCTCATATTCTGCCAATGGGGGACCATTGGCATTAGGTGCCAAACACATTCCTTCGTTTTTTCATATTCTGCCAATGGGGGACCATTGGCATTAGGTGCGAGACACATTCTTTTGCTCTTTCATATTCTGCCAATGGGGGACCATTGGCATTAGGTGCCAAACACATTCTTTCGTTTTTCATATTCTGCCAATGGGGGACCATTGGCATTAGGTGCCAAACGCATTCCTTCGTTTTTTCATATTCTGCCAATGGGGGACCATTGGCATTAGGTGCGAGACACATTCTTTTGCTCTTTCATATTCTGCCAATGGGGGACCATTGGCATTAGGTGCCAAACACATTCTTTCGTTTTTCATATTCTGCCAATGGGGGACCATTGGCATTAGGTGCCAAACACATTCTTTCGTTTTTTCATATTCTGCCAATGGGGGACCATTGGCATTAGGTGCCAAACACATTCTTTTGTTTTTTCATATTCTGATAATGGGGGACCATTGGCATTAGGTGCCAAACACATTCCTTCGTTTTTTCATATTCTGCCAATGGGGGACCATTGGCATTAGGTGCGAGACACATTCTTTTGCTCTTTCATATTCTGCCAATGGGGGACCATTGGCATTAGGTGCCAAACGCATTCTTTCGTTTTTTCATATTCTGCCAATGGGAGACCATTGGCATTAGGTGCCAAACACATTCTTTTGTTTTTTCATATTCTGCCAATGGGGGACCATTGGCATTAGGTGAAAAACGCATTAATTCGTTTTTTCATATTCTGCCAATGGGGGACCATTGGCATTAGGTGCCAAACACATTCTTTGGTTTTTTCATATTCTGCCAATGGGGTACCATTGGCATTAGGTGCCAAACACATTCTTTCGTTTTTTCATATTCTGCCAATGGGGGACCATTGGCATTAGGTGCCAAACACATTCTTTGGTTTTTTCATATTCTGCCAATGGGGTACCATTGGCATTAGGTGCCAAACACATTCTTTCGTTTTTTCATATTCTGCCAATGGGGGACCATTGGCATTAGGTGCCAAACACATTCTTTGGTTTTTTCATATTCTGCCAATGGGGTACCATTGGCATTAGGTGCCAAACACATTCTTTCGTTTTTTCATATTCTGCCAATGGGGGACCATTGGCATTAGGTGCCAAACACATTCTTTCGTTTTTACATATTCAGCCAATGGGGGACCATTGGCATTAGGTGCCAAACACATTCTTTCGTTTTTTCATATTCTGCCAATGGGGACCATTGGCATTAGGTGCCAAACACATTCTTTCGTTTTTTCATATTCTGCCAATGGGGGACCATTGGCATTAGGTGCCAAACACATTCTTTCGTTTTTTCATATTCTGCCAATGGGGGACCATTGGCATTAGGTGCCAAACACATTCTTTCGTTTTTTCATATTCTGCCAATGGGAGACCATTGGCATTAGGTGCCAAACACATTCTTTCGTTTTTTCATATTCTGCCAATGGGGGACCATTGGCATTAGGTGCGAGACACATTCTTTTGCTCTTTCATATCCTGCCAATGGGGGACCATTGGCATTAGGTGCCAAACACATTCTTTCGTTTTTCATATTCTGCCAATGGGGGACCATTGGCATTAGGTGCCAAACACATTCCTTCGTTTTTTCATATTCTGCCAATGGGGGACCATTGGCATTAGGTGCGAGACACATTCTTTTGCTCTTTCATATTCTGCCAATGGGGGACCATTGGCATTAGGTGCCAAACACATTCTTTCGTTTTTCATATTCTGCCAATGGGGGACCATTGGCATTAGGTGCCAAACACATTCTTTCGTTTTTTCATATTCTGCCAATGGGGGACCATTGGCATTAGGTGCCAAACACATTCTTTCGTTTTCTCATATTCTGCCAATGGGGGACCATTGGCATTAGGTGCCAAACACATTCCTTCGTTTTTTCATATTCTGCCAATGGGGGACCATTGGCATTAGGTGCGAGACACATTCTTTTGCTCTTTCATATTCTGCCAATGGGGGACCATTGGCATTAGGTGCTAAACACATTCTTTCGTTTTTCATATTCTGCCAATGGGGGACCATTGGCATTAGGTGCCAAACGCATTCCTTCGTTTTTTCATATTCTGCCAATGGGGGACCATTGGCATTAGGTGCGAGACACATTCTTTTGCTCTTTCATATTCTGCCAATGGGGGACCATTGGCATTAGGTGCCAAACACATTCTTTCGTTTTTCATATTCTGCCAATGGGGGACCATTGGCATTAGGTGCCAAACACATTCTTTCGTTTTTTCATATTCTGCCAATGGGGGACCATTGGCATTAGGTGCCAAACACATTCTTTTGTTTTTTCATATTCTGATAATGGGGGACCATTGGCATTAGGTGCCAAACACATTCCTTCGTTTTTTCATATTCTGCCAATGGGGGACCATTGGCATTAGGTGCGAGACACATTCTTTTGCTCTTTCATATTCTGCCAATGGGGGACCATTGGCATTAGGTGCCAAACGCATTCTTTCGTTTTTTCATATTCTGCCAATGGGAGACCATTGGCATTAGGTGCCAAACACATTCTTTTGTTTTTTCATATTCTGCCAATGGGGGACCATTGGCATTAGGTGAAAAACGCATTAATTCGTTTTTTCATATTCTGCCAATGGGGGACCATTGGCATTAGGTGCCAAACACATTCTTTGGTTTTTTCATATTCTGCCAATGGGGTACCATTGGCATTAGGTGCCAAACACATTCTTTCGTTTTTTCATATTCTGCCAATGGGGGACCATTGGCATTAGGTGCCAAACACATTCTTTGGTTTTTTCATATTCTGCCAATGGGGTACCATTGGCATTAGGTGCCAAACACATTCTTTCGTTTTTTCATATTCTGCCAATGGGGGACCATTGGCATTAGGTGCCAAACACATTCTTTGGTTTTTTCATATTCTGCCAATGGGGTACCATTGGCATTAGGTGCCAAACACATTCTTTCGTTTTTTCATATTCTGCCAATGGGGGACCATTGGCATTAGGTGCCAAACACATTCTTTCGTTTTTACATATTCAGCCAATGGGGGACCATTGGCATTAGGTGCCAAACACATTCTTTCGTTTTTTCATATTCTGCCAATGGGGACCATTGGCATTAGGTGCCAAACACATTCTTTCGTTTTTTCATATTCTGCCAATGGGGGACCATTGGCATTAGGTGCCAAACACATTCTTTCGTTTTTTCATATTCTGCCAATGGGGGACCATTGGCATTAGGTGCCAAACACATTCTTTCGTTTTTTCATATTCTGCCAATGGGAGACCATTGGCATTAGGTGCCAAACACATTCTTTCGTTTTTTCATATTCTGCCAATGGGGGACCATTGGCATTAGGTGCGAGACACATTCTTTTGCTCTTTCATATCCTGCCAATGGGGGACCATTGGCATTAGGTGCCAAACACATTCTTTCGTTTTTCATATTCTGCCAATGGGGGACCATTGGCATTAGGTGCCAAACACATTCCTTCGTTTTTTCATATTCTGCCAATGGGGGACCATTGGCATTAGGTGCGAGACACATTCTTTTGCTCTTTCATATTCTGCCAATGGGGGACCATTGGCATTAGGTGCCAAACACATTCTTTCGTTTTTCATATTCTGCCAATGGGGGACCATTGGCATTAGGTGCCAAACACATTCTTTCGTTTTTTCATATTCTGCCAATGGGGGACCATTGGCATTAGGTGCCAAACACATTCTTTCGTTTTCTCATATTCTGCCAATGGGGGACCATTGGCATTAGGTGCCAAACACATTCCTTCGTTTTTTCATATTCTGCCAATGGGGGACCATTGGCATTAGGTGCGAGACACATTCTTTTGCTCTTTCATATTCTGCCAATGGGGGACCATTGGCATTAGGTGCCAAACACATTCTTTCGTTTTTCATATTCTGCCAATGGGGGACCATTGGCATTAGGTGCCAAACACATTCTTTCGTTTTTTCATATTCTGCCAATGGGGGACCATTGGCATTAGGTGCCAAACACATTCTTTTGTTTTTTCATATTCTGATAATGGGGGACCATTGGCATTAGGTGCCAAACACATTCCTTCGTTTTTTCATATTCTGCCAATGGGGGACCATTGGCATTAGGTGCGAGACACATTCTTTTGCTCTTTCATATTCTGCCAATGGGGGACCATTGGCATTAGGTGCCAAACGCATTCTTTCGTTTTTTCATATTCTGCCAATGGGAGACCATTGGCATTAGGTGCCAAACACATTCTTTTGTTTTTTCATATTCTGCCAATGGGGGACCATTGGCATTAGGTGAAAAACGCATTAATTCGTTTTTTCATATTCTGCCAATGGGGGACCATTGGCATTAGGTGCCAAACACATTCTTTGGTTTTTTCATATTCTGCCAATGGGGTACCATTGGCATTAGGTGCCAAACACATTCTTTCGTTTTTTCATATTCTGCCAATGGGGGACCATTGGCATTAGGTGCCAAACACATTCTTTGGTTTTTTCATATTCTGCCAATGGGGTACCATTGGCATTAGGTGCCAAACACATTCTTTCGTTTTTTCATATTCTGCCAATGGGGGACCATTGGCATTAGGTGCCAAACACATTCTTTGGTTTTTTCATATTCTGCCAATGGGGTACCATTGGCATTAGGTGCCAAACACATTCTTTCGTTTTTTCATATTCTGCCAATGGGGGACCATTGGCATTAGGTGCCAAACACATTCTTTCGTTTTTACATATTCAGCCAATGGGGGACCATTGGCATTAGGTGCCAAACACATTCTTTCGTTTTTTCATATTCTGCCAATGGGGACCATTGGCATTAGGTGCCAAACACATTCTTTCGTTTTTTCATATTCTGCCAATGGGGGACCATTGGCATTAGGTGCCAAACACATTCTTTCGTTTTTTCATATTCTGCCAATGGGGGACCATTGGCATTAGGTGCCAAACACATTCTTTCGTTTTTTCATATTCTGCCAATGGGAGACCATTGGCATTAGGTGCCAAACACATTCTTTCGTTTTTTCATATTCTGCCAATGGGGGACCATTGGCATTAGGTGCGAGACACATTCTTTTGCTCTTTCATATTCTGCCAATGGGGGACCATTGGCATTAGGTGCCAAACACATTCTTTCGTTTTTCATATTCTGCCAATGGGGGACCATTGGCATTAGGTGCCAAACGCATTCCTTCGTTTTTTCATATTCTGCCAATGGGGGACCATTGGCATTAGGTGCCAAACACATTCTTTTGTTTTTTCATATTCTGATAATGGGGGACCATTGGCATTAGGTGCCAAACACATTCTTTTGTTTTTTCATATTCTGCCAATGGGGGACCATTGGCATTAGGTGCGAGACACATTCTTTCGTTTTTTCATATTCTGCCAATGGGGGACCATTCGCATTAGGTGCCAAACACATTCTTTCGTTTTTCATATTCTGCCAATGGGGGACCATTGGCATTAGGTGCCAAACACATTCTTTCGTTTTTTCATATTCTGCCAATGGGGGACCATTGGCATTAGGTGCCAAACACATTCTTTCGTTTTTTCATATTCTGCCAATGGGGGACCATTCGCATTAGGTGCCAAACACATTCTTTCGTTTTTCATATTCTGCCAATGGGGGACCATTGGCATTAGGTGCCAAACGCATTCCTTCGTTTTTTCATATTCTGCCAATGGGGGACCATTGGCATTAGGTGCCAAACACATTCTTTCGTTTTTTCATATTCTGCCAATGGGGGACCATTGGCATTAGGTGCCAAACACATTCTTTCGTTTTTTCATATTCTGCCAATGGGGGACCATTGGCATTAGGTGCCAAACACATTCTTTTGTTTTTTCATATTCTGATAATGGGGGACCATTGGCATTAGGTGCCAAACACATTCTTTTGTTTTTTCATATTCTGCCAATGGGGGACCATTCGCATTAGGTGCCAAACACATTCTTTCGTTTTTCATATTCTGCCAATGGGGGACCATTGGCATTAGGTGCCAAACACATTCTTTCGTTTTTTCATATTCTGCCAATGGGGGACCATTGGCATTAGGTGCCAAACACATTCTTTCGTTTTTTCATATTCTGCCAATGGGGGACCATTGGCATTAGGTGCCAAACACATTCTTTCGTTTTTTCATATTCTGCCAATGGGGGACCATTGGCATTAGGTGCCAAACACATTCTTTCGTTTTTTCATATTCTGCCAATGGGGGACCATTGGCATTAGGTGCCAAACACATTCTTTCGTTTTTTCATATTCTGCCAATGGGGGACCATTGGCATTAGGTGCCAAACACATTCTTTCGTTTTTTCATATTCTGCCAATGGGGGACCATTCGCATTAGGTGCCAAACACATTCTTTCGTTTTTCATATTCTGCCAATGGGGGACCATTGGCATTAGGTGCCAAACGCATTCCTTCGTTTTTTCATATTCTGAGAATGGGGGACCATTGGCATTAGGTGCCAAACACATTCTTTTGTTTTTTCATATTCTGATAATGGGGGACCATTGGCATTAGGTGCCAAACACATTCTTTTGTTTTTTCATATTCTGCCAATGGGGGACCATTGGCATTAGGTGCGAGACACATTCTTTCGTTTTTTCATATTCTGCCAATGGGGGACCATTCGCATTAGGTGCCAAACACATTCTTTCGTTTTTCATATTCTGCCAATGGGGGACCATTGGCATTAGGTGCCAAACACATTCTTTCGTTTTTTCATATTCTGCCAATGGGGGACCATTCGCATTAGGTGCCAAACACATTCTTTCGTTTTTCATATTCTGCCAATGGGGGACCATTGGCATTAGGTGCCAAACACATTCTTTCGTTTTTTCATATTCTGCCAATGGGAGACCATTGGCATTAGGTGCCAAACACATTCTTTCGTTGGGGGACCATTGGCATTAGGTGCGAGACACATTCTTTTGCTCTTTCATATTCTGCCAATGGGGAACCATTGGCATTAGGTGCCAAACGTATTCCTTAGTTTTTTCATATTCTGCCAATGGGGGACCATTGGCATTAGGTGCCAAACACATTCTTTCGTTTTTTCATATTCTGCCAATGGGGGACCATTGGCATTAGGTGCCAAACACATTCTTTCGTTTTTTCATATTCTGCCAATGGGGGACCATTGGCATTAGGTGCCAAACACATTCTTTCGTTTTTTCATATTCTGCCAATGGGGGACCATTCGCATTAGGTGCCAAACACATTCTTTCGTTTTTCATATTCTGCCAATGGGGGACCATTGGCATTAGGTGCCAAACACATTCTTTCGTTATTTCATATTCTGCCAATGGGGGACCATTGGCATTAGGTGCCAAACACATTCTTTCGTTTTTTCATATTCTGCCAATGGGGGACCATTGGCATTAGGTGCCAAACACATTCTTTCGTTTTTTCATATTCTGCCAATGGGGGACCATTCGCATTAGGTGCCAAACACATTCTTTCGTTTTTCATATTCTGCCAATGGGGGACCATTGGCATTAGGTGCCAAACGCATTCCTTCGTTTTTTCATATTCTGCCAATGGGGGACCATTGGCATTAGGTGCCAAACACATTCTTTTGGTTTTTCATATTCTGATAATGGGGGACCATTGGCATTAGGTGCCAAACACATTCTTTTGTTTTTTCATATTCTGCCAATGGGGGACCATTGGCATTAGGTGCGAGACACATTCTTTCGTTTTTTCATATTCTGCCAATGGGGGACCATTCGCATTAGGTGCCAAACACATTCTTTCGTTTTTCATATTCTGCCAATGGGGGACCATTGGCATTAGGTGCCAAACACATTCTTTCGTTTTTTCATATTCTGCCAATGGGGGACCATTGGCATTAGGTGCCAAACACATTCTTTCGTTTTTTCATATTCTGCCAATGGGGGACCATTCGCATTAGGTGCCAAACACATTCTTTCGTTTTTCATATTCTGCCAATGGGGGACCATTGGCATTAGGTGCCAAACGCATTCCTTCGTTTTTTCATATTCTGCCAATGGGGGACCATTGGCATTAGGTGCCAAACACATTCTTTTGTTTTTTCATATTCTGATAATGGGGGACCATTGGCATTAGGTGCCAAACACATTCTTTTGTTTTTTCATATTCTGCCAATGGGGGACCATTGGCATTAGGTGCGAGACACATTCTTTCGTTTTTTCATATTCTGCCAATGGGGGACCATTCGCATTAGGTGCCAAACACATTCTTTCGTTTTTCATATTCTGCCAATGGGGGACCATTGGCATTAGGTGCCAAACACATTCTTTCGTTTTTTCATATTCTGCCAATGGGGGACCATTCGCATTAGGTGCCAAACACATTCTTTCGTTTTTCATATTCTGCCAATGGGGGACCATTGGCATTAGGTGCCAAACACATTCTTTCGTTTTTTCATATTCTGCCAATGGGAGACCATTGGCATTAGGTGCCAAACACATTCTTTCGTTGGGGGACCATTGGCATTAGGTGCGAGACACATTCTTTTGCTCTTTCATATTCTGCCAATGGGGAACCATTGGCATTAGGTACCAAACGTATTCCTTAGTTTTTTCATATTCTGCCAATGGGGGACCATTGGCATTAGGTGCCAAACACATTCTTTCGTTTTTTCATATTCTGCCAATGGGGGACCATTGGCATTAGGTGCCAAACACATTCTTTCGTTTTTTCATATTCTGCCAATGGGGGACCATTGGCATTAGGTGCCAAACACATTCTTTCGTTTTTTCATATTCTGCCAATGGGGGACCATTCGCATTAGGTGCCAAACACATTCTTTCGTTTTTCATATTCTGCCAATGGGGGACCATTGGCATTAGGTGCCAAACACATTCTTTCGTTATTTCATATTCTGCCAATGGGGGACCATTGGCATTAGGTGCCAAACACATTCTTTCGTTTTTACATATTCAGCCAATGGGGGACCATTGGCATTAGGTGCCAAACACATTCTTTCGTTTTTTCATATTCTGCCAATGGGGACCATTGGCATTAGGTGCCAAACACATTCTTTCGTTTTTTCATATTCTGCCAATGGGAGACCATTGGCATTAGGTGCCAAACACATTCTTTCGTTGGGGGACCATTGGCATTAGGTGCGAGACACATTTTTTTGCTCTTTCATATTCTGCCAATGGGGGACCATTGGCATTAGGTGCCAAACACATTCTTTCGTTTTTCATATTCTGCCAATGGGGGACCATTGGCATTAGGTGCCAAACGCATTCCTTCGTTTTTTCATATTCTGCCAATGGGGGACCATTGGCATTAGGTGCCAAACACATTCTTTTGTTTTTTCATATTCTGATAATGGGGGACCATTGGCATTAGGTGCCAAACGCATTCCTTCGTTTTTTCATATTCTGCCAATGGGGGACCATTGGCATTAGGTGCCAAACACATTCTTTTGTTTTTTCATATTCTGCCAATGGGGGACCATTGGCATTAGGTGAAAAACGCATTAATTCGTTTTTTCATATTCTGCCAATGGGGGACCATTGGCATTAGGTGCCAAACACATTCCTTCGTGTTTTCATATTCTGCCAATGCGGGACCATTGGCATTAGGTGCCAAACACATTCCTTCGTGTTTTCATATTCTGCCAATGGGGGACCATTGGCATTAGGTGCCAAACACATTCTTTGGTTTTTTCATATTCTGCCAATGGGGGACCATTGGCATTAGGTGCCAAACACATTCTTTGGTTTTTTCATATTCTGCCAATGGGGTACCATTGGCATTAGGTGCCAAACACATTCTTTCGTTTTTTCATATTCTGCCAATGGGGGACCATTGGCATTAGGTGCCAAACACATTCTTTGGTTTTTTCATATTCTGCCAATGGGGTACCATTGGCATTAGGTGCCAAACACATTCTTTCGTTTTTTCATATTCTGCCAATGGGGGACCATTGGCATTCGGTGCCAAACACATTCTTTGGTTTTTTCATATTCTGCCAATGGGGACCATTGGCATTAGGTGCCAAACACATTCTTTCGTTTTTTCATATTCTGCTAATGGGGGACCATTGGCATTAGGTGCCAAACACATTCTTTCGTTTTTTCATATTCTGCCAATGGGGGACCATTGGCATTAGGTGCCAAACACATTCTTTCGTTTTTTCATATTCTGCCAATGGGGGACCATTGGCATTAGGTGCGAGACACATTCTTTTGCTCTTTCATATTCTGCCAATGGGGAACCATTGGCATTAGGTGCCAAACACATTCTTTCGTTTTTCATATTCTGCCAATGGGGGACCATTGGCATTAGGTGCCAAACGCATTCCTTCGTTTTTTCATATTCTGCCAATGGGGGACCATTGGCATTAGGTGCCAAACACATTCTTTTGTTTTTTCATATTCTGATAATGGGGGACCATTGGCATTAGGTGCCAAACACATTCCTTCGTTTTTTCATATTCTGCCAATGGGGGACCATTGGCATTAGGTGCGAGACACATTCTTTTGCTCTTTCATATTCTGCCAATGGGGGACCATTGGCATTAGGTGCCAAACGCATTCCTTCGTTTTTTCATATTCTGCCAATGGGGGACCATTGGCATTAGGTGCCAAACACATTCTTTTGTTTTTTCATATTCTGCCAATGGGGGACCATTGGCATTAGGTGAAAAACGCATTAATTCGTTTTTTCATATTCTGCCAATGGGGGACCATTGGCATTAGGTGCCAAACACATTCTTTGGTTTTTTCATATTCTGCCAATGGGGGACCATTGGCATTAGGTGCCAAACACATCCTTTCGTTTTTTCATATTCTGCCAATGGGGGACCATTGGCATTAGGTGCCAAACACATTCTTTCGTTTTTTCATATTCTGCCAATGGGGTACCATTGGCATTAGGTGCCAAACACATTCTTTCGTTTTTTCATATTCTGCCAATGGGGGACCATTGGCATTAGGTGCCAAACACATTCTTTGGTTTTTTCATATTCTGCCAATGGGGTACCATTGGCATTAGGTGCCAAACACATTCTTTCGTTTTTTCATATTTTGCCAATGGGGACCATTGGCATTAGGTGCCAAACACATTCTTTCGTTTTTTCATATTCTGCCAATGGGGGACCATTGGCATTAGGTGCCAAACACATTCTTTGGTTTTTTCATATTCTGCCAATGGGGTACCATTGGCATTAGGTGCCAAACACATTCTTTCGTTTTTTCATATTCTGCCAATGGGGGACCATTGGCATTAGGTGCCAAACACATTCTTTCGTTTTTACATATTCAGCCAATGGGGGACCATTGGCATTAGGTGCCAAACACATTCTTTCGTTTTTTCATATTTTGCCAATGGGGACCATTGGCATTAGGTGCCAAACACATTCTTTCGTTTTTTCATATTCTGCCAATGGGGGACCATTGGCATTAGGTGCCAAACACATTCTTTCGTTTTTTCATATTCTGCCAATGGGGGACCATTGGCATTAGGTGCCAAACACATTCTTTCGTTTTTTCATATTCTGCCAATGGGAGACCATTGGCATTAGGTGCCAAACACATTCTTTCGTTTTTTCATATTCTGCCAATGGGGGACCATTGGCATTAGGTGCGAGACACATTCTTTTGCTCTTTCATATTCTGCCAATGGGGGACCATTGGCATTAGGTGCCAAACACATTCTTTCGTTTTTCATATTCTGCCAATGGGGGACCATTGGCATTAGGTGCCAAACGCATTCCTTCGTTTTTTCATATTCTGCCAATGGGGGACCATTGGCATTAGGTGCCAAACACATTCTTTTGTTTTTTCATATTCTGATAATGGGGGACCATTGGCATTAGGTGCCAAACACATTCTTTTGTTTTTTCATATTCTGCCAATGGGGGACCATTGGCATTAGGTGAAAAACGCATTAATTCGTTTTTTCATATTCTGCCAATGGGGGACCATTGGCATTAGGTGCCAAACACATTCTTTGGTTTTTTCATATTCTGCCAATGGGGGACCATTGGCATTAGGTGCCAAACACATTCTTTCGTTTTTTCATATTCTGCCAATGGGGGACCATTGGCATTAGGTGCCAAACACATTCTTTCGTTTTTTCATATTCTGCCAATGGGGGACCATTCGCATTAGGTGCCAAACACATTCTTTCGTTTTTCATATTCTGCCAATGGGGGACCATTGGCATTAGGTGCCAAACGCATTCCTTCGTTTTTTCATATTCTGCCAATGGGGGACCATTGGCATTAGGTGCCAAACACATTCTTTTGTTTTTTCATATTCTGATAATGGGGGACCATTGGCATTAGGTGCCAAACACATTCTTTTGTTTTTTCATATTCTGCCAATGGGGGACCATTGGCATTAGGTGCGAGACACATTCTTTCGTTTTTTCATATTCTGCCAATGGGGGACCATTCGCATTAGGTGCCAAACACATTCTTTCGTTTTTCATATTCTGCCAATGGGGGACCATTGGCATTAGGTGCCAAACACATTCTTTCGTTTTTTCATATTCTGCCAATGGGGGACCATTCGCATTAGGTGCCAAACACATTCTTTCGTTTTTCATATTCTGCCAATGGGGGACCATTGGCATTAGGTGCCAAACACATTCTTTCGTTTTTTCATATTCTGCCAATGGGGGACCATTCGCATTAGGTGCCAAACACATTCTTTCGTTTTTTCATATTCTGCCAATGGGAGACCATTGGCATTAGGTGCCAAACACATTCTTTCGTTGGGGGACCATTGGCATTAGGTGCGAGACACATTCTTTTGCTCTTTCATATTCTGCCAATGGGGAACCATTGGCATTAGGTGCCAAACGTATTCCTTAGTTTTTTCATATTCTGCCAATGGGGGACCATTGGCATTAGGTGCCAAACACATTCTTTCGTTTTTTCATATTCTGCCAATGGGGGACCATTGGCATTAGGTGCCAAACACATTCTTTCGTTTTTTCATATTCTGCCAATGGGGGACCATTCGCATTAGGTGCCAAACACATTCTTTCGTTTTTCATATTCTGCCAATGGGGGACCATTGGCATTAGGTGCCAAACACATTCTTTTGTTTTTTCATATTCTGATAATGGGGGACCATTGGCACTAGGTGCCAAACACATTCTTTTGTTTTTTCATATTCTGCCAATGGGGGACCATTGGCATTAGGTGCGAGACACATTCTTTCGCTCTTTCATATTCTGCCAATGGGGAACCATTGGCATTAGGTGCCAAACACATTCTTTCGTTTTTTCATATTCTGCCAATGGGGGACCATTGGCATTAGCTGCCAAACACATTCTTTCGTTTTTTCATATTCTGAGAATGGGGGACCATTGGCATTAGGTGAAAAACGCATTAATTCGTTTTTTCATATTCTGCCAATGGGGGACCATTGGCATTAGGTGCCAAACACATTCTTTCGTTTTTTCATATTCTGCCAATGGGGGACCATTGGCATTAGGTGCCAAACACATTCTTTGGTTTTTTCATATTCTGCCAATGCGGGACCATTGGCATTAGGTGCCAAACACATTCTTTCGTTTTTTCATATTCTGCCAATGGGGGACCATTGGCATTAGGTGCCAAACACATTCTTTCGTTTTTACATATTCAGCCAATGGGGGACCATTGGCATTAGGTGCCAAACACATTCTTTCGTTTTTTCATATTCTGCCAATGGGGGACCATTGGCATTAGGTGCCAAACACATTCTTTCGTTTTTTCATATTCTGCCAATGGGGGACCATTGGCATTAGGTGCCAAACACATTCTTTCGTTTTTTCATATTTTGCCAATGGGGGACCATTGGCATTAGGTGCCAAACACATTCTTTCGTTTTTTCATATTCTGCCAATGGGAGACCATTGGCATTAGGTGCCAAACACATTCTTTCGTTTTTTCATATTCTGCCAATGGGGGACCATTGGCATTAGGTGCGAGACACATTCTTTTGCTCTTTCATATTCTGCCAATGGGGAACCATTGGCATTAGGTGCCAAACACATTCTTTTGTTTTTTCATATTCTGCCAATGGGGGACCATTGGCATTAGGTGCCAAACACATTCTTTCGTTTTTTCATATTCTGCCAATGGGGGACCATTGGCATTAGGTGCCAAACACATTCTTTCGTTTTTTCATATTCTGCCAATTGGGGACCATTCGCATTAGGTGCCAAACACATTCTTTCGTTTTTCATATTCTGCCAATGGGGGACCATTGGCATTAGGTGCCAAACGCATTCCTTCGTTTTTTCATATTCTGCCAATGGGGGACCATTGGCATTAGGTGCCAAACACATTCTTTTGTTTTTTCATATTCTGATAATGGGGGACCATTGGCATTAGGTGCCAAACACATTCTTTTGTTTTTTCATATTCTGCCAATGGGGAACCATTGGCATTAGGTGACAAACGCATTCCTTCGTTTTTTCATATTCTGCCAATGGGGGACCATTGGCATTAGGTGCCAAACACATTCTTTCGTTTTTTCATATTCTGCCAATGGGGGACCATTGGCATTAGGTGAAAAACGCATTAATTCGTTTTTTCATATTCTGCCAATGGGGGACCATTGGCATTAGGTGCCAAACACATTCTTTCGTTTTTTCATATTCTGCCAATGGGGGACCATTGGCATTAGGTGCCAAACACATTCTTTCGTTTTTTCATATTCTGCCAATGGGGGACCATTGGCATTAGGTGCTAAACACATTCTTTCGTTTTTTCATATTCTGCCAATGGGGGACCATTGCCATTAGGTGCCAAACACATTCTTTCGTTTTTACATATTCAGCCAATGGGGGACCATTGGCATTAGGTGCCAAACACATTCTTTCGTTTTTTCATATTCTGCCAATGGGGGACCATTGGCATAAGGTGCCGAACACATTCTTTCGTTTTTTCATATTCTGCCAATGGGGGACCATTGGCATTAGGTGCCAAACACATTCTTTCGTTTTTTCATATTCTGCCAATGGGAGACCATTGGCATTAGGTGCCAAACACATTCTTTCGTTTTTTCATATTCTGCCAATGGGGGACCATTGGCATTAGGTGCGAGACACATTCTTTTGCTCTTTCATATTCTGCCAATGGGGAACCATTGGCATTAGGTGCCAAACGTATTATTTAGTTTTTTCATATTCTGCCAATGGGGGACCATTGGCATTAGGTGCCAAACACATTCTCTCATTTTTTCTTATTCTGCCAATGGGGGACCATTGGCATTAGGTGCCAAACACATTCTTTCGTTTTTTCATATTCTGCCAATGGGAGACCATTGGCATTAGGTGCCAAACACATTCTTTCGTTTTTTCATATTCTGCCAATGGGGGACCATTGGCATTAGGTGCGAGACACATTCTTTTGCTCTTTCATATTCTGCCAATGGGGAACCATTGGCATTAGGTGCCAACCGTATTCCTTCGTTTTTTCACATTCTGCCAATGGGGGACCACTGGCATCAGGTGCCAAACACATTCTTTCGTGTTAGCTTAGAGTGCCCGTGTAGGGCCAGTAAGTTAGTATAACATAGTTAAGTTAGTTAAGCTAGTTTTAAGCGTTATTTTTCCTAGCAAGTAAAAGTACTAAATTTAAAAAATAAAAATGCATTTAAAAACAAAAACAAAACAACATTCTTTCGTGTTTTCATATTCTGCCAATGGGGGACCATTGGCATTAGGTGCCAAACGCATTCCTTCGTGTTTTCATATTCTGCCAATGGGGGACCATTGGCATTAGGTGCCAAACACATTCTTTCGTTTTTTCATATTCTGCCAATGGGGGACCATTGGCATTAGGTGCCAAACACATTCTTTCGTTTTTTCATATTCTGCCAATGGGGGACCATTGGCATTAGGTGCCAAACACATTCTTTCGTTTTTTCATATTCTGCCAATGGGGGACCATTGGCATTAGGTGCTAAACACATTCTTTCGTTTTTTCATATTCTGCCAATGGGGGACCATTGGCATTAGGTGCCAAACACATTCTTTCGTTTTTACATATTCAGCCAATGGGGGACAATTGGCATTAGGTGCCAAACACATTCTTTCGTTTTTTCATATTCTGCCAATGGGGGACCATTGGCATTAGGTGCCAAACACATTCTTTCGTTTTTTCATATTCTGCCAATGGGGGACCATTGGCATTAGGTGCCAAACACATTCTTTCGTTTTTTCATATTCTGCCAATGGGGGACCATTGGCATTAGGTGCCAAACACATTCTTTCGTTTTTTCATATTCTGCCAATGGGAGACCATTGGCATTAGGTGCCAAACACATTCTTTCGTTTTTTCATATTCTGCCAATGGGGGACCATTGGCATTAGGTGCGAGACACATTCTTTTGCTCTTTCATATTCTGCCAATGGGGAACCATTGGCATTAGGTGCCAAACGTATTATTTAGTTTTTTCATATTCTGCCAATGGGGGACCATTGGCATTAGGTGCCAAACACATTCTTTCATTTTTTCTTATTCTGCCAATGGGGGACCATTGGCATTAGGTGCCAAACACATTCTTTCGTTTTTTCATATTCTGCCAATGGGAGACCATTGGCATTAGGTGCCAAACACATTCTTTCGTTTTGCATATTCTGCCAATGGGGGACCATTGGCATTAGATGCGAGACACATTCTTTTGCTCTTTCATATTCTGCCAATGGGGAACCATTGGCATTAGGTGCCAAACGTATTCCTTCGTTTTTTCATATTCTGCCAATGGGGGACCACTGGCATCAGGTGCCAAACACATTCTTTCGTGTTAGCTTAGAGTGCCCGTGTAGGGCCAGTAAGTTAGTATAACATAGTTAAGTTAGTTAAGCTAGTTTTAAGCGTTTTTTTTCCTAGCAAGTAAAAGTACTAAATTTAAAAAATAAAAATGCATTTAAAAACAAAAACAAAACAACATTCTTTCGTGTTTTCATATTCTACCAATGGGGGACCATTGGCATTAGGTGCCAAACGCATTCCTTCGTGTTTTCATATTCTGCCAATGGGGGACCATTGGCATTAGGTGCCAAACACATTCTTTCGTTTTTTCATATTCTGCCAATGGGGGACCATTGGCATAAGGTGCCAAACACATTCTTTTGTTTTTTCATATTCTGCCAATGGGGGACCATTGGCATTAGGTGCCAAACACATTCTCTCGTTTTTTCATATTCTGCCAATGGGGGACCGTTGGCATTAGGTGCCAAACACATTCTTTTGTTTTTTCATATTCTGCCAATGGGGGACCATTGGCATTAGGTGCCAAACACATTCTCTCGTTTTTTCATATTCTGCCAATGGGGGACCATTGGCATTAGGTGCCAAACACATTCTTTTGTTTTTTCATATTCTGCCAATGGGGGACCATTGGCATTAGTTGCCAAACACATTCTCTCGTTTTTTCATATTCTGCCAATGGGGGACCATTGGCATTAGGTGCCAAACACATTCTTTCGTTTTTTCATATTCTGCCAATGGGGGACCATTGGCATTAGGTGCCAAACACATTCTTTGGTTTTTTCATATTCTGCCAATGGGGGACCATTGGCATTAGGTGAAAAACACATTCCTTCGTGTTTTCATATTCTGCCAATGGGGGACCATTGGCATTAGGTGCCAAACACATTCTTTGGTTTTTTCATATTCTGCCAATGGGGGACCATTGGCATTAGGTGCTAAACACATTCTTTCGTTTTTTCATATTGTGCCAATGGGGGACCATTGGCATTAGGTGCCAAAAACATTCTTTTGTTTTTTCATATTCTGCCAATTGGGGACCATTGGCATTAGGTGCCAAACACATTCTTTGGATTTTTCATATTCTGCCAATGGGGGACTATTGGCATTAGGTGCCAAATACATTCTTTCGTTTTTTCATATTCTGCCAATGGGGGACCATTGGCATTAGGTGCCAAACACATTCTTTCGTTTTTTCATATTCTGCCAATGGGGGACCATTGGCATTAGGTGCCAAACACATAATTTCGATTTTTCATATTCTGCCAATGGGGGACCATTGGCATTAGGTGCCAAACACATTCTTTCGTTTTTTCATATTCTGCCAATGGGGGACCATTGGCATTAGGTGCCAAACACATTCTTTCGTTTTTTCATATTCTGCCAATGGGGGACCATTGGCATTAGGTGCCAAACACATTCTTTCGTTTTGTCATATTCTGGCAATGGTCCCCCATTGGCATTAGTTGCCAAACACAAGCCTTCGTTTTTTCATATTCTGCCAATGGGGGACCATTGGCACTAGGTGCTAAACACATTCTTTCGTTTTTTCATATTGTGCCAATGGGGGACCATTGGCATTAGGTGCCAAACACATTCTTTCGTTTTTTCATATTCTGCCAATGGCGGACCATTGGCATTAGGTGCCAAATACATTCTTTCGTTTTTTCATATTCTGCCAATGGTCCCCCATTGGCATTAGTTGCCAAACACAAGCTTTCGTTTTTTCATATTCTGCCAATGGGGGACCATTGGCACTAGGTGCCAAACACATTCTTTCGTTTTTTCATATTCTGCCAATGGGGGACCATTGGCATTAGCTGCCAAACACATTCTGTCGTTTTTTCATATTCTGCCAACGGAGGACCATTGGCATTAGGTCCCAAACACATTCTTTCGTTTTTTCATATTCTGCCAATGGGAGACCATTGGCATTAGGTGCCAAACATGTTCTTTCGTTTTTTCATATTCTGCCAATGGGGGACCATTGGCATTAAGTGCTAAACACATTCTTTCGTTTTTTCATATTGTGCCAATGGGGGACCATTGGCATTAGGTGCCAAACACATTCTTTTGTTTTTTCATATTCTGCCAATGGCGGACCATTGGCATTAGGTGCCAAATACATTCTTTCGTTTTTTCATATTCTGGCAATGGTCCCCCATTGGCATTAGTTGCCAAACACAAGCTTTCGTTTTTTCATATTCTGCCAATGGGGGACCATTGGCACTAGGTGCCAAACACATTCTTTCGTTTTTTCATATTCTGCCAATGGGGGACCATTGGCATTAGCTGCCAAACACATTCTGTCGTTTTTTCATATTCTGCCAATGGAGGACCATTGGCATTAGGTGCCAAACACATTCTTTCGTTTTTTCATATTCTGCCAATGGGGGAAAATTGGCATTAGGTGCCAAACACATTCTTTCGTTTTTTCATATTCTGCCAATGGGGGACCATTGGCATTAGGTGCGAGACACATTCTTTTGCTCTTTCATATTCTGCCAATGGGGAACCATTGGCATTAGGTGCCAAACGTATTCCTTCGTTTTTTCATATTCTGCCAATGGGGGACCATTGGCATTAGGTGCCAAACACATTCTTTCGTTTTTTCATATTCTGCCAATGGGGAACCATTTCATATTCTGCCAATGGGGGACCATTGGCATTAGGTGCCAAACGCATTCCTTCGTTTTTTCATATTCTGCCAATGGGGGACCATTGGCATTAGGTGCCAAACACATTCTTTCGTTTTTTCATATTCTGCCAATGGGGGACCATTGGCATTAGGTGCCAAACACATTCTTTTGTTTTTTCATATTCTGCCAATGGGGGACCATTGGCATTAGGTGCCAAACACATTCTTTCGTTTTTTTATATTCTGCCAATGGTGGACCATTAGGTGCGAGACACATTCTTTCGCTCTTTCATATTCTGCCAATGGGGAACCATTGGCATTAGGTGCCAAACGCATTCCTGCGTTTTTTCATATTCTGCCAATGGGGGACCATTGGCATTAGGTGCCAAACACATTATTTCGTTTTTTCATATTCTGCCAATGGGGGACCATTGGCATTAGGTGCCAAACACATTCTTTCGTTTTTTCATATTCCGCCAATGGGGGACCATTGGCATTAGGTGCCAAACACATTCTTTCGTTTTTTCATATTCTGCCAATGGGGGACCATTGGCATAAGGTGCCAAACACATTCTTTCGTTTTTTCATATTCTGCCAATGGGGGACCATCGGCATTAGGTGCCAAACACATTCTTTCGTTTTTTCATATTCTGCCAATGGGGGACCATTGGCATTAGGTGCCAAACACATTCTTTCGTTTTTTCATATTCTGCCAATGGAGGACCATTGGCATTAGGTGCCAAACACATTCTTTCGATTTTTCATATTCCGCCAATGGGGGACCATTGGCACTAGGTGCCAAACACATTCTTTCGTTTTTTCATATTCTTGTAATGGGGGACCATTGGCATTAGGTGCCAAAAACATTCTTTCGATTTCTCATATTCTGCCAATGGTGGACCATTGGCATTAGGTGCCAAACACATTCTTTCGTTTTTTCATATTCTGCCAATGGGGGACCATTGGCATTAGGTGCCAAACACATTCTTTCGTTTTTTCATATTCTGCCAATGGGGGACCATTGGCATTAGGTGCCAAACACATTCTTTCGTCTTTTTATAGTCTGCCAATGGGGGACCATTGGCATTAGGTGCCAAACACATTCTTTCGTTTTTTCATATTCTGCCAATGGGGGACCATTGGCATTAGGTGCCAAACACATTCTTTCGTTTTTCCATATTCTGCCAATGGGGGACCATTGGCATTAGGTGCCAAACACATTCTTTCGATTTTTCATATTCTGCCAATGGGGGACCATTGGCATTAGGTGCCAAACACATTCTTTCGTTTTTTCATATTCTGCCAATGGGGGACCATTGGCATTAGGTGCCAAACATATTCTTTCGTTTTTTCATATTCTGCCGATGGGGGACCATTGGCATTAGGTGCCAAACACATTCTTTCGTTTTTTTCATATTCTGCCAATGGGGGACCATTGGCATTAGGTGCCAAACACATTCTTTCGTTTTTTCATATTCTGCCAATGAGGGACCATTGGCATTAGGTGCCAAACACATTCTTTCGTTTTTTCATATTCTGCCAATGGGGGACCATTGGCATTAGGTGCCAAACACATTCTTTCGTTTTTTCATATTCTGTTAATGGGGGACCATTGGCATTAGGTGCCAAACACATTCTTTTGTTTTTTCATATTCTGCCAATGGGGGACCATTGGCACTAGGTGCCAAACACATTCTTTCGTTTTTTCATATTCCGCCAATGGGGGACCATTGGCATTAGGTGCCAAACACATTCTTTCGTTTTTTCATATTCTGCCAATGGGGGACCATTGGCATTAGGTGCCAAACATGTTCTTTCGTTTTTTCATATTCTGCAAATGGGGGACCATTGGCATTAGTTGCCAAACGCATTCTTTCGTTTTTTCATATTCTGCCAATGGGGGACCATTGGCATTAGGTGCCAAACATATTCTTTCGTTTTTTCATATTCTGCCGATGGGGGACCATTGGCATTAGGTGCCAAACACATTCTTTCGTTTTTTCATATTCTGCCAATGGGGGACCATTGGCATTAGGTGCCAAACACATTCTTTCGTTTTTTCATATTCTACCAATGGGGGACCATTGGCACTAGGTGCCAAACACATTCTTTCGTTTTTTCATATTCTGCCAATGGGGGACCATTGGCATTAGGTGCCAAACACATTCTTTCGTTTTTTCATATTCTGCCAATGGGAGACCATTGGCATTAGGTGCCAAACATGTTCTTTCGTTTTTTCATATTCTGCAAATGGGGGACCATTGGCATTAGGTGCCAAACGCATTCTTTCGTTTTTTCATATTCTGCCAATGGGGGACCATTGGCATTAGGTGCCAAACACATTCTTTCGTTTTTTCATATTCTGCCAATGGGGGACCATTGGCATTAGGTGCCAAACACATTCTTTCGTTTTTTCATATTCTGCCAATGGGGGACCATTGGCATTAGGTGCCAAACACATTCTTTCGTTTTTTCATATTCTGCCAATGGGGGACCATTGGCATTAGGTGCCAAACACATTCTTTCGTTTTTTCATATTCTGCCAATGGGGGACCATTGGCATTAAGTGCCAAACACATTCTTTCGTTTTTTCATATTCTGCCAATGGGGGACCATTGGCATTAGGTGCAAAACACATTCTATCGTTTTATCATATCCTGCCAAGGGGGGACCATTGGCATTAGGTGCCAAACACATTCTTTCGTTTTTTCATATTCTGCCAATGGGGGACCATTGGCATTAGGTGCCAAACGCATTCTTTCGTTTTTTCATATTCTGCCAATGGGGGACCATTGGCATTAGGTGCCAAACACATTCTTTCGTTTTTTCATATTCTGCCAATGGGGGACCATTGGCATTAGGTGCCAAACACATTCTTTCGTTTTTTCATATTCTGCCAATGGGGGACCATTGGCATTAGGTGCCAAACACATTCTTTCGTTTTTTCATATTCTGCCAATGGGGGACCATTGGCACTAGGTGCCAAACACATTCTTTCGTTTTTTCATATTGGCATTAGGTGCCAAACACATTCTTTCGTTTTTTCATATTCTGCCAATGGGGGACCATTGGCATTAGGTGCCAAACATATTCTTTCGTTTTTTCATATTCTGCCGATGGGGGACCATTGGCATTAGGTGCCAAACACATTCTTTCGTTTTTTCATATTCTGCCAATGGGGGACCATTGGCATTAGGTGCCAAACACATTCTTTCGTTTTTTCATATTCTACCAATGGGGGACCATTGGCACTAGGTGCCAAACACATTCTTTCGTTTTTTCATATTCTGCCAATGGGGGACCATTGGCATTAGGTGCCAAACGCATTCTTTCGTTTTTTCATATTCTGCCAATGGGGGACCATTGGCACTAGGTGCCAAACACATTCTTACGTTTTTTCATATTCTGCCAATGGGGGACCATTGGCATTAGGTGCCAAACGTATTCCTTAGTTTTTTCATATTCTGCCAATGGGGGACCATTGGCATAAGGTGCCAAACACATTCTTTCGTTTTTTCATATTCTGCCAATGGGGGACCATTGGCATTAGGTGCCAAACACATTCTTTCGTTTTTTCATATTCTGCCAATGGGGGACCATTGGCATTAGGTGCCAAACACATTCTTTCGTTTTTCCATATTCTGCCAATGGGGGACCATTGGCATTAGGTGCCAAACGCATTCTTTCGTTTTTTCATATTCTGCCAATGGGGGACCATTGGCATAATGGGGGACCATTGGCATTAGGTGCCAAACACATTCTTTCGTTTTTTCATATTCTGCCAATGGGGGACCATTGGCATTAGGTGCCAAACACATTCTTTCGATTTTTCATATTCTGCCAATGGGGGACCATTGGCATTAGGTGCCAAACACATTCTTTCGATTTTTCATATTCCGCCAATGGGGGACCATTGGCACTAGGTGCCAAACACATTCTTTCGTTTTTTCATATTCTGCCAATGGGGGACCATTGGCATTAGGTGCCAAAAACATTCTTTCGATTTCTCATATTCTGCCAATGGTGGACCATTGGCATTAGGTGCCAAACACATTCTTTCGTTTTTTCATATTCTGCCAATGGGGGACCATTGGCATTAGGTGCCAAACACATTCTTTCGTTTTTTCATATTCTGCCAATGGGGGACCATTGGCATTAGGTGCCAAACACATTCTTTCGTTTTTCCATATTCTGCCAATGGGGGACCATTGGCATTAGGTGCCAAACACATTCTTTCGTTTTTTCATATTCTGCCAATGGGGGACCATTGGCATTAGGTGCCAAACACATGCTTTCGTTTTTCCATATTCTGCCAATGGGGGACCATTGGCATTAGGTGCCAAACACATTCTTTCGTTTTTTCATATTCTGCCAATGGGGGACCATTGGCATTAGGTGCCAAACACATTCTTTCGATTTTTCATATTCTGCCAATGGGGGACCATTGGCATTAGGTGCCAAACACATTCTTTCGATTTTTCATATTCCGCCAATGGGGGACCATTGGCACTAGGTGCCAAACACATTCTTTCGTTTTTTCATATTCTGCCAATGGGGGACCATTGGCATTAGGTGCCAAAAACATTCTTTCGATTTCTCATATTCTGCCAATGGTGGACCATTGGCATTAGGTGCCAAACACATTCTTTCGTTTTTTCATATTCTGCCAATGGGGGACCATTGGCATTAGGTGCCAAACACATTCTTTCGTTTTTTCATATTCTGCCAATGGGGGACCATTGGCATTAGGTGCCAAACACATTCTTTCGTTTTTTCATATTCTGCCAATGGGGGACCATTGGCATTAGGTGCAAAACACATTCTATCGTTTTATTATATCCTGCCAAGGGGGGACCATTGGCATTAGGTGCCAAACACATTCTTTCGTTTTTTCATATTCTGCCAATGGGGGACCATTGGCATTAGGTGCCAAACACATTCTTTCGTTTTTTCATATTCTGCCAATGGGGGACCATTGGCATTAGGTGCCAAACACATTCTTTCGTTTTTTCATATTCTGCCAATGGGGGACCATTGGCATTAGGTGATAAACGCATTCTTTCGTTTTTTCATATTCTGCCAATGGGGGACCATTGGCATTAGGTGCCAAACACATTCTTTCGTTTTTTCATATTCTGCCAATGGGGGACCATTGGCATAAGGTGCCAAACACATTCTTTCGTTTTTTCATATTCTGCCAATGGGGGGACCATTGGTATAAGGTGCCAAACACATTCTTTCGTTTTTTCATATTCTGCCAATGGGGGACCATTGGCATTAGGTGCCAAACACATTATTTCTTTTTTTTATATTCTGCCAATGGGGGACCATTGGCATTAGGTGCCAAACACATTCTTTCGTTTTTTCATATTCTGCCAATGGGGGACCGTTGGCATTAGGTGCCAAACACATTCTTTCGTTTTTTCATATTCTGCCAATGGGGGACCATTGGCATTAGGTGCCAAACACATTCTTTCGTTTTTTCATATTCTGCCAATGGGGGACCATTGGCATTAGGTGCCAAACACATTCTTTCGTTTTTTCATATTCTGCCAATGGGGGACCATTGGCATTAGGTGCCAAACACATTCTTTCGTTTTTTCATATTCTGCCAATGGGGGACCATTGGCACTAGGTGCCAAACACATTCTTTCGTTTTTTCATATTGGCATTAGGTGCCAAACACATTCTTTCGTTTTTTCATATTCTGCCAATGGGGGGACCATTGGTATCAGGTGCCAAACACATTCTTTCGTTTTTTTATATTCTGCCAATGGGGGACCATTGGCATTAGGTGATAAACGCATTCTTTCGTTTTTTCATATTCTGCCAATGGGGGACCATTGGCATTAGGTGCCAAACACATTCTTTCGTCTTTTCATATTCTGCCAATGGGGGACCATTGGCATAAGGTGCCAAACACATTCTTTCGTTTTTTCATATTCTGCCAATGGGGGACCATTGGCATTAGGTGCCAAACACATTCTTTCGTTTTTTCATATTCTGCCAATGGGGGACCATTGGCATTAGGTGCCAAACACATTCTTTCGTTTTTTCATATTCTGCCAATGGGGGACCATTGGCATTAGGTGATAAACACACTTTTTCGTTTTTTCATATTCTGCCAATGGGGGACCATTGGCATTAGGTGCCAAACACATTCTTTCGTTTTTTCATATTCTGCCAATGGGGGACCGTTGGCATTAGGTGCCAAACACATTCTTTCGTCTTTTTATATTCTGTCAATGGGGGACCATTGGCATTAGGTGCCAAACACATTCTTTCGTTTTTTCATATTCTGCCAATGGGGGACCATTGGCATTAGGTGCCAAACACATTCTTTCGTTTTTTCATATTCTGCTAATGGGGGACCATTGGCATTAGGTGCCAAACACATTCTTTCGTTTTTTCATATTCTGCTAATGGGGGACCATTGGCATTAGGTGCCAAACACAGTCTTTCGTTTTTTCATATTCTGCCAATGGGGGACCATTGGCATTAGGTGCCAAACACATTCTTTCGTCTTTTTATATTCTGCCAATGGGGGACCATTGGCACTAGGTGCCAAACACATTCTTTCGTTTTTTCATATTCTGCCAATGGGGGACCATTGGCATTAGGTGCCAAACACATTCTTTCGTTTTTTCATATTCTGCTAATGGGGGACCATTGGCATTAGGTGCCAAACACAGTCTTTCGTTTTTTCATATTCTGCCAATGGGGGACCATTGGCATTAGGTGCCAAACACATTCTTTCGTTTTTTCATATTCTGTCAATGGGGGACCATTGGCATTAGGTGATAAACGCATTCTTTCGTTTTTTCATATTCTGCCAATGGGGGACCATTGGCATTAGGTGCCAAACACATTCTTTCGTTTTTTCATATTCTGCCAATGGGGGACCATTGGCACTAGGTGCCAAACACATTCTTTCGTTTTTTCATATTGGCAGTAGGTGCCAAACACATTCTTTCGTTTTTTCATATTCTGCCAATGGCGGACCATTGGCATTAGGTGCCAAACACATTCTTTCGTTTTTTCATATTCTGCCAATGGGGGACCATTGGCATTAGGTGCCAAACACATTCTTTCGTTTTTTCATATTCTACCAATGGGGGACCATTGGCACTAGGTGCCAAACACATTCTTTCGTTTTTTCATATTCTGCCAATGGGGGACCATTGGCATTAGGTGCCAAACGCATTCTTTCGTTTTTTCATATTCTGCCAATGGGGGACCATTGGCACTAGGTGCCAAACACATTCTTACGTTTTTTCATATTCTGCCAATGGGGGACCATTGGCATTAGGTGCCAAACGCATTCTTTCGTTTTTTCATATTCTGCCAATGGGGTACCATTGGCATAAGGTGCCAAACACATTCTTTCGTTTTTTCATATTCTGCCAATGGGGGACCATTGGCATTAGGTGCCAAACACATTCTTTCGTTTTTTCATATTCTGCCAATGGGGGACCATTGGCATTAGGTGCCAAACACATTCTTTCGTTTTTCCATATTCTGCCAATGGGGGACCATTGGCATTAGGTGCCAAACGCATTCTTTCGTTTTTTCATATTCTGCCAATGGGGGACCATTGGCATAAGGTGCCAAACACATTCTTTCGTTTTTTCATATTCTGCCAATGGGGGACCATTGGCATTAGGTGCCAAACACATTCTTTCGTTTTTTCATATTCTGCCAATGGGGGACCATTGGCATTAGGTGCCAAACACATTCTTTCGTTTTTCCATATTCTGCCAATGGGGGACCATTGGCATTAGGTGCAAAACACATTCTATCGTTTTATCATATCCTGCCAAGGGGGGACCATTGGCAGTAGGTGCCAAACACATTCTTTCGTTTTTTCATATTCTGCCAATGGGAGACCATTGGCATTAGATGCAAAACACATTCTTTCGTTTTTTCATATTCTGCCAATGGGGGACCATTGGCATTAGGTGCCAAACACATTCTTTCGTCTTTTTATAGTCTGCCAATGGGGGACCATTGGCATTAGGTGCCAAACACATTCTTTCGTTTTTTCATATTCTGCCAATGGGGGACCATTGGCATTAGGTGCCAAACACATTCTTTCGTTTTTTCATATTCTGCCAATGGGGGACCGTTGGCATTAGGTGCCAAACACATTCTTTCGTTTTTTCATATTCTGCCAATGGGGGACCGTTGGCATTAGGTGCCAAACACATTCTTTCGTCTTTTTATATTCTGCCAATGGGGGACCATTGGCATAAGGTGCCAAACACATTCTTTCGTTTTTTCATATTCTGCCAATGGGAGACCATTGGCATTAGATGCAAAACACATTCTTTCGTTTTTTCATATTCTGCCAATGGGGGACCATTGGCATTAGGTGCCAAACACATTCTTTCGTTTTTCCATATTCTGCCAATGGGGGACCATTGGCATTAGGTGCAAAACACATTCTATCGTTTTATCATATCCTGCCAAGGGGGGACCATTGGCAGTAGGTGCCAAACACATTCTTTCGTTTTTTCATATTCTGCCAATGGGAGACCATTGGCATTAGATGCAAAACACATTCTTTCGTTTTTTCATATTCTGCCAATGGGGGACCATTGGCATTAGGTGCCAAACACATTCTTTCGTCTTTTTATAGTCTGCCAATGGGGGACCATTGGCATTAGGTGCCAAACACATTCTTTCGTTTTTTCATATTCTGCCAATGGGGGACCATTGGCATTAGGTGCCAAACACGTTCTTTCGTTTTTTCATATTCTGCCAATGGGGGACCATTGGCATTAGGTGCCAAACACATTCTTTCGTTTTTTCATATTCTGCCAATGGGGGACCATTGGCATTAGGTGATAAACACACTTTTTCGTTTTTTCATATTCTGCCAATGGGGGACCATTGGCATAAGGTGCCAAACACATTCTTTCGTCTTTTTATATTCTGTCAATGGGGGACCATTGGCATTAGGTGCCAAACACATTCTTTCGTTTTTTCATATTCTGCCAATGGGGGACCATTGGCATTAGGTGCCAAACACATTCTTTCGTTTTTTCATGTTCTGCTAATGGGGGACCATTGGCATTAGGTGCCAAACACAGTCTTTCGTTTTTTCATATTCTGCCAATGGGGGACCATTGGCATTAGGTGCCAAACACAGTCTTTCGTTTTTTCATATTCTGCCAATGGGGGACCATTGGCATTAGGTGCCAAACACATTCTTTCGTTTTTTCATATTCTGCCAATGGGGGACCATTGGCATTAGGTGATAAACGCATTCTTTCGTTTTTTCATATTCTGCCAATGGGGGACCATTGGCATTAGGTGCCAAACACATTCTTTCGTTTTTTCATATTCTGCCAATGGGGGACCATTGGCACTAGGTGCCAAACACATTCTTTCGTTTTTTCATATTGGCAGTAGGTGCCAAACACATTCTTTCGTTTTTTCATATTCTGCCAATGGCGGACCATTGGCATTAGGTGCCAAACACATTCTTTCGTTTTTTCATATTCTGCCAATGGGGGACCATTGGCATTAGGTGCCAAACACATTCTTTCGTTTTTTCATATTCTACCAATGGGGGACCATTGGCACTAGGTGCCAAACACATTCTTTCGTTTTTTCATATTCTGCCAATGGGGGACCATTGGCATTAGGTGCCAAACGCATTCTTTCGTTTTTTCATATTCTGCCAATGGGGGACCATTGGCACTAGGTGCCAAACACATTCTTACGTTTTTTCATATTCTGCCAATGGGGGACCATTGGCATTAGGTGCCAAACGCATTCTTTCGTTTTTTCATATTCTGCCAATGGGGGACCATTGGCATAAGGTGCCAAACACATTCTTTCGTTTTTTCATATTCTGCCAATGGGGGACCATTGGCATTAGGTGCCAAACACATTCTTTCGTTTTTCCATATTCTGCCAATGGGGGACCATTGGCATTAGGTGCCAAACGCATTCTTTCGTTTTTTCATATTCTGCCAATGGGGGACCATTGGCATAAGGTGCCAAACACATTCTGTCGTTTTTTCATATTCTGCCAATGGGGGACCATTGGCATTAGGTGCCAAACGCATTCTTTCGTTTTTTCATATTCTGCCAATGGGGGACCATTGGCATTAGGTGCCAAACACATTCTTTCGTTTTTTCATATTCTGCCAATGGGGGACCATTGGCATTAGGTGCCAAACACATTCTTTCGTTTTTCCATATTCTGCCAATGGGGGACCATTGGCATTAGGTGCCAAACGCATTCTTTCGTTTTTTCATATTCTGCCAATGGGGGACCATTGGCATAAGGTGCCAAAAGCATTCTTTCGTTTTTTCATATTCTGCCAATGGGGGACCATTGGCATTAGGTGCCAAACACATTCTTTCGTTTTTCCATATTCTGCCAATGGGGGACCATTGGCATTAGGTGCCAAACGCATTCTTTCGTTTTTTCATATTCTGCCAATGGGGGACCATTGGCACTAGGTGCCAAACACATTCTTACGTTTTTTCATATTCTGCCAATGGGGGACCATTGGCATTAGGTGCCAAACGCATTCTTTCGTTTTTTCATATTCTGCCAATGGGGGACCATTGGCATTAGGTGCCAAACACATTCTTTCGTTTTTTCATATTCTGCCAATGGGGGACCATTGGCATTAGGTGCCAAACACATTCTTTCGTTTTTCCATATTCTGCCAATGGGGGACCATTGGCATTAGGTGCCAAACGCATTCTTTCGTTTTTTCATATTCTGCCAATGGGGGACCATTGGCATAAGGTGCCAAACACATTCTTTCGTTTTTTCATATTCTGCCAATGGGGGACCATTGGCATTAGGTGCCAAACACATTCTTTCGTTTTTTCATATTCTGCCAATGGGGGACCATTGGCATTAGGTGCCAAACACATTCTTTCGTTTTTCCATATTCTGCCAATGGGGGACCATTGGCATTAGGTGCAAAACACATTCTATCGTTTTATCATATCCTGCCAAGGGGGGACCATTGGCAGTAGGTGCCAAACACATTCTTTCGTTTTTTCATATTCTGCCAATGGGAGACCATTGGCATTAGATGCAAAACACATTCTTTCGTTTTTTCATATTCTGCCAATGGGGGACCATTGGCATTAGGTGCCAAACGCATTCTTTCGTTTTTTCATATTCTGCCAATGGGGGACCATTGGCATAAGGTGCCAAACACAGTCTTTCGTTTTTTCATATTCTGCCAATGGGGGACCATTGGCATTAGGTGCCAAACACATTCTTTCGTCTTTTTATATTCTGCCAATGGGGGACCATTGGCACTAGGTGCCAAACACATTCTTTCGTTTTTTCATATTCTGCCAATGGGGGACCATTGGCATTAGGTGCCAAACACATTCTTTCGTTTTTTCATATTCTGCTAATGGGGGACCATTGGCATTAGGTGCCAAACACAGTCTTTCGTTTTTTCATATTCTGCCAATGGGGGACCATTGGCATTAGGTGCCAAACACATTCTTTCGTTTTTTCATATTCTGCCAATGGGGGACCATTGGCATTAGGTGATAAACGCATTCTTTCGTTTTTTCATATTCTGCCAATGGGGGACCATTGGCATTAGGTGCCAAACACATTCTTTCGTTTTTTCATATTCTGCCAATGGGGGACCATTGGCACTAGGTGCCAAACACATTCTTTCGTTTTTTCATATTGGCAGTAGGTGCCAAACACATTCTTTCGTTTTTTCATATTCTGCCAATGGGGGACCATTGGCATTAGGTGCCAAACGCATTCTTTCGTTTTTTCATATTCTGCCAATGGGGGACCATTGGCATTAGGTGCCAAACACATTCTTTCGTTTTTTCATATTCTACCAATGGGGGACCATTGGCACTAGGTGCCAAACACATTCTTTCGTTTTTTCATATTCTGCCAATGGGGGACCATTGGCATTAGGTGCCAAACGCATTCTTTCGTTTTTTCATATTCTGCCAATGGGGGACCATTGGCACTAGGTGCCAAACACATTCTTACGTTTTTTCATATTCTGCCAATGGGGGACCATTGGCATTAGGTGCCAAACGCATTCTTTCGTTTTTTCATATTCTGCCAATGGGGGACCATTGGCATAAGGTGCCAAACACATTCTTTCGTTTTTTCATATTCTGCCAATGGGGGACCATTGGCATTAGGTGCCAAACACATTCTTTCGTTTTTTCATATTCTGCCAATGGGGGACCATTGGCATTAGGTGCCAAACACATTCTTTCGTTTTTCCATATTCTGCCAATGGGAGACCATTGGCATTAGGTGCCAAACGCATTCTTTCGTTTTTTCATATTCTGCCAATGGGGGACCATTGGCATAAGGTGCCAAACACATTCTTTCGTTTTTTCATATTCTGCCAATGGGGGACCATTGGCATTAGGTGCCAAACACATTCTTTCGTTTTTTCATATTCTGCCAATGGGGGACCATTGGCATTAGGTGCCAAACACATTCTTTCGTTTTTCCATATTCTGCCAATGGGGGACCATTGGCATTAGGTGCAAAACACATTCTATCGTTTTATCATATCCTGCCAAGGGGGGACCATTGGCAGTAGGTGCCAAACACATTCTTTCGTTTTTTCATATTCTGCCAATGGGAGACCATTGGCATTAGATGCAAAACACATTCTTTCGTTTTTTCATATTCTGCCAATGGGGGACCATTGGCATTAGGTGCCAAACACATTCTTTCGTTTTTTCATATTCTGCCAATGGGGGACCATTGGCATTAGGTGATAAACGCATTCTTTCGTTTTTTCATATTCTGCCAATGGGGGACCATTGGCATTAGGTGCCAAACACATTCTTTCGATTTTTCATATTCTGCCAATGGGGGACCATTGGCATTAGGTGCCAAACACATTCTTTCGATTTTTCATATTCCGCCAATGGGGGACCATTGGCACTAGGTGCCAAACACATTCTTTCGTTTTTTCATATTCTGCCAATGGGGGACCATTGGCACTAGGTGCCAAACACATTCTTACGTTTTTTCATATTCTGCCAATGGGGGACCATTGGCATTAGGTGCCAACCGCATTCTTTCGTTTTTTCATATTCTGCCAATGGGGGACCATTGGCATTAGGTGCCAAACACATTCTTTCGTTTTTTCATATTCTGCCAATGGGGGACCATTGGCATTAGGTGCCAAACACATTCTTTCGTTTTTTCATATTCTGCCAATGGGGGACCATTGGCATTAGGTGCCAAACACATTCTTTCGTTTTTCCATATTCTGCCAATGGAGGACCATTGGCATTAGGTGCCAAACGCATTCTTTCGTTTTTTCATATTCTGCCAATGGGGGACCATTGGCATAAGGTGCCAAACACATTCTTTCGTTTTTTCATATTCTGCCAATGGGGGACCATTGGCATTAGGTGCCAAACACATTCTTTCGTTTTTTCATATTCTGCCAATGGGGGACCATTGGCATTAGGTGCCAAACACATTCTTTCGTTTTTCCATATTCTGCCAATGGGGGACCATTGGCATTAGGTGCAAAACACATTCTATCGTTTTATCATATCCTGCCAAGGGGGGACCATTGGCAGTAGGTGCCAAACACATTCTTTCGTTTTTTCATATTCTGCCAATGGGAGACCATTGGCACTAGGTGCCAAACACATTCTTTCGTTTTTTCATATTCTGCCAATGGGGGACCATTGGCACTAGGTGCCAAACACATTCTTTCGTTTTTTCATATTCTGCCAATGGGGGACCATTGGCATTAGGTGCCAAAAACATTCTTTCGATTTCTCATATTCTGCCAATGGTGGACCATTGGCATTAGGTGCCAAACACATTCTTTCGTTTTTTCATATTCTGCCAATGGGGGACCATTGGCATTAGGTGCCAAACACATTCTTTCGTTTTTTCATATTCTGCCAATGGGGGACCATTGGCATTAGGTGCCAAACACATTCTTTCGTTTTTCCATATTCTGCCAATGGGGGACCATTGGCATTAGGTGCCAAACACATTCTTTCGTTTTTTCATATTCTGCCAATGGGGGACCATTGGCATTAGGTGCCAAACACATTCTTTCGTTTTTCCATATTCTGCCAATGGGGGACCATTGGCATTAGGTGCCAAACACATTCTTTCGTTTTTTCATATTCTGCCAATGGGGGACCATTGGCATTAGGTGCCAAACACATTCTTTCGATTTTTCATATTCTGCCAATGGGGGACCATTGGCATTAGGTGCCAAACACATTCTTTCGATTTTTCATATTCCGCCAATGGGGGACCATTGGCACTAGGTGCCAAACACATTCTTTCGTTTTTTCATATTCTGCCAATGGGGGACCATTGGCATTAGGTGCCAAAAACATTCTTTCGATTTCTCATATTTTGCCAATGGTGGACCATTGGCATTAGGTGCCAAACACATTCTTTCGTTTTTTCATATTCTGCCAATGGGGGACCATTGGCATTAGGTGCCAAACACATTCTTTCGTTTTTTCATATTCTGCCAATGGGGGACCATTGGCATTAGGTGCCAAACACATTCTTTCGTTTTTTCATATTCTGCCAATGGGGGACCATTGGCATTAGGTGAAAAACACATTCTTTCGTTTTTTCATATTCTGCCAATGGGGGACCATTGGCATTAGGTGCCAAACACATTCTTTCGTTTTTTCATATTCTGCCAATGGGGGACCATTGGCATTAGGTGCCAAACACATTCTTTCGTTTTTTCATATTCTGCCAATGGGGGACCATTGGCATTAGGTGCCAAACACATTCTTTCGTTTTTTCATATTCTGCCAATGGGGGACCATTGGCATTAGGTGCCAAACACATTCTTTCGTTTTTTCATATTCTGAAAATGGGGGACCATTGGCATTAGGTGCCAAACACATTCTTTCGTTTTTTCATATTCTGCCAATGGGGGACCATTGGCATTAGGTGCCAAACACATTCTTTCGTTTTTTCATATTCTGCCAATGGGGGACCATTGGCATTAGGTGATAAACGCATTCTTTCGTTTTTTCATATTCTGCCAATGGGGGACCATTGGCATTAGGTGCCAAACACATTCTTTCGTTTTTTCATATTCTGCCAATGGGGGACCATTGGCATAAGGTGCCAAACACATTCTTTCGTTTTTTCATATTCTGCCAATGGGGGGAACATTGGTATTAGGTGCCAAACACATTCTTTCGTTTTTTCATATTTTGCCAATGGGGGACCATTGGCATTAGGTGCCAAACACATTATTTCTTTTTTTTATATTCTGCCAATGGGGGACCATTGGCATTAGGTGCCAAACACATTCTTTCGTTTTTTCATATTCTGCCAATGGGGGACCGTTGGCATTAGGTGCCAAACACATTCTTTCGTTTTTTCATATTCTGCCAATGGGGGACCATTGGCATTAGGTGCCAAACACATTCTTTCGTTTTTTCATATTCTGCCAATGGGGGACCATTGGCATTAGGTGATAAACGCATTCTTTCGTTTTTTCATATTCTGCCAATGGGGGACCATTGGCATTAGGTGCCAAACACATTCTTTCGTTTTTTCATATTCTGCCAATGGGGGACCATTGGCACTAGGTGCCAAACACATTCTTTCGTTTTTTCATATTGGCATTAGGTGCCAAACACATTCTTTCGTTTTTTCATATTCTGCCAATGGGGGACCATTGGCACTAGGTGCCAAACACATTCTTTCGTTTTTTCATATTGGCATTAGGTGCCAAATACATTCTTTCGTTTTTTCATATTCTGCCAATGGGGGGACCATTGGTATTAGGTGCCAAACACATTCTTTCGTTTTTTTATATTCTGCCAATGGGGGACCATTGGCATAAGGTGCCAAACACATTCTTTCGTTTTTTCATATTCTGCCAATGGGGGACCGTTGGCATTAGGTGCCAAACACATTCTTTCGTCTTTTTATATTCTGCCAATGGGGGACCATTGGCATTAGGTGCCAAACACATTCTTTCGTTTTTTCATATTCTGCCAATGGGGGACCATTGGCATTAGGTGCCAAACACATTCTTTCGTTTTTTCATATTCTGCCAATGGGGGACCATTGGCACTAGGTGCCAAACACATTCTTTCGTTTTTTCATATTGGCATTAGGTGCCAAACACATTCTTTCGTTTTTTCATATTCTGCCAATGGGGGACCATTGGCACTAGGTGCCAAACACATTCTTTCGTTTTTTCATATTGGCATTAGGTGCCAAACACATTCTTTCGTTTTTTCATATTCTGCCAATGGGGGACCATTGGCATTAGGTGCCAAACACATTCTTTCGTTTTTTCATATTCTGCCAATGGGGGACCATTGGCATTAGGTGCCAAACACATTCTTTCGTTTTTTCATATTCTGCCAATGGGGGACCATTGGCATTAGGTGCCAAACACATTCTTTCGTTTTTTCATATTCTGCCAATGGGGGACCATTGGCATTAGGTGCCAAACACATTCTTTCGTTTTTTCATATTCTACCAATGGGGGACCATTGGCATTAGGTGCCAAACACATTCTTTCGTTTTTTCATATTCTGCCAATGGGGGACCATTGGCATTAGGTGCCAAACACATTCTTTCGTTTTTTCATATTCTGCCAATGGGGGACCATTGGCATTAGGTGATAAACGCATTCTTTCGTTTTTTCATATTCTGCCAATGGGGGACCATTGGCATTAGGTGCCAAACACATTCTTTCGTTTTTTCATATTCTGCCAATGGGGGACTATTGGCATAAGGTGCCAAACACATTCTTTCGTTTTTTCATATTCTGCCAATGGGGGGACCATTGGTATTAGGTGCCAAACACATTCTTTCGTTTTTTCATATTCTGCCAATGGGGGACCATTGGCATTAGGTGCCAAACACATTATTTCTTTTTTTTATATTCTGCCAATGGGGGACCATTGGCATTAGGTGCCAAACACATTCTTTCGTTTTTTCATATTCTGCCAATGGGGGACCGTTGGCATTAGGTGCCAAACACATTCTTTCGTTTTTTCATATTCTGCCAATGGGGGACCATTGGCATTAGGTGCCAAACACATTCTTTCGTTTTTTCATATTCTGCCAATGGGGGACCATTGGCATTAGGTGATAAACGCATTCTTTCGTTTTTTCATATTCTGCCAATGGGGGACCATTGGCATTAGGTGCCAAACACATTCTTTCGATTTTTCATATTCTGCCAATGGGGGACCATTGGCATTAGGTGCCAAACACATTCTTTCGTTTTTTCATATTCTGCCAATGGGGGACCATTGGCATTAGGTGATAAAAGCATTCTTTCGTTTTTTCATATTCTGCCAATGGGGGACCATTGGCATTAGGTGCCAAACACATTCTTTCGTTTTTTCATATTCTGCCAATGGGGGACCATTGGCATAAGGTGCCAAACACATTCTTTCGTTTTTTCATATTCTGCCAATGGGGGGACCATTGGTATTAGATGCCAAACACATTCTTTCGTTTTTTCATATTCTGCCAATGGGGGACCATTGGCATTAGGTGCCAAACACATTATTTCTTTTTTTTATATTCTGCCAATGGGGGACCATTGGCATTAGGTGCAAAACACATTCTTTCGTTTTTTCATATTCTGCCAATGGGGGACCGTTGGCATTAGGTGCCAAACACATTCTTTCGTTTTTTCATATTCTGCCAATGGGGGACCATTGGCATTAGGTGCCAAACACATTCTTTCGTTTTTTCATATTCTGCCAATGGGGGACCATTGGCATTAGGTGATAAACGCATTCTTTCGTTTTTTCATATTCTGCCAATGGGGGACCATTGGCATTAGGTGCCAAACACATTCTTTCGTTTTTTCATATTCTGCCAATGGGGGACCATTGGCACTAGGTGCCAAACACATTCTTTCGTTTTTTCATATTGGCATTAGGTGCCAAACACATTCTTTCGTTTTTTCATATTCTGCCAATGGGGGACCATTGGCACTAGGTGCCAAACACATTCTTTCGTTTTTTCATATTGGCATTAGGTGCCAAACACATTCTTTCGTTTTTTCATATTCTGCCAATGGGGGGACCATTGGTATTAGGTGCCAAACACATTCTTTCGTTTTTTTATATTCTGCCAATGGGGGACCATTGGCATAAGGTGCCAAACACATTCTTTCGTTTTTTCATATTCTGCCAATGGGGGACCGTTGGCATTAGGTGCCAAACACATTCTTTCGTCTTTTTATATTCTGCCAATGGGGGACCATTGGCATTAGGTGCCAAACACATTCTTTCGTTTTTTCATATTCTGCCAATGGGGGACCATTGGCATTAGGTGCCAAACACATTCTTTCGTTTTTTCATATTCTGCCAATGGGGGACCATTGGCACTAGGTGCCAAACACATTCTTTCGTTTTTTCATATTGGCATTAGGTGCCAAACACATTCTTTCGTTTTTTCATATTCTGCCAATGGGGGACCATTGGCACTAGGTGCCAAACACATTCTTTCGTTTTTTCATATTGGCATTAGGTGCCAAACACATTCTTTCGTTTTTTCATATTCTGCCAATGGGGGACCATTGGCATTAGGTGCCAAACACATTCTTTCGTTTTTTCATATTCTGCCAATGGGGGACCATTGGCACTAGGTGCCAAACACATTCTTTCGTTTTTTCATATTGGCATTAGGTGCCAAACACATTCTTTCGTTTTTTCATATTCTGCCAATGGGGGACCATTGGCATTAGGTGCCAAACATATTCTTTCGTTTTTTCATATTCTGCCAATGGGGGACCATTGGCATTAGGTGCCAAACACATTCTTTCGTTTGTTCATATTCTGCCAATGGGGGACCATTGGCATTAGGTGCCAAACACATTCTTTCGTCTTTTTATAGTCTGCCAATGGGGGACCATTGGCATTAGGTGCCAAACGCATTCTTTCGTTTTTTCATATTCTGCCAATGGGGGACCATTGGCATTAGGTGCCAAACACATTCTTTCGTTTTTTCATATTCTGCCAATGGGGGACCATTGGCATTAGGTGATAAACGCATTCTTTCGTTTTTTCATATTCTGCCAATGGGGGACCATTGGCATAAGGTGCTAAACACATTCTTTCGTTTTTTCATATTCTGCCAATGGGGGACCATTGGCATTAGGTGCCAAACACATTCTTTCGTTTTTTCATATTCTGCCGATGGGGGACCATTGGCATTAGGTGCCAAACACATTCTTTCGTTTTTTCATATTCTGCCAATGGGGGACCATTGGCACTAGGTGCCAAACACATTCTTTCGTCTTTTTATATTCTGTCAATGGGGGACCATTGGCATTAGGTGCCAAACACATTCTTTCGTTTGTTCATATTCTGCCAATGGGGGACCATTGGCATTAGGTGCCAAACACATTCTTTCGTTTTTTCATATTCTGCCAATGGGGGACCATTGGCATTAGGTGCCAAACGCATTCTTTCGTTTTTTCATATTCTGCCAATGGGGGACCATTGGCATTAGGTGCCAAACACATTCTTTCGTTTTTTCATATTCTGCCAATGGGGGACCATTGGCATTAGGTGATAAACGCATTCTTTCGTTTTTTCATATTCTGCCAATGGGGGACCATTGGCATAAGGTGCTAAACACATTCTTTCGTTTTTTCATATTCTGCCAATGGGGGACCATTGGCATTAGGTGCCAAACACATTCTTTCGTTTTTTCATATTCTGCCGATGGGGGACCATTGGCATTAGGTGCCAAACACATTCTTTCGTTTTTTCATATTCTGCCAATGGGGGACCATTGGCACTAGGTGCCAAACACATTCTTTCGTCTTTTTATATTCTGTCAATGGGGGACCATTGGCATTAGGTGCCAAACACATTCTTTCGTTTTTTCATATTCTGCTAATGGGGGTCCATTGGCATAAGGTGCCAAACACATTCTTTCGTTTTTTCATATTCTGCCAATGGGGGACCGTTGGCATTAGGTGCCAAACACATTCTTTCGTCTTTTTATATTCTGTCAATGGGGGACCATTGGCATTAGGTGCCAAACACATTCTTTCGTTTTTTCATATTCTGCCAATGGGGGACCATTGGCATTAGGTGCCAAACACATTCTTTCGTTTTTTCATATTCTGCCAATGGGGGACCATTGGCATTAGGTGCCAAACACATTCTTTCGTTTTTTCATATTCTGCCAATGGGGGACCATTGGCATTAGGTGCCAAACACATTGTTTCGTCTTTTCATATTATGCCAATGGGGGACCATTGGCATTAGGTGCCAAACACATTCTTTCGTTTTTTCATATTCTGCCAATGGGGGACCATTGGCATTAGGTGCCAAACACATTCTTTCGTTTTTTCATATTCTGCCAATGGGGGACCATTGGCATAAGGTGCCAAACACATTCTTTCGTTTTTTCATATTCTGCCAATGGGGGGACCATTGGTATTAGGTGCCAAACACATTCTTTCGTTTTTTCATATTCTGCCAATGGGGGACCGTTGGCATTAGGTGCCAAACACATTCTTTCGTTTTTTCATATTCTGCCAATGGGGGACCATTGGCATTAGGTGCCAAACACATTCTTTCGTTTTTTCATATTCTGCCAATGGGGGACCATTGGCATTAGGTGATAAACGCATTCTTTCGTTTTTTCATATTCTGCCAATGGGGGACCATTGGCATTAGGTGCCAAACACATTCTTTCGTTTTTTCATATTCTGCCAATGGGGGACCATTGGCACTAGGTGCCAAACACATTCTTTCGTTTTTTCATATTGGCATTAGGTGCCAAACACATTCTTTCGTTTTTTCATATTCTGCCAATGGGGGACCATTGGCACTAGGTGCCAAACACATTCTTTCGGTTTTTCATATTGGCATTAGGTGCCAAACACATTCTTTCGTTTTTTCATATTCTGCCAATGGGGGGACCATTGGTATTAGGTGCCAAACACATTCTTTCGTTTTTTTATATTCTGCCAATAGGGGACCATTGGCATAAGGTGCCAAACACATTCTTTCGTTTTTTCATATTCTGCCAATGGGGGACCGTTGGCATTAGGTGCCAAACACATTCTTTCGTCTTTTTATATTCTGCCAATGGGGGACCATTGGCATTAGGTGCCAAACACATTCTTTCGTTTTTTCATATTCTGCCAATGGGGGACCATTGGCATTAGGTGCCAAACACATTCTTTCGTTTTTTCATATTCTGCCAATGGGGGACCATTGGCACTAGGTGCCAAACACATTCTTTCGTTTTTTCATATTGGCATTAGGTGCCAAACACATTCTTTCGTTTTTTCATATTCTGCCAATGGGGGACCATTGGCACTAGGTGCCAAACACATTCTTTCGTTTTTTCATATTGGCATTAGGTGCCAAACACATTCTTTCGTTTTTTCATATTCTGCCAATGGGGGACCATTGGCATTAGGTGCCAAACACATTCTTTCGTTTTTTCATATTCTGCCAATGGGGGACCATTGGCACTAGGTGCCAAACACATTCTTTCGTTTTTTCATATTGGCATTAGGTGCCAAACACTTTCTTTCGTTTTTTCATATTCTGCCAATGGGGGACCATTGGCATTAGGTGCCAAACATATTCTTTCGTTTTTTCATATTCTGCCAATGGGGGACCATTGGCATTAGGTGCCAAACACATTCTTTCGTTTGTTCATATTCTGCCAATGGGGGACCATTGGCATTAGGTGCCAAACACATTCTTTCGTCTTTTTATAGTCTGCCAATGGGGGACCATTGGCATTAGGTGCCAAACGCATTCTTTCGTTTTTTCATATTCTGCCAATGGGGGACCATTGGCATTAGGTGCCAAACACATTCTTTCGCTTTTTCATATTCTGCCAATGGGGGACCATTGGCATTAGGTGATAAACGCATTCTTTCGTTTTTTCATATTCTGCCAATGGGGGACCATTGGCATAAGATGCCAAACACATTCTTTCGTTTTTTCATATTCTGCCAATGGGGGACCGTTGGCATTAGGTGCCAAACACATTCTTTCGTTTTTTCATATTCTGCCAATGGGGGACCATTGGCATTAGGTGCCAAACACATTCTTTCGTTTTTTCATATTCTGCCAATGGGGGACCATTGGCATTAGGTGCCAAACACATTCTTTCGTTTTTTCATATTCTGCCAATGGGGGACCGTTGGCATTAGGTGCCAAACACATTCTTTCGTCTTTTTATATTCTGTCAATGGGGGACCATTGGCATTAGGTGCCAAACACATTCTTTCGTTTTTTCATATTCTGCCAATGGGGGACCATTGGCATAAGGTGCCAAACACATTCTTTCGTTTTTTCATATTCTGCCAATGGGGGACCGTTGGCATTAGGTGCCAAACACATTCTTTCGTCTTTTTATATTCTGTCAATGGGGGACCATTGGCATTAGGTGCCAAACACATTCTTTCGTTTTTTCATATTCTGCCAATGGGGGACCATTGGCATTAGGTGCCAAACACATTCTTTCGTTTTTTCATATTCTGCTAATGGGGGACCATTGGCATTAGGTGCCAAACACATTCTTTCGTTTTTTCATATTCTGCTAATGGGGGACCATTGGCATTAGGTGCCAAACACAGTCTTTCGTTTTTTCATATTCTGCCAATGGGGGACCATTGGCATTAGGTGCCAAACACATTCTTTCGTCTTTTTATATTCTGCCAATGGGGGACCATTGGCATTAGGTGCCAAACACATTCTTTCGTTTTTTCATATTCTGCCAATGGGGGACCATTGGCATTAGGTGCCAAACACATTCTTTCGTTTTTTCATATTCTGCCAATGGTCCCCCATTGGCATTAGGTGCCAAACACAGTCTTTCGTTTTTTCATATTCTGCCAATGGGGGACCATTGGCATTAGGTGCCAAACACATTCTTTCGTTTTTTCATATTCTGCCAATGGGGGACCATTGGCATTAGGTGATAAACGCATTCTTTCGTTTTTTCATATTCTGCCAATGGGGGACCATTGGCATTAGGTGCCAAACACATTCTTTCGTTTTTTCATATTCTGCCAATGGGGGACCATTGGCACTAGGTGCCAAACACATTCTTTCGTTTTTTCATATTGGCAGTAGGTGCCAAACACATTCTTTCGTTTTTTCATATTCTGCCAATGGCGGACCATTGGCATTAGGTGCCAAACACATTCTTTCGTTTTTTCATATTCTGCCAATGGGGGACCATTGGCATTAGGTGCCAAACACATTCTTTCGTTTTTTCATATTCTGCCAATGGGGGACCATTGGCATTAGGTGCCAAACACATTCTTTCGTTTTTTCATATTCTGCCAATGGGGGACCATTGGCATTAGGTGCCAAACACATTCTTTCGTTTTTTCATATTCTGCCAATGGGGGACCACTGGCATTAGGTGCCAAACACATTCTTTCGTTTTTTCATATTCTGCCAATGGCGGACCATTGGCATTAGGTGCCAAACACATTCTTTCGTTTTTTCATATTCTGCCAATGGGGGACCATTGGCATTAGGTGCCAAACACATTCTTTCGTTTTTTCATATTCTGCCAATGGGGGACCATTGGCATTAGGTGCCAACACATTCTTTCGTTTTTTCATATTCTGCAAATGGGGGACCATTGGCATTAGGTGCCAAACGCATTCTTTCGTTTTTTCATATTCTGCCAATGGGGGACTATTGGCATTAGGTGCCAAACGCATTCTTTCGTTTTTTCATATTCTGCCAATGGGGGACCATTGGCATTAGGTGCCAAACACATTCTTTCGTTTTTTCATATTCTGCCAATGGGGGACCATTGGCATTAGGTGCCAAACACATTATTTCGTTTTTTCATATTCTGCCAATGGGGGACCATTGGCACTAGGTGCCAAACACATTCTTTCGTTTTTTCATATTCTGCCAATGGGGGACCAGTTTCACTAGGTGCCAAACACATTCTTTCGTTTTTTCATATTCTGCCAATGGGGGACCATTGGCATTAGGTGCCAAACACATTCTTTCGTTTTTTCATATTCTGCTAATGGGGGACCATTGGCATTAGGTGCCAAACACAGTCTTTCGTTTTTTCATATTCTGCCAATGGGGGACCATTGGCATTAGGTGCCAAACACATTCTTTCGTTTTTTCATATTCTGCCAATGGGGGACCATTGGTATTAGGTGCCAAACACATTCTTTCGTTTTTTCATATTCTGCCAATGGGGGACCATTGGCATTAGGTGCCAAACACATTCTTTCGTTTTTTCATATTCTGCCAATGGGGGACCATTGGCATTAGGTGCCAAACACATTCCTTCGTCCTTTCATATTCTGCCAATGGGGGACCATTGGCATTAGGTGCCAAACACATTCTTTCGTTTTTTCATATTCTGCCAATGGGGGACCATTGGCATTAGGTGCCAAACACATTCTTTCGTTTTCTCATATTCTGCCAATGGGGGACCATTGGCATTAGGTGCCAAACACATTCTCTCGTTTTTTCATATTCTGCCAATGGGGGACCATTGGCATTAGGTGCCAAACACATTCTTTCGTTTTTTCATATTCTGCCAATGGGGGACCATTGGCACTAGGTGCCAAACACATTCTTTCGTTTTTTCATATTCTGCCAATGGGGGACCATTGGCATTAGGTGCCAAACACATTCTTTCGTTTTTTCATATTCTGCCAATGGGGGACCATGTTTGGCACCTAACCAAACACATTCTTTCGTTTTTTCATATTCTGCCAATGGTCCCCCATTGGCATTAGGTGCCAAACACATTCTTTCGTTTTTTCAAATTCTGCCAATGGGGGACCATTGGCATTAGGTGCCAAACACATTCTTTCGTTTTTTCATATTCTGCCAATGGGGGACCATTGGCATTAGGTGCCAAACACATTCTTTCGTTTTTTCATATTCTGCCAATGGGGGACCATTGGCATTAGGTGCCAAACACATTCTTTTGTTTTTTCATATTCTGCCAATGGGGGACCATTGGTATTAGGTGCTAAACACATTCTTTCGTTTGTTCATATTCTGCCAATGGGAGACCATTGGCATTAGGTGCCAAACACATTCTTTCGTTTTTTCATATTCTGCCAATGGGGGACCATTGGCATTAGGTGCCAAACACATTCTTTCGTTTTTTCATATTCTGCCAATGGGGGACCATTGGCATTAGGTGCCAAACGCATTCTTTCGTTTTTTCATATTCTGCCAATGGGGGACCATTGGCATTAGGTCCCAAACACATTCTTTCGTTTTTTCATATTCTGCCAATGGGGGACCATTGGCATTAGGTGCCAAACACATTCTTTTGTTTTTTCATATTCTGCCAATGGGGGACCATTGGTATTAGGTGCTAAACACATTCTTTCGTTTTTTCATATTCTGCCAATGGGAGACCATTGGCATTAGGTGCCAAACACATTCTTTCGTCTTTTTATATTCTGCCAATGGGGGACCATTGGCATTAGGTGCCAAACACATTCTTTCGTTTTTTCATATTCTGCCAATGGGGGACCATTGGCATTAGGTGCCAAACGCATTCTTTCGTTTTTTCATATTCTGCCAATGGGGGACCATTGGCATTAGGTGCCAAACACATTCTTTCGTTTTTTTCATATTCTGCCAATGGGGGACCATTGGCATTAGGTGCCAAACACATTCTTTCGTTTTTTCATATTCTGCCAATGGGGGACCATTGGCATTAGGTGCCAAACACATTCTTTCGTTTTTTCATATTCTGCCAATGGGGGACCATTGGCATTAGGTGCCAAACACATTCTTTCGTTTTTTCATATTCTGCCAATGGGGGACCATTGGCATTAGGTGCCAAACACATTCTTTCGTTTTTTCATATTCTGCCAATGGGGGACCATTGGCATTAGGTGCCAAACACATTCTTTCGTCTTTTCATATTCTGCCAATGGGGGACCATTGGCATTAGGTGCCAAACACATTCTTTCGTTTTTTCATATTCTACCAATGGGGGACCATTGGCATAAGGTGCCAAACACATTCTTTCGTTTTTTCATATTCTGCCAATGGGGGACCATTGGCATTAAGTGCCAAACATATTCTTTCGTCTTTTTATATTCTGCCAATGGGGGACCATTGGCATTAGGTGCCAAACACATTCTTTCGTTTTTTCATATTCTGCCAATGGGGGACCATTGGCATTAGGTGCCAAACACATTCTTTCGTTTTTTCATATTCTGCCAATGGGGGACCATTGGCATTAGGTGCCAAACACATTCTTTCGTTTTTGCATATTCTGCCAATGGGGGACCGTTGGCATTAGGTGCCAAACACATTCTTTCGTTTTTTCATATTCTGCCAATGGGGGACCATTGGCACTAGGTGCCAAACACATTCTTTCGTTTTTTCATATTCTGCCAATGGGGGACCATTTTCACTAGGTGCCAAACACATTCTTTCGTTTTTTCATATTCTGCCAATGGGGGACCATTGGCATTAGGTGCCAAACACATTCTTTCGTTTTTTCATATTCTGCCAATGGGGGACCATTGGCATTAGGTGCCAAACACATTCTTCCGTTTTTTCATATTCTGCCAATGGGGGACCATTGGCATTAGGTGCCAAACACATTCTTTCGTTTTTTCATATTCTGCCAATGGGGGACCATTGGCATTAGGTGCCAAACACATTCTTTCGTTTTTTTCATATTCTGCCAATGGGGGACCATTGGCATTAGGTGCCAAACACATTCTTTCGTTTTTTCATATTCTGCCAATGGGGGACCATTGGCATTAGGTGCCAAACACATTCTTTCGTTTTTTCATATTCTGCCAATGGGGGACCATTGGCATTAGGTGCCAAACACATTCTTTCGTTTTTTCATATTCTGCCAATGGGGGACCATTGGCATTAGGTGCCAAACACATTCTTTCGTCTTTTCATATTCTGCCAATGGGGGACCATTGGCATTAGGTGCCAAACACATTCTTTCGTTTTTTCATATTCTACCAATGGGGGACCATTGGCATAAGGTGCCAAACACATTCTTTCGTTTTTTCATATTCTGCCAATGGGGGACCATTGGCATTAAGTGCCAAACATATTCTTTCGTCTTTTTATATTCTGCCAATGGGGGACCATTGGCATTAGGTGCCAAACACATTCTTTCGTTTTTTCATATTCTGCCAATGGGGGACCATTGGCATTAGGTGCCAAACACATTCTTTCGTTTTTTCATATTCTGCCAATGGGGGACCATTGGCATTAGGTGCCAAACACATTCTTTCGTTTTTCATATTCTGCCAATGGGGGACCATTGGCATTAGGTGCCAAACGCATTCTTTCGTTTTTTCATATTCTGCCAATGGGGGACCATTGGCATTAGGTGCCAAACACATTCTTTCGTTTTTTCATATTCTGCCAATGGGGGACCATTTTCACTAGGTGCCAAACACATTCTTTCGTTTTTTCATATTCTGCCAATGGGGGACCATTGGCGTTAGGTGCCAAACACATTCTTTCGTTTTTTCATATTCTGCCAATGGGGGACCATTGGCATTAGGTGCCAAACACATTCTTTCGTTTTTTCATATTCTGCCAATGGGGGACCATTGACATTAGGTGCCAAACACATTCTTTCGTTTTTTCATATTCTGCCAATGGGGGACCATTGGTATTAGGTGCCAAACACATTCTTTCGTTTTTTCATATTCTGCCAATGGGAGACCATTGGCATTAGGTGCCAAACACATTCTTTCGTTTTTTCATATTCTGCCAATGGGGGACCATTGGCATTAGGTGCCAAACGCATTCTTTCGTTTTTTCATATTCTGCCAATGGGGGACCATTGGCATTAGGTGCCAAACACATTCTTTCGTTTTTTCATATTCTGCCAATGGGGGACCATTGGCATTAGGTGCCAAACACATTCTTTCGTTTTTTCATATTCTGCCAATGGGGGACCATTGGCATTAGGTGCCAAACACATTCTTTCGTTTTTTCATATTCTGCCAATGGGGGACCATTGGCATAAGGTGCCAAACACATTCTTTCGTTTTTTCATATTCTGCCAATGGGGGACCATTGGCATTAAGTGCCAAACACATTCTTTCGTCTTTTTATATTCTGCCAATGGGGGAACATTGGCATTAGGTGCCAAACACATTCTTTCGTTTTTTCATATTCTGCCAATGGGGGATCATTGGCATTAGGTGCCAAACACATTCTTTCGTTTTTTCATATTCTGCCAATGGGGGACCATTGGCATTAGGTGCCAAACACATTCTTTCGTTTTTTCATATTCTGCCAATGGGGGACCATTGGCATTAGGTGCCAAACACATTCTTTCGTTTTTTCATATTCTGCCAATGGGGGACCATTGGCATTAGGTGCCAAACGCATTCTTTCGTTTTTTCATATTCTGCCAATGGGGGACCATTGGCATTAGGTGCCAAACACATTCTTTCGTTTTTTCATATTCTGCCAATGGGGGACCATTGGCATTAGGTGCCAAACACATTCTTTCGATTTTTCATATTCTGGCAATGGGGGACCATTGGCATTAGGTGCAAAACACATTCTATCGTTTTATCATATCCTGCCAAGGGGGGACCATTGGCATTAGGTGCCAAACACATTCTATCGTTTTATCATATCCTGCCAAGGGGGGACCATTGGCATTAGGTGCCAAACACATTCTTTCGTTTTTTCATATTCCGCCAATGGGGGACCATTGGCATTAGGTGCCAAAAGCATTCTTTCGTTTTTTCATATTCTGCCAATGGGGGACCATTGGCATTAGGTGCCAAACACATTCTTTCGTTTTTTCATATTCTGCCAATGGGGAATCATTGGCATTAGGTGCCAAACACATTCTTTCGTTTTTTCATATTCTGCCAATGGGGGACCATTGGCATTAGGTGCCAAACACATTCTTTCGTCTTTTTATAGTCTGCCAATGGGGGACCATTGGCATTAGGTGCCAAACACATTCTTTCGTTTTTTCATATTCTGCCAATGGGGGACCATTGGCATTAGGTGCCAAACGCATTCTTTCGTTTTTTCATATTCTGCCAATGGGGGACCATTGGTATTAGGTGCCAAACACATTCTTTCGTTTTTTCATATTCTGCCAATGGGAGAAGATTGGCATTAGGTGCCAAACACATTCTTTCGTTTTTTCATATTCTGCCAATGGGGGACTATTGGCATTAGGTGCCAAACGCATTCTTTCGTTTTTTCATATTCTGCCAATGGGGGAACATTGGCGTTAGGTGTCAAACACATTCTTTCGTTTTTTCATATTCTGCCAATGGGGGACCATTGGCACTAGGTGCCAAACACATTCTTTCGTTTTTTCATATTCTGCCAATGGGGGACCATTGGCATTAGGTGCCAAACACATTCTTTCGTTTTTTCATATTCTGCCAATGGGGGACCATTGGCATTAGGTGTCAAACACATTCTTTCGTTTTTTTATATTCTGCCAATAGGGGACCATTGGCACTAGGTGCCAAACGCATTCTTTCGTTTTTTCATATTCTGCCAATGGGAGAAGATTGGCATTAGGTGCCAAACACATTCTTTCGTTTTTTCATATTCTGCCAATGGGGGACCATTGGCATTAGGTGCCAAACGCATTCTTTCGTTTTTTCATATTCTGCCAATGGGGGACCATTGGCATTAGGTGCCAAACACATTCTTTCGTTTTTTCATATTCTGCCAATGGGGGACCATTGGCACTAGGTGCCAAACACATTCTTTCGTTTTTTCATATTCTGCCAATGGGGGACCATTGGCATTAGGTGCCAAACACATTCTTTCGTTTTTTCATATTCTGCCAATGGGGGACCATTGGCATTAGGTGCCAAACACATTCTTTCGTTTTTTCATATTCTGCCAATGGGGGACCATTGGCATAAGGTGCCAAACACATTCTTTCGTTTTTTCATATTCTGCCAATGGGGGACCATTGGCATTAGGTGCCAAACACATTCTTTCGTCTTTTTATATTCTGCCAATGGGGGACCATTGGCATTAGGTGAAAAACACATTCTTTCGTTTTTTCATATTCTGCCAATGGGGGACCATTGGCATTAGGTGTCAAACGCATTCTTTCGTTTTTTCATATTCTGCCAATGGGGGACCATTGGCATTAGGTGCCAAACACATTCTTTCGTTTTTTCATATTCTGCCAATGGGGGACCATTGGCATTAAGTGCCAAACGCATTCTTTCGTTTTTTCATATTCTGCCAATGGGGGACCATTGGCATAAGGTGCCAAACACATTCTTTCGTTTTTTCATATTCTGCCAATGGGGGACCATTGGCATTAGGTGCCAAACACATTCTTTCGTTTTTTCATATTCTGCCAATGGGGGACCATTGGCATTAGGTGCCAAACACATTCTTTCGTTTTTTCATATTCTGCCAATGGGGGACAATTGGCATTAGGTGCCAAACACATTCTTTCGTTTTTTCATATTCTGCCAATGGGGGACCATTGGCATTAGGTGCCAAACACATTCTTTCGTTTTTTCATATTCTGCCAATGGGGGACCATTGGCATTAGGTGCCAAACGCATTCTTTCGTTTTTTCATATTCTGCCAATGGGGGACCATTGGCATTAGGTGCAAAACACATTCTGTCGTTTTATCATATCCTGCCAAGGGGGGACCATTGGCATTAGGTGCCAAACACATTCTTTCGTTTTTTCATATTCTGCCAATGGGGGACCATTGGCATTAGGTGCCAAACGCATTCTTTCGTTTTTTCATATTCTGCCAATGGGGGACCATTGGCATTAGGTGCCAAACACATTCTTTCGTTTTTTCATATTCTGCCAATTAGGGACCATTGGTATTAGGTGCCAAACACATTCTTTCGTTTTTTCATATTCTGCCAATGGGAGACCATTGGCATTAGGTGCCAAACATGTTCTTTCGTTTTTTCATATTCTGATAATGGGGGACCATTGGCATTAGGTGCCAAACACATTCTTTCGTTTTTTCATATTCTGCAAATGGGGGACCATTGGCATTAGGTGCCAAACACATTCTTTCGTTTTTTCATATTCTGCCAATGGGGGACCATTGGCATTAGGTGCCAAACGCATTCTTTCGTTTTTTCATATTCTGCCAATGGGAGACCATTGGCATTAGGTGCCAAACACATTCTTTCGTTTTTTCATATTCTGCCAATGGGGGACCATTGGCATTAGGTGAAAAACACATTCTTTCGTTTTTTCATATTCTGCCAATGGAGGACCATTGGCATTAGGTACCAAACACATTCTTTCGTTTTTTCATATTCTGCCAATGGGGGACCATTGGCATTAGGTGCCAAACACATTTTTCGTTTTTCATATTCTGCCAATGGGGGACCATTGGCATTAGGTGTCAAACACATTCTTTCGTTTTTCATATTCTGCCAATGGGGGACCATTGGCATTAGGTGCCAAACACATTTTTCGTTTTTCATATTCTGCCAATGGGGGACCATTGGCATTAGGTGCCAAACACATTCTTTCGATTTTTCATATTCTGCCAATGGGGGACCATTGGCATTAGGTGCAAAACACATTCTATCGTTTTATCATATCCTGCCAAGGGGGGACCATTGGCATTAGGTGCCAAACGCATTCTTTCGTTTTTTCATATTCTGCCAATGGGAGACCATTGGCATTAGGTGCCAAACATGTTCTTTCGTTTTTTCATATTCTGCCAATGGGGGACCATTGGCATTAGGTGCCAAACGCATTCTTTCGTTTTTTCATATTCTGCCAATGGGGGACCATTGGCATTAGGTGCCAAACACATTCTTTCGTTTTTTCATATTCTGCCAATGGGGGACCATTGGTATTAGGTGCCAAACACATTCTTTCGTTTTTTCATATTCTGCCAATGGGAGACCATTGGCATTAGGTGCCAAACACATTCTTTCGTCTTTTTATATTCTGCCAATGGTCCCCCATTGGCATTAGGTGAAAAACACATTCTTTCGTTTTTTCATATTCTGCCAATGGGGGACCATTGGCATTAGGTGCCAAACACATTCTTTCGTTTTTTCATATTCTGCCAATGGGGGACCATTGGCATTAGGTGCCAAACACATTCTTTCGTTTTTTCATATTCTGCCAATGGGGGACCATTGGCATTAGGTGCCAAACACATTATTTCGTTTTTTCATATTCTGCCAATGGTCCCCCATTGGCATTAGGTGCCAAACACATTCTTTCGATTTTTCATATTCTGCCAATGGGGGACCATTGGCATTAGGTGCCAAACACATTCTATCGTTTTATCATATCCTGCCAAGGGGGGACCATTGGCATTAGGTGCCAAACACATTCTTTCGTTTTTTCATATTCTGCGAATGGGGGACCATTGGCATTAGGTGCCAAACGCATTCTTTCGTTTTTTCATATTCTGCCAATGGGGGACCATTGGTATTAGGTGCCAAACACATTCTTTCGTTTTTTCATATTCTGCCAATGGGAGACCATTGGCATTAGGTGCCAAACACATTCTTTCGTCTTTTTATATTCTGCCAATGGTCCCCCATTGGCATTAGGTGAAAAACACATTCTTTCGTTTTTTCATATTCTGCCAATGGGGGACCATTGGCATTAGGTGCCAAACACATTCTTTCGTTTTTTCATATTCTGCCAATGGGGGACCATTGGCATTAGGTGCCAAACACATTCTTTCGTTTTTTCATATTCTGCCAATGGGGGACCATTGGCATTAGGTGCCAAACACATTATTTCGTTTTTTCATATTCTGCCAATGGGGGACCATTGGCATTAGGTGCCAAACACATTCTTTCGATTTTTCATATTCTGCCAATGGGGGACCATTGGCATTAGGTGCAAAACACATTCTATCGTTTTATCATATCCTGCCAAGGGGGGACCATTGGCATTAGGTGCCAAACACATTCTTTCGTTTTTTCATATTCTGCGAATGGGGGACCATTGGTATTAGGTGCCAAACACATTCTTTCGTTTTTTCATATTCTGCCAATGGTAGACCATTGGCATTAGGTGCCAAACACATTCTTTCGTTTTTTCATATTCTGCCAATGGGGGACCATTGGCATTAGGTGCCAAACGCATTCTTTCGTTTTTTCATATTCTGCCAATGGGGGTCCATTGGCATTAGGTGCCAAACGCATTCTTTCGTTTTTTCATATTCTGCCAATGGGGGACCATTGGCATTAGGTGCCAAACACATTCTTTCGTTTTTTCATATTCTGCCAATGGGGGACCATTGGCATAAGGTGCCAAACACATTCTTTCGTTTTTTCATATTCTGCCAATGGGGGACCATTGGCATTAGGTGCCAAACACATTCTTTCGTTTTTTCATATTCTGCCAATGGGGGACCATTGGCATTAGGTGCCAAACACATTCTTTCGTTTTTTCATATTCTGCCAATGGGGGTCCATTGGCATTAGGTGCCAAACGCATTCTTTCGTTTTTTCATATTCTGCCAATGGGGGACCATTGGCATTAGGTGCCAAACACATTCTTTCGTTTTTTCATATTCTGCCAATGGGGGACCATTGGCATAAGGTGCCAAACACATTCTTTCGTTTTTTCATATTCTGCCAATGGGGGACCATTGGCATTAGGTGCCAAACACATTCTTTCGTTTTTTCATATTCTGCCAATGGGGGACCATTGGCATTAGGTGCCAAACACATTCTTTCGTTTTTTCATATTCTGCCAATGGGGGACCATTGGCATTAGGTGCCAAACACATTCTTTCGTTTTTTCATATTCTGCCAATGGGGGACCATTGGCATAAGGTGCCAAACACATTCTTTCGTTTTTTCATATTCTGCCAATGGGGGACCATTGGCATTAGGTGCCAAACGCATTCTTTCGTTTTTTCATATTCTGCCAATGGGGGACCATTGGCATTAGGTGCCAAACGCATTCTTTCGTTTTTTCATATTCTGCCAATGGGGGACCATTGGCATTAGGTGCCAAACACATTCTTTCGTTTTTTCATATTCTGCCAATGGGAGACCATTGGCATTAGGTGCCAAACATGTTCTTTCGTTTTTTCATATTCTGCAAATGGGGGACCATTGGCATTAGGTGCCAAACGCATTCTTTCGTTTTTTCATATTCTGCCAATGGGGGACCATTGGCATTAGGTGCCAAACACATTCCTTCGTTTTTTCATATTCTGCCAATGGGGGACCATTGGCATTAGGTGCCAAACACAGTCTTTCGTTTTTTCATATTCTGCCAATGGGGGACCATTGGCATTAGGTGCCAAACACATTCTTTCGTTTTTTCATATTCTGCCAATGGGGGACCATTGGCATTAGGTGCCAAACACATTCTTTCGTTTTTTCATATTCTGCCAATGGGGGACCATTGGCATTAAGTGCCAAACACATTCTTTCGTTTTTTCATATTCTGCCAATGGGGGACCATTGGCATTAGGTGCAAAACACATTCTATCGTTTTATCATATCCTGCCAAGGGGGGACCATTGGCATTAGGTGCCAAACACATTCTTTCGTTTTTTCATATTCTGCCAATGGGGGACCATTGGCATTAGGTGCCAAACGCATTCTTTCGTTTTTTCATATTCTGCCAATGGGGGACCATTGGCATTAGGTGCCAAACACATTCTTTCGTTTTTTCATATTCTGCCAATGGGAGACCATTGGCATTAGGTGCCAAACATGTTCTTTCGTTTTTTCATATTCTGCCAATGGGGGACCATTGGCATTAGGTGCCAAACACATTCTTTCGTTTTTTCATATTCTGCAAATGGGGGACCATTGGCATTAGGTGCCAAACACATTCTTTCGTTTTTTCATATTCTGCCAATGGGGGACCATTGGCATTAGTCGCCAAACACATTCTTTCGTTTTTTCATATTCTGCCAATGGGGGACCATTGGCATTAGGTGCCAAACACATTCTTTCGTTTTTTCATATTCTGCCAATGGGGGACCATTGGCATTAGGTGCCAAACACATTCTTTCGTTTTTTCATATTCTGCCAATGGAGGACCATTGGCATTAGGTGCCAAACACATTCTTTCGTTTTTTCACATTCTGCCAATGGGGGACCATTGGCATTAGGTGCCAAACACATTCTTTAGTTTTTTCATATTCTGCCAATGGGGGACCATTGGCATTAGGTGTCAAACACATTCTTTCGTTTTTTCATATTCTGCCAATGGGGGACCATTGGCATTAGGTGTCAAACACATTCTTTCGTTTTTTTATATTCTGCCAATGGGGGACCATTGGCATTAGGTGCCAAACACATTCTTTCGTTTTTCATATTCTGCCAATGGGGGACCATTGGCATTAGGTGCCAAACGCATTCTTTCGTTTTTTCATATTCTGCCAATGGGGGACCATTGGCATTAGGTGCCAAACACATTCTTTCGTTTTTTCATATTCTGCCAATGGGGGACCATTGGCATAAGGTGCCAAACACATTCTTTCGTTTTTTCATATTCTGCCAATGGGGGACCATTGGCATTAGGTGCCAAACACATTCTTTCGTTTTTTCATATTCTGCCAATGGGGGACCATTGGCATTAGGTGCCAAACACATTCTTTCGTTTTTTCATATTCTGCCAATGGGGGTCCATTGGCATTAGGTGCCAAACGCATTCTTTCGTTTTTTCATATTCTGCCAATGGGGGACCATTGGCATTAGGTGCCAAACACATTCTTTCGTTTTTTCATATTCTGCCAATGGGGGACCATTGGCATAAGGTGCCAAACACATTCTTTCGTTTTTTCATATTCTGCCAATGGGGGACCATTGGCATTAGGTGCCAAACACATTCTTTCGTTTTTTCATATTCTGCCAATGGGGGACCATTGGCATTAGGTGCCAAACACATTCTTTCGTTTTTTCATATTCTGCCAATGGGGGACCATTGGCATTAGGTGCCAAACACATTCTTTCGTTTTTTCATATTCTGCCAATGGGGGACCATTGGCATAAGGTGCCAAACACATTCTTTCGTTTTTTCATATTCTGCCAATGGGGGACCATTGGCATTAGGTGCCAAACGCATTCTTTCGTTTTTTCATATTCTGCCAATGGGGGACCATTGGCATTAGGTGCAAAACACATTCTATCGTTTTATCATATCCTGCCAAGGGGGGACCATTGGCATTAGGTGCCAAACACATTCTTTCGTTTTTTCATATTCTGCCAATGGGGGACCATTGGCATTAGGTGCCAAACGCATTCTTTCGTTTTTTCATATTCTGCCAATGGGGGACCATTGGCATTAGGTGCCAAACACATTCTTTCGTTTTTTCATATTCTGCCAATGGGAGACCATTGGCATTAGGTGCCAAACATGTTCTTTCGTTTTTTCATATTCTGCAAATGGGGGACCATTGGCATTAGGTGCCAAACGCATTCTTTCGTTTTTTCATATTCTGCCAATGGGGGACCATTGGCATTAGGTGCCAAACACATTCCTTCGTTTTTTCATATTCTGCCAATGGGGGACCATTGGCATTAGGTGCCAAACACAGTCTTTCGTTTTTTCATATTCTGCCAATGGGGGACCATTGGCATTAGGTGCCAAACACATTCTTTCGTTTTTTCATATTCTGCCAATGGGGGACCATTGGCATTAGGTGCCAAACACATTCTTTCGTTTTTTCATATTCTGCCAATGGGGGACCATTGGCATTAAGTGCCAAACACATTCTTTCGTTTTTTCATATTCTGCCAATGGGGGACCATTGGCATTAGGTGCAAAACACATTCTATCGTTTTATCATATCCTGCCAAGGGGGGACCATTGGCATTAGGTGCCAAACACATTCTTTCGTTTTTTCATATTCTGCCAATGGGGGACCATTGGCATTAGGTGCCAAACGCATTCTTTCGTTTTTTCATATTCTGCCAATGGGGGACCATTGGCATTAGGTGCCAAACACATTCTTTCGTTTTTTCATATTCTGCCAATGGGAGACCATTGGCATTAGGTGCCAAACATGTTCTTTCGTTTTTTCATATTCTGCCAATGGGGGACCATTGGCATTAGGTGCCAAACACATTCTTTCGTTTTTTCATATTCTGCAAATGGGGGACCATTGGCATTAGGTGCCAAACACATTCTTTCGTTTTTTCATATTCTGCCAATGGGGGACCATTGGCATTAGTCGCCAAACACATTCTTTCGTTTTTTCATATTCTGCCAATGGGGGACCATTGGCATTAGGTGCCAAACACATTCTTTCGTTTTTTCATATTCTGCCAATGGGAGACCATTGGCATTAGGTGCCAAACATGTTCTTTCGTTTTTTCATATTCTGCCAATGGGGGACCATTGGCATTAGGTGCCAAACACATTCTTTCGTTTTTTCATATTCTGCCAATGGGGGACCATTGGCATTAGGTGCCAAACACATTCTTTCGTTTTTTCATATTCTGCCAATGGGAGACCATTGGCATTAGGTGCCAAACATGTTCTTTCGTTTTTTCATATTCTGCAAATGGGGGACCATTGGCATTAGGTGCCAAACGCATTCTTTCGTTTTTTCATATTCTGCCAATGGGGGACCATTGGCATTAGGTGCCAAACACATTCCTTCGTTTTTTCATATTCTGCCAATGGGGGACCATTGGCATTAGGTGCCAAACACAGTCTTTCGTTTTTTCATATTCTGCCAATGGGGGACCATTGGCATTAGGTGCCAAACACATTCTTTCGTTTTTTCATATTCTGCCAATGGGGGACCATTGGCATTAGGTGCCAAACACATTCTGTCGTTTTTTCATATTCTGCCAATGGGGGACCATTGGCATTAAGTGCCAAACACATTCTTTCGTTTTTTCATATTCTGCCAATGGGGGACCATTGGCATTAGGTGCAAAACACATTCTATCGTTTTATCATATCCTGCCAAGGGGGGACCATTGGCATTAGGTGCCAAACACATTCTTTCGTTTTTTCATATTCTGCCAATGGGGGACCATTGGCATTAGGTGCCAAACGCATTCTTTCGTTTTTTCATATTCTGCCAATGGGGGACCATTGGCATTAGGTGCCAAACACATTCTTTCGTTTTTTCATATTCTGCCAATGGGAGACCATTGGCATTAGGTGCCAAACATGTTCTTTCGTTTTTTCATATTCTGCCAATGGGGGACCATTGGCATTAGGTGCCAAACACATTCTTTCGTTTTTTCATATTCTGCAAATGGGGGACCATTGGCATTAGGTGCCAAACACATTCTTTCGTTTTTTCATATTCTGCCAATGGGGGACCATTGGCATTAGTCGCCAAACACATTCTTTCGTTTTTTCATATTCTGCCAATGGGGGACCATTGGCATTAGGTGCCAAACACATTCTTTCGTTTTTTCATATTCTGCCAATGGGAGACCATTGGCATTAGGTGCCAAACATGTTCTTTCGTTTTTTCATATTCTGCCAATGGGGGACCATTGGCATTAGGTGCCAAACACATTCTTTCGTTTTTTCATATTCTGCCAATGGGGGACCATTGGCATTAGTCGCCAAACACATTCTTTCGTTTTTTCATATTCTGCCAATGGGGGACCATTGGCATTAGGTGCCAAACACATTCTTTCGTTTTTTCATATTCTGCCAATGGGGGACCATTGGCATTAGGTGCCAAACACATTCTTTCGTTTTTTCATATTCTGCCAATGGAGGACCATTGGCATTAGGTGCCAAACACATTCTTTCGTTTTTTCACATTCTGCCAATGGGGGACCATTGGCATTAGGTGCCAAACACATTCTTTCGTTTTTTCATATTCTGCCAATGGGGGACCATTGGCATTAGGTGCCAAACGCATTCTTTCGTTTTTTCATATTCTGCCAATGGGGGACCATTGGCATTAGGTGCCAAACACATTCTTTCGTTTTTTCATATTCTGCCAATGGGAGACCATTGGCATAAGGTGCCAAACATGTTCTTTCGTTTTTTCATATTCTGCCAATGGGGGACCATTGGCATTAGGTGCCAAACGCATTCTTTCGTTTTTTCATATTCTGCAAATGGGGGACCATTGGCATTAGGTGCCAAACACATTCTTTCGTTTTTTCATATTCTGCCAATGGGGGACCATTGGCATTAGTCGCCAAACACATTCTTTCGTTTTTTCATATTCTGCCAATGGGGGACCATTGGCATTAGGTGCCAAACACATTCTTTCGTTTTTTCATATTCTGCCAATGGGGGACCATTGGCATTAGGTGCCAAACACATTCTTTCGTTTTTTCATATTCTGCCAATGGGGGACCATTGGCATAAGACGCCAAACACATTCTTTCGTTTTTTCATATTCTGCCAATGGGGGACCATTGGCATTAGGTGCCAAACGCATTCTTTCGTTTTTTCATATTCTGCCAATGGGGGACCATTGGCATTAGGTGCCAAACACATTCTTTCGTTTTTTCATATTCTGCCAATGGGGGACCATTGGCACTAGGTGCCAAACACATTCTTTCGTTTTTTCATATTCTGCCAATGGGGGACCATTGGCATTAGGTGCCAAACACATTCTTTCGTTTTTTCATATTCTGCCAATGGGGGACCATTGGCATTAGGTGCCAAACACATTCTTTCGTTTTTTCATATTCTGCCAATGGGGGACCATTGGCATTAGGTGCCAAACACATTCTTTCGTCTTTTCATATTCTGCCAATGGGGGACCATTGGCATTAGGTGCCAAACACATTCTTTCGTTTTTTCACATTCTGCCAATGGGGGACCATTGGCATTAGGTGCCAAACGCATTCTTTCGTTTTTTCATATTCTGCCAATGGGGGACCATTGGCATTAGGTGTCAAACACATTCTTTCGTTTTTTTATATTCTGCCAATGGGGGACCATTGGCATTAGGTGCCAAACACATTCTTTCGTTTTTCATATGCTGCCAATGGGGGACCATTGGCATTAGGTGCCAAACACATTCTTTCGATTTTTCATATTCTGCCAATGGGGGACCATTGGCATTAGGTGCAAAACACATTCTATCGTTTTATCATATCCTGCCAAGGGGGGACCATTGGCACTAGGTGCCAAACACATTCTTTCGTTTTTTCATATTCTGCCAATGGGGGACCATTGGCATTAGGTGCCAAACACATTCTTTCGTTTTTTCATATTCTGCCAATGGGGGACCATTGGCATAAGACGCCAAACACATTCTTTCGTTTTTTCATATTCTGCCAATGGGGGACCATTGGCATTAGGTGCCAAACGCATTCTTTCGTTTTTTCATATTCTGCCAATGGGGGACCATTGGCATTAGGTGCCAAACACATTCTTTCGTTTTTTCATATTCTGCCAATGGGGGACCATTGGCACTAGGTGCCAAACACATTCTTTCGTTTTTTCATATTCTGCCAATGGGGGACCATTGGCATTAGGTGCCAAACACATTCTTTCGTTTTTTCATATTCTGCCAATGGGGGACCATTGGCATTAGGTGCCAAACACATTCTTTCGTTTTTTCATATTCTGCCAATGGGGGACCATTGGCATTAGGTGCCAAGCACATTCTTTCGTTTTTTCATATTCTGCCAATGGGGGAACATTGGCATTAGGTGCCAAACACATTCCTTCGTTTTTTCATATTCTGCCAATGGAGGACCATTGGCATTAGGTGCCAAACACATTCTTTCGTTTTTTCATATTCTGCCAATGGGGGACCATTGGCATTAGGTGCCAAACACATTCTTTCGTTTTTTCATATTCTGCCAATGGGGGACCATTGGCATTAGGTGCCAAACGCATTCTTTCGTTTTTTCATATTCTGCCAATGGGGGACCATTGGCATTAGGTGCCAAACACATTCTTTCGTTTTTTCATATTCTGCCAATGGGAGACCATTGGCATTAGGTGCCAAACATGTTCTTTCGTTTTTTCATATTCTGCCAATGGGGGACCATTGGCATTAGGTGCCAAACGCATTCTTTCGTTTTTTCATATTCTGCCAATGGGGGACCATTGGCATTAGGTGCAAAACACATTCTATCGTTTTATCATATCCTGCCAAGGGGGGACCATTGGCATTAGGTGCCAAACACATTCTTTCGTTTTTTCATATTCTGCCAATGGGGGACCATTGGCATTAGGTGCCAAACGCATTCTTTCGTTTTTTCATATTCTGCCAATGGGGGACCATTGGCATTAGGTGCCAAACACATTCTTTCGTTTTTTCATATTCTGCCAATGGGAGACCATTGGCATAAGGTGCCAAACATGTTCTTTCGTTTTTTCATATTCTGCCAATGGGGGACCATTGGCATTAGGTGCCAAACGCATTCTTTCGTTTTTTCATATTCTGCAAATGGGGGACCATTGGCATTAGGTGCCAAACACATTCTTTCGTTTTTTCATATTCTGCCAATGGGGGACCATTGGCATTAGGTGCCAAACACATTCTTTTGTTTTTTCATATTCTGCCAATGGGCGACCATTGGCATAAGGTGCCAAAAACATTCTTTCGTTTTTTCATATTCTGCCAATGGGGGACCATTGGCATTAGGTGCCAAACACATTCTTTCGGTTTTTCATATTCTGCCAATGGGGGACCATTGGCATTAGGTGCCAAACACATTCTTTCGTTTTTTCATATTCTGCCAATGGGGGACCATTGGAATTAGGTGCCAAACGCATTCTTTCGTTTTTTCATATTCTGCCAATGGGGGACCATTGGCATTAGGTGCCAAACACATTCTTTCGTTTTTTCATATTCTGCCAATGGAGGACCATTGGCATTAGGTGCCAAACACATTCCTTCGTTTTTTCATATTCTGCCAATGGAGGACCATTGGCATTAGGTGCCAAACACATTCTTTCGTTTTTTCATATTCTGCCAATGGGGGACCATTGGCATTAGGTGCCAAACACATTCTTTCGTTTTTTCATATTCTGCCAATGGGGGACCATTGGCATTAGGTGCCAAACACATTCTTTCGTTTTTTCATATTCTGCCAATGGGGGACCATTGGCATTAGGTGCCAAACACATTCTTTCGTTTTTTCATATTCTGCCAATGGGGGACCATTGGCGTTAGGTGCCAAACACATTCTTTCGTTTTTTCATATTCTGCCAATGGGGGACCATTGGTATAAGGTGCCAAACACATTCTTTCGTTTTTTCATATTCTGCCAATGGGAGACAATTGGCATTAGGTGCAAAACACATTCTTTCGTTTTTTCATATTCTGCCAATGGGGGACCATTGGCATTAGGTGCCAAACACATTCTTTCGTCTTTTTATAGTCTGCCAATGGGGGACCATTGGCATTAGGTGCCAAACACATTCTTTCGTTTTTTCATATTCTGCCAATGGGGGACCATTGGCATTAGGTGCCAAACGCATTCTTTCGTTTTTTCATATTCTGCCAATGGGGGACCATTGGCATTAGGTGCCAAACACTTTCTTTCGTTTTTTCATATTCTGCCAATGGGGGACCATTGGCATTAGGTGCCAAACACATTCTTTCGTTTTTTCATATTCTGCCAATGGGGGACCATTGGCATTAGGTGCCAAACACATTCTTTCGTTTTTTCATATTCTGCCAATGGGGGACCATTGGCACTAGGTGCCAAACACATTCTTTCGTTTTTTCATATTCTGCCAATGGGGGACCATTGGCATTAGGTGCCAAACACATTCTTTCGTCTTTTCATATTCTGCTAATGGGGGACCATTGGCATTAGGTGCCAAACACATTCTTTCGTTTTTTCACATTCTGCCAATGGGGGACCATTGGCATTAGGTGCCAAACACATTCTTTCGTCTTTTCATATTCTGCCAATGGGGGACCATTGGCATTAGGTGCCAAACACATTCTTTCGTTTTTTCATATTCTGCCAATGGGGGACCATTGACATTAGGTGCCAAACACATTCTTTCGTTTTTTCATATTCTGCCAATGGGGGACCATTGGCATTAGGTGCCAAACACATTCTTTCGTTTTTTCATATTCTGCCAATGGGGGACCATTGGCATTAGGTGCCAAACACATTCTTTCGTTTTTTCATATTCTGCCAATGGGGGACCATTGGCATTAGGTGCCAAACACATTCTTTTGTTTTTTCATATTCTGCCAATGGGCGACCATTGGCATAAGGTGCCAAAAACATTCTTTCGTTTTTTCATATTCTGCCAATGGGGGACCATTGGCATTAGCTGCCAAACACATTCCTTCGTCTTTTCATATTCTGCCAATGGGGGACCATTGGCATTAGGTGCCAAACACATTCTTTCGTTTTTTCATATTCTGCCAATGGGGGACCATTGGAATTAGGTGCCAAACGCATTCTTTCGTTTTTTCATATTCTGCCAATGGGGGACCATTGGCATTAGGTGCCAAACACATTCTTTCGTTTTTTCATATTCTGCCAATGGTCCCACATTGGCATTAGGTGCCAAACACATTCCTTCGTTTTTTCATATTCTGCCAATGGAGGACCATTGGCATTAGGTGCCAAACACATTCTTTCGTTTTTTCATATTCTGCCAATGGGGGACCATTAGCATTAGGTGCCAAACACATTTTTCGTTTTTTCATATTCTGCCAATGGGGGACCATTGGCATTAGGTGCCAAACGCATTCTTTCGTTTTTTCATATTCTGCCAATGGGGGACCATTGGCATTAGGTGCCAAACACATTCTTTCGTTTTTTCATATTCTGCCAATGGGGGACCATTGGCATTAGGTGCCAAACACAGTCTTTCGTTTTTTCATATTCTGCCAATGGGGGACCATTGACATTAGGTGCCAAACACATTCTTTCGTTTTTTCATATTCTGCCAATGGGGGACCATTGGCATTAGGTGCCAAACACATTCTTTCGTTTTTTCATATTCTGCCAATGGTCCCCATTGGCATTAGGTGCCAAACACATTCTTTCGTCTTTTCATATTCTGCCAATGGGGGACCATTGGCATTAGGTGCCAAACGCATTCTTTCGTTTTTTCATATTCTGCAAATGGGGGACCATTGGCATTAGGTGCCAAACACATTCTTTCGTTTTTTCATATTCTGCCAATGGGGGACCATTGGCATTAGGTGCCAAACACATTCTTTCGTTTTTTCATATTCTGCCAATGGGGGACCATTGGCATTAGGTGCCAAACACATTCTTTCGTTTTTTCATATTCTGCCAATGGTCCCCATTGGCATTAGGTGCCAAACATGTTCTTTCGTTTTTTCATATTCTGCCAATGGGGGACCATTGGCATTAGGTGCCAAACGCATTCTTTCGTTTTTTCATATTCTGCAAATGGGGGACCATTGGCATTAGGTGCCAAACACATTCTTTCGTTTTTTCATATTCTGCCAATGGGGGACCATTGGCATTAGGTGCCAAACACATTCTTTTGTTTTTTCATATTCTGCCAATGGGCGACCATTGGCATAAGGTGCCAAAAACATTCTTTCGTTTTTTCATATTCTGCCAATGGGGGACCATTGGCATTAGGTGCCAAACACATTCTTTCGGTTTTTCATATTCTGCCAATGGGGGACCATTGGCATTAGGTGCCAAACACATTCTTTCGTTTTTTCATATTCTGCCAATGGGGGACCATTGGAATTAGGTGCCAAACGCATTCTTTCGTTTTTTCATATTCTGCCAATGGGGGACCATTGGCATTAGGTGCCAAACACATTCTTTCGTTTTTTCATATTCTGCCAATGGAGGACCATTGGCATTAGGTGCCAAACACATTCCTTCGTTTTTTCATATTCTGCCAATGGAGGACCATTGGCATTAGGTGCCAAACACATTCTTTCGTTTTTTCATATTCTGCCAATGGGGGACCATTGGCATTAGGTGCCAAACACATTCTTTCGTTTTTTCATATTCTGCCAATGGGGGACCATTGGCATTAGGTGCCAAACACATTCTTTCGTTTTTTCATATTCTGCCAATGGGGGACCATTGGCATTAGGTGCCAAACACATTCTTTCGTTTTTTCATATTCTGCCAATGGGGGACCATTGGCGTTAGGTGCCAAACACATTCTTTCGTTTTTTCATATTCTGCCAATGGGGGACCATTGGTATAAGGTGCCAAACACATTCTTTCGTTTTTTCATATTCTGCCAATGGGAGACAATTGGCATTAGGTGCAAAACACATTCTTTCGTTTTTTCATATTCTGCCAATGGGGGACCATTGGCATTAGGTGCCAAACACATTCTTTCGTCTTTTTATAGTCTGCCAATGGGGGACCATTGGCATTAGGTGCCAAACACATTCTTTCGTTTTTTCATATTCTGCCAATGGGGGACCATTGGCATTAGGTGCCAAACGCATTCTTTCGTTTTTTCATATTCTGCCAATGGGGGACCATTGGCATTAGGTGCCAAACACTTTCTTTCGTTTTTTCATATTCTGCCAATGGGGGACCATTGGCATTAGGTGCCAAACACATTCTTTCGTTTTTTCATATTCTGCCAATGGGGGACCATTGGCATTAGGTGCCAAACACATTCTTTCGTTTTTTCATATTCTGCCAATGGGGGACCATTGGCACTAGGTGCCAAACACATTCTTTCGTTTTTTCATATTCTGCCAATGGGGGACCATTGGCATTAGGTGCCAAACACATTCTTTCGTCTTTTCATATTCTGCTAATGGGGGACCATTGGCATTAGGTGCCAAACACATTCTTTCGTTTTTTCACATTCTGCCAATGGGGGACCATTGGCATTAGGTGCCAAACACATTCTTTCGTCTTTTCATATTCTGCCAATGGGGGACCATTGGCATTAGGTGCCAAACACATTCTTTCGTTTTTTCATATTCTGCCAATGGGGGACCATTGACATTAGGTGCCAAACACATTCTTTCGTTTTTTCATATTCTGCCAATGGGGGACCATTGGCATTAGGTGCCAAACACATTCTTTCGTTTTTTCATATTCTGCCAATGGGGGACCATTGGCATTAGGTGCCAAACACATTCTTTCGTTTTTTCATATTCTGCCAATGGGGGACCATTGGCATTAGGTGCCAAACACATTCTTTTGTTTTTTCATATTCTGCCAATGGGCGACCATTGGCATAAGGTGCCAAAAACATTCTTTCGTTTTTTCATATTCTGCCAATGGGGGACCATTGGCATTAGCTGCCAAACACATTCCTTCGTCTTTTCATATTCTGCCAATGGGGGACCATTGGCATTAGGTGCCAAACACATTCTTTCGTTTTTTCATATTCTGCCAATGGGGGACCATTGGAATTAGGTGCCAAACGCATTCTTTCGTTTTTTCATATTCTGCCAATGGGGGACCATTGGCATTAGGTGCCAAACACATTCTTTCGTTTTTTCATATTCTGCCAATGGTCCCACATTGGCATTAGGTGCCAAACACATTCCTTCGTTTTTTCATATTCTGCCAATGGAGGACCATTGGCATTAGGTGCCAAACACATTCTTTCGTTTTTTCATATTCTGCCAATGGGGGACCATTAGCATTAGGTGCCAAACACATTTTTCGTTTTTTCATATTCTGCCAATGGGGGACCATTGGCATTAGGTGCCAAACGCATTCTTTCGTTTTTTCATATTCTGCCAATGGGGGACCATTGGCATTAGGTGCCAAACACATTCTTTCGTTTTTTCATATTCTGCCAATGGGGGACCATTGGCATTAGGTGCCAAACACAGTCTTTCGTTTTTTCATATTCTGCCAATGGGGGACCATTGACATTAGGTGCCAAACACATTCTTTCGTTTTTTCATATTCTGCCAATGGGGGACCATTGGCATTAGGTGCCAAACACATTCTTTCGTTTTTTCATATTCTGCCAATGGTCCCCATTGGCATTAGGTGCCAAACACATTCTTTCGTCTTTTCATATTCTGCCAATGGGGGACCATTGGCATTAGGTGCCAAACACATTCTTTCGTTTTTTCACATTCTGCCAATGGGGGACCATTGGCATTAGGTGCCAAACACATTCTTTCGTCTTTTCATATTCTGCCAATGAGGGACCATTGGCATTAGGTGCCAAACACATTCTTTCGTTTTTTCATATTCTGCCAATGGGAGACCATTGGCATTAGGTGCCAAACACATTCTTTCGTTTTTTCATATTCTGCCAATGGGGGACCATTGGCATTAGGTGCAAAACACATTCTTTCGTTTTATCATATCCTGCCAAGGGGGGACCATTGGCATTAGGTGCCAAACACATTCTTTCGTTTTTTCATATTCTGCTAATGGGGGACCATTGGCATTAGGTGCCAAACGCATTCTTTCGTTTTTTCATATTCTGCCAATGGGCGACCATTGGCATAAGGTGCCAAAAATATTCTTTCGTTTTTTCATATTCTGCCAATGGGGGACCATTGGCATTAGGTGCCAAACACATTCCTTCGTCTTTTCATATTCTGCCAATGGGGGATCATTGGCATTAGGTGCCAAACACATTCTTTCGTTTTTTCATATTCTGCCAATGGGGGACCATTGGAATTAGGTGCCAAACGCATTCTTTCGTTTTTTCATATTCTGCCAATGGGGGACCATTGGCATTAGATGCCAAACACATTCTTTCGTTTTTTCATATTCTGCCAATGGGGGACCATTGGCATTAGGTGCCAAACACATTCCTTCGTTTTTTCATATTCTGCCAATGGAGGACCATTGGCATTAGGTGCCAAACACATTCTTTCGTTTTTTCATATTCTGCCAATGGGGGACCATTAGCATTAGGTGCCAAACACATTTTTCGTTTTTTCATATTCTGCCAATGGGGGACCATTGGCATTAGGTGCCAAACGCATTCTTTCGTTTTTTCATATTCTGCCAATGGGGGACCATTGGCATTAGGTGCCAAACACAGTCTTTCGTTTTTTCATATTCTGCCAATGGGGGACCATTGGCATTAGGTGCCAAACACATTCCTTCGTCTTTTCATATTCTGCCAATGGGGGATCATTGGCATTAGGTGCCAAACACATTCTTTCGTTTTTTCATATTCTGCCAATGGAGGACCATTGGCATTAGGTGCCAAACACATTCTTTCGTTTTTTCATATTCTGCCAATGGGGGACCATTGGCATTAGGTGCCAAACACATTCCTTCGTTTTTTCATATTCTGCCAATGGAGGACCATTGGCATTAGGTGCCAAACGCATTCTTTCGTTTTTTCATATTCTGCCAATGGGGGACCATTGGCATTAGGTGCCAAACACATTCTTTCGTTTTTCACATTCTGCCAATGGGGGACCATTGGCATTAGGTGCCAAACACATTCTTTCGTCTTTTCATATTCTGCCAATGGGGGACCATTGGCATTAGGTGCCAAACACATTCTTTCGTTTTTTCATATTCTGCCAATGGGAGACCATTGGCATTAGGTGCCAAACGCATTCTTTCGTTTTTTCATATTCTGCCAATGGGGGACCATTGGCATTAGGTGCCAAACGCATTCTTTCGTTTTTTCATATTCTGCCAATGGGGGACCATTGGCATTAGGTGCCAAACACATTCTTTCGTTTTTTCATATTCTGCCAATGGGAGACCATTGGCATTAGGTGCCAAACGCATTCTTTCGTTTTTTCATATTCTGCCAATGGGGGACCATTGGCATTAGGTGCCAAACGCATTCTTTCGTTTTTTCATATTCTGCCAATGGGGGACCATTGGCATTAGGTGCCAAACACATTCTTTCGTTTTTTCATATTCTGCCAATGGGGGACCATTGGCATTAGGTGCAAAACACATTCTTTCGTTTTATCATATCCTGCCAAGGGGGGACCATTGGCATTAGGTGCCAAACACATTCTTTCGTTTTTTCATATTCTTCCAATGGGGGACCATTGGCATTAGGTGCCAAACGCATTCTTTCGTTTTTTCATATTCTGCCAATGGGGGACCATTGGCATTAGGTGCCAAACACATTCTTTCGTTTTTTCATATTCTGCCAATGGGGGACAATTGGTATTAGGTGCCAAACACATTCTTTCGTTTTTTCATATTCTGCCAATGGGAGACCATTGGCATTAGGTGCCAAACACATTCTTTCGTTTTTTCATATTCTGCCAATGGGGGACCATTGGCATTAGGTGCCAAACGCATTCTTTCGTTTTTTCATATTCTGCCAATGGGGGACCATTGGCATTAGGTGCCAAACACATTCTTTCGTTTTTTCATATTCTGCCAATGGGGGACCATTGGCACTAGGTGCCAAACACATTCTTTCGTTTTTTCATATTCTGTCAATGGGGGACCATTGGCATTAGGTGCCAAACACATTCTTTCGTCTTTTTATATTCTGCCAATGGGGGACCATTGGCATTAGGTGCCAAACACATTCTTTCGTTTTTTCATATTCTGCCAATGGGGGACCATTGGCATTAGGTGCCAAACGCATTCTTTCGTTTTTTCATATTCTGCCAATGGGGGACCATTGGCATTAAGTGCCAAACACATTCTTTCGTTTTTTCATATTCTGCCAATGGGGGACCATTGGCATTAGGTGCCAAACGCATTCTTTCGTTTTTTCATATTCTGCCAATGGGGGACCATTGGCATTAGGTGCCAAACACATTCTTTCGTTTTTTCATATTCTGCCAATGGGGGACCATTGGCATTAGGTGCCAAACACATTCTTTCGTTTTTTCATATTCTGCCAATGGGGGACCATTGGCATTAGGTGCCAAACACATTCTTTCGTTTTTTCATATTCTGCCAATGGGGGACCATTGGCATTAGGTGCCAAACACATTATTTCGTTTTTTCATATTCTGCCAATGGGGGACCATTGGCATTAAGTGCCAAACACATTCTTTCGTTTTTTCATATTCTGCCAATGGGAGACCATTGGCATTAGGTGCCAAACATGTTCTTTCGTTTTTTCATATTCTGCCAATGGGGGACCAGTTTCACTAGGTGCCAAACACATTCTTTCGTTTTTTCATATTCTGCCAATGGGGGACCATTGGCATTAGGTGCCAAACACATTCTTTCGTTTTTTCATATTCTGCCAATGGGGGCCCATTGGCATAAGGTGCCAAACACAATCTTTCGTTTTTTCATATTCTGCCAATGGGGGACCATTGGCATTAGGTGCCAAACACATTCCTTCGTCCTTTCATATTCTGCCAATGGGGGACCATTGGCATTAGGTGCCAAACACATTCTTTCGTTTTTTCATATTCTGCCAATGGGGGACCATTGGCATTAGGTGCCAAACGCATTCTTTCGTTTTTTCATATTCTGCCAATGGGGGACCATTGGCATTAGGTGCCAAACACATTCTTTCGTTTTTTCATATTCTGCCAATTAGGGACTATTGGTATTAGGTGCCAAACACATTCTTTCGTTTTTTCATATTCTGCCAATGGGAGACCATTGGCATTAGGTGCCAAACACATTCTTTCGTTTTTTCATATTCTGCCAATGGGGGACCATTGGCATTAGGTGCCAAACACATTCTTTCGTTTTTTCATATTCTGCCAATGGGGGACCATTGGCATTAGGTGCCAAACACATTCTTTCGTTTTTTCATATTCTGCCAATGGGGGACCATTGGCATTAGGTGCCAAACACATTCCTTCGTCCTTTCATATTCTGCCAATGGGGGACCATTGGCATTAGGTGCCAAACACATTCTTTCGTTTTTTCATATTCTGCCAATGGGGGACCATTGGCATTAGGTGCCAAACACATTCTTTCGTTTTTTCATATTCTGCCAATGGGGGACCATTAGCATTAGGTGCCAAACACATTCTTTCGTTTTTTCATATTCTGCCAATGGGGGACCATTGGCATTAGGTGCCAAACACATTCTTTCGTTTTTTCATATTCTGCCAATGGGGGACCATTGGCATTAGGTGCCAAACACATTCTTTCGTTTTTTCATATTCTGCCAATGGGGGACCATTGGCATTAGGTGCCAAACGCATTCTTTCGTTTTTTCATATTCTGCCAATGGGGGACCATTGGCATAAGGTGCCAAACACATTCTTTCGTTTTTTCATATTCTGCCAATGGGGGACCATTGGAATTAGGTGCCAAACGCATTCTTTCGTTTTTTCATATTCTGCCAATGGGGACCATTGGCATTAGGTGCCAAACACATTTTTTTTTTTTTCATATTCTGCCAATGGGGGACCATTGGCATTAGGTGCCAAACACATTCTTTCGTTTTTTCATATTCTGCCAATGGGGGACCATTGGCATTAGGTGCCAAACACATTCTTTCGTTTTTTCATATTCTGCCAATGGGGGACCATTGGCATTAGGTGCCAAACACATTTTTGGTTTTTCATATTCTGCCAATGGGGGACCATTGGCATTAGGTGCCAAACATATTCTTTCGTTTTTTCATATTCTGCCAATGGGGGACCATTGGCATTAGGTGCCAAACACATTCTTTCGTTTTTTCATATTCTGCCAATGGGGGACCATTGGCATTAGGTGCCAAACACATTCTTTCGTCTTTTCATATTCTGCCAATGGGGGACCATTGGCATTAGGTGCCAAACATATTCTTTCGTTTTTTCATATTCTGCCAATGGGGGACCATTGGCATTAGGTGCCAAACACATTCTTTCGTTTTTTCATATTCTGCCAATGGGAGACCATTAGCATTAGGTGCCAAACACATTCTTTCGTTTTTTCATATTCTGCCAATGGGAGACCATTAGCATTAGGTGCCAAACACATTCTTTCGTTTTTTCATATTCTGCCAATGGGGGACCATTGGCATTAGGTGCCAAACATATTCTTTCGTTTTTTCATATTCTGCCAATGGGGGACCATTGGCATTAGGTGCCAAACACATTCTTTCGTTTTTTCATATTCTGCCAATGGGAGACCATTAGCATTAGGTGCCAAACACATTCTTTCGTTTTTTCATATTCTGCCAATGGGGGACCATTGGCATTAGGTGCCAAACACATTCTTTCGTTTTTTCATATTCTGCCAATGGGATACCATTAGCATTAGGTGCCAAACACATTCTTTCGTTTTTTCATATTCTGCCAATGGGGGACCATTGGCACTAAGTGCCAAACACATTCTTTCGTTTTTTCATATTCTGCCAATGGGGGACCATTGGCATTAGGTGCCAAACACATTCTTTCGTTTTTTCATATTCTGCCAATGGGGGACCATTGGAATTAGGTGCCAAACGCATTCTTTCGTTTTTTCATATTCTGCCAATGGGGGACCATTGGCATTAGGTGCCAAACACATTCTTTCGTTTTTTCATATTCTGCCAATGGGGGACCATTGGCATTAGGTGCCAAACACATTTTTCGTTTTTTCATATTCTGCCAATGGGGGACCATTGGCATTAGGTGCCAAACGCATTCTTTCGTTTTTTCATATTCTGCCAATGGGGGACCATTGGCATTAGGTGCCAAACACATTCTTTCGTTTTTTCATATTCTGCCAATGGGGGACCATTGGCATTAGGTGCCAAACACATTCTTTCGTTTTTTCATATTCTGCCAATGGGTGACCATTGGCATTAGGTGCCAAACACATTCTTTCGTTTTTTCATATTCTGCCAATGGGGGACCATTGGCATTAGGTGCCAAACACATTCTTTCGTTTTTTTATATTCTGCCAATGGGGGACCATTGGCATTAGTTGCCAAACACATTCTTTAGTTTTTTCATATTCTGCCAATGGGGGACCATTAGCATTAGGTGCCAAACACATTCTTTCGTTTTTTCATATTCTGCCAATGGGGGACCATTGGCATTAGGTGCCAAACACATTCTTTCGTTTTTTTATATTCTGCCAATGGGGGACCATTGGCATTAGGTGCCAAACATATTCTTTCGTTTTTTCATATTCTGCCAATGGGGGACCATTGGCATTAGGTGCCAAACACATTCTTTCGTTTTTTCATATTCTGCCAATGGGGGACCATTGGCATTAGGTGCCAAACACATTTTTGGTTTTTTCATATTCTGAAAATGGGGGACCATTGGCATTAGGTGCCAAACATATTCTTTCGTTTTTTCATATTCTGTCAATGGGGGACCATTGGCATTAGGTGCCAAACACATTCTTTCGTTTTTTCATATTCTGCCAATGGGAGACCATTAGCATTAGGTGCCAAACACATTCTTTCGTTTTTTCATATTCTGCCAATGGGAGACCATTAGCATTAGGTGCCAAACACATTCTTTCGTTTTTTCATATTCTGCCAATGGGGGACCATTGGCATTAGGTGCCAAACATATTCTTTCGTTTTTTCATATTCTGCCAATGGGGGACCATTGGCATTAGGTGCCAAACACATTCTTTCGTTTTTTCATATTCTGCCAATGGGGGACCATTGGCATTAGGTGGCAAACACATTCTTTCGTTTTTTCATATTCTGCCAATTGGGGACCATTGGCATTAGGTGCCAAACACATTCTTTCGTTTTTTCATATTCTGCCAATGGGGGACCATTGGCATTAGGTGCCAAACACATTCTTTCGTTTTTTCATATTCTGCCAATGGGAGACCATTAGCATTAGGTGCCAAACACATTCTTTCGTTTTTTCATATTCTGCCAATGGGGGACCATTGGCACTAAGTGCCAAACACATTCTTTCGTTTTTTCATATTCTGCCAATGGGGGACCATTGGCATTAGGTGCCAAACACATTCTTTCGTTTTTTCATATTCTGCCAATGGGGGACCATTGGAATTAGGTGCCAAACGCATTCTTTCGTTTTTTCATATTCTGCCAATGGGGGACCATTGGCATTAGGTGCCAAACACATTCTTTTGTTTTTTCATATTCTGCCAATGGGGGACCATTGGCATTAGGTGCCAAACACATTTTTCGTTTTTTCATATTCTGCCAATGGGGGACCATTGGCATTAGGTGCCAAACGCATTCTTTCGTTTTTTCATATTCTGCCAATGGGGGACCATTGGCATTAGGTGCCAAACACATTCTTTCGTTTTTTCATATTCTGCCAATGGGGGACCATTGGCATTAGGTGCCAAACACATTCTTTCGTTTTTTCATATTCTGCCAATGGGTGACCATTGGCATTAGGTGAAAAACGCATTAATTCGTTTTTTCATATTCTGCCAATGGGGGACCATTGGCATTAGGTGCCAAACACATTCTTTCGTTTTTTCATATTCTGCCAATGGGGGACCATTGGCATTAGGTGCCAAACACATTTTTGGTTTTTTCATATTCTGCCAATGGGGGACCATTGGCATTAGGTGCCAAACACATTCTTTCGTTTTTTCATATTCTGCCAATGGGGGACCATTGGCATTAGGTGCCAAACACATTCTTTCGTTTTTTCATATTCTGCCAATGGGGACCATTGGCATTAGGTGCCAAACACATTTTTTTTTTTTTCATATTCTGCCAATGGGGGACCATTGGCATTAGGTGCCAAACACATTCTTTCGTTTTTTCATATTCTGCCAATGGGGGACCATTGGCATTAGGTGCCAAACACATTCTTTCGTTTTTTCATATTCTGCCAATGGGGGACCATTGGCATTAGGTGCCAAACACATTCTTTCGTTTTTTCATATTCTGCCAATGGGGGACCATTGGCATTAGGTGCCAAACACATTCTTTCGTCTTTTCATATTCTGAAAATGGGGGACCATTGGCATTAGGTGCCAAACGCATTCTTTCGTTTGTTCATATTCTGCCAATGGGGGACCATTGGCATTAGGTGCCAAACACATTCTTTCGTTTTTTCATATTCTGCCAATGGGGGACCATTGGCATTAGGTGCAAAACACATTCTTTCGTCTTTTCATATTCTGCCAATGGGGGACCATTGGCATTAGGTGCCAAACGCATTCTTTCGTTTGTTCATATTCTGCCAATGGGGGACCATTGGCATTAGGTGCCAAACACATTTTTGGTTTTTTCATATTCTGCCAATGGGGGACTATTGGCATTAGGTGCCAAACACATTCTTTCGTTTTTTCATATTCTGCCAATGGGGGACCATTGGCATTAGGTGCCAAACACATTCTTTCGTTTTTTCATATTCTGCCAATGGGGGACCATTGGCATTAGGTGCCAAACACATTCTTTCGTCTTTTCATATTCTGCCAATGGTCCCCCATTGGCATTAAGTGCCAAACGCATTCTATCGTTTTTTCATATTCTGCCAATGGGGGACCATTGGCATTAGGTGCCAAACACATTTTTGGTTTTTTCATATTCTGCCAATGGGGGACTATTGGCATTAGGTGCCAAACACATTCTTTCGTTTTTTCATATTCTGCCAATGGGGGACCATTGGCATTAGGTGCCAAACACATTCTTTCGTTTTTTCATATTCTGCCAATGGGGGACCATTGGCATTAGGTGCCAAACACATTCTTTCGTCTTTTCATATTCTGCCAATGGGGGACCATTGGCATTAGGTGCCAAACGCATTCGTTCGTTTGTTCATATTCTGCCAATGGGGGACCATTGGCATTAGGTGCCAAACACATTCTTTCGTCTTTTCATATTCTGCCAATGGGGGACCATTGGCATTAGGTGCCAAACACATTCTTTCGTTTTTTCATATTCTGCCAATGGTCCCCCATTGGCATTAAGTGCCAAACGCATTCTTTCGTTTTTTCATATTCTGCCAATGGGGGACCATTGGCATTAGGTGCCAAACACATTCTTTCGTTTTTTCATATTGTGCCAATGGGGGACCATTGGCATTAGGTGCCAAACACATTCTTTAGTTTTTTCATATTCTGCCAATGGGGGACCATTGGCATTAGGTGCCAAACACATTCTTTCGTTTTTTCATATTCTGCCAATGGGGGACCATTGGCATTAGGTGCCAAACACATTCTTTCGTTTTTTAATATTCTGCCAATGGGGGACCATTGGCATTAGGTGCCAAACACATTCTTTCGTTTTTTCATATTCTGCCAATGGGGGACCATTGGCATTAGGTGCCAAACACATTCTTTCGTTTGTTCATATTCTGCCAATGGGGGACCATTGGCATTAGGTGCTAAACACATTTTTGGTTTTTTCATATTCTGCCAATGGGGGACCATTGGCATTAGGTGCCAAACACATTCTTTCGTTTTTTCATATTCTGCCAATGGGGGACCATTGGCATTAGGTGCCAAACAAATTCTTTCGTTTTTTCATATTCTGCCAATGGGGGACCATTGGCATTAGGTGCCAAACACATTCTTTCGTTTTTTCATATTCTGCCAATGGGGGACCATTGGCATTAGGTGCCAAACACATTCTTTCGTTTTTTCATATTCTGCCAATGGGGGACCATTGGCATTAGGTGCCAAACACATTCTTTCGTTTTTTCATATTCTGCCAATGGGAGACCATTGGAATTAGGTGCCAAACACATTCTTTCGTTTTTTCATATTCTGCCAATGGGGGACCATTGGCATTAGGTGCCAAACACATTCTTTCATTTTTTCATATTCTGCCAATGGGGGACCATTGGAATTAGGTGCCAAACGCATTCTTTCGTTTTTTCATATTCTGCCAATGGGGGACCATTGGCATTAGGTGCCAAACACATTCTTTCGTTTTTTCATATTCTGCCAATGGGGGACCATTGGCATTAGGTGCCAAACACATTTTTGGTTTTTTCATATTCTGCCAATGGGGGACCATTGGCATTAGGTGCCAAACACATTCTTTCGATTTTTAATAGTCTGCCAATGGGGGACCATTGGCATTAGGTGCCAAACACATTCTTTCGTTTTTTCATATTCTGCCAATGGGGGACCATTGGCATTAGGTGCCAAACACATTCTTTCGTTTGTTCATATTCTGCCAATGGAGGACCATTGGCATTAGGTGCCAAACACATTCTTTCGTTTTTTCATATTCTGCCAATGGGGGACCATTGGCATTAGGTGCCAAACACATTCTTTCGTTTTTTCATATTTTGCCAATAGGGGACCATTGGCATTAGGTGCCAAACACATTTTTGGTTTTTTCATATTCTGCCAATGGGGGACCATTGGCATTAGGTGCCAAACACATTCTTTCGTTTTTTCATATTCTGCCAATGGGGGACCATTGGCATTAGGTGCCAAACACATTCTTTCGTTTTTTCATATTCTGCCAATATGGGACCATTGGCATTAGGTGCCAAACACATTCTTTCGTTTTTTCATATTCTGCCAATGGTCCCCCATTGGCATTAAGTGCCAAACGCATTCTTTCGTTTGTTCATATTCTGCCAATGGGGGACCATTGGCATTAGGTGCCAAACACATTCTTTCGTTTTTTCATATTCTGCCAATGGGGGACCATTGGAATTAGGTGCCAAACGCATTCTTTCGTTTTTTCATATTCTGCCAATGGGGGACCATTGGCATTAGGTGCCAAACACATTCTTTCATTTTTTCATATTCTGCCAATGGGGGACCATTGGAATTAGGTGCCAAACGCATTCTTTCGTTTTTTCATATTCTGCCAATGGGGGACCATTGGCATTAGGTGCCAAACACATTCTTTCGTTTTTTCATATTCTGCCAATGGGGGACCATTGGCATTAGGTGCCAAACACATTCTTTCGTTTTTTCATATTCTGCCAATGGGGGACCATTGGCATTAGGTGCCAAACACATTCTTTCGTTTTTTCATATTCTGCCAATGGGGGACCATTGGAATTAGGTGCCAAACGCATTCTTTCGTTTTTTCATATTCTGCCAATGGGGGACCATTGGCATTAGGTGCCAAACACATTCTTTCATTTTTTCATATTCTGCCAATGGGGGACCATTGGAATTAGGTGCCAAACGCATTCTTTCGTTTTTTCATATTCTGCCAATGGGGGACCATTGGCATTAGGTGCCAAACACATTCTTTCGTTTTTTCATATTCTGCCAATTGGGGACCATTGGCATTAGGTGCCAAACACATTCTTTCGTTTTTTCATATTCTGCCAATGGGGGACCATTGGAATTAGGTGCCAAACGCATTCTTTCGTTTTTTCATATTCTGCCAATGGGGGACCATTGGCATTAGGTGCCAAACACATTCTTTCATTTTTTCATATTCTGCCAATGGGGGACCATTGGAATTAGGTGCCAAACGCATTCTTTCGTTTTTTCATATTCTGCCAATGGGGGACCATTGGCATTAGGTGCCAAACACATTCTTTCGTTTTTTCATATTCTGCCAATGGGGGACCATTGGCATTAGGTGCCAAACACATTTTTGGTTTTTTCATATTCTGCCAATGGGGGACCATTGGCATTAGGTGCCAAACACATTCTTTCGTTTTTTCATATTCTGCCAATGGGGGACCATTGGCATTAGGTGCCAAACACATTCTTTCGTTTTTTAATATTCTGCCAATGGGGGACCATTGGCATTAGGTGCCAAACACATTCTTTTGTTTTTTCATATTCTGCCAATGGGGGACCATTGGCATTAGGTGCCAAACACATTCTTTCGTTTGTTCATATTCTGCCAATGGGGGACCATTGGCATTAGGTGCTAAACACATTTTTGGTTTTTTCATATTCTGCCAATGGGGGACCATTGGCATTAGGTGCCAAACACATTCTTTCGTTTTTTCATATTCTGCCAATGGGGGACCATTGGCATTAGGTGCCAAACACATTCTTTCGTCTTTTCATATTCTGCCAATGGGGGGCCATTGGCATTAGGTGCCAAACACATTCTTTCGTTTTTTCATATTCTGCCAATGGTCCCCCATTGGCATTAAGTGCCAAACGCATTCTTTCGTTTGTTCATATTCTGCCAATGGGGGACCATTGGCATTAGGTGCCAAACACATTCTTTCGTTTTTTCATATTCTGCCAATGGGGGACCATTGGCATTAGGTGCCAAACACATTCTTTCGTTTTTTCATATTCTGCCAATGGGGGACCATTGGCATTAGGTGCCAAACGCATTCTTTCGTTTTTTCATATTCTGCCAATGGGGGACCATTGGCATTAGGTGCCAAACACATTCTTTCGTCTTTTCATATTCTGCCAATGGGGGACCATTGGCATTAGGTGCCAAACACATTCTTTCGTTTTTTCATATTCTGCCAATGGGGGACCATTGGCATTAGGTGCCAAACGCATTCTTTCGTTTTTTCATATTCTGCCAATGGGGGACCATTGGCATTAGGTGCCAAACACATTCTTTCGTCTTTTCATATTCTGCCAATGGGGGACCATTGGCATTAGGTGCCAAACACATTCTTTCGTTTTTTCATATTCTGCCAATGGGGGACCATTGGCATTAGGTGCCAAACACATTCTTTCGTTTTTTCATATTCTGCCAATGGGGGACCATTGGCATTAGGTGCCAAACGCATTCTTTCGTTTTTTCATATTCTGCCAATGGGGGACCATTGGCATTAGGTGCCAAACACATTCTTTCGTTTTTTCATATTCTGCCAATGGGGGACCATTGGCATTAGGTGCCAAACACATTCTTTCGTTTGTTCATATTCTGCCAATAGGGGACCATTGGCATTAGGTGCTAAACACATTTTTGGTTTTTTCATATTCTGCCAATGGGGGACCATTAGCATTAGGTGCCAAACACATTCTTTCGTGTTTTCATATTCTGCCAATGGGGGACCATTGGCATTAGGTGCCAAACACATTCTTTCGTCTTTTCATATTCTGCCAATGGGGGACCATTGGCATTAGGTGCCAAACACATTCTTTCGTTTTTTCATATTCTGCCAATTATCCCCCATTGGCATTAAGTGCCAAACGCATTCTTTCGTTTGTTCATATTCTGCCAATGGGGGACCATTGGCATTAGGTGCCAAACACATTCTTTCGTCTTTTCATATTCTGCCAATGGGGGACCATTGGCATTAGGTGCCAAACACATTCTTTCGTTTTTTCATATTCTGCCAATGGGGGACCATTGGCATTAGGTGCCAAACGCATTCTTTCGTTTTTTCATATTCTGCCAATGGGGGACCATTGGCATTAGGTGCCAAACACATTCTTTCGTTTTTTCATATTCTGCCAATGGGGGACCATTGGCATTAGGTGCCAAACACATTTTTGGTTTTTTCATATTCTGCCAATGGGGAACCATTGGCATTAGGTGCCAAACACATTCTTTCGTTTTTTCATATTCTGCCAATGGGGGACCATTGGCATTAGGTGCCAAACACATTCTTTCGTTTTTTAATATTCTGCCAATGGGGGACCATTGGCATTAGGTGCCAAACACATTCTTTCGTTTTTTCATATTCTGCCAATGGGGGACCATTGGCATTAGGTGCCAAACACATTCTTTCGTTTTTTCATATTCTGCCAATGGGGGACCATTGGCATTAGGTGCCAAACGCATTCTTTCGTTTTTTCATATTCTGCCAATGGGGGACCATTGGCATTAGGTGCCAAACACATTCTTTCGTCTTTTCATATTCTGCCAATGGGGGACCATTGGCATTAGGTGCCAAACACATTCTTTCGTTTTTTCATATTCTGCCAATGGGGGACCATTGGCATTAGGTGCCAAACACATTCTTTCGTTTTTTCATATTCTGCCAATGGGGGACCATTGGCATTAGGTGCCAAACGCATTCTTTCGTTTTTTCATATTCTGCCAATGGGGGACCATTGGCATTAGGTGCCAAACACATTCTTTCGTTTTTTCATATTCTGCCAATGGGGGACCATTGGCATTAGGTGCCAAACACATTCTTTCGTTTGTTCATATTCTGCCAATAGGGGACCATTGGCATTAGGTGCTAAACACATTTTTGGTTTTTTCATATTCTGCCAATGGGGGACCATTAGCATTAGGTGCCAAACGCATTCTTTCGTTTTTTCATATTCTGCCAATGGGGGACCATTGGCATTAGGTGCCGAACACATTCTTTCGTCTTTTCATATTCTGCCAATGGGGGACCATTGGCATTAGGTGCCAAACACATTCTTTCGTTTTTTCGTATTCTGCCAATTATCCCCCATTGGCATTAAGTGCCAAACGCATTCTTTCGTTTGTTCATATTCTGCCAATGGGGGACCATTGGCATTAGGTGCCAAACACATTCTTTCGTCTTTTCATATTCTGCCAATGGGGGACCATTGGCATTAGGTGCCAAACACATTCTTTCGTTTTTTCATATTCTGCCAATGGGGGACCATTGGCATTAGGTGCCAAACACATTCTTTCGTTTTTTCATATTCTGCCAATGGGGGACCATTGGCATTAGGTGCCAAACGCATTCTTTCGTTTTTTCATATTCTGCCAATGGGGGACCATTGGCATTAGGTGCCAAACGCATTCTTTCGTTTTTTCATATTCAGCCAATGGGCGACCATTGGTATTAGGTGCCAAACACATTCTTTCGTTTTTTCATATTCTGCCAATGGTCCCCCATTGGCATTAGGTGCCAAACACATTCTTTAGTTTTTTCATATTCTGCCAATGGGGGACCATTGGCATTAGGTGCCAAACGCATTCTTTCGTTTTTTCATATTCTGCCAATGGGGGACCATTGGCATTAGGTGCCAAACACATTCTTTCGTTTTTTCATATTCTGCCAATGGGGGACCATTGGCACTAAGTGCCAAACGCATTCTTTCGTTTTTTCATATTCTGCCAATGGGGGACCATTGGCATTAGGTGCCAAACATATTCTTTCGTTTTTTCATATTCTGCCAATGGGGGACCATTGGCATTAGGTGCCGAACACATTCTTTCGTTTTTTCATATTCTGCCAATGGGGGACCATTGGCATTAGGTGCCAAACACATTCTTTCGTTTTTTCATATTCTGCCAATGGGGGACCATTGGCATTAGGTGCCAAACACATTCTTTCGTTTTTTCATATTCTGCCAATGGGGGACCATTGGCATTAGGTGCCAAACACATTCTTTCGTTTTTTCATATTCTGCCAATGGGGGACCATTGGCATTAGGTGCCAAACACATTCTTTCGTTTTTTCATATTCTGCCAATGGGGGACCATTGGCATTAGGTGCCAAACACATTCTTTCGTTTTTTCATATTCTGCCAATGGGGGACCATTGGCATTAGGTGCCAAACACATTCTTTGGTTTTTTCATATTCTGCCAATGGGGGACCAGTGGCATTAGATGCCAAACACATTCTTTCGTTTTTTCATATTCTGCCAATGGGGAACCATTGGCATTAGGTGCCAAACACATTCTTTCGTTTTTTCATATTCTGCCAATGGGGGACCATTGGCATTAGGTGCCAAACACATTCTTTCGTTTTTTCATATTCTGCCAATGGGGGACCATTGGCATTAGGTGCCAAACACATTCTTTCGTTTTTTCATATTCTGCCAATGGGGAGCCATTGGCATTAGGTGCCAAACACATTCTTTCGTTTTTTCATATTCTGCCAATGGGGGACCATTGGCATTAGGTGCCAAACACATTCTTTCGTTTTTTCATATTCTGCCAATGGGGGACCATTGGCATTAGGTGCCAAACACATTCTTTCGTTTTTTCATATTCTGCCAATGGGGGACCATTGGCATTAGGTGGCAAACACATTCTTTCGTCTTTTCATATTCTGCCAATGGGGGACCATTGGCATTAGGTGCCAAACACATTCTTTCGTTTGTTCATATTCTGCCAATGGGGGACCATTGGCATTAGGTGCCAAACACATTCTTTCGTTTTTTCATATTCTGCCAATGGGGGACCATTGGTATAAGGTGCCAAACACATTCTTACGTTTTTTCATATTCTGCCAATGGGGGACCATTGGCATTAGGTGCCAAACACATTCTTTCGTTTTTTCATATTCTGCCAATGGGGGACCATTGGCATTAGGTGCCAAACACATTCTTTCGTTTTTTCATATTCTGCAAATGGGGGACCATTGGCATTAGGTGCCAAACACATTCTTTCGTTTTTTCATATTCTGCCAATGGGGGACAATTGGCATTAGGTGCCAAACACATTCTTTCGTTTTTTCATATTCTGCCAATGGGGAGCCATTGGCATTAGGTGCCAAACACATTCTTTCGTTTTTTCATATTCTGCCAATGGGGGACCATTGGCATTAGGTGCCAAACACATTCTTTCGTTTTTTCATATTCTGCCAATGGGGGACCATTGGCATTAGGTGCCAAACACATTCTTTCGTTTTTTCATATTCCGCCAATGGGGGACCATTGGCATTAGGTGCCAAACACATTCTTTCGTCTTTTCATATTCTGCCAATGGGTGACCATTGGCATTAGGTGCCAAACACATTCTTTCGTTTTTTCATATTCTGCCAATGGGGGACCATTGGCATTTGGTGCAAAACACATTCTTTCGTTTTTTCATATTCTGCCAATGGGAGACCATTGGCATTAGGTGCCAAACACATTCTTTCGTTTTTTCATATTCTGCCAATGGGGGACCATTGGCATTAGGTGCCAAACACATTCTATCGTCTTTTCATATTCTGCCAATGGGGGACCATTGGCATTAGGTGCCAAACACATTCTTTCGTTTTTTCATATTCTGCCAATGGGGGACCATTGGCATTAGGTGCCAAACACATTCTTTCGTTTTTTCATATTCTGCCAATGGGGGACCAATGGCATTAGGTGCCAAACACATTCTTTCGTCTTTTCATATTCTGCCAATGGGGGACCATTGGCATTTGGTGCCAAACATATTCTTTCGTTTTTTCATATTCTGCCAATGGTCCCCCATTGGCATTAGGTGCCAAACACATTCTTTCGTTTTTTCATATTCTGCCAATGGAGGACCATTGGCATTAGGTGCCAAACACATTCTTTCGTTTTTTCATATTCTGCCAATGGGGGACCATTGGCATTAGGTGCCAAACACATTCTTTCGTTTTTTCATATTCTGCCAATGGGGGACCATTGGCATTAGGTGCCAAACACATTCTTTCGTTTTTTCATATTCTGCCAATGGGGGACCATTGGCATTAGGTGCCAAACACATTCTTTCGTTTTCTCATATTCTGCCAATGGGGGACCATTGGCATTAGGTGCCAAACACATTCTTTCGTTTTTTCATATTCTGCCAATGGGGGACCATTGGCATTAGGTGCCAAACACATTCTTTCGTTTTTTCATATTCTGCCAATGGGGGACCATTGGCATTAGGTGCCAAACACATTCTTTCGTCTTTTCATATTCTGCCAATGGGGGACCATTGGCATTAGGTGCCAAACACATTCTTTCGTCTTTTCATATTCTGCCAATGGGGGACCATTGGCATTAGGTGCCAAACACATTCTTTCGTTTTTTCATATTCTGCCAATGGGGGACCATTGGCATTAGGTGCCAAACGCATTCTTTCGTTTTTTCATATTCTGCCAATGGGGGACCATTGGCATTAGGTGCCAAACACATTCCTTCGTTTTTTCATATTCTGCCAATGGGGGCCCATTGGCATTAGGTGCCAAACACATTCTTTCGTTTTTTCATATTCTGCCAATGGGGGACCATTGGCATTAGGTGCCAAACGCATTCTTTCGTTTTTTCATATTCTGCGAATGGGGGACCATTGGCATTAGGTGCCAAACACATTCTTTCGTTTTTTCATATTCTCCCAATGGGGGACCATTGGCATTAGGTGCCAAACAGATTCTTTCGTTTTTTCATATTCTGCCAATGGGGGACCATTGGCATTAGGTGCCAAACACATTCTTTCGTCTTTTCATATTCTGCCAATGGGGGACCATTGGCATTAGGTGCCAAACACATTCTTTCGTTTTTTCATATTCTGCCAATGGGGGACCATTGGCATTAGGTGCCAAACACATTCTTTCGTTTTTTCATATTCTGCCAATGGGGGACCATTGGCATTAGGTGCCAAACACATTCTTTCGTTTTTTCATATTCTGCCAATGGGGACCATTGGCATTAGGTGCCAAACACATTCTTTCGTTTTTTCATATTCTGCCAATGGGGGACCATTGGCATTAGGTGCCAAACACATTCTTTCGTTTTTTCATATTCTGCCAATGGGGGACCATTGGCATTAGGTGCCAAACACATTCTTACGTTTTTTCATATTCTGCCAATGGGGAGCCATTGGCATTAGGTGCCAAACACATTCTTTCGTTTTTTCATATTCTGCCGATGGGGGACCATTGGCATTAGGTGCCAAACACATTCTTTCGTTTTTTCATATTCTGCCAATGGGGGACCATTGGCATTAGGTGCCAAACACATTCTTTCGTCTTTTCATATTCTGCCAATGGGGGACCATTGGCATTAGGTGCCAAACACATTCTTTCGTTTTTTCATATTCTGCCAATGGGGGACCATTGGCATTAGGTGCCAAACACATTCTTTCGTTTTTTCATATTCTGCCAATGGGGGACCATTGGCATTAGGTGCCAAACACATTCTTTCGTCTTTTCATATTCTGCCAATGGGGGACCATTGGCATTTGGTGCCAAACATATTCTTTCGTTTTTTCATATTCTGCCAATGGGGGACCATTGGCATTAGGTGCCAAACACATTCTTTCGTTTTTTCATATTCTGCCAATGGGGGACCATTGGCATTAGGTGCCAAACACATTCTTTCGTTTTTTCATATTCTGCCAATGGGGGACCATTGGCATTAGGTGCCAAACACATTCTTTCGTTTTTTCATATTCTGCCGATTGGGGACCATTGGCATTAGGTGCCAAACACATTCTGTTGTTTTTTCATATTCTGCCAATGGGGGACCATTGGCATTAGGTGCCAAACACATTCTTTCGTTCTTTCATATTCTGCCAATGGGGGACTATTGGCATTAGGTGCCAAACGCATTCTTTCGTTTTTTCATATTCTGCCGATTGGGGACCATTGGCATTAGGTGCCAAACACTTTCTTTCGTTTTTTCATATTCTGCCAATGGGGGACCATTGGCATTAGGTGCCAAACACATTCTTTCGTTTTTTCATATTCTGCCAATGGAGGACCATTGGCATTAGGTGCCAAACACATTCTTTCGTTTTTTCATATTCTGCCAATGGGGGACCATTGGCATTAGGTGCCAAACACATTCTTTCGTTTTTTCATGTTCTGCCAATGGGGGACCATTGGCATTAGGTGCCAAACACATTCTTTCGTTTTTTCATATTCTGCCAATGGGGGACCATTGGCATTAGGTGCCAAACACATTCTTTCGTCTTTTCATATTCTGCCAATGGGGGACCATTGGCATTTGGTGCCAAACATATTCTTTCGTTTTTTCATATTCTGCCAATGGGGGACCATTGGCATTAGGTGCCAAACACATTCTTTCGTTTTTTCATATTCTGCCAATGGAGGACCATTGGCATTAGGTGCCAAACACATTCTTTCGTTTTTTCATATTCTGCCAATGGAGGACCATTGGCATTAGGTGCCAAACACATTCTTTCGTTTTTTCATATTCTGCCAATGGAGGACCATTGGCATTAGGTGCCAAACACATTCTTTCGACTTTTCATATTCTGCCAATGGGGGACCATTGGCATTTGGTGCCAAACATATTCTTTCGTTTTTTCATATTCTGCCAATGGGGGACCATTGGCATTAGGTGCCAAACACATTCTTTCGTTTTTTCATATTCTGCCAATGGGGGACCATTGGCATTAGGTGAAAAACACATTCTTTCGTTTTTTCATATTCTGCCAATGGAGGACCATTGGCATTAGGTGCCAAACACATTCTTTCGTTTTTTCATATTCTGCCAATGGGGGACCATTGGCATTAGGTGCCAAAAACATTCTTTCGGTTTTTCATATTCTGCCAATGGGGGACCATTGGCATTAGCTGCCAAACACATTCTTTCGTTTTTTCATATTTTGCCAATGGGGGACCATTGGCATTAGGTGCCAAACACATTCTTTCGTTTTTTCATATTCTGCCAATGGGGGACCATTTTCACTAGGTGCCAAACACATTCTTTCGTTTTTTCATATTCTGCCAATGGGGGACCATTGGCATTAAGTCCCAAACACATTCTTTCGTTTTTTCATATTCTGCCAATGGGGGACCATTGGCATTAGGTGCCAAACACATTCTTTTGTTTTTTCATATTCTGCCAATGGGGGACCATTGGCATTAGGTGCCAAACACATTCTTTCGTTTTTTCATATTCTGCCAATGGGGGACCATTGGCATTAGGTGCCAAACACATTCTTTTGTTTTTTCATATTCTGCCAATGGGGGACCATTGGCATTAAGTCCCAAACACATTCTTTCGTTTTTTCATATTCTGCCAATGGGGGACCATTGGCATTAGGTGCCAAACACATTCTTTTGTTTTTTCATATTCTGCCAATGGGGGACCATTGGCATTAGGTGCCAAACACATTCTTTCGTTTTTTCATATTCTGCCAATGGCGGACCATTGGCACTAGGTGCCAAACACATTCTTTCGTTTTTTCATATTCTGCCAATGGGGGACCATTGGCATTAGGTGCCAAACACATTCTTTCGTTTTTTCATATTCTGCCAATGGGGGACCATTGGCATTAGGTGCCAAACACATTCTTTCGTTTTTTCATATTCTGCCAATGGTCCCCCATTGGCATTAGTTGCCAAACACAATCTTTCGTTTTTTCACATTCTGCCAATGGGGGACCATTGGCACTAGGTGCCAAACACATTCTTTCGTTTTTTCATATTCTGCCAATGGGGGACCATTGGCATTAGGTACCAAACACATTCTTTCGTTTTTTCATATTCTGCCAATGGGGGACCATTGGCATTAGGTGCCAAACACATTCTTTCGTTTTTTCATATTCTGCCAATGGGGGACCATTGGCATTAGGTGCCAAACACATTCTTTCGTTTTTTCATATTCTGCCAATGGGGGACCATTGGCATTAGGTGAAAAACACATTCTTTCGTTTTTTCATATTCTGCCAATGGAGGACCATTGGCATTAGGTGCCAAACACATTCTTTCGTTTTTTCATATTCTGCCAATGGGGGACCATTGGCATTAGGTGCCAAACACATTCCTTCGTGTTTTCATATTCTGCCAATGGGGGACCATTGGCATTAGGTGCCAAACACATTCTTTCGTTTTTTCATATTCTGCCAATGGGGGACCATTGGCATTAGGTGCCAAACACATTCTTTCGTTTTTTCATATTCTGCCAATGGGGGACCATTTTCACTAGGTGCCAAACACATTCTTTCGTTTTTTTATATTCTGCCAATGGGGGACCATTGGCATTAGGTCCCAAACACATTCTTTCGTTTTTTCATATTCTGCCAATGGGGGACCATTGGCATTAGGTGCCAAACACATTCTTTCGTTTTTTCATATTCTGCCAATGGTCCCACATTGGCATTAGGTGCCAAACACATTCTTTCGTCTTTTCATATTCTGCCAATGGGGGACCATTGGCATTAGGTGCCAAACACATTCTTTCGTTTTTTCATATTCTGCCAATGGGGGACCATTGGCATTAGGTACCAAACACATTCTTTCGTTTTTTCATATTCTGCCAATGGGGGACCATTGGCATTAGGTGCCAAAAACATTCTTTCGATTTTTCATATTCTGCCAATGGGGGACCATTGGCATTAGGTGCCAAACACATTCTTTCGATTTTTCATATTCTGCCAATGGGGGACCATTGGCATTAGGTGCCAAACACATTCTTTCGTTTTTTCATATTCTGCCAATGGGGGACCATTTTCACTAGGTGCCAAACACATTCTTTCGTTTTTTCATATTCTGCCAATGGGGGACCATTGGCATTAGGTGCCAAACACATTCTTTCGTTTTTTCATATTCTGCCAATGGGGGACCATTGGCATTAGGTGCCAAACACATTCTTTCGTTTTTTCATATTCTGCCAATGGTCCCCCATTGGCATTAGGTGCCAAACACATTCTTTCGTTTTTTCATATTCTGCCAATGGTCCCCCATTGGCATTAGGTGCCAAACACATTATTTCGTTTTTTCATATTCTGCCAATGGGGGACCATTGGCATTAGGTGCCAAACACATTCCTTCGTGTTTTCATATTCTGCCAATGGAGGACCATTGGCATTAGGTGCCAAACACATTCTTTGGTTTTTTCATATTCTGCCAATGGGGGACCATTGGCATTAAGTGCTAAACACATTCTTTCGTTTTTTCATATTGTGCCAATGGGGGACCATTGGCATTAGGTGCCAAACACATTCTTTTGTTTTTTCATATTCTGCCAATGGGGGACCATTGGCATTAGGTGCCAAACACATTCTTTCGTTTTTTCATATTCTGCCAATGGGGGACCATTGGCATTAGGTGCCAAACACAATCTTTCGTTTTTTCATATTCTGCCAATGGGGGACCTTTGGCACTACGTGCCAAACACATTCTTTCGTTTTTTCATATTCTGCCAATGGGGGACCATTGGCATTAGCTGCCAAACACATTCTGTCGTTTTTTCATATTCTGCCAATGGGGGACCATTGGCATTAGGTGCCAAGCACATTCTGTCGTTTTTTCATATTCTGCCAATGGGGGACCATTGGCATTAGGTGCCAAACACATTCCTTCGTGTTTTCATATTCTGCCAATGGGGGACCATTGGCATTAGGTGCCAAACACATTCTTTCGTTTTTTCATATTCTGCCAATGGGGGACCATTGGCATTAGGTGCCAAACACATTCTTTCGTTTTTTCATATTCTGCCAATGGGGGACCATTTTCACTAGGTGCCAAACACATTCTTTCGTTTTTTCATATTCTGCCAATGGGGGACCATTGGCATTAGGTGCCAAACACATTCTTTCGTTTTTTCATATTCTGCCAATGGGGGACCATTTTCACTAGGTGCCAAACACACTCTTTCGTTTTTTCATATTCTGCCAATGGGGGACCATTGGCATTAGGTCCCAAACACATTCTTTCGTTTTTTCATATTCTGCCAATGGTCCCACATTGGCATTAGGTGCCAAACACATTCTTTCGTCTTTTCATATTCTGCCAATGGGGGACCATTGGCATTAGGTGCCAAACACATTCTTTCGTTTTTTCATATTCTGCCAATGGGGGACCATTGGCATTAGGTACCAAACACATTCTTTCGTTTTTTCATATTCTGCCAATGGGGGACCATTGGCATTAGGTGCCAAACACAATCTTTCGTTTTTTCATATTCTGCCAATGGGGGACCATTGGCATTAGGTGCCAAACACATTCTTTCGTCTTTTCATATTCTGCCAATGGGGGACCATTGGCATTAGGTGCCAAACACATTCTTTCGTTTTTTCATATTCTGCCAATGGTCCCCCATTGGCATTAAGTGCCAAACGCATTCTTTCGTTTGTTCATATTCTGCCAATGGGGGACCATTGGCATTAGGTGCCAAACACATTCTTTCGTTTTTTCATATTCTGCCAATGGTCCCCCATTGGCATTAAGTGCCAAACGCATTCTTTCGTTTGTTCATATTCTGCCAATGGGGGACCATTGGCATTAGGTGCCAAACACATTCTTTCGTTTTTTCATATTCTGCCAATGGGGGACCATTGGCATTAGGTGCCAAACACATTCTTTCGTTTTTTCATATTCTGCCAATGGGGGACCATTGGCATTAGGTGCCAAACACATTCTTTCGTTTTTTCATATTCTGCCAATGGAGGACCATTGGCATTAGGTGCCAAACACATTCTTTCGTTTTTTTATATTCTGCCAATGGGGGACCATTGGCATTAGGTGCCAAAAACATTCTTTCGATTTTTCATATTCTGCCAATGGGGGACCATTGGCATTAGGTGCCAAACACATTCTTTCGTTTTTTCATATTCTGCCAATGGGGGACCATTGGCATTAGGTGCCAAACACATTCTTTCGTTTTTTCATATTCAGCCAATGGGGGACCATTGGTATTAGGTGCCAAACACATTCTTTCGTTTTTTCATATTCTGCCAATGGGGGACCATTGGCATTAGGTGCCAAACACATTCTTTCGTTTTTTCATATTCTGCCAATGGGGGACCATTGGCATTAGGTGCCAAACACATTCTTTCGTTTTTTCATATTCTGCCAATGGAGGACCATTGGCGTTAGGTGCCAAACACATTCTTTCGTTTTTTCATATTCTGCCAATGGGGGACCATTGGCATTAGGTGTCAAACACATTCTTTCGTTTTTTCATATTCTGCCAATGGGGGACCATTGGCATTAGGTGTCAAACACATTCTTTCGTTTTTTTATATTCTGCCAATGGGGGACCATTGGCATTAGGTGCCAAACACATTCTTTCGTTTTTTCATATTCTGCCAATGGGGGACCATTGGCATTAAGTGCTAAACACATTCTTTCGTTTTTTCATATTGTGCCAATGGGGGACCATTGGCATTAGGTGCCAAACACATTCTTTTGTTTTTTCATATTCTGCCAATGGGGGACCATTGGCATTAGGTGCCAAACACATTCTTTCGTTTTTTCATATTCTGCCAATGGCGGACCATTGGCATTAGGTGCCAAACACATTCTTTCGTTTTTTAATATTCTGCCAATGGTCCCCCATTGGCATTAGGTGCCAAACACAATCTTTCGTTTTTTCATATTCTGCCAATGGGGGACCTTTGGCACTACGTGCCAAACACATTCTTTCGTTTTTTCATATTCTGCCAATGGGGGACCATTGGCATTAGCTGCCAAACACATTCTGTCGTTTTTTCATATTCTGCCAATGGGGGACCATTGGCATTAGGTGCCAAACACATTCTGTCGTTTTTTCATATTCTGCCAATGGGGGACCATTGGCATTAGGTGCCAAACACATTCCTTCGTGTTTTCATATTCTGCCAATGGGGGACCATTGGCATTAGGTGCCAAACAAATTCTTTCGTTTTTTCATATTCTGCCAATGGGTGACCATTGGCATTAGGTCCCAAACACATTCTTTCGTTTTTTCATATTCTGCCAATGGGGGACCATTGGCATTAGGTGCCAAACACATTCTTTTGTTTTTTCATATTCTGCCAATGGGGGACCATTGGCATTAGGTGCCAAACACATTCTGTCGTTTTTTCATATTCTGCCAATGGCGGACCATTGGCATTAGGTGCCAAACACATTCTTTCGTTTTTTCATATTCTGCCAATGGTCCCCCATTGGCATTAGGTGCCAAACACAATCTTTCGTTTTTTCATATTCTGCCAATGGGGGACCATTGGCACTAGGTGCCAAACACATTCTTTCGTTTTTTCATATTCTGCCAATGGGGGACCATTGGCATTAGCTGCCAAACACATTCTGTCGTTTTTTCATATTCTGCCAATGGGGGACCATTGGCATTAGGTGCCAAAAACATTCTTTCGATTTTTCATATTCTGCCAATGGGGGACCATTGGCACTAGGTGCCAAACACATTCTTTCGTTTTTTCATATTCTGCCAATGGGGGACCATTGGCATTAGGTGCCAAACACATTCTTTCGTTTTTTCATATTCTGCCAATGGGGGACCATTGGCATTAGGTGCCAAACACATTCTTTCGTTTTTTCATATTCTGCCAATGGGGGACCATTGGCATTAGGCGCCAAACACATTCTTTCGTTTTTTCATATTCTGCCAATGGGGGACCATTGGCAATAGGTGCCAAACACATTCTTTCGTTTTTTCATATTCTGCCAATGGGGGACCATTGGCATTAGGTGCCAAACACATTCTTTCGTTTTTTCATATTCTGCCAATGGTCCCCCATTTTCATTAGGTGCCAAACACATTCTTTCGTTTTTTCATATTCTGCCAATGGGGGACCATTGGCATTAGGTGCCAAAAACATTCTTTCGATTTTTCATATTCTGCCAATGGGGGACCATTGGCATTAGGTGCCAAAAACATTCTTTCGATTTTTCATATTCTGCCAATGGGGGTCCATTGGCATTAGGTGCCAAACACATTGTTTCGTTTTTTCATATTCTGCCAATGGGGGACCATTTTCACTAGGTGCCAAACACATTCTTTCGTTTTTTCATATTCTGCCAATGGGGGACCATTGGCATTAGGTGCCAAACACATTCCTTCGTTTTTTCATATTCTGCCAATGGGGGACCATTGGCATTAGGTGCCAAATACATTCTTTCGTTTTTTCATATTCTGCCAATGGTCCCCCATTGGCATTAGGTGCCAAACACATTCTTTCGTTTTTTCATATTCTGCCAATGGGGGACCATTGGCATTAGGTGCCAAACACATTCCTTCGTGTTTTCATATTCTGCCAATGTAGGACCATTGGCATTAGGTGCCAAACACATTCTTTGGTTTTTTCATATTCTGCCAATGGGGGACCATTGGCATTAAGTGCTAAACACATTCTTTCGTTTTTTCATATTCTGCCAATGGGGGACCATTGGCATTAGGTGCCAAACACATTCTTTCGTTTTTTCATATTCTGCCAATGGGGGACCATTGGCATTAGGTGCCAAACACATTCTTTCGTTTTTTCATATTCTGCCAATGGCGGACCATTGGCATAAGGTGCCAAACACATTCTTTCGTGTTTTCATATTCTGCCAATGGGGGACCATTGGCATTAGGTGCCAAAAACATTCTTTCGATTTCTCATATTCTGCCAATGGTGGACCATTGGCACTAGGTGCCAAACACATTCTTTCGTTTTTTCATATTCTGCCAATAGGGGACCATTGGCATTAGCTGCCAAACACATTCTGTCGTTTTTTCATATTCTGCCAATGGGGGACCATTGGCATTAGGTGCCAAGCACATTCTTTCGTTTTTTCATATTCTGCCAATGCGGGACCATTGGCATTAGGTGCCAAACACATTCCTTCGTGTTTTCATATTCTGCCAATGGGGGACCATTGGCATTAGGTGCCAAACACATTCTTTCGTTTTTTCATATTCTGCCAATGGGGGACCATTGACATTAGGTCCCAAACACATTCTTTCGTTTTTTCATATTCTGCCAATGGGGGACCATTGGCATTAGGTGCCAAACACATTCTTTTGTTTTTTCATATTCTGCCAATGGGGGACCATTGGCATTAGGTGCCAAACACATTCTTTCGTTTTTTCATATTCTGCCAATGGCGGACCATTGGCATTAGGTGCCAAACACATTCTTTCGTTTTTTCATATTCTGCCAATGGTCCCCCATTGGCATTAGGTGCCAAACACAATCTTTCGTTTTTTCATATTCTGCCAATGGGGGACCATTGGCACTAGGTGCCAAACACATTCTTTCGTTTTTTCATATTCAGCCAATGGGGGACCATTGGTATTAGGTGCCAAACACATTCTTTCGTTTTTTCATATTCTGCCAATGGGGGACCATTGGCATTAGGTGCCAAACACATTCTTTCGTTTTTTCATATTCTGCCAATGGGGGACCATTGGCATTAGGTGCCAAACACATTCTTTCGTTTTTTCATATTCTGCCAATGGAGGACCATTGGCGTTAGGTGCCAAACACATTCTTTCGTTTTTTCATATTCTGCCAATGGGGGACCATTGGCATTAGGTGCCAAACACATTCTTTCGTTTTTTCATATTCAGCCAATGGGGGACCATTGGTATTAGGTGCCAAACACATTCTTTCGTTTTTTCATATTCTGCCAATGGGGGACCATTGGCATTAGGTGCCAAACACATTCTTTCGTTTTTTCATATTCTGCCAATGGGGGACCATTGGCATTAGGTGCCAAACACATTCTTTCGTTTTTTCATATTCTGCCAATGGAGGACCATTGGCGTTAGGTGCCAAACACATTCTTTCGTTTTTTCATATTCTGCCAATGGGGGACCATTGGCATTAGGTGTCAAACACATTCTTTCGTTTTTTCATATTCTGCCAATGGGGGACCATTGGCATTAGGTGTCAAACACATTCTTTCGTTTTTTTATATTCTGCCAATGGGGGACCATTGGCATTAGGTGCCAAACACATTCTTTCGTTTTTTCATATTCTGCCAATGGGGGACCATTGGCATTAAGTGCTAAACACATTCTTTCGTTTTTTCATATTGTGCCAATGGGGGACCATTGGCATTAGGTGCCAAACACATTCTTTTGTTTTTCCATATTCTGCCAATGGGGGACCATTGGCATTAGGTGCCAAACACATTCTTTCGTTTTTTCATATTCTGCCAATGGCGGACCATTGGCATTAGGTGCCAAACACATTCTTTCGTTTTTTAATATTCTGCCAATGGTCCCCCATTGGCATTAGGTGCCAAACACAATCTTTCGTTTTTTCATATTCTGCCAATGGGGGACCTTTGGCACTACGTGCCAAACACATTCTTTCGTTTTTTCATATTCTGCCAATGGGGGACCATTGGCATTAGCTGCCAAACACATTCTGTCGTTTTTTCATATTCTGCCAATGGTGGACCATTGGCATTAGGTGCCAAACACATTCTGTCGTTTTTTCATATTCTGCCAATGGGGGACCATTGGCATTAGGTGCCAAACACATTCCTTCGTGTTTTCATATTCTGCCAATGGGGGACCATTGGCATTAGGTGCCAAACAAATTCTTTCGTTTTTTCATATTCTGCCAATGGGTGACCATTGGCATTAGGTCCCAAACACATTCTTTCGTTTTTTCATATTCTGCCAATGGGGGACCATTGGCATTAGGTGCCAAACACATTCTTTTGTTTTTTCATATTCTGCCAATGGGGGACCATTGGCATTAGGTGCCAAACACATTCTTTCGTTTTTTCATATTCTGCCAATGGCGGACCATTGGCATTAGGTGCCAAACACATTCTTTCGTTTTTTCATATTCTGCCAATGGTCCCCCATTGGCATTAGGTGCCAAACACAATCTTTCGTTTTTTCATATTCTGCCAATGGGGGACCATTGGCACTAGGTGCCAAACACATTCTTTCGTTTTTTCATATTCTGCCAATGGGGGACCATTGGCATTAGCTGCCAAACACATTCTGTCGTTTTTTCATATTCTGCCAATGGGGGACCATTGGCATTAGGTGCCAAAAACATTCTTTCGATTTTTCATATTCTGCCAATGGGGGACCATTGGCACTAGGTGCCAAACACATTCTTTCGTTTTTTCATATTCTGCCAATGGGGGACCATTGGCATTAGGTGCCAAACACATTCTTTCGTTTTTTCATATTCTGCCAATGGGGGACCATTGGCATTAGGTGCCAAACACATTCTTTCGTTTTTTCATATTCTGCCAATGGGGGACCATTGGCATTAGGCGCCAAACACATTCTTTCGTTTTTTCATATTCTGCCAATGGGGGACCATTGGCAATAGGTGCCAAACACATTCTTTCTTTTTTTCATATTCTGCCAATGGGGGACCATTGGCATTAGGTGCCAAACACATTCTTTCGTTTTTTCATATTCTGCCAATGGTCCCCCATTTTCATTAGGTGCCAAACACATTCTTTCGTTTTTTCATATTCTGCCAATGGGGAACCATTGGCATTAGGTGCCAAAAACATTCTTTCGATTTTTCATATTCTGCCAATGGGGGACCATTGGCATTAGGTGCCAAAAACATTCTTTCGATTTTTCATATTCTGCCAATGGGGGACCATTGGCATTAGGTGCCAAACACATTGTTTCGTTTTTTCATATTCTGCCAATGGGGGACCATTTTCACTAGGTGCCAAACACATTCTTTCGTTTTTTCATATTCTGCCAATGGGGGACCATTGGCATTAGGTGCCAAACACATTCTTTCGTTTTTTCATATTCTGCCAATGGGGGACCATTGGCATTAGGTGCCAAATACATTCTTTCGTTTTTTCATATTCTGCCAATGGTCCCCCATTGGCATTAGGTGCCAAACACATTCTTTCGTTTTTTCATATTCTGCCAATGGGGGACCATTGGCATTAGGTGCCAAACACATTCCTTCGTGTTTTCATATTCTGCCAATGTAGGACCATTGGCATTAGGTGCCAAACACATTCTTTGGTTTTTTCATATTCTGCCAATGGGGGACCATTGGCATTAAGTGCTAAACACATTCTTTCGTTTTTTCATATTCTGCCAATGGGGGACCATTGGCATTAGGTGCCAAACACATTCTTTCGTTTTTTCATATTCTGCCAATGGGGGACCATTGGCATTAGGTGCCAAACACATTCTTTCGTTTTTTCATATTCTGCCAATGGCGGACCATTGGCATTAGGTGCCAAACACATTCTTTCGTGTTTTCATATTCTGCCAATGGGGGACCATTGGCATTAGGTGCCAAAAACATTCTTTCGATTTCTCATATTCTGCCAATGGTGGACCATTCTCACTAGGTGCCAAACACATTCTTTCGTTTTTTCATATTCTGCCAATGGGGGACCATTGGCATTAGCTGCCAAACACATTCTGTCGTTTTTTCATATTCTGCCAATGGGGGACCATTGGCATTAGGTGCCAAGCACATTCTTTCGTTTTTTCATATTCTGCCAATGCGGGACCATTGGCATTAGGTGCCAAACACATTCCTTCGTGTTTTCATATTCTGCCAATGGGGGACCATTGGCATTAGGTGCCAAACACATTCTTTCGTTTTTTCATATTCTGCCAATGGGGGACCATTGACATTAGGTCCCAAACACATTCTTTCGTTTTTTCATATTCTGCCAATGGGGGACCATTGGCATTAGGTGCCAAACACATTCTTTTGTTTTTTCATATTCTGCCAATGGGGGACCATTGGCATTAGGTGCCAAACACATTCTTTCGTTTTTTCATATTCTGCCAATGGCGGACCATTGGCATTAGGTGCCAAACACATTCTTTCGTTTTTTCATATTCTGCCAATGGTCCCCCATTGGCATTAGGTGCCAAACACAATCTTTCGTTTTTTCATATTCTGCCAATGGGGGACCATTGGCACTAGGTGCCAAACACATTCTTTCGTTTTTCATATTCTGCCAATGGGGGACCATTGGCATTAGCTGCCAAACACATTCTGTCGTTTTTTCATATTCTGCCAATGGGGGACCATTGGCATTAGGTGCCAAACACATTCTTTCGTTTTTTCATATTCTGCCAATGGGGGACCATTGGCATTAGGTGCCAAACACATTCTTTCGTTTTTTCATATTCTGCCAATGGGGGACCATTGGCATTAGGTGCCAAACACATTCTTTCGTTTTTTCATATTCTGCCAATGGGGGACCATTGGCATTAGGTGCCAAAAACATTCTTTCGATTTTTCATATTCTGCCAATGGGGGACCATTGGCATTAGGTGCCAAACACATTCTTTCCTTTTTTCATATTCTGCCAATGGGGGACCATTGGCATTAGGTGCCAAAATCATTCTTTCGATTTTTCATATTCTGCCAACGGGGGACCATTGGCATTAGCTGCCAAACACATTCTTTCGTTTTTTCATATTCTGCCAATGGGGGACCATTGGCATTAGGTGCCAAACACATTCTTTCGTTTTTTCATATTCTGCCAATGGGGGACCATTGGCATTAGGTGCCAAACACATTCTTTCGTTTTTTCATATTCTGCCTATGGGGGACCATTGGCATTAGGTGCCAAACACATTCTTTCGTCTTTTCATATTCTGCCAATGGGGGACCATTGGCATTAGGTGCCAAAAACATTCTTTCGATTTTTCATATTCTGCAAATGGGGGACCATTGGCATTAGCTGCCAAACACATTCTTTCGTTTTTTCATATTCTGCCAATGAGGGACCATTGGCATTAAGTGCCAAACACATTCTTTCGTTTTTTCATATTCTGCCAATGGGGGACCATTGGCATTAGGTGCCAAACACATTCTTTCGTTTTTTCATATTCTGCCAATGGGGAACCATTGGCATTAGGTGCCAAACACATTCTTTCGTTTTTTCATATTCTGCCAATGGGGGACCATTGGCATTAGGTACCAAACACATACTTTCGTTTTTTCATATTCTGCCAATGGGGGACCATTGGCATTAGGTGCCAAACACATTCTTTCGTTTTTTCATATTCTGCCAATGGGGGACCATTGGCATTAGGTGCCAAACACATTCTTTCGTTTTTTCATATTCTGCCAATGGGGGACCATTGGCATTAGGTGCCAAAAACATTCTTTCGATTTTTCATATTCTGCCAATGGGGGACCATTGGCATTAGGTGCCAAACACATTCTTTCCTTTTTTCATATTCTGCCAATGGGGGACCATTGGCATTAGGTGCCAAAATCATTCTTTCGATTTTTCATATTCTGCCAACGGGGGACCATTGGCATTAGCTGCCAAACACATTCTTTCGTTTTTTCATATTCTGCCAATGGGGGACCATTGGCATTAGGTGCCAAACACATTCTTTCGTTTTTTCATATTCTGCCAATGGGGGACCATTGGCATTAGGTGCCAAACACATTCTTTCGTTTTTTCATATTCTGCCTATGGGGGACCATTGGCATTAGGTGCCAAACACATTCTTTCGTCTTTTCATATTCTGCCAATGGGGAACCATTGGCATTAGGTGCCAAACACATTCTTTCGTTTTTTCATATTCTGCCAATGGGGGACCATTGGCATTAGGTGCCAAACACATTCTTTCCTTTTTTCATATTCTGCCAATGGGGGACCATTGGCATTAGGTGCCAAAATCATTCTTTCGATTTTTCATATTCTGCCAACGGGGGACCATTGGCATTAGCTGCCAAACACATTCTTTCGTTTTTTCATATTCTGCCAATGGGGGACCATTGGCATTAGGTGCCAAACACATTCTTTCGTTTTTTCATATTCTGCCAATGGGGGACCATTGGCCTTAGGTGCCAAACACATTCTTTCGTTTTTTCATATTCTGCCAATGGGGGACCATTGGCATTAGGTGCCAAACACATTCTTTCGTCTTTTCATATTCTGCCAATGGGGAACCATTGGCATTAGGTGCCAAACACATTCTTTCGTTTTTTCATATTCTGCCAATGGGGGACCATTGGCATTAGGTACCAAACACATACTTTCGTTTTTTCATATTCTGCCAATGGGGGACCATTGGCATTAGGTGCCAAACACATTCTTTCGTTTTTTCATATTCTGCCAATGGGGGACCATTGGCATTAGGTGCCAAACACATTCTTTCGTTTTTTCATATTCTGCCAATGGGGGACCATTGGCATTAGGTGCCAAAAACATTCTTTCGATTTTTCATATTCTGCCAATGGGGGACCATTGGCACTAGGTGCCAAACACATTCTTTCCTTTTTTCATATTCTGCCAATGGGGGACCATTGGCATTAGGTGCCAAAATCATTCTTTCGATTTTTCATATTCTGCCAACGGGGGACCATTGGCATTAGCTGCCAAACACATTCTTTCGTTTTTTCATATTCTGCCAATGGGGGACCATTGGCATTAGGTGCCAAACACATTCTTTCGTTTTTTCATATTCTGCCAATGGGGGACCATTGGCATTAGGTGCCAAACACATTCTTTCGTTTTTTCATATTCTGCCTATGGGGGACCATTGGCATTAGGTGCCAAACACATTCTTTCGTCTTTTCATATTCTGCCAATGGGGGACCATTGGCATTAGGTGCCAAAAACATTCTTTCGATTTTTCATATTCTGCCAATGGTGGACCATTGGCATTAGGTGCCAAACACATTCTTTCGTTTTTTCACATTCTGCCAATGGGGGACCATTGGCATTAGGTGCCAAACACATTCTTTCGTTTTTTCATATTCTGCCAATGGGGGACCATTGGCATTAGGTGCCAAACACATTCTTTGGTTTTTCATATACTGCCAATGGGGGACCATTGGCACTAGGTGCCAAACACATTCTTTCGTTTTTTCATATTCTGCCAATGGGGGACCATTGGCATTAGGTGCCAAATACATTCTTTCGTTTTTTCATATTCTGCCAATGGGGGACCATTGGCATTAGGTGCCAAACACATTCTTTCGTTTTTTCATATTCTGCCAATGGGGGACCATTGGCATTAGGTGCCAAAAACATTCTTTCGATTTTTCATATTCTGCCAATGGGGGACCATTGGCATTAGGTGCCAAACACATTCTTTCGTTTTTTCATATTCTGCCAATGGGGGACCATTGGCATTAGGTGCCAAAAACATTCTTTCGATTTTTCATATTCTGCCAATGGGGGACCATTGGCATTAGCTGCCAAACACATTCTTTCGTTTTTTCATATTCTGCCAATGGGGGACCATTGGCATTAGGTGCCAAACACATTCTTTCGTTTTTTCATATTCTGCCAATGGGGGACCATTGGCATTAGGTGCCAAACACATTCTTTCGTTTTTTCATATTCTGCCTATGGGGGACCATTGGCATTAGGTGCCAAACACATTCTTTCGTCTTTTCATATTCTGCCAATGGGGGACCATTGGCATTAGGTGCCAAAAACATTCTTTCGATTTTTCATATTCTGCCAATGGGGGACCATTGGCATTAGCTGCCAAACACATTCTTTCGTTTTTTCATATTCTGCCAATGAGGGACCATTGGCATTAAGTGCCAAACACATTCTTTCGTTTTTTCATATTCTGCCAATGGGGGACCATTGGCATTAGGTGCCAAACACATTCTTTCGTTTTTTCATATTCTGCCAATGGGGGACCATTGGCATTAGGTGTCAAACACATTCTTTCGTTTGTTCATATTCTGCCAATGGGGGACCATTGGCATTAGGTGCCAAACACATTTTTGGTTTTTTCATATTCTGCCAATGGGGGACCATTGGCATTAGGTGCCAAACACATTTTTGGTTTTTTCATATTCTGCCAATGGGGGACCATTGGCATTAGGTGCCAAACACATTCTTTCGTTTTTTCACATTCTGCCAATGGGGGACCATTGGCATTAGGTGCCAAACACATTCTTTCGTTTTTTCATATTCTGCCAATGGGGGACCATTTTCACTAGGTGCCAAACACATTCTTTCGTTTTTTCATATTCTGCCAATGGGGGACCATTGGCATTAGGTGCCAAACACATTCTTTCGTTTTTTCACATTCTGCCAATGGGGGACCATTGGCATTAGGTGCCAAACACATTCTTTCGTTTTTTCATATTCTGCCAATGGGGGACCATTGGCATTAGGTGCCAAACACATTCTTTCGTTTTTTCATATTCTGCCAATGGGGGACCATTGGCATTAGGTGCCAAACACATTCTTTGGTTTTTCATATACTGCCAATGGGGGACCATTGGCACTAGGTGCCAAACACATTCTTTCGTTTTTTCATATTCTGCCAATGGGGGACCATTGGCATTAGGTGCCAAAAACATTCTTTAGATTTTTCATATTCTGCCAATGGGGGACCATTGGCATTAGGTGCCAAACACATTCTTTCGTTTTTTCATATTCTGCCAATTGGGGACCATTGGCATTAGGTGCCAAACACATTCTTTCGTTTTTTCATATTCTGCCAATGGGGGACCATTGGCATTAGGTGCCAAACACATTCTTTCGTTTTTTCATATTCTGCCAATGGGGGACCATTGGCATTAGGTGCCAAACACATTCTTTCGTTTTTTCATATTCTGCCAATGGGGGACCATTGGCATTAGGTGCCAAACACAATCTTTCGTTTTTTCATATTCTGCCAATGGGGGACCATTGGCATTAGGTGCCAAACACATTCTTTGGTTTTTTCATATTCTGCCAATGGGGGACCATTGGCATTAGGTGCCAAATACGTTCTTTCGTTTTTTCATATTCTGCCAATGGGGGACCATTGGCATTAGGTGCCAAACACATTCTTTCGTTTTTTCATATTCTGCCAATGGGGGACCATTGGCATTAGGTGCCAAACACATTCTTTCGTTTTTTCATATTCTGCCAATGGGGGACCATTGGCATTAGGTGCCAAACACAATCTTTCGTTTTTTCATATTCTGCCAATGGGGGACCATTGGCATTAGGTGCCAAACACATTCTTTGGTTTTTTCATATTCTGCCAATGGGGGACCATTGGCATTAGGTGCCAAATACATTCTTTCGTTTTTTCATATTCTGCCAATGGGGGACCATTGGCATTAGGTGCCAAACACATTCTTTCGTTTTTTCATATTCTGCCAATGGGGGACCATTGGCATTAGGTGCCAAACACATTCTTTCGTTTTTTCATATTCTGCCTATGGGGGACCATTGGCATTAGGTGCCAAACACATTCTTTCGTCTTTTCATATTCTGCCAATGGGGAACCATTGGCATTAGGTGCCAAACACATTCTTTCGTTTTTTCATATTCTGCCAATGGGGGACCATTGGCATTAGGTGCCAAACACATTCTTTCCTTTTTTCATATTCTGCCAATGGGGGACCATTGGCATTAGGTGCCAAAATCATTCTTTCGATTTTTCATATTCTGCCAACGGGGGACCATTGGCATTAGCTGCCAAACACATTCTTTCGTTTTTTCATATTCTGCCAATGGGGGACCATTGGCACTAGGTGCCAAACACATTCTTTCGTTTTTTCATATTCTGCCAATGGGGGACCATTGGCCTTAGGTGCCAAACACATTCTTTCGTTTTTTCATATTCTGCCAATGGGGGACCATTGGCATTAGGTGCCAAACACATTCTTTCGTCTTTTCATATTCTGCCAATGGGGAACCATTGGCATTAGGTGCCAAACACATTCTTTCGTTTTTTCATATTCTGCCAATGGGGGACCATTGGCATTAGGTACCAAACACATACTTTCGTTTTTTCATATTCTGCCAATGGGGGACCATTGGCATTAGGTGCCAAACACATTCTTTCGTTTTTTCATATTCTGCCAATGGGGGACCATTGGCATTAGGTGCCAAACACATTCTTTCGTTTTTTCATATTCTGCCAATGGGGGACCATTGGCATTAGGTGCCAAAAACATTCTTTCGATTTTTCATATTCTGCCAATGGGGGACCATTGGCATTAGGTGCCAAACACATTCTTTCCTTTTTTCATATTCTGCCAATGGGGGACCATTGGCATTAGGTGCCAAAATCATTCTTTCGATTTTTCATATTCTGCCAACGGGGGACCATTGGCATTAGCTGCCAAACACATTCTTTCGTTTTTTCATATTCTGCCAATGGGGGACCATTGGCATTAGGTGCCAAACACATTCTTTCGTTTTTTCATATTCTGCCAATGGGGGACCATTGGCATTAGGTGCCAAACACATTCTTTCGTTTTTTCATATTCTGCCTATGGGGGACCATTGGCATTAGGTGCCAAACACATTCTTTCGTCTTTTCATATTCTGCCAATGGGGGACCATTGGCATTAGGTGCCAAAAACATTCTTTCGATTTTTCATATTCTGCCAATGGGGGACCATTGGCATTAGGTGCCAAACACATTCTTTCGTTTTTTCACATTCTGCCAATGGGGGACCATTGGCATTAGGTGCCAAACACATTCTTTCGTTTTTTCATATTCTGCCAATGGGGGACCATTGGCATTAGGTGCCAAACACATTCTTTGGTTTTTCATATACTGCCAATGGGGGACCATTGGCACTAGGTGCCAAACACATTCTTTCGTTTTTTCATATTCTGCCAATGGGGGACCATTGGCATTAGGTGCCAAATACATTCTTTCGTTTTTTCATATTCTGCCAATGGGGGACCATTGGCATTAGGTGCCAAACACATTCTTTCGTTTTTTCATATTCTGCCAATGGGGGACCATTGGCATTAGGTGCCAAAAACATTCTTTCGATTTTTCATATTCTGCCAATGGGGGACCATTGGCATTAGGTGCCAAACACATTCTTTCGTTTTTTCATATTCTGCCAATGGGGGACCATTGGCATTAGGTGCCAAAAACATTCTTTCGATTTTTCATATTCTGCCAATGGGGGACCATTGGCATTAGCTGCCAAACACATTCTTTCGTTTTTTCATATTCTGCCAATGGGGGACCATTGGCATTAGGTGCCAAACACATTCTTTCGTTTTTTCATATTCTGCCAATGGGGGACCATTGGCATTAGGTGCCAAACACATTCTTTCGTTTTTTCATATTCTGCCTATGGGGGACCATTGGCATTAGGTGCCAAACACATTCTTTCGTCTTTTCATATTCTGCCAATGGGGGACCATTGGCATTAGGTGCCAAAAACATTCTTTCGATTTTTCATATTCTGCCAATGGGGGACCATTGGCATTAGCTGCCAAACACATTCTTTCGTTTTTTCATATTCTGCCAATGAGGGACCATTGGCATTAAGTGCCAAACACATTCTTTCGTTTTTTCATATTCTGCCAATGGGGGACCATTGGCATTAGGTGCCAAACACATTCTTTCGTTTTTTCATATTCTGCCAATGGGGGACCATTGGCATTAGGTGTCAAACACATTCTTTCGTTTGTTCATATTCTGCCAATGGGGGACCATTGGCATTAGGTGCCAAACACATTTTTGGTTTTTTCATATTCTGCCAATGGGGGACCATTGGCATTAGGTGCCAAACACATTCTTTCGTTTTTTCATATTCTGCCAATGGGGGACCATTGGCATTAGGTGCCAAACACATTCTTTCGTTTTTTCACATTCTGCCAATGGGGGACCATTGGCATTAGGTGCCAAACACATTCTTTCGTTTTTTCATATTCTGCCAATGGGGGACCATTTTCACTAGGTGCCAAACACATTCTTTCGTTTTTTCATATTCTGCCAATGGGGGACCATTGGCATTAGGTGCCAAACACATTCTTTCGTTTTTTCACATTCTGCCAATGGGGGACCATTGGCATTAGGTGCCAAACACATTCTTTCGTTTTTTCATATTCTGCCAATGGGGGACCATTGGCATTAGGTGCCAAACACATTCTTTCGTTTTTTCATATTCTGCCAATGGGGGACCATTGGCATTAGGTGCCAAACACATTCTTTGGTTTTTCATATACTGCCAATGGGGGACCATTGGCACTAGGTGCCAAACACATTCTTTCGTTTTTTCATATTCTGCCAATGGGGGACCATTGGCATTAGGTGCCAAAAACATTCTTTAGATTTTTCATATTCTGCCAATGGGGGACCATTGGCATTAGGTGCCAAACACATTCTTTCGTTTTTTCATATTCTGCCAATTGGGGACCATTGGCATTAGGTGCCAAACACATTCTTTCGTTTTTTCATATTCTGCCAATGGGGGACCATTGGCATTAGGTGCCAAACACATTCTTTCGTTTTTTCATATTCTGCCAATGGGGGACCATTGGCATTAGGTGCCAAACACATTCTTTCGTTTTTTCATATTCTGCCAATGGGGGACCATTGGCATTAGGTGCCAAACACAATCTTTCGTTTTTTCATATTCTGCCAATGGGGGACCATTGGCATTAGGTGCCAAACACATTCTTTGGTTTTTTCATATTCTGCCAATGGGGGACCATTGGCATTAGGTGCCAAATACATTCTTTCGTTTTTTCATATTCTGCCAATGGGGGACCATTGGCATTAGGTGCCAAACACATTCTTTCGTTTTTTCATATTCTGCCAATGGGGGACCATTGGCATTAGGTGCCAAAAACATTCTTTCGATTTTTCATATTCTGCCAATGGGGGACCATTGGCATTAGGTGCCAAACACATTCTTTCGTTTTTTCATATTCTGCCAATGGGGGACCATTGGCATTAGGTGCCAAAAACATTCTTTCGATTTTTCATATTCTGCCAATGGGGGACCATTGGCATTAGCTGCCAAACACATTCTTTCGTTTTTTCATATTCTGCCAATGGGGGACCATTGGCATTAGGTGCCAAACACATTCTTTCGTTTTTTCATATTCTGCCAATGGGGGACCATTGGCATTAGGTGCCAAACACATTCTTTCGTTTTTTCATATTCTGCCTATGGGGGACCATTGGCATTAGGTGCCAAACACATTCTTTCGTCTTTTCATATTCTGCCAATGGGGGACCATTGGCATTAGGTGCCAAAAACATTCTTTCGATTTTTCATATTCTGCCAATGGGGGACCATTGGCATTAGCTGCCAAACACATTCTTTCGTTTTTTCATATTCTGCCAATGAGGGACCATTGGCATTAAGTGCCAAACACATTCTTTCGTTTTTTCATATTCTGCCAATGGGGGACCATTGGCATTAGGTGCCAAACACATTCTTTCGTTTTTTCATATTCTGCCAATGGGGGACCATTGGCATTAGGTGCCAAAAACATTCTTTCGATTTTTCATGTTCTGCCAATGGGGGCCATGGGACCATTGGCATTAGGTGCCAAACACATTCTTTCGTTTTTTCATATTCTGCCAATGGGGGACCATTGGCATTAGGTGCCAAACACATTCTTTCGTTTTTTCATATTCTGCCTATGGGGGACCATTGGCATTAGGTGCCAAACACATTCTTTCGTCTTTTCATATTCTGCCAATGGGGGACCATTGGCATTAGGTGCCAAACACATTCTTTCGTTTTTTCATATTCTGCCAATGGGGGACCATTGGCATTAGGTGCCAAACACATTCTTTCGTTTTTTCATATTCTGCCAATGAGGGACCATTGGCATTAAGTGCCAAACACATTCTTTCGTTTTTTCATATTCTGCCAATGGGGGACCATTGGCATTAGGTGCCAAACACATTCTTTCGTTCTTTCATATTCTGCCAATGGGGGACCATTGGTATTAGGTGCCAAACACATTCTTTCGTTTTTTCATATTCTGCCAATGGGGGACTATTGGCATTAGGTGCCAAACACATTCTTTCGTTTTTTCATATTCTGCCAATGGGGGACCATTGGCATTAGGTGTCAAACACATTCTTTTGTTTTTTCATATTCTGCCAATGGGGGACCATTGGCATTTGGTGCCAAACACATTCTTTCGTTTTCTCATATTCTGCCAATGGGGGACCATTGGCATTAGGTGCCAAACACATTCTTTCGTTTTTTCATATTCTGCCAATGGGGGACCATTGGCATTAGGTGCCAAACACATTCTTTCGTTTTTTCACATTCTGCCAATGGGGGACCATTGGCATTAGGTGCCAAACACATTCTTTCGTTTTTTCATATTCTGCCAATGGGGGACCATTTTCACTAGGTGCCAAACACATTCTTTCGTTTTTTCATATTCTGCCAATGGGGGACCATTGGCATTAGGTGCCAAACACATTCTTTGGTTTTTCATATACTGCCAATGGGGGACCATTGGCACTAGGTGCCAAACACATTCTTTCGTTTTTTCATATTCTGCCAATGGGGGACCATTGGCATTAGGTCCCAAACACATTCTTTAGATTTTTCATATTCTGCAAATGGGGGACCATTGGCATTAAGTGCCAAACACATTCTTTGGTTTTTCATATACTGCCAATGGGGGACCATTGGCACTAGGTGCCAAACACATTCTTTCGTTTTTTCATATTCTGCCAATGGGGGACCATTGGCATTAGGTGCCAAACACATTCTTTCGTTTTTTCATATTCTGCCAATGGGGGACCATTGGCATTAGGTGCCAAACACATTCTTTCGTTTTTTCATATTCTGCCAATGGGGGACCATTGGCATTAGGTGCCAAACACATTCTTTCGTTTTTTCATATTCTGCCAATGGGGGACCATTGGCATTAGGTGCCAAACACATTCCTTCGTGTTTTCATATTCTGCCAATGGGGGACCATTGGCATTAGGTGCCAAACACATTCTTTGGTTTTTTCATATTCTGCCAATGGGGGACCATTGGCATTAGGTGCCAAATACATTCTTTCGTTTTTTCATATTCTGCCAATGGGGGACCATTGGCATTAGGTGCCAAACACATTCTTTCGTTTTTTCATATTCTGCCAATGGGGGACCATTGGCATTAGGTGCCAAACACATTCTTTCGTTTTTTCATATTCTGCCAATGGCGGACCATTGGCATTAGGTGCCAAACACATTCTTTCGTTTTTTCATATTCTGCCAATGGTCCCCCATTGGCATTAGGTGCCAAACACAATCTTTCGTTTTTTCATATTCTGCCAATAGGGGACCATTGGCACTAGGTGCCAAACGCATTCTTTCGTTTTTTCATATTCTGCCAATGGGGGACCATTGGCATTAGGTACCAAACACATTCTTTCGTTTTTTCATATTCTGCCAATGGGGGACCATTGGCATTAGGTACAGAACACATTCTTTCGTTTTTTCATATTCTGCCAATGGGGGACCATTGGCATTAGGTGCCAAACACATTCTTTCGTTTTTTCATATTCTGCCAATTGGGGACCATTGGCATTAGGTGCCAAACACATTCTTTCGTTTTTTCATATTCTGCCAATGGGGGACCATTGGCATTAGGTGCCAAACACATTCTTTCGTTTTTTCATATTCTGCCAATGGGGGACCATTGGCACTAGGTGCCAAACACATTCTTTCGTTTTTTCATATTCTGCCAATGGGGGACCATTGGCATTAGGTGCCAAACACATTCTTTCGTTTTTTCATATTCTGCCAATGGAGGACCATTGGCATTAGGTGCCAAACACATTCTTTCGTTTTTTCATATTCTGCCAATGGGGGACCATTGGCATTAGGTGCCAAAAACATTCTTTCGATTTTTCATATTCTGCCAATGGGGGACCATTGGCATTAGCTGGAAAACACATTCTTTCGGTTTTTCATATTCTGCCAATGGGGGACCATTGGCATTAGGTGCCAAACACATTCTTTCGTTTTTTCATATTTTGCCAATGGGGGACCATTGGCATTAGGTGCCAAACACATTCTTTCGTTTTTTCATATTCTGCCAATGGGGGACCATTGGCACTAGGTGCCAAACACATTCTTTCGTTTTTTCATATTCTGCCAATGGGGGACCATTGGCATTAGGTGCCAAACACATTCTTTCGTTTTTTCATATTCTGCCAATGGGGGACCATTGGCATTAGGTGCCAAACACATTCTTTCGTTTTTTCATATTCTGCCAATGGGGGACCATTGGCATTAGGTGCCAAAAACATTCTTTCGATTTTTCATATTCTGCCAATGGGGGACCATTGGCATTAGCTGCCAAACACATTCTTTCGGTTTTTCATATTCTGCCAATGGGGGACCATTGGCATTAGGTGCCAAATACATTCTTTCGTTTTTTCATATTCTGCCAATGGGGGACCATTGGCATTAGGTGCCAAACACATTCTTTCGTTTTTTCATATTCTGCCAATGGGGGACCATTGGCATTAGGTGCCAAACACATTCTTTCGTTTTTTCATATTCTGCCAATGGCGGACCATTGGCATTAGGTGCCAAACACATTCTTTCGTTTTTTCATATTCTGCCAATGGTCCCCCATTGGCATTAGGTGCCAAACACAATCTTTCGTTTTTTCATATTCTGCCAATAGGGGACCATTGGCACTAGGTGCCAAACGCATTCTTTCGTTTTTTCATATTCTGCCAATGGGGGACCATTGGCATTAGCTGCCAAACACATTCTGTCGTTTTTTCATATTCTGCCAATGGGGGACCATTGGCATTAGGTGCCAAACACATTCTTTCGTTTTTTCATATTCTGCCAATGGGGGACCATTGGCATTAGGTACCAAACACATTCTTTCGTTTTTTCATATTCTGCCAATGGGGGACCATTGGCATTAGGTGCCAAACACATTCTTTCGTTTTTTCATATTCTGCCAATTGGGGACCATTGGCATTAGGTGCCAAACACATTCTTTCGTTTTTTCATATTCTGCCAATGGGGGACCATTGGCATTAGGTGCCAAACACATTCTTTCGTTTTTTCATATTCTGCCAATGGGGGACCATTGGCACTAGGTGCCAAACACATTCTTTCGTTTTTTCATATTCTGCCAATGGGGGACCATTGGCATTAGGTGCCAAATACATTCTTTCGTTTTTTCATATTCTGCCAATGGGGGACCATTGGCATTAGGTGCCAAACACATTCTTTCGTTTTTTCATATTCTGCCAATGGGGGACCATTGGCATTAGGTGCCAAACAAATTCTTTCGTTTTTTCATATTCTGCCAATGGCGGACCATTGGCATTAGGTGCCAAACACATTCTTTCGTTTTTTCATATTCTGCCAATGGTCCCCCATTGGCATTAGGTGCCAAACACAATCTTTCGTTTTTTCATATTCTGCCAATAGGGGACCATTGGCACTAGGTGCCAAACGCATTCTTTCGTTTTTTCATATTCTGCCAATGGGGGACCATTGGCTTTAGCTGCCAAACACATTCTGTCGTTTTTTCATATTCTGCCAATGGGGGACCATTGGCATTAGGTGCCAAACACATTCTTTCGTTTTTTCATATTCTGCCAATGGGGGACCATTGGCATTAGGTGCCAAACACATTCTTTCGTCTTTTCATATTCTGCCAATGGGGGACCATTGGCATTAGGTGCCAAACACATTCTTTCGTTTTTTCATATTCTGCCAATGGGGGACCATTGGCATTAGGTACCAAACACATTCTTTCGTTTTTTCATATTCTGCCAATGGGGGACCATTGGCATTAGGTGCCAAACACATTCTTTCGTTTTTTCATATTCTGCCAATTGGGGACCATTGGCATTAGGTGCCAAACACATTCTTTCGTTTTTTCATATTCTGCCAATGGGGGACCATTGGCATTAGGTGCCAAACACATTCTTTCGTTTTTTCATATTCTGCCAATGGGGGACCATTGGCACTAGGTGCCAAACACATTCTTTCGTTTTTTCATATTCTGCCAATGGGGGACCATTGGCATTAGGTGCCAAACACATTCTTTCGTTTTTTCATATTCTGCCAATGGAGGACCATTGGCATTAGGTGCCAAACACATTCTTTCGTTTTTTCATATTCTGCCAATGGGGGACCATTGGCATTAGGTGCCAAACACATTCTTTCGTTTTTTCATATTCTGCCAATGGGGGACCATTGGCATTAGGTGCCAAAAACATTCTTTCGATTTTTCATATTCTGCCAATGGGGGACCATTGGCATTAGCTGCCAAACACATTCTTTCGGTTTTTCATATTCTGCCAATGGGGGACCATTGGCATTAGGTGCCAAACACATTCTTTCGTTTTTTCATATTCTGCCAATGGGGGACCATTGGCACTAGGTGCCAAACACATTCTTTCGTTTTTTCATATTCTGCCAATGGGGGACCATTTTCACTAGGTGCCAAACGCATTCTTTCGTTTTTTCATATTCTGCCAATGGGGGACCATTGGCATTAGGTGCCAAACGCATTCTTTCGTTTTTTCATATTCTGCCAATGGGGGACCATTGGCATTAGGTGCCAAACACATTCTTTCGTTTTTTCATATTCTGCCAATGGGGGACCATTGGCATTAGGTGCCAAACACATTCTTTCGTTTTTCATATTCTGCCAATGGGGGACCATTGGCATTAAGTGCTAAACACATTCTTTCGTTTTTTCATATTGTGCCAATGGGGGACCATTGGCATTAGATGCCAAACACATTCTTTTGTTTTTTCATATTCTGCCAATGAGGGACCATTGGCATTAGGTGCCAAACACATTCTTTCATCTTTTCATATTCTGCCAATGGGGGACCATTGGCATTAGGTGCCAAACACATTCTTTCGTTTTTTCATATTCTGCCAATGGTCCCCCATTGGCATTAGGTGCCAAACACAATCTTTCGTTTTTTCATATTCTGCCAATGGGGGACGACCATTGGCATTAGGTACCAAACACATTCTTTCTTTTTTTCATATTCTGCCAATGGGGGACCAGTGGCATTAGATGCCAAACACATTCTTTCGTTTTTTCATATTCTGCCAATGGGGGACCATTGGCATTAGGAGCCAAACACATTCTTTCATTTTTTCATATTCTGCCAATGGGGGATCATTGGCATTAGGTGCCAAACACATTCTTTCGTTTTTTCATATTCTGCCAATGGGGGACCATTGGCACTAGGTGCCAAACACATTCTTTCGTTTTTTCATATTCTGCCAATGGGGGACCATTGGCATTAGGTGCCAAACACATTTTTTCGTTTTTTCATATTCTGCCAATGGGGGACCATTGGCATTAGGTGCCAAACACATTCTTTCGTTTTTTCATATTCTGCCAATGGGGGACCATTGGCATTAGGTGCCAAACACATTCTTTCGTTTTTTCATATTCTGCCAATGGGGGACCATTGGCATTAGGTGCCAAACACATTCTTTCGTTTTTTCATATTCTGCCAATGGAGGACCATTGGCATTAGGTGCCAAACACATTCTTTCGTTTTTTCATATTCTGCCAATGGGGGACCATTGGCATTAAGTGAGAAAACACATTCTTTCGTTTTTTCATATTCTGCAAATGGGGGACCATTGGCATTAGGTGCCAAACACATTCTTTCGTTTTTTCATATTCTGCCAATGGGGGACCATTGGCATTTGGTGCCAAACACATTCTTTCGTTTTTTCATATTCTGCCAATGGGGGACCATTGGCATTAGGTGCCAAACACATTCTTTCGTTTTTTCATATTCTGCCAATGGGGGACCATTGGCATTAGGTGCCAAACACATTCTTTCGTTTTTTCATATTCTGCCAATGGGGGACCATTGGCATTAGGTGCCAAACACATTCTTTCGTTTTTTTATATTCTGCCAATGGGGGACCATTGGCATTAGGTGCCAAACACATTCTTTCGTTTTTTCATATTCTGCCAATGGGGGACCATTAGCATTAGGTGCCAAACACATTCTTTCGTTTTTTCATATTCTGCCAATCGGGGACCATTGGCATTAGGTGCCAAACACATTCTTTCGTTTTTTCATATTGTGCCAATGGGGGACCATTGGCATTAGGTGCCAAACACATTCTTTAGTTTTTTCATATTCTGCCAATGGGGGACCATTGGCATTAGGTGCCAAACACATTCTTTCGTTTTTTCATATTCTGCCAATGGGGGACCATTGGCATTAGGTGCCAAACACATTCTTTCGTTTTTTCATATTGTGCCAATGGGGGACCATTGGCATTAGGTGCCAAACACATTCTTTCGATTTTTCATATTCTGCCAATGGGGGACCATTGGCATTAAGTGCCAAACACATTCTTTCGTTTTTTCATATTCTGCCAATGGGGGACCATTGGCATTAGCTGCCAAACACATTCTTTCGTTTTTTCATATTCTGCAATGGGGGACCATTGGCATTAGGTGCCAAACACATTCTTTCGCTTTTTCATATTCTGCCAATGGGGGACCATTGGCATTAGGTGTCAAACACATTCTTTCGTTTTTTCATATTCTGCCAATGGTGGACCATTGGCATTAGGTGCCAAACACATTCTTTCGGTTTTTCATATTCTGCCAATGGGGGACCATTGGCATTAGGTGCCAAACACATTCTTTCGTTTTTTCATATTCTGCCAATGGGGGACCATTGGCATTAGGTGCCAAACACATTCTTTCGTTTTTTCATATTCTGCCAATGGGGGACCATTGGCATTAGGTGCCAAACACATTCTTTCGTTTTTTCATATTCTGCCAATGGGGGACCATTGGCATTAGGTGCCAAGCACATTCTTTCGTTTTTTCATATTCTGCCAATGGGGGACCATTGGCATTAGGTGCCAAACACATTCTTTCGTTTTTTCATATTCTGCCAATGGAGGACCATTGGCATTAGGTGCCAAACACATTCTTTCGTTTTTTCATATTCTGCCAATGGGGGACCATTGGCATTAGGTGCCAAACACATTCTTTCGTTTTTTCATATTCTGCCAATGGGGGACCATTGGCACTAGGTGCCAAACACATTCTTTCGTTTTTTCATATTCTGCCAATGGGGGACCATTGGCACTAGGTGCCAAACACATTCTTTCGTTTTTTCATATTCTGCCAATGGGGGACCATTGGCATTAGGTGCCAAAAACATTCTTTAGATTTTTCATATTCTGCCAATGGGGGACCATTGGCATTAGGTGCCAAACACATTCTTTCGTTTTTTCATATTCTGCCAATGGGGGACCATTGGCATTAGGTGCCAAACACATTCTTTCGTTTTTTCATATTCTGCCAATGGCGGACCATTGGCATTAGGTGCCAAACACATTCTTTCGTTTTTTCATATTCTGCCGATGGGGGACCATTGGCATTAGGTGCCAAACACATTCTTTCGTTTTTTCATATTCTGCCAATGGGGGACCATTGGCATTAGGTGCCAAACGCATTCTTTCGTTTTTTCATATTCTGCCAATGGGGGACCATTGGCATTAGGTGCCAAACACATTCTTTCGATTTTTCATATTCTGCCAATGGGGGACCATTGGCATTAGCTGCCAAACACATTCTTTCGTTTTTTCATATTCTGCCAATGGGGGACCATTGGCATTAGGTGCCAAACACATTCTTTCGTTTTTTCATATTCTGCCCATGGGGGACCATTGGCACTAGGTGCCAAACACATTCTTTCGTTTTTTCATATTCTGCCAATGGGGTACTATTGGCATTAGGTGCCAAACGCATTCTTTCGTTTTTTCATATTCTGCCAATGGGGGACCATTGGCATAAGTTGCCAAACACATTCTTTCGTTTTTTCATATTCTGCCAATGGGGGACCATTGGCATTAGGTGCCAAACACATTCTTTCGTTTTTTCATATTCTGCCAATGGGGGACCATTGGCATTAGGTGCCAAAAACATTCTTTCGTCTTTTCATATTCTGCCAATGGGGGACCATTGGCATTAGGTGCCAAACACATTCTTTCGTTTTTTCATATTCTGCCAATGGGGGACCATTGGCATTAGGTACCAAACACATTCTTTCGTTTTTTCATATTCTGCCAATGGGGGACCATTGGCATTAGGTGCCAAACACATTCTTTCGTTTTTTCATTGTCTGCCAATGGAGGACCATTGGCATTAGGTGCCAAACACATTCTTTCGTTTTTTCATATTCTGCCAATGGGGGACCATTGGCATTAGGTGCCAAAAACATTCTTTCGATTTTTCATATTCTGCCAATGGGGGACCATTGGCATTAGCTGCCAAACACATTCTTTCGTTTTTTCATATTCTGCCAATGGGGGACCATTGGCATTAGGTGCCAAACACATTCTTCCGTCTTTTCATATTCTGCCAATGGGGGACCATTGGCACTAGGTGCGAAACACATTCTTTCGTTTTTTCATATTCTGCCAATGGGGGACCATTGGCATTAGGTGCCAAACACATTCTTTCGTTTTTTCATATTCTGCCAATGGGGGACCATTGGCATTAGGTGTCAAACACATTCTTTCGTTTTTTCATATTCTGCCAATGGGGGACCATTGGCATTAGGTGCCAAACACATTCTTTCGTTTTTTCCTATTCTGCCAATGGGGGACCATTGGCATTAGGTGCCAAACACATTCTTTCGTTTTTTCATATTCTGCCAATGGGGGACCATTGGCATTAGGTGCCAAACACATTCTTTCGTTTTTTCATATTCTGCCAATGGGGGACCATTGGCATTAGGTGCCAAACACATTCTTTCGTTTTCTTATATTCTGCCAATGGGGGACCATTGGCATTAGGTGCCAAACACATTCTTTAGTTTTTTCATATTCTGCCAATGGGGGACCATTAGCATTAGGTGCCAAACACATTCCTTCGTTTTTTCATATTCTGCCAATGGGGGACCATTGGCATTAGGTGCCAAACACATTCTTTCGTTTTTTCATATTGTGCCAATGGGGGACCATTGGCATTAGGTGCCAAACACATTCTTTAGTTTTTTCATATTCTGCCAATGGGGGACCATTAGCATTAGGTGCCAAACACATTCTTTCGTTTTTTCATATTCTGCCAATGGTCCCCCATTGGCATTAGGTGCCAAACACAATCTTTCGTTTTTTCATATTCTGCCAATGGGGGACGACCATTGGCATTAGGTACCAAATACATTCTTTCTTTTTTTCATATTCTGCCAATGGGGGACCATTGGCATTAGATGCCAAACACATTCTTTCGTTTTTTCATATTCTGCCAATGGGGGACCATTGGCATTAGGAGCCAAACACATTCTTTCATTTTTTCATATTCTGCCAATGGGGGATCATTGGCATTAGGTGCCAAACACATTCTTTCGTTTTTTCATATTCTGCCAATGGGGGACCATTGGCACTAGGTGCCAAACACATTCTTTCGTTTTTTCATATTCTGCCAATGGGGGACCATTGGCATTAGGTGCCAAACACATTCTTTCGTTTTTTCATATTCTGCCAATGGGGGACCATTGGCATTAGGTGCCAAACACATTCTTTCGTTTTTTCATATTCTGCCAATGGGGGACCATTGGCATTAGGTGCCAAACACATTCTTTCGTTTTTTCATATTCTGCCAATGGGGGACCATTGGCATTAGGTGCCAAACACATTCTTTCGTTTTTTCATATTCTGCCAATGGAGGACCATTGGCATTAGGTGCCAAACACATTCTTTCGTTTTTTCATATTCTGCCAATGGGGGACCATTGGCATTAAGTGAGAAAACACATTCTTTCGTTTTTTCATATTCTGCCAATAGGGGACCATTGGCATTAGGTGTCAAAAACATTCTTTCGATTTTTCATATTCTGCCAATGGGGGACCATAGGCATTAGGTGCCAAACACATTCTTTCGTTTTTTCATATTCTGCCAATGGGGGACCATTGGCATTAGGTGCCAAACACATTCTTTCGTTTTTTCATATTCTGCCAATGGGGGACCATTGGCATTAGGTGCCAAACACATTCTTTCGTTTTTTTATATTCTGCCAATGGGGGACCATTGGCATTAGGTGCCAAACACATTCTTTAGTTTTTTCATATTCTGCCAATGGGGGACCATTAGCATTAGGTGCCAAACACATTCTTTCGTTTTTTCATATTCTGCCAATGGGGGACCATTGGCATTAGGTGCCAAACACATTCTTTCGTTTTTTCATATTCTGCCAATGGTCCCCCATTGGCATTAGGTGCCAAACACATTCTTTCGTCTTTTCATATTCTGCCAATGGGGGACCATTGGCATTAGGTGTCAAACACATTCTTTCGTTTTTTCATATTCTGCCAATGGGGGACCATTGGCATTAGGTGCCAAACACATTCTTTCGTTTTTTCATATTCTGCCAATGGGGGACCATTGGCATTAGGTGCCAAACACATTCTTTTGTTTTTTCATATTCTGCCAATGGGGTACTATTGGCATTAGGTGCCAAACACATTCTTTCGTTTTTTCATATTCTGCCAATGGGGGACCATTGGCATTAGGTGCCAAACACATTTTTCGTTTTTTCATATTCTGCCAATGGGGGACCATTGGCACTAGGTGCTAAACACATTCTTTCGTTTTTTCATATTCTGCCAATGGGGGACCATTGGCATTTGGTGCCAAACACATTCTTTCGTTTTTTCATATTCTGCCAATGGGGGACCATTGGCATTAGGTGCCAAACACATTCTTTCGTTTTTTCATATTCTGCCAATGGGGGACCATTGGCACTAGGTGCCAAACACATTCTTTCGTTTTTTCATATTCTGCCAATGGGGGACCATTTTCACTAGGTGCCAAACGCATTCTTTCGTTTTTTCATATTCTGCCAATGGGGGACCATTGGCATTAGGTGCCAAACGCATTCTTTCGTTTTTTCATATTCTGCCAATGGGGGACCATTGGCATTTGGTGCCAAACACATTCTTTCGTTTTTTCATATTCTGCCAATGGGGGACCATTGGCATTAGGTGTCAAACACATTCTTTCGTTTTTTCATATTCTGCCAATGGGGGACCATTGGCATTAGGTGCCAAACACATTCTTTCGTTTTTTCATATTCTGCCAATTGGGGACCATTGGCATTAGGTGCCAAACACATTCTTTCGTTTTTTCATATTCTGCCAATGGGGGACCATTGGCATTAGGTGCCAAACACATTCTTTCGTTTTTTCATATTCTGCCAATGGGGGACCATTGGCACTAGGTGCCAAACACATTCTTTCGTTTTTTCATATTCTGCCAATGGGGGACCATTGGCATTAGGTGCCAAACACATTCTTTCGTTTTTTCATATTCTGCCAATGGAGGACCATTGGCATTAGGTGCCAAACACATTCTTTCGTTTTTTCATATTCTGCCAATGGGGGACCATTGGCATTAGGTGCCAAACACATTCTTTCGTTTTTTCATATTCTGCCAATGGGGGACCATTGGCATTAGGTGCCAAAAACATTCTTTCGATTTTTCATATTCTGCCAATGGGGGACCATTGGCATTAGCTGCCAAACACATTCTTTCGGTTTTTCATATTCTGCCAATGGGGGACCATTGGCATTAGGTGCCAAACACATTCTTTCGTTTTTTCATATTCTGCCAATGGGGGACCATTGGCACTAGGTGCCAAACACATTCTTTCGTTTTTTCATATTCTGCCAATGGGGGACCATTTTCACTAGGTGCCAAACGCATTCTTTCGTTTTTTCATATTCTGCCAATGGGGGACCATTGGCATTAGGTGCCAAACGCATTCTTTCGTTTTTTCATATTCTGCCAATGGGGGACCATTGGCATTAGGTGCCAAACACATTCTTTCGTTTTTTCATATTCTGCCAATGGGGGACCATTGGCATTAGGTGCCAAACACATTCTTTCGTTTTTCATATTCTGCCAATGGGGGACCATTGGCATTAAGTGCTAAACACATTCTTTCGTTTTTTCATATTGTGCCAATGGGGGACCATTGGCATTAGATGCCAAACACATTCTTTTGTTTTTTCATATTCTGCCAATGAGGGACCATTGGCATTAGGTGCCAAACACATTCTTTCATCTTTTCATATTCTGCCAATGGGGGACCATTGGCATTAGGTGCCAAACACATTCTTTCGTTTTTTCATATTCTGCCAATGGTCCCCCATTGGCATTAGGTGCCAAACACAATCTTTCGTTTTTTCATATTCTGCCAATGGGGGACGACCATTGGCATTAGGTACCAAACACATTCTTTCTTTTTTTCATATTCTGCCAATGGGGGACCAGTGGCATTAGATGCCAAACACATTCTTTCGTTTTTTCATATTCTGCCAATGGGGGACCATTGGCATTAGGAGCCAAACACATTCTTTCATTTTTTCATATTCTGCCAATGGGGGATCATTGGCATTAGGTGCCAAACACATTCTTTCGTTTTTTCATATTCTGCCAATGGGGGACCATTGGCACTAGGTGCCAAACACATTCTTTCGTTTTTTCATATTCTGCCAATGGGGGACCATTGGCATTAGGTGCCAAACACATTTTTTCGTTTTTTCATATTCTGCCAATGGGGGACCATTGGCATTAGGTGCCAAACACATTCTTTCGTTTTTTCATATTCTGCCAATGGGGGACCATTGGCATTAGGTGCCAAACACATTCTTTCGTTTTTTCATATTCTGCCAATGGGGGACCATTGGCATTAGGTGCCAAACACATTCTTTCGTTTTTTCATATTCTGCCAATGGAGGACCATTGGCATTAGGTGCCAAACACATTCTTTCGTTTTTTCATATTCTGCCAATGGGGGACCATTGGCATTAAGTGAGAAAACACATTCTTTCGTTTTTTCATATTCTGCAAATGGGGGACCATTGGCATTAGGTGCCAAACACATTCTTTCGTTTTTTCATATTCTGCCAATGGGGGACCATTGGCATTTGGTGCCAAACACATTCTTTCGTTTTTTCATATTCTGCCAATGGGGGACCATTGGCATTAGGTGCCAAACACATTCTTTCGTTTTTTCATATTCTGCCAATGGGGGACCATTGGCATTAGGTGCCAAACACATTCTTTCGTTTTTTCATATTCTGCCAATGGGGGACCATTGGCATTAGGTGCCAAACACATTCTTTCGTTTTTTTATATTCTGCCAATGGGGGACCATTGGCATTAGGTGCCAAACACATTCTTTCGTTTTTTCATATTCTGCCAATGGGGGACCATTAGCATTAGGTGCCAAACACATTCTTTCGTTTTTTCATATTCTGCCAATCGGGGACCATTGGCATTAGGTGCCAAACACATTCTTTCGTTTTTTCATATTGTGCCAATGGGGGACCATTGGCATTAGGTGCCAAACACATTCTTTAGTTTTTTCATATTCTGCCAATGGGGGACCATTGGCATTAGGTGCCAAACACATTCTTTCGTTTTTTCATATTCTGCCAATGGGGGACCATTGGCATTAGGTGCCAAACACATTCTTTCGTTTTTTCATATTGTGCCAATGGGGGACCATTGGCATTAGGTGCCAAACACATTCTTTCGATTTTTCATATTCTGCCAATGGGGGACCATTGGCATTAAGTGCCAAACACATTCTTTCGTTTTTTCATATTCTGCCAATGGGGGACCATTGGCATTAGCTGCCAAACACATTCTTTCGTTTTTTCATATTCTGCAATGGGGGACCATTGGCATTAGGTGCCAAACACATTCTTTCGCTTTTTCATATTCTGCCAATGGGGGACCATTGGCATTAGGTGTCAAACACATTCTTTCGTTTTTTCATATTCTGCCAATGGTGGACCATTGGCATTAGGTGCCAAACACATTCTTTCGGTTTTTCATATTCTGCCAATGGGGGACCATTGGCATTAGGTGCCAAACACATTCTTTCGTTTTTTCATATTCTGCCAATGGGGGACCATTGGCATTAGGTGCCAAACACATTCTTTCGTTTTTTCATATTCTGCCAATGGGGGACCATTGGCATTAGGTGCCAAACACATTCTTTCGTTTTTTCATATTCTGCCAATGGGGGACCATTGGCATTAGGTGCCAAGCACATTCTTTCGTTTTTTCATATTCTGCCAATGGGGGACCATTGGCATTAGGTGCCAAACACATTCTTTCGTTTTTTCATATTCTGCCAATGGAGGACCATTGGCATTAGGTGCCAAACACATTCTTTCGTTTTTTCATATTCTGCCAATGGGGGACCATTGGCATTAGGTGCCAAACACATTCTTTCGTTTTTTCATATTCTGCCAATGGGGGACCATTGGCACTAGGTGCCAAACACATTCTTTCGTTTTTTCATATTCTGCCAATGGGGGACCATTGGCACTAGGTGCCAAACACATTCTTTCGTTTTTTCATATTCTGCCAATGGGGGACCATTGGCATTAGGTGCCAAAAACATTCTTTAGATTTTTCATATTCTGCCAATGGGGGACCATTGGCATTAGGTGCCAAACACATTCTTTCGTTTTTTCATATTCTGCCAATGGGGGACCATTGGCATTAGGTGCCAAACACATTCTTTCGTTTTTTCATATTCTGCCAATGGCGGACCATTGGCATTAGGTGCCAAACACATTCTTTCGTTTTTTCATATTCTGCCGATGGGGGACCATTGGCATTAGGTGCCAAACACATTCTTTCGTTTTTTCATATTCTGCCAATGGGGGACCATTGGCATTAGGTGCCAAACGCATTCTTTCGTTTTTTCATATTCTGCCAATGGGGGACCATTGGCATTAGGTGCCAAACACATTCTTTCGATTTTTCATATTCTGCCAATGGGGGACCATTGGCATTAGCTGCCAAACACATTCTTTCGTTTTTTCATATTCTGCCAATGGGGGACCATTGGCATTAGGTGCCAAACACATTCTTTCGTTTTTTCATATTCTGCCCATGGGGGACCATTGGCACTAGGTGCCAAACACATTCTTTCGTTTTTTCATATTCTGCCAATGGGGTACTATTGGCATTAGGTGCCAAACGCATTCTTTCGTTTTTTCATATTCTGCCAATGGGGGACCATTGGCATAAGTTGCCAAACACATTCTTTCGTTTTTTCATATTCTGCCAATGGGGGACCATTGGCATTAGGTGCCAAACACATTCTTTCGTTTTTTCATATTCTGCCAATGGGGGACCATTGGCATTAGGTGCCAAAAACATTCTTTCGTCTTTTCATATTCTGCCAATGGGGGACCATTGGCATTAGGTGCCAAACACATTCTTTCGTTTTTTCATATTCTGCCAATGGGGGACCATTGGCATTAGGTACCAAACACATTCTTTCGTTTTTTCATATTCTGCCAATGGGGGACCATTGGCATTAGGTGCCAAACACATTCTTTCGTTTTTTCATTGTCTGCCAATGGAGGACCATTGGCATTAGGTGCCAAACACATTCTTTCGTTTTTTCATATTCTGCCAATGGGGGACCATTGGCATTAGGTGCCAAAAACATTCTTTCGATTTTTCATATTCTGCCAATGGGGGACCATTGGCATTAGCTGCCAAACACATTCTTTCGTTTTTTCATATTCTGCCAATGGGGGACCATTGGCATTAGGTGCCAAACACATTCTTCCGTCTTTTCATATTCTGCCAATGGGGGACCATTGGCACTAGGTGCGAAACACATTCTTTCGTTTTTTCATATTCTGCCAATGGGGGACCATTGGCATTAGGTGCCAAACACATTCTTTCGTTTTTTCATATTCTGCCAATGGGGGACCATTGGCATTAGGTGTCAAACACATTCTTTCGTTTTTTCATATTCTGCCAATGGGGGACCATTGGCATTAGGTGCCAAACACATTCTTTCGTTTTTTCCTATTCTGCCAATGGGGGACCATTGGCATTAGGTGCCAAACACATTCTTTCGTTTTTTCATATTCTGCCAATGGGGGACCATTGGCATTAGGTGCCAAACACATTCTTTCGTTTTTTCATATTCTGCCAATGGGGGACCATTGGCATTAGGTGCCAAACACATTCTTTCGTTTTCTTATATTCTGCCAATGGGGGACCATTGGCATTAGGTGCCAAACACATTCTTTAGTTTTTTCATATTCTGCCAATGGGGGACCATTAGCATTAGGTGCCAAACACATTCCTTCGTTTTTTCATATTCTGCCAATGGGGGACCATTGGCATTAGGTGCCAAACACATTCTTTCGTTTTTTCATATTGTGCCAATGGGGGACCATTGGCATTAGGTGCCAAACACATTCTTTAGTTTTTTCATATTCTGCCAATGGGGGACCATTAGCATTAGGTGCCAAACACATTCTTTCGTTTTTTCATATTCTGCCAATGGTCCCCCATTGGCATTAGGTGCCAAACACAATCTTTCGTTTTTTCATATTCTGCCAATGGGGGACGACCATTGGCATTAAGTACCAAATACATTCTTTCTTTTTTTCATATTCTGCCAATGGGGGACCATTGGCATTAGATGCCAAACACATTCTTTCGTTTTTTCATATTCTGCCAATGGGGGACCATTGGCATTAGGAGCCAAACACATTCTTTCATTTTTTCATATTCTGCCAATGGGGGATCATTGGCATTAGGTGCCAAACACATTCTTTCGTTTTTTCATATTCTGCCAATGGGGGACCATTGGCACTAGGTGCCAAACACATTCTTTCGTTTTTTCATATTCTGCCAATGGGGGACCATTGGCATTAGGTGCCAAACACATTCTTTCGTTTTTTCATATTCTGCCAATGGGGGACCATTGGCATTAGGTGCCAAACACATTCTTTCGTTTTTTCATATTCTGCCAATGGGGGACCATTGGCATTAGGTGCCAAACACATTCTTTCGTTTTTTCATATTCTGCCAATGGGGGACCATTGGCATTAGGTGCCAAACACATTCTTTCGTTTTTTCATATTCTGCCAATGGAGGACCATTGGCATTAGGTGCCAAACACATTCTTTCGTTTTTTCATATTCTGCCAATGGGGGACCATTGGCATTAAGTGAGAAAACACATTCTTTCGTTTTTTCATATTCTGCCAATAGGGGACCATTGGCATTAGGTGTCAAAAACATTCTTTCGATTTTTCATATTCTGCCAATGGGGGACCATAGGCATTAGGTGCCAAACACATTCTTTCGTTTTTTCATATTCTGCCAATGGGGGACCATTGGCATTAGGTGCCAAACACATTCTTTCGTTTTTTCATATTCTGCCAATGGGGGACCATTGGCATTAGGTGCCAAACACATTCTTTCGTTTTTTTATATTCTGCCAATGGGGGACCATTGGCATTAGGTGCCAAACACATTCTTTAGTTTTTTCATATTCTGCCAATGGGGGACCATTAGCATTAGGTGCCAAACACATTCTTTCGTTTTTTCATATTCTGCCAATGGGGGACCATTGGCATTAGGTGCCAAACACATTCTTTCGTTTTTTCATATTCTGCCAATGGTCCCCCATTGGCATTAGGTGCCAAACACATTCTTTCGTCTTTTCATATTCTGCCAATGGGGGACCATTGGCATTAGGTGTCAAACACATTCTTTCGTTTTTTCATATTCTGCCAATGGGGGACCATTGGCATTAGGTGCCAAACACATTCTTTCGTTTTTTCATATTCTGCCAATGGGGGACCATTGGCATTAGGTGCCAAACACATTCTTTTGTTTTTTCATATTCTGCCAATGGGGTACTATTGGCATTAGGTGCCAAACACATTCTTTCGTTTTTTCATATTCTGCCAATGGGGGACCATTGGCATTAGGTGCCAAACACATTTTTCGTTTTTTCATATTCTGCCAATGGGGGACCATTGGCACTAGGTGCTAAACACATTCTTTCGTTTTTTCATATTCTGCCAATGGGGGACCATTGGCATTTGGTGCCAAACACATTCTTTCGTTTTTTCATATTCTGCCAATGGGGGACCATTGGCATTAGGTGCCAAACACATTCTTTCGTTTTTTCATATTCTGCCAATGGGGGACCATTGGCATTAGGTGCCAAACACATTCTTTCGTTTTTTCATATTCTGCCAATGGGGGACCATTGGCATTAGGTGCCAAATACATTCTTCCTTTTTTTTATATTCTGCCAATGGGGGACCATTGGCATTAGGTGCCAAACACATTCTTTAGTTTTTTCATATTCTGCCAATGGGGGACCATTAGCATTAGGTGCCAAACACATTCTTTCGTTTTTTCATATTCTGCCAATGGGGGACCATTGGCATTAGGTGCCAAACACATTCTTTCGTTTTTTCATATTCTGCCAATGGTCCCCCATTGGCATTAGGTGCCAAACACATTCTTTCGTCTTTTCATATTCTGCCAATGGGGGACCATTGGCATTAGGTGTCAAACACATTCTTTCGTTTTTTCATATTCTGCCAATGGAGGACCATTGGCATTAGGTGCCAAACACATTCTTTCGTTTTTTCATATTCTGCCAATGGGGGACCATTGGCATTAGGTGCCAAACACATTCTTTTGTTTTTTCATATTCTGCCAATGGGGGACCATTGGCATTAGGTGCCAAACACATTCTTTCGTTTTTTCATATTCTGCCGATTGGGGACCATTGGCATTAGGTGCCAAACACATTCTGTTGTTTTTTCATATTCTGCCAATGGGGGACCATTGGCACTAGGTGCTAAACACATTCTTTCGTTTTTTCATATTCTGCCAATGGGGGACCATTGGCATTAGGTGCCAAACGCATTCTTTCGTTTTTTCATATTCTGCAAATGGGGGACCATTGGCATTAGGTGCCAAACACATTCTTTCGTTTTTTCATATTCTGCCAATGGGGGACCATTGGCATTTGGTGCCAAACACATTCTTTCGTTTTTTCATATTCTGCCAATGGGGGACCATTGGCATTAGGTGCCAAACACATTCTTTCGTTTTTTCATATTCTGCCAATGGGGGACCATTGGCATTAGGTGCCAAACACATTCTTTCGTTTTTTCATATTCTGCCAATGGGGGACCATTGGCATTAGGTGCCAAACACATTCTTTCGTTTTTTTATATTCTGCCAATGGGGGACCATTGGCATTAGGTGCCAAACACATTCTTTAGTTTTTTCATATTCTGCCAATGGGGGACCATTAGCATTAGGTGCCAAACACATTCTTTCGTTTTTTCATATTCTGCCAATGGGGGACCATTGGCATTAGGTGCCAAACACATTCTTTCGTTTTTTCATATTGTGCCAATGGGGGACCATTGGCATTAGGTGCCAAACACATTCTTTAGTTTTTTCATATTCTGCCAATGGGGGACCATTAGCATTAGGTGCCAAACACATTCTTTCGTTTTTTCATATTCTGCCAATGGGGGACCATTGGCATTAGGTGCCAAACACATTCTTTCGTTTTTTCATATTGTGCCAATGGGGGACCATTGGCATTAGGTGCCAAACACATTCTTTCGATTTTTCATATTCTGCCAATGGGGGACCATTGGCATTAAGTGCCAAACACATTCTTTCGTTTTTTCATATTCTGCCAATGGGGGACCATTGGCATTAGCTGCCAAACGCATTCTTTCGTTTTTTCATATTCTGCAATGGGGGACCATTGGCATTAGGTGCCAAACACATTCTTTCGGTTTTTCATATTCTGCCAATGGGGGACCATTGGCATTAGGTGCCAAACACATTCTTTCGTTTTTTCATATTCTGCCAATGGGGGACCATTGGCATTAGGTGCCAAACACATTCTTTCGTTTTTTCATATTCTGCCAATGGGGGACCATTGGCATTAGGTGCCAAACACATTCTTTCGTTTTTTCATATTCTGCCAATGGGGGACCATTGGCATTAGGTGCCAAGCACATTCTTTCGTTTTTTCATATTCTGCCAATGGGGGACCATTGGCACTAGGTGCCAAACACATTCTTTCGTTTTTTCATATTCTGCCAATGGGGGACCGTTGGCATAAGGTGCCAAACACATTCTTTCGTTTTTTCATATTCTGCCAATGGGGGACCATTGGCACTAGGTGCCAAACACATTCTTTCGTTTTTTCATATTCTGCCAATGGGGGACCATTGGCACTAGGTGCCAAACACATTCTTTCGTTTTTTCATATTCTGCCAATGGGGGACCATTGGCATTAGGTGCCAAAAACATTCTTTAGATTTTTCATATTCTGCCAATGGGGGACCATTGGCATTAGGTGCCAAACACATTCTTTCGTTTTTTCATATTCTGCCAATGGGGGACCATTGGCATTAGGTGCCAAACACATTCTTCGTTTTTTCATATTCTGCCAATGGGGGACCATTGGCATTAGGTGCCAAACACATTCTTTCGTTTTTTCATATTCTGCCGATGGGGGACCATTGGCATTAGGTGCCAAACACATTCTTTCGTTTTTTCATATTCTGCCAATGGGGGGGACCATTGGCATTAGGTGCCAAACGCATTCTTTCGTTTTTTCATATTCTGCCAATGGGGGACCATTGGCATTAGGTGCCAAACACATTCTTTCGTTTTTTCATATTCTGCCCATGGGGGACCATTGGCACTAGGTGCCAAACACATTCTTTCGTTTTTTCATATTCTGCCAATGGGGGACCATTTTCACTAGGTGCCAAACACATTCTTTCGTTTTTTCATATTCTGCCAATGGGGGACCATTGGCATTAGGTGCCAAACACATTCTTTCGTTTTTTCATATTCTGCCAATGGGGGACCATTGGCATAAGTTGCCAAACACATTCTTTCGTTTTTTCATATTCTGCCAATGGGGGACCATTGGCATTAGGTGCCAAACACATTCTTTCGTTTTTTCATATTCTGCCAATGGGGGACCATTGGCATTAGGTGCCAAACACATTCTTTCGTCTTTTCATATTCTGCCAATGGGGGACCATTGGCATTAGGTGCCAAACACATTCTTTCGTTTTTTCATATTCTGCCAATGGGGGACCATTGGCATTAGGTACCAAACACATTCTTTCGTTTTTTCATATTCTGCCAATGGGGGACCATTGGCATTAGGTGCCAAACACATTCTTTCGTCTTTTCATATTCTGCCAATGGGGGACCATTGGCATTAGGTGCCAAACACATTCTTTCGTTTTTTCATATTCTGCCAATGGAGGACCATTGGCATTAGGTGCCAAACACATTCTTTCGTTTTTTCATATTCTGCCAATGGGGGACCATTGGCATTAGGTGCCAAACACATTCTTTCGATTTTTCATATTCTGCCAATGGGGGACCATTGGCATTAGCTGCCAAACACATTCTTTCGTTTTTTCATATTCTGCCAATGGAGGACCATTGGCATTAGGTGCCAAACACATTCTTTCGTTTTTTCATATTCTGCCAAGGGGGGACCATTGGCATTAGGTGCCAAACACATTCTTCCGTTTTTTCATATTCTGCCAATGGGGGACCATTGGCATTAGGTGCCAAACACATTCTTTCGTTTTTTCATATTCTGCCAATGGGGGACCATTGGCATTAGGTGTCAAACACATTCTTTCGCTTTTCATATTCTGCCAATGGGGGACCATTGGCATTAGGTGCCAAACACATTCTTTCGTTTTTTCATATTCTGCCAATGGGGGACCATTGGCATTAGGTGCCACACACATTCTTTCGTTTTTTCATATTCTGCCATTGGGGGACCATTGGCATTAGGTGCCAAACACATTCTTTCGTTTTTTCATATTCTGCCAATGGGGGACCATTGGCATTAGGTGCCAAACACATTCTTTCGTTTTTTTATATTCTGCCAATGGGGGACCATTGGCATTAGGTGCCAAACACATTCTTTAGTTTTTTCATATTCTGCCAATGGGGGACCATTAGCATTAGGTGCCAAACACATTCTTTCGTTTTTTCATATTCTGCCAATGGGGGACCATTGGCATTAGGTGCCAAACACATTCTTTCGTTATTTCATATTCTGCCAATGGGGGACCATTGGCATTAGGTGCCAAAAACATTCTTTCGATTTTTCATATTCTGCCAATGGGGGACCATTGGCATTAGGTGCCAAACACATTCTTTCGTTTTTTCATATTCTGCCAATGGGGGACCATTGGCATTAGGTGCCAAACACATTCTTTCGTTTTTTCATATTCTGCCAATGGGGTACTATTGGCATTAGCTGCCAAACACATTCTTTCGTTTTTTCATATTCTGCCAATGGGGGACCATTGGCATTAGGTGCCAAACACATTCTTTCGTTTTTTCATATTCTGCCCATGGGGGACCATTGGCACTAGGTGCCAAACACATTCTTTCGTTTTTTCATATTCTGCCAATGGGGGACCATTTTCACTAGGTGCCAAACACATTCTTTCGTTTTTTCATATTCTGCCAATGGGGTACTATTGGCATTAGGTGCCAAACACATTCTTTCGTTTTTTCATATTCTGCCAATGGGGGACCATTGGCATAAGTTGCCAAACACATTCTTTCGTTTTTTCATATTCTGCCAATGGGGGACCATTGGCATTAGGTGCCAAACACATTCTTTCGTTTTTTCATATTCTGCCAATGGGGGACCATTGGCATTAAGTGCCAAACACATTCTTTCGTCTTTTCATATTCTGCCAATGGGGGACCATTGGCATTAGGTGCCAAACACATTCTTTCGTTTTTTCATATTCTGCCAATGGGGGACCATTGGCATTAGGTGCCAAACACATTCTTTCGTTTTTTCATATTCTGCCAATGGGGGACCATTGGCATTAGGTGCCAAACACATTCTTTCGTCTTTTCATATTCTGCCAATGGGGGACCATTGGCATTAGGTGCCAAACACATTCTTTCGTTTTTTCATATTCTGCCAATGGAGGACCATTGGCATTAGGTGCCAAACACATTCTTTCGTTTTTTCATATTCTGCCAATGGGGGACCATTGGCATTAGGTGCCAAAAACATTCTTTCGATTTTTCATATTCTGCCAATGGGGGACCATTGGCATTAGGTGCCAAACACATTCTTTCGGTTTTTCATATTCTGCCAATGGGGGACCATTGGCATTAGGTGCCAAACACATTCTTTCGTTTTTTCATATTCTGCCAATGGGGGACCATTGGCATTAGGTGCCAAACACATTCTTTCGTTTTTTCATATTCTGCCAATGGGGGACCATTGGCATTAGGTGCCAAACACATTCTTTCGTTTTTTCATATTCTGCCAATGGGGGACCATTGGCACTAGGTGCCAAGCACATTCTTTCGTTTTTTCATATTCTGCCAATTGGGGACCATTGGCACTAGGTGCCAAACACATTTTTTCGTTTTTTCATATTCTGCCAATGGGGGACCGTTGGCATAAGGTGCCAAACACATTCTTTCGTTTTTTCATATTCTGCCAATGGCGGACCATTGGCACTAGGTGCCAAACACATTCTTTCGTTTTTTCATATTCTGCCAATGGGGGACCATTGGCATTAGGTGCCAAAAACATTCTTTCGATTTTTCATATTCTGCCAATGGGGGACCATTGGCATTAGGTGCCAAACACATTCTTTCGGTTTTTCATATTCTGCCAATGGGGGACCATTGGCATTAGGTGCCAAACACATTCTTTCGTTTTTTCATATTCTGCCAATGGGGGACCATTGGCATTAGGTGCCAAACACATTCTTTCGTTTTTTCATATTCTGCCAATGGGGGACCATTGGCATTAGGTGCCAAACACATTCTTTCGTTTTTTCATATTCTGCCAATGGGGGACCATTGGCACTAGGTGCCAAGCACATTCTTTCGTTTTTTCATATTCTGCCAATTGGGGACCATTGGCACTAGGTGCCAAACACATTCTTTCGTTTTTTCATATTCTGCCAATGGGGGACCATTGGCATTAGGTGCCAAACACATTCTTTCGTTTTTTCATATTCTGCCAATGGGGGACCATTGGCATTAGGTGCCAAACACATTCTTTCGTTTTTTCATATTCTGCCAATGGCGGACCATTGGCATTAGGTGCCAAACACATTCTTTGGTTTTTTCATATTCTGCCAATGGGGGACCATTGGCATTAGGTGCCAAAAACATTCTTTAGATTTTTCATATTCTGCCAATGGGGGACCATTGGCATTAGGTGCCAAACACATTCTTTCGTTTTTTCATATTCTGCCAATGGGGGACCATTGGCATTAGGTGCCAAACACATTCTTCGTTTTTTCATATTCTGCCAATGGGGGACCATTGGCATTAGGTGCCAAACACATTCTTTCGTTTTTTCATATTCTGCCGATGGGGGACCATTGGCATTAGGTGCCAAACACATTCTTTCGTTTTTTCATATTCTGCCAATGGGGGACCATTGGCATTAGGTGCCAAACGCATTCTTTCGTTTTTTCATATTCTGCCAATGGGGGACCATTGGCATTAGGTGCCAAACACATTCTTTCGATTTTTCATATTCTGCCAATGGGGGACCATTGGCATTAGCTGCCAAACACATTCTTTCGTTTTTTCATATTCTGCCAATGGGGGACCATTGGCATTAGGTGCCAAACACATTCTTTCGTTTTTTCATATTCTGCCCATGGGGGACCATTGGCACTAGGTGCCAAACACATTCTTTCGTTTTTTCATATTCTGCCAATGGGGGACCATTTTCACTAGGTGCCAAACACATTCTTTCGTTTTTTCATATTCTGCCAATGGGGTACTATTGGCATTAGGTGCCAAACACATTCTTTCGTTTTTTTCATATTCTGCCAATGGGGGACCATTGGCATAAGTTGCCAAACACATTCTTTCGTTTTTTCATATTCTGCCAATGGGGGACCATTGGCATTAGGTGCCAAACACATTCTTTCGTTTTTTCATATTCTGCCAATGGGGGACCATTGGCATTAGGTGCCAAACACATTCTTTCGTCTTTTCATATTCTGCCAATGGGGGACCATTGGCATTAGGTGCCAAACACATTCTTTCGTTTTTTCATATTCTGCCAATGGGGGACCATTGGCATTAGGTACCAAACACATTCTTTCGTTTTTTCATATTCTGCCAATGGGGGACCATTGGCATTAGGTGCCAAACACATTCTTTCGTCTTTTCATATTCTGCCAATGGGGGACCATTGGCATTAGGTGCCAAACACATTCTTTCGTTTTTTCATATTCTGCCAATGGAGGACCATTGGCATTAGGTGCCAAACACATTCTTTCGTTTTTTTCATATTCTGCCAATGGGGGACCATTGGCATTAGGTGCCAAAAACATTCTTTCGATTTTTCATATTCTGCCAATGGGGGACCATTGGCATTAGCTGCCAAACACATTCTTTCGTTTTTTCATATTCTGCCAAGGGGGGACCATTGGCATTAGGTGCCAAACACATTCTTCCGTTTTTTCATATTCTGCCAATGGGGGACCATTGGCATTAGGTGCCAAACACATTCTTTCGTTTTTTCATATTCTGCCAATGGGGGACCATTGGCATTAGGTGCCAAACACATTCTTTCGTTTTTTCATATTCTGCCAATGGGGGACCATTGGCATTAGGTGCCAAACGCATTCTTTCGTTTTTTCATATTCTGCCAATGGGGGACCATTGGCATTAGGTGCCAAACACATTCTTTCGATTTTTCATATTCTGCCAATGGGGGACCATTGGCATTAGCTGCCAAACACATTCTTTCGTTTTTTCATATTCTGCCAATGGGGGACCATTGGCATTAGGTGCCAAACACATTCTTTCGTTTTTTCATATTCTGCCAATGGCGGACCATTGGCATTAGGTGCCAAACACATTCTTTGGTTTTTTCATATTCTGCCAATGGGGGACCATTGGCATTAGGTGCCAAAAACATTCTTTAGATTTTTCATATTCTGCCAATGGGGGACCATTGGCATTAGGTGCCAAACACATTCTTTCGTTTTTTCATATTCTGCCAATGGGGGACCATTGGCATTAGGTGCCAAACACATTCTTCGTTTTTTCATATTCTGCCAATGGGGGACCATTGGCATTAGGTGCCAAACACATTCTTTCGTTTTTTCATATTCTGCCGATGGGGGACCATTGGCATTAGGTGCCAAACACATTCTTTCGTTTTTTCATATTCTGCCAATGGGGGACCATTGGCATTAGGTGCCAAACGCATTCTTTCGTTTTTTCATATTCTGCCAATGGGGGACCATTGGCATTAGGTGCCAAACACATTCTTTCGATTTTTCATATTCTGCCAATGGGGGACCATTGGCATTAGCTGCCAAACACATTCTTTCGTTTTTTCATATTCTGCCAATGGGGGACCATTGGCATTAGGTGCCAAACACATTCTTTCGTTTTTTCATATTCTGCCCATGGGGGACCATTGGCACTAGGTGCCAAACACATTCTTTCGTTTTTTCATATTCTGCCAATGGGGGACCATTTTCACTAGGTGCCAAACACATTCTTTCGTTTTTTCATATTCTGCCAATGGGGTACTATTGGCATTAGGTGCCAAACACATTCTTTCGTTTTTTTCATATTCTGCCAATGGGGGACCATTGGCATAAGTTGCCAAACACATTCTTTCGTTTTTTCATATTCTGCCAATGGGGGACCATTGGCATTAGGTGCCAAACACATTCTTTCGTTTTTTCATATTCTGCCAATGGGGGACCATTGGCATTAGGTGCCAAACACATTCTTTCGTCTTTTCATATTCTGCCAATGGGGGACCATTGGCATTAGGTGCCAAACACATTCTTTCGTTTTTTCATATTCTGCCAATGGGAGACCATTGGCATTAGGTACCAAACACATTCTTTCGTTTTTTCATATTCTGCCAATGGGGGACCATTGGCATTAGGTGCCAAACACATTCTTTCGTCTTTTCATATTCTGCCAATGGGGGACCATTGGCATTAGGTGCCAAACACATTCTTTCGTTTTTTCATATTCTGCCAATGGAGGACCATTGGCATTAGGTGCCAAACACATTCTTTCGTTTTTTTCATATTCTGCCAATGGGGGACCATTGGCATTAGGTGCCAAAAACATTCTTTCGATTTTTCATATTCTGCCAATGGGGGACCATTGGCATTAGCTGCCAAACACATTCTCTCGTTTTTTCATATTCTGCCAAGGGGGGACCATTGGCATTAGGTGCCAAACACATTCTTCCGTTTTTTCATATTCTGCCAATGGGGGACCATTGGCATTAGGTGCCAAACACATTCTTTCGTTTTTTCATATTCTGCCAATGGGGGACCATTGGCATTAGGTGCCAAACACATTCTTTCGTTTTTTCATATTCTGCCAATGGGGGACCATTGGCATTAGGTGCCAAACGCATTCTTTCGTTTTTTCATATTCTGCCAATGGGGGACCATTGGCATTAGGTGCCAAACACATTCTTTCGATTTTTCTTATTCTGCCAATGGGGGACCATTGGCATTAGCTGCCAAACACATTCTTTCGTTTTTTCATATTCTGCCAATGGGGGACCATTGGCATTAGGTGCCAAACACATTCTTTCGTTTTTTCATATTCTGCCCATGGGGGACCATTGGCACTAGGTGCCAAACACATTCTTTCGTTTTTTCATATTCTGCCAATGGGGGACCATTTTCACTAGGTGCCAAACACATTCTTTCGTTTTTTCATATTCTGCCAATGGGGTACTATTGGCATTAGGTGCCAAACACATTCTTTCGTTTTTTCATATTCTGCCAATGGGGGACCATTGGCATTAGGTGCCAAACACATTCTTTCGTTTTTTCATATTCTGCCAATGGGGGACCATTGGCATTAGGTGCCAAACACATTCTTTCGTCTTTTCATATTCTGCCAATGGGGGACCATTGGCATTAGGTGCCAAACACATTCTTTTGTTTTTTCATATTCTGCCAATGGGGGACCATTGGCATTAGGTGCCAAACACATTCTTTTGTTTTTTCATATTCTGCCAATGGGGGACCATTGGCATTAGGTGTCAAACACATTCTTTCGTCTTTTCATATTCTGCCAATGGGGGACCATTGGCATTAGGTGCCAAACACATTCTTTCGTTTTTTCATATTCTGCCAATGGGGGACCATTGGCATTAGGTGCCAAACACATTCTTTCGTTTTTTCATATTCTGCCAATGGGGGACCATTGGCATTAGGTGCCAAACACATTCTTTCGTTTTTTTATATTCTGCCAATGGGGGACCATTGGCATTAGGTGCCAAACACATTCTTTAGTTTTTTCATATTCTGCCAATGGGGGACCATTAGCATTAGGTGCCAAACACATTCTTTCGTTTTTTCATATTCTGCCAATGGGGGATCATTGGCATTAGGTGCCAAACACATTCTTTCGTTTTTTCATATTCTGCCAATGGGGGACCATTGGCATTAGCTGCCAAACACATTCTTTCGTTTTTTCATATTCTGCCAATGGGGGACCATTGGCATTAGGTGCCAAACACATTCTTTCGTTTTTTCATATTCTGCCAATGGGGGACCATTGGCATTAGGTGTCAAACACATTCTTTCGTTTTTTCATATTCTGCCAATGGCGGACCATTGGCATTTGGTGCCAAACACATTCTTTCGTTTTTTCATATTCTGCCAATGTGGGACCATTGGCATTAGGTGCCAAACACATTCTTTCGTTTTTTCATATTCTGCCAATGGGGGACCATTGGCACTAGGTGCCAAACACATTCTTTCGTTTTTTCATATTCTGCCAATGGGGGACCATTGGCATTAGGTGCCAAATACATTCTTTCGTTTTTTCATATTCTGCCAATGGGGGACCATTGGCACTAGGTGCCAAACACATTCTTTCGTTTTTTCATATTCTGCCAATGGGGGACCATTGGCACTAGGTGCCAAACACATTCTTTCGTTTTTTCATATTCTGCCAATGGGGGACCATTGGCATTAGGTGCCAAATACATTCTTTCGTTTTTTCATATTCTGCCAATGGGGGACCATTGGCACTAGGTGCCAAACACATTCTTTCGTTTTTTCATATTCTGCCAATGGGGGACCATTGGCATTAGGTGCCAAAAACATTCTTTAGATTTTTCATATTCTGCCAATGGGGGACCATTGGCATTAGGTGCCAAACACATTCTTTCGTTTTTTCATATTCTGCCAATGGGGGACCATTGGCATTAGGTGTCAAACACATTCTTCGTTTTTTCATATTCTGCCAATGGGGGACCATTGGCATTAGGTGCCAAACACATTCTTTCGTTTTTTCATATTCTGCCGATGGGGGACCATTGGCATTAGGTGCCAAACACATTCTTTCGTTTTTTCATATTCTGCCAATGGGGGACCATTGGCATTAGGTGCCAAACGCATTCTTTCGTTTTTTCATATTCTGCCAATGGGGGACCATTGGCATTAGGTGCCAAACATATTCTTTCGATTTTTCATATTCTGCCAATGGGGGACCATTGGCATTAGCTGCCAAACACATTCTTTCGTTTTTTCATATTCTGCCAATGGGGGACCATTGGCATTAGGTGCCAAACACATTCTTTCGTTTTTTCATATTCTGCCCATGGGGGACCATTGGCACTAGGTGCCAAACACATTCTTTCGTTTTTTCATATTCTGCCAATGGGGGACCATTTTCACTAGGTGCCAAACACATTCTTTCGTTTTTTCATATTCTGCCAATGGGGTACTATTGGCATTAGGTGCCAAACACATTCTTTCGTTTTTTCATATTCTCCCAATGGGGGACCATTGGCATAAGTTGCCAAACACATTCTTTCGTTTTTTCATATTCTGCCAATGGGGGACCATTGGCATTAGGTGCCAAACACATTCTTTCGTTTTTTCATATTCTGCCAATGGGGGACCATTGGCATTAGGTACCAAACACATTCTTTCGTTTTTTCATATTCTGCCAATGGGGGACCATTGGCATTAGGTGCCAAACACATTCTTTCGTCTTTTCATATTCTGCCAATGGGGGACCATTGGCATTAGGTGCCAAACACATTCTTTCGTTTTTTCATATTCTGCCAATGGAGGACCATTGGCATTAGGTGCCAAACACATTCTTTCGTTTTTTCATATTCTGCCAATGGGGGACCATTGGCATTAGGTGCCAAAAACATTCTTTCGATTTTTCATATTCTGCCAATGGGGGACCATTGGCATTAGGTGCCAAACACATTCTTTCGTTTTTTCATATTCTGCCAATGGGGGACCATTGGCACTAGGTGCCAAACACATTCTTTCGTTTTTTCATATTCTGCCAAAGGGGGACCATTGGCATTAGGTGCCAAACACATTCTTTCGTTTTTTCATATTCTGCCAATGGGGGACCATTGGCACTAGGTGCCAAACACATTCTTTCGTTTTTTCATATTCTGCCAATGGGGGACCATTGGCACTAGGTGCCAAACACATTCTTTCGTTTTTTCATATTCTGCCAATGGGGGACCATTGGCATTAGGTGCCAAATACATTCTTTCGTTTTTTCATATTCTGCCAATGGGGGACCATTGGCACTAGGTGCCAAACACATTCTTTCGTTTTTTCATATTCTGCCAATGGGGGACCATTGGCATTAGGTGCCAAAAACATTCTTTAGATTTTTCATATTCTGCCAATGGGGGACCATTGGCATTAGGTGCCAAACACATTCTTTCGTTTTTTCATATTCTGCCAATGGGGGACCATTGGCATTAGGTGTCAAACACATTCTTCGTTTTTTCATATTCTGCCAATGGGGGACCATTGGCATTAGGTGCCAAACACATTCTTTCGTTTTTTCATATTCTGCCGATGGGGGACCATTGGCATTAGGTGCCAAACACATTCTTTCGTTTTTTCATATTCTGCCAATGGGGGACCATTGGCATTAGGTGCCAAACGCATTCTTTCGTTTTTTCATATTCTGCCAATGGGGGACCATTGGCATTAGGTGCCAAACACATTCTTTCGATTTTTCATATTCTGCCAATGGGGGACCATTGGCATTAGCTGCCAAACACATTCTTTCGTTTTTTCATATTCTGCCAATGGGGGACCATTGGCATTAGGTGCCAAACACATTCTTTCGTTTTTTCATATTCTGCCCATGGGGGACCATTGGCACTAGGTGCCAAACACATTCTTTCGTTTTTTCATATTCTGCCAATGGGGGACCATTTTCACTAGGTGCCAAACACATTCTTTCGTTTTTTCATATTCTGCCAAGGGGGGACCATTGGCATTAGGTGCCAAACACATTCTTCCGTTTTTTCATATTCTGCCAATGGGGGACCATTGGCATTAGGTGCCAAACACATTCTTTCGTTTTTTCATATTCTGCCAATGGGGGACCATTGGCATTAGGTGCCAAACACATTCTTTCGTTTTTTCATATTCTGCCAATGGGGGACCATTGGCATTAGGTGTCAAACACATTCTTTCGTTTTTTCATATTCTGCCAATGGGGGACCATTGGCATTAGGTGCCAAACACATTCTTTCGTTTTTTCATATTCTGCCAATGGGGGACCATTGGCATTAGGTGCCAAAAACATTCTTTCGATTTTTCATATTCTGCCAATGGGGGACCATTGGCATTAGCTGCCAAACACATTCTTTCGTTTTTTCATATTCTGCCAAGGGGGGACCATTGGCATTAGGTGCCAAACACATTCTTCCGTTTTTTCATATTCTGCCAATGGGGGACCATTGGCATTAGGTGCCAAACACATTCTTTCGTTTTTTCATATTCTGCCAATGGGAGACCATTGGCATTAGGTGCCAAACACATTCTTTCGTTTTTTCATATTCTGCCAATGGGGGACCATTGGCATTAGGTGCCAAACACATTCTTTCGTTTTTTTATATTCTGCCAATGGGGGACCATTGGCATTAGGTGCCAAACACATTCTTTAGTTTTTTCATATTCTGCCAATGGGGGACCATTAGCATTAGGTGCCAAACACATTCTTTCGTTTTTTCATATTCTGCCAATGGGGGACCATTGGCATTAGGTGCCAAACACATTCTTTCGTTTTTTCATATTCTGCCAATGGGGGACCATTGGCATTAGGTGCCAAACACATTCTTTCGTTTTTTCATATTCTGCCAATGGGGTACTATTGGCATTAGCTGCCAAACACATTCTTTCGTTTTTTCATATTCTGCCAATGGGGGACCATTGGCATTAGGTGCCAAACACATTCTTTCGTTTTTTCATATTCTGCCCATGGGGGACCATTGGCACTAGGTGCCAAACACATTCTTTCGTTTTTTCATATTCTGCCAATGGGGGACCATTTTCACTAGGTGCCAAACACATTCTTTCGTTTTTTCATATTCTGCCAATGGGGTACTATTGGCATTAGGTGCCAAACACATTCTTTCGTTTTTTCATATTCTGCCAATGGGGGACCATTGGCATAAGTTGCCAAACACATTCTTTCGTTTTTTCATATTCTGCCAATGGGGGACCATTGGCATTAGGTGCCAAACACATTCTTTCGTTTTTTCATATTCTGCCAATGGGGGACCATTGGCATTAGGTGCCAAACACATTCTTTCGTCTTTTCATATTCTGCCAATGGGGGACCATTGGCATTAGGTGCCAAACACATTCTTTCGTTTTTTCATATTCTGCCAATGGGGGACCATTGGCATTAGGTACCAAACACATTCTTTCGTTTTTTCATATTCTGCCAATGGAGGACCATTGGCATTAGGTGCCAAACACATTCTTTCGTCTTTTCATATTCTGCCAATGGGGGACCATTGGCATTAGGTGCCAAACACATTCTTTCGTTTTTTCATATTCTGCCAATGGAGGACCATTGGCATTAGGTGCCAAACACATTCTTTCGTTTTTTCATATTCTGCCAATGGGGGACCATTGGCATTAGGTGCCAAAAACATTCTTTCGATTTTTCATATTCTGCCAATGGGGGACCATTGGCATTAGCTGCCAAACACATTCTTTCGTTTTTTCATATTCTGCCAATGGGGGACCATTGGCATTAGGTGCCAAACACATTCTTCCGTTTTGTCATATTCTGCCAATGGGGGACCATTGGCATTAGGTGCCAAACACATTCTTTCGTTTTTTCATATTCTGCCAATGGGGGACCATTGGCATTAGGTGCCAAACACATTCTTTTGTTTTTTCATATTCTGCCAATGGGGGACCATTGGCATTAGGTGTCAAACACATTCATTCGTTTTTTCATATTCTGCCAATGGGGGACCATTGGCATTAGGTGCCAAACACATTCTTTCGTTTTTTCATATTCTGCCAATGGGGGACCATTGGCATTAGGTGCCAAACACATTCTTTCGTTTTTTCATATTCTGCCAATGGGGGACCATTGGCATTAGGTGCCAAACACATTCTTTCGTTTTTTCATATTCTGCCAATGGGGGACCATTGGCATTAGGTGCCAAACACATTCTTTCGTTTTTTTATATTCTGCCAATGGGGGACCATTGGCATTAGGTGCCAAACACATTCTTTAGTTTTTTCATATTCTGCCAATGGGGGACCATTAGCATTAGGTTCCAAACACATTCTTTCGTTTTTTCATATTCTGCCAATGGGGGACCATTGGCATTAGGTGCCAAACACATTCTTTCGTTTTTTCATATTCTGCCAATGGGGGACCATTGGCATTAGGTGCCAAAAACATTCTTTCGATTTTTCATATTCTGCCAATGGGGGACCATTGGCATTAGCTGCCAAACACATTCTTTCGTTTTTTCATATTCTGCCAATGGGGGACCATTGGCATTAGGTGCCAAACACATTCTTTCGTTTTTTCATATTCTGCCAATGGGGGACCATTGGCATTAGGTGTCAAACACATTCTTTCGTTTTTTTCATATTCTGCCAATGGGGGACCATTGGCATTTGGTGCCAAACACATTCTTTCGTTTTTTCATATTCTGCCAATGTGGGACCATTGGCATTAGGTGCCAAACACATTCTTTCGTTTTTTCATATTCTGCCAATGGGGGACCATTGGCACTAGGTGCCAAACACATTCTTTCGTTTTTTCATATTCTGCCAATGGGGGACCATTGGCACTAGGTGCCAAACACATTCTTTCGTTTTTTCATATTCTGCTAATGGGGGACCATTGGCATTAGGTGCCAAAAACATTCTTTAGATTTTTTATATTCTGCCAATGGGGGACCATTGGCATTAGGTGCCAAACACATTCTTTCGTTTTTTCATATTCTGCCAATGGGGGACCATTGGCATTAGGTGCCAAACACATTCTTTCGTTTTTTCATATTCTGCCAATGGGGGACCATTGGCATTAGGTGCCAAACACATTCTATCGTTTTTTCATATTCTGCCGATGGGGGACCATTGGCATTAGGTGCCAAACACATTCTTTCGTTTTTTCATATTCTGCCAATGGGGGACCATTGGCATTAGGTGCCAAAAACATTCTTTCGTTTTTTCATATTCTGCCAATGGGGGACCATTGGCATTAGGTGCCAAACACATTCTTTCGTTTTTTCATATTCTGCCATTGGGGGACCATTGGCATTAGGTGCCAAACACATTCTTTCGTTTTTTCATATTCTGCCAATGGGGGACCATTGGCACTAGGTGCCAAACAAATTCTTTCGATTTTTCATATTCTGCCAATGGGGGACCATTGGCATTAGCTGCCAAACACATTCTTTCGTTTATTCATATTCTCCCAATGGGGGACCATTGGCATTAGGTGCCAAACACATTCTTTCGTTTTTTCATATTCTGCCAATGGGGGACCATTGGCATTAGGTGCCAAACACATTCTTTCGATTTTTCATATTCTGCCAATGGGGGACCATTGGCATTAGCTGTCAAACACATTCTTTCGTTTTTTCATATTCTGCCAATGGGGGACCATTGGCATTAGGTGCCAAACACATTCTTTCGTTTTTTCATATTCTGCCAATGGGGTACCATTGGCATTAGGTGCCAAACACATTCTTTCGTTTTTTCATATTCTGCCAATGGGGGACCATTGGCATTAGGTGCCAAACACATTCTTTCGTTTTTTCATATTCTGCCAATGGGGGACCATTGGCATTGGGTGGCAAACACATTCTTTCGTTTTTTCATATTCTGCCAATGGGGGACCATTGGCACTAGGTGCCAAACACATTCTTTCGTTTTTTCATATTCTGCCAATGGGGGACCATTGGCATTAGGTGCCAAACACATTCTTTCGTTTTTTCATATTCTGCCAATGGGGGACCATTGGCATTAGGTGCCAAACACATTCTTTCGTTTTTTCATATTCTGCCAATGGGGGACCATTGGCATTAGCTGCCAAACACATTCTTTCGTTTTTTCATATTCTGCCAATGGGGGACCATTGGCATTATGTGCCAAACACATTCTTTCGTTTTTACATATTCTGCTAATGGGGGACCATTGGCATTAGGTGCCAAACACATTCTTTCGTTTTTTCATATTCTGCCAAAGGGGGACCATTGGCATTAGGTGCCAAACACATTCTTTCGTTTTTTCATATTCTGCCAATGGGGGACCATTGGCACTAGGTGCCAAACACATTCTTTCGTTTTTTCATATTCTGCCAATGGGGGACCATTGGCATTAGGTGCCAAACACATTCTTTCGTTTTTTCATATTCTGCCAATGGGGGACCATTGGCATTAGGTGCCAAACACATTCTTTCGTTTTTTCATATTCTGCCAATGGGGGACCATTGGCATTAGGTGCCAAAAACATTCTTTCGATTTTTCATATTCTGCCAATGGGGGACCATTGGCATTAGCTGCCAAACACATTCTTTCGTTTTTTCATATTCTGCCAATGGGGGACCATTGGCATTAGGTGCCAAACACATTCTTTCGTTTTTTCATATTCTGCCAATGGGGGACCATTGGCATTAGGTGTCAAACACATTCTTTCGTTTTTTTCATATTCTGCCAATGGGGGACCATTGGCATTTGGTGCCAAACACATTCTTTCGTTTTTTCATATTCTGCCAATGTGGGACCATTGGCATTAGGTGCCAAACACATTCTTTCGTTTTTTCATATTCTGCCAATGGGGGACCATTGGCACTAGGTGCCAAACACATTCTTTCGTTTTTTCATATTCTGCCAATGGGGGACCATTGGCACTAGGTGCCAAACACATTCTTTCGTTTTTTCATATTCTGCTAATGGGGGACCATTGGCATTAGGTGCCAAACACATTCTTCCGTTTTGTCATATTCTGCCAATGGGGGACCATTGGCATTAGGTGCCAAACACATTCTTTCGTTTTTTCATATTCTGCCAATGGGGGACCATTGGCATTAGGTGCCAAACACATTCTTTCGTTTTTTCATATTCTGCCAATGGGGGACCATTGGCATTAGGTGCCAAACACATTCTTTCGTTTTTTCATATTCTGCCAATGGGGGACCATTGGCACTAGGTGCCAAACACATTCTTTCGTTTTTTCATATTCTCCCAATGGGGGACCATTGGCATTAGGTGCCAAACAGATTCTTTCGTTTTTTCATATTCTGCCAATGGGGGACCATTGGCATTAGGTGCCAAACACATTCTTTCGTCTTTTCATATTCTGCCAATGGGGGACCATTGGCATTAGGTGCCAAACACATTCTTTCGTTTTTTCATATTCTGCCAATGGGGGACCATTGGCATTAGGTGCCAAACACATTCTTTCGTTTTTTCATATTCTGCCAATGGGGGACCATTGGCATTAGGTGGCAAACACATTCTTTCGTTTTTTCATATTCTGCCAATGGGGGACCATTGGCACTAGGTGCCAAACACATTCTTTCGTTTTTTCATATTCTGCCAATGGGGGACCATTGGCATTAGGTGCCAAACACATTCTTTCGTTTTTTCATATTCTGCCAATGGGAGACCATTGGCATTAGGTGCCAAACACATTCTTTCGTTTTTTCATATTCTGCCAATGGGGGACCATTGGCATTAGCTGCCAAACACATTCTTTCGTTTTTTCATATTCTGCGAATGGGGGACCATTGGCATTAGGTGCCAAACACATTCTTTCGTTTTTTCATATTCTGCCAATGGGGGACCATTGGCATTAGCTGCCAAACACATTCTTTCGTTTTTTCATATTCTGCGAATGGGGGACCATTGGCATTAGGTGCCAAACACATTCTTTCGTTTTTTCATATTCTGCCAATGGGGTACTATTGGCATTAGGTGCCAAACACATTCTTTCGTTTTTTCATATTCTGCCAATGGGGGACCATTGGCATAAGTTGCCAAACACATTCTTTCGTTTTTTCATATTCTGCCAATGGGGGACCATTGGCATTAGGTGCCAAACACATTCTTTCGTTTTTTCATATTCTGCCAATGGGGGACCATTGGCATTAGGTGCCAAACACATTCTTTCATTTTTTCATATTCTGCCAATGGGGGACCATTGGCACTAGGTGCCAAACACATTCTTTCGTTTTTTCATATTCTGCCAATGGGAGACCATTGGCATTAGGTGCCAAACACATTCTTACGTTTTTTCATATTCTGCCAATGGGGGACCATTGGCATTAGGTGCCAAACACATTCTTTCGTTTTTTCATATTCTGCAAATGTGGGACCATTGGCATTAGGTGCCAAACACATTCTTTCGTTTTTTCATATTCTACCAATGGGGGACCATTGGCATTAGGTGCCAAACACATTCTTTCGTTTTTTCATATTCTGCCAATGGGGGACCATTGGCATTAGGTGCCAAACACATTCTTTCGTTTTTTCATATTCTGCCAATGGGGGACCATTGGCATTAGGTGCCAAACACATTCTTTCGTTTTTTCATATTCTGCCAATGGAGGACCATTGGCATTAGGTGCCAAACACATTCTTTCGTTTTTTCATATTCTGCCAATGGGGGACCATTGGCATTAGGTGTCAAACACATACTTTCGTTTTTTCATATTCTGCCAATGGGGGACCATTGGCATTAGGTGTCAAACACATTCTTTCGTTTTTTCATATTCTGCCAATGGGGGACCATTGGCATTAGGTGCCAAACACATTCTTTCGTTTTTTCATATTCTGCCAATGGGGGACCATTGGCATTAGGTGCCAAACACATTCTTTCGTTTTTTCATATTCTGCCAATGGGGGACCATTGGCATTAGGTGCCAAACACATTCTTTCGTTTTTTCATATTCTGCCAATGGGGGACCATTGGCATTAGGTGCCAAACACATTCTTTCGTTTTAGGTGGATTTCGAAGAAATACTACCTATTGCAGAGGTCCTCATGACGCAACTTTCAAAAAATTTGAATGCAACTTTTCAAGACCTCTATAGTAAACACCAAAACCATGGTCCATTCAAATGTTTATATATATATATATCTATATATATATATATATATATATATATATATATTTGCAATATAACGAAATCTTGTCACCACGATAGGGGCCGCAGTTCTTAACCGAATTGAACGAAACTTGGTACACATGTTGATATGGTGAATAGCACGGACGAGTTCGTAGATGGGCGAGATCGGTTGAGAGGAGGGCGTGTCACGCCCATTTATGCAATACAACGAAATCTTGTCCGCACGATAGGGGCCGCAATTCTTAATCGAATTGAATGAAACTTTGTACACATGTTGATATTGTAAATGGCACAGACGAGTTCGTAGATGGGTGAGATCGGTTGAGAGGGGGGCGTGTCACGCCCATTTATACAATACAACGAAATCTTGTCCGCACGACAGGAGCCGCAGTTCTTAACCGAATTGACTGATACTTTGCACACATGTTGACATAGTGAATAGCTCGGCTGATTTCGTAGATGGGCGCAATCGGTTGGGAGGGGGGCGTGTCACACCCCTTTACATTTTTCAAATTCCGCATTAATAATTGTTGCATTTTCATTTTTAATAGTATAGAAGTGGTAATAGTAAAATAATATTTTTGGAAAAAAATTCCCGCCATTTTGAATCCGCCATATTGAAATTCTTTAAAATTGCTCCGATTTCGTTGAAATTGAAAATGTATACTCATTTATGGGTTCTTGTTATAATTTCGCCATTTTGGATTACTTTAATATTACTTCAAAGTTGCATACAAAGGAAATCCACCTATCTCTTGCGGCTGGTGCCGGAAGGTCTTTTTTTTTATATTCTGCCAATGGGGGACCATTGGCATTAGGTGCCAAACACATTCTTTAGTTTTTTCATATTCTGCCAATGGGGGAAAATTAGCATTAGGTGCCAAACACATTCTTTCGTTTTTTCATATTCTGCCAATGGGGGACCATTGGCATTAGGTGCCAAACACATTCTTTCGTTTTTTCATATTCTGCCAATGGGGGACCATTGGCATTAGGTGCCAAACACATTCTTTCGTTTTTTCATATTCTGCCAATGGGCGACCATTGGCATTAGGTGTCAAACACATTCTTTCGTTTTTTCATATTCTGCCAATGGGGGACCATTGGCATTAGGTGCCAAACACATTCTTTCGTTTTTTCATATTCTGCCAATGGGGGACCATTGGCATTAGGTGCCAAACACATTCTTTCGTTTTTTCATATTCTACCAATGGGGGACCATTGGCATTAGGTGCCAAACACATTCTTTCGTTTTTTCATATTCTGCCAATGGGGGACCATTGGCATTAGGTGCCAAACACATTCTTTCGTTTTTTCATATTCTGCCAATGGGGGACTATTGGCATTAGGTGCCAAGCACATTCTTTCGTTTTTTCATATCCTGCCAATGGGGGACCATTGGCATTAGGTGCCAAACACATTCTTTCGTTTTTTCATATTCTGCCAATGGGGGACCATTGGCATTAGGTGCCAAACACATTCTTTCGTTTGTTCATATTCTGCCAATGGTCCCCCATTGGCATTAGGTGCCAAACACATTCTTTCGTTTTTTCATATTCTGCCAATGGGGGACCATTGGCACTAGGTGCCAAACACATTCTTTCGTTTTTTCATATTCTGCCAATGGGGGACCATTGGCACTAGGTGCCAAACACATTCTTTCGTTTTTTCATATTCTGCCAATGGGGGACCATTGGCATTAGGTGCCAAAAACATTCTTTAGATTTTTCATATTCTGCCAATGGGGGACCATTGGCATTAGGTGCCAAACACATTCTTTCGTTTTTTCATATTCTGCCAATGGGGGACCATTGGCATTAGGTGCCAAACACATTCTTTCGTTTTTTCATATTCTGCCAATGGGGGACCATTGGCATTAGCTGCCAAACACATTCTTTCGTTTTTTCATATTCTGCCAATGGGGGACCATTGGCATTAGGTGCCAAACGCATTCTTTCGTTTTTTCATATTCTGCCAATGGTCCCCCATTGGCATTAGGTGCCAAACACATTCTTTCGTTTTTTCATATTCTGCCAATGGGGGACCATTGGCACTAGGTGCCAAACACATTCTTTCGTTTTTTCATATTCTGCCAATGGGGGACCATTGGCATTAGGTGCCAAACACATTCTTTCGTTTTTTCATATTCTGCCAATGGTCCCCCCATTGGCATTAGGTGCCAAACACATTCTTTCGTTTTTTCATATTCTGCCAATGGGGGACCATTGGCACTAGGTGCCAAACACATTCTTTCGTTTTTTCATATTCTGCCAATGGGGGACCATTGGCATTAGGTGCCAAAAACATTCTTTAGATTTTTCATATTCTGCCAATGGGGGACCATTGGCATTAGGTGCCAAACACATTCTTTCGTTTTTTCATATTCTGCCAATGGGGGACCATTGGCATTAGGTGCCAAACACATTCTTTCGCTTTTTCATATTCTGCCAATGGGGGACCATTGGCATTAGGTGCCAAACACATTCTTTCGTTTTTTCATATTCTGCCAATGGGGGACCATTGGCATTAGGTGCCAAACACATTCTTTCGTTTTTTCATATTCTGCCAATGGGGGACCATTGGCATTAGCTGCCAAACACATTCTTTCGTTTTTTCATATTCTGCCAATGGGGGACCATTGGCATTAGGTGCCAAACACATTCTTTCGTTTTTTCATATTCTGCCAATGGGGGACTATTGGCATTAGGTGCCAAGCACATTCTTTCGTTTTTTCATATTCTGCCAATGGGGGACCATTGGCACTAGGTGCCAAACACATTCTTTCGTTTTTTCATATTCTGCCAATGGGGGACCATTGGCATTAGGTGCCAAACACATTCTTTCGTTTTTTCATATTCTGCCAATGGTCCCCCATTGGCATTAGGTGCCAAACACATTCTTTAGTTTTTTCATATTCTGCCAATGGGGGACCATTGGCACTAGGTGCCAAACACATTCTTTCGTTTTTTCATATTCTGCCAATGGGGGACCATTGGCACTAGGTGCCAAACACATTCTTTCGTTTTTTCATATTCTGCCAATGGGGGACCATTGGCATTAGGTGCCAAAAACATTCTTTAGATTTTTCATATTCTGCCAATGGGGGACCATTGGCATTAGGTGCCAAACACATTCTTTCGTTTTTTCATATTCTGCCAATGGGGGACCATTGGCATTAGCTGCCAAACACATTCTTTCGTTTTTTCATATTCTGCCAATGGGGGACCATTGGCATTAGGTGCCAAACGCATTCTTTCGTTTTTTCATATTCTGCCAATGGTCCCCCATTGGCATTAGGTGCCAAACACATTCTTTCGTTTTTTCATATTCTGCCAATGGGGGACCATTGGCACTAGGTGCCAAACACATTCTTTCGTTTTTTCATATTCTGCCAATGGGGGACCATTGGCATTAGGTGCCAAACACATTCTTTCGTTTTTTCATATTCTGCCAATGGTCCCCCATTGGCATTAGGTGCCAAACACATTCTTTCGTTTTTTCATATTCTGCCAATGGGGGACCATTGGCACTAGGTGCCAAACACATTCTTTCGTTTTTTCATATTCTGCCAATGGGGGACCATTGGCATTAGGTGCCAAACACATTCTTTCGTTTTTTCATATTCTGCCAATGGGGGACCATTGGCACTAGGTGCCAAACACATTCTTTCGTTTTTTCATATTCTGCCAATGGGGGACCATTGGCATTAGGTGCCAAACACATTCTTTCGTTTTTTCATATTCTGCCAATGGGGGACCATTGGCACTAGGTGCCAAACACATTCTTTCGTTTTTTCATATTCTGCCAATGGGGGACCATTGGCATTAGGTGCCAAACACATTCTTTCGTTTTTTCATATTCTGCCAATGGTCCCCCATTGGCATTAGGTGCCAAACACATTCTTTCGTTTTTTCATATTCTGCCAATGGGGGACCATTGGCACTAGATGCCAAACACATTCTTTCGTTTTTTCATATTCTGCCAATGGGGGGCCATTGGCACTAGGTGCCAAACACATTCTTTCGTTTTTTCATATTCTGCCAATGGGGGACCATTGGCATTAGGTGCCAAAAACATTCTTTAGATTTTTCATATTCTGCCAATGGGGGACCATTGGCATTAGGTGCCAAACACATTCTTTCGTTTTTTCATATTCTGCCAATGGGGGACCCTTGGCATTAGGTGCCAAACACATTCTTTCGTTTTTTCATATTCTGCCAATGGGGGACCATTGGCATTAGCTGCCAAACACATTCTTTCGTTTTTTCATATTCTGCCAATGGGGGACCATTGGCATTAGGTGCCAAACACATTCTTTCGTTTTTTCATATTCTGCCAATGGGGGACCATTGGCACTAGGTGCCAAACACATTCTTTCGTTTTTTCATATTCTGCCAATGGGGGACCATTGGCACTAGGTGCCAAACACATTCTTTCGTTTTTTCATATTCTGCCAATGGGGGACCATTGGCATTAGGTGCCAAACACATTCTTTCGTTTTTTCATATTCTGCCAATGGGGGACCATTGGCATTAGCTGCCAAACACATTCTTTCGTTTTTTCATATTCTGCCAATGGAGGACCATTGGCATTAGGTGCCAAACACATTCTTTCGTTTTTTCATATTCTGCCAATGGGGGACCATTGGCATTAGCTGCCAAACACATTCTTTCGTTTTTTCATATTCTGCCAATGGGGGACCATTGGCATTAGGTGCCAAACACATTCTTTCGTTTTTTCATATTCTGCCAATGGGGGACCATTGGCATTAGGTGTCAAACACATTCTTTCGTTTTTTCATATTCTGCCAATGGGGGACCATTGGCATTAGGTGATAAAAACATTCTTTAGATTTTTCATATTCTGCCAATGGGGGACCATTGGCATTAGGTGCCAAACACATTCTTTCGTTTTTTCATATTCTGCCAATGGGGGACCATTGGCATTAGGTGCCAGACACATTCTTTCGTTTTTTCATATTCTGCCAATGGGGGACCATTGGCATTAGCTGCCAAACACATTCTTTCGTTTTTTCATATTCTGCCAATGGAGGACCATTGGCATTAGGTGCCAAACACATTCTTTCGTTTTTTCATATTCTGCCAATGGTGGACCATTGGCATTAGCTGCCAAACACATTCTTTCGTTTTTTCATATTCTGCCAATGGGGGACCATTGGCATTAGGTGCCAAACACATTCTTTCGTTTTTTCATATTCTGCCAATGGGGGACCATTGGCATTAGGTGTCAAACACATTCTTTCGTTTTTTCATATTCTGCCAATGGGGGACCATTGGCATTAGGTGCCAAACACATTCTTTCGATTTTTCATATTCTGCCAATGGGGGACCATTGGCATTAGCTGCCAAACACATTCTTTCGTTTTTTCATATTCTGCCAATGGGGGACCATTGGCATTAGGTGCCAAACACATTCTTTCGTTTTTTCATATTCTGCCAATGGGGTACTATTGGCATTAGGTGCCAAACACATTCTTTCGTTTTTTCATATTCTGCCAATGGGGGACCATTGGCATAAGTTGCCAAAAACATTCTTTCGTTTTTTCATATTCTGCCAATGGGGGACCATTGGCATTAGGTGCCAAACACATTCTTTCGTTTTTTCATATTCTGCCAATGGGGGACCATTGGCATTAGGTGCCAAACACATTCTTTCATTTTTTCATATTCTGCCAATGGGGGACCATTGGCACTAGGTGCCAAACACATTCTTTCGTTTTTTCATATTCTGCCAATGGGGGACCATTGGCATTAGGTGCCAAACACATTCTTTCGTTTTTTCATATTCTGCCAATGGGGGACCATTGGCATTAGGTGCCAAACACATTCTTTCGTTTTTTCATATTCTGCAAATGGGGGACCATTGGCATTAGGTGCCAAACACATTCTTTCGTTATTTCATATTCTACCAATGGGGGACCATTGGCATTAGGTGCCAAACACATTCTTTCGTTTTTTCATATTCTGCCAATGGGGGACCATTGGCACTAGGTGCCAAACACATTCTTTCGTTTTTTCATATTCTGCCAATGGGGGACCATTGGCATTAGGTGCCAAACACATTCTTTCGTTTTTTCATATTCTGCCAATGGAGGACCATTGGCATTAGGTGCCAAACACATTCTTTCGTTTTTTCATATTCTGCCAATGGGGGACCATTGGCATTAGGTGTCAAACACATACTTTCGTTTTTTCATATTCTGCCAATGGGGGACCATTGGCACTAGGTGCCAAACACATTCTTTCGTTTTTTCATATTCTGCCAATGGGGGACCATTGGCATTAGGTGCCAAACACATTCTTTCGTTTTTTCATATTCTGCCAATGGGGGACCATTGGCATTAGGTGCCAAACACATTCTTTCGTTTTTTCATATTCTGCCAATGGGGGACCATTGGCATTAGGTGCCAAACACATTCTTTCGTTTTTACATATTCTGCCAATGGAGGACCATTGGCATTAGGTGCCAAACACATTCTTTCGTTTTTTCATATTCTGCCAATGGGGGACCATTGGCATTAGGTGTCAAACACATACTTTCGTTTTTTCATATTCTGCCAATGGGGGAACATTGGCACTAGGTGCCAAACACATTCTTTCGTTTTTTCATATTCTGCCAATGGGGGACCATTGGCATTAGGTGCCAAACACATTCTTTCGTTTTTTCATATTCTGCCAATGGGGGACCATTGGCATTAGGTGCCAAACACATTCTTTCGTTTTTTCATATTCTGCCAATGGGGGACCATTGGCATTAGGTTTCAAACACATTCTTTCGTTTTTTCATATTCTGCCAATGGGGGACCATTGGCATTAGGTGCCAAACACATTCTTTCGTTTTTTCATATTCTGCCAATGGAGGACCATTGGCATTAGGTGCCAAACACATTCTTTCGTTTTTTCATATTCTGCCAATGGGGGACCATTGGCATTAGGTGCCAAACACATTCTTTCGTTTTTTCATATTCTGCCAATGGGGGACTATTGGCATTAGGTGCCAAGCACATTCTTTCGTTTTTTCATATTCTGCCAATGGGGGACCATTGGCATTAGGTGCCAAACACATTCTTTCGTTTTTTCATATTCTGCCAATGGGGGACCATTGGCATTAGGTGCCAAACACATTCTTTCGTTTTTTCATATTCTGCCAATGGTCCCCCATTGGCATTAGGTGCCAAACACATTCTTTCGTTTTTTCATATTCTGCCAATGGGGGACCATTGGCACTAGGTGCCAAACACATTCTTTCGTTTTTTCATATTCTGCCAATGGGGGACCATTGGCACTAGGTGCCAAACACATTCTTTCGTTTTTTCATATTCTGCCAATGGGGGACCATTGGCATTAGGTGCCAAAAACATTCTTTAGATTTTTCATATTCTGCCAATGGGGGACCATTGGCATTAGGTGCCAAACACATTCTTTCGTTTTTTCATATTCTGCCAATGGGGGACCATTGGCATTAGGTGCCAAACACATTCTTTCGTTTTTTCATATTCTGCCAATGGGGGACCATTGGCATTAGCTGCCAAACACATTCTTTCGTTTTTTCATATTCTGCCAATGGGGGACCATTGGCATTAGGTGCCAAACACATTCTTTCGTTTTTTCATATTCTGCCAATGGGGGACCATTGGCATTAGGTGGCAAACACATTCTTTCGTTTTTTCATATTCTGCCAATGGGGGACCATTGGCATTAGGTGCCAAACACATTCTTTCGTTTTTTCATATTCTGCCAATGGGGGACCATTGGCACTAGGTGACAAACACATTCTTTCGTTTTTTCATATTCTGCCAATGGGGGACCATTGGTATTAGGTGCCAAACACATTCTTTCGTTTTTTCATATTCTGCCAATGGGAGACCATTGGCATTAGGTGCCAAACACATTCTTTCGTTTTTTCATATTCTGCCAATGGGGGACCATTGGCATTAGGTGCCAAACGCATTCTTTCGTTTTTTCATATTCTGCCAATGGGGGACCATTGGCATTAGGTGCCAAACACATTCTTTCGTTTTTTCATATTCTGCCAATGGGGGACCATTGGCATTAGGTGCCAAACGCATTCTTTCGTTTTTTCATATTCTGCCAATGGGGGACCATTGGCATTAGGTGCCAAACACATTCTTTCGTTTTTTCATATTCTGCCAATGGGGGACCATTGGCACTAGGTGCCAAACACATTCTTTCGTTTTTTCATATTCTGCCAATGGGGGACCATTGGCATTAGGTGCCAAACACATTCTTTCGTTTTTTCATATTCTGCCAATGGGGGACCATTGGCATTAGGTGCCAAACACATTCTTTCGTTTTTTCATATTCTGCCAATGGGGGACCATTGGCATTAGGTGCCAAACGCATTCTTTCGTTTTTTCATATTCTGCAAATGGGGGACCATTGGCATAAGTTGCCAAACACATTCTTTCGTTTTTTCATATTCTGCCAATGGGGGACCATTTGCATTAGGTGCCAAACACATTCTTTCGTTTTTTCATATTCTGCCAATGGGGGACCATTGGCATTAGGTGCCAAACACATTCTTTCGTTTTTTCATATTCTGCCAATGGGGGACCATTGGCACTAGGTGCCAAACACATTCTTTCGTTTTTTCATATTCTGCCAATGGGGGACCATTGGCATTAGGTGCCAAACACATTCTTTCGTTTTTTCATATTCTGCCAATGGGGGACCATTGGCATTAGGTGCCAAACACATTCTTTCGTTTTTTCATATTCTGCCAATGGGGGACCATTGGCATTAGGTGCCAAACGCATTCTTTCGTTTTTTCATATTCTGCCAATGGGGGACCATTGGCATTAGGTGCCAAACACATTCTTTCGTTTTTTCATATTCTGCCAATGGGGGACCATTGGCACTAGGTGCCAAACACATTCTTTCGTTTTTTCATATTCTGCCAATGGGGGACCATTGGCATTAGGTGCCAAACACATTCTTTCGTTTTTTCATATTCTGCCAATGGGGGACCATTGGCATTAGGTGCCAAACACATTCTTTCGATTTTTCATATTCTGCCAATGGGGGACCATTGGCATTAGCTGCCAAACACATTCTTTCGTTTTTTCATATTCTGCCAATGGAGGACCATTGGCATAAGTTGCCAAACACATTCTTTCGTTTTTTCATATTCTGCCAATGGGGGACCATTTGCATTAGGTGCCAAACACATTCTTTCGTTTTTTCATATTCTGCCAATGGGGGACCATTGGCATTAGGTGCCAAACACATTCTTTCGTTTTTTCATATTCTGCCAATGGGGGACCATTGGCACTAGGTGCCAAACACATTCTTTCGTTTTTTCATATTCTGCCAATGGGGGACCATTGGCATTAGGTGCCAAACACATTCTTTCGTTTTTTCATATTCTGCCAATGGGGGACCATTGGCATTAGGTGCCAAACACATTCTTTCGTTTTTTCATATTCTGCAAATGGGGGACCATTGGCATTAGGTGCCAAACACATTCTTTCGTTTTTTCATATTCTGCCAATGGGGGACCATTGGCATTAGGTGCCAAACACATTCTTTCGTTTTTTCATATTCTGCCAATGGGGGACCATTGGCATTAGGTGCCAATCACATTCTTTCGTTTTTTCATATTCTGCCAATGGGGGACCATTGGCATTAGGTGCCAAACACATTCTTTCGTTTTTTCATATTCTGCCAATGGGAGACCATTGGCATTAGGTGCCAAACACATTCTTTCGTTTTTTCATATTCTGCCAATGGGGGACCATTGGCATTAAATGCCAAACGCATTCTTTCGTTTTTTCATATTCTGCCAATGGGGGACCATTGGCATTAGGTGCCAAACACATTCTTTCGTTTTTTCATATTCTGCCAATGGGGGACCATTGGCACTAGGTGACAAACACATTCTTTCGTTTTTTCATATTCTGCCAATGGGGGACCATTGGTATTAGGTGCCAAACACATTCTTTCGTTTTTTCATATTCTGCCAATGGGAGACCATTGGCATTAGGTGCCAAACACATTCTTTCGTTTTTTCATATTCTGCCAATGGGGGACCATTGGCATTAGGTGCCAAACGCATTCTTTCGTTTTTTCATATTCTGCCAATGGGGGACCATTGGCATTAGGTGCCAAACACATTCTTTCGTTTTTTCATATTCTGCCAATGGGGGACCATTGGCATTAGGTGCCAAACGCATTCTTTCGTTTTTTCATATTCTGCCAATGGGGGACCATTGGCATTAGGTGCCAAACACATTCTTTCGTTTTTTCATATTCTGCCAATGGGGGACCATTGGCATTAGGTGCCAAACGCATTCTTTCGTTTTTTCATATTCTGCAAATGGGGGACCATTGGCATTAGGTGCCAAACACATTCTTTCGTTTTTTCATATTCTGCCAAAGGGGGACCATTGGCATTCGGTGCCAAACACATTCTTTCGTTTTTTCATATTCTGCCAATGGGGGACCATTGGCATTAGGTGCCAAACACATTCTTTCGTTTTTTCATATTCTGCCAATGGGGGACCATTGGCATTAGGTGCCAAACACATTCTTTCGTTTTTTCATATTCTGCCAATGGAGGACCATTGGCGTTAGGTGCCAAACACATTCTTTCGTTTTTTCATATTCTGCCAATGGTGTCAAACACATTCTTTCGTTTTTTCATATTCTGCCAATGGGGGACCATTGGCATTAGGTGTCAAACACATTCTTTCGTTTTTTTATATTCTGCCAATGGGGGACCATTGGCATTAGGTGCCAAACACATTCTTTCGTTTTTTCATATTCTGCCAATGGAGGACCATTGGCATTAGGTGCCAAACACATTCTTTCGTTTTTTCATATTCTGCCAATGGGGGACCATTGGCATTAGGTGCCAAACACATTCCTTCGTTTTTTCATATTCTGCCAATGGGGGACCATTGGCATTAGGTGCCAAACACATTCTTTCGTTTTTTCATATTCTGCCAATGGGGGACCATTGGCACTAGGTGCCAAACACATTCTTTCGTTTTTTCATATTCTGCCAATGGGGGACCATTGGTATTACGTGCCAAACACATTCTTTCGTTTTTTCATATTCTGCCAATGGGAGACCATTGGCATTAGGTGCCAAACATGTTCTTTCGTTTTTTCATATTCTGCCAATGGGGGACCATTGGTATTAGGTGCCAAACACATTCTTTCGTTTTTTCATATTCTGCCAATGGGGGACCATTGGCATTAGGTGCCAAACACATTCTTTCGTTTTTTCATATTCTGCCAATGGGGGACCATTGGCACTAGGTGCCAAACACATTCTTTCGTTTTTTCATATTCTGCCAATGGGGGACCATTGGCATTAGGTGCCAAACACATTCTTTCGTTTTTTCATATTCTGCCAATGGGGGACCATTGGCATTAGGTGTAAAACACATTCTTTCGTTTTTTCATATTCTGCCAATGGGGGACCATTGGCATTAGGTGCCAAACACATTCTTTCGTTTTTTCATATTCTGCCAATAGGGGACCATTGGCATTAGGTGCCAAACACATTCTTTCGTCTTTTCATATTCTGCCAATGGGGGACCATTGGCATTAGGTGCCAAACACATTCTTTCGTTTTTTCATATTCTGCCAATGGGGGACCATTGGCATTAGGTGCCAAACGCATTCTTTCGTTTTTTCATATTCTGCCAATGGGGGACCATTGGCATTAGGTGCCAAACACATTCTTTCGTTTTTTCATATTCTGCCAATGGGGGACCATTGGCACTAGGTGCCAAACACATTCTTTCGTTTTTTCATATTCTGCCAATGGGAGACCATTGGCATTAGGTGCCAAACACATTCTTTCGTTTTTTCATATTCTGCCAATGGGGGACCATTGGCATTAGGTGCCAAACACATTCTTTCGTTTTTTCATATTCTGCCAATGGGGGACCATTGGCATTAGGTGCCAAACACATTTTTGGTTTTTTCATATTCTGCCAATGGGGGACCATTGGCATTAGGTGCCAAACACATTCTTTCGTTTTTTCATATTCTGCCAATGGGGGACCATTGGCATTAGGTGCCAAACACATTCTTTCGTTTTTTCATATTCTGCCACTGGGAGACCATTGGCATTAGGTGCCAAACATGTTCTTTCGTTTTTTCATATTCTGCCAATGGGGGACCATTGGCATTAGGTGCCAAACACATTCTTTCGTTTTTTCATATTCTGCCAATGGGGGACCATTTTCATTAGGTGCCAAACACATTCTTTCGCTTTTTCATATTCTGCCAATGGGAGACCATTGGCATTAGGTGCCAAACACATTCTTTCGTTTTTTCATATTCAGCCAATGGGGGACCATTGGCATTAGGTGCCAAACACATTCTTTCGTTTTTTCATATTCTGCCAATGGGGGACCATTGGTATTAGGTGCCAAACACATTCTTTCGTTTTTTCATATTCTGCCAATGGGGGACCATTGGCATTAGGTGCCAAACATGTTCTTTCGTTTTTTCATATTCTGCCAATGGGGGACCATTGGCATTAGGTGCCAAACGCATTCTTTCGTTTTTTCATATTCTGCCAATGGGGGACCATTGGCATTAGGTGCCAAACACATTCTTTCGTTTTTTCATATTCTGAAAATGGGGGACCATTGGCACTAGGTGCCAAACACATTCTTTCGTTTTTTCATATTCTGCCAATGGGGGACCATTGGCATTAGGTGCCAAACACATTCTTTCGTTTTTTCATATTCTGCCAATGGGGGACCATTGGCATTAGGTGCCAAACACATTTTTTCGTTTTTTCATATTCTGCAAATGGGGGACCATTGGCATAAGGTGCCAAACACATTCTTTCGTTTTTTCATATTCTGCCAATGGAGGACCATTGGCATTAGGTGCCAAACACATTCTTTCGTCTTTTCATATTCTGCCAATGGGGGACCATTGGCATAAGGTGCCAAACACATTCTTTCGATTTTTCATATTCTGCCAATGGGGGACCATTGGCATTAGGTGCCAAACGCATTCTTTCGTTTTTTCATATTCTGCCAATGGGGGACCATTGGCATTAGGTGCCAAACACATTCTTTCGTTTTTTCATATTCTGCCAATGGGGGAACATTGGCATTAGGTGCCAAACACATTCTTTCGTTTTTTCGTATTCTGCCAATGGGGGACCATTGGCATTAGGTGCCAAACACATTCTTTCGTTTTCTCATATTCCGCCAATGGGGGACCATTGGCATTAGGTGCCAAACACATTCTTTCGTTTTTTTCATATTCTGCCAATGGGGGACCATTGGCATTAGGTGCCAAACGCATTCTTTCGTTTTTTCATATTCTGCCAATGGGGGACCATTGGCATTAGGTGCCAAACACATTCTTTCGTTTTCTCATATTCCGCCAATGGGGGACCATTGGCATTAGGTGCCAAACACATTCTTTCGTTTTTTTCACATTCTGCCAATGGGGGACCATTGGCATTAGGTGCCAAACGCATTCTTTCGTTTTTTCATATTCTGCCAATGGGGGACCATTGGCATTAGGTGCCAAACGCATTCTTTCGTTTTTTCATATTCTGCCAATGGGGGACCATTGGCATTAAGTGCCAAACGCATTCTTTCGTTTTTTCATATTCTGCCAATGGGGGACCATTGGCATTAGGTGCCAAACACATTCTTTCGTTTTTTCATATTCTGCCAATGGGGGACCATTGGCATTAGGTGCCAAACACATTATTTCGTTTTTTCATATTCTGCCAATGGGGGACCATTGCCATTAGGTGCCAAACACATTCTTTCGTTTTTTCATATTCTGCCAATGGGGGACCATTGGCATTAGGTGCCAAACACATTCTTTCGTTTTTTCATATTCTGCCAATGGGGGACCATTGGCATTAGGTGCCAAACACATTCTATTGCTTTATCATATTCTGCCAATGGAGGACCATTGGCATTAGGTGCCAAAAACATTCTTTCGTTTTTTCATATTCTGCCAATGGGGGACCATTGGCATTAGGTGCCAAACGCATTCTTTCGTTTTTTCATATTCTGCCAATGGGGGACCATTGGCATTAGGTGCCAAACACATTCTTTCGTTTTTTCATATTCTGCCAATGGGGGACCATTGGCATTAGGTGCCAAACACATTCTTTCGTTTTTTCATATTCTGCCAATGGGGGACCATTGGCATTAGGTGCCAAACACATTCTTTCGTTTTTTCATATTCTGCCAATGGGGGACCATTGGCATTAGGTGCCAAACACTTTCTTTCGTTTTTTCATATTCTGCCAATGGGGGACCATTGGCACTAGGTGCCAAACACATTCTTTCGTTTTTTCATATTCTGCCAATGGGGGACCATTGGCATTAGGTGCCAAACGCATTCTTTCGTTTTTTCATATTCTGCCAATGGGGGACCATTGGCATAAGGTGCCAAACGCATTCTTTCGTTTTTTCATATTCTGCCAATGGGGGACCATTGGCATTAGGTGCCAAACACATTCTTTCGTTTTTTCATATTCTGCCAATGGGGGACCATTGGCATTAGGTGCCAAACCCATTCTTTCGTATTTTCATATTCTGCCAATGGGGGACCATTGGCATTAGGTGCCAAACACATTCTTTCGTTTTTTCATTTTCTGCCAATGGGGGACCATTGGCATTAGGTGCCAAACACATTCTTTCGTCTTTTCGTATTCTGCCAATGGGGGACCATTGGCATTAGGTGCCAAACACATTCTTTCGCTTTTTCATATTCTGCCAATGGGGGACATTAAGTGCCAAACGCATTCTTTCGTTTTTTCATATTCTGCCAATGGGGGACCATTGGCATTAGGTGCCAAACACATTCTTTCGTTTTTTCATATTCTGACAATGGGGACCATTGGCATTAGGTGCCAAACACATTCTTTCGTTTTTTCATATTCTGCCAATGGGGGACCATTGGCATTAAGTGCCAAACGCATTCTTTCGTTTTTTCATATTCTGCCAATGGGGGACCATTGGCATTAGGTGCCAAACACATTCTTTCGTTTTTTCATTTTCTGCCAATGGGGGACCATTGGCATTAGGTGCCAAACACATTCTTTCGTCTTTTCGTATTCTGCCAATGGGGGACCATTGGCATTAGGTGCCAAACACATTCTTTCGTTTTTTCATATTCTGCCAATGGGGGACCATTGGCATTAAGTGCCAAACGCATTCTTTCGTTTTTTCATATTCTGCCAATGGCGGACCATTGGCATTAGGTGCCAAACACATTCTTTCGTTTTTTCATATTCCGCCAATGGGGGACCATTTGCATTAGGTGCCAAACACATTCTTTCGTTTTTTCATATTCTGCCAATGGGGGACCATTGGCATTAGGTGCCAAACACATTCTTTCGTTTTTTCATATTCTGCCAATGGCGGACCATTGGCATTAGGTGCCAAACACATTCTTTCGATTTTCATATACTGCAAATGGGGGACCATTGGCAATAGGTGCCAAACACATTCTTTCGTCTTTTCGTATTCTGCCAATGGGGGACCATTGGCATTAGGTGCCAAACACATTCTTTCGTTTTTTCATATTCTGCCAATTGGGGGACCATTGGCATTAAGTGCCAAACGCATTCTTTCGTTTTTTCATATTCTGCCAATGGGGGACCATTGGCATTAGGTGCCAAACACATTCTTTCGTTTTTTCATATTCTGCCAATGGGGGACCATTGGCATTAGGTGCCAAACACATTCTTTCGTTTTTTCATATTCTGCCAATGGGGGACCATTGGCATTAGGTGCCAAACACATTCTTTCGTTTTTTCATATTCTGCCAATGGGGGACCATTGGCATTAGGTGCCAAACACATTCTTTCGTTTTTTCATATTCTGCCAATGGGGGACCATTGGCATTAGGTGCCAAACACATTCTTTCGTTTTCTCATATTCCGCCAATGGGGGACCATTGGCATTAGGTGCCAAACACATTCTTTCGTTTTTTTCATATTCTGCCAATGGGGGACCATTGGCATTAGGTGCCAAACACATTCTTTCGTTTTTTCATATTCTGCCAATGGGGGACCATTGGCATTAGGTGCCAAACACATTCTTTCGTTTTTTCATATTCTGCCAATGGGGGACCATTGGCACTAGGTGCCAAACACATTCTTTCGTTTTTTCATATTCTGCCAATGGGGGACCATTGGCATTAGGTGCCAAACGCATTCTTTCGTTTTTTCATATTCTGCCAATGGGGGACCATTGGCATTAGGTGCCAAACGCATTCTTTCGTTTTTTCATATTCTGCCAATGGGGGACCATTGGCATTAGGTGCCAAACACATTCTTTCGTTTTTTCATATTCTGCCAATGGGGGACCATTGGCATTAGGTGCCAAACCCATTCTTTCGTATTTTCATATTCTGCCAATGGGGGACCATTGGCATTAGGTGCCAAACACATTCTTTCGTTTTTTCATATTCTGCCAATGGGGGACCATTGGCATTAGGTGCCAAACACATTCTTTCGTCTTTTCGTATTCTGCCAATGGGGGACCATTGGCATTAGGTGCCAAACACATTCTTTCGCTTTTTCATATTCTGCCAATGGGGGACATTAAGTGCCAAACGCATTCTTTCGTTTTTTCATATTCTGCCAATGGGGGACCATTGGCATTAGGTGCCAAACACATTCTTTCGTTTTTTCATATTCTGCCAATGGGGGACCATTGGCATTAGGTGCCAAACACATTCTTTCGTTTTTTCATATTCTGCCAATGGGGGACCATTGGCATTAGCTGCCAAACACATTCTTTCGTTTTTTCATATTCTGCCAATGGGGGACCATTGGCATTAGGTGCCAAACGCATTCTTTCGTTTTTTCATATTCTGCCAATGGTCCCCCATTGGCATTAGGTGCCAAACACATTCTTTCGTCTTTTCGTATTCTGCCAATGGGGGACCATTGGCATTAGGTGCCAAACACATTCTTTCGTTTTTTCATATTCTGCCAATGGGGGACCATTGGCATTAAGTGCCAAACGCATTCTTTCGTTTTTTCATATTCTGCCAATGGCGGACCATTGGCATTAGGTGCCAAACACATTCTTTCGTTTTTTCATATTCCGCCAATGGGGGACCATTTGCATTAGGTGCCAAACACATTCTTTCGTTTTTTCATATTCTGCCAATGGGGGGCCATTGGCATTAGGTGCCAAACACATTCTTTCGTTTTTTCATATTCTGCCAATGGCGGACCATTGGCATTAGGTGCCAAACACATTCTTTCGATTTTCATATACTGCAAATGGGGGACCATTGGCAATAGGTGCCAAACACATTCTTTCGTCTTTTCGTATTCTGCCAATGGGGGACCATTGGCATTAGGTGCCAAACACATTCTTTCGTTTTTTCATATTCTGCCAATTGGGGGACCATTGGCATTAAGTGCCAAACGCATTCTTTCGTTTTTTCATATTCTGCCAATGGGGGACCATTGGCATTAGGTGCCAAACACATTTTTTCGTTTTTTCATATTCTGCCAATGTGGGACCATTGGCATTAGGTGCCAAACACATTCTTTCGTTTTTTCATATTCTGCCAATGGGGGACCATTGGCATTAGGTGCCAAACACATTCTTTCGTTTTTTCATATTCTGCCAATGGGGGACCATTGGCATTAGGTGCCAAACACATTCTTTCGTTTTTTCATATTCTGCCAATGGGGGACCATTGGCATTAGGTGCCAAACCCATTCTTTCGTATTTTCATATTCTGCCAATGGGGGACCATTGGCATTAGGTGCCAAGCACATTCTTTCGTTTTTTCATATTCTGCCAATGGGGGACCATTGGCATTAGGTGCCAAACACATTCTTTCGTCTTTTCGTATTCTGCCAATGGGGGACCATTGGCATTAGGTGCCAAACACATTCTTTCGCTTTTTCATATTCTGCCAATGGGGGACATTAAGTGCCAAACGCATTCTTTCGTTTTTTCATATTCTGCCAATGGGGGACCATTGGCATTAGGTGCCAAACACATTCTTTCGTTTTTTCATATTCTGCCAATGGGGACCATTGGCATTAGGTGCAAAACACATACTATCGTTTTTTCATATTCTGCCAATGGGGGACCATTGGCATTAAGTGCCAAACGCATTCTTTCGTTTTTTCATATTCTGCCAATGGGGGACCATTGGCATTAGGTGCCAAACACATTCTTTCGTTTTTTCATTTTCTGCCAATGGGGAACCATTGGCATTAGGTGCCAAACACATTCTTTCGTCTTTTCGTATTCTGCCAATGGGGGACCATTGGCATTAGGTGCCAAACACATTCTTTCGTTTTTTCATATTCTGCCAATGGGGGACCATTGGCATTAAGTGCCAAACGCATTCTTTCGTTTTTTCATATTCTGCCAATGGCGGACCATTGGCATTAGGTGCCAAACACATTCTTTCGTTTTTTCATATTCCGCCAATGGGGGACCATTTGCATTAGGTGCCAAACACATTCTTTCGTTTTTTCATATTCTGCCAATGGGGGGCCATTGGCATTAGGTGCCAAACACATTCTTTCGTTTTTTCATATTCTGCCAATGGCGGACCATTGGCATTAGGTGCCAAACACATTCTTTCGATTTTCATATACTGCAAATGGGGGACCATTGGCAATAGGTGCCAAACACATTCTTTCGTCTTTTCGTATTCTGCCAATGGGGGACCATTGGCATTAGGTGCCAAACACATTCTTTCGTTTTTTCATATTCTGCCAATTGGGGGACCATTGGCATTAAGTGCCAAACGCATTCTTTCGTTTTTTCATATTCTGCCAATGGGGGACCATTGGCATTAGGTGCCAAACACATTCTTTCGTTTTTTCATATTCTGCCAATGGGGGACCATTGGCATTAGGTGCCAAACACATTCTTTCGTTTTTTCATATTCTGCCAATGGGGGACCATTGGCATTAGGTGCCAAACACATTCTTTCGTTTTTTCATATTCTGCCAATGGGGGACCATTGGCATTAGGTGCCAAACACATTCTTTCGTTTTTTCATATTCTGCCAATGGGGGACCATTGGCATTAGGTGCCAAACACATTCTTTCGTTTTCTCATATTCCGCCAATGGGGGACCATTGGCATTAGGTGCCAAACACATTCTTTCGTTTTTTTCATATTCTGCCAATGGGGGACCATTGGCATTAGGTGCCAAACACATTCTTTCGTTTTTTCATATTCTGCCAATGGGGGACCATTGGCATTAGGTGCCAAACACATTCTTTCGTTTTTTCATATTCTGCCAATGGGGGACCATTGGCACTAGGTGCCAAACACATTCTTTCGTTTTTTCATATTCTGCCAATGGGGGACCATTGGCATTAGGTGCCAAACGCATTCTTTCGTTTTTTCATATTCTGCCAATGGGGGACCATTGGCATTAGGTGCCAAACGCATTCTTTCGTTTTTTCATATTCTGCCAATGGGGGACCATTGGCATTAGGTGCCAAACACATTCTTTCGTTTTTTCATATTCTGCCAATGGGCCCAATTAGGTGCCAAACCCATTCTTTCGTTTTTTCATATTCTGCCAATGGGGGACCATTGGCATTAAGTGCCAAACGCATTCTTTCGTTTTTTCATATTCTGCCAATGGCGGACCATTGGCATTAGGTGCCAAACACATTCTTTCGTTTTTTCATTTTCTGCCAATGGGGGACCATTGGCATTAGGTGCCAAACACATTCTTTCGTCTTTTCGTATTCTGCCAATGGGGGACCATTGGCATTAGGTGCCAAACACATTCTTTCGTTTTTTCATATTCTGCCAATGGGGGACCATTGGCATTAAGTGCCAAACGCATTCTTTCGTTTTTTCATATTCTGCCAATGGGGGACCATTGGCATAAGGTGCCAAACACATTCTTTCGTTTTTTCATATTCTGCCAATGGGGGACCATTGGCATTAGGTGCCAAACACATTCTTTCGTTTTTTCATATTCTGCCAATGGGGGACCATTGGCATTAGGTGCCAAACACATTCTTTCGTTTTTTCATATTCTGCCAATGGGGGACCATTGGCATTAAGTGCCAAACGCATTCTTTCGTTTTTTCATATTCTGCCAATGGGGGACCATTGGCATTAGGTGCCAAACACATTCTTTCGTTTTTTCATATTCTGCCAATGGGGGACCATTGGCATTAGGTGCCAAACGCATTCTTTCGTTTTTTCATATTCTGCCAATGGGGGACCATTGGCATTAGGTGCCAAACACATTCTTTCGTTTTTTCATATTCAGAGAATGGGGAGCCATTGGCATTAGGTGCCAAACACATTCTTTCGTTTTTTCATATTCTGCCAATGGGGGACCATTGGCATTAGGTGCCAAACACATTCTTTCGTTTTTTCATATTCTGCCAATGGGGGGACCATTGGCATTAGGTGCCAAACACATTCTTTCGTCTTTTCATATTCTGCCAATGGGGGACCATTGGCATTAGGTGCCAAACACATTCTTTCGTTTTTTCATATTCTGCCAATGGGGGACCATTGGCATTAGGTGCCAAACGCATTCTTTCGTTTTTTCATATTCTGCCAATGGGGGACCATTGGCATTAGGTGCCAAACACATTCTTTCGTTTTTTCATATTCTGCCAATGGGGGACCATTGGCATTAGGTGCCAAACACATTCTTTCGTTTTTTCATATTCTGCCAATGGGGGACCATTGGCATTAGGTGCCAAACGCATTCTTTCGTTTTTTCATATTCAGCCAATGGGGGACCATTGGCATTAGGTGCCAAATACATTCTTTCGTTTTTTCATATTCTGCCAATGGGGGACCATTGGTATTAGGTGCCAAACACATTCTTTCGTTTTTTCATATTCTGCCAATGGGAGACCATTGGCATTAGGTGCCAAACATATTCTTTCGTTTTTTCATATTCTGCCAATGGGGGACCATTGGCATTAGGTGCCAAACGCATTCTTTCGTTTTTTCATATTCTGCCAATGGGGGACCATTGGCATTAGGTGCCAAACACATTCTTTCGTTTTTTCATATTCTGCCAATGGGGGACCATTGGCACTAGGTGCCAAACACATTCTTTCGTTTTTTCATATTCTGCCAATGGGGGACCATTGGCATTAGGTGCCAAACACATTCTTTCGTTTTTTCATATTCTGCCAATGGGGGACCATTGGCATTAGGTGCCAAACACATTCTTTCGGTTTTTCATATTCTGCCAATGGGGGACCATTGGCATTAGGTGCCAAACACATTCTTTCTTTTTTTCATGTTCTGCCAATGGGGGACCATTGGTATTAGGTGCCAAACACATTCTTTCGTTTTTTCATATTCTGCCAATGGGAGACCATTGGCATTAGGTGCCAAACATATTCTTTCGTTTTTTCATATTCTGCCAATGGGGGACCACTGGCATTAGGTGCCAAACGCATTCTTTCGTTTTTTCATATTCTGCCAATGGGGGACCATTGGCATTAGGTGCCAAACACATTCTTTCGTGTTGTCATATTCTGCCAATGGGGGACCATTGGCATTAGGTGCCAAACACATTCTTTCGTTTTTTCATATTCTGCCAATGGGGGACCATTGGCATTAAGTGCCAAACGCATTCTTTCGTTTTTTCATATTCTGCCAATGGGGGACCATTGGCATAAGGTGCCAAACACATTCTTTCGTTTTTTCATATTCTGCCAATGGGGGGCCATTGGCATTAGGTGCCAAACACATTCTTTCGTTTTTTCATATTCTGCCAATGGGGGACCATTGGCACTAGGTGCCAAACACATTCTTTCGTTTTTTCATATTCTGCCAATGGGGGACCATTGGCATTAGGTGCCAAACACATTCTTTCGTTTTTTCATATTCTGCCAATGGGGGACCATTGGCATTAAGTGCCAAACGCATTCTTTCGTTTTTTCATATTCTGCCAATGGGGGACCATTGGCATTAGGTGCCAAACGCATTCTTTCGTTTTTTCATATTCTGCCAATGGGGGACCATTGGCATTAGGTGCCAAACACATTCTTTCGTTTTTTCATATTCTGCCAATGGGGGACCATTGGCACTAGGTGCCAAACACATTCTTTCGTTTTTTCATATTCTGCCAATGGGGGACCATTGGCATTAGGTGCCAAACACATTCTTTCGTTTTTTCATATTCTGCCAATGGGGGACCATTGGCATTAGGTGCCAAACACATTCTTTCGGTTTTTCATATTCTGCCAATGGGGGACCATTGGCAATAGGTGCCAAACACATTCTTTCGTTTTTCCATATTCTGCCAATGGGGGACCATTGGCATTAGGTGCCAAACACATTCTTTCGTTTTTTCATATTCTGCCAATGGGGGACCATTGGCATTAGGTGCCAAACACATTCTTTCGTTTTTTCATATTCTGCCAATGGGGGACCATTGGCATAAGGTGCCAAACACATTCTTTCGTTTTTTCATATTCTGCCAATGGGAGACCATTGGCATTAGGTGCCAAACACATTCTTTCGTTTTTTCACATTCTGCCAATGGGGGACCATTGGCATTAGGTGCCAAACACATTCTTTCGTTTTTTCATATTCTGCCAATGGGGGACCATTGGCATTAGGTGCCAAACACATTCTTTCGTTTTTTCATATTCTGCCAATGGGGGACCATTGGCATAAGGTGCCAAACACATTCTTTCGTCTTTTCGTATTCTGCCAATGGGGGACCATTGGCATTAGGTGCCAAACACATTCTTTCGTCTTTTCGTATTCTGCCAATGGGGGACCATTGGCATTAGGTGCCAAACACATTCTTTCGTCTTTTCGTATTCTGCCAATGGGGGACCATTGGCATTAGGTGCCAAACACATTCTTTCGTTTTTTCATATTCTGCCAATGGGGGACCATTGGCATTAGGTGCCAAACACATTCTTTCGTTTTTTCATATTCTGCCAATGGGGGACCATTGGCATTAGGTGCCAAACACATTCTTTCGTTTTCTCATATTCCGCCAATGGGGGACCATTGGCATTAGGTGCCAAACACATTCTTTCGTTTTTTTCATATTCTGCCAATGGGGGACCATTGGCATTAGGTGCCAAACCCATTCTTTCGTTTTTTCATATTCTGCCAATGGGGGACCATTGGCATTAAGTGCCAAACGCATTCTTTCGTTTTTTCATATTCTGCCAATGGGGGACCATTGGCATTAGGTGCCAAACACATTCTTTCGTTTTTCCATATTCTGCCAATGGGGGACCATTGGCATTAGGTGCCAAACACATTTTTCGTTTTTTCATATTCTGCCAATGGGGGACCATTGGCATTAGGTGCCAAACACATTCTTTCGTTTTTTCATATTCTGGCAATGGGGGACCATTGGCATTAGGTGCCAAACGCATTCTTTCGTTTTTTCATATTCTGCCAATGGGGGACCATTGGCATAAGGTGTAAAACATATTCTTTCGTTTTTTCATATTCTGCCAATGGGGGACCATTGGCATTAGGTGCCAAACACATTTTTCGTTTTTTCATATTCTGCCAATGGGGGACCATTGGCATTAGGTGCCAAACACATTCTATCGTTTTTCCATATTCTGCCAATGGGGGACCATTGGCATTAGGTGCCAAACAACTTCTTTCGTTTTTTCATATTCTGCCAATGGGGGACCATTGGCATTAGGTGCCAAACGCATTCTTTCGTTTTTTCATATTCTGCCAATAGGGGACCATTGGCATTAGGTGCCAAACACATTCTATCGTTTTTCCATATTCTGCCAATGGGGGACCATTGGCATTAGGTGCCAAACACATTCTTTCGTTTTTTCATATTCTGCCAATGGGGGACCATTGGCATTAGGTGCCAAACGCATTCTTTCGTTTTTTCATATTCTGCCAATAGGGGACCATTGGCATTAGGTGCCAAACGCATTCTTTCGTTTTTTCATATTCTGCCAATGGGGGACCATTGGCATTAGGTGCCAAACACATTCTTTCGTTTTTTCATATTCTGCCAATGGGGGACCATTGGCATTAGGTGCCAAACCCATTCTCTCGTTTTTTCATATTCTGCCAATGGGGGACCATTGGTATTAGGTGCCAAACACATTCTTTCGTTTTTTCATATTCTGCCAATGGGGGATCTTGGCATTAGATGCCAAACACATTCTTTCGTTTTTTCATTTTCTGCCAATGGGGGACCATTGGCATTAGGTGCCAAACACATTCTTTCGTCTATTCGTATTCTTCCAATGGGGGACCATTGGCATTAGGTGCCAAACACATTCTTTCGTTTTTTCATATTCTGCCAATGGGGGACCATTGGCATTAAGTGCCAAACGCATTCTTTCGTTTTTTCATATTCTGCCAATGGGGGACCATTGGCATAAGGTGCCAAACACATTCTTTCGTTTTTTCATATTCTGCCAATGGGGGACCATTGGCATTAGGTGCCAAACACATTCTTTCGTTTTTTCATAGTCTGCTAATGGGGGACCATTGGCATTAGGTGCCAAACTCATTCTTTCGTTTTTTCATATTCTGCCAATGGGGGACCATTGGCATTAGGTGCCAAACACATTCTTTCGTTTTTTCATATTCTGCCAATGAGGGACCATTGGCATTAGGTGCCAAACACATTCTTTCGTTGTTTCATATTCTGCCAATGGGGGACCATTGGCATTAGGTGCAAAGCACATTCTATCGTTTTTCCATATTCTGCCAATGGGGGACCATTGGCATTAGGTGCCAAACAACTTCTTTCGTTTTTTCATATTCTGCCAATGGGGGACCATTGGCATTAGGTGCCAAACACATTCTTTCGTTTTTCATATACTGCCAATGGGGGACCATTGGCATTAGGTGCCAAACACATTCTTTCGTTTTTTCATATTCTGCCAATGGGGGACCATTGGCATTAGGTGCAAAACACATTCTATCGTTTTTTCATATTCTGCCAATGGGGGACCATTGGCATTAGGTGCCAAACACATTCTTTCGTTTCTTCATATACTGCCAATGGGGGACCATTGGCATTAGGTGCCAAACACATTCTTTCGTTTTTCATATACTGCCAATGGGGGACCATTGGCATTAGGTGCCAAACACATTCTTTCGTTTTTCATATACTGCCAATGGGGGACCATTGGCATTAGGTGCCAAACACATTCTTTCGCTTTTTCATATACTGCCAATGGGGGACCATTGGCATTAGGTGCCAAACACATTCTTTTGTTTTTTCATATTCTGCCAATGGGGGACCATTGGCATTAGGTGCCAAACACATTCCTTCGTTTTTTCATATTCTGCCAATGGGGGACCATTGGCATTAGGTGCCAAACACATTCTATCGTTTTATCATATTCTGCCAATGGGGGACCATTGGCATTAGGTGCCAAACACATTCTTTCGCTTTTTCATATTCTGCCAATGAGGGACCATTGGCATTAGGTGCCAAACACATTCTTTTGTTTTTTCATATTCTGCCAATGGGGGACCATTGGCATTAGGTGCCAAACACATTCTTTTGTTTTTTTATATTCTGCCAATGGGGGACCATTGGCATTAGGTGCCAAATACATTCTTTCGTTTTTTCATATTCTGCCAATTGGGGACCATTGGCATTAGGTGCCAAACACATTCTTTCGTTGTTTCATATTCTGCCAATGGGGGACCATTGGCATAAGGTGCCAAACACAGTATTTTGTTTTTTTCATATTCTGCCAATGAGGGACCATTGGCATTAGGTGCCAAACACATTCTTTCGTTTTTTCATATTCTGCCAATGGGGAACCATTGGCATTAGGTGCCAAACACATTCTTTCGCTTTTTCATATTCTGCCAATGGGGGACCATTGGCATTAGGTGCCAAACACATTCTTTCGTTGTTTCATATTCTGCCAATGGGGGACCATTGGCATTAGGTGCCAAACACATTCTTTCGTTTTTTCATATTCTGCCAATGGGGGACCATTGGCATTAGGTGCCAAACACATTCTTTCGTTTTTCCATATTCTGCCAATGGGGGACCATTGGCATTAGGTCCCAAACACATTTTTTCGTTTTTTCATATTCTGCCAATGGGGGACCATTGGCATTAGGTGCCAAACACATTCTTTCGTTTTTTCATATTCTGCCAATGGGGGACCATTGGTATAAGGTGTAAAACATATTCTTTCGTTTTTTCATATTCTGCCAATGGGGAACCATTGGCATTAGGTGCCAAACACATTCTTTCGTTTTTGCATATTCTGTGAATGGGGGACCATTGGCATTAGGTGCCAAACACATTCTTTCGTTTTTTCATATTCTGCCAATGGGGGACCATTGGCATTAGGTGCCAAACACATTCTTTCGTTTTTTCATATTCTGCCAATGGAGGACCATTGGCATTAGGTGCCAAACACATTCTTTCGTTTTTTCATATTCTGCCAATGGGGGCCCTTGGCATTAGATGCCAAACACATTCTTTCGTTTTTCATATACTGCCAATGGGGGACCATTGGCATTAGGTGCCAAACACATTCTTTCGTTTTTTCATATTCTGCCAATGGGGGACCATTGGCATTAGGTGCAAAACACATTCTATCGTTTTTTCATATTCTGCCAATGGGGGACCATTGGCATTAGGTGCCAAACACATTCTTTCGTTTTTTCATATTCTGCCAATGGGGGACCATTGGCATTAGGTGCCAAACGCATTTTTTAGTTTTTTCATATTCTGCCAATGGGGGACCATTTGCATTAGGTGCCAAACGCATTCTTTCGTTTTTTCATATTCTGCCGATTGGGGACCATTGGCATTAGGTGCCAAACACTTTCTTTCGTTTTTTCATATTCTGCGAATGGGGACCATTGGCATTAGGTGCCAAACACATTCTTTCGTTTTATCATATACTGCCAATGGGGGACCATTGGCATTAGGTGCCAAACACATTCTTTCGTTTTTTCATATTCTGCCAATGGGGGACCATTGGCATTAGATGCCAAACACATTCTTTCGTTTTTTCATATTCTGCCAATGGGGGACCATTGGCATTAGGTGCCAAACACATTCTTTCGTTTTTCCATATTCTGCCAATGGGGGACCATTGGCATTAGGTGCCAAACACATTTTTCCGTTTTTTCATATTCTGCCAATGGGGGACCATTGGCATTAGGTGCAAAACACATTCTATCGTTTTTTCATATTCTGCCAATGGGGGACCATTGGCATTAGGTGCCAAACACATTCTTTCGTTTTTTCATATTCTGCCAATGTGGGACCATTGGCATTAGGTGCCAAACACATTCTTTCGTTTTTTCATATTCTGCCAATGGGGGACCATTGGCATTAGGTGCCAAACACATTCTTTCGTTTTTTCATATTCTGGCAATGGGGGACCATTGGCATTAGGTGCCAAACACATTCTTTCGTTTTTTCATATTCTGCCAATGGGGGACCATTGGCATTAGGTGCCAAACACATTCCTTCGTTTTTTCATATTCTGCCAAAGGGAGACCATTGGCATTAGGTGCCAAACACATTCTTTCGTTTTTTCATATTCTGCCAATGGGGGACCATTGGCAATAGGTGCCAAACACATTCTTTCGTTTTTCCATATTCTGCCAATGGGGGACCATTGGCATTAGGTGCCAAACACATTCTTTCGTTTTTTCATATTCTGCCAATTTGGGACCATTGGCATTAGGTGCCAAACACATTTTTTCGTTTTTTCATATTCTGCCAATGTGGGACCATTGGCATTAGGTGCCAAACACATTCTTTCGTTTTTTCATATTCTGCCAATGGGGGACCATTGGCATTAGGTGCCAAACACATTCTATCGTTTTTTCATATTCTGGCAATGGGGGACCATTGGCATTAGGTGCCAAACACATTCTTTCGTTTTTTCATATTCTGCCAATGGGGGACCATTGGCATTAGGTGCCAAACACATTCTTTTGTTTTTTCATATTCTGCCAATGAGGGACCATTGGCATTAGGTGCCAAACACATTCTTTCGTTTTTTTATATTCTGCCAATGGGGGACCATTGGCATTAGGTGCCAAATACATTCTTTCGTTTTTTTATATTCTGCCAATGGGGGGCCATTGGCATTAGGTGCCAAACACATTCTTTCGTTGTTTCATATTCTGCCAATGGGGGACCATTGGCATTAGGTGCCAAACACATTCTTTCGTTGTTTCATATTCTGCCAATGGGGGACCATAGGCATTAGGTGCCAAACACATTCTTTCGCTTTTTCATATTCTGCCAATGGGGGACCATTGGCATTAGGTGCCAAACACATTCTTTCGTTTCTTCATATACTGCCAATGGTGGACCATTGGCATTAGGTGCCAAACACATTCTTTCGTTTTTTCATATTCTGCCAATGGAGGACCATTGGCATTAGGTGCCAAACACATTCTTTCGTTTTTTCATATTCTGCCAATGGGGGACCATTGGCATTAGGTGCCAAACACATTCTTTCGTTTTTTCATATTCTGCCAATGGGGGACCATTGGCATTAGGTGCCAAACGCATTCTTTCGTTTTTTCATATTCTGCCGATTGGGGACCATTGGCATTAGGTGCCAAACACTTTCTTTCGTTTTTTCATATTCTGCGAATGGGGACCATTGGCATTAGGTGCCAAACACATTCTTTCGTTTTATCATATACTGCCAATGGGGGACCATTGGCATTAGGTGCCAAACACATTCTTTCGTTTTTTCATATTCTGCCAATGGGGGACCATTGGCATTAGATGCCAAACACATTCTTTCGTTTTTTCATATTCTGCCAATGGGGGACCATTGGCATTAGGTGCCAAACACATTCTTTCGTTTTTCCATATTCTGCCAATGGGGGACCATTGGCATTAGGTGCCAAACACATTTTTCCGTTTTTTCATATTCTGCCAATGGGGGACCATTGGCATTAGGTGCAAAACACATTCTATCGTTTTTTCATATTCTGCCAATGGGGGACCATTGGCATTAGGTGCCAAACACATTCTTTCGTTTTTTCATATTCTGCCAATGTGGGACCATTGGCATTAGGTGCCAAACACATTCTTTCGTTTTTTCATATTCTGCCAATGGGGGACTATTGGCATTAGGTGCCAAACACATTCTTTCGTTTTTTCATATTCTGGCAATGGGGGACCATTGGCATTAGGTGCCAAACACATTCTTTCGTTTTTTCATATTCTGCCAATGGGGGACCATTGGCATTAGGTGCCAAACACATTCCTTCGTTTTTTCATATTCTGCCAAAGGGAGACCATTGGCATTAGGTGCCAAACACATTCTTTCGTTTTTTCATATTCTGCCAATGGGGGACCATTGGCAATAGGTGCCAAACACATTCTTTCGTTTTTCCATATTCTGCCAATGGGGGACCATTGGCATTAGGTGCCAAACACATTCTTTCGTTTTTTCATATTCTGCCAATTTGGGACCATTGGCATTAGGTGCCAAACACATTTTTTCGTTTTTTCATATTCTGCCAATGTGGGACCATTGGCATTAGGTGCCAAACACATTCTTTCGTTTTTTCATATTCTGCCAATGGGGGACCATTGGCATTAGGTGCCAAACACATTCTATCGTTTTTTCATATTCTGGCAATGGGGGACCATTGGCATTAGGTGCCAAACACATTCTTTCGTTTTTTCATATTCTGCCAATGGGGGACCATTGGCATTAGGTGCCAAACACATTCTTTTGTTTTTTCATATTCTGCCAATGAGGAACCATTGGCATTAGGTGCCAAACACATTCTTTCGTTTTTTTATATTCTGCCAATGGGGGACCATTGGCATTAGGTGCCAAATACATTCTTTCGTTTTTTTATATTCTGCCAATGGGGGGCCATTGGCATTAGGTGCCAAACACATTCTTTCGTTGTTTCATATTCTGCCAATGGGGGACCATTGGCATTAGGTGCCAAACACATTCTTTCGTTGTTTCATATTCTGCCAATGGGGGACCATAGGCATTAGGTGCCAAACACATTCTTTCGCTTTTTCATATTCTGCCAATGGGGGACCATTGGCATTAGGTGCCAAACACATTCTTTCGTTTCTTCATATACTGCCAATGGTGGACCATTGGCATTAGGTGCCAAACACATTCTTTCGTTTTTTCATATTCTGCCAATGGAGGACCATTGGCATTAGGTGCCAAACACATTCTTTCGTTTTTTCATATTCTGCCAATGGGGGACCATTGGCATTAGGTGCCAAACGCATTTTTTAGTTTTTTCATATTCTGCCAATGGGGGACCATTGGCATTAGGTGCCAAACGCATTCTTTCGTTTTTTAATATTCTGCCGATTGGGGACCATTGGCATTAGGTGCCAAACACTTTCTTTCGTTTTTTCATATTCTGCGAATGGGGACCATTGGCATTAGGTGCCAAACACATTCTTTCGTTTTATCATATACTGCCAATGGGGGACCATTGGCATTAGGTGCCAAACACATTCTTTCGTTTTTTCATATTCTGCCAATGGGGGACCATTGGCATTAGATGCCAAACACATTCTTTCGTTTTTTCATATTCTGCCAATGGGGGACCATTGGCATTAGGTGCCAAACACATTTTTCCGTTTTTTCATATTCTGCCAATGGGGGACCATTGGCATTAGGTGCAAAACACATTCTATCGTTTTTTCATATTCTGCCAATGGGGGACCATTGGCATTAGGTGCCAAACACATTCTTTCGTTTTTTCATATTCTGCCAATGTGGGACCATTGGCATTAGGTGCCAAACACATTCTTTCGTTTTTTCATATTCTGCCAATGGGGGACCATTGGCATTAGGTGCCAAACACATTCTTTCGTTTTTTCATATTCCGGCAATGGGGGACCATTGGCATTAGGTGCCAAACACATTCTTTCGTTTTTTCATATTCTGCCAATGGGGGACCATTGGCATTAGGTGCCAAACACATTCCTTCGTTTTTTCATATTCTGCCAAAGGGAGACCATTGGCATTAGGTGCCAAACACATTCTTTCGTTTTTTCATATTCTGCCAATGGGGGACCATTGGCAATAGGTGCCAAACACATTCTTTCGTTTTTCCATATTCTGCCAATGGGGGACCATTGGCATTAGGTGCCAAACACATTCTTTCGTTTTTTCATATTCTGCCAATTTGGGACCATTGGCATTAGGTGCCAAACACATTTTTTCGTTTTTTCATATTCTGCCAATGGGGGACCATTGGCATTAGGTGCCAAACACATTCTTTTGTTTTTTCATATTCTGCCAATGAGGGACCATTGGCATTAGGTGCCAAACACATTCTTTCGTTTTTTTATATTCTGCCAATGGGGGACCATTGGCATTAGGTGCCAAATACATTCTTTCGTTTTTTTATATTCTGCCAATGGGGGGCCATTGGCATTAGGTGCCAAACACATTCTTTCGTTGTTTCATATTCTGCCAATGGGGGACCATTGGCATTAGGTGCCAAACACATTCTTTCGTTGTTTCATATTCTGCCAATGGGGGACCATAGGCATTAGGTGCCAAACACATTCTTTCGCTTTTTCATATTCTGCCAATGGGGGACCATTGGCATTAGGTGCCAAACACATTCTTTCGTTTCTTCATATACTGCCAATGGTGGACCATTGGCATTAGGTGCCAAACACATTCTTTCGTTTTTTCATATTCTGCCAATGGGGGACCATTGGCATTAGGTGCAAAACACATTCTATCGTTTTTTCATATTCTGCCAATGGGGGACCATTGGCATTAGGTGCAAAACACATTCTATCGTTTTTTCATATTCTGCCAATGGGGGACCATTGGCATTAGGTGCCAAATACATTCTTTCGTTTTTTTATATTCTGCCAATGGGGGGCCATTGGCATTAGGTGCCAAACACATTCTTTCGTTGTTTCATATTCTGCCAATGGGGGACCATTGGCATTAGGTGCCAAACACATTCTTTCGTTGTTTCATACTCTGCCAATGGGGGACCATAGGCATTAGGTGCCAAACACATTCTTTCGCTTTTTCATATTCTGCCAATGGGGGACCATTGGCATTAGGTGCCAAACACATTCTTTCGTTTCTTCATATACTGCCAATGGGGGACCATTGGCATTAGGTGCCAAACACATTCTTTCGTTTTTTCATATTCTGCGAATGGGGGACCATTGGCATTAGGTGCAAAACACATTCTATCGTTTTTTCATATTCTGCCAATGGGGGACCATTGGCATTAGGTGCAAAACACATTCTATCGTTTTTTCATATTCTGCCAATGGGGGACCATTGGCATTAGGTGCCAAACACATTCTTTTGTTTTTTCATATTCTGCCAATGGGGGACCATTGGCATTAGGTGCCAAACACATTCTTTCGTTTTTTCATATTCTGCCAATGGGGGACCATTGGCATTAGGTGCAAAACACATTCTATCGTTTTTTCATATTCTGCCAATGGGGGACCATTGGCATTAGGTGCCAAACACATTCTTTCGTTTTTTCATATTCTGCCAATGTGGGACCATTGGCATTAGGTGCCAAACACATTCTTTCGTTTTTTCATATTCTGCCAATGGGGGACCATTGGCATTAGGTGCCAAACGCATTCTTTCGTTTTTTCATATTCTGCCGATTGGGGACCATTGGCATTAGGTGCCAAACACATTCTGTTGTTTTTTCATATTCTGCCAATGGGGGACCATTGGCATTAGGTGCCAAACGCATTCTTTCGTTCTTTCATATTCTGCCAATGGGGGACTATTGGCATTAGGTGCCAAACGCATTCTTTCGTTTTTTCATATTCTGCCGATTGGGGACCATTGGCATTAGGTGCCAAACACTTTCTTTCGTTTTTTCATATTCTGCCAATGGGGGACCATTGGAATTAGGTGCCAAACACATTCTTTCGTTTTATCATATACTGCCAATGGGGGACCATTGGAATTAGGTGCCAAACGCATTCTTTCGTTTTTTCATATTCTGCCAATGGGGGACCATTGGTATTAGGTGCCAAACACATTCTTTCGTTTTTTCATATACTGCCAATGGGGGACCATTGGCATTAGGTGCCAAACACATTCTATCGTTTTTTCATATTCTGCCAATGGGGGACCATTGGCGTTAGGTGCCAAACGCATTCTTTCGTTTTTTCATATTCTGCCAATGGGGGACCATTGGCATTAGGTGCCAAACACATTCTTTCGTTTTTTCATATTCTGCCAATGGGGGACCATTGGCATTAGGTGCCAAACACATTCTTTCGTTTTTTCATATTCTGCCATTTGGAGACCATTAGCAATAAGTTCCAAACACATTCTGTCATATACTGTCAATGGGGGACCCTGAGGAGTAGAACAGATGGAAGAGCTTACGCAGTAGTTTTGCCAGGGTGAAAGAACACCTCTTCAGAGCTATTAATGGAATACCATCTGGACCATTGCTGCAAAGTGTGCAGCAAGCAGATTGGTCCTGCCTGAGGAGCTGACAGCCGGAATGTCATTATAAATAAGCGTTGGGATTGAAGACGAGGCAGAATTCTTGATATTTTTCACGGATGACCAACAATTTGTACTACTCTTGGGATATTGTAGTATTTTTTGCCTCAATTTTTGGTTGTAGAAAAATTTGACACGTCGAATGTGTACATTGCAGTCATGTCTGGCTTGTTTAAATTTAATACGGTTTTCCTCAGAGGGGTTACCTTAAAAATACCGAAAGCATACCTCTTTTCAATGATAGCCTCTTTGCAGCTCAGGTCGAACTACGACCTGCAGCACTAATTGCCAATGGTCCCCCATTACACACACTATCTGGCAGTTTATGGAAGAATGCATTTATATGGTGGATTGCAGACTTGAAACCGTCCAAAACAACTTGTATTGAACTGCCCGAAAGGTAGTTCATAATCTAATGAAGAAGAGATACATCGGTGCCATATGCACGCATTTTCGACAAAAGAGCTTGATGAAAAACTAGTTTTCCATCTTCTCGGAAAGAGACCTGAGGAGTATGACAAATGGAAAAGCTTACGCAGTGGTTTTGCCAGGGTGGAAGAGCACCTCCTCAGAACTAAGGGTGGAATACCATCTGGACCAGCGGATTTATGAATATTGAGAAATCTAAGTACTTCTGCAACTGTACGAATGCGAAAGTGGACTTGTCCCATGGAGAATTGGACGCTCTCGAGTACAGGTGGAGACAACGCATAATCTGGGAGAAATATGTCGAATGATGATATCCGACTTATTTTTAGGCCCCGCTTGCTTGGTATGAGTCTTGGTATGTTTTTCAAGCAAGATGCTTATGAGATGCCAAGTTTCACGTTTTACATAGCAGAGAACTATTAAAGTAGAGAGTTCCATGGCTTTTTACTTTCATTGGTGTTGTTTTCGGTAGTCATCTCATCAGTGATGTGTGCGGCAATGGTGAAGAAAAGCTTAGGAGTACTGACTGCCACATGCAGGGCTGCGTATAATCCTGTAAATCTTTGGCCGAATTGATGCAATCCACTTGTACTACGCAAGGAGTCTTAGTTTGCTTCTTGTTCTGGCAACGTTTTCTTTTTTTAATTTGGACCTAATTTGCTGTCTACTTATGAATACAGGTTTAAGCACTTAACTATAATACAACTTGACGAAATTTAACCCCATTAACATCATTTTCACATGAAAAACACACCAATTCATTACATGACATAAGGACATGATTTTCATATTGCAGATGCGTTCCACATACCCAAGAACTCGATTTACAAAAAGAAAAAACACCTTAAAGACTCAACTTAAATGCACTTCACCGATGTCGACATTAAACTGCAATATATAGGTAAATACGGGACATCAGGAATCCTCTTTGATGGATTCTAACTGCAGCGAAGCTCGCACAAGAACCCTCACAAACTATTTACTTCAAAATAATCTGAAACACAGCAATCCTTCAGGATCCCTTTCATGTACTCCTCTTCCACTGCATCCGCTCCGATAACATGCACAAATATAAAACTTTCCGCAAATTGTTTGAAAGTAAAATTAATTACAGTCTGATTGAAAATGATTCATGGCTGAAGTTGATGTCCGGACAGGAGGACTTTGGGGGAGCGTCGTCCTTGTCGCCGCCGCCGCCACCGTGGCGATATGTGAGACTAAAGCATTCGGAAAGCAATTAATCTTTGCACAAATCACTTCAGAGCTGGTGGAGATGACGGTAACCAGTACAGGGAGGTCCGGGTGCTTACCCAAACATCAAGGGCTAAAAATGTAAGCAACAGGAGTTTGTTTTTTCTTATTGCGCTCTGGTTGTGTGGGGTTAGGATTTTAAGAGGCAGAGGTTCGATCATAAATCAAACTCTTGTTGGGAAAATTAATCGAAACTTTTTATTATTTCACGTCACGTACTGTGAAGAGTTAGTTTTCGACATGTTGGTGTTAGCGTGTGAATGCATATGCATTGGGTGCTGCATCGAGCGTGATTTGGGGCACAGTTTGGACTTGGAATTGTGATTTGAATATGAAATCACACACGGTGGACGAGTCAAAATATGTACGGGGAAGTATTTTTTTTTTTTTGTTATTCTTCGTCCTTCGAACGAATGTTTATAATTGGATATTGTCCAGAAGAGAGCTGAGAATACGTTCTTAGAATTGTTGGGTTGCACTGGGAGTTTCGAAAGGGAAATTTATTTAATTAAAAAAGTTCTGCAACTGTTCGTGGTGTGAACTCTATGACAACTCTTTTGATTGTTAAACTAGGTTTTGTTGATTTTATGCGCGTTGACGTGTCTTGTGTTCTTGCTTTGAATGGGAGACAGTGCTGTTTTGGCAGCAGTTTCTAACAACGTTCTTACGCAGTTTACGATTTGTCTATTCATGGTCGATTTTGGAGATCAAAACTTCAGAAAAATGATTTCAAAGATAATGCATCTTAAATGGCAAGTGTTCCCGAGTGGACTCGGATTTGATTTCAAATATCTGAACATCTGATACTTCTTAGGTCCAACCTATTTGATTTATTGTCAAATATTCCTTCGTGGTTTGATGGCAAAAAAAATTTCATAAAATATCTTAAACTGGCGATGGAATAAGGTTTATTGTTTTGCGTCGGTTATTATAATTAGTTTACTTAAGTTTAGGTTTTGAGGATCTCGTTTGCAACAAGACGAGAAAAGTGACTATTTTCACGAATTATTTCATTGTGTTTAATAGAGCTGCAGCAGATATTTTCGTATAAGAAATTCGTTTAAACTACCATCTGAATTAGTAAGTATATCAAGCCAACATGTTTACCTTGCTGCATACGATGGTTCACCTAAAGAGGAGTGAGGTAATAGTAAAAAACATCCCAATCAGGCAGGGATTATGCGCATGCAGAAGATAGGCAAATGCAAAAGTTTTACTACTAATTAACATTCACACTATTTTAGGTATCAAAAGAAATGAAAGAATATTCGGGATTTAATATTCACTTCACTCAAATGTTATACTTTATGTAGGAGTATGTAAGTTCATCTACAGGTGCTGGTTTATATCTCTGGCATTAAAGTTCAAAATGAAATCCTTCTTCTGAATTGCTTGTACGGTTGTGACACCATAGAAACTCGGTCAACGATAACCGCCAACAATGTAAGAAAGAAAACCGAAAAATTGCAATTTCGAAAGTAACAATAAAGAGTTACCCTCCCACACATTTTGTTTCACTCACAGCATGCAGCAAGCACATAGTCTCCTTTTCAGTTAACGCCGGATCCCCTTAACCACTTGCAGAGAAAATTGAAGGTATGCGAAAAATTTCAAAAACTAAAACAACTTCTCACGTCCAAAAGGTATAAAAAATAACTGCAGGACGACACTTGCGAAGTGTGATGTGTGTGCAATTGGATGGTTTGTGCGGATTAAGTTTTGTTCAACACCTCAACCGCAATTGAAGGTCGAATCGTAGGTAGGACACCACACTTTGTAAATTGTGATGAAAAGTTCAGCACTGCCACAGGCATGTGGCGGTGTGAAGCGTGGGAAATAAAATCCTGCCAATTTTACTACATGTGGTAATGCACAAACTTTTTTTTTTGTGTCCAAAAATATTGACTGTCAAAGAATGAAACTAACCCAATCCAACTTTCCTTTGGCTTTGGTTCCTTAACCCACTTCAGGGACGCAACGCGACACATGTTAGTTGCCCAGCTAGTTAAATTGGTAATCCAACTTTGTGTCCTTTGATGCAGTATTTTAGTGGTATTTTATTTTTTTTATTCTTATTTGTGTCAGTGGTGCAATCTCATGTGCGGTTATGTCTCATTTATTTTTCTGCAAATTGCATGAATCCATCCCGCATGACAGATGAGTCGCGTTAGTTGGTTGTAACTTCGTGCAACTTCCATCAGCTTTCTGCCATCGTTACGAGTTTTTGTCTCGTGTGCTTGAAACAAATTAAGGATATTTGCTAAGGACAGCTATAACTCTTTTCTTTTGTCTCCCAGTTGTGATATTATTCCAGTAACAAGTTTATATGTACTTTCTTCTTCTTATTTTATTTATTTTATTTTAGTTCTTTTCGAAAATTGTTTTTTTTTATTTTTTATTATGGTTTCACAAGTTGAGAGCTCAAGTGTTTGCAAGACACTCATGTCAAATTAAGCCAACTAGGATTATGGAAAACTCAAACATAAGTTGAGTTGAATTTATTTGATTATGTTAGCAAATAAAAGTTTTCCCTGGATGTATTGGTCTTCCGGTTGATCATAGATATGAGGGAAAACTAAAGTTTATAAAATTCATCTTGAAATATTTTGATTTTAATCCTTGTTGTATTTTGAGAAGTTGAGAAGAGTAAAATGAAAGGATTTTCCATCATTCGAAGAAAGGACTCCTTATAGAAGACTAGATAAATAGCGGTTGAAATAATATTCAAAAATGATACATGTCATGTATTCTCTTCTCAGTAGGTAAGGTATCATTATGAAATCACACTCAACATCGTTTTTTTAAACATTTTGTTTCCCACTCAGGGTTATCATTCGTCAGTATTTCGTTCAGCATGTATTCTCTTCGATTGGGTATTTCGATTTGGGTTTAGCTCAATGTCAGACTTGCCATCAATGTTCTAAGATCTAATAGGGTCAGATGTTATACTTTAAGCTTAAGACTTTTATTTTACTGAGGAACATCTTCAATATTTATCGTCTGAAGCTCAATCGAGAATATTTCTGATGAGATCTCGGCTGCCTTCAGAACTTCCACTTTAAACGTACAACCGTGCTTTGAAAGTTTCATTGACCGGGCAATGGAGGATTTGTCTGACAACATTCGGGAGCCCACATCTTCATCGTTTGTGAAAATAAATAGCTTGTAGACCTAGAAATGTTATTTTTGAATTTTTTGTTTGTCAAGCGGTTAAACTGATTTCGGAATGATTCCCATGACGTAGGTTGTGCTGCTTTGTTAAGGTGATATTTTGGCAAAGGGCCTAAAATAAGATTTTAAACCAAGAGACATCTATTTAAGAACACAAATCATGTAAATGTGCTCAATTCTCTCTTTTAAATAAGATATCCTTTTTAAAACTCTTTTTCATAATCAGGAATTTTTTAAAAAGCGTTTTGCATTTCGTAAATGTCGAAATGGTAACCCTTACCAAAACGATTTCAAATAACAAAAAAGTATTACCCAACACCTTGTTTTCTGAATCAAAATATACGTAGAAGAGAAGAAAAGTTTTTATACCCTTCTAACGAAATAAAATATAATTGCCACCCCTTTAAGGTGAGAGAATTCTTTTCCGGTCGGCCGAATATTCACAAAAGTAATCTTCTCATCGTCCGCTTCCACACCAATATCCCGATAAATCTTAACCCCCTTATTACTTATTTCGATATCGTACCTTCTTGACGAGAAAAGGTTTCCTTGATAACTAATGGATACAAAGTTCTCGAAAGGGGGTTTGGCAAAAGTTGACTCAAGATTTACCAATAATTGACCTGAAATCTTTGAGCGAATTAATTTAATTAATGATTAACGGAACCGAATTTCAGTGCTGGTTTTCACCAGAACTGAAGAAATTGTTTTAACCCAGTTAATAATATTCTATATAGTCATTATGAAAGCATTTGTGGCATACTAACATCTAGTTAATGATTAACATTTGATATCTGTCGTCGTTGTTGCTATGGTTTTCCTCTTGCCCAAAGTTAATGATTAGTTTTGACATTGTTGTCCATCGAAACTAAAAGGTACTTCTCATGCATAAATAATAGTATTTTATAGAGAAATGAAATTAGTTAGATTGAGTTTTGTAAATAATACTTTCAGTTGTGGGTAAAATGAATCTTTTCTCCATGGATATGGTCAGCCATTAGGAAAGTTTACCGGTTGATTACGTCGACATGATATTTGGAAATTTCTGGGAAAATAATGTTAGCTTTTATTTGAGTTGAAAGTTGGGACATATATATTTAAATATTTCACAAATGTGGTTAAAATATAATCCAAAATCTCCTCTGATACGTTTATAATTTGTATGCTTAGAGTTGCTGCTTTATTGGAACGCTTTGAAAGCCTTGAAGCCTCTCTATTCGGTGATGGAAATCACTATCAGATTTCTCAAGTGGCCGGCCAATGAATATCACCCTTATTCCAATATTGTCTCTGTGTCGAAGTGGGCTATTTTTTCCAAGCTTAGTCCTGTGTATGCGTAGACTATTTTTGCGGCCTTACTCCTAGTAATCAAAAATTTCTCAACAAAGCGGAAAGACATACAAACGAGAAACCATATACGGTTGCATTTTCCAATGAGGAGATATCAACATGACATCAATGGTCAACTACTTTAGAAATTCTCTGGAGCAGCACATGCAGGAGCTTAGCATAATCAAAACCATCCACGAGATTAGATCCTCACAGGAGGCTTTTTCAGCAGAGCCTTGTGTAAGGTAGATCGTGGTGTTGGGTAGCACAATCCATGAGAGACTAAACCGAGAACAATACTTATTCAAGGCGGATTGTAGGAAGAACTTTACATTCAAGAATGTAAGATTATTTGATGATGCAACAATCCCAAAGAAAAAACAAACCTTTTGAGGCATAATGCAGTGGGTCTAGTAGCATGTCTGGCTGCTCTAAATTGAATTTCATCTTAGAAAAATAGAAAACCTGTCAATGATGCGTTAATCAGATGCACAATGGATCTCTGCCTTTGCATTGAAGGAATTAATATATAAATAGTAAAGGCAGGTTTGCAGCCTTAGGGTATTCTTATTAAGTGCTTTCAGAGGGAAAAACACTGAGCAATGCAAAAAGACTATGAGGCTTGGGTGGACTTATCAGGGGTTTTTATAAGAAAACGAGACTTGGTTGTTTTTCTTAAGTGCCCTCAGAAAGAAAAGCACTGTTGCATTGCATAAAGATTTTCAAAGACTTGGTTAGGCTTGTACATGAGCAGGGGCAGAGACAGGGGCAATGGCCAATTTAATAAAATAAAAGGTCTAATCTGGGTCACCAGTAAGCAAGGTGCATGGCAAATTCCTGATGGTGCTGTATCTGATGATGTATGTCTTGATATATCTGTTGGATTGCTGATGATGTATGTATGTATGTATGATGAGTTGTATGTTGTATCCGATTCTATATCTGACGCTCTTAGGGTTGGTCTATGTCAAATACTGCTCCTTCCGTGGATGTTGCTTCGTACAGAGCTCAATCCGTTGGCCTGATGTTCAGGAATACACAATACTCCACACGCATACGACTGTATTCTTAAGCAAGTGTGGGTTCGCGTTAGTATCCATATATGCATAGTACGACAACAAAAAATATTAATAAAAATTAAGAGAGGCTTTTGCCTCTCCCGCTCTCTCCTACTCTCCGGTTCACTTTAACTCCTCCGCTCTCGCTTACTCTCCGGTTCACTCTAAATCTTCCTTATATGTCATCATCATAATGTTATCCTTAGGACTAAAGACGGAGAAGATTTTGTCGCTCGGATTTTGAACACACCTGATTCGTCAAGTTTAAGAATCAGGTCTCCTAGTGTCAGCCTCAATTGGATAACAACAGATCACACTGCTGCCAGGAATGATAGACATGTACATACTTCTGTACTTGCTTTCGTCCACCTTCAACTCAAACCTGTAAAACCTTCTTCATTTCGAGCCCCTTAAAAATCCGACTTTGTCTGCGTGGCCCAGCACCTGAACAGCTGTAAACAGCTGACCTGGGCACGAGGCTGAAAATTAATTGACATGTTTCCAAAGAGTCACTTGTGATTTACAGAGTTTTACAGCACAATTGGATCTTCAAATCCAGTTCAGTCAGCCCAGACCAGTTAATTTAACAGCCCACTTCCCTAATAACTGCCTTTGGTGAATACTATTTCAACAGCCTAGACAATCCGTCCAAACTAAAGGTATCTTCACCCGCCTTCGATAGAGTCCATGATTCAGTGCCATATAGAAGAATTGGGTTGATTAAGGATAGAGTCTCCTTAATTCTTCGAGGGAGGGCCTTACTACTCAGTTTTGCAACTGAGAAATGCAAATCGTAACAGTGAAAAACGCATCCAAATCTGTTTAATAGTTCTCGAGATTAGCACTGTCATACAGACAGACAGACTAGCGCCGGGGCTTCCTTTTTTACTAAGTAATCATGTTAAATGTAAAAAATGCGACCAAACAGTAAGTGGTGAATTAACACTGTTTATACCGATGAGACCAAGACCAGTCGAAAGTATGCATCTGCTTCCGCATTGCATAACCATTTCCCATGAGCAAGAGCCTTCCATTAAGAGAATTAAAGAAATCCCCTGCAACATTTAAATCAATCCATATTAACTTTCAAAGCAATCTTCATCGCAAAGGTAGGTCCCTTAGTAAATAAATATTACTTTCCTTCCTTTAAGGAAACGAAAAAATAAGACCATTTGTCCTTTTCAAAGATAAGTATGCAGAGAACCCTGTGATTCTTATTTCCCTTCCACACAAAATCAATCAAATTATTAAACAGGTAATTTTTATTCGATTTCCTTCTAAGGAACTCGCCCAGACGAGGTCAATCTCACAAACGAAGAAGCCTTAAAGCTAGAGGGGAATAAAATGGCACGGGTTGATGAGTTTATGATTGCTCATTTCACTTTGACCGTTGAACTGGAAAACAGCGCTCAAGTTGCTCGCAACTTAATGAATGCATTAAGGTAAGTTCACATCACTTACTTTGTCATCTGCGAGACAGTTACCTAAGAAGAAGTTCGTCGCTCTATTTCAAATTGAAATTCAATTTACCGTCTGAAGGATATCCATCTTAAGACTGCTGCCCATCTTGGCTATAAAATAGGTTACCCCCTTGCAAAGTGCAGTACTTTCATTCGCTTCGTGTCGTAGTGATAGTTTGGATCCACTTGCTATCTATTTTGCTTTTATCCTTTTCATTTCCTTTATTATGCGAAGGAAAAAAAAATTGTAAATTTCTAAATGAAGGGACAGTGCAGAAAACAAATTCCGTACGGATGGTTAATAAAATGTCGCCCATTGGATAGGGGTGTGCAAGAAAAAAAAAACACACTCAGGAAGAAATGGTTTATCCAGTCAATATCCTTATGCTCGTTGGCGACTACACCTCTTCATGTGAGTCCTTCGACGATGAGAGGAAACTAGCCATAAAGTGAAAATTTTCTCCTCCATTTGACTGGCGATCTAAACCCACAAAAAGGACGAACAAGGATGGTTGCACGAATAAAAAAACAAAAAAAAAATTACGTGGGAGACACACAAACCCACGCTAAAATATGAAAAAAAAAAAAAAAAAGAAAGAATTATGCTCCATCGGAGAGAAGGGCAAAACGAACGAACTTTTAATGCACCCCAGTGGCAGAGAATCAAACGAAGTGTGAAAATCGAAATTTGTAGGCCAAGAGTCCTCCTTTGGCTCAATGGACACATTGTAGGGATTGGTTTTGGACTCTTTTTTTGTGGTTGCAGGGCTCATTGTGCCAGGTTGGATGGAAATTGTTAAATAGTTTAAAAAATGATTATGGAGATGGGCGGGTGAAGAGTTTGAACAATGTCGGTGGCGAAGTGGATGGTTTTTGTTAAATTCTTGTATCCCTAGGGCAACACGATGTGAATTATACTTCACAACCCATTTGGCAAGAAGTTTTCCTCTCTCGAGGAATGTTGTGTGTTAAAAGTTTCCTGTTAAAGTTCGGTAAATCCCTGAAATTGGGTAATAAACCATGTTTGTTTACCTGGTGGATCATTTTCGGATATAAACATGTAAAACATATTCGAATGGCTTTAAGGGTCATGTGGGTTTAATAGTAACTAAATGGTTTCTATGTCATGGAAGTACTTCTAAAACCTTCGGAATCTGGTGTGGCATTTGCCTAATAATGATACTCTCTTTGGGATCTGAAGAAGAATACCTTTTGGTAGTAGGTAATAATTATTATTTGATGTAGTGGCACGTGGAGGGCTATAGAAGCCCAATTTCCCACCAGCCGAATCAGAGAGACTTACTTTAGACCATGGATCAGAAGAACATGATTGTGATGAACTGAGACTTGCTTAAGTGGCCTTAGCTTGGGTCGTCGACGACTTGGTGGAATGAATGGATTCTACCTGAATCAAGCATGTGGTCGCATAAGTAGAGCTGGTTTAGTACAGAACACTGCAGACTATTAAACAGCAATGACGACAAATGGTGCACTGTCATATAGAACTAATTTGCATGATATCAACCAACTAACAATATCTAAGCTGAATTTCATCAGGGCTGCCAGAGTTGAAAGTCATTTTCGTATAATACTGGTTTAACAGTTTGAATGTACCACTGCATCCTTCAACCAAGTTCATAATGCATTGATATGCCTCACAGCTAAACAAAATTTGCTCATTAGCTCATGATCCGAACCTGTACTGTACCTGAACTCATAACCAGCGCGTTCGTAGCAGCTCTTTGTTAAAAAAAAGAAAAAAACGAACAACCTCTTGAATTCTTAAATTGTATTTCGATTTTTATTCAGTAAAGTTATTTAATTTTATTCCTGTTTGTTAGTCGAGCCAATTATGTTTATTTGTTCAGTGATTTCTTTACAACCACGTTATTAATATTAAATTATTCTATAGCATGATCTTTTATGTAAAATACTCTATAAAACTATGTACAAAGTTAGCTTAACCTAGGGTGTATTCTTGTTCCTAACTTTAAGCGCATAACACTCGTAGTTTCTTGAACTTTAACAATCGGCCTTCATTCGATTTCCACTTATCGGTTCGATTTTTTTTTTTTTAATATTTTGTTTTTATAAATAAACGTCACGTAAATGTTACGCAACTGACTTAAAGCAAGATACTAGACATCTTCAACTCCTATCCTCACCATTCGTTGTTCTATTAATTTTTGCACATGAGTTGAGGGATTCCAATTACAACCCCTCATAAAAAAAACAAAAAAAAGGTTTCATACTAAGCTCAGTCGTTACCTATAAGCTTTCTCATCCGGATAAATAATATACGGTTGATGGTGGTTATTCGAATGTCCGTTTTGTTGTTGTTGGTGTTGCTGCTGCTGTTGCTGTTGCTGGCCATTTCCGAAATATGTCATCCTACCCATCGTAGAATAAGCCGGTTGCCTTTGTGTGAGATTTTGCTGCGAATGATGCAGTGCTTTATGTGGCAAGGTTGCATAATTCTGTGCAGCATATGGTGGCACCGCATACAGAGCGGTAGCCGGGGCACCTTTGTAACTGACTTGTACACTTCCTGGACTCATCGGCATCGGAGATATGCCAATTACCGGGCCATTGTGATATTCCGCACTGCTCATCCTGAGTCTCACTATGCAAATTATTATGATGAGGATGGCTATAAAGGCTACAACGCCGCCTACGATTCCGATGATAAGGGTGTCATCGTTGTTCATAATGGGCTGTTTCATGCCAGGCATCTTGGTTTTGATTTTCATCGGGGGTTGGGTTGGTTCTAAGCTCCAGATTATCATCGATTCTTGTGTAGTAGAACGTGTAAGAAGTTTGGATGATGGCTTTAGAATACTCGTTGCTCGCGGCGTGGTAGTTGTCATTCGACGTGGATCACATGTAAGTTCGTCATCACCAACTTCGATTAACTTCTTGCCCTTGAGATACTCAGGTGATGAGCACTCCACATCTGACATGTGTGAGTTTGGCAGCCATCGTCGCAGTGCTCGTGCATTGCAATCACAGTGAATGGGATTGGTATTAAGTCCTTTAAGTTCGAGACTGGACCTTCGATCTTCCAAAGCGTTCAGGAACTGTGGTGAGAGAACCGTCACCTTGGATCCCTCAATGTCTAGTGTCAAATGTGATGATCGTGGGACTGGGAAAAGCAGCGCCGGTGGAAGAGCGGAGAGAGATGTATTCTGAAGCTTTATGGTCAAGTCACTACTCTTGAGACCGGCTAGAGTTCCTGAAGAAATGGTTTTCAACCGCTCCCCCCTCAAACCAATACTTCTCAGACGTGGATGTTTTGCTGGTTGGATTTGATCGATGCCGATAGTTGGGTCTTTCACTTCCAATTCAATTTTCTCCAAACCTGGCAAAGCCTCGAGAATACCCTGCATGTCCAGATAACCCAGGAGAGGAAGATTGTAAGCATCCAACACGGCCAAGTTGGGAATGTGTTTGAATGCATTCTTTTCAATCTTCGTGCACTTCTCCAGATCGGCGATGGAGAGTGACTTCAACATCTCCAAGTGCTCGAAATCTCCCTGGGAGATCATTTCGAAGGAGTTATTGGATAAATCCAAGTGTTGCAGCATGGAAAGTTTTGGCCACGCTTTTGCCAATTGACTCAGATTTTCTAAATTATTTCCGGAGAGGTCGAGAGTCTCCAGAAGTGTCGTTCGCTGGAATGCGTCTTCGCTTATCTGCCGCAACGCATTATTGGATAGATTCAAATATTGCAAGAAGGGTGTTTCAAGAGCGTCAATGTGTTGAATTCCGGTGGCAGCTAAGTTCAGCTCCCTTACCGTCTTCGGCTCGTTGAGAATGTTTTTGATCGCGCCCTCTGACAGTGGATTGTAGGACAAGTCCAACATTTTAATGTTCACCATGATGCTGTCGTCAGCTGGAATCGCCCGAATTTTGTTGTGACTCAGGTCAACAGAGTTGACAAAGAAGTACTGCCTCTGCAAGGCATTCAACGGTGCATAGTCAAACTTATTATAAGCCAGGTTAATATTTTCCAGCATCTGTAATTTTGACCTCTCAAATATCGAGTCTGGCAATTCTGTAAGCTGGTTTCCATCCAGGTTTAACAACTCCAAGCGAACTAGGCCCTCAAACGTCCGTTCACCTATCCTGTCCAACTTGTTGTTCGCCAAGTTTATCACCTGAAGCTGGGTAGAGTTATGGAATGCCATCTCACTGAGAGATTCCAACTGATTATCGGCTACCATAAGTACACGCAACCTCGGCAAACGAGCGAAATCAAGCTCCTCAATGCTCTTCAATTGGTTCATCGAGAGGTCTATATATTCGAGGTACTGTAGGGTTGATATGAGCTCGGCTGGGAAGAAACTGAACTTGTTATTCGAGGCTAAAATCTTTTTAAGACGGGGATGGATGCGGAATGACGATGGAAATAAATAGCTCAAATGGTTGTCGGATATGTCCAATTCTTCCAAGCCTGTTCCGGTGTTGAAAAACTCTCCCTTAAACGCACTCAGCTGGTTGCCCTTCAAATTCAAGCGTTTTAAATTCCTGACATTGACAAAGGCCCCAGGTCTTATAGAAGAAATGTGATTGTGAGACAGGTCAATGGATGTTATATTCCAGAGATCTACAAAGGTTCCATCATTGATCTCCTGAATGTTGTTGTTCTGAAGGTATATTTGCTTGAGGTCTTGCAAAGTTGAAAACAGGTCTCCAGACAACTGCTTAATGGAACAGCGGCTAAAGTCGACAATTTGCAATTTGTTCAAAGGTCGTATAAGTGTTGTTGGAACGGGAGCCAAGTGAGAATTACCACTCATGTTCAAGACTTGTAGATTCTCAAGTCCTTGGAGGGCATTTCTGGGAATATCTGCAATGTTGTTGCCACTCAAGTCTAAAATTCGCAATTCGGTTAGTGCCAGGGGGATGTTTCCCAACCCAGTAATCCGGTTTTCTGACAAGCGCAGTTCATGAAGAGACGTCTCCAAACCCATAAATATATCCGCTCCAATCACTGCCAGGGAGTTTCCTGACAAGTCTAGCAATCGAAGATTGGCAAACATCTGAAAGCTGCCTGGTGGAAGTTCTCTAATCACATTTCTTGACAGCGTCATGGAGGTTATTTCTTCTGGTTGAATCGAACCAAGAATTTCAGATGACAGCGCTGCAACTCGATTGAAGTCCAAGTGAAGGGATGAAAGCCTTGGCAATCGTCCCAAAGCACTGCCAGGCACCAACAGTATGTTATTATCACGAATAACTAGAGTTTGTAGGCTGTCAAGACCTTCCAATGCATCATCTTCAATCTGAAATGGGACGTTTACGTTACCGTGTTTTAACTAATAAGTTCATATGCTTACCGTTCGTAGTGAATTCAAACTAAGGTCGAGATATTTCAATGAAGATAGCTCTCTGAATGTTCCTGGTGGAATGGTTGTGATTCCATTCCGACTAAGATCCAAAGTCTCCAGCCCTTTCACAACTTGCAAATGAATGAAATCCAGTCTCTGTTCCAAAAAAAAAGTTGTAAGCTTAATTTTCAAAAGAGAATCTGCGTGTATTCAAACCTGTATCATGTTCGAAGATAAATTTAAAGACTTCAAGCCTCCCACACTGTCTAACGAGACTGCTGGGAATTGGGCAATAAAATTCTCGGAAAGATCTAATTTTTGTAAAGATGGTATCGACTCGAAAACATCACTATTTATGTTTGTTATACGATTGCCACCAAGTCGTATCTCCTGGATATTTTGCAATCCTTGGAATGTCAGACCTTCGACGGACTTAATGGAATTGTATCGCAAATCGATGATTTCCAAACTGGGCTGCGAAATGAAGGATTCAAAGTGAAGTGTAGCTGGAAGACAATTATATGATTAGACTGCTAATGGATTGGATTTGAACGACTTACCTATGAAGTTGTAACGTAAAGATAAGATCTTTAGGTCTTCTGGTCCATTAAGAGAATTTGAGGGGACATTCGATAGACTATTCCGGTCCAAATATAGTTCCTGGACAATAAATAAAACACATTTTCTTTTTAACTAAATATTTGAGGAATATTTTAATGAGAATAAGTAATAGAAACACGTTGCATTAAAATTATTCTTCGTCTTTGGTTGGAGGCAGAAGTGATTTTAGTTGGGCGTTAGATAATCCTAAAAAAAATCCCAAATAACCTGTCGAAGAATGCTTGCAGCACAATAAAGTAGCGCTGTTTACAGAACTTCTCCCGCAACTTCAACATCCACAAACACCTTTCATCCAAATCAGGTCATATACCTACATAAGTCTTCCATTTCGACCATCAAAGGTTGTCCAACATAAATGGGAATTATGAACAGCGGCTTCCTGTACTTAACACGTTCCTCAATAATGGTCCCCAAAATTATAATGTGTTTGTTTTGGAAGTGCCGGAGCTAGGATTTGCATGATTCCCAACGGAACAATGCTTTCAGGATGTTAATTAATGTTATCCAGGGTTATTTTGGATATTATCTTGGTCATTATGTGCGACTTGGAGGAATTATATTGAATACAGGCTGCATGCGTACGTTTAATCGAAGCGAGGCAATGTTGGTGTTGGAGCATTGAAAATCACCTAATTTCAGTTTCAATGAGATAATTGGCAAGTAAATGGACTGTTAAGTCCACAAAGTAGGGTAACTAAATAATTATGCAATTGAGCAATAAGTGATGCAATGAAAGTCAATTAGGATATGAATATAGGGATGTGCATGCGTGCACTATAAAGCTGAGGTTGGTTGTTCGTTGGACTTTGGCTGAGTGATTCAACCAATCGGTTGCATACTAGTTGTAGTTTTACTGATTAATTTATTAGTCTATAACCGAGACCATAAGTTGTTCTCACTTCTGAAAGTATGGTTAGCATGCATCAGGAAATGATTCCATTTGTGTGAACTAGGAAAATGGACAATAGTTTGCAATAACGGAGAAGTAATCGATTCACAATGATGGAGCTTTGTTGGAAAATCAGCCAATGGAGGTGAAATATTCTGTGTCGGATAAATTTGGGCAAGATTAAGATTATAAAAGTGGCCAGACCGTGAAGGCAACTTTATGAATACTTTCAGGATGCAAACACACTTGCACCACAGAATGGGAAATCTGCAACAGGCAATCCTCCAACTTTATTTAGTTGATGAGGAGGTTGGGAAATATGACAACAACTTATTAAAGCCAGACGATCCTGCATAATTTCCAAGGTTTTCTTTTGACATATCGATTTTTTACAACACAATCTGTGAAGATACTTAAATAGTTAATTGCAAAATACTAGTATTTCGCCGTTAAGTTATTTATTAACTACTCCCAAGATTCCCAAGCTTTATACTGTTCTCGTCAAAGTCATCAATATTCCTCTCAAAGAAAACCAATGTTTTTCCATCATAAAAGCGCACCGTAAACGCATATTTAATTGCAAAAATACCCGTCTCCTTCCTTGTTAAATTACAATTTTTTTTTATTCAGAATGCAATGCAATTTGCAAATGCAAACGAAAACCTTGAACTTTTAATGCAGGAACTTCGTCTTCTTCTGCACTGATTGAAGAAAATAATTTCACTTAAGATGCAACGTGCGTATTCTTTGTATCGATGAAATGGAATGTTATTCTTTGTTTTGCAAATTGCAAATACATATAATAATAACCTACCGTCAATTTGGAATGCAAATAAACACGGTATCTTTGCGAGTATGGTTAGCATTTGCTTTGCTTTTGACTTTTGATTGTTTGCTTGTACTTACCTCTAAATTGCCACAACCTTTTAGTAGTCCCTCTTCGATGGACTTGATTTTATTTCCAGATAAGTCAAGAATTTTCAAATTGATTAATGGATGGAATTCAGCTGAAGAGAAAATTGGATTTAAGCTGTCACCAAGCAAGTTGTTGGCTAAACGCAATTCGAACAGAGTATCCTGGAAAGAAGGTGAATTAATCAAAATAAAACCGAAAAAAATTACATATACATATGTATGGATGTGGAGTGTGTGTACATACTTGTAAACCGGAGAACGATTTTTCTGCTATTCGTCGAACTAAATTGTTAGACAGGTCCAATTTCTCAATTGGGAGTTTTAGGGTTCCAAATGTCTACAAATAGAAAAAAAAATATATTATATACTTGAGGATATGTTATTGTTGTTGAAAAGAAATGAAATTGGTTTTTAACATTATGAGGAAGAGGTATGGATGACGCGTAAGTGAGGAACATAATTTGAAGACATAACACTTATTTTCTATTAGTGTCTAGAAATGATTATTCAGCTAGAATTGGCAGTCTAGATAATAGTTTAACTGCAGCCTATATCACAATACAACAAGTATTTATCGTAGAAGTACAATTGTTGAAACAAATTAAACTTTTCCGAATGTCAACCATTGTTAGTCTAATAAATTAAGAAATGCAAAGTTTGTAGATTTCAGTGCTATTTTTGAAATAAATAACACGAAAAGTATATGGAAGAGGCCGCTTGAATCACTTTTGTGGCATTTTCAACTGTCTCCTGCCGGATACGCTGCTCATGTTTTCTCTCCAATAGTATCTTGACTGATCTTTTAACTGAGGTACTGAACTTAATGTTGCGAAGACTACTTGTTTTCAAAAAACATCTTGGTGAACAACTTTTGCATAAATTAGGGTAAAAGAAAAGTTGTTGCTCATTGTGTTGACTCTTTCTCGATGAACGTTTGTAAATTATACACTAACAAGTCGAGAGAAATTTCTATTTTCAACAACTATAATACTTTGAAGCCATTTATGTGGCTGGTAAGGTATTTTGGAACTCGGTTTCCACCTATTTCCAAATATCGAAAGAAATTGAGCATTAGCATGCGCATGTGATTCCCGTGACACTAAACTTTAACACTTTTGTTAAGCTGGCGGCTCCACGATAACCAGCAAATTTGGCATTCAACTCAGAAACGATATTTGAAAGTTTGTCCGGTTAGGTTAGGTTAGGTTGAAGTGGCTGCCAGCTATTGCTAGCACTCTTAGACCTGTGATAGGTCCATTGTGATACCCATGGATCTGAAGAGATCTCCATACCTACTCGTTAAACCAATTGGAGCTTTTTATGAATCGAAGGAGGTTTCTGATATCCGTGTTTATCAGATCGCCTAATTCGTTAAAGTAGAATTCCCCTAAATGGAGTCTTTTTTTACGGGAGAGAGCTGAAAGAAGTTTTTCGGGTTGTTGATTATGAATTTTTGAATTTCTGCCATAGCTTCAAGTTAAAAGTACCCTCTTTAACTTTCTTCTTCAGTTTGAACAATCCCTCCACAATTCTAAGCTTTAAAAGCGAGACCTCCCAACCAAACTAAAGTTTTAAGTAAAGAATGAAAGGTGTAGAGATACTGAAGTTACTTTCTAGACGTCGTCCTTTATAACTTTAGTCTTTTATATTTATATTTTTATAATTATATTCAGAATTTTGTGGAAATAAGCATTACATTTGGATTGAACATACCAGAACAAGCATATTTTTTTCTTTTTGAGCGTAATCCTATAACAAATCGTCTTACAACTAAACCCCTCTTTAAAATGATTGGAACCCAAAATTTTACTTCTTCCTGACCACATTCCGCAGTACTTATTTGGAAACATACCATCACTTTGCACATACATATGTACATAGCTTCTTCTTTGAATGCCAGCAAAATTAATTTACAAATTGCCGTACGTTTGTCTATAGACCGTTTCGAAAATTCTTCTAGCCATCAATGTCATTCCAACAGTAGGACTGATAATAACCTTCCTTAAAGTTTAAATTGTAAAAAAAATATTTTCACTTGTGCCAAACCTTGCCTTCGCCTACTTGAATTAATGAAAGTTGTTTCCAAAGTCGTGTTCACCACTCATGGGCTGTTACACTGGGCGAAGGGGCAAGGTGTTGACCGACATTCTGGAGATCATTGGCCTCATTAACAGAGTACACCACAACACTGCTGAAGATCGAAGACGAAGATGATGGAGACCATGGCGATGATGGAAACGATGACGGTACGTTGAATATACCCTACCCAGTCGCACCGGGGCCAGCCACACGTGAAATTTCGTATGAAGCTCATCTTATTATCGACGGTACCGCTGTTTTCATCTTTTAATTTTTGGTGTGAAAAGATTCCAGTTCGTCGGGTTTCTTTGGCTTTTCGCCATACGCCTCGAAGTACTTTCATGGCGATTGTCACCTGCCTTGATTTACTTTCCTCGCGCCACTCTCGCTGTTCAGTTTATTTACCACCATTACACATCAATCAAATTTCGCTCACGATAATGAATTAACTAAGGGTACGTGTGTGTGTGTGTGAGTGTGTGGTGCAATTAATAGGTACTCTTTGCAGTCACACTTATAATTTTTATTATGATGAGGACGATGGCTTGTGCTCGCTTTTCAGGGATGGTTCATGTATTAATTATTCCCGGCAAACAATGAAAATTTGCTCACAGTTAATTGTTTTGCCATTTTATTTGCAGCAAAAAAGAGCTGCTGTTGAACTGGAGGGGCAAGGCGGAACTAATTCTGACGAATAAATCAAAGTGAAAGCGAAACGAGTCTGAAGTTGGCAACTTGAAACACCAAAAACGATAAAAAGTTCTTAGAATGTGTTGGTTCTCTTTCGTTTATTGTTGTGTTGTTAAGTTTCCCCTTTTACTTTTACCATAGAAAAGAGGTTATTAAGTAACTTGATGGTAACTGAGTGATGTTATCAGATTTTATCTTCTTTTTTGGTTGTTTCTCTCTGGTTGCCTGTTGGTTTTGCAGAATGACCAACCACTGAACAGCGGGTTGCTTTGAACTATAAAGGAATTTTTTTAAGTTGTAAAATTGATTTGAGTTAAAGTTGATCGCTTCAACTATAAAATTGAGCTAAATGGCTGCACATTAATATTTCCAGAACAAAACGTCATCCCAGCTGAGTAGGTGGTTATTTGTACGACATTGATATTCTAGAGAGAAGAAAGTAAGATATCAAATTTAAACTGTTTAATAAGGCAACAATTACATCATCGATGCATTAGGCATAGCATGCCGATTGACCATCTATAACTTACAGAAATCTGTCGACTTAAATTATTTCTGCCACAAACTTTAGTATATGAGACCAAGCATAAAATCTTCTTAAACAATTGACATGCTACATATAATTGGAAACTGGTGGCTTTAAATATTTCTGAGGAGAGAATTTAATTCTTGACCAATGTATCAGAAAAGGGAAGAAGAATGTGTCAAAAATTAAAAACTAATAGTGATCATGATACAATAATTATGATAATTATGTAACGCAAGTGAAAGTGACAAAATATTTAAAATTGTGTCTCGTGGACCCATGTTAATATTTTGTCCTGTAAGCTATTTTCAAAATATAATTTGAAGAACAGATCTTAACAGCTCAAGGGCAGTATCACTGCAACAATTAAACGTGTGCAGCTATTATTAAAGCTATGGAGTCTACAAGGTGTCTCGTTCTGCCTGCACAATAGGAAAATGAAGGAAGACTGTCAAGTTTAAAAAAACTACAATTACAATTGCAACATGCATACATATGTATATGAAATGGTTCACAAATGAATACCGAAGTCGGACTATGAATAACGTACACAAATCATCTCAATCTTTTAAACTGTGGCAATCAAAGCTCATCAATAAGTACTTAGAAGGCTTTTTATTTAGAAAACACAATTTTTATTGTCAAGCTGTAACAATTCATACTTTGATGTCTCAAAGGGAAAACTTTAGACGAACTAGAAATTTAAGCACAAGACAATGACAAAGGAAGTGACAGCGGAATTGATTTTAAGACAAATTTCATTCCGAAATATGCGACCCCCTCAGCAAATCTATCAGTAGAGTCGATAGCCCTAAGGAACGATAAGGCAGACTAGTTGAGATTTCCCTAAAATGATCTGCATAAAGATACAATGCATTGCGAAGCGATATACGATGTCATATAAAATTTGAGTCCATAAAGAGTAATAGGATTCAATCCGGTATTTTCAAGGCAACTGATGCTGGTTCTGAAGAAAATTGTAGTTTATACATAACTTCATCTTAGTAAATGGAAAGATTTACCAAACGGAGAAAACGATGCATTGGTACCACTTAACAAGATCTGCTTGTATAAAATTAACGATCGGCAACCAATCATTTTCATTGCGTAGCCTGGCATTAAGTACGATTTATAAGTGGCGGGGTGTTCTAATTACATATGCAGCTTTGTTCGCTAGTTAAATGTTTATACTGGAAGAAGATCGTTATACCCCAACAAGATTCATCAGAGAACTTAGACTTCGATATTATTGGAAACCACTTATTTAAGGATGTACATGCTAATTTTCCAAAACTTAAGTATGTGCGTGGAATTTTTACTTGTAATACTTTAAGAATTGCATTCATTCGTGCGTCCTGTGATGTGCATCGCGGTGTGCATGTCGAACTAGAAGCAGTGAATGGTGTGTAAGAGAGCATCCTTCTGCGAAACACGACATATTGGGAGACGAAAAAAGTATGAAATATTCCTCAACACAACATAGTTAAGGATGCTGACTGGATCCGTCTTGGCAAATCTTTCACAATACCACCTTCATTTTTTTTTTATATAATTCACTAGTGCTAAAGGGGTTATGAATACCCTTATGATGCTATTCACACAGCGCTAGTGTCGGTGTAGGGATTTTGAAACTCAGATGATATTAGGATTCAGTCTTTTTACTCCGAGGGTGGTGTCCAGAATGACTGGGGAGAATTATTGCTGCTGTTGCCGTTGCTTATAATTCACGCGAGAGAGAGAAAAAAATCAATATATCAACACTAGCGCTGCGTGAAAAGCATCATAAGGGTATTTATAACACTTTTAGCGCTAGTGAATTATACAAAAAATATCATATTTTAAGGCTTTACAAGGCATCAAGACAAAACAAGTGCAAATATGCTACTTTATACTGAAAAACACTCTTTGTCCGCGCAACTAGAAAACTGGAAACCATTTTAAAATGTAGTTACAGACAAAAATGATGGAGCCTTCGATCACAAAGAATAAAAAAAAACTAGTGACCATTCAAGTTTCTCCCAAGAGCTGTACAAAAGTCGAAAAGCATGTGCAGGGTTATTGACTATAATGATGGTGAAAACATCATTAATTATACGGCTAGGTACTTGTATTCCAGACGTCCTTCCATTATCGAAACGACTCGACATGAATCTCAAAAAAAATTTAAAAAAAAAAATTGGCTTGGAGGGCATGTTTAACTTGCTAAAAGCAAATGCCCTAAGCACTATCTTCAAAGCTGATCAAAAGCTACACCTGCTATAATACACTGGTCGTGGCGAAACTCCCTCTCACAGCAGTCGATCCAAATACAAACCAATCAATGCAGCCACTTATAGCATCCGGCTAGTTTTATAATTTGTATCTTCGTTCGCTTCCGATAATTCAGCAATCCACATTCTTCAACCATCGACATTCCATCCAACCACATATATAAAAGAAATAAAATCCCGCCTTGCAACCTTGTATCGCGGCTGTCTTAACCTTGCTGGTATTTATTTATTTATTATCATCTACCCTCGTAGCTATTGTGTGAGCAGGTATTTTATCGCTTTAGACTCGAAAATTGTACAAAAAACTTGGAGTTTTCTCTGTTAATTTCGCTGTTACCGCCGCGCGTATCAGAAAATAACAAAGCCATAACAATAAAAATAACAACAACAACAGTGTTCGAGGAAAAATGCTAAGAAAAACTTACCAAAGCCGGTAAAACTTGTTGTCCACTAAAGCGTTGTGTATACGAAACGATTGGCGCACCATACGGTAATTGTGGTGCTTCTCCATGGAACACGACACGATCACAGTCCATTGCAACAGCACCTAGTTGTCCGTTTGGTCCGAATGGCACCACGTTGCATCTGAAAAGAGGAGGCGATGCGCAAGCGGCATAACACCATATGCGGAAATCACAGCTCATCATTAAAATTTTCTTTTCATTTTTTATGAGATACAATATCTTTGTGGAGAGGCGCACTAGTGCACACTCATCAAACATAGTGTATTGAATGATTCGCGATGCACTTACCGACAGGGAAGCCTTAAGGCTGGACTTAGCTCCGGACAGGGCCGCCATGCCTTGATCTGTGATAGGTACAGCAGCAACAGCAGAAACGTACAGTGGTGTCGTATTCGAGTCATCATGTATGTCCGTGTATCTGAAAGAGAAAATATGTTGTTGGCGATGAGATGAGAAAAACCTAATCATAATAATAAACCCGGCTTTTGAGAGACACAATGAATAGTTAGTTTCTTGAGATATTTTATGTCATCTGTGGGTATTGCATTGCAAATTGAGGTAACTGAAGTGGATTGAGTTGAGTCGAGATGGTGTTTATTTGAGCATGTGGTTGAAATCAATAGTGATTTCCGTGAGATTTCCCTATTGAATAGGTGGCACCGCCGCCGTTGAAGTCTCAGAGACAATGGAATAGTAACATCGTGTAGTGTAGAAGGAAAGGAAAGTACCTACAGGGAATGGTTAAACATTTCTGCTGCAACCTGCAGAAAAAATTGCGTAATGTATGAAATTTACTTAGAAATGCAATAGCGCCCAAATTCATTTAAGGTGATACGTACTGAAGGCTTTTAGGGCGCATTCATTACAGTGACACGTAAACTTTTCGAGCTGAAAAGGTAAGGTTACAGGTGATGTGCAATTCGGGGGTGCTCACACGGGGGTCTGTTGGTCCATCATGATTCCCTTAAGAGTTGTGGTATAACTTCTAACAATAGTTCCAGTTGGTTGGTCTATGTTCGAATCAACTTGTGGGTACATCAACAGAACTATCCCAGTTCTCTAAACAGTCTGCTTTTTTAATGACAAAGGCGAGATGGTTTATATCTTTTTCACATCTTTACAGCTCCTGCCACCCAATGGTGCAATGCCCTGTCAGTACTTTTGTGTTCTCATTTACAAAAGACTTTTGTGGCCATAGGCTACGAAATATGACACAATAACCTCGGGAGAGTTCACCTAAATTCCCTTGTGTCCAGGAACCCAATATATGGTGATTTTATTATAAGTAGCTATCTGCTTCAGTTTTTTTAGGCAGGTCCAGGAAAACCTTGAATCGAAACGATAACAGCTAAGGCTTTTATTACTACCTTACTATCGATTTTAGGTCTTAGACCCGCCGGTGTAGACTACACTGGTTAGGAATTACTGGTGATTGGACTGCGGTTTTCACATTCAGTGAGTTCGAGAATGATGGAGTTAAAACGGCTCATGAAATTACCAATAGGGTACATAAAGTCCGTAGTACAAATAGCCAGGTTTGAAAGAATCGGTTTGAGGACATTTAGATGTTAAACCAGGGCACCCAATATAAAGTTGAATTAAAGCTGAAGTGTTATGACGTAAGCCTCGGCCTACCTCTAAACTTTTCTGTGTAGAGGAGCAAGGTTAAGAGGACCGGGTGCCCAGACTTGCTTAAGGTTATCCCACCATACGAGTGGGATGGATGGGAGATCAACGGAAAGTGAGGTAGCTCCGTATCGTAGTAGTAAATTAACTAAATTTTCCCAAGTACCCTGTATAACAAATCATTTCTTCTAAGGCCGCATAAAGCTCGTGGGAGCTGATTTAAAAAATCCACATTAATTTTTCCATAAATTCCACATTTATTTAATGTTCAACAATCCATTCAGTTTAGTCTAATATGCTTATGATCTCACGAACAAGTTCCCATGACAATTAAATCAACAAATTCAATAAAAGGAGGTCGTTTCGGCACCTCTGATACCACAATTTATCAAGCCTTGGAAGTATACACAATGTACAAACACTAATTGGACAACGAAATGGTAAAATATACAATTTAAAGAGATCCGTATATTTTGTTATTCAATTTCCATCAGATTTGTAAACAAACCATCCACAATTGACTGCAAATCACAAAGCATAAGAGTAAAACCAATGCAACAACCCCTATCGATTCACAACGCACACACATGCAATGAAATTTACAATTCAAAAATGTCTTCGAATAAGCTCGTATACGTAGTGAAAGTGCAACTTTTATTCAACTTCCTTATCCTCAACGCACAATTGGCAAACGTTTTTTTTTTTTTTTTTCAGTTCAAAAGAAAATTTAATGAGAAACAGGGAAGAAGAAGAAATTTCACGCTTCCATAATCTTTCAGATGCGGAACCAGCAGAGGTGGTAAGCCATCGAATCAGTTTTCCATGAATGAATAAATATGTGGAGGTTTATGGGCAAGGGGAAACAAAACCGAACTTAAAATGAGAAATTGATATTTGGCTGCTACCGCATAGATACGGAAAATAAGCGCCAAGTGTAAGAGGAATTTATAAGTAACTCGGGAAATTGTTGTGACAAATTTAGGTCAAACTTAGGTGGTATCTCCCACAAGGTAAATGAAGATGGTGATTCATACGAATCACAGCTTAAAAATGATCAGACAACTCATTTGTTTTTTATTTTTTGTATCTTTCTATACATAGATGTGAGTCAATGCGAAAATTAAGTTCACTATGGTTGCACTTTGTTTGAAATGTTGTTCTGTCATAGCACTTTGTGAAGGTAGTTTTGAAGTCTTCTTCCTTTTCGTTCCATTGTGGATACTAGCGACGTCCAAATTTTGCCTCCACCATGTTCATTCCAAGGCAGTTGTTCTCGTACTGGCTTTAGTAAGAGCCCCAATGTCCCTGGATACGCTGTCTATTTAGCCATCACTATCGTTGGCCGTCCTGAGTTCTGTGTCCTCTGGTATTAAATTCGACTTCAATTTCAATTTGGTTCATTGTAAACTACTTTCAATCTGTGGTTGTATCGTAATCTACAGACGCCTTGTGGAGTGTATTTGCCTTGGTCATGCACCAAATTTCAAAGCCCAACGTGACCGCAGGTCGGTTCAATATTTTGTAAAGCATGCATTTGAGCGTTCTGTTAATGGCTTAAAACCTTGTTAATTTACTAAGGCCAAAATGTGTTTCTGTTCCTAAGTCGAATGTTCCTAAATGTTAAGTTAAAGAATACATGTCCTAGTCCACCATCTTGTCTTAGACTTTTTTTTAATTTTAAATGCATTGGACAAGTCAGATCCGATACTCACTCCACAATAAAGTTGTGGATTTGTGGCTTTGGAATATTCTCCGATGTTTTCATCAGCATAAGGAAAGAGGTGAGAGAACCGAACAGAACAGCTCGTGTGTAAAGTGCTCAAGTCTGCTGAGCATATTGACTTGGGTTCATATCCCAGCAAAAAAAAAGAAAAACGCGAATGGTTTATAAGATTTAGTTTTTCGGCCCATAATAGCCAATTTTTTATTCTCTTATGAGATAACAGCCACAATTATAAAACATGGTATGCATCTCGAAAGGAAATTTGGCCTTGAACCAGTTGAATATGGTGCGTGGCTTTGCGAAAACTACATACGGATATAGTCTACTCTGACATTCAAAATTATTTTTTTCCAAAAAAAAAAAGATTCACTTTGTTAATTTGGAAACTCTTTCATTAACGTTACCTTTTTTATGAAATGTTTTGCTGTATATATTTTTAAACTCACTGATTTCCAAAGTGGGCACTGTGGCCGAGACTCTCGTGATCGTATAGCAATATTTCCCACAAAAGGTATATTTTTTCTCACACCTCCTCCCATCGATGGGAATCAAAATTTAAACGTGGTCGAATCAGCCTGGTTGAAGGTTATCTCGTTCGGGACTACGATCACCACAGATAACATCGAAAAAAATTAACCAAATGATACTGAGCTGTCTAGAGACGCTTGTTAGTTGAGGCTCAGATCTATGTATCTCGAACAGTAGAACGTAAGTTTGGTAAGACAGTGCTTCATGCAAAACATCGTGCGAAATATTGAACATGTTCGGGAAAAGTTTTAAGGGTTCATTATTTGATGAACCCCTGACATTTATTAACGATTCAATGACATAGGAATTACATATTCAGATTTTCAATACCGTATAATTATCAGAACTTGGAGTATAATTGCTACGAATTAGACGTAGAAAACGCTGCTGTTTGCCACTTATGATGGTTTATTTTCGAGTCTCTACGAATTAGAATTCCAACGAGGATGTTGTTTCTGTAAATTATAACTATGTACCTACTTTTAGAAATATAATATTACTCGGAACCCCTATTTTATAGGTGTAATGGTACATTGTTATATCCAAAGTAATGGCTAGGTGTAGCTCTGCTGGTCAATGTTTGTGTTGCCTTCAAGAACTTTGTTTTTGTTAATCTTTAATTGCTTTCGAAGAAATTTATTGTTTTGAAAATACAGATAATAGAAAATCGCTTTAACGCTTAATCTGATTACAGCCAATTACTATGTAATACTACAAGCTAATTATTTTGAGTCTGCAACATAGCAACGCATAAGAAACACTCAAGGGAAATTATTATTAATTGGACGGTAATTATCTTGTATAGGAAATTGCTACTCTTGTTACTAATTTTTTTTTTTTTTTTTTTTTGTTTGGTTTATCAGCTCTGGTTTTAATTTAAGCCATAAAATACATACATATATAAACACTCTCATTAGAAATGCGGAAATCAAATCATCGCATGTATGCAGCAATTTCCCAGATCTCATTTGAAAATAATCAAATTTAATCACGCTAATGTTTTGCATTTATACAAGCAGCAATTTTCGCAACTATTAGACCCGCACTTAATGGGCGAGATTCCTCAATCTTTCGAAACCATGGTGGCTTCCATGAGAAGGCTATTCTTGGGTAACATGTTTAACAGCTATGTTTATCTAAAAGTTGTATCTCTATTTACTCTAGTGTATAAACGCAAACTCCATGAAGCTACTTGATCGACCTGCTTTAAACTCAAATAGGAGATGGATTGTGGAAATAAAACACACACAAAACATTAAATGAAGAAAATAAGAAGAACTGCATGACGATGACTACTTGGGGAAGATATGTACCGCATTTTATGGATACAACGCTGCGAGCTGATTGCGTATTTGGTGAAACGGGTTTGAATCTATGATGATTGGGGTTTTTTTTTTTGTCGTCTTTTCTGCCTTTCGTCGCATTTTTATGTTTATCTTTTGAAAAATATAAATATACGCCTCGGGCAGGTGATTTGGAAATAAATGAAAGATGTCAAATATTGAAGGAGATAAATATCACTTGGGAAACGTATTACCTAAAAGGCATTTGCATTAGCAAAGTGTTTGTCTTTATGATTGACTTTTGACTGATTAACCGAAACACATGACGCCAATTCGTAATATTTTTTTTTTATTTGATGTCCATTTGGAATGTTCATCAAAGTCTTGAGCATTCCAAGCATAAAGTTAGGTTCGATAACATTTTGGGTTTTTTGATTTATTTGAGATTTTATTTGCTTGTAACGACATCATTACAAGACGATTGGTTGGCAGTTAATCAAATTTATAGGCTCGGCTTGAAGTCATGCAAATTTGTTAGTGAACTCTGTTGCATAACTGAAATGTAATATCCGAGTGAGGCTTGTGTAACACATACACTTATTAGAGTGTTATGCACATATTAAATCTTCATAACCTTGTCATTGATAATACTACTGTGGGTGTACAAATCATGCCATTTGTTACAGTTTGGTAATCTTCTCTCAATCTATGCATCCAGAATAATTCCAATGAGCCTTTCCGATTGAAACTGGAGACAACGAGTCTTATTAATCAACCGCGGTGACCTTTTGTTTCGTATCGGGATCATTACAACACCTCCCTGCAAAAGCCAACATAAGACATCACTTATCTACACAATTGACACCATCAACATCACACCTTTTAAATCACTAAACGATTGAATGCGCGATTGTTTTGTTTGTCTATCACATATATTCAACTACTGCTGCGACAAGTGTCAAGTCGTCGTTTTGCAATGCAGGTTCCCTTAGGCACCTACGCACCAAAGTAGCTCAAGCGCACTTGGACTAACCTGCACTCTTTTGCTTTTTTAATTATTTGTCTCGGCTATCTAAATTGACGAGCTCCTATTTGTCTGGATGCCTTGTAATAAACTTAACAGCACGAGGTCATGTAAAGATAACAATGAATTGTTTGAGAAACTTTTATAAACGTTTCATTGTTTAAAATGTCGATTTTTGTTTTAGATTTGTCAATTCATTTTTATTGTTATAAATCCAAAAGAAATTTTCTTAAGAAAATTAATCACATTAGACAAGGTGTATCTTTTATTTGGATTTCATTACAAATCTGAACTTTCTCTAATCCAACAGTAAATCGAGTGGGAAACACATTTCGAGCCCTTTTCATATTAAATGCATAAAATTATTACTACTAACGCTTTAAGTTGCGGTTAATATTACAACACATATGTATCTCGGCACGCAATGCTACTATATTACGCACCATGGCAACCAGATGCGTTAGTAGATTTAAATTGAATCAGTAATTTAACCAAAGAAGTTAATAAGAAAATTGTTGTTACAAAAGCATGCACAGTTTGCGGTTACGAAGCTAATTATGCTCCGCAAACTATTCTCATTCTCTTACATAAGATTAGATTCATTTAAATTTTCATCATATGCATGCGTTCAGGCACAAAACTTGAGCTTATGTCATGCCTCCATCAAATTTGACCATTCATATGATAATTTGAAAATAAAATGAAAATGCAATAGCACTGGAGATAGTATTATAGAAGTAATTGCTATTGCCCATGCTATAGCGATCACAAATTGAATTTATTTTTATTTACCTGTGTATTGAGGAGAAGAAACGTGCCAGAAAGAGGGGAAGAAGAAAAATCCCCACTGACCCAAAGGTACTGTGTTGGTGCCAAGAAGTGTTGCAAATCGAAATGTCAGATATTGGAACCGGGCAATTGGCTTGCAACGATAGCTTGTTGTCGGCCACTTTATGTATGCATGACGTAAATAATTAATCGACGAAGGTTTTGCCAGATAAAACAACTTTTTTTCACATTTCTCACTTTTTTTTTTTTTATATATAACAAGGTGGAGCTAGGAGTTAATGGAGTTTCTCAGCTGAACGCGCCGATTGCCAAACATAGGTGTATGCAGATGGATTGATGGTATTCCATTCAAATCATGGACCATACCGAGGGATTTAGCAATAATTTATTTATTAGCCTCTGGTGGATGTTGGAATGAATGTGGTTTCGGTTGATCGTTAAGCACACGGTTTAGCGATGTACCTACTGTGGTTAATCTGAAAAGTATAGCTTTACGCTGTTGCATAGAGTGGTGCAATGAAAATTTGATGGATTTCTCATGTCAGTTAATTTAATTTAGTGCGGACATTCCCTAGGAACATGATTGAATTACATTTCAAATTGAGTGAAATTAAGATTACTTTATTAAATTGTTTTTCTTTTTTTTTTTGGTTAGAAATTTATAAAAGGAAAGACAGTTGGCAGGTGCAGTGATCAGTGTCTAAGTAGTTGAGCTAGCTATTTAGACATACTTCACATTGGTGTAACTCTTCCTTGTATACGAATGTAGAAGCTAAACCGTAAAACTAACGTACGATTACTTGAGCCAAACTCCAGCTCTTCAATCGCATTGTTTTGCCTCAAAAACTCGAATTCTGGAAAGCACGAATCGCTTCTATTTGAATTAACTTTAGCCCGATGACCGAATGAGGCGAATCTTTTAATTCATAGTTCGTATAACTCGAAACCACTCAAGGATAGAATACTATTTTCCTTGAGATACAAGTTATCTTGTTTCAAATGTAGAAAATCCTGGAGAAGTTTCGAAATTTTAAATCAAATGATGACTAAAAATTGGACTTAGCCATTCCGAAGGAGGCAACTAAAGCGATTTGTTGGCTAAGAAAAACAAAGTCTGCCACGAAAGATTTGACTTTCGGGATGAAACAATATTTCTTAAGATATTTGAACAATATCCTCTGTTCAAGATGTCTGTCAATGTGAACACCGTCGTCGTTTTCGAAAGAAGATATGAAAAGAAGGTGAAATGGGAAACACCAGATAACTTTTCTTGAAGCATTTAACTGCATAATTGGAGAGGAATGGAGTGATAGAAGAATCGCCATCTACAATAGCAATCAGGATTTGTTAACAACTTCGAAACTATTTTCCCCACAAGATAACCTTGAAATTAAGGATTTCAACTAGTAGGTACTGGACGAATCTAGAAACATCTAAAGTAAAGCAACACAACGACGATGGTACGAATACTCACCCTGTACAACCAACTTACCAAGAGTCAGACTCTACAGAGGGCAGTTGACTCGAACGAATCACTCAAAATTGTCTTACTTGTTAAGACGTATTACCAAAAGTTCAGTGAAGGTTTTGCACTAGATCGGCTCTCATTATGGTGTCCCTTTATAAAGAGAGATGATCTGACCCAACTCATTACAAAATTAACAAGTGTTTAGTGAAATTGCCTGAAGAGAGTTCCACTACGGGAAGAAATGACTCCAGCAATATGGTCGGGCATATCACAGGGCACAATATAGGCACCGTATGAACACCTTCGTGTACATCTTGTCTCGAAAGTGATGACTTGATGTAGCAGTTTTTTCGTCAGTTTCCTACCTCCGCGACTATACTACCATCGATCGAATCGATCCAGTCCAGTCTATTTCGCTCTTTCTTCATTTTCTGGGACAAGGACGAACGACCATTCTCTGACTGAGTGTTTGGGGTACCCTGAACTAAGCTCATCCTACGATAAATCCTCTTTGAGAAATATTTCCCAGATATGTATGTTCCTTTCGTGCCTAGATCGCTCCTTTCTATTCGAAATAACTGTTGAAACATTTAATAAACATAGGTATTCATATCTTGAACTAATTTTTACCATTAACAACTTTAAACCAACCTGTTGGTATCTTAAATATTTTACAAGAAACTGGTTTCTCTTCTTTTTTTTGCAACTCTGACGCAAACACTCAGATCAACTGACCTTAATTGTCAAATCAGGTCAAGGAACTGACGCGATCATAATTACCCAAATTTCACAAGCCTTGTTCGCATTCATTTTCTCCGCAATCCGTATAATTTACTAATAATTTGACATTTATCTGCGTGTCCCAAAAAATGTTATCTCTCTCTCTTGGTAAATTATAATTCAAAATGAAATAGTTCTCACGAATGTAATCCACAATGCATTAGGTACATCCCACGTCCTAGTACTCTGAATTTATCAAAGCGAACGAAAAATTAACTCAAACATGTGAACAACGAAAGTAGATACTACTCATAATGAACCGAGGAAAAAAGAAAAAATCACCCGCCAAAATGAAGAATACTCCATTTTTTTTTTGAATAAAAGAAAAAGACTATAGCAAACGGTTCAATGAGTTCGTTTGTTCGTTTTGTGTGAAAATTTCAGAGCGCCTACAGTGTGCACTGGTTTCTTACTTGGTCTGTTACCTTTATAATAATGTAACCCACCGACCCATCACTGCAGAAACTTCACGTACCGAGTACGGTCGAATACCATAGAGAAATGAGTTAAAATTCAGTTTTTTAACGTTCAAGTTGACAGAATTATAAAAGAATCGACGGAGCGTTAAGTGACACAAAGTCTACTGTCTACACGGTCTAAGCTTGCTAAGAAAACGTGAGAGAAATGGGCAGGAGCTGGAATGTGTTGCATTCAACGATTAGCTTATGCGGGAATTAGTCATTCCTCAGACACGGTTCGGTTCACGAATTTTTAGATTAACATTCAATTTAAGATTAATTTGAATTCCACGCGCATGATGCAAAAAAAATATCGAGATAAACTGGTTTGTTTAGGTTTCCCATTGACATGTGTGCGAGTATCTATTGGGAGATTTTTTAGCTGAAACTGGTTTAGATCTTTCCAATTTCGTTTTTTAATGACAATCATGTGGTCATAGGCGCATAAAGTCTTTCAAGCGATTCTTCTTCATTTTTTTTTCTTTTTTACAAAAAGTTGTAAATTTATGCTAGAATTTTTATTTGTTTTATTTTCGGGTGGATATACATACATATGCAAATTTTTGAAATACATTCACCTAGGTTTGACATTGCTTTGTTTTGGGATTTAAAATCGAATCTGTGAGATCTCGGACTTTTACGGAATTTAAATGTACGGATACAGGCGAGAGATTTGTATTTATATCTGATTTTTGAAAAATTTGCATTTTAACCAAGACAAAGTGATAATGTTTGTAAAGTTGTTTCCAAATAGAGTGACATATGATTTTTTGATTAGTTAAGCTTTCATGTGAAATAAATTCTAAGATTCGTATCTTGCAAACATTTACTATTGCCTTTGAGGTGTACGTGTTCAAAGTTAGTTGCTTATATTTAAGTGCCAAAAATGCAGTTTTTTAACTGGAAATAAACTCCAACTCATGCTTAAATTCAAAGCATACATAGATTCAATGTCAAGTTTGCTTAAGGCGAAGCACTTTTCCGCCAGATTGGGTACGTAGAAATGGGCATACTTTGGTACGAAATTTATTTGGCGTCATTAAATCTAGCCATAAAATGAGCCTTTAGATAGCTTTCTTCATAAATTGTTATATAATCTTTTTAACCTTCAAAAAGTAAATGCTGCAATCCTAGTATTTTATTGCGTCATGGATATATTTCTTGAAGCAATAACAAACTAAACATGTGTCAAATTTTGAACATACAATTAATCTTCAATATCGATTAAAGAAAAACATCAGGCTTCCCGTAGAACTGTTTCAGCTATAATTTACAATGAACAGGGAAGGTGTTGCCATTATTAGAATGTATCTGCTTAAGCCGGTCTTCAGCTATGAACAGCTCTACATGTGTATCTTTTTCAAGAGTATACCCGTACAAGGGTTGTACAAAAAAACTAAAACCAGAATCGAATTCTTCTTTGTTGACAACTTTTAGATTAGGAACAAGGTGCCGGAACTTTCAAACTTGAATAGTGGCGAAAAAGAAAGAATGTCTCCCATAAGTGAACACTCATTGGACAGATTTATCATTGCAGTGGAAAATTTCAATTCCCGCATCGGAAACGAAAATGATGTATGTAAACGAATTCCAAGCTTTAGCTTTTATCTTAAAATTGACCTTCAATCTATGAACCGGAATTTATAAAAATAGCTGGAGACGCTAGAGCCAGAGGTTCAAGACTTATCTCGTATTTCAATAATCTTTACCAGCTAAATCAATCGAATCAAAACTTGGTTAAAGTGGCTGTCAGCTGTTGCCAGCAAACTTAAACCAGTGATAAGTCCATTGTGATAAACTAGGTTTTGACGATATTATCACTGAGTGTTGTAATAACACACTCGTTGCCGAAACGAACTCAAAACACTCACGTCGAATCACAACGTAATACTTTGATGAGTCCCGGATATCCACGGGAACGAAATGGTGGATTTACTAGCAAGAAAGGGTTCAGAACAGGTGAATACTACTTCAATAACCTGGATGATCAGTCTAAGAAGAACCAAAAACCATTATCAAGGATCCCGAACAACCACGAGACAATTCACTCTTTCATCTTTATCTTTTTCTTTTCAGTGGGCTTCCCACGCCAGAGATTCAAGTGAAGGCTGCACCATATAAGATGCAGTTACCTTTTTAATCTACTTTCCTATATAATATCTTGTTAATCTTTCTATTGTACGCGTTCTTTCAAAATGCGATCTGAGAGCAAATGCGCAATTTTTGGAAAGAGTGAATCTTCGGTAAAACATTACAATTATTATTTATTAAAAACTACAGTGGTCCCCGATGGGGTTGGTTAAAACAAAGCTGCATAGAGGCCCTAAGAACTTAAATTGGCTTCATTCAAAAATTATTATATAAAGGATGGCAACACTATCAATACTAAACTTTTTATTAGGAATTTTACAGCGCAGATGATTGAATTTGCACTTCAAACAGATCGGCCGCTTTCTTTCGATTGAACTAAGAGATTTCACTTGGAATAATTTTTTTGTGACTGTAAAAATACACATGTACATATGCACCTACGTATGATTAACGGATTTCACAAATACTGTATAGATAACATACAAACAAAGAATATTAGATTGGTGAATCATCTACCTCAACCAGTTATTTGTTTATCTTTCGAATGTCAGACTTATGTATATTTTCGGAAAGATGGCTCTAATAAGCATCTTAAAATAATACCCTCGATCCAGCACAAATCAAACCATGTTATTTAAACAGGGGATGGTGATGTAATAGGGCAAATTCTCTGCAGTCGTAAACAACTACAGCATTTTGAAAAAGAAGGTAAACTTGCATATGCAAACAATAAATAAAAACACCAGTTTTCTTGTAATGACTGTTATATAAAAAACTTGCAAATGAAGTAATGGGAACCAGCTTCTGCATAGAATTTTGTTTACGTAAAACTTTATCTTTCGTTGAATAATTATTAATTCTTTGATCAGAGTTGAGAATTTAATTAATTTATTTTTGGTTTTGTAAATTCATTGATATGTGGTTGATAAACAAAATTGCAAACATTTGAAAATTGAAAAACAAACGAAGTTAATCAATTGAAAGCTTCAGCCAGGAAGTGACGTTTATTTAATTTATTAACCATCGAATTATGTGATACGTTAATTAAAAACTCTTGTTGCAAAATGTGTGCTTTTTTATGGTTTGGCTTGATGAACATTTTGACAGCTGGACACTCACGTTCTGTGTACGGCCTTTGAGGTACTCACCATCATATTACACAAAAAATGTTATTTAAAGGAATTATAATAGAAATCAACATAAAAACAAAATTTCACTATTTCCAGCTAAGTTATTTGTTTGAAAACACGTGTTACTGCATGTACTCTTAAGTCATTATTAACTTAAGAAACGCCTTATTTTTATTTATATATGTATATTCATTTTGCTTTCAATGACCATGAAACAGAAATTTATAATGCAAATCTTCAAACGAGAACTCTCACATTAAGCTTTTCTTTAAATAAATATGCATACATAAGTTCTATGTGTTTATTTGAGCTAAAAATAATTTTCTCAGGCTTGCTTTATTATAAATTTGTTTATATGAATGATGTTTGTAAACATTAAGGATTTTATTGAGGAAGTTATTAATTTTCATCTCATAAACAATTTTTTAATTTTAAGTTCTATGTCGTTTGAATGTCGTTAACGTTTTGTAATTTACAGGCCTAAACTTTTTATGATACACGATAAGATTGAAAAATTCTTGAAAAATGTTTTTATTACTAGAGTTTGTAAGTTACTACATAAATGTGAAGTTTAAAGTTTCATTTGTATCCTAATGTAATTGATTACCCGAGGTCAAGCAAAGTAAATCAGATTTTTTAATGATTTCACAAGAAGGAAAGGGTCGAATATTAACCAGGTTGCAGCAGTAATTGAATGTTATTTGAGTAACAAACGGAATATAAGTGAAAGTAATCTAGACCCTCTAAATTGCAATCACCTAAGGAAAGAAACCCCAGCCGCATCATAAGGAAGGAAACATAACACTTAAGCGAAAGAACTAATCAACAGAGTCTTGGCTGGTGAGGTGATTATTTTTTATTTCGCCGCCAAGTTTGTTAGTTTTGATTGGTTCTCTAGTAAAGAGGTGCACTAAGATTAAAAGAAGGTCCATTGTTTTAGTACTGTGAATGCTCGGGTACCAAACCCCAGGGTACGCCTGGAACCATTTCTGAGATTTCCTAATGAGACAGTATAGATCGGCCATACTGACAGTGTTCAGATCATTGCACAAGGATTCGCGTAAAGTAGTTTTTCTGATGTTTGCAAGGGCAGGACATGTGTAGACGAAGTGTTCAATAAATTCATCTGCTTCCACGTCTCAGTGGTTAACATAGAAATCGTTGCAAACAATGCCCATTGTCCAAACTCTGATCATGCTCGCCCAAGATACAGTGCTCTCTTATAGTGTAAGTTTTGTAGATCGAGGATCGAGAATAGGGCAGATAAGCTTAGAATTGTTGCAATTGACAAGAAAGTCATCTGGTTGTACATCTAAGGATCCGAAATAAAGTAAAGCTATGTCAGGATATATAGATTGAGCTCATCGCTACGTTTACTACGTAAACCCAAGTAAATTTGTCAGAAGTCAAGATATTAAGCTTCTTTATCACTTGGTATTTCTCACCATATCATCAATCTGGACGCCGGTTGTAAGAAGATCACACAACTTCGAAGCATGATTTGGCCGAATATCCCGAATGTTGATGAAATAACATTGGCAGTGGTTTCAGCTCCCCTATTATAGCCAACCGGTCATTCGCCAAAGGGGTTCTGCCAGACCCGAAAAAATATTTTCTTGAAAACGTTAAAACACTTCAAAAGCCGTGTTGTTTGAAAATACATATATCGACCAGAAGCTGATAGAGAATCTTAACTTAAATTTCGGGTTTTATGAGTAATTTAACTTTCAATGGCAATGCTTTGCTTTACCCAAATAATTCGCGGCCTTTTTGATTATTATGTAAAAGGAGAACATTTAAAAAGGTTCGTTTAAAGTTTTTTCACCAAACTATCCATGTGCTGTAGATGAATATTATGAATAAAATTTGAGTTTCTTATGTTCCTAGTTAAGGGAATCCTGGTCATTAATGCAGAAGGGCTAACGCGTAGTTCTTTTAAAAGGCCATTTACATTCGTTTTTCTGATGTGAACTCATTTGATTCTTTCCAGGTTATCAGCAAAATTATTGCTCAGCGCATTGAGATATACATAGGTATGATGTGTGTATCCAACTAAAGAGAAAACATCATAGACAAAATTAACTCTCATCTATATGCGAAAAAGTTGTCGACCTTACTTCTTACCAATCATCATGAATTGGATAAAATGGGTTGCAGGTGGTTGTCCTCGATTAAGCTAATAATAAAAAGATCAACAAACTGATACATATTTCTAATATAGACAAATTGAGTGGGTGAATGAGAAAAAACAAAACTTTTCGTAATGATGAATGAAGTGCAAAAAACTTGATAAATATGTTTATATCTCATTTAAATTCGACCTTAATGAGGTTCAAGCAAACAGTGCATATCTTGTTGAATTAACATTAACTCCGTTTTTTTAAATAAGCTTTTACTAAGAACATTCATGCCAATTAAATAGAAAAATATTTAATAGAACTCTTGACCTGTTATTCAATAACGTGTGTGTACTTTTTCTAATGTTCAATTATTATTTATTAATCCAATTCGAGTTCATACATATTTCAACTCTTCTAAACAATCTTCCAATTTAGTTCATAGCCTCGAAATATTAGATATAATTGGTCTCGAATGAGTGAAATTTTTCGGTTAAGTAATTCAACTTTTTTTTTAATGATTCCATTAAACGGCATCTTGACCACTTTTATGGGGCAACTGGGTTTTTGTGGAATCTCCGTAAAAAATTTGCGGTACTGATTTGGAAATTCGCTAAGACATTAAGCAGATGTTGTTCAAAGACTAGAACTTCTGAAAGTAGAATTCATATTGCTGTCTGCAACTAAATTCCATCTCTCTCTCTCTTCGTTTATAGGTCGTTACATCAAACACTGCATACAATTACGCCAGAGATAACAAGTATCTTAATTTTCCGCCCGCTTACACATGGTAAAATCTCACAGATGCTCTTGTATGTGTAAATACCCACCTAACCACCCAACAGCACATTAACTGCACTCTCGAGGCAAGTGCACTCGTAAACCCAAATTGGAAATGATTGAAATTTGATTTCGATTTGCACTCTCCTAAGCGATTGCCCTTGAACAAGATTGTTTCAGCTCAGCAGCGTGGAGTCGAGTCCGATCCCCTTCTCGGCCGCGAGTCTCAAAGTAAACACTCGTTCCAACGAAAAGTTGTACTCAATCGAAGCTAGTCAACACCGTGTGCGACGACCACAAGCGGCAGCAGCAGCTTCAGTGGAATGCGCCACTCTGACTCTATATAGCGCACAGCGATTGTTTGTGTTTGTATGTATGGATAAGTGATTCGATTATCTTTGGCCATAAGGTAGGTTAGACTGGTAAATGCTGATAGCTTCGATGGTGCATATAATATGGACAGCATTAGTGAATAACTGGTTCCTTAAAGATTGTTCTTGTTTTTGTTGTATCTTTTCTTCAGTTGTGTGTATCTTTGACCATTTGCCACTTACCTCTTGTTTATTTATTGAATGAATTTGACTGACGTCCTTGTGAGCTGGTGCGTTGAAATTGAATAAATTTCAAAAAATATCCAATGAGTGACAGCTGCAGGCGAACCGAAAACAAAAAAGGACTTTTTTTTTAAACTCACAGAATAACTTTAAACCTTTATTGTAATTCACTTGTTATGGAAGTGGTGGGGAGAGGAGAAACTCACTGTAACGGTATTTTTTCTTACCTCTGCACTTTTCTTAATTTTTATTTTTTATTTTTTTTTTTCTAGAATCAACTAAAAGAAAACAATTTCCACACTATAACCACAAGAAACACTCAAGAGACACAGATAGAGCGACAAAAAAAAATTGTTTGTTTGGTAAGATACCCGGACCGTGTTCGAATAGTACGACCGTTTCTCGAAGACTAACTCTGGCTCAGAGGTGCTGCTGGTATGGAGCAGGCTCAGTTTCTGCACACACAGGTGATAGAAAAGGTGAATTAACTGGTTTTCTGTAGCAAAACTGTTCACGACATGAGTAAGCAGACGAAGAAGAAATTGAAGAAAACTGCTCAAGTCAGTGTTGATGTAGTGAAATATACTTTTCTTCATTTCTTTTATTTCTTCATCATCTTTGTCTTGTTTTGTTATGAATAAGGTCTACGAGTATTATTACCTGAAGTGTGGAAGTTTTGGTGGAGTAACAACGAAGAGCATCTCATCTCATCTCATCCCACAGTTGAAGCGAAGAAGAGCGAACATGCATTTTGTATTTCTGGTAAGTTTGCTACTCAAGTCTTTCGTTTTGCAGAGGTGATCAACATTTTTGGTTTCGTCGGCATGGAATCATTGGATACGTGAGGTAATTTGGGACTGCATTGGGTGTACTATATGAATATTAATAAGAAAATTATTATTAAATTTTTTTTTAATGCGACATAGACGATAACTCACAATGTAAGGTGAGTTTATATTACTTTATTATCTAATGTCCGTAATGCGGTGAAAATTATTTGAAGTTAATGAACGGTTGAGGAGAATAATAATTTTGATTTATGTAATTGGACTGTATTATGATTTATTGCCACCTGTGAAGTTTATGGCTGTGGCTTGAAAAGATTTGGCGCTATTTTGGGTTTGGTTAGTTAGTGGTCAGTTACCTCTTTGTGATTTATATGTAAATCCACTATAAAGGAAACTAGCTAACATGTGAAAACTTTATTTTCTCTTTGTATCTATTAGTAAGGAGATTAATCCAATGACTCAACTTTGGCCACAGATACAACAACCTTCCATTCACGTCTATAGCTAGTAGCTTTCAGTTCTTCACCTAAAACTGCTAAGATCTCCGCGTCACCTTGAATGTTGTAACTGGAATACGAAAATACATTTACCTAGTTTTGGACAGTTTAACGTGAGATTTTAGGAATGATTCTTTAAATGAAAAGGATTTATAGATTCCGTCCCTTAAGAACTTGCATTTTTGAATGTTCTTTGATCTTTAGAACATACATTTGTGTCCAACCTGCCTTCCTAAATATTTAAAACTTCCTTCTTGAAGCTCCACAGTAACATCCGACAAATCATCACATTACAACGATCATCACAAGATTCTTATTTAGCTATAGCAAGTCCTCGAGATGGTTACAAAGATTTCGATATCGTATCCTTCTTGTTAAATTTGGGAACACATTGAAATATGTAGTTAAGAGGAAATGTTTGTAAATTGCATATTCAATCACGATTATCCTCGTTATGTAGAATGTAAGTAACTTCTCGCGGCTATAATCAAAGTAAACTGATCTCTCCAGTATATCCCTTACACCGTATGCCTAACGATTATCTCATACTACATGGTACCTCAGTGCACATGAACAACCTCTTAAGACAAAATTGTATTTTAGACTGAAGCCAAAAATGTAATTTGTCACATCTGAATAGGTCAAAGGTCCTTCATAAAGGGTGACCGATTTTTTTTTTTAAGAGGGAATGCTTTATGCATTATCAGGGGTGACCAAGTTTTCCCAGCACGTCGGATTCCTACTGTTTGAACGCTTTCCATCTTCAGGCGAACAAGTCTCGGAACTGATTCTCGCATTACTCCAGGGTGGCACTTCTTCTCCTTGCCTTAATGGGCTCTAATCTTCTATGTTCCATTCCCTTCTATTGACCTTCAGCACTTGCTCAGTGTAGGAGCACGCTCCGTTCCAATTTCCCCTTACTCGTTCGCAAGAGGTGGCCGGTTACCATTATCACTTGTCACGCTAAATGTTCCAGATTCAAGTCCTTATGTCAAACTGCGAAACTAACTCTCCTGCATCGGCATTGGGTAGTCATATCGATTGATCGTACTAAGTTATGATGATGGCATCAGGTAATTAGGAAGATATGCTGTGGATTATTAAGCAATGAAAGTACATAACACCAACAAATTCTCCCCAGCTATTCTCTACACCACCCCTGGAGCAAAGACTGAAATCTAATACAGTCTGAGTGAATAATCTCACCCCTTTGAGCACTAGTTAATTAAATAATAAAAAATGCGGTAGATATCATCTATTGACTTGTTCTTGTCGGACTAACACCTAGCTTAAATCCACGGTATACAGATGCGTTAAGTATTTGATCATGTATCTACATGTACTCATAGTAGACAGCCGTTCCAAAACTACACAAGCTTCCTAAAGCAATTTAACTATATGAGTATCTTTGTTTTCTGAGGGTAATAGCTCACTGAACATCCGGACCAGCGGTCTTTATGATTAGACTATCAGCTATAGGTATGAATTCCCCATATCGTTAATGTTGAAGAGACGCTATTTAACAACAACAAAAAAAAAACAAACACAATACAATAAATTACCTTACATGTATTGTACATACATGCACATGAACTATACAATATTTACAGGTATTAACAGTTTTAATGTTTTTATTCTTATGGCGTCTTGGTATACAACATACATACCTACAAGTTTAGTAAATTTTTCTATTAAATTTCATTCTTTCTCTTAATCACTGATGCATTTCTCATCTTCTTTCCATTTATGAAAGTATTGCGCTTCCTTTGCTTCAATAATTTTCATTTGTTACCGTTATAATGGTGTTTGCCCAAGGTAAACAGAAAAAAAATAAAAATAAAAAATAAAATGAAAGCATTTCTCACGTGAATTTAATTAGTTTACCCGTCGTCTAAGCATTCGAATCACATTGAAAATGTGAATCCGTAATTAGCAAGTGTGTATACCTATAAAAATATTCCACTAATTAGTTACATGCCATTAAATAATTGCACGATGCTTCTTCAGTGGATTATAAGCTAAGAAAGGGTAGTTATTACTTTCCATTTTCTTCTGTTTTTTTTTTTTTTGTTTTTCTGCATTTTCTTTCGTGTGTTTCGTAGAGGAAAGATAAAAGATTATGTTGCAGTTAACTTAAAACAGTTGTTTGGTGTACTCTAGACAATTATTGGTTCAAACAATACAATAACATTCTTATCGAAAGTGAGGTCTTTAGAGGCGGAAACGGTGACATAAAATTAATTATTTGGCTTTAGGTATTTCGATTTCAGAAGCAGAAGATTTAAGAAAGTAAAATGAGGCACAATTTCAACTTTTTGACATTTCTTAAACCATTTATTTACGAAAATCCCGACAAGTATTAAGTTTAAAAGTACCAAGCCTTGATACCTAGATATCAAAAATGTTGATTCAACCACTGATTAGACATTGTATGTAAAGACTTTTGCACAAGTTGTAGGGATGAGAAGGTGATACGTACTCGCATGTAAATGTACTTCCTTTGCAAGCTTGACGCTCTTACCAACATGATAAACATATGGATGTGAGTTCTCCAGAAATGACTTGTGATTTGGAAGTCGAAATGGAGGCAGAGAAACTCTTTAAAATCAATTGCAATGTTTAAAATCTCGAAACATTACTGGAATGATCCACTTCCTCTTTTACGTAACGATGTTTTAGGGCTTAAAATCTAATCCAAAATTCCTATCATGGACGTAACGAATTTCGTTTTCCTAGGATCCGCAGTAAGCTCGCAGAATGCCACTATCTGACTAAGTATCGAGCTAGCTGAAGAAACTGAAAGAAAGCCCCTAACTAAATAGAACCGTAGCACCATCAACATTTCAGTTGCAGCTGGCAGGATTATTTAGAAGTCTGTTAAAATGTAACATGTAATTCTTAACGAGAATACACGTACATGTCACTGCTCAATTGCATCCACCACAAGTCCGGAATTTGTTCCATTTTTCTTGGTTCTACACGACACGCGTACTTACGATTATTTTTCACCGTTATAGAAATAAAGTTTATTTCATACTTTTTGCAAATAAATTGTTGTCACTACGCATGAAAAGAACAATGTGCTCCAGTTTTTCCACTTAATAATCACGCAGCGGAAAATCACAATTGCATGTCTAACAAAATGTTCATGCGGCTGCGACTTTTCAATCGCTACAAATGAACCCGATGTTTGTCCCTGACCTTTTTTCTACATTTTTATACAGGCAAGGTTGTCATTGAGAAAGAAGCAATCCTTCCGTAAAAGTAATACCGAAGCTTATGTAGTCGCGAATATCTTATTGTTATTGGTACCCAGTATACCATTTATTTCCGTTGGGTCTCTTATCACAGAGCCTTGGAAACAATTCATAAACTTAGGATAAATGAAAGCGTTAGACCTATGTAGACCCAGGACATCCAAGACTTCCATACTTTTTGAAAGCCCATTTTGATCTTTTCGGAAACTCTAATAATTTAAAAACCTTTATGTTAAAGCATTCACGACGCTTTACAATTACAATTTTTGCGTATTGAGGCAATTAAGTATACATTTATAACCAGCAGCTCATTATTTTTGCTGGACATCAAGTAGCAGGAATCACACAAGTTCCAAGTCGCCTCTTATTTTCTTTTAAATCAGATCTCGTTAGCACTGAAAACGGTTTAAAAAATAAATTAAATAAAGAAAAGCATACAGAATAGAAAGCTTCTCGATTCTAGTTGACCAAAGATTGTTAGGAATCATTAAAATCCGATTAGTTGTCTTGCTGTCGTGCAATTACCCACGCATAGATTAAGAAAAGGGCCCATCTGATAGGGAGAACAACGTAAAGAAGAATCCAATTTTTAAGAACGTTTATCTAAGTAACCACTGCTGCTGTTCACCCTTTAAAAGACAAAACAGTAGTCTGACTTCCATTAGTTTAGAATAAAAAGTGTAATTTTTCAAATAACCAACACGTGTATCATGCATATCTAAGGCTCATTATAGAACCCTGAAATGGACTGAAGTATGTAAGTACATGTATCTTCCAGAGTTTAGTGCTTCGTTACTTTCCCACTTTCACTTGTATTCTTCTTGTAGTTTATGCAATCATTTCCAGAGCATTAAATGTTCATCCAACAAATAACATCGTGGACTAGATTTAATCATGGCCCTCATTTGGATCTTCCAACGTATTTCTGCAAGACTAAGACAGAAGTTGCGTGCACAAAGATAGATTAACCTATGCGTGCGCATTTGTAATATAAATAAAATGTTCACTAAGCCATATGGATGTACGTGTGGGGATTTTCTCTTTGCACACGAAACGTATGACTCCTACCTGTGGTGTATTAACAAACAAATTAATTAATGAATTCTACATCTACACAAAGCTTTGAAAAGAAAGAAGAGCAGTTTGCTTGAAAGCCCTTAACGACAGTCTTTCAGATCGATAATTTGTCGTCAAATCTGTTTGAACCTTACCGGCATAATACAAAAGCATTAAAAATTAATTTGTAATTGTTTCCAAACAATTGATGTAAACTAGGTTTTTGATTTGAATAAGTGACCCAAAACCCACTTGAATTATTATTTTGAAAATTATCTGTTTAATTTTTCAACAACACTTGGCATAAATTTGTGGCTCAAGTGCTGATGTTTAGCGCTTCAAGTGTTGTTTTTTTTTACATTTAAAGTGGTGTTCTTCCAAAATTGATACTAACTCTAATGAAACCGCTTTTAACCTTGTAATGGGCTTGTGAATTACAGATAAACAACTTGTCTATAACTTCAGACTCTTCAACGGGATTTAGTTATATATGATGCGACATTAGTTTATGGAAATATTTATATTTATAAACATAGTTACTATTAAATGATGTAATACTTCAAATTTGTATACGCATTTGAATAAATTTATCAGAAATATATATGTATATATTTTTTTTTTCGCGCAGCATTTCATAAAGAGCCAAGGCCTAGATTCGCAAGGCCGTTGGAGGAGGATTTGCTGAGAAATCTCCCAAAGGTTAGGTTAGATTGCAGGGTTGATGCAGAGAAAAACTCAAACTCATCACACTAAGGTGCCGTGGCCGAATATCCGTCCTGCTCGATGGTTTAAATTGAAGTCTGAAGCCATGATTATATCCTCAAAAATCTAGAAAGATTTCTCGACAGCTCATAAAGAACCAAGACCTAGCTTCTCAAAACCATTCGTGTTGTGCGTGTCATATTTTTCGCACGAATGGAAGTGACACACAGTTTCAGAAGCTCACGGAGGTTAGTTTTTGTCTACCGAGAGCTAGTGGCGAGAAAAAAGGTTCGGCTGTTGTAACTGACGATGTTCGGTAAAGAACTCACCGAGACCTTTGATGTCAAAAAAGGATTTAGACAAGGCGATGCGCTGTCATGCGTCTTTTTTAACATAATTCTTAAAAGAATTGTGCAAAACTCGCGCGCCAACACAAGAGGCACAATCTTTCAAAAGTCCGTCCAATTACTCGCATACGCCGATGATATTGACATAATCGGAAGAAAGCAGCGTGATGTCAGTGGCGCTTTCGCGAATATTGAGACGGAGGCGGCAAAGATGGGTTTAACGGTAAATGAGCGCAAGACCAAGTATATGCTGTCAACAAGAAAGGACACTCAACACCGACGTCTCGTACAGAACGTCTCCCTCGACAGATATAACTTTGAGGTAGTTAAGGACTTTGTCTACCTAGGATCCGCTATCAATTCAGACAATGACACCAGCGCTGAGATCAGACGAAGAATAACCTTTGCCAATCGCTGCTTCTTTGGGCTAAGAAGGCAATTGACTAGCAAAGCCCTCTCTCGAACAACAAAAGTGACCCTATACAAGACCTTCATAATCCCGGTCCTGCTTTACGGCGCAGAGGCATAGACTTTATAAAAAGTGGATGAGGGTGCTCTTAGCTGCTTCGAGAGGAAAATTCTTCGGGTGACTTTTGGTCCCGTCTGCATAGACGGTGAGTGGAGGAGGAGATACAACGACGAACTGTACGGGCTGTACAGCGACATCGACTTAGCCAGAAGAGTGAAGGTCCAACGACTGAGGTGGCTGGGTCATGTAGAGCGGATGGACACCAATGCTCCGGCCCGAAAAATCTTCGAATCCGCCCCCGAGGGACAGCGCAGTAGAGGAAGACCGCGACTCAGGTGGCGCACGCAAGTTGAAGGGGACCTCAACTAACTTAGCGTGCGAAACTGGAGGCAGCTAGCTAAAGACCGAGCTGGCTGGAGACGCTTGTTGGTTGAGGCCCAGGTCCAGCCCGGACTGTAGCGCCACCTTAAGTAAGTAAGTGTTGTAACTGACTAAAACCTGTGTCAGTTCAGAAATTACATTTCACCATTTCTTTACCCAATCCTTCTTTCCATCACTGGACACTTGTAACTATAGGTGCTACCTTTTTTTAAAAACAATCTTGCTATAGTTTATTTTTATTTGCCAAGCAACTGATTGCAATCGGGAGCAATCAATTTAAAAGCAAACACTTGTGAACATACATATGTATACAAATAATATAATCCGTATGTGATTGTATAAATTTTCAATTATTGTAAATAATTCGCAAGAAAACTTCTTATTTCCTTTCTCAAAACAAAAAAAAAAAAACATGTTTATCTGAAAGAACTTGTTTTGACATAAAGTTACAAAACGACACACTACCCACCTAGTGGCATTCCATTTAAAATGATTCACAATGTTTTCTTGTGCAGATAAATCGCTTAAACTACCAGTAGCCTCTAGTGCCCACATTCCACCCATCGAAATCAGCAACAACAACAACAATAACCAAGACGACGACGACGATGATGTCGATGAAAAAAGAGAATATGTTGATAGGAAATCTCAAACTACGAAGGCAACAGACAAGTACAAGATGCTACTGGTGCGCCCCAACCCAGTTATGTGTTCATCAAACCTTTTGCGTGGAAAAATAGTTCGAGATACACACAATAAACGTATTCTCCCCATGTCTGTCAATCGCAATGTGAATAGGTCTTGACAATGAATGCTGCGACGACTTCCACAATAAAATAGATTGCCAAGGTTTCGCATAAATTTCCCCCACATCCACCAGCCATCTGCAAATTGCAGACCAACTTGGACCGCACCGAACTGTGTGTAAATGGTCTAACTCAGTCTCAGGCTTGTTGTCTCGCTTGTCATAATTCATTCCTATTATTCATGATATAATTAAATGCCACATGCAAATTGCCCGTAATATAAATTTGCAAATGTGTGCAATTTATTATTTATTGCATCTGCACATGATATGCATAAGATCTTGAGAAAATTTTATGTTCTATTAGCACCATCGTCGTTGCTCTGACTTCTATGGGTTAGAGGCTCTTCGAGATAACTGTTTATTGCCTTTTAGTATAGCTTGTTATGATACCGTGTGGCAGAGGCAGTGCAATCGCCACAGAGAGAACACCTAATTAAACACACACAAAACCAGTTCGGCTACACTACACACTTAGTGTGCGAGCAGTGCGTCTCAATGGACTCTGACTACCAATATCAGTGACCAGATCGAGTGAACCGTAAGCAGTGTAGATTACAGGCGGAGGGACGTCAACCATCATCGCAATGGAATAGCGAATTGTGGTCCGGTTGGCCGGTCTGGGCTATGAATGAATGTTTTGCTATGCAAAGCAAGTTCTTTGCAGCTGAGATTTCCCTCGAACTATGAAAACGAGTCCACCTTGGTATTCTGTCTTGAGAGTGCGATTAGAATGCGTAACTTTGTGTATACATGGCTCAGGTGAAACACGTAGTAGCAGTAGGAATACTGCATAGATTAAGGAGTGGAAAGTAAGTGTAGATTTGAAGAAAATTTGTTGTGTTTTCTTTCAGTTAGAAAGATTTGTTTATGAACTATGGATTCAAGCGGTTTCTATATCTATCTTATTCTCAGCATGATATCCGTTTGCAAAAGTTGTTATAGTCTAATTTGTTGAGGAGCTCTCCTGACTCACTTCAGTCGTAGACTACCACTTGTTCATCACTCATAATACACTATAAACAAAGCTAGTTATTGCATGAATTTATCTGTGGTAGCGCGATCGCCTTTCAATAGAAAGGTTTTTTATTCAAATCGCAACTATGACCATGAAACAGCTTTTTATTCAAAAATAAATATTGCAAACGCACATCACCTTGAAGAAATTAAAACTTCTTTCCCAGGTCATGGAGACGCTGATAAATCTCGTCAGCTTATGTCGTTTTACGAAAACTAGTCACTGGCCGGTAGCACTGTTTTCATAGAAACAGGTCCCCTCGTAATCTGATGGCATATCTCATCGAAAATAGTAACCAATGTCTCCATTACTTTGAGGAAAATAAATCCGGATCTACCGTGTTATCGCATCTTGCTGCTTTTAGTTGAAGTTCTCTTTGGTTGCTTCAAACAAAATATTTAGGAACGAGCAGGACATGGAACATAGTCTGAAGTCAATCCTCGAAGGAACACATTTATGATCAATCCTCGCAAAACTTCTCCTAACATAGGTCAATCAACAATCCCCTTCAATATCCACATGGTGTGTGGGTGTGTGTGTTGGGTCGTGAATTACGCACAAATTTTGTCAGGGACCATGTTAACTATAACGTTATGTTAATATGAGGTGTGGCTACACTGCCATCTATAAATATCTACTTTGCTCCCCGATCTGAAGTAAGTCGATGGCGATTCAGATTCTGAGAGCTGTAACTTCCAGGTTACAGAATCTGCAGCTTCCATTCTTCTCTACCTACAGTTTTCTGAAATGTTCTTCAAGCACCCAAAGACTCCTAAGAGAGCTTGTTAGATTAATTAGCTGTAATGCGTAGCAGGTCTTGCATTTCTTTTGGTTATAGTTTCCGATCTTGATCTTGCCAGTCCTGCTTTATGGAGCTGAATGCTGGACGATAAGTAAGTCAGCGGATCAGATCTTGGGATCCTTTGAGAGAAAAATCCTACGTCGAATATTTGGTCCAGTCTGCGAGGAGGGTGAATGGAGGAGAAGATATAACCGCGAACTCTACGAGCTGTACAAAAATGTGGATGTAGTCCGGAAGGCAAAAATCTGTCGACTGCAATGGCTCGGCCACATCGAGCGAATGGACGAGAATGCTTCAGCTTAGAGGATCTTCGAATCCCAGCCACCTGGTTCACGAAGAAGAGGAAGACCGAACCTCCGGTTTAAAGATCAGGCAATCGCGGACGCCAGAAACCTTGGTCTAGTAAACTGGAAACCGGGACCGGGACCCGGGACCGTAAGTAATGGAAAGCGGCATTAGTTCAGACTCAGACTCTGCAAGGGTCGCTGGCCTGATAAGTAAGTAAGTATAGTTTCCGAAAAGTTCTTTCAGTTGCATTTTGTAGCACCTTATTGTAGCTTTTTGCTTTTCTGTTCTTCTTTGCGTAATTCCTCTCGAATTGTATATAAGTCTAGCTTGCAGAATAGTTTCGGTCTGATGAATATGGTCCCTGACCTTTTCCTCCCCAAAACATCATATGGGTACCTACCTCTTTCCACTCTACTTCTGAATGTTTTGACACCCAGTTGAGGTGCTGTTGTTTTGCCAAGTCTGGTCATCTTCTTGAGGCACTCGTATACCAATTTGGACCTGATTTCGTAAGAACTTAAGGCCTTGTTGGCAGCCTAACTATTTGATAGTATCATACTTCCATGTTCTGCTCGCCATATCTCCGGCTTCAAATGAAAAATACACAATAAATTCCGAACAATTTATTTTTGTGTGGGTTTTTGTTCAGCAAACGTCAAATTTTGTCAACAATGAAGTCCTTTCTATAGGCTTATGGAAGACGCTAGTCCCCTATAAATGTCCCAATGTGTCATATCCTAAGGGATCCTAAATCGAATCAAAAAATAAAAATACCTTATTCCAAATTATCACAACATACAATTCAACTACCTTGTGTGGTCTCCCTTCTACTTCTGTCAACTAAGGTTCAGCGACCTACATTGTTGCTACATACATTAGTTCTTTGACACTGCCTTCATCTATAAACAAACATCTTTTCTTTGATTATTTTGAAGATCATTATAAATTAATTTAAAATAGGAATCGGTTCCAAGTAATTGGTTTAACTAGATCACTGAATGCCTTCTGACTTGTCTATATATGTGAAACCTCTATTTTTATTTTCTTAAGATGAAAACATTTTCATCTCATTATACGACTGGGTATCTTTTTTTTTTAACCACAAAGTGAAAAGTAATTCATCTTGTCCACACAACTAAATCGCATTAACTAGTGAAATTGGCATAAATTCATGATGGAATTCAATTAGAAGATTTTTTTTTAATCTTTTGTTGTCAACAAAGTTGGAGGAAGTACTATAAACTCCATTTGGACACACCGTGATAAATTAAGATCGTCTGCGATCGGGTAAAGTGTGTATTTATGTGTAAAAGTGAAAAAAAAAAAAATAACGAAACATACCAAAAATTGGGTTGAGGCCATAGTAGCTTAAGAAAGCGGTTCTTACTTTATTTAATTTTTTTTTCTTTCACGCATGCTGTTCAGTACGTGAAAGCGTACAGAGTTGAACCTTTTTTTTTTTTTAATAAAAAAGATGAGAATGAAATTTACACAGTAGTCTTCTTCTTTTTTATTTTTGTTGAAAGAATATATGAAAAACTGAGATAAAACAACGAAGGAAAGTAGAACATTAAAGATACTTTAATCTGCCAAGTACCTTTGATGTAAATTGAGGCTGTAATTGGCTTTCTACAGCGTATATATAAGAGATAAATAAATATTGTTTTATTTGCATTCAGTTAGCAGTTGATGTTTCAAATTGACAACTTCCTTGTGTGGTTGGAATTCAATTTCTTTATACTTTACACACAAACAAAGCATAAATCCGTAATTGAATTTGTCAAAAAAGGAGGTGGTGAAGGTACATATGTATCTCAAATATATTTAATAGGTCTAACGAGTAGGTAATTTACTAGTTTTATTTACTAAGGAATGCATTAACGTTAAGCCATAGATAGATTCACTTGAAAATCTTCTCGTAGAAGCATAGACTTGCAACATACATACGTTGGGTATGATTTCACGCTGGTTTGACCTTTAAATTCTAAAGACTCATGCTAAGTTGTTAAATCTTGACTCTTGCAATACCATTTGTACGAGCAGCGAAGATGGGTCTGTCAACGAAAAAAGACATCTCACACTGACGTCTCAAAAAAAAAAATTCACCATAAACAGATATAACTTTGAGGCAAAGATGGGCTTTATCTAAAAGACTGGAAATGGTATTATGGTTTGAAGATTAAACCAAGATTAATTCCTGACAATCGGTGTTTATTTGAGTTAAGAATGCAATTCAGTGTAAATGTTCTCTCTCGAAAAATTATACAGATCATTCCAGTCCCAAATGGATGAGGTCACCCTTGTTTGTTAGAAATTACAGTTATAAGCTTAACAACCTATTTCGACCAGATATAACAGCTAAAATGGTTGGGACAAGCAGAGTAGATACACACCACCCGACTTCTGCTCGGAGAGTATTTAAAGCAGTCGGTGCTTTTGGTATCTTTATTTTGAAGAAACAGCGCTACCAGGGACGAGATGGAGCTGCAGCTGTAAACTCGTAACATAAGCTGAATATTTAAGGCTAGAGCTCTCCTTCCTATGAAAAGTTTTATGGCACTACCGCAAGGAAAAAAGGCCAGAAAGGTGGAGGTGGTTAGGTTGAGTAAGAACTCAACAATACTACTGAGTTTTGGACAGATATATACCTACAGTACCTATTCAAAGAAAGACCTCGTCTCAAGTGGCCCAAACTGAAAGCAGCTGGGTAATATTTGATTTGGATGGAGAGGCTTGCGAAGTGCTGCACATCCACACACACATCTTGGATGCGTCTACATGTATATGCTTATGCAAGTTGTTAATCTTCAGACAAATTGGCTGTACTACATACGTCTTCAAAGGTTGTTTTGGTTAGAGATAGATAGCGTTCACATACATACTTTAGCGACAAGCTGCTAACAATTTGATCATTTGAGCTTCTAGCCACTATTTTAGCATAACCGTGGGGATACCGCTTTGTTGTTGTATCTCAGTTGCTTAAGTTTTCTACATGAAAATATGCCACGGATATAACCACGGTAACATAAGTTTAGCCATGATGTACCTTCTTATAAGGCCCCTTCAGCTGTTGTTTTTAACACCGCACCTGGATGTCCATCATGTGGTTGTAATTCGAGTTATAATTTTCTGTTTTCGCAACAAACTCTCCACAAGGTGTTAAGGGATGATGATTGTTTTGCGTCCGTCACTATTCTTTAAATCCCAACCCACGCGAAAGCAATCATCGGCGTGTGCGTAGGGGGCCTTTTGAAACATACATATTGTAAGCATAGGCTAAAGATTGACCTTCACACTTTATACTGTTTTTCACTGTGCAAATTAATCCCAATAATTAATCAAAAAGATTTAAAATAGCACAACGCTCGGCTAACTTAATACACTAGAACATGTACCTTACTGGCGCCTTTCCCATACAAATTGTCACATGGTTTCCTCAATCATCCATCAACGGCAAGTTTGGTACAAGTCATCTTATCAGTTTGGCCTGTTGCGTCTTTTTTCTATGGAATTCACAGTTTTTTTTAATCCAAATCAATCAAAAGTCGGCTACTCGAGTAGAGAGGAGGCACTAAGCTGACTGAAATTTCATCAAAATGATTTATTGCTATTAAAGCTTTAAAATATAATTCATTACTACCGGGGGATATAAGTACAAGTATGTATGCATGTAGGTAGGTATCTTTTGTTGGCCTGATTTTGTAAAAAGTCAAATTTTGAAAAATTTCAGATTTATCTACCAAACAATGATTAGTCCAGCATTTGATTGTTTCAGTAACGTCCCCACCTACGTTAGGTCACGCCAACTAAATTGTTATTTATTGTTATCAACGCCAGTGTAGGAGCTGTGATATGCGTTCGATGTGCGATGTGATTCATGTAGTTTTTCCGGTAAATCAATTACCTAAAACATACAGTCGGAGGCCAGACAAAGCTGTCTATTTGATGGATGCACCAAATTCATTTTATTTTAACAATTACACTGGACATCGACATCAAAATGTACACAAATTGAAAAAGGAAAAAACTACTGCAGATCCATTATATTTTGCGAACGCTTTTGTTTTTCACCGCAACAAGATTGATGAATTAAATCAATTTGATTGATTTCTTAAAACTACCATCCGCTGAAACTGTCACAACAATTATGCAAAGAGTCCTTATCAGAGTGCGACAACATCGTGAAACGGCTTAATCAATAAAAATAACAAAAAAATTAAAGTTCATTTTACGTATCGGAATCGGACCTAAATTTTCGATTTGACAGTTCATGACATAGGGTAAAAAATCATTTGTAACACAGCACAAACATGTTTTGTACTATTGTAATCTATTTATATAGCCAAATATATCACGTTATTGGGTCCCTTTAATCTCCCATTCTAACCAGAGGTGATCTACGGATTTCTCCGCAGTTCTTCCCTGTCGGCGATTCCTCATGTCATATGTTTAAATCCGTGAGCAACCTTAAATGTCATATCATCTGCTGGCCAGTGTTAGACAGATGTGCAGTTATCTCCCCATTATCTACACACAGACTGCATGTATCGCATTCTAGGAATGGTACCTGAAATTTCCATGTCCTCTGGACAAAACTGCCACACGTGAGGGAGTTTCTTTCCTAATGCTTTGAGCTTTCATCCTGGTGCAGGCGACAGACATTTTAATCGTCATTTTGACTTGCCCGCATCTTGCAACGTTTTCCCATTTTCCCAAATGTTTATTCGTTGCCAACTTGTCAACCATGTCCTTCACCATTCGTCTTTCTAGGTTGACAGCGAATGGGATAGGATTCAGTAGGCTTTTGTTCTCCTGTATGCTGGAAAAAATAAATAAAAATAAAGGTCCCCCTCTACTTGTCCACGCCACCTTAGGCATTATCCCTCTGGGTTAGATTCGAAGACTCTACGAGCGGGGGCTGGTGTCTGACTAATGCGCAGTTTTTTGACTAGGTCGACGTCGTCGCTGTACAGGTAATTCATCGTTATATATCTTCTTTCAGAGCTCGTCAACGCAAATAGGAACGAATATCTTACGGAGAAATTTTTGCTCGAAGCGACCAAAAGTATCTTCATCCGTCTTCGATAGAGTCCATGCTTTAGCGCCATAGAGTAGGACTAGGATGATAAAATAGGGCCTGAATACAAAAACTTAATAAGTTGAGGAGCAGGAGCAGTAGGGTAACTCTGTTGGATACCCGGCCATGTCAGCATTGAAAGCTACCTAGCTTGACAAGAGGGAGCAGAATCCTTTATAGGACCAGAACCATTCTGTGGAAAAGGGAACAAAATAGAACCAATAACTTGAAAAACCTTGAAGGATTGGGATAGGCTTCGACGCTCTTAGGGGACTTCAACTGGAAACGAAAACAACCTACGCATTCCAAACTCGTCACATGCCATGATGTGATACGTCTTACAAACTCTCTTGTTGTTTTTACTGGCATTTGAATCAGAAGCAGCATAATCAACAGTCCAACGTACTAACAAACCCCTTGAATTACGACGACCACTATGTTTTAATTTTATTTTTTTATTATTTATTTTTTTTTTCAATTACCTACGTGATGAAAAATATGTCATTCCAGTCCCCCAAACAGAGAAAGATGCATCAACCGATTTGTGAAGTCGTGTACAAGGTAAATTCATTTCTATCCCCTCAAGTCAGTGCCACTTAAAAGTTCAAAAGGGCACAAATGACCGAAGCAGTAGATTTCTTCTACTCGACTGCATATGGCATTTCTTAAGATCATCCTTAAAACTCCTCATGACAATAAGTTACACAACAATATATAAAATGAAAAATAAAAAGACTACCACTACTGCTCTGTTCCAGTTTGGAATACCTTTTCGATATCATTTTGAGAAATCTAAATGCAACTCACGTCCCTCCGGACATCGGGTTGACATTGAACACGTTATACCTATTGTTGACACCTTAAAACTGGTTTCGAAAAGATGCGTCTTCTTCTTTGACGTTTATTTTCTTATGTGTCAGTGATTCTTTTTTCTGTTATTTCACTGCATGTTGACAAAAGTAATGTTTACCTATTCCATGGATGTCCGAAAAGAAAATTAGAACACCAAGAGGTAGCACGTACTATTACTATTCTAAATGCGCGAATGTTGTGATTAGCATTAGTGTGCATTTTTTTGGAACGGTTTTTGTTGGCCAACAGAATTTTTAAAAGATTCGAAATCAGTATGCAGTATTGTTTTGTTTTTCCGATTTATAGAACAATGAGCAGCGTAAAGCATTTGTAAGAGTTTTGGGGATAAGTAGATGAATATGGATGACACACTGGAACACTGGGTGGGTAAAAGTGAGGCTTTACTTGGATAGCTGCCACGAGTGTTACTCACGTTTACATTGAATATATTTATAAAGTTAATCTTTAATGTTGAGTGACTAATTAAGTTCTTTTTTTCGATAGATTAGCTTGATATTGGTTTAAAATAATTCTAACAGGGGTGTGATAGACTCTTTGGTGGCCACATCTGTTGGCCTAGATAAATGTTTTCAAAAAAATTTAACTGAATATTTATTACGTTTTGATTTCTGTCAAACACAACTCATTACATAAGAGACCAGTTCGAGTTAAATGTTATTTAGCAATTAAGCATGTGAGTAATTAAAACGTTCGCTTACCAATTTGTTAAAAAAAAAACATTATGTTTTATAAACAAGCAATTCCGGGTACTTAACATCAAATAGATCAACTTTTCACTACATTTCAAGTATTTGCAATTGCTATTACTGAGGTTAAAATACATATGGTAATAGTAAATGTAAAAATGATAATAAAATGGGACAAGTGGGACTATGAACCTCTTTCTACAAGTTAAACGGAATTCGTATTTATTTTCGCATGGACCACATTTTAAGAAACTAATTCTTCAAAGAGTGCAATAAAATAGTGTGTTATGTGTACTATTCGACTATAGCAAGGTCAAATTCAATTATCTTTCAACTCGATTTTATTAGAAAGTTCATTTGAAAACAGAGAAAAAAAATCGGGGCTCACAGTGATCAATAGATCTGATCTGTCCTTAAATTTTATAGATCAAACATACTAACTGGAACATCAGTCGCATAGGATCAGAAATGCTTACCTATACAGAGTCGGTTAATGAAAGTGAACCATGTCCACATACATTTTTTAAAATAGTCATGTGGCTTAGTAATTATTGCCTTGTACTGCAAAGCGAACTGACACAAGTTCGAACTTTAGCAAACCTCCCTCCGAAAGTAATGAAAAAGCTTTCAAGTCCAGTGTTCGGAGTCGAAAACAAAGACTGTATGTTACTCCCATTGGTAGGAAATTTGATTGAGATTTTTACACAATTAAACGTGTTAATCACTCAATCCTGACACTATCCACCTTTTTCTTATTATAGTTAGCATGCGCTATAGGGTTTAAGCTACCTATAAACTAGAGGTCGCCAAGCAATCAATGGATGGGCGAACATTGAAATTAAAAATTATTATGTATTCAACACCAATCCTCCAAATCGAACTCCCTTCTAGAAAAAGCTGGACAGAAGAAGAGGTCATAAAATCCAATCATGTATCCATGTGTTTGCAAGTGTCGGCTCTGGGATCTACGCATATCGATCGATCGTTGTCTTTCAAAGTCACACTTCTTCTGGTCTCGGAACATAAGAACATCCATAGAAATAAGGAGACGGATGAACTCGCCAAATTTGTATCTGAGTCGGACCAGAAAATGGCCGATGAATCTATCCTGCCACCACTATAACTTCAAAAGTCCAGTATGACCATGAAGTTTCAAAAATTCGCAGATAAGAAATGAAGTTCGCTTAAGACATGCCACAGCTCGAGCATGCTCTTGGCAGAACGAAGTAAAAGGAAAAGGAAATGAATCATCGCACTCAATAGAAATCAACAATCACTTCTTACAAGCTTACATGCTTCAATATGCTAGCCCCGCTAGTCAGTACAACGGACTTATGCAGAGGATGTGGCAACGTAAACACTGAGGAAGACACATAACACCTTCTTGTAAATATACTAGCCTCAGTAGAAAATGCTTCTGAGAGCACTTTTTTCGAAATGACAAACGAACTGCCGAAAACCGTCCTAAAACTCCTCCTCGCATTTGACAGATTCCACCATTGTAGCTCGCTTTAGAGACTTTCAACTAGAACACAGGAATAAGGAAATTAAGAGAAGAAATGAAGGGGGTACCGAAGAACTTTGGTTTTAAACGCCTGTAAATTGAAGTGATGAGGAAACACATAGCTAAGTACGTCCGAAAGGAGGCTTAAGGGTCAAATGATGCGCATATGAAGCATGCTACATGACGCATATTGCGGGTATGGAAGGGACGAAACGCAATTAGGTATTTCACTGGAGCATTACTAGTAGAAAAAATAATAATACAGTGAGAGACAGGAAACATTTCCCCGGTGTTAAAGCCAGTCCATCGACTTCACAAATCCTGTGTCACCTATAAGTTTTAACACGAGGTTTTTGAATTCCAAAGGGTGGGGCATCTGTTAGTTTCTTTTTGTGCGAATTTTGAAAAGAAATTTCGGTCGAAATAATGCTTACCCGCCACGAAGCTGCAATTTGACGCCGTTTGACTTTTTTTGTGAGGTGCCATTAAAGATCGATGCTATGCGAACAATTCAGAGACGATTCAGACACTCAAGCACAATATTGGTCAAGCTATTCGTGAAATAGGGGCCGAAGCCATCGAAAATGTATTGAAAAATTTGTTTGACAGGATGGTGTACTGCCAAGCCAGTCGTACTCAATTCCATAATTAATCGGAAGATTTATTTTTTTCATTAAAGTAGCAATCGTTGAAAAATATTGAAGGGTTTTTTTTATAGTCTTTTTAGAACGTGCAGAATAGTTTTGGTGCAACGGGCCAAATGTGAGCATTGTCATCGTACTCGAGACTTGGGCGGATGAAGATCTTACGGATTGCGGGCAGATCAGAAGGGATAAACTAGATATAGCGGCTTAGAATATTTAGTCATTCCAGCAGAAGTTGTCATTAATTCACATTCCGACGATAGGAAGTCTTTCGGTTTCAGCGATAATGGTTAAAATTGTCTTTACTTAACAGAAGACAGTATTAAATTGCTCTCTTTTGGTATACCCCATTTAATTATACTATCGATGTCGGGCATCGTTCCCCTTCTACGTTCGATGCGCAGATACATGAGTTAGAGAACGAATATGAGAAACTAAGAGAACTGTCGTCAGTGAAGGCATTGATTGAATTAGAAGTTGCAGATAAAGGAGATCAAGTATAATGATTATGAAAGACAGTGGTATATTTCAAGTCCCAAAAACTGTGCTAAAAATAAATATCAGACACTATATTCGGCATCGTTACATTGTGACATTGAAGGAAAAACAAAATCAATTTAAATTGTAACAAGTGCTGGTATATTAAGTTTTTTTTTGTTTTTGTAAAATTACATTGTTTTCTTTTTTTTATGAATTTCTTAGGTTTATAAACTACTTTATAGTATAAGACTAGCTTTTTGTTCAATTACGGTTGACAATTTCTTCCACAAAATCAACCATAATCGCTAATGTAATATAATTTTCTATTTTTTTTGTTGATACATCTTCGTATACTAGTGTAACAATAATTATTGTTTGTCTTAAATTATTTATAATTTTGTCTAAATCATAAATGGCTGATTTATTTAGTTTTTTTTATTAAAATTATAAATACTGAATTGTGTAATAAAATAACAGAGTTCACTTAAATTTAAAAAAAAAATTGTAGATAACAATACTAAACACTAATCATATATCATATCATCAGCAATTTTATGTTTTCGTATATATTTGTTGTTTTAATTCACTAATTATGAGGTAAGCCCTGAGTTATAGATTTATTTAATTTATTTACACTTTATTGCATTATTCTGCAAAGTTAACATAATTGTGAAACTACGTCATTCTGTTAAAATTGCTTGTCAATTGACATGTAGATGGTGGCCAAGATGCTTTCGAGTAGCAAATCTCTGAATCAATTCTCCAAAAATGGCTGCTGGTAGAATTCGCGCTGTCCCAAACCACAATGGATTCCTTCCGAGATACAAACCACGAACTAATTGGATTCTCTGCTGTTCTCACTACTACCCGCTAGAGGACAGTCCAATTGTATACCAGAATTGGTGAGTGTATTCGCTGTGCATCCCAGATTCGGTGACAGTGCTCTGTTGTTGCCACTGTTATTGCTACCACTATTGCTTTTGATACTGTTACTGTTAGCAGCACTGCTACTGCTGTTGTTGTTGTTATTGCTTTGAGCGGAGTGTACACTGGGAGATGACTGCTGATTTATCACATCGGCCGGTATGAGACCTTCTTTCACTCGTTTCTTCTGTTTCATTCGTCGATTTTGGAACCATATTTTCACCTGAAAATGGATTTCCATCGTTTAGTTGGGAAATTCTTTAACTTTTCACAGAACTATTGGTACTCACCTGAGTCTCATTGAGCTGAAGCGTGTTGGCAATTTCAATACGACGCGCTCGGGTCAGGTAACGATTGAAATGGAATTCCTTCTCCAGTTCCGTTAACTGTTTGTTGGTAAAATTGGTACGTCCCGAATTGTTATTGTTGTTTGTCGTAGTGCCATTGCCCATTAACAGCAGGGAATTGGTTGATTGACCAGACATCCCAGCACGGCAAATGTCCAATTGTTGACTGTTCATTTGGTAATCGTGGATGGTGGCAGGTAGTTTTGGTACTGAAATAGAAGAAGAAAACAAATTAGAGGATGAGAGAGGAGGTTTGGTTTGTGGTTTTTCTTGAAAAGAATTTAAATTTTACGGTATGTACCTGTTGTGAGGGGGATTAGTGTGTGTGATCTTAGTGGAATAGATTCCGTTTGTGCAATGTTTATGGTGGGCAAGGATAAGTCAAGGATTATCATGATGGTGTTTACCCACAGAGCAATTGTCAAGGGAAGGATTAGATCCCTTGAGAGAGTTTGGGACCGGGGTCAAGTAAGATTAATTAACTTTGGATAATACTCGTTATCTGATGTAATGGAATTACCCTGAAACAATTATCGTAACCGATCCGAATGCCAGTCGGTTGTAATGCAAGAACGACGAAAATGGAATTTCGTTGGTCCTTGGGACCAGCAGTGATCTTAATAGCGGTCTAACACTGAATTAAAATTCAAAAAAGAATCAAAATTCTCATGTCGGAAACTAGTAAAACACTATCGAAAGGAAGTCCATCTGGGAAGTCCATTCTCGAACTCTTTTAGTATGGATCTTAGGGGCTAAAGAAAGGAAGCTTTTCATGGAAGAATATTTAAACGCAGCCTTTAATCCTCTTCGATCTCGGTTAAGTTGCAGCCTTTCATCAGGCCAAAGCATCCTGCGAAACTGATTCTACAGAGTATCCCCTTTGTCCCGCGTGTTAGAAACTTTATTTACCGAAACCGAAATAGGTGCGGATTTCAAGGCAAAACTAGAATTTATGTTAACTCCGAGGTAGATGAACTCCTTAACTTTCACGATATTGACTTCCTAACAATGATGGCATAGATCTGATTTTATCCAGCCTCTGGAGCCTTTCTTCAATTGCACTGCTTTGATGTTAATGGCATCCGCGTATGCCAGCAGGTGGACAGACTTTTGATAGATCCTGCCTTTCATTTTTACGCCTGGATTTTCTAGAAAAATTCAGACGCGGCATGGATCAGTTTCGTCATCATCGCCTTTTAGACTTCCAAGCCATAAATTATGAAGTGATAGGATTCACCCTGAAATTCATTGGCTTTTCCAACCCTATTGCGAAAGTTGGAACTGCTATCGATATCTTGCGGTGCAAAACGATTTAAACGTTCACACAGTAGGCATATGGCTCCGATCTCTAAATCAATTTGTGATTTAAGGATATTAAACGAAATTATGTCCTTCGGTATCCTGTATAACCAGAGTCCTGTGTATTGTGTACTATACCGGGGAGATGCTAAGAACTCACTTGATTCATGTCCATCTCAATGTCAGAGCCATTATTTATCGACTAACTTTGAAATTGAATTATTTCTCTAAAGCTCGACCATCGATTAGATTTCTATCTTAAGCTCAATTAGTGACAAATCACCACCACTACCAAAAAAAATAAATATAAACTTGACCCCATCAGTCGAGTGCTCAGAATAGTAACAAATCTATGTTTGTTCATAAATTAACAAGTAATCATATTTAGCAAACGCTACGTCAAGCCTTGCTATAAATACGCTCTCTCCGGCTTATAAATAGCCTTCCTGATTGCCCCTGCGACAAAAATCTACATACGGCCTTATTAAGCCACATTTATTATTGATTTATTATCCTCGTGGATATTGTAAATTTTCCCCTAATCGGTGAGAGATTATTTTTTTTTAAAATGTCTGCACACTAAGCATGCAATAAATTATTTCCACTTCCAAATATATATGCAATCAAACTGTTTATTTTTTTGGTAAATCCTAATCGACGACAGTATCGTTGTCGTTCTGCTATCGAGGCAATAGCCCGTCAAATGAAACTCAATCAAGCATCTCAAAAACCAGCAACTCATCGAGCGATGAAAAGATTTATGGAACCCAAGTGTAAACAAGAGAGTCTAACGCGATAGTCTAACTAGGATTGAGTAACAATGTAGGAACAACCCGTCTATCGGTGTGTATTTTTTTTTACAAAGGTTGTATCAGAGTCATAAAATGTCAAGACTGGTAGCTAGGTGGGCAATTATTCCAGTATCTTCCGTAAATGTTTTTTTTTTTCTATTTACCTTCTGTGGTAAGATTTATTACAGCGATAAGGCGTTCCTGTCTAAGCACACACACATGCACACAACCGAAGACAGACAGTGACGACCCTCAAAAATGTGCACAAAATGCGTGCCACGATAGACAGACTTTATCTTGGTCTAGTTGATTGGAGAAAGGGTGCATTCGGGAACTTTCATTACATGCACTAATTCAATAATTTGTTAATTTACTACTCAATGTGTCTGTCATTGGGTTGGCGCCAATTGTGTCAAAGTTGACTTTTAGGCGTTGTTGGGTGCCGCCACCGGTATCATTGCCGCCGACGACGATGCTGCTGCCGCCTTACTCAAAGATAGGGTTAACCGATTAGGATTTGATGAAAGCCAACTACGACACTTTGGAAAACCCTACTTAGACACTTGAGATTTGTTTTCCTAATCGTACTGGTTTGACATTGTTGTATAATATTGATAAAGGCCGGTATAATAACAATTAAACGTGTCACAGTGTAGAGTCTTTTATTTGCTGTCATTGGGTGTGGGCTCCAGAAAGGCGCCTATGCACTTCAGAGCGAATCATTGTATACACACACTGGTTGTGGTTGTAATTACCTCAATAAAGGAAAAATGGAGGCGTTATCGCGTTGTGTAAACTTTAAAAGAACAACACAACAACACCTTTCGTTGCAGTAGTGTCGTGTGGGGAGGAGATTGTTAGGAGAGACTAAACCTTACGGAGAAGAAAATGAGGTAAAACTTTGCAACTTAATTGTTTGAATTCCTCTCTTGTTCTTTAGCTTTAGTTCTTCTCTATCATCAAGATTCGTTTCGTGATACAGTTCAAGACGTACTTGAGTCAATTACCCGAAAGAATGTATGTATGTGGTTTGAAGTATCTATATAGCAGAGAAACGCCCGTCCCTTGCCAAGACCCTTTTGGCTCTCAATAGATGTGAGTCAAAGAAGTCACCCTGTCTCAGCTTAATTTTTAGAGTTTTTTCGTTAAGAAAAGTCGCAGATTCGTCGGCTAATTAGGCAGAAGACTTGGTCTCTTAAAGCAAACATGAGGCACGTCAATTAAAATGTAATTCAGGTCACTGGAGCTGAGATAGAAGGAGCTGTAACGTGTTGCAACATTTCAGACAAGATGACATTGTTGATGCCCTATGCTCCACGAGGAATGGAAGGATTAAAGTATTATGATCTCGAGTTATTGCCACAGAGTTATATTAGAAATGATCAGCTAGATGTAGATTCCACACCAACGATTTGGAAATTTATCCAGAAAAAAAGTTAAAGTCGAGCCCCTAAGCCCGACACTTAGACTCAAAGAAGCGAATCGATGGACAACTACTATATTCGTTCACCTCTTCATTCTGAACCGATGGCTACCTCAGGCTTCAATAGAAGATTTTAAGTTAAAATAACCAAGTAAAGAGGATTGTCTAACTCCGACGAAGAGCAAATTATCTACACAGACAAATCTTAAATCGATGGAGGAACCGGAGCTGAAGCTTATTCTGTAAATCCCGAGGCATAAAAACATCCTTCAAGACTCATAGGCAGGTGCACTATTTTTCTTCTTTAAATCGCCATAGCCAAGCGCCGCAAGAATATTTAATGCTAGAAAAGGGTCACTCTTAAAAGACTACTGTAGACGCTGCGAAAACAAAGAAAAAACTGAATCCGAACGACACTTGCCATATAAGCCACCTGAAGATTAAGTACTCTTGGAAGTAGCTTCTTCTAATTGCTGAAGGGCCTTCACACCGCTGTGATTCCTGTGCCTTTCTAGGTGATTCCATAACTAGCCGTCTCTTTTCAGTTTTCCTTGTAAAAAAAAGTCAGAGGACACTCAGAAAACCAACCAACTGACCAAGCCCAGTTCGACAGAGTCTTTGAAGAAATGAAAAACATACTTAAGTACATAAGACTTGTCATAAGTCTTTGTTTTTGAAAAGCATTTTACACCAGCTTCTTCATCGATATCCAATCGAGAAAATGATACATAAAGGACCAAGATAAGACAGGAAAAAGTCGGCATAGCGATCAAGAAGCTCAAGAACTACAACGACTTGCCGGTGAACTTATTCGAATACGGAAATTATGCTTCAGTATAGTAAACGCAAGTACCAAACCTCTAACTAAGTTTGGATAGATCGAAACAAGCCAGATGACTGCAGCGCCTCTTACCAGATCCTGTACTGTAGACTGTGTAACTGTCTTAAGCCGATTTACACCACGTTCTTGTTTCTAGCCCGGCAAATCAACAATATGCCAAATATTCACATTGAGAACAATATTGGGGAAGATCCATGAATTTAAAGTTGAAACTTACCATCATATGTACATACATGCATAGGTCTATTCCAAAAATTCACAGTCATGGCTTACGCTTACTTGCTTTCCAAATACGTATGTACATGCGTTCCTTAATCTTTGAAATAAGTTGATTTTTGTAAAGCATACAACTTTCACTTCCGCAGGCTTTATTGTAAAGAAAGCAATGAGGGATCCTTAAGGTATAGTTAACTCCCCTGAGCCTTAACATAAGCAAACAAAGTCCATTTTAGTAGGCAAAGTAAAAGTTAGGCAAACTTTTACCAAAAACATAAAAATAACTCTCGATCTAACTAATATTAGCTTTCCCCTCTGCATCACGGAAATACATTGTTTTAGTTAAATGCAAAACCGTTGTACTTCCTGTATCACCATACCCAGATTTATAATACATATGTACTTCATCCATGTGTACAATTTTGTAACTTTCCCAAATGCCCAGCAGATCTCAGACTGTCATCACATAATTAATGGATGAGCCGTGTGCACCAATCCCTGATCTGTCTGTCCGAATTCATTAGAGGAGCACTAACATAACATGTTAAGGACCAGAATTTCAAATCCAAAAAGAAGTCGGTACACAACACAGATACATATCACAACTGTGTTGTTGTTGTTGTTGTTGTTTTCCGTCATGTTCTCCCAGAGGGCTTTGCGCTTGTGGTGATATTACTTCTAGATACAAACTTTTGCCTTTCACATTTTAATAAAAGAAATTGAAGTTAATTTTTGTTGCACACTTGTAACAGATTGTCCAAATCCCATGAACTCGTGCTTAGGCCTAAACAAACCCAAACCCCTAACTAAACAAATTAACTCAAACGAAAGGGTTGTTAAATCAGTTACTTAATCCAATTTACATTCTTTGCACAAAATTAATATTGGAAATGCATTCTGTGTCACATTTCGTATGTGTATCCATCTGGCGGCAGATGGTCAGTCAGCATCAGCACTCTGCCTCGATTGTGCAATTAACCAGCCATATCACATTCCTCCAAAGTGGACCGTCCCAAAAAGAGAGGGAAAAAAAAAGAAATATTAGAAAGACCTGATATCCCTTAATGTCCCGCATTTCCATACAATCCACACGAACGAATTATCTTGTCATCGCAACAAGGAGCTATGGGGGTGGGTGTAAGCATCACTTAAGTCATTAGCCATAAGCCCCGTCTGTAGAGGATAGGGTTAATTTCTGGACAATGACTTGACGAAATGTCTCTAATCTGTCATTTGTCAGGCATTCTCGTTGTCGTCATCGTCGTCGTCGTCGTCATGTACCGAATTTTCGTATTTTCCTTTTGCCTTTCGTTCCATCTTTCGAATGATTTGACTTTCTTTAGCCTTTTGTAGGGTCTGTCAGTTTTTTTTTGTAACACGCTCGTGTGGGGCTCTATTCAATTTGATAGAAAAAAAAAAAACCCTTTGTATCTCATTTATTATCGGGAACCTCCAACATTGTTTGGAGGTGGAGTAACCTTTTATTTCTCGGCATTACTTGTTTTGGAAAATTCTCCACAGTCGAGCGCACGTCACTTTTCTTGTTAATTAAAAGCGATATGACAGGGCAACGAGGAGAGGAACATGCAAGTATAAGAGAAAACATCAAAATCCATTTGGGATCAATCTGGAATTGAGGGACTGATTCAAGAGATGTACACACATGCATCCCGCTGGGTTATTAGTCACGAGTTCTTTTCGAGAGACCAAACAAAAAAAAAACAATAACAAGTAAACTCTTTGACCATATCATCGTAACCAAATCTTGATGTTCTCTGTCTCCGACATGGATGAAGTAAGGGGGCGTCCAACAGTTAAAAAAAAAGTGGAATTTTACTTAGCTAACTTTTATTACAGTTAGTGGCTACTATTTCAGAATAAATATTCCTTTGATAAGCCAAAACAAAACAAAAAGCGTTTAGAAGCAATAAAAATCTTATTTTAATCCTTCTGACGTAGATTGGACTTGTATTTAAAAATATAACTCCAGGGTTATAAATTCATGATAAGTTGTGAACTAAATTAGTAGAAGCTATAAAACTGCCGTTTTATAGATTTATATCGATTTATAATCGGATCATTAAAAATTAATCATATCTACGCTGTTATGGCGAATAATGCTTACGTACGAGGGTGTATGGTCTGATATTTTATCTTCAAAGCATAACCTTATCTCGAGGAAGTGGTTGACATTAAGTGGCACTTTATCAAGAGATCTTTGGTTCAATCAATAGTGTTAGGCGCCCGGATCGATACATCTTTGTTTAGTCCAGAGCTATCAAAGACGAAGTAAGGATTCATCTCCGCTGATGAAGCTGCTGAGATTTTTGTCATTTTTCCTTTAGAATCTTCTTGTTTCGGAACTAAAGTTCACTTGCTCTATTGACTTTCTCATGTCTCATCTATTTATGTGCTCATCTCGGATATCACTGACCAAAACAAAATCCTTGAGGAGGCTCATCCTGACAGATGCATTGCTAAGCGAATTCCATCATACTCTTTGCTTTCCGCAGCCAGTAACTGCTAGTGGTATACAGTCAGGACTTACGAATTTATTTCTTAGGATTGAGGTTGTATCTGAGGTGTCAACATAAAGTACCCACTTGAATCCAACAATGAACGCTTTCGCTATTATTCTATTCGTGTTGCATTTGTCTTGAGAAACTGGAAAGGTAGCGCCAGGAAGTTGTCACATATGCGACGAGTATGATTTTGAAGAAATTATCTGTTTGAGATGGACCTTTACAGTGTGATTGCAGATGCCCAAACTCAACCAATTTCTACAGACAACTCGGGTTTTAATCAACTTTAGGGTTTTAATTACATGGCGCAGACCACAGAACTTCTCGCAGCTACCTGCGTGATGTCCAACAACTACACCGAACCTGCATATTGCGCTATATCCAACCACTCCAATCCCTGGCCCAGAATATGGTTTTTGGTACTACCCTTTCAATTAAGTTCTCCTTTTACTCTTTTAGCTTAGAAATTATGACCAGTCTCCAGCACATGATCGACGATCCGTGAGATCATTAGTTACAAAACTGGGAACAGCCTCATGGGAATTCAAACTGTTCTCGATTCACTCGGACAAATCAATACCAAGCAACTGCTTCCCAAATACTCGCAGAGAAAATTCTAATAGGAACCAACTCCTATTTTTGACGCAGCTTTTCTTTTGGCATCCAAAGAAAATATTGCTTCCAATCGCTCGGCCCACCTAGAGCTGAACTATTTGGGATTTTCACGGAGAAAATTCATTGGTTACTCGTCTAGGGAAGAAACACTCATTAACTTCTTGACAAGCCTCCTCTACCAATACTCCTGATTCCAAAAGCTATCAAACGGCTCTTAGGCAAATGTAAACTCGATCCAGAGTCTCTTCCAAGTCTATTTTGACCAAGATACCTCTGGTAACAGGAAGAAAATAAAAGCAGCGAGCTATGAATTTAAATACTAGAAGCGGAGCCAGCGAAAATCTGGTTCAAAGCTTAAGCCGATTGCTATCCAACAAAAGCACAAAAGTTCTCAGAGCTGAAGTCTAAAGAAATATACAGCTCTCTCCACTTTCGCACATGACATGCATGGGAAGTCCTATCGCTATCATAGGTACTGATTATCTTCTTGCTGACATTTGGCTGCAACTTAAGTGGTTTACCTTAAACTCCTGATCGATACCCAAAGTCTATTTATCGACAAGTCAGTGGGTACTAATGTTTGGTTACGCAGAGGACATATATTGACATATTCGGCAGAGCGAAGCGAGACGAGAAAATATATGCTATCTACGAACACCGAGACTCAACACCAAGGCCTTGGCCCCAACATTACGATGGACAATACTGTAACTTGTCCTGAAAGTGTTCGAAACTCAAAGTGAAACTAGCGTAAGATTCATAAGGTGGTGATGTCCCTTTTGACCAGGATTCTGAGATTTTTCTTATTAAGTGAAAAGAATTAACTGTCAACTCTACAAGTTGTAGGTATTAAGATTGGGATTTAGTTTAAAAAGTCTAGACACGTCAAATTCATTTGCCGGGTCACATCTAGCAAATGGACAACAATGGCAAAGAATATTGAACTTGGGTTACAAAGATCAAGTTATCGCGCATGCCAGAAGACTTATTTTTGAGAACTAGAAGCAGCGTGTCCGGAATCGAAGAGGATGGTAGCATGCACTGTCTCATGCTAAGACTCTTCACCGGTCTAGAGTGTAAATATGTATTTGCATTTCTCATCGGGTTTGCATAAGTAAGTATAGCAAGCGAGAAGTTGGAGATTGTAATTTTTGTAATTTTTTCCGGAAAACATTAACGCTTGTGATGCAAGGTTATGCTTTACCGTGTTTGAGTTGTTTGCCAAAGGAAGTTGGTGGCGATAATCTGTATTCAGTTTTATCCGAGATGTCCTTTTATTAGATTTTCAACTCTTTTAAGAAGTTAACTAAATACAACTAAACCCGAATTGCTGCCTTTGATTTACGTTAGGACAGGAGGTTGGAGAAAGATTGTCAATGCTCAAATTATACAATTTATTTAAATTTTGTCACAACAAATGTTATTAACTCATTGCCACTGGTCTCTATTCTAATTTTTGTTGTCATGTTATAAAATCGAAATCGCATTCATTCATGGTCCAATGAAAATTACAAATTCGGTTTCGCACCGACCGCTGTTGCATGCATTTTTCTCAAAACTAATTTTGTCTCAAAACTCAAAATTCACTACAACATTGAGTATGCATTCATTATCTATTTTTAAAACTCACAAATTCACAATGCCAGCGATTGTAAAAGTGTAGCAAAAAAAAAAAAAAAACCAAAATCTGAGGAACAAATTAAATTTTGATTGATCACATGGGGTAACCTCTAATACGCCCCAGAGTCGTGTAAGCCTCCAACTAACATGAGATTTGTTAAACACATTTTAAATGCCACATGGCTATACATACAAATATACAAATACACGCAATGAGTGTCTCTATTTTAAATAAAAAAAAAAAATTAATATTTCATATAGACATTTAAAAGTTGTCTCATAGTGAAAGCCGCTAAGCAGGCCTCTTGGCCTCACTCCTGTACAGGGCGTTGGATATGTTGACAAAATAGAGACTACACCGTCGCCACCGCCGCCGTCTGTCTGTCCACATACACATATATATGTATGTGACTGTTTATTTTTGACTTTTGTCGAATGTCTAAGGAGAATTTGAAAAGCAGTTGCCTTTCAAAATCGTTTGCAATTAATTATTCTTGTGTCAGATAAAAACCGTGCGCCAAAGCCAATTTCCAATTTCGTTGGATTTGGATACCCTTCGACGTCCGGGTGCGGTGGATTTTCGGTCTTTGCCGTATAAGACACAGTTTCAAGAAACTGTCAGTGGATTTGAATTTTGTTGTCAAAAAGTATCAGAAATTGGGATTTTCATGTTTGCACCTTCGAATGCGAAATGTTGTTATAATTCACTTGATTGGATTAAAAAGTAAATACACTTTGAAAGATTGAAATTGACGAAGTACCCTGTTTACGTTCGTCGTGGGTAGACAGTAGACACATGTCATTTGATGGTTGTACTACACGTACCTACACATTTTCTATGAAGTAGCCGATTTGAGAGACTACGTACGTTAGAATTTCGAGGTATTTGTTCGATATACATGTACATCCGTTTTGGGAATTCGAACAGATAAAACATCTACTCTACATGTCTGTAAACAAAATCAAAACAACCCTTTTGCTTATCAAACGGCCTACTTTAGCTACTGGAATTTTAATCCTGCCCGAACGCAAACAGTAGTCCTATGGTAACTGATAAATCAACCAAACATTGCACGAATGCAAGCGAATTGCAAAAGATAAATATTTATAAAATTTACAACCTGCCTACGAAACCAACGTATTCGTCCTTTATTGACACAATGAAATCCCTTTCCGTATCACAGATTTCCCACTACACAAACAGACCCTTGTTGCACTTCAAAACCCATACCTGCTTTCTATCAAGAAGTGTCAAAGAAACAAATAAATTGTAAAGCCTACTCAACAGGACACCGATGATGGCGACAAAAATTCTAAATAAAAGTCGTGACCAACAGCTCAAGTCATTACCATTACCGGTAATTGTGGCCACTTAATTTACATACATTTACCACCCACACAAAGCTCCCATGCGGATAGTGTTGTTAGCAGCCGAAGGGTGCTTACTGAGAACTGGTGCGGTCATAAATAACACGCATCCCGCGATTCATAACTCACCCTTGTGTATCTTTTACAGTTGAATTTGAGTATTTTAAAAACGCAAATAGTTCTGAACTTACCTGAGGGTATGGGCTGTATACTGTATATTTCGATGGAAAACCGAAAGAGATGTTATCATTTGCACTTTGAACGACACGAGGGCATTCACTGAAACGATGAAACTTGAACTTATCGTGTGGTTTTCAACGTTTTTTTTTTTTCTGTTTTTTCTCTTTCGTTTTTATTAAAGTGGAAATATTAAAGCTGGTCATTGGTATTGATTTTTTCGTCAGCGTCATATCAAAAGCGAAATATTGTGACAGGACTAATTATAGGTGAAGAATGTAAAGCACACGACTATAATCAAAAATTTTATGGAATAATTTGGCAGCTCGTTGTAGAAGAGTTTGCAAACATTTTATTTAGTAATCAATTGGTTCAGAATGGTGATGAGGTTAGCGGTAAGTAAGCCTGGTCCAACAAATACATGTATATGTTGCACAAAGGTTCTAATTTATACCAAATGTTTTTACCCGTAAAAGATGTCTTATTTAGGAACCACGGCTCTAGAGTGCCGATCATCTCTTAAAGAAATGGCGGAGCAGTTCAATATTCACCTTTGTTGGGTGCCGGGGCTTAGAGATATCCAGGGAACTATAAGGCTGATGAACTCGCCAGACATGGAACAACCGTAGGTAACCGTGCTCAGAGAAAGAGACACTCTGGGAATACCGATCGCTACATGTAAACTTAAACTCAAGCTGGATGCTATCGAGAAAACAAATTCTAGGTGGACAAATAACCTGTCTAGCGACAAAGCGGATTTGGCCACGGCTGGATTTGCAACGCTCTAAGAATCTAATTTCTCTCAACAGATCGCATATCAGATTCATAATAGGTGTCATCACGGGACATTGTCTAATAGGCAAGCATACAACAAGGCTTGGCATCCATTCAAACGATTTCTGCAGAAGCTGCATGGACGAAAAGGAGGAGGAAACGATTCCCCACCTTCTTTGCAACTGCCCAGCTCTCTCCCGTAAGAAAAGGTTCCATTTAGGAGAATTCTACTTTAACAACTTAGGCGATCTGATAAACATAAATATCAGAAACCTCCTTCGCTTCATAAAAAGCTGCGATTGGTTTAACGAGTAGATAGGTATGGAGATCTCTTCAGATCCATGTGGTGTCATAGTGGACCTATCACTGGTCTAAGTGTGCTAGCAATAGCTGGCAGCCACTTCAACCTAACCTAGGAACCACACAGAAAGGGATGGAACCTCAGGAATTTTCAAGGTTTTTCTAAAAATATTGTCAGTTTTAGTTATACTTGAGGCCTGTTAAATTGTTAAGGCGTTGACTTCGGCTTGAAAAACACTGCACCCATTTCTAATTCTGAAGGATCGATTAGGAATTCACTGAATATGCCAGCTTCTGTTCAAGCATTCATTCACAGGTATCGTCTGTGTAGAAGGCTAGCTACTAGGTATTTTAAAATTAAAGCTCCTTTCGAGGTCTGAGGTATGGATGATTGATCCTCTGTGGTGGGCCATCGGTTTTGCCGTTTTCGGCTCACTGTTGCTGCAGTAGATGTCTGCTGGGGATCAGATAGAACATTGTTCCCGATTCAGCTGTGAGCGTTGATCTTATCGATCAACATCTTTAGGAGAAAGGAGAGTGAGGGCTTCAATGATAAGCAGCTTAGATTTTCAGCAAGCTCTCCACATCAGCTCCGAAAATCTAACACTTCATATAAGCAAAGGCAGGATAATTATATAGGAAGTATTTCAAAGTGTAGTCTCCCTCTACACAAATATGACAGACAATGGTGTCACTTAAAGCTGGCACATTTAGATGTTTTTTAAACGCGTAGTAGCCTGTTATAATGCCAATGAGCGTCCGCAGTCTGTCCTGTTGAGAGACAACAAGAAAGCCGCACACTTCTAGCAGACGTCGAAAAGTATCCGTTTGATCTGCCTGCACCCTGGAGAGTCATGCCACTAACAGATGTGCTGTACTCTGGGGGGACGAGAAATAGGAAGAATTTATCGTACACTTCCTCTGCACGTACCTCGCTAGCAGTGCAATATTTGGAAGCTAGCTACCATTGTACCAAGATGTCTACCCATCATCTTAACGATTTTTTGAAGCGTATCTCGAGCGAATAGTTTTGTATTTGTATCAGAGTATGGGTTCATTGAAAAAAAAAGTCATGTAGTAGAATCCATAATGGATTTTCTACAAACATGGTGCAGAAAAGTCGGGGAAAAATCGAGGTTGAGAAAAAAAACTGCAGAGTTCCGACAAATCAGAAGAGAGAGCCAGGGCGTCGAAAGGACCCATATTTTTTATTTCTAACTGCGAACGGCGAATTGAAAAGCCTTTTTAATGGAAGAATACACTGAGGTGGTGCCGATAAAAAAAACTTTGTCGGTCATTTTGCTATATCCGCTCGCTTAGGAGTCCAATGCATTAACCACTAAGCCAGGATAATCACGTTAAGATGAGAATATGTAAATGTATCGCTTACTACAACGAATTTACAGCAACAATAACTGCTAATTGATTTGTTACATATCTTTCCAACTAAGACTGTGCGTTGAGTGTTTATTTATTCAATTTTTCAAATAGCTCTCCAATGTTAACCATGGAGATGGAGATTGCTTCCCTTATTTGCCTTCGATTTAAATTATGATCACAAATTCAACGATGCGAAAGAACTTGCTGTGTTGTTTGTTACAGACTCTTCCAACATGACGCCTTTATGAAGTGTGTGAGACTTAATTCACTTTCAGACATTCAATGTTTGTTTTACAGTCTGCACAATTCCATTCACTTAACAAGCAAACAGTTCTACATATCATACATGTCTGCACAATTAGTCTGTCAATAAAGTAAATTGACAAATAGGATTATTGTCACTTTTCACACCCGCCTTAATGATTCCCAAACCCGAGGACTTGTTGCCCATTATTTATAATTACCCAAATGTGATTAATTAACTTCTAGCGGCAGAATCTGTTTGACTATTCTATCCTGACGGCACTAATTAGACAGATAAAATTATTTCATTTAGGTGCAGTACCTATGTGCTTTGAATTTCTATTTCCTATCAATCAAATGTTGCATTTACAACGAATAGGTCTGTAGAAAATAAAATTTGATTTGCAACAAATTTTACAAATTAAATGGAAAAATCAAATTTTTTTCTATCAATGCGAAATGTATGTAAAGGTAAAAAATGGAAATCAATCACTCAATCGGCTTATCATCTTTTAGACGCCTTAAATTGGTGTCGCCACCATTTTTGTTACCTTTCCAAGGGTGTACTTCCCAGTAAGCCTAACGAAACTCCTCCCCGAATAATCCAAACGAAATTATCTCATGTAAACAAGTAATTTTCGAAATTGAAATTAGCAAAGTCGCTAAACAAACACTTACCTACCAAGGCAATCATCTTTTTTTTTTTCGTCGTTCCTTTGACAACAACTACAAGCCAACTTCTTAATTTATGTAATGAAATTTCAACACACGCACACACACAAATAACACTTGATAATGGATATACGCACCGCTTAAGAATGACATTAAGCATCATTCGCCTTCGCATGGAGTTAATGGCAACGGCGCTGAGTGTTGAAAGCACACACAAAGAGAAGCTACATGTTGTTAATTTTCTTAAAATGCCCGGGTAATCTGCTGGGTAATCCTGGCCAACTTAAAGTGTCATTTTGTCAATTTCAAGGGAGGATATCAATTTTCGGTATAAGCGGCGCAGACAAAGAATAAAAAAAGAAAAGGATACAACTTGAAGAAAAGATTAGGAAATTAAAAAATATATTTTACTGTGTGTGTGTGTGTGAGTATAGCTGGCAAGCTCGCAAGCTGAAAATAAATTACATGGTAGGATATGTGTACGAATTTTAAGGACTTTCACCATATGTATGGATTACGTATATAGATTCAGAGGGAATAACTTTTTGTGTAACAAATTAAACACAGAGTACGAGAGCAAAAGGAAGGGTGAGGAGAGATGAAAAAAAATAAGAAATTTTTGGTGATCCGTCATGTTGTCAGACTGTATTACTCGAATTAAGATTTCACCATTGAATTTCGTTGCAGATGGAGCCAAACAAAGATAAAAGCATCTAGAGGGGATAGGAACACTACACTATGCTGACGAACGAAACGAACACTTGAACAGTTCTATTAATGCAATAGGGTAGGGGTAGGTAGATACATACATACGTTTTTTTTTTCTTTTTTTTTTGTGAAAATTGGGGTTAGATACAAAATATTGGCACAGAATCTTGTAGGTAAGTACAGGATGAACAATAATTTTTCCCGTCGGCATTTGTTTTCTTAAGTTATAGCACAAAACTATATTATATTCAGATTCTAACATGTTTGTGTTTTGAACTTAACCACAAAAACAGTCTTTAACAATAATGGATCCATCCTGCTAAAAGCAACAGAATTACAAATTGAGATTGCCGACGGCTTTTTGCGAGTCATCGAACAAAAATACGTAAATGGGAAAACATTTGTTCGCCAATAGATGTTAAAGTTATCACCACTATATCAGCACTGTAAGCTACTGCTTGAGCCTGCATTACAATCTTTGACAAAGATATTTCATAAAAGTCCTTTGATAAAAAATTTGACTCTTTCTGCTTCACAGTATGTGCACTTTTAGACTCAGAGACAGAGCTCCTTATTTTTTAAATATCGAACCTGACTAGGTCTCTAAGATCTTCATAGAAGTATTTTCCGAGGGCATGTAAGGCAGGAGGGTTACTGTTTCTTCCTTATCCTCGTTTCTACAGATTCCGCAAAAATTGTTGGAGGGGGCACACATTCCAACAGTATGCTATTAAGAGTCAAAAGTCCGTTCGCTTTCTACTGGTCTATAGGTTAGCGGGTAGGCCAGATCTGCCTGGACGAAAGACAAATGTTGATCTACCTGCTATTTCACCTATTTTTTCGGTAAAGTTCTGATCTGCCCTTCCGTCCTTTGCCAGTGTACTAGAACCCAGCAAAAGAAAACGTCGCATCTGTCAGCGATCTCATTTAGGGACCTGCAGCATTGCTTTACCAATTTCAATCAGAATGTCGGTGCTTTTAAGGGTTTAATTGCAACCTTTCTTAACACTACCGTCTACAACGTCAATTGAAAGCTATCTCGAACAAGTACGAAGATATTGTCCCATTTGTTACAACTAGATATCTACAGCAAACTAATGGCAGTCAGCGCAGCCATACGCATCAAACCATTATATCTCTGGTCCAGTCTACATTCTGGACACTCCACCGTTCTCAACAATCTAGAATTCCTCCCGCAAAACACCGACTATACCATACAACGACTCTTATTCGATAAAAACTTCGAAACCACCATCCTTTCTCGAAGAATAATCTCGAGCTACAACAACTGAGGTCCAAATGGCACCAATACAGAATCTCCTTTAAGAATCTAAACATTGACATCTCTTCCCGTATGCCCAACCACTGCAGCATCTTCCAAACCAAGCTTATAGCAATCAGGGAGCCTTTATCGTGGCTTAAGTACCTATAATTTTTATTCGCAGAATTTATCACCTTTAATTCAAAAGCCACTCTAAATCGAAACTTGTGTGTCTTGAGCAGATGGATGAATAATTCAAAATTCATAGGGACACACAATTCCATCAATACTACTGAGAAAGGGGCGTCTTGAACGTTGCTACTAAAAATAAATGCGATCCGCATCACCAACCGCAGGAGGACAGATTGAACAACCTGCCATTAAACGGATTTTGCTTAAGCTGAATGACAAACGTTCCAGCTTTTTAATCAGACAGAAAAGGCTGCTTATTAGCGCTACAGTGATGTCATCATGGGACACTGCACCATTGGCAGGCACGCCCATAGGCTGGGCCGCCTCTAAAAAGATTTTTAGAACTGAGAGAAGAAGGAAGTGATTCTCTACCTTCTTTGTATGTTTCAAGACTTATCTAGGAGCCAATTTCTTCCACAACCGTGCACAAACTGTCTGACATAAGATCTCCAGCGCTTCATATCAACGCCCAGCTGGTTCCGCGGATAGTTTTCAATGAGAATACTCAGATCCCCCATGGATATCACAATGGACTTACTTTGGTCTAAATGTGGCTACATCTAATGCTGTCTGAAAATGTCTACAAATACAATAAGAACTCTGCTTTAAACTACTTGAAGTTTTTATCTTCAAGAAGCGCCTGAAACATATTCGGTAACAAAACCACATATCATACCTAGTCTCACATGATTTCACTCTTTTCAGTGAAATGTGGTCAAACTAACGGAGGCATTACGTAATTATACAAACAAAGCCTATAGCCAAATTTTGTATTATAGATATACATGTGTAGATACTCTCCCCGGTGTATAGACAAACTTTGTTGGAACAAAACTAGCACTACACACATAGGTACAATTTCCTTTTGTAAGTGCCAATGCCATGCCACCCCTAAAACGTGTCAATTTCCCAATTTCCCCTAGGATTATTATTTAATTTTCTTTTTTTTGCACAGAACGTGCCATTTTCCATGTATACGAAGGAAAACGTGTTTATCCGTCTTCCAAATGCCGAACAAAAAAAAAAACAAAAAACAACAACACGACAATGCTACCATCTGCAAAATGGGGTGGTGTTCAAATTCTATTTGCAAGGAATAAAATCGAACACGAAGAAAAACATCCCCTTATCAAAATGTGACATTTCTTCCCTCTCTCACTCGATCCACAACTATTCCCAAAGTTTTATCGCATTTTTATCCAAAATGTCAAAAAGAATTGAGCTGTCATTTCGACAGGGATGAAGTAGGACAACAGAGAAAAAAAATGGCAGCAATAGGAAAAAAAAAAAAGGGTCCATTGCATCTATGACAACCCTCCCTTCATCTGAAGTAGCGCTTGTGTTCAATCAGCTTTCATTCTCAGTTATCGAACATAAAATGGAGATTATCTGATAACGCCATCCGAAGGCTCCTCGTGGGGTGAATGGCGCACCCGTTCTGAGAACAAAATGTCTAGTATTAGTCGAAAGCATTCATACAAGCCGCCGGAAAGTCCATAAACAAAGACCTATCCGATTTAATTTACTGCCCACAAGGCTCTTAAGCAGCTAAAGCGATTGTCCACTTATAAACTAAGTCTAACTGTTGTGTGACTTCTCTTCGTTATATCTGAGCTTGCTTATCGAATATTTAGAATATCTGCGATAAAAAAAATACAACACGTTGACGTTTTGTTTGATGTGACCACACACTGACTGACTGTCAGTTTTGCTGAGAACCGTAGTGAAAATGATCTTCAGGCTTATTGTCTTTACGAACAAACTTTGCTGGTTTTACTGACAAAAAAACATGTTCCTAAAGGTCTGACAGAAGGTGGAATAAGGGACAACTTATGGCGCCTCAACCTAGACACCGAGGGAAAGATCCGTGACCTATTCCAGAGCTTTTTTCCTTTTCTTCAAAATCATCAGGCGTGAAAAATGTGCGGGTAACGTTTACCGCACACATAAATACCCCATCGAATCGGACTATGAATAGATTGGGGCATAGAACGTTATTGCCGGCGGCAGTGCATGTCAGGCACAGGCGGCAACTGACGCTTTGATGTCACACAAATCGGCGGGTTTGAACACAAAAAAAATAAAAAATTGTATTCAAATATTAAATGTTAAGTAACAGCAAATAGAAGTGGAAGAATTGAAAAAAAAGAAATCCAACATGAATCATATTCAAGCTAAATAGCTCAGAAGTTACTCATATCTTTGGAGACCCTTTTGAAGTTTAGACGCGCGTTTGTTACGTTTCTTTATCGACGATTTCAATAGAAAATAACAAAACAATGAGAGATCATTGAATAAAAGGCGAAAAATAGTAGCGAATAGCTTGACAGACAATAGCTACCTATTTAACGTGAGCCTTCGATGGGAAGATAATTCAATTAAAACTTGAGAGAATAAAAATAAAATCCAATGAGTCACTGTGATGGAAGAATTGAAATAGAAATTTTGTTTTCTATTTACGAATAAAAGATACTGGACCCATAGTGGGATCACGATTTTGATAGGATGACTGGGATTGTGCTGTTAGCCAAACTATGAGGATGGCCTACAGATTCATTACTGAGTTGCCATCCTATTTTGCATTATTTTACATTCTTTTCTTTACCAATTAAGTATTATAAGTTAAATTTCACTACTGTTGCACTTATTTCTCTGTCTGTTTGATCGGAGTTGCAACAAAAGCAATAGATTTATTTTTAGTTGGAGTTTAACAGAAGGTACCTACAAACAAAATCACGCATCATTATCTGTTTTCATACAGTTCAAGATGATCGATCCTAAATGGACTACAATTTCAAGATAGAGGTGAGCCTCTACAATTGCTCACCAGCGTTCCTTAAATATAACCAAAATGTCCTCTTTAGCCTCAAGCGAAGTTATGAACCAAAACTTAGTAAGTCTTAAATTTCAACAAAGACTTCCTAGATACCATTCCCTCCCCATCATTCTGGAAGGAAGGTGAATATCTAGAAGATACACAGACGACGGATCAAAAACCACTGACGGGGGAGGTGGAGGTATTTTCTCTGATAGGCATAATGTCAGCCTCTCTTTCCGTCTTCTTAATCATTGTACCGTGAAATATTGGCGATTAAAGAAGACTTATTATGGCAAAGGAAAAACGTGATATCCACCATAAATATCTGTATCTCTTCAGGCAGTCAAGCAACAATGAAGCATAGAGACATTCTAGGGAACTAAAGGCTGGTGAATCCACCAGATATGGAATACCTATATCCTTTATTCCAAAAATACCAATCGCTACTTGTAAACTAAATTAGAAACTAAAGAGAAAACAATTTTTAAGTGGTCAAGCAATGCAACGTGTCTAGCGACAAAATATATTTGAAACGCTTATCACGGGACACTGTCTAATAAGCAAGCATGCAACAAATCTTGACGTACATTCAAACAATTTTTGTAGAAACTGTGCGGACGAGGAAGAGGAGGAAACTAGCTACCCAGCTCTCCCGCAAAAGAAAACTTCACTTTGGGTTCTTTTAGTTCATAAGAAGCTTCAGTTGGTTTAACGACTATGATAAAGAGAATAAATCCAAGATCCATTTGGTATCACAATGTACCTATCATTGGGCTATCTTAACCTAAACCAAGTCTTAAATAGGTACCTACAACTGCCGATTGATGGAGGGTAGTAACAGATAGAAACAGTTCAGCTGCCCTTACCAAAGGAGTGGAGGTCATTGCGTCCAAAAGCCTATGTTGTCTTCTGTCACTTAAGCAAAACCCAAGTTTCTGAGTATTATTCATGAATGTAACTAACCTAGCCGAAACCCAAAGACTTTCCATCTTCGGTGATGTACCTACATATGCTATGGCAACTATGGCGTTGAATCGACTTAATCGTGTGGTATACGCGTGGCTCTGAAATAAATTGTGGTATCAGCTTAGGAAGCATGTGTCTCATCAAAAAGTCTCGAAACCACTTTAATATTCAACTTTTTTCTAAGCTTAACTTCACGTGTGTTACCATGGCTCAGTGGATAGTGAGTGCAATGGACTGCTTAGCGAAAGACACAGGCATTAAAACTGTAGGTCCCTTTCATTCGTGCGAAGAATATAACACACGCAACATAATTGGTTGTGAGAAGCTAGGCCTTGACTCTCTTTGAGCTGTAGTGCCAAATATACATACATACAACTTCATCGAAACATGAACCTTTATAAACCTGCACTCAAGCATTAAAAGTGTCTCTTAATGTACTAAGTTTCCACCTTGCAACCTCAAGATCCTTCCAAGACAACAATGTCAACCTTTAGTTAGGTACCAAAATATGAAGACATGAATTTGGTGACCAACTCGATTCTTCGGACCTGAATCTTGCTGCAACTTATGCTTATTCTCTTCGGCACATTCGAGCACAGAGCACACTTAGACTCGTGAGCGATCCAATATAACATCCAGTATGCTCACAGCATCACTTGAAGCGTCGGATGCAGCGTAGAAGGCTTCTGACATTTACAATGCAAAGGATTACCAAGCTTGTTGAAGCAGAAAACTTTTAGACAGCATGTTAAAGCTCAACACCTGCAAAAGAGGTATAAGGTAGGAATCCCCTTCATCTTTCTTCATAAAGATGTCAAGCATTATCTGTGGGAAAGTATGTAACCCGAGATCAAAGTAGACACAGTTTGTAACAACTTATGTAATAGAACTTGAATGCTGCTCATTAGAGACTAGAACTGACCTCTCTGTAGGATAAGAAACCATACTCTCAGTGGATTTGTACGTTAAGAGATGACAGTAAACACCTGATACAAATTGAATTCCTTTTATGAGTGTCAAAACTCGTAGCTTTCAGGTCAGAAATTTCAATTTACACAAATAAATCGAAAAAGAAACTTGACATCTATTCATCTATACGCTTACCACACCTCTGAATGTCTTCCAAGCAAAAGTTTTAATCTTTCCAGAAGTCAACCATCGCCTGGCCGCTTCAGGCATGTCCAAATATTTTGAAAAACATCAACCAATGAAGCAATTTGTAAATTTTGTCTGCTGGCGGTTCTCATTATATTATCCACAGAATGGAATAGATAGGAAGAAGCTGAAGGGATCCATAGGGGACAAAGGACACACATACATACCTACAGTAAGTAAGTATGCTTCTTCATGTACTTCAACAATATTTGCTTGTGCAACGCTTCTGGTTTCACTTGGGAAGATACCATTTAAGTGTAAGTGCATGACTATAGCTTAGCAAACTCTCCATTGTATCTATTCTCCTCCAAACTCCTCGATAATTAACTGATAAAGAGAAAATATACAACCAACATTCACAAATCAAAACAGTTTCAACTGTGCCCTAATGAATTTCGACGTGATCACTGAATTTTGGACTTTTCGAAAGAGATCTCCTTCCACTTAGATGCCTCCATTCCGATGTCAGTATTTGAATGCTCTCCAACGAGACGAAAGGGTTACAAACAAAAACAAAATACACGTTGGTACATTTGCTTTTATTATTATGATTGCAATGAAAACAAAAACAAAATACCAAAGTCAAATGAACAAAAGGTGCCATTGTGTCCAATGACCCAAATCCTAGCGCTTGCATGCCGGTCGCTCTTCTCACTGTAGAAGCGTGCTAGATATTAACTTTCATGAAAACGGATAGACCAAGAGAAAACAAGAACCAAACTAAAGTCAAATCCCGTGATCATTGAATGAGCATTATAGCGCCAATCGAGCCAAAATACAAATCCGCCACACGAATATGTCATCTCACTTCTCTCTCCAGTCTGTCTGTCTGTCTAAATGATTTTCAATATTCGGCAACGAGAGACACAAATAATATTCATAACTGGAGAACGAGACGCCAAAAGAAGGACTGATTGACGTTTCAGATATCTCTCCAAGCAGAGCATCATCATCATCATCATCATCATCATCATCGTCATCCTCGTCATCCTCATCACCAACAAGGCAAGGCATTCCTTGGTATGTCACCTAAAAATAAAAATTTCTTCGTCTCCGGTTATTCCTGGAGCTACTCTTGGGTGCTGCGGATTCCTGCATACATATTCGAGATAATTTTGCCAATTTATTTATTTATTTTTTTTTGTGCAGTCAGTTGTCATGCAACACCAGTTCACACTATCCATAGAATGGAATTAGCTTGTCGCACGGCGAAACATTTGAAAGCGGAACTTTCATATGCATAAGTGCGATAAGTATCTTGAAAGGTAGGTAGGTAGGTTTGGTTATTAAGAGTATTAAGCCTTTTGCATGATTTAAGTGACATGTGGCCACTTAAACAGAGCTCATCCTTGTTAGAAACTGAAACGAACATTGGGAGTGAGCTGATTTCTCTGTGTGACTACAGATGGGGTTTATAATTTGAAGGAATAAGGTTGGGTTGCTTGTGGTGAGAAAGTTTTTCAATATCTACTTTGTATCGAAAGTAAATTGTTGTTGAATGGTCTTGTCATTTCTGTGGATAACACGAGAAGAATGTTCAAATTGTTTCAACTTTAAAAAAAAAAACGGTCCATCTCGTCAAACGGATTGTCCCGGAACACATGGGCATCAGAAATAACCCAAAATTGTGCTAGCAACCGAGATTTGAATCCCAACTTAATGAGCACTTTTTAAAATTCTAGCAAAGTCTTGATAGATTTCTTGAAAAAGAACAAGTTTCAGTAGTAAATAGGTTAAACAAGCTTAAGTTTGTGTCACTAAGTTTACTTTTGTTCTTTTTATGTGACTGAACACGACGAGACTTGAACACAGGAAGCTACCGAGTAGGACTGTGCATATGTGGATCCTAGCTTTCCAAGTAACTTTCTGGTTTCTGCAGGCTTAAGCTGAGAACTCAAAAGACTTTATTTGGCAACTTATTTTGGGTTGATTCCTCTGGATAAGAGGTGTACGTAGACCAAATGTAGGTCCATTGTGATGTTCACAAGAGTTGGGCCCGGGCAGAGGAAGTGATTTTTCCCCTTTCTACAGTTCCCTCTGGTCCTTTTTTAGCCGAATTAATGCTTTTGATCTTTTGGATTCAAGAATAAGTCGAATAAACAGAGCATTGTTGTAGGAATCAAGATGTTGCCATCTATGATTTGTTTTCTTCAGGACATCGGTATACATACATACATATGAGTATATCAGGTATTTGAAAAACGACGTCTTAGGTGCTTCGACATAGTCAAGATTCTTACTGTCTGTATCTAGATAGCCTTGTCTGACTATTGACTGTACAGAGTTATGCTGTTTAGCGATATTGTTAAGGACACGTGGAAGTCCTTACTGTGCTAGACTTGATTGTGGTGGAAATATGTGATCTGATCGCAGCCGGATTGTGATAAGGGATACTCAAAGAGAGGTGAACGTCAACGTCTGCCGAAAATACATCGGCATCTTACCCCATGGTTGTTTAAGAGCCGTCCGAAAAGATCGAGATAGACTAATTATAGATAACTTTGCGCTGACTTCAGGTGCTTTTGTGCAGCATTCTTTGTTTGTAGACCATCTCGAAGTCATCCTCAGTGAGCAGCATGTCAGTTGCTTTGCTAACACAAAGTGTAGTCTGCAGTTTCTAGATCTTCCAAAGAAGAGTAATAAATTATGTACTTCCCAAGAGTTGGCATATAAACTTGCAATTTATGCCTAGCTTCTTGTACAGTTAGATTAGAAAGCCTGTCTAGAGCTTTGCATCATAATTGCTTGTGTGCATATTTCTTGATACTTGACACTTTCAGGTAAAAAGTTGTTACTTTGTCGAATATTTAGTCATACAAACATGCGAGGAAGGTGAATTGAGCTCTTTGAGCTCCATTAAGACGTGTTGTTCCAAAAGCTTAATCATGTCGACTGCAGGGATTATGAGACATAGAGCCTTCGAATCCAAGCGCTTAGGCTCAAAAAGAAAACCGAACATGAACCGTAACAGAAAATGAGAACTCGTCTACTGACAGAACTTCCTTTTCTACAGATTTCGTAAGACCTGAAATCCTCTCGTCAAATGTTCCCCCAAAGATAAGGCCTCGAAGGAGTTTCTTATGCAATTTTACCAAAACGTAAGCCCACCTATAGACTGTAAGTTATCACAAGAAAAAATACAATATATCGTTTCGAACCTGTAGACATTTCCCGGAACAACTCTACATACCCCAACCGACACACAGCATAATTCGCATGAATGAGTTTGTAAAATTTAAGAAAACTCTACAGAACGAGGATGTGTCATCTCAAATGTTCGCTGCGCACGAACAAATCTCAGAACTTGAGGCACCATCCATCCACCACCAGACGGGAAGGAGATATCGACATCGACAAACGTCTAAAATGTCTCTCAAATGCATCCGCGATGAGAAAGCCATGCGCACTCCTCCCTATCCCTGTCTACACCGGTCCACTCCCGGATTACCATTCAACCCGAGCATTTATTCCACACCGCAGGTATTATAATAATTATTATTGAGATGTTTAACTTTGATAAAACATCACAGGAACAGGTCTGTCCGCTGCTTCTGTCAATTAATTTTTGTCTGTTTTTATTTGCCCCACCGATTGTCCAACTTGACGGTGTGTACGGGAGAGGGGGATTGCAAATTGAAAATTATTATTTATGATTGTCGATAAAATTTAATAAAATTGCTAAGAGAATATGCCGACAGGAGTACAGGAGGACGAAGGAAGAGAGAGATCCACACCAGGAAAGCTGCTGTTGCTGCTGTTCTTGACCAATGAATCTGTGACAAGTGACTTGACTTCCAGATCACAGTGAGCCCTGTTCACTCTGTATCTATGCTTCTATTTGCTGTTTGAATATACACATCCTCCTTCGTCCTTCCCTCAAGACACCCGTCCGATACGATAGAATTCGTAGTTTCAATTTGTGATAAATTAATGGAGAATGATATTAAAAGTGTCCGCAGTGAGTGGAACAAGTTCTTGAGAGAGGCGTTTTGAGGTGGACGTATCTATTGGTGTCGTCTCTATTGGATGGAAAGGTTAGTGCCAAGCTCGGACGGATTTTTCTGGTTGCATTCATTATTAATGACTGTCAATCGGTGTAGTGCTGGGGTTAAGAAGATGCTTGGATACGTGCCGCACTATTGAGGATTTAGATAAAGTTGCTTTTTTTCTATATCATGGCATACATGCTGAGATGGAGATGAATTGAATTGAAGGAGAAACTTTTGTCGAGATACACTGGCGACGGGACATCTAAAATGTATCTAGTCGGAATGGATGAGTGAGGAAATGCTTAAGGTTGATGTGGATTCATTGATTGTAGCAAGTGGAACGGATATGATGAAGGTTTGGAACTGTCATTCAAAGTCAGCTGTTGAATTTAGAGAATAGCATGCATAAAGACATTTGTGTACGCACGTTAACATCTACAAGAAGTAGAGATCAACATTAAGATTCAAAAAACTGGAAGACATTTAACAATCATAAGGACTACTGTTCCAAAAGTCATCAAAGACTTGTTTTCGTTGGATTAACCAATGAGGAGGAAGCAGAAACTCCTCACAGACGAGCTAGTCTTTCAGATATTACCTTGTGTTTAGAAATTATTCGAATAGGTGCCGATCCGTAACGTAAAATGTTCTCAAGTGAAACTTTCTTCTGTTGAACAGGTAGAAAGTAAGTGAAAGATTGTTTTTTTCCATTTCATCGTTCCTGCAGCTTCTAAAAATCGATCGATGTGATGGATGTGATTCGACGATTGGTGTAGTTTTAGTGTCACCTCTGAAAACGGGTGATTTTCTGAATTTAAAATAAAGCCTCGCCACAATGGTGGGGTTTTTTTCGTCTCTTTATTCAAGGAGATGCCAAGATAAACTTTAGCTTTTCTGGGACTCGAACCCAGAACCACTGATCCACGACTATTTCGGAATCAGAGTGGAAAGTCAACTTTTTTAGTCAAAATATGGTAAGGTAAAGACTGCCGGAAAGATTTTTCCGAATCTAAGGCTTGTTTCTTAACTTAAGTAGACGCCGTCTGATGCTATGACACTAAAACTTACTATCACGCACATTAAAAGCGTGATTTCTCTCTGTTCAGAGCTGGTTTTTGACCAAAGGAATGTGAACTCGTCCTAACACTTTCCTTTACTGAATTTGGTTCAGAATACATTTTTGAATGGCCTTTGGTAGCTCGGTTAACAATTCACCCGAGTTGTGATGGTTATTTTTATGATTCTCCTGAGGCTTAAACATTTATAGATGAATTGTGTTGCGCCTTTTTTTGTGTAAACCTACAGAAGTTCCATTCTTTGTAGACGGACCGCGAGTTATGGCCTTAAAAGACTGCTATGAACGGTCTGTTGAGCGTATCTTTATACGTAAGTGTACCAGTGGACACATGTTTTTCGATAAGCTGTATAGGAGTCGTCAGAAAGTAGTCGTCCATTGTTTGGTTTAGAATTAGCTTTGTACTTGCTAGTTCGTCAGCCTATTCATTCCCATCGATATTTTTGTATCTTGACAGGATCCAAGAGAGCTAGACTTTGTGCTTTAAGCTTGGGACTTTTCGGTTTCTTCATTATGGATAAAAAAGACTGACTGGTTTATATAGAGTTTTTCAATTCGTTGATTATTCGTTTCGTTTTTGAAAAGGTTTCAGTATACAAAATCACGTTTATTATCTTGTGTTCAACGGGCTTCATAACCTTAAAATGTTTCAGTCCAATGTAACGTAGCCTGCTTTCCTCTTCGAAGCCGTGCACGTTCCTGCCAATTCGTCAGACCAAAGCATCATGGCATTCGCCTTAGCTTGGTCCTTACATTGGAGGTTCGATCATTTTGGTCAAATCGACACTGAAAGCTGCTATTCAAGGCTTTCTCACACTTTAACAGGTTGACCGCATTCCTATAATTGTGGAATTATAAGGCACAATCAAAAGTAAAATTATAAGCGAAAGGCTGGAGCATTGTAGTCCACTCGCTCGATTAAGCTTTTTCAACATTCACATCTTGGTACAGATCACATTAGCAATAGGACCGAAGACTTAATGAAGCCAATATCTCCTCACTTCGTTCATACAAAACAACTGACGCCATCTGTTTTTCTAAACCAAAGTAGCAACAGTTTTGGTGGGGTATACTTGACTAGATTTCCTCTAAGATATCATTCATGGAACTTAGGTTTACTCTGAAGTACTTGACTACTTTGATAGTGACATGATGGTGGACAGATAGCCAGATCTTTGATTATGAGTTTGACTTAAAGACTTTTTCGATTTCGTATACATATGTAACTATCAACTGGATGAACCTGTGAAACAAAATCCTAAAGAGAATCCAACTAAAGAATTTTGTTACGTATGTACCTCAGCTGCAAAACATATTCAAATGTAGGAATGCAAATGGGTTTTGTTTTAGTTTTAAAAGGATATATGACTTAATAGACTAATTTGCTTAACAAGTGACACATGATGACATGTATCATCGAACACTCTTAACCCGACAATTAATAGTGGAGTGGAGTACCTACACAGTTGTTTTTAACAATAACATATGTAGGTGGATATGTAAAACAAAACAACAAAATTAATTTCAAAACTGGAACAACGTTGGACCACATCCCTTCGAGTGAAAAAAAAAAAACAATCACAAGTGGCAGTCTCATCACCACACTTAAATAGTGGGTGTGCCGCTTCTTCAATTAACCATTAACTGCCAAGAGCTCACACATATACAAACGAAACGAAAAATTCTTTTATAGTTCATTCTTTAAACTAAACGAAAGAAGCAGAAATAAAAAACGAAAACAGAAACACCAAGAACAACAACAAACGAGAATTGACAGAGTTCTGAATTAAAATGATGGATTACCCGGCGCCAGTCTTATTTGAATTTATTGATAAAAAAAATAAAGAGGACAACAAAAAACCGATTGGAGCCGGGTTATGAGACGCAACGCATAGACTACCTTTTTTCGGCTAGTTTTAGCTTCTGGATAGGAAAATGCATAGTTGTTTACTTAAGACCTTTAATTGTGATAAAGGTGATGAGAGTGAAAAATCCCTATGATCAGTTGCGACAACATTCCACACTGAAACCTATACTCCAATCGCTTCATTAAAACTGTCTTTCATTTTGACTTTTTATCTCTTTATAATCGAATCCAATTCCAACACAACTGATATACTTATGCAAAAGGATCGCGCATCACCCTTGGCATGTTTACACACCTAAAAACGCTCGGACAGAATTAACAAGGAAATCGCATTAGCTTTGCCAAGCCAAACAACACCCAAAACAAAGACATCAACAATGTCCTTTTACTCCTTATCCACTATCAGGGGGTACAATTAAGGATATTCACTGAAAAACACACAGAGAGATAGAGAGAGAGTCACCCACTATCGAACGAAAGTTGGGTAATATTATATACACCAGGCAGATCTTTGCCACTCTGACAGGGGTTAGAGAAGGTACAACATTACGCGGGCCAGCCAGATATCTTATCTGGTCTTTACTTTGGCCATATCCATAATAGTTTTTTGAAACGTGCACGACATTCAATATTTGCAGTGGAATATTAAATTTCAACCACACCGTCCCGGTCCACCACTAGTGGCAGTTTTGAGCGCATAGTCATGCGAAATCTTCATAAAGGAAAACGAGTACAGTGAGTTGAAAAGTATTCAAACACATAGAAGTTGACGTGCGCTATTGTAAGTCAAAGAATAAAAAGCTTCAGAGAAAAGAAGACGTGAAAGAACTTCTGTTTGATAGTGGAAATTATCACTAGTCTTCTCACAACAGTCACGCGTTTGGGACCCAGCAGGAATTTTAAGGACTCAAACTACTGGGAAGCTCGCTTTGAAAAACGATAAAGTTAAACCTTAGGCACTTGCACGAGACGTTGCATGCTCGTAAGCAAGTTTGAAGGAAAGTCCAACAGTGGGGATGATTTTTTGGTGGGAATTGGGAAGGAAAGTGTTAAAAACTGTAAACGAAATTTTAACGCTCTTGCATGGTTGCTCAGGTAGAACAGTGAACGCGCTTGCTCACAGGTTTGTGCGTGAGTGTGTACGCCGCTGAAGAGATGACGAAAAACTTGACCAACATTTTTCAAAATTATATCTGAAGAAGCTTAGAGTTAGAGTTTAACCTTAGGTCTAACGAAGAATGGGGTCAGCAACGAACTTGGACTGAGATAACTTGTAAAAGAGATACAGAAAAGGATCTAACCAGCCAGTACCCCAATCTAACCTTACGTCAAACTGAAAAGAAGGATTTGTTTCTGCTGCATGGGAGGTTTCTCGAGTGCGGCTGGCTCTGCTCTAGATGAACTGTGAATCTTACCTCCTTTTGATACGTGATGGCTTCTAGTACTATCCGCACTGGAGTTTTGATGACCTTGAGCTACACTAAGCCTACGACTTTGGTCCCTTTGATATGCCGTCTAGGTAGGTAGGTAGGTAGAAGTAGCTGTCTGGTAAGATCCTTCCAGAAACAGAAGGAGCGCGGTTGTGCCGTTTTGATACGTGTTGATATGCCATCTAACGCAATGAAGTTCGGATGCAGCGCAATTTTTAAGACGACTTTCCTTGCACTCAGAAGTTTAGTGACAGTTTTACCGATGGCTCCAAACCCAGTAAAGGGCCTGGAAAAGGATCTGAGTCTATGGAAAACGTCAACATTGGAGTTCAATATTCACTAGGTAAACATTCATTCGTCTTTTAAACGGAGACTTTTGCTATCCTTATTGTCATCAGCTACATAGGCTTTAAGAAATAGGTCGCAGGGTCTGAGTATATACATATGCTTATAACGACAGCGAGGATGCGTTTAAGGCAATGCTTAACGCTTTGACCACTCCTATCCGCAAAATTAAACTCCTAAACTCCTGGCTGGGTCTCAGGTCATACTGGAATCTCCAATAATATTGCTAAACAAGGCTCAAAGGAAGACTTCTTAGGACAGGAACCTACTTTTTGTCTTCCTGCAATCCGTTAAGACTTCCATCGACAAATTTCTTGCTGTCAATCAGTAGAAAGGAGTAGAAAAGTCGTGGCAACAAAAAGGCACACTTAGTGCTACTTGGGTTCTTTTTGACGAACCGCCACCTCTACCTTCCTAGAAAAGACTGCAGACAACTTACTGGCGTCCTTACGGGACACTTTAGGTGACATTACAGTACGTGGGGCTTGTGGAGAAAGTGACGACACTGCGGAACGTTTCCTTTGCTCGGATCAGGTGGCAGACTTTCGGTTGTGAGTGTTGATTCTATAAGATCGTCATTATGGAAGTGCCTGCTCGGAAAATTCCAGTAAATTGGGCAATGTAGGGCTAACTGTTGTCTGAATATTCTGGTGAGGTATTTCCTTCAGAAAATAAAAACCTCAATCTCCTCATTTATTTGTTAAATTTCTCAAGCACTCTCTATTTTTTCAAGGTGGTTGAATACTTTTGTTCCCCATAGTAAACAAATGCGTATATAACCTGTAATTAATTATAATCCCATAAAACATTTTATAGTTTTAAAATATATTACAGCTCGTAGAGCTATTTGTTATAAACCGATTAGCAACATTTAAATGTACAATCACCACCACACTCTGCATCGCCCGTGTTGTGATATATGACACAGAGCCAAGGAGGCAACAACTTTCGAACCCCAAACGTTAACAAAAATTGTATGTTGTGTGTTGAATATTTTTTTTTTCCAGTTCTGACACTGTCCAAAAATGTCTATTTGATGTGATGTTTTGATATTTTTGACACTCACGCGAACACGAGGTGCCTGCTGGATGGATGTGAATGTATTAGATACCAAATAAGCCGGTAACGAACTTGAATATTTTCGAATGAATTAATTATAATTTCTCTCTAACGCACACACAGACTGACCACCACTACCACTACGACCATTAGCACCGGGCTATTGAATTCTTTGGTTGATGTCGTGACAAATTTTTTCCTATCACAATTTAAAAGGGTCAGAGAACTATCCGGGAGAAGTTGAAAAAAAAAGTGGATAAAATGCTTGAAGTGAACGTTGTTTTTTTTTTCAGTTAAAACGCAGCCACTTGTAACTATTTTTTCTTGTGGGGTCTTCGTGTCATTATTTCTTCTTTTTTTTTTAATTTTTTTTTTAGAGTTAGGTAAAGAGTTTGACACTTCGAAGTCAAGTCAGGAATGTGTTTTGGAATTTTTTTTTCTTTTGCTTTTGTAAACGTTTATTTAATTTGAAGGTTTAACATTTCATGTAGATCATTAATATGTCTCTAGATTATATGTATTTGGATTTCATTATACGTTTAATTCCTTTGGGCTGCGATGGAAGTTAATAATGTAAACTATAATTACTAATAATGTGCTTAACAACACCATTATTCAAAGATGGCGTTGCGATTTAGCTAATGATGAGTAGGTACTTCGTACCCCAAATTAACCCTGGCGTAGCTTCCCCCTTACGAGCGAAGTAAGTGTATTGGATGTTCGATCGTTCCAAGGTAGAAACATCGAGTCGGATCATAACCTTGTTGCAGCAAAGGTACTGATGTGAATGTTCACTAATGTCGCGACAAGAAGTACCACTGTGAGGAGCTTCAACGTTACAAGGCTGCAGTCGCTCGACTTTCCCCAGAGCTCTAGAGAAGTTCCTCTGCAACAGCAACCGCAGAAGACCAGTGGCAGCATTGCCATCAGGAATACCGCGACTGATGTGTTAGGTGTCACCCCTCCTCCTGTGAGAAACAGCTGGTTTGGTGCTGAAATGACTTCCTATAAAGCGGGGCTACAAATAAGGACAAGTACTCACTCGTCAGCTCTACGAGCAGAAATGGAGAGACGAGAAGTACGTTCTCAGACGAAAGAAGAAGGAGCAAAAGAAACGTGGGATCGAAGAGATGCAGAGATGTTGCGACAGGAAAGAGATCCGGAATTTCTATAAAAGGGTAAAGAGGGCAATCCAAGGTTTACGGCCAATCCATAAGAAGGGAAACCGCCTCACCCGCCCAATTACAGAGAAATAAGTCTCTCGAACATTGCCTATAAGGACCTAAAACCATACGTCGACGAACTGGTGGGGAATTACCAGTGCGGTTTAAGGTCCAACTACCAAACAAATCTTCATTTTACGCCAGATCTTGGAGAAGACCAACGAATTTTAGGTCGATACTCATCAATTATAGGCCGCAATGCACTTAAGCTGTTTTTCATCATGTCTAGGTTTGGTTATCCTATAAAACTCATTCGCTTGTGTAGGATGATGATGGAAAACGCTCGTTGCTCTGACGGAAGCAGTGAAGATGGGTTTAACGGTCAACTAGGACAAAACAAAGTTTGTACAATGCTATCAACAAAAAAGGAAACTCATCACCGACGACTCGGACAGATCATCACCGAGGACAGATAAAGGTAGAAATGGTTGTCTGGTCAGGTCCTACCAGAAACACAAGTAGCGCAGGTGCATGGTTTTGATACCACAACTCACGTGACCGGGATGTTGATCGGTGTGGCTAAGAGTGTAGTTTTCAAATCCATCCTGTGACAAATACAACTTTGAGGTAATAAGAGACTTTGTCCAGAATGGATGAGTATGTCCCTTGTCGTTTTGAGAGACAAAGTTATCTACGGTCCCATTCAGCGACATCGAAAAGTTCAGATACAACGCCTAAGATGGAGTAAAATAGGAGAAGAACCGGAAGAAAAAGTGCAGGAATGAGGTAGCTGATGAACCAAAAACAAAATCTATGACAGAAAATAAGACAACGAACTTATTTTCGACAGAGCTTTAGTTGTTGATTACATTTTTATGCATGATCCAACTATAGACGCTTGGTCTTGGGCTTTTATAATTTTAATGTATTTTTTTGCAATCGAATATCGGTTTTGTATAGTCTGATATCATTACTCTGACGATTTAATCATTTTGGACTTTTGACCCGCTAACAGATAAAAATATCTGTTTTACCAGAGAAGTTGTACAACTAAATTTATAGCAATCGAAGCCGACAAGATATAACCATGCACCGATATATTCGATTGTCACTTGAAGCCACTGTCATTAGTCACTTTTGACGGTCAAACTCGCATATAAATCATTGCTCTGTCCAAATAAAAACTAAAAGGCCTCTAAGTTCAAGATGTTTTGATTGGACAAGGCCATTATAAAAAAAACCACAAAATTTAACTTATACAATTTATTACGAATTTTGATAACTTCCTTACCCATCATGTTAATTCCTATCAGTCATTCTAAACTGAACTATAAGTATGTATCTTGTAGGTATTTCCTTTTGATTTTATACACACTTTTTGTATGAATTGAACTTTGGAGTTACCACCCTCATATCCATAATTTAAGGGGGAAACCCATCATTTGTTTATACCTTTGACAAATGTCAGAATGACTAAGATACTAAATAAACAAAAGCGGAAAGTGTGTATCATCGTTAGAACTGATAATAATGTGAACATTTGTCAGTAATAAAATAACAAGTGCGGAAAAATTACGAATATTTTGAAATGTTTTTTTTTTTTTTTTCGAAAATATTGTAGATTACTTTTGGAACCAGCAGCGGAAGAGTCAACTAAGGAGGTGAGAGAATTCATGAGTCTTTATCGATTTTAAAAAGTTAGACATAACTGATGCAACTGCCATAAGTTCAAAAAGTAGTTGATTGTGTTGACATACAAATTGTTATAAACTGTAAGAATGTTGTCTTAACATGATGATATCGCGAACAAGATAGAAACCCTCGAATAGCTTGTGTAAACCTACTCGATCTGCAACAGAATTGGACAGTTTAGTGTTGGTTTCAAGGGTTGTTTCCCAAAATAAGGTAACAACGGAAGTTAAGGACTTTGTTCATCTAGGCTTCGCTATCAATTCAGACAACGGCACCAGCACTGAGATCAAATGAAGAACAACCCTTTCCAATCGCTGCTTCTTTGGGCTTAGAAGACAATTGACTAGCAACGCTATCTCTCGAGCAACAAAAGTGATTCTATGTAAGACTTTTTAAATCCCAGTCCTGCTCTATAGTGCAGAGGCATGGATTTTATCAAAAATGGATGAGGGTGCTCATGGCTGCCTTGAGAGGAAAATTCTTCGTCTGCATAGACGGTGAGAGGAGGAGATACAATGACAAACTATACGGACTGTACAGCGACATCGACTTAGCCTGAAGGGTGAAGGTCCAACGACTGAAGCGGCTGGGTCATGTATAGCGGATGGACACCAATGCTTCGGTCTAAAAAATCTTCGAATCCACCCCCGAGGGACAGAGCAGTAGAGAAAAACGACGACTCAGGTAGGTGGCGCACGCAAGTGGAAGTGGACATCAACCATATCAGCGTGCGAAACTGGAGGCAGCTAGCTAAAAATCGAGCTGGCTGGAGAGGCTTGTTGCTTGGGACCCGGGTCCACCTCGGACTGTAACGCTTAAGTAAGTTAGTACCCACCATCTTTTGGACGTACATATCTACATATCAACATTGGACGTAATATTCGCCACAGATATCCGCATTTTTTCGGACAATCAGCAGCAATCAAGCCCTCGGAATCATATTCTCTAAACTCAATAGAAGTTCTAGATTGACGATCGTCTCTCACAGGGATGGCGGAGCAGTCCAATATCCACCTTATTGGGTGCCGGGGCACAGTTACCGAAAACTGATATGAAACAATTATACTAATTCTACCAGATAAAGGCACCCTGGATAATGGATATACCGATCGCTACATTAAACTTAAATTTAAGCGGGATACTATTGAAAGAACAAATTTTAGGTGGACAACTGATAGAAAATGTTTAGCGAAACAACTGATTTGGTCATAGCTGAATCTTAAACTCTCAACAGACCACATATTAGCACCATAATAGGTATCAGTAGCTAATAGGAAAGCGAGCAACAAGACTTGGTGCAAATTCAGACGATTTTTGTAGAAGCTATTTGGATGAGGAAGAGGAAACTAGGTATTCTCGAACTTCTTAGCAGCTGCAGAGCTCTTTCCTGCAAAAAAAAACTTATCTAAGGACAATTCAATTAGGAGGTCTGACAAACACTGATAGCAGGAATCTTTTATGTTTAATTAAAAGGCCCAATAGGTTTAATGGGTAGGTATGGACCTATCATTGGTCTATGTGTGCTAGCTTAAGCGGGCAACCACTTCAGCCTAACTTAACGTAACATAAGTCTTCAACTCAGTAACTCGAATTGCTATATGCTACAACAAGAGAGTTGCAACTGGCTATAACTTCTTATTTTGTGTCCTTTAAGGTCAGACAAGGGGATGAAACTATGCAAATTGGATTTCTATTGTGTAGCTTTGGATGAGTCCAAAAGCAGTGTTCAGACCGCAGAGAAACTTAGTTTCTTCAACGCAAGTCTATGAGAAGTGAGGAGGAATTGTAAAGTAGCCTTTAAAAACTGCTGATTTGATAGAATATCTTTAAAAGCAGCTTCATAATAATTCATTCGATTATGGAATTGTTGACCCGAACCCCTGCGATTAATGACAATTGCGCGAAACTGCTGAGCAAGCTGCAAAAAAAAACAAACGACAATAAAAGTTGCAGGACCCTTGAATTCATATCAAAAATATAACACGTACAACATGAACGATTGCGGGAAGGTATTGGCTAGGTATTGGCTTTCTACGCCTCTAGGGGCAAAGACAGAAGTCCATTGACTCTGGCTATATCTCTAAGAAGAGTTTAGTGTTCGAATTTCAGTTAAAAAACTTCATAAGCCTGTTACAAATGCTTATTTTGGGTGCAAGAGCCATTTTGGAATGAAAATGAAGTTAATACCTATTCCTGAGTCTTATATATTGTTACTGATGGAGGCTAGGCTAAGTAATTCCTAAATTCTTGGACTGCAATTTTAATAATATTTCACGACTCCAAATGGCGGATTCAAAGGCTTTACATGACAAATAAACCTTTGAGGTCTGTCTTTGTTTAAAGATATTTGAAGAGCTTGCTGGATCTGTTTTATATAATTCACGTGTTTACTAAAAAAAAAACCAAGTACCGATGCTCATTGGTTTTAAATGCTTGTGGGCTATCCATTAATTGGAAGCAGCACAAATCTACATTTTATGTTTTTCTTGGTTCCGGTTCAATTTGGCTCCGGTTCCTGCAAGTTCTTAAGTTTTCAAGCGTCGAAGTCGAAGTCGAATCCTTTCTGATGGATTGTACGGGTTCATGCTACGTTTACTCCATGAAAATGTCAGTTGAGTGACCAGTGTGACAGCAGTCTGGTTACTGCTTTTGTTAAATGACTTTTGTCGGACATGCTACTTTAATCTGCGAAGTTTCGAAGCCTTCGTGTTAATTCTCATTTTGAGAGCATCTTTTCGAACTTCAAAAACGTTTGCTCTAGCTCACAATCCATACTTAAAAACTGATGTAAAGCTATGCTTTGGGCGCATTCATTTCATAGTATCTGAATGATATTCAATTTGCAATCAATGATACGTAAGTGCCTTCAATATTAGAATGCCTTAAGACTTCGGTTAAAGTACTCTAAGAATAGGAGCTTGTTTTGTATTTTCTTCTATATCTTCTAGAAAAACTTTCCGTATTCCAGTTATACACTTGTGAAGACTTCTCGTCCCATTTTTCTCAAATAAGATCAAAGGATATACTCGTAGGTTGCTAGCTTAAAATTTGTCAAGATATATATTCCAAGCAAATTCCAAGTGAAATTTGTGGTCTAGAGATACTAAATCTATACGAGCAGTGATTTACTCCTTTAGTGGCTAAAGCAAACATATTGTACGAACGAAGACGACGTTAACGGATCTGCTTGCATTTATCTGTGTAAGATGGTCTTTGAGGCATGCCTTTAAAGATTTTGCTTCAGATAACAAACAAAATGTAACGTCCTACATTTAAGAGCTTGAATGTGATGCGTCTTACCTCACAATACCTGGCTTCAGTTCAAGTTTATATAAATCTTGTAATACGTACATCGTCCAATCTGACAAACAGCCTTTTACTGTAAAGTTCAGTTCTATTAGGCCCCGGCTCTTAGAAATGTTAAAGGCGCCCACATTTTACCTATTTCTGTATAATTTGGACCGCTCGTATTACTGGAATTCACGTGAACCTGTTCGATCTGCAAGTCATAGCTGTATTCCCTTTGATAGCCACAAAAGCTACCTTAAAACCCGAATACACTGAAATTTTAAGAAAAAATCTAAGACTTGTAACCTACCTTGAGGCTTTGGCACATTCCGTTTCAGCTGCATCCACTTGTAAGTCGGCAGGCCATTCGGTGAAGTCTGCTGTTGCGCCGTCAGCGTATGCGTTGTTCCACCCGGCGACACCACATGTTGACTCCTCGAACTATTGCCAGTAGTTCCCATACCAGCGTTGCTCAATTGTCCGACAACACTGCCTCCTCGACTGGAGGACATTCCACCAATGGACTCCAAGACCATTGCTTGCGTTGCCCCATCCATACCTGTCGCACTGGGATATCCCGCTGCCATCGCTGTATGATGTGCCGGCGGCTGCAAGTGCTGTGCGTGATGATGCCACGCATTTGTACCCATCATGCTGCCATGTGCGTTCTGCTGCTGAGACGACTGCTGCATCAGGGCATCCTCACTCAGTCCGTATGGGGAATGCATTGTGAGCTTCACATCGTCCGCCGTATGCATAGTATACCCAGGACCGCCATTCTGCTGCTGTAGCTGGTGATGATGATGCGGACTCTGGTTGTACAGGCAGTCCAGGTTCGTGTAACTCAACCCATTCTCAGAGCTAATGATTGACGCATCTTGGACACTGTTCGATGACTGATTGCCGGGCGCCGCAGTCCCATAGAACGAATGTACACTGTCACTCTCGTAGTACGAGTCAGTGGGTGAGTTACTCGACGGGTGTTGTGGCGTTGTCGCTATTCCGTATTCTGCCGCCGAGGGGCTGTACAAGTGCGGGTGAGAATAGACAGGATTTGCGGCACTTTGCTGTTGTTGCTGCTGCTGCTGCTGTTGGGATTGTTGAACCGAAATATTGTTGTTCGCACTATGCGGAGGGGTTAGTTGGTAAAAATTGCCCGAATCAAGCGTTGGCCCATAACTATTGTTGTGATATGGCAAATGGGGATGTGTCGACGCAGCAGCGGCCGCCGCTGCGGCTGCCGTATATCCATTGGGTCCCATTTCACCACCGGTATGATAACTATTCGAATGATACCCGTACATACCTACGTCCATCATATTGACAGGCCACCGTCCACTAATCACACGAAAGATCTTTTACCCACTTCGCCCGCGGTGGGGGAAGCTCACGTTTTGCTACTTTTTCGAACGGGAATTCTCATGCGATAACAGTATAAAATTATGTTTTTTATTTTTATTTTTATTGAACTTATGCAGAACTTATCGCGTTTATCTGCTTTATCTGCGCACCATACACTGACCGTTTTATTTTGACACACAATCTAGATAAATTCCTTTTATAATATTTGCCCACAAATACCCAGCACAGATAACCAGCGCGGCATTAGATATCGTCATTCGGGTACAAATTCTCAAAGCAACTGACAAAAAGTTGCGCGAATATTTATAGCGAATTGCACGAACCGCACGAAAAAAATAAAAGTATCTAACGACCTCGATTGACCAAAAATTATTCGAATTATTTTTCTAAACACTTCGACCGGACACCAGAGTGAGCCAGAGCCTCCTCAGACATTGCTTGCGCACCCAGAAAGTCACCGTCACCAAATGGCTTGTCGTCAGATACCAGCGGCAGAGACACATTCACGATAGTGAGATACGCCTTCTGGAACCGAGGGTGACCGTCGTGTATTTGTATATCCACCACCATTGTCGTTCGCGCAATCTGTTTGTCTCTTTTCCCTCAATGGAGTGTGGCCTGCTGGGCTTGACAAGGAGAATTTGTATCTCAGAGTTAATATTTGTTTTGTGTGTTTGTATGGTGTATTTTTTTGTTTGTGTTAAATATTTTAGAGATTAGCTATAGCCAGCCAGGGGCAGCAGCTGAAAGGAACGCCTATCCGGGGTAGAGTCTGAAGTTCTATTTCATTTTGGCATTCGTTGGAGATGGCAGTAGCTGATTTCATTTCTAGATACTGTATCTTTTATTGTATATTGAACCCCTACCAGCTTGAACAATTTTGTGAGACATTTTGTGTGTGCCTCAGGTAAAGATCTCAATGAGAGTCTGTCACACAGTTGGGCGCTAGAATTTCATTCCTTTTTTTTTCGGTTGGTTTCTTGGAGAATTCGTGTTTCGTTTTGTTTTTCTTTTCAATTCTTTGACACTTGGCAGTCAGTGTGTGGTGTAGTTGAAATAGATGCAAGGAATTTTTCGAATTCTTAAAAGTGGCAGTTATATGTTTATCTTTGATGGCTGCTGTCTGTGGTACTTGTTTATTGTGTAAAGATACATCTCGCACATTGTCGCCTGATTGACAGCTTAACAGTTGAATTTGTGTCAAATTGTGGAAACAAAAGGGATACGGGGGGAGATATAGGATAACGATTTAAATTTAAAATGCTACTGACAGTTGATAGAATGCAAAAGGAACGTAGATTAGGTAGATATCTAAATTTGTGCTACCTAAGTGCCTACTTGTCAGAATTTGTTACAATTGCCGCCAGATGGGAAGTGCAAACATACATACCTATGTAGCTTTGTATCTATACGTGTGAATTTATGGGAAGACCTTGAATTTGAAACCGAATAAAAGAGAAGCCATTTTGAATTGGTAGTAACTAATCCTGATAACGAACTTGAAGTCGCGGTTATGCGATAGGGAAGTTGCTGTCCTATGAGTTATATCGCAGTGCAAAAAGTGATTACACATCGTAATGTTGTTTTTTAGGGTTTACATTTACTAGATATTGTGCACAAAAGAGGTTAGGTACTCTATCGGTCCCCAATTTTATATGAAATTGAAGGCGTGGAGAAGGTACCTATCTACTACCCTTGGGCTTGATGGAAGAGACTTACTTAGGCGCCATCGCTTTCCGGCGTGAAGATTCTATTGTTTTGACTAAATGCGGCCTCAGTTTTTATCGCTATCATGCTTACAGTTCTGGATTCGTTGTGTTCCTCTTTTAAGACAATGGAAAAGATGGAAATACAATTTTGGATTCTTAATAGAAAATCTGCATGGATTAGTGGTGAATGCGTTGGCTAACTGAGTTGATACATGGTCGAGAGAGCGGAAGGGAACTACGAAGAAGTTTTTTACTGGCATCACTTTTTGCCGGACAATGTCAAACCTACGAGAGTATACTTACCTAATTTGACATGAAAAAGCTCCTCAATCTACCTTTTTGAATCGGCATTGCTTAATTGTAGGTCCCTTCCATAATTCTATTCATGCGAAAATATAACACGCGAATGGTTGCGACTTGTGAGAAACTATAGGCATTGATATTGGACATCTGCGTGCTGTCGTGCTAACCATTTTCAATGAAAGATGGAGGATGTGACTTGTACCTATTTAAGTTAGTAATTAGTTTGATAGAAGTTAGCTATCTTCCATTCCGTCCTGTCCAGAAAAAGGACTTGAATGTTGTCAAAGAACTTGTGTAGTCAAGTACGGTTGAGACCAAAGCCTTGTGGAACAGATCGAGAGCACTGGTGTGACCATATGGTTTCACGGGCTAGAACCCAGATTCTCTGTGCCTAATTGCACTACATGAAACGATGTATTTTATATGCAGGTCCAAGGGCAGGATGTTTAGGAGTACGTTGAGAGCTTCTGTCACACTCGATCGTGGCGCTCCTTTGCGTGGCACCGACACCAGCTATTCTTTGGACTCTGTTTAGTTTTGTAATGTGTCGGGCCAGCATACGAGCAATCCATAGGTGAGGATGGGAAGAACTACGGCAATGTACCTACATCCAGAGGACCATCTTAGGTTGGAGTCTTGGAGTTCCCACCTTTTACTGAAATTTTGCTGTTGGCGTAGAAGACGACACATATGTACATATGCTTTCTTTACCCTCTGTTCTATATTTATTTTCCATCTGAGCTTGGGGTCAGTGATGACGCCAAGGTATCTTGTACTGAAGGATAAAATGGAAGATAGAGTGGAAAGAGTGTGGTAAATTTGAATTTTTAGCCGCACTATCGCTAGGTCATTCTCCGTCTAAATTGAAACCACCTTTCATCACAACTGCTAGCAAATGAAAACGGATAGAGAGATGATTTACCTATATAGGTACCCTTGGACAGAGGAAGAAACATAGCAACTAAAACTGTTGAATTTGAGTGAGCTGGTACGTCGCGAAAATATACTAGAATTGGTTGGTTGCCGAGTCGCATTGCGTTGCTCTAAATAGGTATGTTTGCATTTGAACTGATAGGTAGTGATAACGTTGAGCTCCGTGCTTCATCTTATAGCTAGAAAGCAGGATTATGGAACGTGTGTTGACTGTAATGTAAAAAGCGAATTTGAATCTCATTACAAAGTTTGAAGGCGAACAAATACAGCGGTCGACGAATTGAACTAAGGGCAAAAGCAGAGGTTTCTTGGAAATCCAAAAGACTAACCAAAATACCGACTGGCGAAGCGAAAATACGAACAATGTGCCTGGGAGACTAAGGCAGGGAATGCCGCAAAACTGACGCAGGCGGCACATAGTCTTGAACATTTACTCGATATCGCCGTGCAGTATGAGCTTTTGAGCTGCGTGATTCGGGGCAACACTTTGCAGTAGAAGCCGATATAAGCGACGTTGAGTACAAGGCTTATTATAAGTGCACTGACAACACATTCAGCTATTCATCAACAACTCGTCTGGACATGTCTGTCTATACTTAAGCCTTCTCATCGCATCGCAAGTGACCACGATCGAGAGAATGTTCGCCAATGAACGAGATTGACAATGAGCTATTCTACTTACGACTGCAACCAAATCGTCCTGTTAACTGGAAGTGACATCCAGGTAAGAAACTGCTACTAAACTCATGTGTAGATTCTAGCCCCGTATGTGTATGTAATTTAAAATCACATTTGTTTACAATTTAATGGCGTCATGTAAATCATGTGCTCACTGCCTCAACTAAGCTTATAGGCATTAAGTCTTAAGCACAAAAGCTCAACAGTAAGTATAGTAAGTCTAAAAATTTGATCCCGATTTATGGTCACTATTGGCGCCATCCCAATTGAAATAGCAAAATCCTATGCCAACACCATAGACTTTTGATATCGGCAAATCAAAACATACCTACCCAAGTCGCCAGTTGTGGACACAGGCGCCAATCATTACATCAATCAATAATGTACTCACCCACCTACTAAAAAAAAAATCATTTAACATTATCGCTTGAATGTATAGGTGGACTACGTAAAGCACAGTCGGCTTCATAAAAGATTCGTCAAGATCATGTCAAATTTTTGGCTGAAATTGATGAAGAATCGATGTGCAGAGCGATTACAAATTGAAAAAAGAAGTTCCTAGTACGGTTGGAATGAGTTTTGAAGGTCTGATGGCTTGGTCTAGGAGCCAATATTTTGAAGACACAACACAAGTAGCAATCAAACAAATAGCTACGTAAGAATATCCATCTTTCCAAGCAGTTTACAAAAGAATAGCAGGGTACAAAAGGAAGCAAAACCGGAAAAAAAAGTCCTAAACCCCAAAATGACGCTGAGCCTATATGTAACAATAACAAAACTTGTCGTCACTTATGCGTTATGCAACACCAATATGTTTGCGGAAAAATAAACAAAAAACTGCACAAGCTAATCTCATTAAACTCGACAGAATACTTTGTGGCTGTGCGATGGAGGCCTTGAAAACAGATCTAACTACAGCGTTATTCTTAGAAGAAAAATTCCTCATTAGGTAAGAAGCCATGGTTAATCCCTCATAACTAAGGACGAAACAAATTCCAGTCTGGTTCATCCAAACCTTGTTCAGGAAATTAATTAGAATGTGCAACTTGGATTTACAATCCCGGATAGATGCCTTAATAAATTCTACTTGACCCACAACTTCAACGTAACATTTATCAGCGACTCTTGTGGATGGTATACACATGGATCTAGAACAGATGATGGAGTTGTTGAAGCTGAAGTACCTATACGGACAAAATACAAACATCTTCATACATGCTAGCAAGGAAAAATGCAACCCTGTGTTCCAAGTCGAAATGCATTCAATACAGCTTGTGTCAGGGAGAACATAAACAGATCTTTAACTATCAATGCTATCAATGCTTTCATAGAGACTGCCGACAACTACTCATATATGTAGCTATATCACCAGCTAAATCAAACATAGACCATCTCATTTGGGTGCCAGGACACAGTGGTTGTACAGACAACGAGCCAGAAAAGCATTTGCATCACATTTAATGACGGTAAGTCCAACAACAACATGTAATTTAATCCAATCTAAGCAGAGGCAGAGAAGCCTTAAAAAGTAAATGAAAGACTAAACAGAATCCGAAACATTTTATAGAAAGTCTCGGCATCTCAAACTCTAGGCTTGAAGCAATAATCCTTTCCAACCAATATTTCAATTTTGGTACAAAGCCTCCTTAACATCGTTAGCATGTAGTTTCTATCTGGTGTAGCATATGTACCCCTTAAACCTTGCTCCGACGACCAGATCGCTTCCTATCTTCACGTTCAACCAAATCTTTGCTTTACGTTACGTCAAATTTAGGAGAAGTAGGTATATATCAGGTTGACATCAACAACTTGTTTATGGACGTCAAGGCCACATGTGACAGCGTGAATAAACATGAGTTATATCCCGTCACATTGAATGATGTTAAGATTCATAGAGTACAAATAAAACCTCAGGCCAAGACATCAGTCACTGACTATTGTTGAAGCACACAGTTATGGAAAAGATGGTGTCTAGGAATAAATGAGAATAAGACGAATTAGAAGCTGTCAACCAGTAACAAATCTCACTACCGACTGATGGAGAAGCTACAATGTCCAGAGGAATCACTTTAACTAACCTAAGTAGGTATATCGACAGGGATGAGTAGGCCCTAGCACCCACGGAACTAGAATAAGTTCCCTGTTGCAGTTATCGATGGTTTACCCAAATGGTAGACATAGACGACTTCAGTCAATGTCAAAAAGAAGGCTTACAACTTGAAGTGACGGCCATTTTGATGTTGCTTGTTGTTTGTCAATGTTGTCGTAAAGAACAGATGTGGGTAGTTTATTTATAGTTCTTGTGCTAACTTAGCTCCTATGTTGCTTCATGGGTTTTAGGGCTCTTGCCAATCCTGCATCGCTTCTGGAATGGAAACTAATTGATTCACTTTCGAAGGTACTTTGTACATGTTCTTCAAAGACTTCGAGGAAGATTTTAGGTATAACTTTGACAATAGCGAGAAGCAACCAAAAACCATTCCAATACTTTTGTTCTTTCTTTTGAAGCTGGAGGAACATCCTTTTTCGTCAAACGTCAGAGCTTTGTCTAAGCCTTCTTACTATTTTTTATGAATGAGTGCAAAAGGTCTGTTGGCTGAGTGTATCGTCGAAGCTTTATAGAGTTTAACTTAATTTACTTTCAATGATTTTCTTTCTTTACTTGAAGAAACACAGGAGAGCTCAATTTGACTTTAGGACACACCTCCATGCTTCATTCACAGTGTGGTTCAAAATCTTAGTTGTTCCTTCTTCCCAATTTATCTGCAGAAAAGATGGATAAAACACCACAACTGACACCCTAGTGGAGATTCGACGAAGGATAACCCTATGCAACCGTTGCTACTTTGGTTTGTCCGAACTCGTAATTCGAAGGTCCAAAATCATGCTCTACAAAACCCTGATCTTGCCAGTCTTGCTCTATGAAGCTGAATGCTGGATGATAAGTAAGACAGCAGAGCAGGTCTTGGGATCCTTCGAAAGAAAAGTTCTACGTCAAATATTTGGTCCTGTCTATGAGGAAGGCGAAAGGAGGAGAAGATATAACCGCGAATTCTACGAACTGTACGAAGATGTGGATGTAGTCCGGAAGGCAAAAATCCGTCGACTGCAATGGCTCGGCCACATCGAGCGAATGGACAAGAATGCTCCAGCTAAGAGAATCTTTGAATCCCAGCCACCTGGTTCACGAAGAAAAGGAAGACCGAACCTCCGGTTTAAAGATCAGCCAATCGCGGACGTCAGAAACATTGGTCTAGTAAACTGGAAGCAGCGTGCCCGGGACCGTGAAGAATGGAAAGCGGAATTAGTTCAGGCTCAGACCCTCCAAGAGTCGCTGGTTTGATAAGTAAGTAAGTAAGAGGTTGACGCAGGCTATGGCTACCAAATGTCTCCTCAGAGCTTCTATGCATAGTCCTGCCTTGTAGTTTCTGATTGTTCACCTAGAGCCAGACTTCTCTCATCTTCATGCTTACCCTCTGTATGGGTGGCTTAAATGCAAGATGCTGATGGTTTTTATTAATTGTGAACCATGTGGGAGCCAAAGCTCTGAATAGTTGCAGATCTAAGAAAGCTGCCATAAAGAGTGATGATCACGTTTTATTTAGATATCGGTTCCACGTTAGTTTCCGACATTTGAAACAGTAATCGCCGCGTTATCGATTTAATTGGAACTTCCTTGCCTGTCAGTCAAAACCGAACTAAACTTATGAAATTGTTTATGCTAATGAATGGTGTTCACTGTCTATTGGTACAGGCATACCCCGTCGTGTTTTTCAGGAACGCATTAACGACGTTAAGCGAGGAACGCTTGTATTGCAGACATTTACATGCGATTGTCCGTAGTTATTTTGAATGCCGAGGCCATAATTTTTCATCACATGCCCCCCGAGCGATTCATTATCACTGTTCATCTGAGCATCAAGATGTGTCATTATTATGAAAACGTCTCCAATTGGGGAGACTACTCTGATGTACTTGGAACTCAGGTCGTTAAGCAATTGTTTACCAAGCTACTCGCCCTACAAAGGATTTGGCCCCCCAGGTTGAGGGTTGTGCCGCCGGGGTAACTGCCTGACTACTTCAAAATTATCCGTGTAGCGCTTCAGCAACAATTCTCGGCGAAGGATTATCTTCCTGTTGACAACCACAGCAATTGAAATAAGGATAAGGTTTAATCGACTCAATAGTAGGCCTAGTAGGTATATTCAGAGCGAGCGGACACCAGCGATCTAGTCCGCAAACAATTTTTGAATTTAACGCGATTGAGGAAGATTTCGGAGTGTAAAACAGGAGGCAGGCTTACTGGTTTACCGCGAACTTAGTAAATTCGTGGATAGGGTCAATCTGGGTCAATCTTCCAGTGTGTACGCGTCGGTGATATTGTAAGTTTCATATCTCCCGACGCTTTTGTAGGTTGTCGGTTTCTTGGTCGATTATAAACATAAAAATGACCGTGTGACTAATCGTTTAGCGCTAGTGTTAGCGATTTTAGTCGACTAGTGTATAACTGGCAGCAGTCTCAATCTCAAGATGCTATGTTTATTCCGCATGCAATCTTTTCGAGTTGGAACAGTCAAACGCCGTTTGAGGGCGTTCTTTGACAAAAATCAAGGAAGTTTTCGACTTCCAGAAGCCAATCTCTACCAGGATGCTGTAATCAAAGTCGGCAGCAACTTATCAGTCAGTATCCGAGCCATCGTTGATGTGTCGAATGAAAACATAATTTTGAATAGAGATAAAGTTGAAGACACAATCGCGTTGTAAAAACAAAAGCACGTCGCCTACACTGATTCGGCAACCTCGAGCGAATGGACAATAGTGCTGCAGCGAAGAGGATCTTTGAATAACAGTTCCCAAGTTCAAGACGATGAGGAAGACCGAACCTCCGTTAAAAGGACCAAGTTACAACGGATGCCAGACAGCCAGAGCGCTTAGTCTTGAGAACTGGAAACAGTGTGTCTGGAATCAAAGAGCATATAAGGCTGTAGTGCCTCAGGCAAAGACCGTCCACGGAGCTTGTTAAGTAAGTAGAAACGCAGAAGCAATACACGAACACATTCACGTTTTAAAAGTGCCAAGGAAGTATTTTTTTAGAGGTCCAAAGCGTGCCGAAGGCCATCAAACCGATGTTAGGTTTGACAGATGCACAACTTTGATTAAGAAATGATAAGCACTTGTCAGGGTTGGTCACATGAGTCGTGTTATCAAAACGGCGCAACTGCGCTGATTGTGTATCTGGTAGGACCTTACCAGACAGCCACTTCCACCTACCATTACACCGCTGTCGCTACTCTTGTCCTTTTATGTCCAAAATCGATTAGGAGCAACAGGTTTTTGTTATATTCCGAGTTATGGCCTTATATCGCTTTCGCCAAGCAAGGCAAAGAGCAAAAAAGCGGAGCGGATTTTGTGTTTGGGGAATTTAATTTTGGACATTTTGTAGGTCTTCCTACTTGTCATTGTTGACAGCACTTTTCAAATTAAGTTTTGCGTCCAAATTTGTTGTAAATTGATGAAAAACGTAGAGGAAATTCACCGCATTTACACTTGCTCTTGAGGTGGTTATTAAGCTAAAGCCACACATGCAAGAGTCTTCATTTAGCTGAAATGTTGTTAATGAGCAACTAAATTGTTTCTCCGTTTTCTCACACTTTTTGCCGTCGGTTTACTGTATTAACCATACACTCTACCTACTATTTCCGTTCATTAAAACTGTCTGCCTATGAAATATACATGTTTCCTGCGACAATATTAACAATATCTAACATTAAAATTGAAGCGATTAAGGATGTCAATCCTTAAACTACTTAAAACTGACAAAGTGCCTCAATCAATGAAATCTTATTTTTCCTTGTAACTGCCTTAAATCGATTTTCAAGATCATCATCCTGATTGTTGTTTTCAATTAAAGTCGTAATATTCAAATACATACACAAATATCCTTTTACTTGTTTTGATTTCGAAAAACAGAAAACCGCTCCAAGTAACTTTTCCTCCATCAATTTTATTCACCTTCTCCCTGTTTATTCACCACGGAAACATTCACAATAACAATTTATATTCATATCTCCATTATCGCATACAAAAAAGAAAGAGAAACAACTATCGCCTTCATTCCAGCCCACAAACGAAATCACACTACTCTCTTGGGGAGGAGAAAGGAAGACAAAAGACATGTGTAATAAGATCCAATCAGATTGGAATTTTTCAAACTTAGCAGCGATTGGTTGAAATCCGGTCTTGACAGAGTTTGCGGATTGTAGACGTCAGATTTATTTTTCGTCATCACTCTCCGGTGTGTGTTTACCGATTCTGCTACTAGAGGTAGCCAGTGTGTCGCTGACGTTTAGCCTCCAATAGAAGGCAATCGGATTACGGGTTTTTGTAGCTTTTATTTTGTAATTGTTAGCTTGTGTTGATAAGGTTTGTTTACTGACATTTGTGATTGTGTTAAATAGAAGTTATGTTTTGAATTAAATGAGTAGTTATACAGTGATTGCTTAAGGAAAAGGGTGTTTAAAGTAGATATCATGGTGTCAGAGCTTCAGAAGTTGTTTGGTGTCCTGGACTTATGCAATGAATTCATTAGGTGATTTAAAGTTCATTTCGACTGTTGTGAAAAAAAAGTAGGTGGATGAAATAGAGAATGAGAACACATGCCAAGAGATTTTATTGATTGTGTCGGTTAACATTACATTTTTGTAATAGGTAGGTATCTCATCTGGATGTGGATCTAGTCTAAATAAATCCTCTTCGCTGGAGCATTACTATTCATTCGTTCGATGTGGACGAGCTTGTGTAGCCGACGTCTTTTGACTTTTGAACCTTAAGCTACCTACATCTACAGCTTGATACATCTCACAATGTCACGCATTGCCAATGTGCATCTGTGCAAGCTGCACCGGCACCGGCACGATCTTGGGGCTCTATTTGGAGCAAGTGTGCAATTTTTTTTTTTTTTTTTTCACTAGGTGCCTAGGTGCATATATTGGTTGAATTGGCGGCGGGAGGGTGGCATTTCGAACATCGGGCGGCACACAGAACTGCTCGGTCACTATAGGTACAGTGTGCATTCACTAAGATTCTCAGGGTGAAGGGCGGCATTTCTCAAGAGTGCCACAACCGTTTTTTTTGTTTGTTTAATGATTAGAGTCGCAACTTCGAGAAATTTTGCACCGGGCGGCAAATAGGCAAAGCACGACTCTGACAGGACAGCTCACAAACTGCGGTTTTAACTTCTCCTCCAATCGCCGTCTTCGCATAGGGGACGAAATATTCGACGAAGAATTTTTCTTTCGAAAGTGCTTAATATCTGCTCTGCTTTCCCGCTTAGCGTCCAGTGCTCGACACCTCTGTCGAACTAGTAGGATCAGTGTTTTGTTTCGCCTTCCGGGTCAAAAATTGTTAGCCCATTCTTAGGGTTAGCCTTCATTGAATTTCCACTAGGGTGTTTGGTGTATGTTTGATCAATTTCAGAAGAGCTGTTTCCAAATTGCAAATTGCACCACGTGTTTTCCAACGTCATGCGGGACAGCTGGACTAGTTTTTCCAGAATCCCGAATTCAACCATCGCTTTCTGTAGCTCAGGACGATGAATGCAACTTTGAAATCGACAAAATGATGATGGTGGTCCAAGATTTGCCTTCGCGAGAAGATTGAAGATTTGGGTCATCGTCGATCTGTCGGTATTGAAGCTACACTGGAGCATGCCGATTAGTGTACTGGAGAAGGGCTTTAGATGTTTACACAGTACGTTGTCCCTGTCGCACGACTATTCGACTTCCTTGAGTTGGAAGACTGAATAGGTATGCTCTCTTATTCCTACGCAGATTTTCTTCCCCTCTCTTCTTCTGGCTCGATACTCTTTCCACGGTGCTCTTGTTTTGCTCCTCTTTCTGGTATTTACAATCATAACATGGGCACATTTTCGGGGTTAGCCGGTATTCCAAGGTGAATTCGGCTTCCTTCTTGATGATGTTGGGAGTTGTGATACGTGTACACAGCGGACAGTTTCTCATTCAGTTGCTCTTTGTAGTCTCTGGCTACTCCAGGTGTGCTGAGGCGTCCAACCTCAAGTGTTCTTTTCTGGGCAATTCTCAGTTCCTTCTCGTTGGAGAGTCGAGCTCTCAATTTAATAACCGCAGCTTGCCGGTCTGAATTTTTTCACATTGCGTGTCTCGCATCAATAAGCACGACCACTGATTGGTGGTTTGGCTGTGTGGATTCGAAGTTTTAGCAACCTACTGCTACTTATTACCGTATTACTAGCTGCTGCAAAGTTTATTAGTAGAAAGAAGATATCTGTGCGTACTTTCGAGAGAATCCGTTGATGAGCACTGATTGTCTCAAATCATAGTTCGTGCCCATTCCGGGTCGTGATCTTAATCCTAAATGAAGGGATTCCTCACAATTAGGGGGTTTTTTTTTGTTTGGTTTTTTTTTTTTTGATTTGCGAAGGATGACACCTCGATGGCACAACTCTCAACTTGCAGGTCTAGTTCCATTGTAAAAACCTCTAAAATGAGGTGTCGGTTCGTTGTAAGTAACTAACTTAGGGGATGTGACCACTGTCGTTGGTACATGAAGTGCTCATCGACCACCATCTTTTTTCCAAGATCTTGATTCCGAAGAAGTTCCTATGTCGAACCAGCTCAGATAATGTGTTTTTTAAATGATCAGGGGCGCCAGCCACTTCGGAAAATTTCGCACCGCACTTAAGCAAAGCGCGAGGCTGTTTGCTGTGATGCAATTTTTCCCTCTCGGTCAACACTTGTGCTTATTAGTTCTGCAAGTCGAGTCCGGATGGACCATGGACAGCAAACAGTATCCAACTTGAAGGTAAAAAAAAGCACAAGCAAGGAACCGATGAGGGGGAGAAACTCTGATGAAATGTAGAGGATCTGCAAGGACACATGTTCCTAGTATGCGGTCAACACTTATAGATGTCGAACCAGAATTAGTTTACCAAACTAAGGGTCGTCAAAATATTCCCTTATAAGGCGGCAAACGAAAAATGTAAACCATTAACCATAACGTGTTAAAAAAAAAAATAGAAGATTCCCGCTCACCAAAACCAGTGCAAAGGGCATTGCATTCGTAAACAAGTCCAAGGAAAAGATAAAATCTGAAACAAATACAGTTTCACAAACACCATGCCTCAAACAAAATTTGTTGACAATCAGATCGAATTAGCGTGTGACAAAGCGATAGCAATTAAGTAACATCATCTGGTATCGCCTTTCCGTCAGAAAAACAGGTAAACTAGCGATAATCTGCACAATGCATACCTAGTTGCGATTTTACCCTCCGGTCGGTGCGGCTCACCCGGCAAACTGGTTCATGCACTTCGCACCGATCGAACACTGAGCAGTCCCTTTCCAATTTCCAAGCACATATCATCGTTGACCTTGCGAAATTGGATTACATTTGGACTCGAACCATCAGTATAAAAGCATGAGCGTGCGTGGTAAGAAATCATATTACTCCAGTTCGACGACAGGATAACACAAAACACCACAATGGCATTCAAAGTACGATACACTGGATGGTCACTTGGTTTAATTTATAAATTTTCGCCTTTTTTTGCTTTCTCTTCCGCAGTTCATCGCTTTCTTCGCCTGCGTTACTGCGGCTAGTGCTGGACTCCTTGGAGAGGCTCCATTGGCAGCCATCGCACAGCCGTTGTTGGCTAAGAGCGAAGCATACGATCCAAACCCACAATACTCCTTTGGATATGATGTGCAGGATGCCATTTCTGGTGACAACAAGAACCAAGTTGAGAGCCGCGATGGAGATGTTGTCCGTGGTCAGTACTCATTGAATGACGCTGATGGTTACAGGCGCATTGTTGACTACTCCGCCGATTCCTTGAATGGGTTCAATGCTGTTGTGCGTAGGGAACCATTGGGTGCTGTTGCCGTTAAGAATATTGTTGCTGCTCCAGCTTTGATCAAGTCTGTCCCTGCTCCATTGGCTTATGCTGCTGCTCCATCTTTGATCAAGTCTGTCCCTGCTCCATTGGCTTATGCTGCTGCTCCAACTTTAATCCGATCTGGCCCAGCTCCTTTGGCTTATACTGCTCCAGCTCAAACTTTCATTAAGACCGCTCCAGCTCCATTAGCCTACGCTGCCGCTCCAGCTCCATTATCCTACAGTGCTGCTCCAGGTTTGATTCGTACCGCTCCAACTTTGTCATACACCGCTGCTGCTCCTAGTTTGATCCGTTCCGGTCCAGCTCTATCTTACGCTGCTGCTGCCCCTGGTCTGATCCGTGCCGGTCCAGCTCTATCTTATGCCGCTGCTGCTCCAGCCTTACTTGGATCTCAAACTCTGATCAAATCCGCTCCAGTTGTGTCTTACTCATCAGCTCCAACTTTGCTGAAGAGCTATGCTGCCGCTCCGGCTTTGTCATACGCTGCTGGTGGTCCGACTTTGGTTAAGACCAGCTTTGCCTCACCACTTGTTTCATATGCTTATTAAGTTATCCTGAATTCTTCGGCTGGAATATTGTTTAAATTGAAATCGTTAACTTTAGTTTTATATAAATAAAAATAAAAATCTTAAAAATGTTAAAGTTTGGTTTTGACTATCAACCTTAGTCTTGGTAAGTTGTGCCAAGACTCAAGACTTAGTTTCAAAAGTGAGGTGTCCCAATCCACCACGCAGTAAGTGAGCAACGGGTCTAAATGGGACTATGTGGCTTCCTTTTAAGTCTTGTGCATAAGATTGTGAGACTTGAAGCAACTTGCAGGCTTTTCCATCCCTTTGTAGTACTTCAGTAATTAAGCGGACGTCTTATTGAATGTGCGTGCTTGGATGATATCCTGCTAATCTCTAAAAATCATCGGCTTAGATGAAACAAAGGGCGTGTCACCACGATCGATAAGTGGTTAGAACGCGACATTGTATTTCCGTCCTAAGATTGTCATAATTAAGGCATTGAAGATATAAATGGTTCTTCAATAGGAACATAACAATTTTGTATTTCAATAAAACAGAAAATAATTGAGATATCTTGTTGAAATTTATTCAAGGTATAAGTACACATGTTAAATTTAAGTACGGATCTCGTTTATATGATCACCGCGGGTACGTTTGCAGCAATCGATTGTTGAAGCCAATTTTCCACCACTTCCACACATATCGGCCGGTACGTTGGCATTTTCGCGTTCGATATTGTTCCTGAGCTCCCCTGACGTTGTTGGCTTATTGGCATAAACCAACTACTTAACGTAACTCCATAAAAATAAATCCAACGGCGTTAAATCGCTTGGGCGAGGTGACCATTCGACCGGACCATTTCTCGAGATTACACGATTACCGAACTTTCCCTTCAATAGATCAATTGTTTGACCATCTTGTTGGAGCTACATATCACTGATCCAATCTGGCCAAAAATAGTCTTCCAACATAGCACGATAGCGATTTCCATTGACCGTAACATGGCGAAATGACGAAAAAATACGGTCCAATCATACCTCCGGCAGGAAATCTACACCACACGGTCACTTATTGTGGATGTAATGGAGTCCTTGAAACACATTTGAGTTTATTGTTGTCCAATACCGCATACTTTGCTTATTGACAAAGCCACTAAGCAAAAAATTAGCTTCATCGCTGAAGATAATTTTTCGATGACATTCAGAATATTGTTCAAACTTTTGCAAAACCCAATCGGAGAAGTTTCGGCGCTTCAAATGATCAAGAGGCTTCAGTTTTTGAGTTAATTTGATATTGTAAGAGTGGCCAAGATCTTGGCGAAAAATTCACCACAATGTGGACTGATTTGATTTGCCTGATTTGGCTCATTTTGAATTGAAGCACTTACGGCTGCGATATTTTCGGTACTTCGATCGGTGCGTTGTCTCACTAGCACAGGAACATTCAATAGTGAATATGTTGACTCGAATTTATCCACAATAGAACTCACAGCCTGTTTGGTGGGACGATTATTACGACCGAGAATTGTTGTGACCAGTGATTCAGAATTGTGGTAGTCATTTTAAATAATTTTCAAACGTTGCTTGTTCGTAAACTTCACCACGATAAAAATGTAAATTTTAACTGATATTTTGACATTAACAGATCATTAAAAAAGTTTAAGAATTCGTTTCCATTGAAATACAAAATAGTTATGTCCCTATTGAAAAACCCTTTATAAAATGGTTGGATTTGATGGCATTTCTGACACCAAGTGATGCCAACTTTTGGAAAGCAAAATTCACCCGAAAAAGTTGGTCATCTTCCTAATGTGGGTTGAAACACCTAGACTTAAGTCCCAATGTCAAAGAAGCGGGTTAGGAGTCCGAGTTTTTTGAAGTTCTGATAAAAGTTCGACAAGGCAACACTTTTTTGACACTGTTGTTGCTGGCCCTTATCTTTAAAAATGCACCCACTTTACTATGTGAGGCTTACAGCAACCACATTGTGTTGAACTCAATGTAAGCACATACTTAAGAGAACCGAAAAATCTAAAGCTGTATAAGTTTCACGTTTAACGCTAAGACTAAGACTGTTTGAAGTATGACTGCCACTACTGTAACTCGCAAGCTGCACTCATATTTTCGTAACATCTTGAGGGTTCTTTGATCGAAGCATGCTTATGCATCTGCACCACGCAGCAGGGCGGGAATTATGAAGGTCTTGTATGCGTCTCCTTGCATAATCGCCTCCTCTGGTCAAACTAACAGTGATTGGCGAATGGCGAGTGCTATTGCTATTCTAAGTTGGATCTCGGCGCTGATTTCGCATGCGCAGCCTCGGTAGACGAACTCCTTCACTACATCATTACATTACATCATTACGTTCAGGCCAAGATGTTGGTCTTATGTCTTGGTGTTCGAAGACAGCATATAGTTTGTCCTTCTAGTTTACAACCGGATCAACTTAAGCAACTTCTAAATCGATGTTTGTGAAGGCATTTGGGACTGTTCCTCGTAACCAAGTATAGTTGAGCCAGATGTGTTTAGGAATTTCTAACTACATATTTCCATTTTGATGAAGTTGCATGACGATGCGTCACCCTGCCTTAAACTTCTGGAGTCTAGACCTATTGAAGTTCTCGGTCGTGTCTTTTCGGTAAGAATACTTTTTTCCTTCCGGCGAACATAGGATGTGTACAATACATCACCACGCCATCTGTTCGTTGCGTTAAATATGTTACTTAAGTAGCTCGTAGGCAGCCTTCATAGTTTTACACTTTTGATAAAATGTAGAGGAGAGAAGATTGCAAGCATCACTTTGGTAGATTGGTCCTAACTTTCACTGGGACTTTGACGTTTTTAAGAAACTGCTGAGTAAAAAAAACGTATCCTACGAAAAGATTTCGGAGAGTGACTGCTAAATTCTTGATTCCTTTGAGCTTAGACTATATATGTTGGGGCAATAGACCATTGGCCGATGTTATAATTGGGCGATCATGCTATGCCGATGGGTGGTAAAAATGTTGTAAGTCTTTAAAAAAGGCAGATGAACACAGTGCCTAGTCGAAACGTTGTGTGGATTGGTACATCCAGTGATAAGTGTTCCCCAGTTCACCAACACTAAGATTTGAATAAATTGAGATCATCTTGAGCCATACTTTTACGAAAGGCCCATTTTGAATTGTCACAGTGATCTCAAGTGTTCAAATTGCCTCAAGTCTTAGGAGTAATTTCAGAATCTGTCCATTTATACTTTAATCGAAGCAGTTGCCATTCAAGTTAAGTGGAAAATTGTCTGCGACCCTTAAAATTTTGTTGACATTGCAAAATTTAAATCCTTTTCTGGAGTTTTTAAGCCTTAAGTCGGCTCAAATTTTAAGAAAACACAAAATAAATTTCCGAAACAATTACATATATTTTAGACATACAAAAACAACAACAGCAACGCAACAAAAAAAGTATTCAAATTCAGATCGAGCTTAGTAAGCGTATGAGATGATTGGCGATGAGAAGCTAGTCTTAACCAATGTTGGACCAGCAGAGTAACTGAGAGCTGGAGCTGATTTAATCAAGGTTGGAGCAGCATAAGAAGTCTTCACTAAAGCTGGTGCAGCAGCATAAGCCAATTGAGCTGGAGCAGAATGGATGAGAGTTGGAGCAGCAGCATAGGCCAAAGGAGCTGGAGCTGATTTGATCAAAGTTGGAGCAGCAGCATAAGCCAATTGAGCTGGAGCGGCAGCAATAGTCTTAACAGCAACGGCGGCACCCAGTGGCTCTCTGCGCACAACAGCGTTGAATCCATTAATTGGATCGGCGGTGTAGTCAACAATACGTCTGTAACCATCAGCGTCGTTCAATGAGTACTGACCACGGACAACATCTCCATCGCGACTCTCCACTTGGTTCTTGTTATCACCAGAAATGGCATCCTGTACATCATATCCAAAGGTGTACTGTGGGTGTGGATCGAAATCTTCAGTTTTGGCCAACACGGGATGTGCAACGGCAGCAAGTGGAGTACCTACTGGTCCAAGAAATCCGGCGCTAGCCACAGCAATGCAAGCGAAGAAAGCGATGAACTAATGAAAAACAATAAATTTAACAAACAGTTATTTAAATCATCTAAAGGACGTACTTTGAATGCCATTTTGAGATTGTAGGTGGGTTATGTTGTTCTGGTAGGTGAACCTGAAGTGAACTGATTTAATTTTGATATCAATTCGCCTTTTATACCCGAATTGTGCGAAAGAATGAGTGTAGGTACTCGTATGGGAGGGCGACAGCGGCACAGCATGCGTACCGGAATTTCGTGGTATTTATCACTGGCAAGGTCAAACGATGCTCCATATTGATTCCGATTCCGAAACATTCATCCGAAATAAAAGGCGCAAAAAGCAATGAACCAGTTTAATGCACTCGACGGATTTTATTTTTTTCGGTTTTTGGATGTCTGTATCGACAGTTAGAACCGGATTCGGAAATTAGCCTCGCTAGTCATATTGTATGTGCGGAGTGTACTTCATTGATCTTCTGTGTTGAGGTAGTCTTTTTGGGGGGCGCTTACACAATTGTGCTTGTTTTTGTCACTTGCTGCTGGAAAGTGAAGTGTAGATAGATGGACGTATGAGCATGAAGTTTTGTATCGAAACATTTTAACACGTGTCATAACAGATGGTGATCAAGTTCTAGTTAGCTTACGTTAAAATCTGCTGTAATGACTGTAAAGCCGGGGCTTCACTGGTTTTGATTTTAGTTTCAATGAAATTATGCACATTCTGTTTCAGAACCCATCTGACAGCCGTTTATCGTGAAGGTAAGTCACGTAAAGCTCTTACACTTGTAGCACATAGTTCGTAGCTTAGTTGTTAGGATGGAACGTATCTGGAGTTACAATACGAGTTGACTTTTAGAGTGAAACTTAGCAGATACATCCGGAAAACTTTTGAGCTCTCATAATGAGATCATTCTTAGCTGATTACTCTGCAGGCAGCTTCCAACATTTCACCTTACTTAGACTTTAAGAACAAAATTGAACAACGTAGATACCTACCTTAATGACAAGTCCTTTCGAATTCTGGTCTTAGCTGCTATTTTCCATCTTGGTAGGGCACGATTTGATGACGCAAACATATGAAGATGCTGCTTCCAGACACCGCTGTTGTATTCCATACTACATTCCATGTAAATCAGTTGAAAGTTAAAGTTTTTTTCTTAGGGACTTGAGATTGGCTTTCGTTTAGATTTCCTAACCTTTCTGATCTAATCTCTTAATCTTTAATCCAACAAAGCTGCTCGACTGATAAGCTATTCAAAGCAATTAGAGATGACTTCGTATAGAGCAGACAAGATGTCTTCATCATTGGCTGAGTTAAGCAAGCTATCACCAGTGCATGTGCGAGTATTAAGGTAGAATCGAACAAAATGGGTTTATCGGTGAACGATGGCAAAACCAAATACTTCCTGCAAAGAAGGAGGGACACTCAACATCAACAAATCGGACAAAAGGTCACAGTGGACAGCTTTACCTATGTCTGCCTTCGCTCTGCTGCCACTTTAAACTTCTCATCAGGCTCCACGCTCTTTGGATGGAGAAGACAACTAAGTAGTAAGGTCCTATCTAGAACAAATAAGAAGAATCTATACATATAACATCCTAATCCCAGTTCTACTTACAATCTGAATCATGGACTATATAGAAAACGGATGCACAATGTCCTTGGTCATTTTGAGCGCAAAATTCCTCATTAGATATTGTATCTCATTTCCGTTGACGGGCTTTGGAGGTGGTGATTCAAACGACAAAGTATACGAGCTGTATAGCGACCTCGACCTAGTTAAGAAACTGCTATGCTTTGGTCTGAAGAGTCTTATTATTAAACCCGCCGAAGAGGAAGACTTCGCCTGAGTTGAGATGCATAAGTAGCAGGAGACTTGGAGGCAATAAGTTAAGAATCGGGTTAGTTGGAGAAGCTATTTGTGTTATAATGTAAGTAAGCATGAAGGACTTAGGAGCAGATACGAACATTTTGATGGTCGTGGACATTTTTTCATTTCGTTGCTTGAGACGTAGCAGTGCTACTTACCATTTAGTCTCACCATAGCTTTCTCCATAGGACATCAACTTAGTTTTAGATCAATTTTATCAGCTTAAGTTCTAGCTTTGGAAGATGTTTTAGGTCAAAGTACGAGTTCCACTTCGGATCAAAAACTCTTGATTTATTTTTTTAAGAAACCTAATTATCAGTTCTCTTGTTAACAAGATTATCCATTGTCATCCTCATTGCCATTGACCATCGTTTTCATTAATTTTACACGAGATGCGATTAATTTATCGATTCAAAAAGTAAAAGGCACTGGATGCGGTTTTTCGTATTTTTGCGAAGAGGCAGCTGACCTCTAGAAAGTGCATCCAAGTGAATGCAATCTCAGACACGTGAGTGTAAGATAACGACCGAAAAAAACAAAACTGGTTCCATCCCGATTCCACTAACTGGAAAACATTGCAAAAAGAAATGCATTCACAAAGCCTGGTCTGCTGACCTTCAGGAAGATACATTTCATTTTTTTTCAGTCGTTCTTAATCCTCAGTCGAGTATAAAAGCTTGTAAGTCATTGAAGACCATCATCAGTTCGAAATCCTTTTTCCACAATAAACAATCGAAAAATGGCTTTTAAGGTTAGCATCCACTAAACAAAGTCGTGTGATGCAACAGAATAATTGTACTTATCACATCCTTACAGATTATTGCCATCTTAGCATGTGTAGCAGTAGCGGTGGTCCGTGCAGGACTTATTCCAACTGTTGCTCAGGCTGTGCTTGAAAAATCCGACGAAAATGATCCAAATCCTCAGTATACCTTTGGATATGACATCCAAGATGCGATATCTGGTGATTCTAAGAATCAATACGAGACTCGTGATGGAGATTCGGTTCGTGGCCAATACTCATTGAATGATGCCGATGGTTTTAGACGTATTGTGGACTATACTGCTGATTCAGTGAACGGTTTCAATGCCATTGTTAGGAAGGAACCAATTGGTGTTGCTGCTGCTCCATCTGCTACCGTGATTAAGACTGCACAAGCGCCAGTTCTGTTGAAGAGTACAGCGTACAGCAGTCCAATTGTACAGCCTCCAACAGTGATTCAGTCTACTGGTGATGCCATCGTTAAGACCTCCTACACTTCACCAATCGCTTCCTACACTTATTAGACCTTTTGTTATATCCTTCGTTATTTTGTATATTAAAGACTTGTTTTCATTAAATTTTGCATTTCACTTCAAAATGTTTCCAGGCTCTCTGCCTTCAAGGCTAGATTCTGTCTTTTCCGTTGAGTAATGGAGAAACGTGTGATTTGAGCTTGTTTTTAGCTTGTTGGAACCAGAAGATCATTGAATTAGAACCACCCACATGAAGACATGAACCTCAATTCGATGTTAGTACTTAAGAGCACGAGCTAGTGGAACAACAGTCAAGAGTTCTTAGTCTTTTTGTGGCTAGCTTTGAGCATTCACAGAGAACAACAATTAGTATTTTTCCATGAGTGATGCTTTCTTACGATGCATCAATCGGATATTGGTGGAGGATGCTATTGACGTCAAAATCCGTTAGATCGCTGAGATAGTCGAAGAAGGCATCTCCTAGGTGGAACAGGACTGGGCACGTACAACGAGAATGAACGGTTGATTCTGCCACCTCATTATCTCTGCAACTCCTGTAAAAATAATTTGAAAAGAGGTCAAGCCTTTCGGCATATGAACCTATAGGACAGTAATCTGGTGAGGTCTTCGACGACCTGGCTGTCAAAGTAAGGTTTTCAGAGAATAGACCCTCCACCCACCGAAGTTACAGCTCTGGAACCGTCTGTGTAGAAATGAACTGAATTTCAGTCCTCATTGACAGCATTTGCCCACTCATGACGGGAGCTAACTATTGCCTGGAAATTGTGGAGTGTAATCAGAAATCTGGCTACGAGATATAGAAGAGCATTGGCTTACTTCTGGCGTACTTTATTGGCTCTTAAAGATCTTAAAGATAACTAGGGAGTTTCTTGAAAGGTTAATGCCCATCTACAACTTTCGGATAAACCCTCGCAAGTCGCAGTCGATAGACGTTCACGGCTTGCAACAAGAATGAGAAATCTTCTGTGTTGGATACCACCCTCCACTTTAAACTTTTTCAGTAAACATCCGAGGGCTCAGGTCAGATATAACCCCAAATGTGGGTTAATTTTTGGATCGCAAACAATGTATTCTATTTTCACAATCAAATTCCATCCATCGGCCAATCCTTGATTAAATAATCCGCGCATACTTGCAACTAAGTGATCGACATAACTGCAGATTCAATTCCATGTGACAAATGAAATAAACAATGCAACTTATAGCGGAAAACTTCATTGAATTCCGTACGCATACGTCTCTATTGCGAGACCTTGATGTGGTCATTTGATTTTGTTTTGGGCCGTTTCTTCGCATCGCTGCTGTCTGCTAACGTATTCAACGATCGTTTCAGTATAAAAGCTACCGTACGCGCACAGTTTAATCAGTTCAAATTCGTCACCTGAATCTAGAGCAATACACTAGAAACAAACAATCTTAAATTCAAAATGGCATTCAAAGTAAGATACTTCCTCGAAAGGATCCTACGAGGACTGTCACTAATCGATTGGTTTTGTATTATTTTCAGTTCGTCCTTCTGTTCGCTTGCATCGCTGCCGCTAGTGCTGGAATTCTGGCTCCAGTTGCTCCATTGGCACAGGTTGAGGAATACGATCCACACCCACAGTACACCTATGGATATGATGTGCAAGACGCCCTCACCGGAGATTCCAAGAACCAAGTAGAGAGCCGTGACGGTGGAGTTGTCCGTGGTCAATACTCGTTGAACGATGCTGATGGTTACAGACGTATTGTTGACTATACTGCCGATCCAGTCAATGGATTCAACGCTGTTGTACGTCGTGAACCACTTGGTGTTGCTGTCAAGACTATTGCTGCTGCTCCAGCTTTAATTAGAGCTGCACCAGCTCCTTTGGCTTATGCTGCTGCTCCAGCTCCATTGGCATATGCTGCTGGTTCAGCTGTTGTCAAGACAAGCTTTGCCTCACCACTCATCTCGTATGCTTACTAAGCAAACAAACAAACATGTGATAATTGTTGTTGTTAATTGATTAAAGTGAACGAATTTATTAATTTAATTTAAAAGAAAAAAATATTTAGTTTGCATTTGTTTGATGAGGGGATGAATGAGTTGTCAGGGTAGTGACACTAACATGACAATTTGAAATCGGTGAATGACAAGAAGTTTACATGATTTAAATCAGTCCAGGACTTATACTTAAGCTAAACGCGTCCAAAGAAGAAGGGTTTAGAATCTGTTGTGAAAAAATATGCCACAAAGTATGGTTTCATACTTGAAATCGACTCACTAGGCTGCTGTACCTAACTAGCCTAGTCCGTGATTGACTACAGGCCGTTACAAAGAATTTTCGTTCCAAGACCCTTTGACAAAGTCTATGGCTCTATGCCATAAAGCATGACTAAGATGACGAGCAGCCGAGGAGAGACACTCACTTGTAGAAAGTATTGAAGTTCCATACACGTCGGCGGGTCGCCTTTTAGGGGTATTGAAGGCTTTAATTTTGTCTCTTTTGACCTTAATGGAGCAGCAAATGCTCCTCATTGTGATGCACAGGATACGATTCTCGGGCTAGAATGCAATGAACGATAGATACTTACTTATAAAGCCAGCGACCCCTGGGGGTTTTTTCTTCTTCTAAGGATCCCAAGATCTGCTCCGCCGTTAAGCAATTAGTCCCACAAAGCAAACACTGGCAAGATCAGGGTTTTGAAGAGCATGATTTTGGAGCAGTTCGGAGTCTGAGCCCTAGCTGTTTTAACAAACCGCCTAAGCCTAAGGCTAGCAAGATCAGCGTATAATTTTTGGAGTTTATATTAGTCCCGAAATAGATGAACTCTTTTGCTACCTCAAAATTGTAGCTGCCGATCGTCAAGTTCTGTTCTAGACGGTGTTCGATGGATCAGTTTGTGGTCTACAGCGTGACATATCAATTTGGATTTGGACCTTCCAGGATTTTCTGAGTTAGACACACTTAAACTTTCAATTAGTTCGTTGACATAGCGTATAAAGCACAAACATATTCCACCAGATAAAATGTTGAAAAGACTGGATATTTCTGTTTGCGTGGTCGTCGTGCCTGACACGAGTTGACAGAGGTTCAAGCCTCAGCGAAACAATCAAACGATTTTTCACGGTAGCATCTCTCGGGAGGTTACGACAAATTTTCAAGGATATAATTTGTTTTGGGAAACTTCTCGATCCGTTCGGAGTTAGGGGTTAAAAAAAAGTCCCTTCCAGCCTTGATTCTATACTCTAATCATACATATGGGCTAGTGTATGCTCCTTAGTAAGTTCTCCCACGTAAGTTTCGGTCTTTAGACAATCTGTGCCAGCAGATTTGTTGCTTTGCCTGCTTCGATTTTAGTTCACTTGGGTTGTTTAAGTGGTTGGTTACCACGCAGGTTTAGACTTTTAGCTGGGTTTTGTCTTTAATAGCAGTCAGCAGGAGTAGTGCCTGCAGATTTTGAACACAGAGTGTGTTTTTACTACTCTGCTCCCATTTGTGCACTTAATAACTCGGATTTGGATAGTATAACATTGAATTGAACTACCTCTTCCCTTTTGTAAGAATGCAAGACTCATTTCTTAAGGTTATTCTCTGGATCTCCTTCAAGCTTATCCTGATTTATGCTTCCTGTAAGCACGAAGTTTTGATCCTTTGTTTTTTGTTCCCAGAGCTAATGAGCAGCTTGAGCCCTTTTCTTTAACTCCACTCTACTAAATCAGAAGCTTCTAGAACTCTCGAAGGTCAGATAGAAGGATTTTGTTTTGATGCAAACACACTGATGCCACTGAACCAAGAAGCTTTTGTCTATACAGTGGAATCCGTTTACTACGACTTCGCTTATAACGACTAACCACTGTAAGCGACGTCGACACAACAACATGTTAGGTTTGCATACAATAAAAGTTAACATTTTCATTTCATTTTGTGCGTCGTCTGGTTAGAACGACTTACTATCGTCGATCTCTTGATCGTCTCTATATCCGGATTCTACTGTATTGGCGTTAATGTATGTATATTTTGGATGTGGTTTAGGACTTCATGCGGCCGATTTCAAGTATGCCTGCAATAGGACCAGACATTCATCCGACCATAACCTTACCACGTGCAGTGGAAGAGAAGTGTCAAGATTCCTGTTACCAGTGCATATTCCTAAACAAAAGTTCGAAAAGTAGTAAAGCAGCCGCCTCGAATACAGAATGTGTTGACTTGTCAGCTGGACCCTATTTTATGTCATATCAACCATTGGCACAGAAATACTTCTTAGATTTCCTCCTGGCGGGGGAATCGGAGTCTTCTAAAGGCTTGATGTCCACAAACTATTTGCCGTTCTCAAAATTAAAAGAAAAGAAACACGATATTTAAAATTCAACATTTTATTCGAAAACACTTCATAAGATCACAACAATAGAACCACCCGCTTAATAAGCGTACGAAATAAGTGGCGAGGCAAAGCTAGTCTTCACGATTGCTGGTCCTGCGGCATAAGCCAATGGTGCAGCTCTGAGAAGAGCTGGAGCTGGTGCAGCTACAGCTAAACGAGCTGGTGCAGCCTTAATCAATGCAGGGGCAGCGACGGCAACAGCGAGTGGTTCACGACGTACAACAGCGTTGAATCCATTGACTGGATCGGCAGTATAGTCAACAATACGTCTGTAACCATCAGCATCATTCAATGAGTATTGACCACGGACAACTCCACCGTCACGGCTCTCCACTTGGTTCTTGGAATCTCCGGTGAGGGCGTCTTGCACATCATATCCATAGGTGTACTGTGGGTGTGGATCGTATTCCTCAACCTGTGCCAATGGAGCAACTGGAGCAAGAATTCCAGCACTAGCGGCAGCGATGCAAGCGAACAGAAGGACGAACTAGAAAGAATGAAAAGAGTTAGCCAATGGTAATCCTTTTAATCCTTTGCTGTATGGTCCTACTTTGAATGCCATTTTTTTTTCTTTGAGTTTTGTTTTGTTTTATTGCTCTAGATTCGGTTGGTGGATTTGAACTGATTTGTCTAAGTATCGCGGGCGGCTTTTATATCAAAACGCAATGTAATAGCGAAGCGAAGAAACAATCAAAACAAAAAAAAAGCGGGTGGCCACCACATCAAGGTCTATGGATAAAAGTGTTCGCACTATCTAGAGCGTTGAACGTTTCCTCCATTAATAAAAGGGGGGCCATGCGTTTCCCACTTAGATGCAGTCAATCAGTGAAATGCATTGAGTGGGCAAGGGCGGGCAGCTGCCCTTTCATTCACGAAAGTATCTGGAACGCATATCGACAAACGTTTATGGTAATTTCTTACAGGCGACTATTGCATTGTGTCCATCGCACTTGATGTGCCTCATTAGCCCACAGTCATCCTTGGTTAATATGCGCTGCATGTTGAAGACTCGTATTATGTAAAATATTTCGACTTTGCGTGGGGTTTTGGCCTAGTGGGGCAACACTCTTGAATTTGGTTATTTATTTACGTTTTATGGTGACTTAAACTTTTATTTTCATTAACACACTCTAAAGTGGGCACTTGTCTTTGGTTTTATTGCGAATTTACGCGAACTTATGTGTTTTGGGTTTTTGTTTTTGTATCTGATTTTTGGGAATCAGATTGTTGGCTAATTTCAATGCGGAAGAATGTCAATTGGTGAAGTAAGAAACAGAAGCAGAGGAATGTGTAGACAAATTGGAGCTGATTAAACGATATGAGAAATCAAATAAAGAGTGTGATATATTGGATAGGAAGTGTGGTTATGTGTCACAACTTTGTCACTGAGTTTTATGACAGAATGGGCTGTAGTGTTTTTGTAGGATGGTGGACTATGCCTTGATATATTTTTTCTTTCCATCACGGGGAACTTTGTTTTTCGAATTTTGTTTTAAGTTAAGGTCCTTAATGATAAAAAAGGGTTTAGAACTGATGGCCAATTGAACACGGGTAGTTTTCCACAAGTTTTAAACCTATTCTCATTACGAAGAATGTTCATACTTCTTCTAAATACGTAAGACGACCTTCCTGTGGCAAATTAAAATGGAACACTTAGGTTTAAAGTGACCGACTGTCTCTTATGGACCTATTCCTCTAAATTCAATACAAATCTTCGGAGTATCTTCTACCAAGTTTAGCAGCTTCCTACTTAGTCACGCTTTTTATTTGCTTACTTCTCAATATTTTCGTCTGCCAAAATGTGCTCAGTTCAAACCTCTATTACCTCTGTAATTGATTTTGATCTTGGCGGTGCTGTAGCTGTGGCTTAAGTGGTTAATGAGTTCGACTGCTGACAAGCAACGACAAAACCTCTAATAGCATTATTTGCCTTGAGAAGTTTGTTAATATTCCGTTCGGAGCTGAAACCATAAGATTCCGGAAAAGATAATCTAGTTAGTAAGTGTTATCAATATCTTCTAAGAATCTGTTAGTAAATTGCTCCCGTATACGACAATCCAGCGATTGTCAAGCTTGTTAACCTGCTTGGATAGTAGACACAAAATAAAGTACTGAGTACTTACTACTTAGTCCTAATCCTGGTTGCTAAACAATCTTGGACTCGTCTTTGGAGATGAAGATACATCTGACTACTGAAGTTTTGTTGGTTTAGCTAGAAAATAGTCTTAAAAAGTTCAGATAAGGCGTAAAATAATCCGGAACTACTGCATTGGCCAAATATTTACAAGGATTTAAAGCGTCTCTTATAAGATTTCTGCCACACGATGGCCCAACGCACGACTAATGATTCCATCATGTACAGGCGGAGGTTCTAACCATTCAAGAGAAATGTAGGGGCGATATGAATTGTTCTAACTCATAGATTAAAGCCGTCGATTTCTTCAAACAGTCCAGCTGCAGTTAAGACTCAAAGCAGAACTCGCTTACCTAAGTCTCCAGTTAAATGCAATAAAAGAGTGACGAAGGACTCCGTTTTTTATGAGGCCTGGGAGTGGCACACTTGCCATCAGAGGCCTACCATATGGGGAGAAGGTTAACCTGGACTTGGCCTACCTGAAATTTACCAAAGAGAACAGAATTATTAAAAAAGAATAGTAGGTACGGTAGTACCTAATAGGTACTGACTTACGGCAGTCGGTATGGCTCACTGAGACATTAGTTAACAACAGATGGTTCTTAAATACTTGTATTATCCCAAGGAAGTTATGGCCTGTATTTGATATGGCTAGGACCGCCAGACAATACAAAAGGATAGAAAATCCCTCTTCACCCTTATAGGTGTAATTATGGGTCATAAAACTCGGCGGTACCACATGAAAAACCTTCGAGTTACGGAAGAAGACCTATGTAGAGGTTCCGGAGATGAGGAAGTTCATGAGGATACAACCCATGACAGATCCGGGTGACAGATCCTCCGGGAGCTCGAGGAACTATCTGGCAAATCGGTGAACGACTTGAACAACTTTATTAAATTCACAGGATGGTTTGTATTACAGACGCAGTTAGTACACTTTTTACGCCGGTAGCTTTTAAGGGTAAGGTTTTTCCCCAAGAGACTTGGGTGTGGCGCAGAGGAACTTCTCTTCGCCGGCCCACCTACCTAACCCTAACTTAACACCCTCTTTCCTAGCTACTAGGATTTAGACAAAACTTACATCAATACTCTATTTTCTTGCAGAAGCAGACAACGCACGAAGATAAGCCATCCTTTAACAACCCAGAGGAAATGTCGAGTGTCGAACTTTTTGAAATATTGCAGGATGAATCTTATGTCTATTACATCCCCCTGGACAGCCTTAAGTGATACGTAAACGTTCACTCTAATATATCAGGTTACTCTAGGTGGTGGTATAAAACGGCGTTCTAGTCATTCTCTCGGGTCCGTGACTTCACTCATATTTTTAAAACTTTGACAACTGAATTGAGATCTTGAATTATTCAATTTAGGTACGTTAGTTTTGACTTTGTTAATTTTCAAACTATTTTCTTCGAAAAAAGATGATTCCGCAAATAAGGTAATTCAACTCCTCATTTATAGAATTTTGTCCAAATCATCTCATTAAAGACTGATGAAAACGTATCATAATAGTCGTCAACAAGTTGAAACGTATTTAGATTACTATCCGACCTTGTTAAACAATTACCTATTACTTAATAAATCAATGAAACACTGTTATTTGTTTTAGATTGACTCACACTTTCATTTTTATTGAAATTTACATACAACAAACATAAAAATATGAAATTTATAAATAAACCACCATATGGAATATTTAAGCTCACTACTGAAGCGTGTCCTAAATTCTTAACAAGGTTTACTTTCATTTATCGATATGTAGAGTGGGTGAACTTGTACAAGCAATTACTGTGAAAAAAGAAGACAAATTGTTGACACATTCGTCATAATATTAAAGTTAATGTTAATTTATTATAAATTAATTTCAGTTTACGTACAATTGATAAAACTGATTACACATAAAGTGATATAAATTAGACATAACCGAGCACTAACACTATTTTTTTTATGGATAAATAAAAATGGTGATAAAAACACGTGTAGGTACCTAAATATAAATTATTATTCGATACGCAAAATGAAATTTTAAATAAACGTATGTAGTTGTTTTTTATTTAATTTTTTTTATTCAAATTCTAATATATTTAGTCGCGTATGGAGTTATTAACAATTTATTTCGAAACTCAAACTGGGCTTACTTTTAGTTTAGGGAAAATTAACTTTAGACTATCGATAGATGTTTTCAGTTAGTATATCTCTGGTCAAGGAGTTTCGAGAAGCTTAGAAAAGTGGAGGAATATTCGAAGAAGGCTGATTTTGGTTCTTTAAAGTTGAAGTTAAATATTCAAAGTTCTCAAACAAATCTGAACAACTGCTTGCATTCGTTAAAAACGTCTATGTACCTAGCATTCGTCATCGTTTTTTATCCTTCATCAGCAGTAGTAGCAGGATTATCCATACTTTCCTTTCTAACCGTTTCACGAATCAAAAACACAACACGCGTTCCTTTAAGAGTTCCTTGAAACCCAGTAGCCCTTGGCCACTAATTCGAACAGAGTCAACAAATATGCTGTTCTGTCTTTTGATGACTTTAAGCCGTCTAGTAAGAGAGTAATAATATTCAGATTTCAGAACCCCACTCTTCAGTAAAGCGATATATTAAGAAGTCATCTTGGTTAAGAACATTTTCGTCTTCGAATTTCTGTCAGTGTAAGGGTGCGGAGGAATGAGGAGATTATTTGTATAAATGGCTCCTTCACCAGCTACGCCACAGGTACTTCACACACACTGTCTTCTTAGAAAAGGACAGCATTGAACTCCTCTTTCTCCTCTGCGTATGTCTTACAAACGGAGATTTATACAATATTTATGACTGAAAAGAATGGAGCATATGTGACCTGGCCATGCTTAATGGCCTCTTAGTAAATTCAAAATAGTCCGAGAATACAGGACTTGTTTGAATCCGGTTAGAAGAATGCTAAGTCTTAGAAGAATCTTTATTGGGCTTCTTAAGAGAGGATCAAAAGGAGAACTTCTTCTGCTTTGAACCTAAAAGGGTTGATACTTGATACATATGTAAGAATGCGTTACGCATAACTCAACGTCTCCAGGATGTATGCAAACCAAAGCAATACATTCAGAGATCTATAAGAAATCCGAAGAATTCTTGCTGTCTCTCAGCTGTCTTGGAATTTAACAGGGCCACCCGCTTTTTCCAAGCACCTCAAGGTATATGGGTTAAGTAACACCTCAGACAATCGGCGAATCGTGCTAGCTTGTACTGGTAGCTGGCATACAGAAATCCCTGCGGCTAAGCCTGGTAAATTTCCACACCTTTAAAGATATGAACGAGGAAGAAACTGTTGACCAACCTCTCTATAGATGTCCGCTGCTTTAAGTTTAGGTTTAAGACACGCGTCTCCAAAAACCGTCAGTTAAACCAACTTTAGAATCGAGCTTCGCACTCATACTTATCAAAGTTTCAAGTTCTAATGACTCTATCTCAAAAAAAAAAAAAAAAAAAAATTCGTTTCCTCAGCTCTGTTTAAAAATGGCCATGGAGCTCCCAAGATAATATTTCATTACGCGGTCCACCTTTGACGCTCATGCGAACTACTCTACCAACACTTTAGTTGGTCACAAATAATCGGCTGAGTACCTTAGTTGAACAAACAAAATATAGGTACCATCCAACTCCGTAAACGTGCGACGTCCACCTATACCACACAATCTCTGAAGTGCTAAAGGTTAGCCCCATTTAAAACACTTCCCGTTAAAAAAGAGAACAGTCATTTATATAATGAACCTTCAATGCCAATTTGTTAATTAAAATCTTTAATTAGCACTACTAATTGCGTTTCAGTGATTCAAACGATATCAAGTTCCTAAAGCCTATCCGCTTGTACCATTCTAAAGTCATCCATTGATCGGTCGTCGTAATCCCTTAAAAAAATAAATACCTACGTTTTTCCAGTTCAAATCCAATAACAAGTCTATAACCTCTTTCGATTCGGTCTTTACCGCACAGCAAAAGACTTGACATTGATACAGAAGCGTAAAATCGATCATGAAACAAATTTACTACCGGAAACTCCATGGATAGATACATTCCGTGCATTCCTCCAGCAACGTGAGTGTTTATTTAGCGCACGTAATCTAAAACAGATTACCACCGAACCGATTTCGATTTTGGCCCAAAGTAGTACGCCACACAACAGCAAGCCACAAAGGCAGCTATTTTATGGTAAGTGTTTGTAATTTTACGAACAGAATTTTAAAGTTAACTACCTTCGGGTCGGAGCGGTGTTGAAAATTTCAAAATTGAAAAGCCTCCGAACGGATTGAAGCGAAAAGTGATCTGACATTGACTGCTGCGCGGGCTGCACTGCATTGTTCGTTGTAATTGTTCGGCGAATGTATTCGAACGACGAACATAATCGAAAACGTAAAAGATCTTTATCGTGCAGCGGAGCGGTTTGTAAAAATTCCACAGGGCGGACAACAGTGGATTATGCAATATTGAGGTTGTTTACTACACACTCTGGCACACACCAATTGATTCATAAATCAGTAGAGCTGGCTTCTTTTGTGACGGCATGAGGCATACGTGATGTTTTAATTGCGATTTGCGGTTACGAGTGTACCACTCGAACCCTTGCCCTTGAACCTCAGTGTTGAGACTAATTAATTAGGCATTTCATCAGACTTTTGCAGATATGACACAAGAAATGTGAGATATGACTTAGCATGTGTGCTAATTAGAGCAGAGATATGCTACAGGCCATTTCGCCAATGTGAAGGCTAAACATTTTATTGACTTCGGTAAAACACAACACAAGATGGAGGACAAGACGGAATAGACAGTGCAGAAGTCCATCATGAAAAACAAGACCGTTGTGGATCTCATTTCAATTAATCAGTCGACAAGCAGTGCATAGTCAAGAACACTTAAGGAGAAATGAGGTTCCGATTCACATTGGTTTTGAATGTTTGTAGATTGAAATACCGAATGTGTTGAAGCATTTCACATTCATGTTGCACGACTCTATGATAAACATTTCGAAAGTCAGATTGAACTTATTTCTATGAGCACCAAAGTTGTTACTCTCAAAGTCTTTACAGGGAGAAGCGAGAGTTTGTTTAGAGAACGAGTCTGTCACCAAGTATTGCCGTTAAAATATTAAAGATTTAACCGAGTTCAGCTGTCTGTTTGGTAGTAGATCACTCAAACGACAGAACGGCAACCTAGACAGATACAACTTTGAGGTAGTTAGGCAGCCAACGTCACCAGCACCCAGAATAACTCTTGCCAATCGCTGTTTCTTTTTGCTAAGAAGGCAATTGAGTAGGAAAGGTCCTTTGAGAGCAACCAAGTGACTCTATACAAGACCTGCTTCAAGGCGCGGAGGCATGTACTTTATCAAGAATGGATGTATGTATAAGCAACATCGACCTAGTCACAAAAGTCCAGATGAAACGAATAAGACATGTAGAGCAGATGCACAGCAGCGCTTCGGCTTGGAGAGTCTTTGAATTCTGCCCCAAGAGACTGAGGTATAGAAAAAGACTGCTATTCAGGTGGTGCATAGTGCAAATCGGCGTGCGAAACTTGAGGCAGCTATCCGAAGATTGAGCTGTCTGGAGACGCTTGTTGGTGGCCATGGTCCACTCTGGGCTATAGCACCATTATAATTAAGTTAGCAACATGGTATGGCCTAAGAGGGTCCCATGGGACACCTATTTACCTAACCTAACCTAAGCAATATGGTCATGTGAACTCCTGAAATATGTAAGCTCATATCTTAAGAAGAAATCCATGTGAAAATGAAGCCAAGTTTCGTCCAGTTTTAGTTCAACTTCCGAAAGCATTGCCTTAGACGCTGGAGACCACAATGGATGGCAGCTTTAAGGACATTCAATGTTCTATAAAATGTTTTCTTTTTTTATTTAAGTCCTTCTTTCCCTCTCCCTTCGTCTCCAGCACAAGAAGGACGCACATTTGTCTTGGATTGACTACACAAACGTATCAACCTAAATCCTAAAAAAACAGCAGAGTTTATCCTTTGAAGATGCTTTTATAGGGTCCTCGGAGCACAAAAAAAAAAGTGATAGATTTGTTTAATTAATTTTTTTATTTTGCATTATCAATAGATCAGACTAGATGGTTGGCACTTAGTAGGCATAGGAGATGAGTGGTGACGAGAAGCTTGTCTTTACTATCGCTGGACCTGAGCTGTACAGAGCTGGTGCTTGAGCGTACGCCAATGGAGCTGGGGCAGCAGCATAAGCCAATGGAGCTGGAGCGGCTCTGAGCAGAGCAGGAGCTGGTGCGGCCAAGGCAAGTGGAGCTGGAGCAGCTCTGAGAAGAGCTGGTGCTGGTGCAGCTAAAGCAAGTGGAGCTGGAGCAGCTCTAAGAAGAGCTGGTGCAGGTGCAGCTAAGGCCAATGGAGCTGATGCGGCTCTAATCAAAGCTGGTGCAGCGGCAACGGCAAGTGGTTCACGACGGACAACAGCATTGAACCCATTGATTGAGTCAGAAGAGTAGTCAACAATACGCCTGTAACCATCAGCATCATTCAACGAGTATTGACCACGAACAACATTTCCTTCACGGGTCTCCACTTGGTTCTTGCTGTCTCCGGAAAGAGCGTCCTGCACGTCGTATCCATAGCTGTATTGTGGGTATGGGTCATAAGGCTCAGCCCTAGCCAAAAGGGGTTGAGCGACGGCAGCGAGTGGTGCGGCAACAAGTGGTGCGGCAGCTGGTGCAAGAAGTCCGGCGCTAGCAGCAGCGATGCAAGCGAAGAAAGCTACAAACTGCAAAGAAACGATGAGTTAAATATTCCGGTCAGACAATTTGCTTTAATGCAGAGGCGGCGGCGTTGTGGACGTACCTTGAATGCCATTTTAAGTTGTTTGGTTTTTTTTCTTTGTCTTTTGTGGTGGATTGATTCCGTTGATTGAACAGTTAGTTCGAACTGATTTGATTGTGGCCAACTCGTTGCTTATATACCGGCAGTTGGTGGCACTTCAAATCGCTTCCAATTCCTCCCCCGAAAATTTGAATTGGCTCACACAAGAAATGGACGTGTGGGTATTTTGCAGAATGAGCGTCATAAGTGCGCAAGGTCAGGTGGAATAAATTTTGGCGAATGTAGTCGAACTGATAAGGCCGGTGGACAACAAATTTTCAAAACACCTCAATGATACAGTTTGTCCATTTCTTCAACATGTGTGCTGTCTGACTGACCTTCAGGTGTGCGAAGATGTCCACAACAAGAATTTCCAGTTTCCGATATGGCGGCGGCGTGACTGTGTGTCATTTCTGGTGAGAGGTGTTTTTCCGCATGCACTAGTGCATGGCAATGACTAAAGTTGGTCAGGCAGGATATGATATGAGTTCGTGTGAATGCCAGCGCGGGTGGCAGGGTTTGAGTGTAATTCGCACCGAAGAATACAAGGATGAGAGTGAATGGTTGATTGAGATGGTTGTCTGAAGAATTCGAGGTGAAACAATGGTCGATGTGATAAGCACTTTAGAGTGCAATAAATTGGGTCAAATGAATGTTTGGTTACGTGCAGCAATTTAGTTTACATTTTGTACACTCAGGCATGAGATACATTATGTTGAGGTCAAGTCAGCAAATATAAATGTGTTTTTGGATGGTTAAGGATTCAATTGTTCGCGACGATAGATTTTAGTATTTTCAGAACGATCAGTTTTCGAATTTCGGATAAAGTACAGTAGCTTGTGATTCTTTGGAATAGAAATTGCAGCAAACTAAACAGAGTTCACATCTTTTTGTACCTTACAAGAGGACTTCTTGTCCAATAACTTCGTAGATCTTGAAATCCGTCACTTGTTACCATAGAAGGTCCCGACCTTCATACTTACAACTGAAATAATACAAACCTGTTTAACTCTAATGAACAAAGTCATCCCATCTTTATTTCCATCACAGCCCTTGTGTTGAGATTGGCAGTATCGTTTATATTTATCTTCTAAGTTTCCTGTGAAATCTATAGATCTCCAAGAAGATCTATACCTGCTCCTGAAGGTATCTTTTCCAGGATCTAGAAGAACTGTTCAGCAAGTCGGTGCTTGACATACAGAGATTCATCAGCGCTGCGGGCTGACTTTATAGAGCTAAGGCTTATGATTCCTAGAAGGGCATCACAATGGCTCTACATTGACCTAAGTGTGATGGGGAAATAACTTCCTTCCCCGTCAACCCTCCTACCTAACCTAACCTAAGCCATAAAACCACTCTATAGGTTTAAAAAAATATCACAAAATTTTTCCCGCGAAAAGTTACTTAGGCCTCTAAAGAAGGACTTACTTGCTGCGTTGTGTAGTGCAAGATAGTATCAGAATATATATGAGATTAACCTGCTGGCAGCCCACCTTAAGAGAATGCAATTGAGTACAACAGACCTATGCAGAGGATGTGGCGAGATCCAAAGAGGACACATTCCATCTCCTAAGTCAACCCTCGGACAACACTTCTTCATGATTTGTGTGAATTGTTGAATAAGCCACCGAAAACCATCCTAAAATTCCTAAGGAACTCGGGTTGATTCAGGAAGGCTAATCAACAACAGCAATTCTTGCTCTGGGGAACACAATGAATCCTTTGAAACCCGAGTGAGGCTGTATAGATTATAAGATGCAACAACCCCTACAACACTTAACCTCACCTACGTAGAAGATCGTCTTTTCCTTCCAACTTCAGAAGTTTGTTTTGACTTGAACGAAGTCATTTGGGCACTTCTATGTTGTACATGTACAAGAAACACTAAGCACGTGGAAACGCCTGCTTGGCAATGCTTATCTTCTGCGAAAGGAGAAAAAAAATTAGCACGCTTTTTTGTGCGTCGAGGTAATCGGTACAAATGTGATTCCGATAGACAAGTTTTCAAAGCTAAGGCAGACTACACCATCTTCATTCTCATGAAAGAACCCGTCCGCCATTATTTTCGACCTATCGAGTCACTTTTCACTAAATCAGGTATTTTTCTTCGAGTCGTAGAGTTCTAGAAATTATGAAGACCGGCCTTCGTTTTAAAGACCAGGCGATCGTGAATGTCAAGAAGTTTAGATGGATGGTGGTAATATCTTTGGTAGAAACTCTTTAGTCTCAAAGTTTGTACAGCACCAAGTTTATTATTTTATAGGAAAAAATCAAGAAAACTTTTCGACTATCGTAGGCATAGTTCGAGTGATGAAGATCGGAAACGCCAGGTGGACTTTGATGGTCATTAGCAGCACTAAACTCCCAACTAAGTGGAGATTCGACAAAGGATAACCTTAGACAACCGCTGCTACTTTAGTGTGCCCAAACAATTAGGGTCCAAACTCCAAATTTCAAGGTTCAAAATTATGCTCTACAAAACCCTGAACTTGCCAGTCTTGCTTTATGGAGCTGAATGCTGGACGATAAGTAAGGCAGTGGAGCAGACCTTGGGATCCTTCGAAAGAAAAATTCTACGTCGAGTATTTGGTCCTATCTGCGAAAATGAAAAAGGAAGACCAAACCTTATGTTTAAAGATCAGGTAATCGCGGACTCCAGAAACCTTGGTCTAGTAAACTGGAAGCAGCATCTCCGGAACCCTGAAGGATGGAAAGCGGCAGCGGTCGCTGGCCTGAGAAGTAAGTAAGTAAGTAGCACTATTCTAAACTAATAGAGGTTGTATTACATGACTCTTTTAAAGACTCCCAATAAAGTCCATGAAAAGGTGTTGAGACACGAATCAAATTCTCCTGCCTTCTTCCAAGATTTATCTTAATGTGAACACCAGAGGTGACTAGATGATTATCGGATTCATAGGGTAGAAGAACTTAAGAACGACATTCAGTACAATAGATATCTCTCTCTCTCTCTCTCTCTCTCTCTCTCTCGAGTATTCAAACGTTCCCTTCCGTGATACATTCACAAGTATACCCTTAATCCAATACCCATTAATTTATCCTCATTACTAACCACAAAGCTAATACCCCGCTGAAAACATCGCTTAAACAAACCATAATACGGTCATAAATTAACAGCGGCCAAACCTCACTCCGTCCGCGTTCATTATAATAACCGTAATCATCGCAAAAATCAACGATGAACAATTTTAATCATAATAAAACGATCATCTGTATTTAATTAACGATCATTGAAAGTGAGAAATAAAAATAAAGACGCCAGTCGGTGTCGGACGACACCGCAGAAGCCAACTTTAATCCGGTTAAGACGAATAATGTCCGTGTAATTTTTTTTAGGCTACCATCATGGCAATCCATTTCATGGAGATGCCTATCAGTATCATCAGCAGTAGCACCAGTTTCGAATTTATCTTCCCACTCCATGGCGGCTTGAGGTGACGTGTGTCATTCGTAGGTATGCGGATCGATAAACACACGAGATAATGCAATCAAATTGCAACTGTGCAACAATTTGACATTCGCACCCTAAAAACGCACGAGGATTATGCGGATTGGCAATTCACACTTATTCCTAGAAGCTGTGCTTTTGTTTAGTAATCCTTGGTCATACGCCAAGGGAATTCCTTTGGATAACCCACCGCTGTGACACACCCAGCAACTTCGCATAGACAAGTTGAGATGGATAGACAGAAAAGGGTTAGCCATAGTCATTGCATTCTCAGACTACGCGTGATGTTCAGATAGAAATCTCTATTGGACAATATCAACATCTACGGGACATGCCACCTAGTGCGAGGAAGGCCTCTCTGGGGACAAAACTCCGACGTCCGTGAGTCGCCCAGAGTCTGATGAGGGCGTTCAACGAGCATAATAGTCATGTCATGCGTACCTGTCAGATGATCGTGTCACATTTTGTTTGTGAGTGGAGTTCCTTTTCAATTTGAATTTTGCTTTGTGTGTCCGGGAATCGAAGATCACTTTGGGACGCGTAATTTCTTGTGACACCATCGGAAATGCCCATCTTGAGTTGAGTTGAGTCTCTGTCTACCTGTGGAGAGTATCATCCCGCAGTCATCTAACCAGATGTCAAAAATGACTTTTGTCTGGGATAATCTGCTTAAGTCAATCATCAGCGGTTGACTTCGTCGACTGACACTGAGTCCGGGTTTGTTTACATTGGCTCTAAAGGCTTTGTATTGTCCAGCAAACGGGATTAGACCATTATTCCCAATTTAGCAGTCACTCTGTCGCTGTGTGATGCTCATAATCGTTTTGTGCGTGTGTATATCGTTTTGTAGATAAATTCATGCGAAAAATAGATGCGAATTCAATGTCAATGGCGTGGTTTATGCACAACGCAGCGGTTGTTGTGGATAGGTAAATACCCTCGGGCTGTATTTGGATTGTTTATTGGTAAATCCAATTTGTTTGGGTTGTTATTATTTATTATTCGGTAAATAACAAACGATAGCTTAATTAAGGTTTAGACAATTCGCCCGAGAGGAGATCAAGAAATGTTTGTTTTGCTGGCGATGGCGATTGAACTCTTAAGAGCTCTTGAGAGATAATTCCGATAAAATGCCTCAATTTTGGGCTTTGGCATTCGGTCTTACAAGGTGAAATACCAGGGCGTTGTTAGGTATCATTAATAACCTTTGTGGATGGTTTTCTGGGCGAATAGATGTGTGGAGAGTTAATTAGATTTCCTTATAGGAAATTGAATCAGCAAAAGATGTTTTTTTGGAAGGCCTTCCACAGAAGAGTACCTATGGGCATTCTGTAGCCATTTGGAAGGTTCTAATCTAATTAATTTGTTTCAAGCAAATTGAACGTCCAAGGTTGGAAGACATAGTAAGTGGTTTAGCAACACGCGTCTGTTTTAATTATTGACTAATTCATGACAAGTGTTTGTAGTACGTAAGTAGGTACCCTCGTTGATTTTAAACAAGGTCGGCGAGAAAAATGTGTCGAACCAGCAGAAGGGAACAGAAGAAAATCCTGCGTAGAACAAACAGGCCCTATGCTGTTGGGAGACAGAGCTCAAGAAAGTTGAAGAATCTCGTTGGCCAGAATTTCTAAAAAAAAAAAAAAAAAACCGAGTAAATAGCAGTTGACTTCAAACTCGTAACCGAGGTTCTTCGAAACAGCGAAGGAAGTCTATTCTTCACCGAGACAGCATTTCCAGCAAGTTCAATGAGCATCAGATCCAGAGAATGAGAGTGATATGGGAAGAAAGGGACTCAAGCCCAATTCCAGCCAACGAAGGAACAGCTCGCACTTTTCTGTGGCGCAGTTTCATAAAAAAAATTCAAAAACCAAAAAAAGAAAAATAAACAAAACAAAACCGCCGTTGAAGCTCTTCAAATAGGAACGCATGCACCAACTCATCAACCAAGTATAGGTCAACGAAAGCATACCTCGTTTTTAAAAAAGGCAGTCGTAAGCCTTGCAATAACTACCGAGGTATGCTCCAGCTAAGTGAAGCATATAAGATCCTACCTAACATATAAAGTATTCCTGTAGCACAATGATCGACGCATATCAGAGCAGCTTTCAGCCTGATTCTCAAATTGAATCAAATCCTTCAAAAGACCAACGAATTTAGAGTTGAAACTCACAACCTTTTCATCGATTTTAAAGACGCATATGAAGCATTCATTGTCTTGATGCCCTTCAGCATTTATAATAAATACATGCCTCTATTCCAAGGTTCCATCTTCGTTGTCATCCTTTAACATTCTTTGCTTTTTGTGATGACTCAAACTCGCGAGTTGCCTGATTCAGAGGCAGAGGCTCTTCTTGGTAGCTAAAGCATATAGGGTAAAGGCACTAGTAGTCGGCCACTTAATTTATTTTTTTGACTCCTACATAGCTTAGTTCTTAAGCTATATGGAGTTTCGAAATACTATGTATCATTATCAATAGGTGAAGATCATATTAATCGATTAATTAAAATAAAACATGCTTAAATTGCTGTTGCTAATAGTTATTATCATTTATTTGAGAAAAATCACGCTGAGTTAGTTACCGGCCACTAAAATTTTCTGAATTTCAGTATTCGGCCATGCAAGTTTTACGTATTAAATTTAGTTTGCTAGCTTTTTCCTAAATTATTTACTATCGGAAAACAAAGAGATAACAAAATAAACATAAAAAACCCAAAAAGTAGATAATTATGAGTTTAAAAAAATAATAATTGCGGAACGGTGGTTCCATACAGATGAATGAGTTTCCTTTAGAGTACTTTGAACTCGACTAGAACAACTTGCAGTTCTTTTGCTAACAGATGCTTTCGGTTTTGGAAAAGAAAGGTGGTTGTGAAGTGTACTGAGAATAAATGAGCTGACAGTTGCCAACATAAATAGGTTCCTTCTTCCCTATTGGCCAACTCGGGGTTTCTTTCGAAGATGAATATCAACCAAGTTTTGGGTGGTCAAGAATATTTGAATAGAGTCTTTTCCTTGGTGTATTTTACAAATTTTTGTCCTACAATGTTGAGCAAATCAACTGTTTAATTTGCTATGCTATGATAATGAGCCGACTCCCTTTTAAAAACACCTTCCGTCACTCTACGTTTGCACTATCGAGACCTTGAAGAGTAGATCTGACTATGACATTAATGCAGCCTTTTGAATGCTTTCTTCATTATGTTAAATCTCATATAAAACATTTGCCATGTGATCTACCTTGGTAACTTGAAACGTTTGACTGGTTCTTTTTGAATGTGATGCCTCTTCTTCATAGGTTCCCGCTTCCAAAGTTTTGACTTTCTGGAATCAACGCGTAAGAATACACGAAAAAAAACCCAAATTGCCTTTGCGACCAGATAAAAAGATTGCCATGACGATGATTTTATATCCCGGCCGGTTTCTAAAAACATGTTAAAAAAAAAATATTTAGTAATCGGTCCCCCCTGGCCGGGTTCTGAAATTTTTCTGAAATCCGAGTACTAGAAACCGGCCATCCAAAATTTAAGAAAAATATTTCAATCTTCGCAGTGATTTTTCTTTAAATTGTTACTAGCTCTTATTCTGAGAAGAGTAGAGCTAAGCATTTACCATTTTTTGTAAGAAAAACGCATAAAAACTTGCGTTTCAGTTTGCGCCCACCACTAATAAAAAAATAAAATTCGAACCATAACTAAAGTGTGTGCCGTGTTCACAATTTTTGGTTGATAGATACACTTTTTGGGGATACTATCTGGGACATATGAACAATCATAGTGCCTTTCAAACCGTTAGATTATGTAAAGCGGTTTTCTTATTTTAGGCAAAAAAAGACAAAAGTGGCCGGTTACTAGAGAGTGGCCGGGTACTAGTGCACTTACCCTACCGCATCGTATAATTTGTAACACCGACTCTATTCACAAAAGGATTTATGGAATGCATTCTTCATGATAGACTTAAGCTTACCAACCCTCATTAACTTGCTCTTTGCCTGCTACTGATTGCTGGTTTTTGTCTTGTGCACGTAAGCGAGTCTTGTACCATTCTTTACTCTAAGCATTGGCCTTGGATACCTAACCTGGTGCTATTGTGGATACCGACATGTGGATGCCGTTTAAATACCTTAGACCTAGTGATTGCACTGCCTCCGCGCATTTAGAAAATAGGCAACAATGCTTCAGCTAAGACAGTCTTCAAACAAGATTTTAGCCAAAGCTCTGTCTTAGAGCCGTTGCAAACTTGATGTTTTTTGGTCAGTGATCCACAAAAGTAACAATTGGATGTCAATTTCCAAGTCGTGCTGTATTCATTGAATACTGTGACCCAATTCTTATACATAATAGCATTCGTTACTTGTTTTCAAATCTATCCAAGCTTCATTACCGCGATTGTTTTTTCTTTATGAGACCTGCTTATCCTTGTCAACCACCGTCGTCGCCACCGTGAATGTCAAAAAGAAAACAAAGTTACGTACAAAAACAGAAAAAAGAAGCCAAACAACATTTTGGCAAGAAGTGTTAAGGTCAAAGTCAGGTTTTTCCAACCCCGAACGACTTAAAGTAATTAACCGTGATGTGAGGGTACATATACAGCTCAGTTTTGACTGTGTACGCTGTTAATTGCAGCTGCCACCACTTGAGGGTACTGTAACCTCGTTTCACTTTCATTAGACCAACATGCGCACCTCTGCCCACTTCAACTTGCTGGTCTTCTATGGTATGCTCACCTCTTCGACGTCTAAGCTCGTCCGCAGTGGACTGATTGCTGCCAACTTTCGCAGCCGGTGTTCAAGTTTCTATCGTTTGTTGTTTGTCTTGTGTGTGCTCTGGCGTGGCCTAAGCGTAAGCGTTTCATGGAATTACATCAGAAATTAAACCAGTTATACGCGTCGATCCGCTGCTATCTCCACTGCGACCTTAGCAGTTATGCAATGCAAGTGTAACTAAGTGGATAATCTCTATGAAATGTCGGAAATGTCACTTGTTTGGTGGCGATATCAACACCGGCATCGATAGAAGATTATCCATGACGAAGAATTTAAGCTGCTCCGCTGCCGTATGTTCATTTGTCACCAACTGTCATTTATCACTCGTTGACAGTGGACAACAAGTACTCGATTGTGTCGCACTTTTTTTTAAAACTGGCCATGAGCACACTTGACCGACTGCGAAACACCATGTGCGAGTACTCCTCATGCATACTAATTCATCCCGAGAATGGATGGATTAATCAACACGTCTTGCGGGTCAGTGGATCAAAGCCAGGGAGTGCGAAATATCGCAACCATACGAATGGTTCGAATGAGTAAATTTTATTGAACGTCAAATCTCTTCAGTCGACAAATTGCACGCTTGGATAACGCAAGTGAACTGTTAGATCAAGCTATATATCCATCGAGTAGTCATTTCGACGACCACGAACATGAAAGCTGTAATTGTGGTTGAAAAGCACTTAATGGATCGTTGCTTCAAGTGGCCATCCAATGACCACCTCAACGAGTATCGAGGGCGCTTGTGTTTGAGCGCACTTTTGGTCAAATAAGACGTCTTTAATTGACGGTAGGTATTTATTTAAAAATGGCGCTGCAAGTTAACAACTTAATTAACGGATTTTATCCATTTTCGGTTGTAATTAGTGGTATTGATGTGGTTAAAACAAATGTGTGGGTTAAGTGGTAGTCTCATATTATTTTGGACTTATCAGATACATTGGCACTTGATTTAGGTTTGGAAAAGTATGGAAAGAAATGTCAAAAGAGGGTGTAAAAGAAGCACATACTCGTAAGTGTCAAGTATTTGTCATAAGTGTAGATCATAATGAGTTAAACTGATGAACTTCAAATTTTTGTCTAGTTTTTTAGCAGTTTTCTAAGAGGTATCTGAATTAAGTAAACCCTTCACCTAGTCTCCGTCTAAATCATGATGCCCAATATTCTAATCCACCCGACTTGAATATAATGAAAAAAGAGGCAGCTATGTCGGTTCCGATGTCAAAACATTAAGAACAGAGGGCGTTGATTTGATAGCAAATCCTCTGAAAATAAAAATGTGTTATCGAACAAAATCAGATGTGACCAATGACGGGATATCAGCATCGATCGTCTAGTGTTCAAAAGACCTTCTTAACTGCACCAAAAGTCTTCAAACACAGCATACAAGACCTTACTCACTGCCTTGCTTGAGCTTCTAAAGCTTCCTTTTATTATTAATCTGCTTAGTCCATATCATTCATATAGCGAAAGATCTTGGAGAAGACCAAGAAGTTGGAAATAGATGGCCACCATCTTTTATATATTATCGGACTTTTCCGGAAGGAACCTTTTCCGGAATACCAGCATCAGACTCTTACGGTCTCCAGTATAAGGGGTGCAGCACTAAAAATCATCGCGACCTAAAAGATCTTTTGCGTAAAGTAAAGTTCTCCTACAAATTGAAAATATTGCGATCCCAAGCAGGATAGAGGCAATGGAGGAACCTCAGGACCGTACTTGCTGATTAATGGTTGACTTTTGCTGAGGCTATAAATCGCCTTAAATCTGGAATCGACTGAAGTGGCTTGAGCAGATGGACACCAAAGCTCCGGGCTGGAAAATCTTCGAATCTGTCCCCGAGGGACCTCGCAGTAGAGAAAGACCGCGACTCTGGTGGCGCACGCAAGTGGAAGAGGACCTCGTTCAACTTAGCCCTGGAAACTGATTGAGGCCCAGGTAAAAAAACAAAACTAAGTGATTTAAATATTTTAATCACTTAACACGGAAACCCAAGTCTGTTTCCTTATAAAAGCTGCTGGCAAGTCCATCCATATGTCTAGAGCATCCTTGAACAGCAATATCTCTTGAGTGCACATCATCTCCCATTCTCTAGTTTTTGGAGTTTCAAGATGATACTGGACTTTTGAAGTAATGGCAGGTCTGAGTCATCGTACATTGTAGAGTTCATCTAAGGTCCCAATCTAGTAAGCTCATTCGTATTTTCTTATCCAGGGCTGAAAAGTGTCAAAGGACGCCAGACTCGAGTGTTCAATTTCAAATAGTGGGTTCATGACATGAGTACATGACACGAGGTTTCGAGGTTTGAGATCTGTAAAAAAGACTTGTTTAGCCTTACAAACTTCTTTAAAATGGCAGTGTATTGATCTCTAGATTACCTACATACGTAGGCTAAAACTTTGCATATGTTGTTGGCTAACTGTGTGTGTTAAGGATCATCTCAGGGAAATTTTAAAAAATGAAGAAATATGAAAAATCGTTTCTCGAAACTTGAAGGTATTGACACTTTATGACACAATATTGGTAAAGAGGTCGTGATTTAACGACAGACCCAGTCACCCTGCTTTGCTTTGCTTGCACTAAAGTGCACTTGAAAACATGTACCCACTCTTTGATTTAATTGCACATAAAATCGAAGAACAGTTTTGAAAATAATAATATTTATCGTTTCTTTTAAGAACAACGTCATCGGCCAATTTAACGATATTTGTCATATGTAAGTTGCATTGCGCCGCCATCAGAGTTTGCTTCTTAACGCAGTTTTTGGTGTGGGTACTGGTTTTTTTTTCCATATAACAAGATACATAGTTTCATGTATTGAGCAGGAAAAAAATTCCATAAAAATAACTCTAAAGCTTAAAGACCTGAGATTTGTCAAATAAAAGGGAAACTGCTTGCGCCTCTGGACGACAACAACTTATCGTGATCATTACCACTGCGGCAAAGTGTTTGTGCAAACGTGATACGTTTGACAACCGCAACTAACCGCAGCCAATTCTCTCAAAAACATTTGTCTATCGATCGATCAGAGGGGGCAATCGATTGGAATCGATTTAATTTCGATTTCGGGTGTGACTCACTTGATCAAGCGATCGCCTAGACGCACCTTTTAAAACCGAAAGTGAGCGCGCTTGGAGTAAGCACCGCGAATACGTGTATGTTATTGCAACTAATTGAAGTCGGGAATCATGTTTATTGACTTGACGTATTGCTCGATTAATTTTGGCCAATCAATAGCTGTGACCATAAGTAATCGAAATTAATGATGTAATCCCGAATGGTTTTTTTTTTATAATTTATTAGCAACTTTTTGTTAGCAAAACATCATCAATGTGGCAACGTGGTGTGTACTCTCCTAATGGGCATAGGCAATAGCTGGAGAAGCGTAAGCGGTTTTAACCACAGTTGGAGCGGCGTAAGACAAGGGCGCAGCAGCATAGGCTAGTGGGGCTGCTCTAACTACAGCAGGAGCAGCATAAGTGGTCTTGACAACTGGGGCAGCAGCATATGCAACTGGAGCAGCTTTAACAACTGAAGCAGCAGCGTAAGCGAGGGGAGCAGCCTTGATAACTGGAGCTGCAGCAACAGCCTTGACAAGTGGTATGCGGTTGACAACAGCGTTGAATCCGTTGACTGAATCGGCAGTGTATTGCACAATCCTCTTGTATCCATCGGCATCGATTAATGAGTACTCTCCTTGAACGACATCTCCATCACGTGTCTCAACTTGGCTCTTGGAGTCACCGGAGAGAGAATCTTGAACTTCATAGCCGAATTTGTATTGTGGGTGTGGATCGTATTCGTCAACAGCCTTAGCGAAGGCAGGTTGTGCGACAGCGACAGGGGCAGCCCTAACAACAGCAGCTGGAGCGGCAGCATAGGCAGCTTGAAGAACTGGGGCAGTCTTAACAACAGCAGCTGGAGCAGCAGCATAAGTTAATGGAGCAGTTTGAAAAACTGGAGCAGCTTTAACCACAGCAGCAGGAGCAGCGGCGTAGGCAATTGGTGCAGGTGCAGAGATAAATCCAGCGTTTGCGACCGCAATCAACCCAAGGAGAGCTACGAACTGTCGAAGAGAAAAGATCCGATTGATGATTGTGTCTCATAAGAGGATAGGGAAAGAGTGGTACGAGTGCAAGTATTTTGTAGATATTCAGTGACGTGTTTACCTTGAAAGCCATTTTGTTTGAAATTAAGTTTACTTCTGTTGTGAGTCAACGTAAAACACTGAATGTCCGACTGGGGCCTTACGCGCCCTATTTATACCACCGACCAGCGTACTGTCACTTTTGTTTCTTCTCGTTGTCATTGTCATTTTTTTTCACCTCTTTTGCCGCTTGCTTTATTTTCGATCGCAAATTTTTGTCGTTGTGTTGGTAAGACATTGAAATTGGAACATGATGTTGTTTAAGATCCTGAGAGTGTGACTAATTAACTGTTATGTAACCTGAAGTGGATCTATTTAAGTCAAGTTTTGAGTTTTATATTTAGAAAGTAGGACTGTTGTCTGTGATTGATTTGGTTTCCTTAAATCAAGTTTGCAACTGGAATTGTTTTCTAATTCCTTGTTTAACTGGGGATTATACATAGATCAATAAGCCCAGCAACGAAGTACATAGAATCAGTCTCAGAATCTGCCAGAAGAGCATATTCTCCAGCTCTAGACGATTTGATACTTAATCATTGCCGTGTCTGTTGTTGAATTGCAGGCATAATGACCTTATTGGCAGGCGAAGGTTGACACTTCCGGCGGCAATAACTCCGTCTTGTATTTAAATAGCATGTATCCGGAATAATAAAGAATTTGCAGGTGTTCTTATACATTTATCGCAAGCTAAAGGGTTAATGACTGGCACTGGCATAAGGGAAATAGGAAGAGGAGGAATATAAAAATGAGGAAGGGAGTCTGAGACAAAATGAAGCCTTGGGGAACACCAGCATTTATATAGCGAACTAGCTGCTACCCGCGCCTTCGCTTGCGTGGATTTCGTAAGTTGATAAAAATAATCCATCCTCGATACTTCACTAAGACGTTACCTGAGTTCCAAAAGCATAAAATTGAGTTTCATTTATCCCAGTACCTCTTGGTAAATCAAGTTTGTGTTATTGGCTTCTCGGGCAAAGATTACCAGGCCCGAAGCAGAATAGAACTGTTGTTGCGAGAAACCTCCTCCCTCAAGTCGAAGCCGGTCAACTTCAGTGACTGTCCCTGAGATTTATTTGAGGAGAGGTCACTACTTTACTCAAATTTGAAGAGAAGGGTAATTTCCATCCCCTATTTCGAGCGAAAAGCCCAGTGCATGTATCGCCTCGTAAATGGGCCCTCATATATTTATGGAGTGCAAAATTCCGGATATGTGGCCGCAAATATGAAGCCTTTAAGCGAGAGTTTACTTCATCTGTCCGTGCAACCCTAGGTTTGACGGGTAATGTTGGTCGAAAATCTCCAGGGTCTAACCTCTATTTCCGCTTATACTTTCTAATGTTCTACTGAGAGCCTCGAATCCATCCTGGTAGGCCATTGTGCATTCACCCCAAACTTGCGCCATGTTACTCTGGTTGGAATTATTACACATAGGTGCCTCTAGTCGGACCAGGTTCAGGGGAAGTTCGGAAGCAAAGTACGCGGTTTTTCCTCCATCTAGTAACGTAGCAGCAATGCCTGAAGAGGCAACAGCCAAGGCTATGCGAAGACCTTTTCGTATTCTATCCAATGAAAGATTTGTGAGAAATTTCATACAAACTCGAATACCCTGTAATACCTTGTAGAAGCTGAATTTCAAGAACTCTCTTCTCTGACCAACTGCAGCAATCTTTCCCAATGTTGTTCTTATCTTGAGGGACTTCCTGGCCTATGAACCTGTCAGCTCTGCGTTAAAATAACGAGTAACGTCAGAAGCTATAAGATTAGAAAAAACATCAAGGATTGACCCAGGCACATGAACAACGGTGTTTAAGCTGCAAATACCTGCCGATTCCAGTAACTTGTGATCAATTTGTCTTAAAATATAAAGCTATGAAGTATATCTGCCAGGAGAATGGATACAAAACAAAAAGTAACCGATTTTCCAAAGGCTGAATGCCAAAAATGTCGCAGACAGAGAGATGATGAACCCCAATTCGACTGCCTGACCCTTTTGCTCGCTATCCAAGGAACAAACCAAACTTTTTTTTTTCTTGCAAAGGTTAATGTATATTTTCTATTAATTCTATCCGTTATAATGTTAACATAATGCAACTCGTTGAGACAATGTTGACTGACAATGCAGTCCTAATCTAAAACAAACTATCTACTTAATAAACCAATGATGAACTTTTAAGTCCTGATAGTCCTGATAATCCTGATAGTCCTGATACTCGTAGTCCTGATAGTCCAGATAATCCTGATAGTCCTGATAATCCTGATAGTCCTGAAACTCTTAGTCCTGATAGTCCTGATAATCCTGATAGTCCGGATAATCCTGATAGTCCTGATAGTCCCGATAGCCCTGATACCGAAAGACCCAAGGATGGTGGTGATCTAATCAAATTGCTGCTGGAATATGCGCCCGATAATGGTGAACCCAACGACAATTGAGGCGATTGCACCAAAGATGGAATTCCCCTCAGAAGACCTTGTGACTGGATAACCTGTGGGACGGACCTTATCAAAGTAGGTGCCTGCAACAAGCTTTGCTGCTGAAGAATTGGAACGCTCTTAATCAAAGTCGTAGCTGGAGCAGCCAACACCTGTTTGGTCAGTGGTGTACGTGAGACTACCGCATTGAATCCGTTCACATCATCAGCTGAATACTGAACAACTCGTGTCAAACCATCGGCATCCAGCAGCGAATACGAGCCCTTAACAACGTCTCCATCACGGGATTCGATTTGATTCTTGATGTCACCAGTGCTGGGGTCCTTAACTTCATAGCTGAACGTGTACTGTGGTCTCACGTCGACTGTTTCAATTTGTTTGGTTAAAATCGATGGTTGGTAAATGCCAGCTCCTGGCAGGACAATAGCATGTGCAACAGCAATGCAAGCAAAGATGACAACGAACTGAAAGAATACAAATGTCAATTGGTAATTTGATCACAGCTGACAGCTTACAAAGTGGGCCATGTTACTGATGGTGTTGATGAAAATTGTTTGATGCCAATAGGATGTGGAATTTCCTTTTTATACAAATTTCCACCATCGATATCGAGACCCAACCCAATCCCAAAATTTACTAATTTGTTTACCGGTTCTTTGCGAATCAAAGAGCAAAGTTTGATACTCTCAGCACAAGCCGGGTAAACAGTTTTGCTCTAGATTTGATGCCGGTTCAGCACAAGTGCTTTTGGTTAAGAGAGGCATAGTATGTGTGCATATCCGTGGTCCAAAGAGTGCAACAGTGTCATGTGTATGTTTTGATGGAAAATTGTAACAGTTTTCGGCTTTGGCTGATGTAATTCCAAGTCGACTTGCGGTTTGTTGAATTTTTCTATGGAAAGGTGCGTAAGAAATTTAACTACCGTCTCGTCGTTGGGTAGGTTTCGGAAATGTGGGTCAATCTGTTATTTTACGAGTAAATGCTTCTAGAGCGTTGGTAATTAATTGCTTATTGATTTTGAAGCATAGTAGGAAGAATTATGAAAAATTGCGATACATTGGGTGACGGAGATGTCGAGGACGTATTATGTCCCATTTATTCCAAACTCTGGGAATCTTACAATTTGGTAAATTTTTAGTTAAAATCGTTCAGAGAAATGTAAATATGAATCACAGTTTGTCAAGTCCGATGTGGAAAGAAACGACTGCCAAGGGATGTGCTCCTTTTAAGGACTGATGCACATCAGTCACTGTTTATATAGCTTGTGCAGTAGTCACTCTAAGGCAGGCAAAGCATGGCTGCATAGTTTCCTACCGATCAGTGCTTAGTAACGATTCCAGTTACAGTTTGAATTTCCTTACGATTATGCTTCGTTAGACTGATGGTTGATTGGTTGATTTTGTAATGTCCTGGGACTTACTGAGATCTCCATTGTTCCTACAAAAGTAATCCGTAGGAGCCCATATGGAAAAAAGGCTAATTTGAGAATTATTTGGAGGTATTCCAACCCTTTGATGGGCTACTACCGAAAATACTTAATCTTCAGATGGCTAGGGCTGATTCTATTTTCACCTCGTCCCTGCAGCTTCAGTCGATTGAGGAGTTCTGCACGAACACCTAAAACGATTCGAATATTTCCTTCGTCTTATTGAAAGCTTACCACAGTGTTATAGCTATTGCACATAGGTATGTCTGGATGACACCATCCGCATCTATTTCTATAAAAAGAGGTGCTAATTGGCGTCCACTTTTCTCCTCCTTCATTCCATAGATATCTTAATAGAAAGAAACTACGGAAGATACGCTGCAAGTTTGATGGAAACATCATGAATTGAACGGTGTGGAGATATGGGAAAGTGAAGATTCTTTATTACACAATTCCTTACTGGACACGGGATGGGGAAAATTAGGACAACGCCAAACAAACATTCTTCGTGTTGCACAGAGATGAAGACTAGAAACGGAACTGAGGGGTACTCCTACATATCGTGAAAGTGCTGACGGTGAGAAGCTTAGAGCAGGACAAAGATTCATTATGGGTTAAAAAGATTGCAGCCCTACCCTAGTCGGATTACCTGATGGAGAAAGTTTAGTCGGTCAGAGTTGATCACACTCCTTAACAAGTAAAAAAATAAAATACGTGCTATGACTGAGAGCTGTATTCATCGGATGCTCTTCTTAGATATTTTGATAAGTGTTTCACTTTTCGTTACGCTCAGATATCCTATCTGTTGGGTCTCTTTCAATCTCCCTCGTCACGGCGGAATCACGAAAAACTTGATAGTTTTTTTCTGATACTCGAGTCTAAGTAAGCTTTCTTAGAAATCCAGCGCTATAACTATTGACCTACGACGACCAAACTGACTTTGAGATACATACATACTTCATGGGGCTTCATGTGGACTCAGCGAGCTCCTATAGAGTTGTAGGATAGAAGTGCGAAAGCAGAACTTGTTGCACCTGTTGGATATGACTACAAGAACCTCTTCGAAGCTGGACTAAAATCTGGATTGATACTGGTTGAAGCGCCACGGTATGCATTTGTGGCCCGTTGCCACTGTTTAGCAAAGATTAGTTTCTAGACCACGATGCCTTGCACTGACTCTACTACTTAGTAGTATCATGTCTTTCCAGTTGAAAAGCAAAAGGCTACGCTCGAGCTCTACTCCTTCATTAAACGAAATGTGAGCTGGACAAAGGATGCAGGCAACTCTTTAGAAGTTAAAAGCTTAAATTATGTTAAATATCAAATTAAACACTAAACAATTATATTATCAAAAAAACTGGCAACGAATACTAGTATATTTCCATATATCCAACGACTAATTATAAAATAATAAATGAAATAGTAAAATCAGTTCTTTTTAATGCCCATAGGCAGCGATGGGAGCAGCATATGAAGCCTTCACTACTGGTGCAGCAACATATGCCACTGGAGCAGTCTTAACAACACTCTTTATCGCCACACCAATGGGCTCACGATGAACAACAGCATTGAATCCATGTTTAGAGTCAGCAGTGTACTGAACAGTCCTCTTGTAACCATCAGCATCGATCAATGAATATTCTCCTTGGACAAGATCTCCATCACGAGATTCAACTTGACTCTTTGAATCCCCAGACACTGAGTCTTGAACATCATAGCCGAACTTGTATTGTGGATGTGGATCGTATTCATCAACAGGTTGAGCTTTGACTACGGCAGCAGGAGCAGCATGATAGGCTTGTTGGACATAAGTAGCTGGTTGAGCATATGCAGCTGGTGCCGAATATCCACTGTAATCAGTTGGAACTGCATATGCAACAGAAGCCGCCTTCACCGATACCGTAGGTGCAGAATAGGCAATTTGTCCTGGGATAATTCCTGCACTGCTACCAGCAACAATTGCAAGGAATGCTACAAACTGAAATGAAATAATGAAATTATTTTCGTAAGCAAATATAAAATTTGTATAACTCAACCAACCTTGAAGGCCATTTTGCTTTTTGCTTTTGGTTTGCTGCTTTCTTCCGGAGCTCAAGATGGAATGTCTACTGTTTGATGATTGATTTCGGTTTTATATGCACTGACCCGCACTCGTAAACCAATCCAACTACAGGTTCAACAAGAAATTATTTTTGCGAAATTACTTTCATTATGTTAACAATAATATAATTTTCTTTTTTATTTGTTTCTTACATCAAGTAAGATTGCGAAAGCAGATTTGGTTTTAATTGAATCGAATTGAGATTAGGATTATAAAACGTTTTTTGATGCTCGATTTTATAATGGATTTCAAATAAAGTGACTGTACGTAGTATTTTTTATTTTATTTTTTTATAATTCACGAGTGCTAAAGGGGTTATGAATACCCGTATGATGCTATTCACACAGCGCTAGTGTTGGTGTAGTGATTTTGAAACTCAGGTGGTATAAGGTTTCAGTCTTTTTGCTCCGAGAGTGGTGTCCAGAATGACTGGGGAGAATTATTGCTACTGTTGCCATTGCTTATAATTCACAGTATTTCTTTTGAACATCCCCCGATGTCATTAGTACGATCAACACTTTCAAGCCATATGACCACCCTACTGCCAGGGTTATGCCTATGCAGTAGAGTTGACGTCAGCTTTTTTTTCGCAGTTGATCGACTTATTTTCTTTTTAGACATCGGGATTCGAACCTGGAACCTTCAGTGTTACAAGCAATGATGCAACCACTACACCATGGCCACCCCTTTGCATGTGCATACACATAATTAAGTATATGAAGGAGAGGCTGCATCCTTTACAGCCTTTACTCGAATCTCCAAGGATCCTTTGTGTTCCCGTTCCCCTAGCATTAAAGTATAAAAGAGAAAGACAAAGATGAAGGGTTGTTTGATAGTCGTTCCACTCTTAACCATGTTGAATGGCTTTTGGTGGCCTCTCAGATAGATCGCCCCGGTTATTCACCAAGAACCGTCTTTCTGGTTCTGCATAGGCTAGGGCATTTGCATAGAAAGTGGACTGTGTGCTCTCTTCTACATTCATGTCGCCATTCTCTCTGTATAGCTAGAAGTGGTCCTTGGAGAAGACGTTCACGTTCACAATGGGTTATGGACTGTGGGGGGCATGAAGTGGGTGATCCAACAAAGGTCTTGTTCTGATCCCTTCCTAGCTTGCTCATTCACCATTCCGTTCCCGTGGATATAATTGTGTCTCAGGACCAACCAAAGTGTTATGTTGTGACTGCGTGTTTTAAGGGTCGTCGCGGTAACGTTTTACAAGCTTTGACTCTTCTACTGTGGATGGTTTTAAAAGTAGCTTATCTGCCTATGTGAATTTCAATAACTTTCCTAGAATATATAATAGCTTCGTAGATAATTATCGGGCCGCCTCGGTAATAACTATAGGACTTCCACTTAGAACTCGCTTAATACCAGTCTCCTCTTTAAAACCGGAGTCAAATCCTTTTATTAAGGTTGATGGCACTTCCATTAGCCGATTCATCTCCTAAGGGGAAGATTATTTTGATGTTTAGGCTGAAGTTAGGAAGTCGTGTCAACTTCGAGTTTTGGCCAACTTGCGATATTTCAAGAAGTTGGATTGTTTTAAACGCAGGACACTTTTCGCAGGCATGACAGACCTGCAAGAATAGAATCTTTCATGCAAAAAATTCTCAGTCCGCTGTTCTGAGTCGGCAATAAAAGTGTTAGTCAATCCCATTCATACGAAAAGTACAACAAACGCAATATGAATGGTTCCGCGAAGCTAGGCTGTCTATGAGCTCCCGCGCTAAATATTTCTCTTTCAGTACGATTCTAGTTTTAAGGGCTGCATGCAGTTATATACATGCTTGTCGTTGGATCTTGGTTAGTTTCTTGAGGTATGTGGTCTTTCCTGCCAGCCATTCGTCGGGGTGGGTTTTATAATGGTTGCATACATTCAGTGAATGATTGCGGGTGTAGGTCTCCATAATTAGGTCGATTTTAAAGAAGCCACAGAAGACAGTGTTTTAACGCAGATCCAAAGGAAAGAGTCTGGGGCGGTTAAATCAGAGATCTGGCTTCTAATGCCAAATAAAACAAGAAAAGTGTCTCTCAAAGGAGCTACTGATTTTGGATCATTTTTTGTTTAAACCAGTCAGTCCTAGTTCATCAAGTTTACGACAATTAATGCATTAGACCTTTGAAAGCCAAAGCAACGGTAAGCCTGGTACAACATAAACACTCTCAAACAGCTTGGTGTTCACAACAAATAATATGCATCTATTGAGTTTCCAGACGTAAGGGCATTGAGGGCTACTCTTAGGTCTACTCCTTTTTTGTGGATTATCCCTCAGCGACCTAAAGTTAAAGCTTAAACTCATGGATCGAGATTTTCTTAAAGTAGAACTCAATCACTGGACTTCGTCAGTCAAACAAATTTATAAATCCCTTAAACAAAAAGAGAAGTCAAAAAAAATGTCTAAGGGAGCGTGATGCTAAGCTTCTAATGGACTTTCTCCTTTGAAATCAAGAAAGTGTTGGACAGCATCTCTAATACAAATGCAACGTCATTGTTCGAAATAATTCATCTCTCCTGAGATTCCTCCATGACCTCCATATTGTTTAGGATCATAACCTTGTTCTAGTTTACCAGAATAAGTGTCTTCCAGCTTAGTCCGAAAATATAGCAATGCCGCACCAAATGGTTTTATTTTGTGAATGAGGGATATCTGCATTAAAGTCTCATCAAGTAAAGTTCGACAAAAGGCAGTAAGCATATTGGTACACAAACTAAAACACAACTTTTCAATTTTCCCTAACATCTACAACATTCAACATTTAATGGCAAGTAAACTAGTAACAATAATCCATTCGGTTTTCAATGACCTTCTGAGATGGGATAGGCAACTGGAGAGGCCTTTACAATTGGAGTGGCGGCGTATGCTCCCTTTACCACTGGACCATAGCCCAATTGAGATGGCGCTGCCGCATAGGCAACTGGAGCAATAGTCTTTACTATAGCGGGAGTGGCAACAGCCTTAATTGCGACATTAATAGGTTCACGACTTACAACAGCATTGAAGCCGTGAACTGAATCAGCAGTGTACTGGACAGTCCTCTTGTAACCATCAGCATCGATCAATGAATATTCTCCTTGGACAAGATCTCCGTCACGGGTTTCAACCTGACTCTTTGAATCCCCAGAGAGGGTGTCTTGCACATCATAACCGAATTTGTATTGTGGATGTGGATCGTATTCATCGACAGCTTTGGTCAAGACGGGTTGAGCTTTCACTACAGCAGTTGGTTGAGCGTATGCCAATTGTTGAGGATACGCAGCATATTCAGTCGGAGCACTATATCCTGAAGCAACCTTTTCCAGTGCAACGGGAGCAGAATAGGTGATTTGACCAGAAGGTATAACTCCAGCTGCAGCTACAGCAACGAATGCAAGAAGTGCTACAAACTGGAAAAGAAAAGCAACAGTCAGTTGGCGAATGCAGGTAATTACCTAAGTTCAAGTGAACTTACTTTGAATGCCATTTTGTTGTGGTGTGGCTATTTGTGGATTTCTGCTTTCTTTCGGAGTTCAAGATGGAGTGCCTCAGTGTTCGGTAGATTTGGCTTTTATACTTCGCGAATGTTACGGTTGCGGTGATTGTATATATGGCTGCGAGGGTAATTGATTTGCGTAACATGGTTTTAAGTAATTTTATATTATCTCTCATTTGGTTTTTGAAAATCCTCTTTGAATAGGGTATGACATGTACTCGCGCATGGACCACAGTTTGACATAAGTGAACATAAGTCTACAACAATAGTTTCAATGTACTTATGTAGCCGGTTTTGTTGCAACATATTGTTAATTGTTTTAACTAATATGTGACTTAAGTGGAATACTTTTGGTTAAGGGTTTTTTTTTTGTTGATAGGCGACGACCTATGTTTAAGGTGGACTCACTAATTTGATGCTTATACTCAAAGAGTCTGCCTCGAAATAGAATCAACGTAAAGCTAGCGAACATGTTTAGGAAGAAGGACATTTGTAACAGACTTTTTCGAGTTTGTATTTAAGAACATTTTGGGTGTTTACCCACTAAAGCCGCCTTGTAAAATTTGGAACTCATACAGTTTTTAGCAGTCAGAGCTTCCGACTAACAACAGGGATAGTAACGAGGCAGCTTTCAGTTGCTGTATTAAACGAATTATATTAAAGCTGCTGCGATAAAGAACTGCAAGACTCTTGCCAAGACTTCAACGATGATGCTTTGCCAATTAAAGTTCGCTGTTGTTTCAGGACCGTAACTGCCTAGAAGAACTACGACAATTCAATGAAGAATTAAATCAGTTTTAATAAATACACGGACAAAGGTAAAGCCAGCTCACAGTGAAGGGTTGACTTCCCCATTTAAGCTAACCTCTGTCGGTGTAAATGGAAACAAAACAAATATATTTTGCTTGCAACTAAACAATATTTAATTCATTATTCTTCTTAAACATTAGCAGCACTGTAACATACAATACATGAATTTATAAAATATACAATATTATGATAATAAACAGTTAAACATATAACAAACAATTGGTCATGGCAATAAGACGTTTAAACAAAATCATTGGTAATATCCTAACCTATCAACGACCCAAGGCCCAATGGAAGTCCTAGTGATGAAGTCTTGATAAGAGGCGACTGAATAAGCGATGGAATACTCTTAATCAGAGTTGGTTGGATGGTCTTGATGACTGGAACAGCAGGACCCACAGCAATTTGCTTGCCAATTGGTGTACGTGAGACCACAGCATTGAATCCATTAATGCCATCTGAAGTGTATTGAACAACCCTTTGCAAACCATCGGCATCGATCAGAGCATATGCGCCCCTAACAACATCTCCATCACGAGTCTCTTCTTGGCTCTTGACATCACCAGTGGTTGGATCGTTAACTTGATAATTGAAACTATACTTGGGAATAGTATCAAGAGGTTCAATTGATTTCGTCAAAATTGGTTGCAATATACCAGCACTGGCGGCCATGATACATGCCAATAGGACAATAAACTGAAAACGAATACAAAAATTTATTAGTTATCAGTTCAAAGGAGTAATTATCTAAATCCTTGTGGTTCTTACTTTGAATGCCATGTTGCTGAGATTGCAAATGAATTCTGATGATCCAAAAGGTGCTGACATTCCTATTTATACAAATTATCAGCGATGCAATTTGCAATTAGGTGTGATATTTGCTTCTTAAGTGTGTAACACGCATTTGATTGTGGGTTAAATGAATATCGACTACATATAAGTAAAACTTGATTCGAAGAGTAGACTGAGTGGACATTAAGGCGGCGCATTTCGCAAGGTTAGATTCTTAAACGCAATCTCTGTCGTCGAATGACGTAAAATACATTATGAATTTCCAATTCTTTTTAGGTCATGGAGCCTACTTCTCTCGATAAGTAAAACAATGTCAGTGAGGGTTTAAAGAATTTTGTCTGTCCCCTGGGAAACAGCAAAATGTTGTTAGGGGCGCATATGCTCTGATCGATGCCGATGGTTTGCAAAGGGTTGTTCAATACACTTCAGATGGCATTAATGGATTCAATGCTGTGGTCTCACTTACACCAATTGGCAAGCAAATTGCTGTGGGTCCTGCTGTTCCAGTCATCAAGACCATCCAACCAACTCTGATTAAGAGTATTCCATCGCTTATTCAGTCGCCTCTTATCAAAACTTCATCACTAGGACTTCCATTGGGACTTGGGTCATTGATAGGTTAGGATATTACCAATGATTTTGTTTAAACGTCTTATTGCCATGACCAATTGTTTGTTATATGTTTAACTGTTTATTATAATAATATTGTATATTTTATAAATTCATGTATTGTATGTTACAGTGCTGCTAATGTTTAAAAATAATAATGAATTAAATATTGTTTAGTTGCAAGCAAAAATTATTCTTTTGTTTCCATTAAGATCGACAGAGGTTAGCTCAGAGTGAGAAGTCATCTCTTTACTGTGAGCAGGCTTTTTTCTTAATCGTTGTATTAAAATTTATCTAATTTCTTGTTGATCTGCAAGTGGAAGCCTGTTCAGATCCTCAAACAACAGCGCACACAAATTGGGAAGGCATCATCGCTTACATTTTAGAAATATAAAGTTGCAAAGCTAGTGTCTTACGCATTTGTTACTCTTCTACATTTCTGCAGATTTTACAGAAACCGATATACATTCGCTGCAAGAGTGGAGTTTTATGATTCATAGTACAGAGTGCCAATTTAGATTTGACATGTCTGGAGGAGTGTCATTCTGTATCTGGAATTCCGTACAAGAGATTAGTATCCATTGAGCTGGCTTGGGAAAAGTCACTCACCTTTGCTAGAATGCCACTCTTTGACATACAAAAGGAAGCGTACGATTCAGTAACGATATAGCCATATTGTTTGTACCCAAGTAGTTGGAAGAAGTTTTTGCAAATCAGCTCGATTGCTCGAAGCTAGGTTAAGACTACTAGAGTTAAAAACAGAAGCAGCAGCAGAAGACATAGGGAACAATCAAGCTCAATCGAATAACATCGGGAGCATGTTATAAGCTCTCGTGTAAAATAAAAGATTCTTTGGAAAAGTGGTGACAACTTCTATAAGGTGCTTTCAGTGGGTAAAAACCGCAAAATGTTCTCAAGAAAGCCTGGTGAAAATTCCTATCTTCTTACAACAACAAAAAAAAAGAAAGGAAGATCGCTACATGTAAACTTAAATTTAAGTTGGATGCTATCAGGAGAACAAATTCTAGGTGGACAAGTGGTAAAACTTGTACAGCGACAAAACAAATGTGCCCACTGCTAAATCTGAAACGCTCTTAGAATTCACTTCTAGCAACAGGTCGCATATCAGAATCGTAATAGGTGTCATCACGGGACACTCTCTAATAGGCAAGCATGCAACAAGACTTGGCGTATATTCAAACGATGTTTACAGAAGCTACATGGACGATGAGGAGGACGATGTGGGGAATGGCACTTCCTTCTTTGTAACTGCCCAGCTCTCTTCCGTAAAAGAAGGCTGCACTTAGCAGAACTTTACTTTAACGATCTAAGCGATCTGATGACCCGAACCTCATTTGCTTCATCAGAATTTCTAATTAGTTTAAGGAGTAGGTAGGGAGATCCCTCCAGATCCTTGTGGCATCACAATAGACCTTCCACAGGTCTCAGTGTGTTGACTTTAGTTGGCAGCCACTTCATGCTCACCTACACTAACCTTCAGCAAAAATATCGCAAAGTTGACAGTTCCAACTGCTCTAGATTCTATATTAATTCTATTTAGAGGCAGACTCATTAAGTATACACATCAAGCTAGTGAGTTCACCTTAAACATAAATCGTTTAGCTATGGGCTGTTACTTGATACTTGACATTTGCACTCTTTCGCACCCTCCTTGTGTGATTGAGAGTTGAAAAACATGGAGTAAGGGTCTGTTTCAGATGCAATCGTCCTTGAGTGTCTTAATCTTATTTACCGTCACTGACGAGGTTATTTTCACGGAGACACGTGAGGTTTGTGTAAAGTTGTCAAGTTGTGTAAATGATTGTCTGAAGAATGCGAATAGGTAAGCTTAAGTTTAAGGGTCAACCGAAGACGCATCAAAAATTGAGAACTTGAGAGGAGATACATATCCGTCAGACATCAGCATAGAGCAGTCTATAGGTATGAGTGAAGCTTTCGCAATAGGAGTACGTTTTTGTATGAGAAGGTTAGAGATAGAGGGGTTTGATAAGTTTTGTCAACAACAAGACGATCCTCCTTCATGCAGCGTTCCATAACTTAAAATCGCAACAATATCAGATGGCAAATATCACTGTTTGTCTCTCACCAGTCTAACAGAACCGAAATCTGGAACACGCATTGTATGAGTTTGTTACAAGTTTGCTAGGGAGATAAGATATTTTTCATTAACTCTAATTTCCGACACATCCAACTAAGTTTATTCAAACAACAATAAGCCTCTTAAACTGCTCATAACATAAAACTATTTAAAAAGATTTTGACCTAAGAAAGACCCTATCGCCAAGAAGCAAGCAGTGTAGAAAAATGTGGATAATCATATAGCTTTTCCTGTGTAAATACACAGATTCTAGAGAACCTTGTGGTGTTTACCAAAAACATTGCAAATATAACCTCAAATGAGTAAAATAACTCAAAAACTAGTACGAGTTAGAGATCACTTCGGAATGTTCTGTTCCAATTTTTGACGATAAAGGCTTTTCAAGGCAATCAGGGAAGTAGACTTATAAATAAAAAACACATTTCACTTGCAGTTAATTATTATCAGTTTTTTTTTGGATCACAGGCTCATAGACTGCCATGCATGTAGCTGCCATTGGAATTTGCGTTCAGAGCACCTCAAGTCATAAAATGATGTAAAAAAATATATGAACTTGCGTGTAGTTTTAACGCATACTTGTGATTATGTATGCAACCGAAACTGCAAAAAGAAAATTAATTCTAAATTTGACATCAACCCACACTTTGAATCAAGTTTTGCTGTAATCTAGTTACCCACCACAACCAAATGTGTGATACGCACTATAGACGATAATGTCATGCCACCCAATTGCAATTATTTCTGCGGAAAATTCATATAAATAGGAATATCAGGCAACTTTTAGCATCATACAGGTTTCACTTGCAATCTCAGCAACATGGCATTCAAAGTAAGAAAGAAGCGGAACGGTCTTGGTAATTTCTTCGAGAACTAATTCTTTTCCAATTTTTTCCTTCAGTTTTTGCTCCTTTTGGCTACTGTGGTGGTCGCTAGTGCAGTTGTGTTGCCAGGTGGTATCCTGCAACAACAAATTTTGACGAAATCAATTGAACCTCTAGATACTATTCCCAAGTATAGTTTCAGTTATCAAGTCAACGATCCAACCACCGGTGATGTCAAGAGCCAAGAAGAGACTCGTGATGGAGATGTTGTCAGGGGTGCATATGCTCTGATCGATCCTGATGGTTTGCAAAGGGTTGTTCAATACACTTCAGATGGCATTAATGGATTCAATGCTGTGGTCTCACGTACACCAATTGGCAAGCAAATTGCTGTGGGTCCTGCTGTTCCAGTCATCAAGACCATCCAACCAACTCTGATTAAGAGTATTCCATCGCTTATTCAATCGCCGCTAAACAGAATCTCTTCACTGTCACCTCTTGGAATTTATCATTAATTTTTGAAAAAGGTCACGTCTAGATCATCCCCATTGTATAAACCACAGTTATAAAGATATTTTATGTTTTATGTATTCGTATATTGTATGTTAAATTACAGCTAATGTTTAAATAAATGTTATTGAGTTGCAAGTAAAAAAAAAAACGCACGCATTGCTTTTCTTTATAGTCGAGTGTGAGTCACGCACCCTTGAAAACTTTTAAGTCAAAGGTTTAAAAGACCCCTAAATTAGTTCATCTTAAACCCTTCCAAAAGGGGTTCGTGGACATATTTGTTGCTGTAGAGAAAATTAAGGCTTTCTCTATTTCCATTGATTACCCTTTTCTCTGTGCACACTATTTGATAGACAACACATCATGATAAAGGTGTGACACTACGTTGACGTAGAGAGCTCATTCCTGACAAGCGAGGTCCATGGAAGATAAGCAGTGCCAAACCTGGCCACAACTGGAATACAAGCATAGAGCAAAGGGAACAAAAAATGCATTTGATGTCTTCTGTCTCTGTAATAGGAACTTTGGTAAGTTGTAGGGACTCTGATCGAACCATGTACTCGTAGATTCACAGAGCGGTGATAAAACCAATTTTTGAATATGGACCACCATCAGCAATCTAGTAGAGATTACAACACCAATAAACAAAGCCTAGAGAACTGCTGGCTTAGGCACTATAAATACACTGCGATCGTGTACGGTGGACGCAGACGGAAACTATGGTAACCATGTACTGAAGAAAGACTGAGAGCAGCATCCAACCGCTAAATGACCACTAAAATGTACAGAGTGTTCCAGAATGTTCCAGAGTGGAATAAACAAACGGAGAGATGACGCATCAATATTAACAAATGCCTCGAAAATGGACTACCAAATAGTATCGGGAATCTTTTCTATGAACTTGAAGATATCAAGGACCCACATACTGAACCGAACTTCACCAGTTTTTTACATCTGAAATTGCTAGCAATCAACTTGCAATACGGCACATTTTTCTCTAAGTCTGGTAAAGCAAAGTTGAAACAAACTTAAGTCCGAGTCCTTCTATACCATAGGTAGATAAATTGAAGCGGTGATTGCATCTCTCTCTATAGATTCATTGTGTTCCCCTAACGTCGAATGTCCAGCTCGAAAGATACGCCAATGAACTGACCAAGCGTCCTATCCGTGCCGAAATGACTAACACTCAACTCAAAGCGGTCAAGAGAAGTATTATTTCAGCTACATCCTTTCCAGAAAGATATGACACAAATTTGTATGTATCTCTTCAGCAGAAGCCGGACAGAAGTTGCACAAGCCGTAACCTCCTGTACAGACTATTGGGCAGTAAGAATCTATGTTAGCTAAACTTGATACCCTTATTTAACACTTGCTGCTGTAGTTGCAAGAACACGAATGAGAAAGAAGCTCTATTTTCATCACTCTTCGATGCGTTGTCTCAATCAGAGATGAACTTCAGATTTCTTCGCAGTTCCTCGCTGAGCTACATTATTCGTGTCATTGTGTGGCCACAATCATGGTGTTGATTGAAAAAAATAGGACCACATACATAAACCTTGTGGATCTGTCGACTGAACTGCGGTTGCAAGGGCGACACTGGCATAACCAATGGTGGTTGAGCGAGCTTAGAAAACCGAAGCTAGGTCTGGAATGCTTTGTAAATCAGTTTGGGCGAGTTGAACAACTACTCAATCTTGACCATCAACCAATGTGTGAGATCAATGTCGGACTATAACATCCACAACAACAAAATGTTCTTCCTTTTCGACGACTCAGCTGTTCCTAAATTATTTAGCTCAACTATGACGAAATGAAAGCTCGTGCTCGAAACTGGCTTCGCAAAGAAAAAGCCTTGTCATTCTACACTGAATTGCTGCTCGTTGTTGGTAATAAAAAAAAAACGAAAGGATTGACTCACTTGTTAAGATAAATGCGATCAATTTAGCTAGGTACATTGGGACCGAATTTCACCAAGCATACATAAGAGGAGTCCCTTAAGAATTGTGTCAGAAGTAGTCATTGTTAATTTTCTATTAAAGAAGCTCCTTTACAACCAAATCTGCCATTGGACCTACTCTATGTATAGATCTAGACTGAAGCAAAACCTTTTCAAAGACAAGACACTTGCTGGGGAAGTAAGTGGCCTTGTGCAGCAGAAACGGGCAACTCTTCAGAATTATACTTGCAATTGAATAACATTTATTTAAATATTAGCTGTGCCGCAACATATGTACACTATATGAATTTACAAAATATACAAAATCATTATCATAGATCCTTTCATCATGGTGGGTCCTTAACCTATCAATGGTCCATGTCCCAATGGCGAGAGGGGAAGTCCAAGTGGTGACAAATGTTGCAAAGGTGAGATTCTTGCAATCGGTGCTTGGAGGAGCGATGGAATGCTCTTAATCAGAGTTGGTTGTAGGGTCTTAAGAATTGGGACAGCTGGAGCAACAGCAATTTGCTTGCCTATTGGTGTACGTGATACTACAGCATTGAATCCATTAATTCCATCCGAAGTGTACTGAACAATCCTTTGCAAACCATCAGCATCGATCAGAGAATAAGCACCCTTGACAACATCTCCATCACGGACCTCTTCTTGACTCTTGATGTCACCAGTGGTTGGATCGTTTACTTGATAATTGAAACTGTACCTGGGAATAGTATCCAAAGGTTCAATTGTTTTCGCCAAAATTTGTGGTTGCAAGATGCCACCTGGCAACACAACTGCACTGGTTACCACCACAAAGGCGAAAAGGACAATAAACTAGAAATAAATTAAAATAAATTTATTAGTCAATAATGGGTTATTACCAAAGTCCTTGTGGTTCTTACTTTGAATGCCATGTTAATGGGTTTGCAAGCGAATACTGTATGATGCCCAGAAGGTGCTGATCTACCTATTTATACAAATTTTCTGGGTGGAGTTTGGTCTATTAGATGTGACTGCAGTGCGTAGCCTGCGTGCTGGTTGACATTGGTTACGACAAAAAGAAAAGTTTGACTGCATGAAAAACCAGCTTTGAGTAGGCTAGTATCAAATTCTTATTTTTTTGCATTAATTCTGTGTCACCTAACACACCTGGCTGATGCAATTTTTGGTGACAAATTTATTCAAAGATAAAGCAACACCAAACATTTTCTTTGACACGCGCATTCTTAAGTTTTTTTTAGCTAGAAATGCCGCTCCCAAACCCTTTGAAATTGAAGAAAACTTATGTCGTTTCAAGGTCCTAAGTCCTAAGCATACCATGGTGTGATACTTTTAATTACCCAGTTTTGAAGAGTTCCAATGGATTGAACAACTTCAGATACAGAATCAGAGTCAAGGTGGTATGTCTCGTCGCCGTCTACGTCGACGTAAGTTGTGATGTCAGTTCATATTGCAAGCCGTGAAAATACACGTTCTAGGAGCGGGTATTGCAGACAAATTGTATTGCCGTTGGTTAGTTATTTTACTTTATGGCATACGTTAGCGTAAAGACATTCACTGCTGAATTTATTGGTGCAATTATTTCATTGGCAGCTATTTGAAAGCCCGTCAAAAACGCATTAACAAATATTTTTACAAATCATTACTGGCAACAAATTGATCACTAGAGAAATGTATTTTACTACAACTCGTATCGATAGTTTTCTGAATGAAAATCATCCAAATACCTTGATGCCTTTGGATTGGTAAAACTATTTGCAGGAGGTGAGTGTGCATGTGAACAACTTTTCATCTCTTCAATTGCCGCATCAAATAAATATGAAAACTTCTGAAGAAGATCCACAAGAAAGACCGACGACGTTTAGAACAACAATGTGAAGCCGATAAACTTTCATCAGACAAAGTTTTCAAGGCTTCATATGACCTATTGGTCTTAGGAACATTTTTGATTTAGTCGAGAAAAAAACGTCACATCCATGGAAATAATAGAACGAAACTCCAAAAAAAAGACAGATTCTGTGAAGGATCACAATTTTTTCTTCGTCTAACTTGAATGACCATAGTTCTGTCATTTCTTGTCATAACGATCGACTGACTGATGCTAAATTAGTCTGTTGACCTGAGATTTACCCGAGAGGTATGGCAAAGCAAGCCAAGAAATCACAGCAGATATTGATGATTTCTGTTAACCAAAATACAAAACTAGTTTGACAAGACAACTACCTTACAATACAAATTTGAACGCTAAAAAGAAGAAGAGACCATTCATTTGCCATAAAGCATTTTTCCTGAACAAATTGATCATGATTGACCAGTCAGTCTGAGGATAAGGTTGGAAAATGCTTGCTATTTCAACAGTTTATCGCAAGCTCTAAGGCACGATAATAATCATTGTACTTTATGCCAAACATGTACCGGACTTCGGCAAGATGACACGCTGTCTTGTGATTTATTTAATCCAGTGCTGGAACAAATTGTCCGAAAGGCCGGCGTAAACACAGAAGGCATTCAATTTAACAAATCCATCCAGCTACTGGGGTACGCAGACGATATCGGCATCATCGCCCGTTCTCAACGTGTCATTATTTAAGCTTTTAGGTCGTCTGAAGATGATGATGAATTATGTTAAATCAAAGTATAATACATGCTGTCTACCAAACACCGATCCATCGAACGCCGTCTTGACCATCAACAGCTATAATTTTGAGGTTGTGAAGGAATTCATCTACCTCGGGGCACGAATGACATCCTGGTGGAGATTCAACGAACGATAACCTTAGGCAACCACTGCTTCATCGCTTTGATCAAACATTTAGGGTCCAAACTCATAATTCGAAGGTCCAAAATCATGCAAAACTCCGATCATGACAATGATAAGACGATAAGAAAGACAACGGATCAGATCTTGGGATCCTTCGAAAGAAAAATTCTGCGTCGAATATTTGGCCCGGAACTAATGAAGGAGAAGATCTAACAACGTGAATGTAGTTCGGAAAGAAAAAATCCGTTGAATACACTGGCTCGGCCACATCGAGCGAATGGACGAAAACGCTCCAGGTAAAAGGGTCTTCAAAGTCCAGCCAACTAGTTCACGAAGAAAAGGAAGATCGAACCTGCAGTTTAAAGATCAGGCAATCGCGGACACTTAAAACCTTGGTCTAATAAACTAGAAGCAGTGTGCCCGTGACCATGAAGAATTAAAAGCGGCATTAGTTCAGCCTCAGACCCTCCAAGGATCGCTGGCTTGTTATGTAAGTAAGTTTTTTCCCTAAAAAAAAAGAGTCACCTAAATAGTCGCGAAGGTTCTCCATCATGTCATCGTTTTCGAAACAAGAAGCACATAATATAAAATCCTCATCGAAAGTCATGTTGACCAAACTGTGTCCTATTATTAGCCTGACAATAGTCCTACAGTCCTGATTCTGCAAGTTGAGAATACATTACGCAATATTCACATCAGGCCCTATCACAAAACACTAGCTGGCTCTGTAAGAAGTCATCTCTCTTAGGAAGGGGTACCGTAAGGAAGTCGGTCCAGTATAGATCTTTTACTGAACTGACACCAATGGTTCATCCCAGAGATAGTCGCCTTACAGTTACCCTGTGATCCTGAATAGAAGTTAAACTGTTTCCAGGTTTAAAGCCTCTTCAAGTTATTATTACATTTGATAGCAATCATATTTTTTAAAGGCATTAGAAAGGACATTGTTCAGACATCTCTCGAAATAGAACTCCCATGACAAAAGTCAAGTCCATAGTGCCAGACACAGTTCTTCCTGAGTCGACCTTTTGTCTGTTTCTGAACAAGAACGAAATATAATTCATCTAGAGCACCCTGTCTGAGCTTTAAAATCCACTTTCTGTACCGTAACGAAATTAAAATCAAATTATGCAATACATATACTTTATTATTAGCAGGTACAGTTACGTATAAAATCATATTGAAATACAAAACCAAGTTTTTAGAGAGATAAAATCCACACACTTAGTAACCATATGGTGACTTAATCAAAGATCCAAGTGACAACGCATTTAGGGATGAAATTTGCGGAGCATATGCTAGAGGTGATTGTAAGATGGTTGGAGCTGATTGAATCACAGTTGGCAAGCTTTTGATCAGAGTTGGTTGTGGAATAACACTTTTAATTAAAGTTGGAGCCGCAACACCCACCACTTGCTTAGTCAGTGGTGTACGTTGAACTAACGCATTGAATCCATTGACTGGATCAGATTCATACTGAACAACTCTCGTCAGACCGTCAGCATCGAGCAACGAATACGAACCTTTTACGATATCACCGTCACGAGTTTCAACTTGGTTCTTGAAATCACCTGTGCTTGGGTCTTTGACTTCATAGCTGAACGTGTACTGTGGTCTCAAATCGACTGGTTCAATTGATTTGGTCAGCAGTGTTGGTTGGTAGATACTAGTTCCAGGTATGACACCGGCACTGGCAACCGAAATTGAAACTAAGACAACGATTAACTGTGAAGGAAGAGAGTTGCAAATATTATAAGAAACACTTTAGTTAGACTTGAGCAAAGTTAGCAAACCTTGAATGCCATGTTGTTGGGTTTGCAGACACAATCCATTTGATATCACTAGGATGCTGGTTTTTGGTTTTTATATGAAATTTTCAGACCACAGGAAGTGTGGCATGCATACGATGAATCTTGAGGTTTGAAAGAGATCAGAGATCATGTTTCACTCTCTGCCTGTAAAAGGTGCTCCAGATTGGGAGTGCAGTATGGTAAGAGCACAATATTTAGCAGTGGGTGAGGCAATTGCAAGAAAATGTTAAACAATTGTTTTTTGGTGGCGCCTGATGGCTGATGCAATTTCAAATCCAATTCGGATCAGTGCGGCAAATTTGGAAAGTGCGTTGGTCTACGAATCGTTCTTTGTTCATACTTCCAATGGGAGTCATCAGATTATGCAATCAAATTGTATTTTATTTGGCAATTAGGAAGTTTCTGGAGACATATGAGTTTCTTGTAGAAGAGAGTTGCATTTGTTTTGAACAATAGTTCATATGGTAGGTACCTAACACCTGTCTTATCACCAAGCAGATTTTGCCAAAGCTGGATCTCGAACGTTCTCACTGTCTCATACGTGTCATAATGGGACACTGCACCATCGGCAAGCACTCCTGTAGGCTGGACCTCCTCTACATCGACTATTGCAGAAGCTGCATGAACGAGGAGGAGGCGGAGGCGATTCTCCACCTTCGTTAGACATGTTCGGCCATGAGCCAGCTTCTTTCACAACCTAAGTGAATTTGGCTGACATCAGTAAAGATAACCTCCAGCGCTTCATAGCAAGCTCTGGCTAGTTTGCGGATAGTATTTCTGGTAAATTACAGATCCATATGGTAACACAAAGGACCTTATCTGGTCTAAGTGAGGTTGCAACCTGCAGCCTGCAACTCCTACCTAACCTAATCTAACTTAGTCCAAATGGTTGCAAAGTGGACATAATATTGATGGAATCTAACGCATTGTCTAATGGGACATCCAAATTTCCTAATCAATAGTCTTCGAGCTTCTCAAGCACTTAGACATCTAACGCCGTCATTAAACTTTAACTTCCAAGCTGTTCCAAGGATGGGCCAAAGAGCGGGTCACCATGTGCAACTCCGACTCCGAACGGCGAATTGAGAAGTTTTCTCATCACAGATTATACTCTCGGGAGATGGTGCCGCGAAGAAACCTTTGGTTATTTTGCTGTGGATCGAACATTTTCCACTGTTTTGGCAGTCCAACGTTCTTTTGACTAAACCACAGCCACAGGTACCTTCCTATTCTTACTGAAGGGCTGGTTATGTCATACCAAACATTTTTTTGATTTATCAGACTAAAGTAAAATCTGAAAAATCCAACTTCACTAAATCATCTGCGGGGCTTAAGGAGTCTAGACGTGGAAGAGGTCGGTTGAAGAAAAGATTTCTTTCCATTCGTTTTCGTACTCTGAAGGACAAGTAGAATGTGGACCACGTGTAGAGAATGCATTGAGTCAGTTGTCCCAGCATTGATGTGAAAAGTTTGCAAACTAATTCTCGTGAAAACAGGATACTGACATAGAAAGTCTTCAGTTCCTGGCTTTTAAGACAGACATTGGGTCTTTGCAATGCTCCTGCCAGGCCTTTCTGCGAGACTCTCTGCAAGACCATCTGTCATTCGTTTCGGGCTCAAAGTGGAATTTTCAGAACTTTCCTTAGATAGTTTCTCAGGGGCTTTATTTCTTAGTCTCTTCTATAACCTATAACCTAAGTTCTTAAGGTCCTTAAGGTTCAGAAAGGTTTAGCTGTGAAAAATGTGTAGTTTCTTTCACAGGAATGTACTTAAGTTTTCCAGTTTGACAGTGTGATCCAAATTCGAAAACAAATCTTGAACCGTCGATCAATACGTTAAACGACTAAAACTCTTAATAAATTTTACTGTATCCAACAGTGGAACTTGCACAAGGACTAGGTAACATCTATTCTAACACAATGTTATGTCAGAACACCAATCAATAGTTTTGCAGTCATTTTCTTTGCTCAATACGAGTCATGAAGTACCGAACTTAGCACAACCACCCATCCAAGTCAAGGCGTGGGTTCTCTCAAAGTGTAGTCGTTACCACACCAAAAGGACTGTAAACCCTTTCTATGCATGATCTGCTTGCTTTCTTCTTCGTCCTCAATACTGAAAACCATAGCTGGAATTGGATATTGAATATTGTTTTAGAAGTCATTATAGACTCAAGCATTTACAGAAAATGCAGTGAAAGTTGGTATTCTTTCGACCTTCCCCCTAATAGTGACAAAAAAAAAGTGTGAATCACTAAGCAAGAAGGTGTTTAAATATGCAACGTTCGCCTTACGCGTAAATACAAGCTTACAAATCAATCCAACCACCAAACTCAGCTTTATTTTGTGAATCCAATCATTTGCCATTTGCATCATTCCTTGAAAGCCTGCCAACAACTTTAGAGGTCGACTAATGCAGCTGATTTGCATTCAAATGCATCCAATAAGTGAATGTTTTTCCTGCCATGGTCTTCTAATCCAAATCCAGTCTTCACCAATGAATTTCCTGTTCCATAGTGAAAACCTCATCCCCTTTAGGACTGACTAATAGCAAAAGTGAATAGAAATTACATCAGCCAAAGATTTGATACATATTTTCACTAGATTGACCCACATTTAGCTTAAGAGGTTCAACTTTAATTCAAGCCAAGCTCTGTTCTTAAGAGAAGTAAGAGAAATCTCTTAAGGTGGTCTTGCAATCGAAAAACAATTGTATCTCAGATTTTTGCAAAGAGATCGAGTGGAAAAACCGGTATCGGCTGCGGTCAGGAAGTTGAATGACTGAGTCTAATCCACCCAATGAAGGCTGGCTGGTATCATTCGCTATTCGTTCTTTGAAGGCAATTGAACTTGCAATGCGCATTGCAAAACACACATTAATTTGTTTTAATAACAATAAAGTCCCACACGTCCATTACACAATGTGTGACATTGAAAAAACTTACAGTGAATCGTTTAGCGGTTACAACACCGCGTATAACCTCAACAAATATAGGCACACGCACATCGGAATATGGCATGGTGTCCAATATTTGCCGGCTGCAATTTGGCGTATCTGTCCGATGGTTTTTCGTATATAAAAGCGTAGGTGCGATGGACGAGCGTTATCATTTACAATTCGCACTTTGGTTACAATCGCCAGTATCTACCACAATCAGTTTTCGCTTCGAAATGGCACTCAAGGTAAGGATTAAACTTATTCGATTGGAATTACTGAATAAAATTTGTATCTATTTGTAGTTTGTTGTTGTTCTTGCTTGTTTGGCTGTCGCCAATGCTGCAGTTGCTGTTCGTCCTGCTCGTATTGCTGTTCCAGCGGCCAGAGTGGCCGTTCCTGCAGCCCGTCTCGAGGCAATTGAGCCCGTAGTTGTTGAAGAAGTTGATCCACGTCCACAATACAACTACGCCTACGATGTACAGGACACCATTTCCGGAGATTCGAAGAGTCAGTTTGAATCTCGTGATGGAGATGTCGTCACAGGCGAATACTCCTTGATCGATGCTGATGGTTTCAAGAGGACTGTGACATATACTGCTGATCCTGTGAATGGATTTAATGCTGTTGTCACTCGTGTACCAATTGCTAATGCCGTAGTTCCGGCTGCTCCAATCAGGGCTGTCCCAGCTCCAGTTGTTGCAAGAGCTGCTCCATTAGTTGCTGCTCCTGTTGCTAGAGCTGCTCCATTTGTTGCTGCTCCTGTTGCTAGAGCAGCTCCTTTTGTTCGTTCTGCTGCTTTTGCTGCCCCAATTGCAGCAGCACCTGTTGCCGCTCCTATTGTAAGAGCAGCTCCTATCGTCAGGTCTGCTAGAATCAACTATGCTGCTCCACTTGCTTATGCTCCGGCGCCAGCTGCTTTTGCTCCTGCTCCAGTTATAAGAACCGCTCAAGTGAACTATGTTGCTCCAGCTAGGTACACTGCCGCACCACTCATTAATGCTGCTCCATCTGCCTATACCGCGTCTGCTTTCACCTACGTCTAGGGCATCCACCATTTAAAATTGCTGACTGAACACATTATTTGATTACCTGTGGTATTTATAAACAATTAAACTGAAATGTAAACGAAATAACTTGTTCTTTTGTTAAAATAATGAGCAACAGAGCTTTGCTGAATCATGTCCGTGTGCTCGTCATGTCTGCCCTGCAATGTCGCGTCTAGCGATGGCGTACCTAGACCTACTTGTGAAAGGGAATTCAGATTGGGTTTAGTGAAAGTCGTGCCTGCGAGAATAAGACTAGCTTAATAAAGGAAGACACCATAAGTGATCATGTAGTTTCGTTCCGCGGTATGTTGTTGCCAAGGCTTAAACCAAAGATGTTAATCATCGATCTAGAGCACTGAAATAGAAAAAAAGAAACGGCCAACTTATTTCGAATACATATGCTTCCAGTTTCTTCCTGAATCTCGTCTTATCTTGTCTCGATATACGTATCTACATACTACTTTATAGAGAACGTTGTCAAAGCAAACCCCGTCCTGTTTCGCATCCCAAGGTACTCATATAAAACCCAATTTCGTAGTGAGATAACCTATAATCAAAGAAATCTTGAATCCACTAGTGGGAAAGTTAAGCGAATACCGATGAGCACTAGGGTGCAAAGCAAGAGCACCATACTATCTATCTGTTGCTGGTTCGATGCGATTAAAATTAAAACTCAAGTTAGATATAGTGTAGACCGAGTCTTTATAAAAACGAAAGCATTATAATCCACTAAGATAAACCTTAACTCAAATAGCAGCGAGTACAAGCCAACGAAGCACTTATCCAAAAAACGAACTTCAATCTCAGGAACGAAATTTACCAAATAAAATCTCACAGTTCCCCATCTAGTTCCCAACTAGGGAAATACCTTAGGGTTAAGGAATGCCATCGGTTATTTCTTGGCTATCTAACAGCTAAGCGGTTTCAAGGAATACCTCAATGCCTTAGTGAAGAAGTCTATTAACTTGGCCTCATTTCCATTGTTGGGCATCATGACATTGCCCATGAACAGCATCGCTAAGGAAGGGTGTCACTGCTGCCCTAAATGTCCTTAAAGAGTGAACGTCTGATTCATTTGTACCAGTATGTGTTGCACCTACTTTTCCTTACGCCTTATTTCAATCTGAACAAATGAATGAACACTATCTTCAACCAGTCATAAGTGCAAGCAGTGCTTAAGGGCAACACCCTCTGCTCAGATGGCATTTCCCCACAATGAAATGCAGAACGCCAATGGCGCTACCAAGGGAACAGGGATTGGACGCAGAGGAGGTTTTAGTTTGTGTTGAAGGCCTACACTCTGGCTTTTAATGTTTTCCACCTTCTCTTGCATACATTTCACAGAAGTTTGCGCAAAAGCAAGAGAAAAGGCCCGCTACTCTAAGAAGGAGGCCCTGCTGACGAGGCCTTACTCTAGCGCCCTAGTCCATATATTCCTTCGATGTCATGCCTAAACGTTTAAATGTTCTTAAGCGCTTCTATTGCAACTAACACAAAGCTAAGTCAACTCATGAGTGGATTCAAAATGTTCATGAGTTATAAGTTTGTAGCCTCATTACAGGAGCGTTAGAGTGCCTGGACCAGATTAGCAAGTTTGCTTTTACCTCTGAGAAAACAGCAACAGTACAATCTTTCGCTTGCCAATATGTTGTGGACTGGTGCTGATATTTCCACTGCCGCACGAATCTTAATATACTTTTATAATAGCCACCAATTTGTTCCGAATGCATATCCCAAGGCACGGCCTATTTACCCTAGATATTCCCTATAAAGATTGATTGATGTCAACTTTGTACGCACAAATAGGAAGGATGCTGCTATAATTGTCTGTAGGTAAAACCAAAATTGACAAGCAACTTCAAAGTGTTCCATACAATAACAACAATTATATTAAAACCTTCAAGCCAACATTTAAGCCAGGCCGACCTTGATCGCAACCAATCTTCAAATTAAGAACATTTTAAGTAAATTTTGTTTAATTGCTGAAGAAAACACAACGGTTAGCTCTGTCAAGTCAACCAAGGTGCGAATACTTGCCAAAAAGCTAAGAGTATGGCAATCTCAAATCATAGATTTTAGGTTAAAAATGACGAAATCACTGTTTTATAAAACCAAAGTCTTGCAATTTATCAAGACTTTCTGACCGTAATACAGTTCCATATGGGAATGCCAAATTGCCATAAAATCTCTCGTTTGTCAACAATGAGGACATCACTCTGTGAAGTGCTTTTCCAAGAACAAATATTGACTGCAGGTTAGCATCATATACGACGAATAAAACTCAAATTCCCAAGAATGTCCATAAAAACCAGCTACGTGATCTAAGCTATTCGCCGGAGCTCTATATCAATTTGAAATTTCAAATAACATTCGCTTTCGGATTAAACATAACAATTAGTCACAGAAGGCATACATTTCAAGGACAACAGTGGCCACATCATCCGTCAGGTGTTTTCCTCACATTTACCCATAGTCAAAGTCCATTTAAATTGTCTGGGATTTCCCGGCGTCGCGACATAGTCTACTCCCCATGCAATTTGGTGCTAAGTGACCTTAAGTCTCGTTTACCCCCAGAAAAAGTGCAAACCACAACTTGTCACACTTCTGTGGTCACAATTTGCACACATAGAGCAAAATCTACAGCCCGCTCTATAAATCTACAAAATTACCCAACGTCGCTTAAACATTTTTGCGGATCCGGGATACGGTTTATATTCAAATCGCTCTATTTATAGAAAAAAAAAATAAAAATAACACACGACAATACAACTTGTGGAAATTAATTAAAGTCATTGCCGGTGATGCCGGACATTGTTTGGGGCGTACTCCACCTAACATGGGATAGTGTGTCTATCATAAATCCGGATCATGAGTCAACCACCCCTGTGGATAAACGCAATCCAAACTTAGTAACAACTACAGCCCACCGAATCTAATTAAATTTAAAAAAAAAACTCTTTAACTGGGCCAACATGGAGCATAGTTACCCATTTCAATAAACCGCCGCCCGTTGCGAATAACCTTGAAAAGCTTTTCAATTTTGTTGTTCGTCCTCTTTCGGCGGCCAGTTGAAGCACTCCACCAACGAGTCGTGAATAGCAATGAGGAGCGAGGGCGATGACGAGCGTTATTACTACGTTGCTGCGCGTTGTTTCTAGTGGTCACACCAACTATCTACAAGTGAAATGATTTTTTTTTCCGGTTATCCGCAGCGGCACATGCGGTGACTGGAACAACACTTGGAGTTCGGTGGGGCCAAGAGATTACTCTGGTAATAGCTACCGGCTAATTATGGCACACTGCCGAGATTGATGAGGTGTGACAATGGTCGGCATACATCTGTCACAAAGTGTCACATAGTAATCGGTGGGTGGAGGAGGTGGGCGACACAAGTCATTTCGGAAGTGGGACGAAAAACTTTAGAATAAAATCCGTTTAATAACCTGAGACTAGGTTGACTGTAGGTTGTAGGTTCTTATCTCTCTGTAGTTCAATCTTATTAGGAACGAAAGAAGGCGTTCTAACTCTTTAGCTTTTGTAAAGTTCACCGGAGAAGTTGCAACAAGAAAAATATCCGAAAATTCCACAAAAACAAAGAGGGGGCCACGTACTGTCTCACTACCCAAACTGGAGCCTGCAAGGCAAACATCTGAATACCGTTCTGGAACAGCAGGTAGAACTGAAAATATGGACAGTTATTTCTAAGGTTATTAGACGGCAAAACGACAAAGACTAAAATCCCGCTGTCAGCCAGTCAAATGATTTCAAGTTTGAGGATAAACAAATACCACAACCTTACTTAGCTACTTCCTTAACGAGCTCCCTAGCCGTGTAGGGTCTTTGCTGGATATATGTAGAGTAGCCTTCCACCCCCTCGAATCCCTAGCATATAGCTTCTAATGGCATGTTTTTTGAACCGCAGGTTCAGTCTTTCCAATCGTCTCAAAACTAAGTGTCGGGACTCGAAGATCCTCATGGATGGACCGTTTTTCTTCATTCGCTACATGTGGCCGAGGTAATGTACTTTGTTATCGTATCTTGGCTTTTTGGACTGCCATACATCTTGCCACAGCTCGAACCACAAGGATCGAAAAATACTCCAACCAAGACTGTCTTTAAATCCCAGTCCTCCAGTTTGAGACGACAAAAAAACCTTTTAAATGGACGTATACAATGACCAAGCGTATGCGCATGCCAAGAAAGGGATGTCTGAAATGGAAAAGGCCAGAATGGGAAAAGGGAGAAATAACTCTTTCTATTCTTGAGGCCAGGAAAATGGCCACGATCGGTCGAAAAATAGAAGAGACTTTCTTGAGTAAAGGAGTTTAAAAAAAAATTAAGGACGAGCAACTTTTCTGAAGCAGCGATTTTAATGAAATAAATAGTAACAACACGTAGTTTTACAAGACTCTAACTTAGTGACTGTATCCGTAGCTAAGTGGAGCTGACTTCACATAAGCCGGAGCAGAGTAAGACTCTGATGTGGCATAAGCAACTGGAGCAGCGGATTTCACTACAACTGGAGCGGATTTGTAGTAACTTGGAGCAGCGTAGGCAACTGGAGCGACAGATTTCACAACCGTTGGAGCAGCATAGGCAACTGGAGCGGATTTGTAGTAACTTGGAGCAGCATAGGCAACTGGAGCGGATTTGTAATAAGATGGAGCAGCATATGCAACCGACTTAACTACAGCTGGAGCAGCATATGCAACAGGAGCAGCTTTGATGATGGCTGAGGCAGGAGCAACAGTCTTCACAGCCACATTCAATGGAACGCGAGTCACAACAGCATTGAATCCATGGACAGCATCGGCGGTGTATTGGACAATCCTTTTGTACCCATCAGCGTCGATCAATGAGTATTCTCCTTGGACAACATCGCCGTCCCTGGTTTCAGATTGACTCTTGATATCTCCAGTAATGGCGTCATGAACATCATATGCGAACTTGTACTGTGGATGTGGGTCGTATTCCTCGACTCTTTTGGCTAAGACGGGTTGTGCTACGGCAACGGGAGCAGCTTGGTAGATTTGTTGAGCTGGGATGTATCCTGCGCTGGCAACAGCTACGAAAGCAAGAGCAACAATGAACTAGAGGAAAGAAATACGTTAGCAAGTCCTCTATTCTAAGCTGTTCCAATGATTTATACCTTGAAAGCCATTTTGAATTGAATTGGTTCTCCTGATGTGGTCAAGATACACGATCTAATGTGAATGATACTTAATCGAGTGCGAAAACTTGGTTATATACAAAATAATTTCGCGTTGAGTACTTTTCTTGACCATAATCCGAAAGTTGTGGTACACATTTCTTTTGTCAACTTGCTAGCTTTCGCGTAAACGCCTTGCGAACAATATAAGGTCAAAGTGGTTTGGTGCACAACGTAAATGAAACTAAATTTGGTGGGAACCTGTTTGGAGATTTCGATTATCTATTGCTTGGGCGTAGGTTGATTGCTTTGTGTTAATTGATACAATTCCAGGCAAGTTATGGACCACCTTGTCCACTAAGGATTTTTATTGATGAATTTTGTGGAGCACTTGCGGCTGCCCTGAAGCAGTTCAAAGACATTATTTGTCTTTTCACGGTGTAATGAGTTGCGCAATTTACGATTTGCGTGCTGGTTAGTTTTGTCGTAGAGATACATTTTGTATCCGAAATCCATAACAATGCGAATTCCTAAGCCAATGTAGGTCAACTAAATTGGGGTTTATAGCAAAGCAGGTTTCGATTTTCGTGTAAGTCCTTGAAGCTTTTGGGGGCTATGGCCAGATGTTGATAATGAGTGTGCTATTTTCTGTATATAACATGGTTTGGGGACACCATCCACATCATTCACTCTAGTTGTCTTTTCTTGAACACATCAGGAGAACCTATTCAATTCAAAATGGCTTTCAAGGTATAAATCATAGGTACACCTTAGAATAGAGGACTTGCTAACGTATTTCTTTCCTCTAGTTCATTGTTGCTCTTGCTTTCGTAGCTGTTGCCAGCGCAGGATACATCCCAGCTCAACAAATCTACCAAGCTGCTCCCGTTGCCGTAGCACAACCCGTCTTAGCCAAAAGAGTCGAGGAATACGACCCACATCCACAGTACAAGTTCGCATATGATGTTCATGACGCCATTACTGGAGATATCAAGAGTCAATCTGAAACCAGGGACGGCGATGTTGTCCAAGGAGAATACTCATTGATCGACGCTGATGGGTACAAAAGGATTGTCCAATACACCGCCGATGCTGTCCATGGATTCAATGCTGTTGTGACTCGCGTTCCATTGAATGTGGCTGTGAAGACTGTTGCTCCTGCCTCAGCCATCATCAAAGCTGCTCCTGTTGCATATGCTGCTCCAGCTGTAGTTAAGTCGGTTGCATATGCTGCTCCATCTTATTACAAATCCGCTCCAGTTGCCTATGCTGCTCCAAGTTACTACAAATCCGCTCCAGTTGCCTATGCTGCTCCAACGGTTGTGAAATCAGTCGCTCCAGTTGCCTACGCTGCTCCAAGTTACTACAAATCCGCTCCAGTTGTAGTGAAATCCGCTGCTCCAGTTGCTTATGCCACATCGGAGTCTTACTCTGCTCCGGCTTATGTGAAGTCAGCTCCACTTAGCTACGGATACAGTCACTAAGTAAGGGTCCTGTGAAATCACAATGTTGTTACTATTTATTGCATTAAAATATTTGCTCCTAATTATGCTTTGATAAGTTTTCATTTTTAATGCAAGAGGTTTAGAGTCCATGAGTTTTGTTTAGCAACTTTCCAATCACATGGTTATGAGGCTCATGATAGTTTGTAGGGGATTATATTCGATGGTCTTTGTCTTCAAAGTCTTAGAATTCTTGTACGAATCTGCAGAAAAAAAATTATATTTGGCACGACAATGAGTAGAAAACCAAGATCTAGCTTCTTGCAAAGACTTATGTTGCGAGAGTTATAATTTATTCTTAGAAATTGAAGCAGCTATCGATAATATCATAGCAGACACGGGACAAGATCTTAGGCTTAAAGAAAATTACAGAACCAGAAGGAACTCATTTGAGGGTTGACCACTCTCGACGTATTTTGCAGGCACTAACCACTAAACTCCAGAAAATTAAGAAGATACGAAGACTGAAGTGCATTTATACAACTAGTGTCATAAAAATCACACAAAGTTTTGGATTTTAAAAGCAATCCAGCAAAACGTGGCTTCATTAGACCTTTTCATACAGAATACCCCGGCTGAAAGTGCTTAGAGAATCAAAAGAGCTGGAAGTAAAATTTTACGAAGTAACCACTGACTATATGCTGCTTTACCTAGGTTTCACCAGACTTTTTCCTAACACATATTCGAGTAAAAAGGTATAGAAGACCCAAAGCGGATATTGGTCTGTCCAAATCGATCAAACTTTCAGACTACAATAACGTTTTTCTAGTCGGCCCTGTTGGTAGCAATAAAATATAAGTTCGTGAAGTGTTGTCTAGAAGAGTCTAAGGCTCTTGGAACACAGAATGAAGTAAAACTCGGTTCGGTTAATGCGCATGGGATTAAGACTCTTATAGAATCAAACAACTACACTCTCAGTCTACAACAAAGCCAGAGCTGGAAAAATTCTGGGCACAATTCTCTACGACACCATACTTTTGTAGGGGATGCAAAGACGTCGAATTACATGAGGTTAAAAGCCTCTTTCTTTGTTAATACGAACGTCTGTATGGAACAAAACACAGATTTATTGAAAGACATTTCTTTCATGACACTGATGAGCTCTATGGCAAAGCATGAGAATGATTTGAAACTCAAGGTTCTAATCATTTCAAGTTACACGGAAAGTGAAAGGCTTTACCTAGATATTGTGGACCTGTACTCATCAGTATGTGAGATTTTTACTCACTAAAATCACTTCCCTTGCACTGTTTCACTCATTTCCATGGAAACACCACAAACATTTCCATCGCGTTTAACTTCGCGAGACTATATTCTTTTTTATTTGACGTACGCTTTGCTTGGAGTTTCAACAATAAGAGCTTTCATATCAAAAGGGAATGGGATTGGGATTGAGATTGGGAATAAGGCTCAGATAAAATCCGGTTCAGATACTTTCTTCAAGGGTTCTAGGCTCAAATCTAGACAATGAACGTTTTCATAAATATTTAGTCTCAAAGTCAATGAGCACTTGATAGACAGATTCTTCTGCCTTTTTTGTGAACCAAATGCAGATGTAAAGTATACAACAATGAGGCCATTAAGGCACTATTGTTTCCATGAACTTTAATAATTGTTTTCCGTCACTGTTTTGGCCATATTCGATGACTTCTTCATCTTCTGCCAACAATTTGTACGATACCTTTCCCGTAAATGACACATAAATCTATAGAGTTGCCCTATTCACAGGTTTTGCACCTTTTTTTATAGCAAAAGCCTCCAGACAAGAATTCCTTGAAGCAGACACTACCAGTCGTCAGTTCTAATCAATGTACTTTTCTAGGTTGATTGCCTCATTTTGGACCCATAGCCTTTATGCAGGTATATGTATGTAGATGCCAGATAAGCCTCCAATTGACTTTACTGCTGCTGGTTGCTTGGTTGAAAGAGTTTGCAGGGCCTACATGTTATTTTAACAAAATTTAACAATTCTTCATATTACAATGTCAAAGCTTGACAAATTGTTTGCCCAAAACTAAAAGAGTTAGGAAACGTCTCGACAGCCTCAACTTCATCTACATTACTGTCTTCTTAATGCCTTTTGGCTTCTGTCTCCTACCAAGTTTCATGTTTAAATTAAATTCCTTGTCAAACTATCAATCTTTTCATTGGACCTCCTAAATAGCAAAATTTCTCCACACTCCATGTCCCTCATTGGAGGGTTTTTTTTTATCTCGAATACAAGAGTAACCTACCGTTTCATAGCCGACTCTGAACGACGGATTGAAAGGGAAGCGCCGCTAAAATATGCATTTCTCCACTTTCTGGCACTTGACATGCAGATCAAAAACCTTGCGGGGAAATAGTGCGCTTAGGCACACTAATATAGGCTCTCCAAGAATATCCGCATCGGGCAGAACTCAATTCTGTACAATTGGTTATTATATCTTCCAAAATCAATTGCTAAACTAACCTCTCAAAGCACTTATTCATCAGTCGTTATGAATCTTCTTTACAGTCTCTGTTTCAACCTCATACAGCAAGATTGGAATAACGAGGATCCCACCTAAAATTCTTTCGATTGTTCTTGTAGGAAAAAACATTCAAAAGTATCTACGAGTAATTCTACGTTTAATTTCACCCCTTATAGTGTTTTCAGAGTTTAGTGGACATTCTAAGTCGATGATGTTCTTATGTTCTTCGTCTAGACTCTAAAGCTATGTTGTCAACAAGCACTTATTTGAACAACTAAACGAGTTGTTTTTCAGTTCCAATTAATTTGTAAACCCTGAAAAGAATTTCCAATATTTTATACAAATCCGCCACCCCACCGTCATAAAACGCCTGTAGTTTCTCAATTCAAGCGAATTCTAAATCGGATATGTTGCTTCGAAGAACACACACACATTCTTACCAAAACTTTCTGCTACGTCACTTAATCTTCATTCCCGCAGAACTGATCCAAAAACCGGTATTGAACGTTGCGCTACCCTTTTTTTTGTGGATTTACCAAACAGTAAGACGCTTCAGTCTCAAGCTATGTATCCGTTTAAAAGATGGAAATCAAAGAAACATAACCCAAGGTAATTTTGCAAAAAATCAATGTTAATCCACATTGTCCGCAGCTTAGCAGGTTGTCACTGATGCCAATCAAAAAATCAAAGTATACTTCGGTTTGGCCAATCGCTGTGCAATGACTCACCATTGCCGCCTGACAATGGGATGTAGGAAGGTATATGTACAATTGCTCTTGATATACAAATCAGCGCCGGCTCTTGAAGTCAACAAGAAATTAGACTATAAAACCATAGTTGAGGCTGGGAAACGACATCATTCGCTTCTCGTCTTTTGACTTAGAAACCACAAAATAAAAAGAAAAATATATTACAATGGCATTCAAGGCAAGTTCCATATAAAGTTTTGTGAATTAATTTAACGATTCCATTAACGGTTTTTTTTTTAAATTGTTTTCGTTACAGTTCGTTTTGGTATTAGCCTTTGTGGCTGCAGCTAGTGCTAGCTATGTACCCGCTCAACAGGTGTACCCAGCACAACAAGTTTTGGCCAAGAATGTCGAGGAATACGATCCACATCCACAGTACAATTTCGCTTATAATGTTCAGGACTCTATTACCGGGGATTCAAAGAGCCACGTTGAGACCCGTGATGGTGATGTTGTTCAAGGAGAATACTCATTAGACGATTCTGATGGATACCGAAGGATTGTCCGCTACACCGCTGATGATGTGCATGGATTTAATGCTGTAGTGACTCGTGTTCCAAATGTCGTTGCTCTTAAGGCTGTTGCTGCTGCTCCAGCTCCTGTTGCTTATGCTGCTCCAGGTGTTGTGAAAACTGTTGCTCCAGCAGTATACTCTGCTCCTGCTTCAGGCTTATACTCTGCTCCTGCTTCATATGCTGCTCCAGCTGTTGTGAAAAGTGTTGCTCCAGCAGTATACTCTGCTCCTGCTTCAGGCTTATACTCTGCTCCTGCTTCATATGCTGCTCCAGCTGTTGTGAAAACTGTTGCTCCAGCAGTGTACTCTGCTCCTGCTGCATATGCTGCACCTACTTCATATGCTGGACCTACTTCATATGCTGCACATACTTCATATGCTGCACCTGCTGCATATGCTGCACCTACTTCATATGCTGGACCTACTTCATATGCTGCACCTACTTCATATGCTGCACCTGCTGCATATGCTGCTCCCGCCGTAGTGAAGACTGTTGCTCCTGCTTTATACTCTTCTCCTGCTGCATATGCTGCACCAGCCATTGTTAAAGCTGTCGCTCCAGTTTCCTACTCAGCACCAACCTATTACAAATCCGCTCCACTATCATATGCTGCACCAGCTGTTGTAAGGACAGCTGCACCAGCATACTACAACTCAGCTCCGCTAACCTATGCATCACAAGCTGTCGTAAAGAGCGCAGCTCCTGTTGCATATTCTGCTCCAGCTTACTACAAAGCATCTCCAGTCGGTTATGCAGCACCAAGCCTATACGCTGCCGCACCAGCTGTTTCTTACGGTCATCACAAGTGAACAAAATTATGTATGCCAGACGAAAGTTGTTGATCAGTATTTATTGCAATAAAATGTTTTATATTATTAAATCTGACGTGTTTTTTTCAATCTATAGATAAATTATGATTAAGGATTGTCTACTGAAGCCTGCTGCTTTTTCTATTGAATGTCCAGGCATTTCCGGAAGTCTCTACGACGTATAAACAATGCAGACAGTACTTCAATAAACTGACAATCAAACAGTTTTATAAGTTTGGATGTTTGTTCACTTGTTGGAACGAATGGTCATATCTTTTTTGTCTGAAGTCAAGTTTTGGTAAAAATTTGTATTCTGCTAGTCACGTCAACTTTAAAAGTACACAATGGGATTTAAACAACTTTAAAATGTTACGGTCTTACATTTAAAATTCAAAACCAATCTTTTATTAAGGGGAAATCCTAAGAAAAAAATAGGAATGACGTTGACGCCATAAGAATGCGACCTTGACTTCTTAAAATAGTTCTATTTTAGCATGCCAAAGGAGAAGTCATGTTATTGAAGCTTGTTTTTATAAACTGTGTTCTGCTTTCTGAGAGGTTATTGGTTATGACTGGGATTTGAAACTGAACGCAAGTTCTGCTTTAGAAATTTAAAGGATTAATCACTCAAGACACCACGTTAGGATAGGATATCATGGTAATTGTCCCAAACAAGAGAAGCTTACCACGGCTTTCTAATTTAGGCCGAAATCAATTTGCTTTATTAGGTGGATCATACTTGGGCTCCAGGTTAAGACTCAAGACGTCAAGGCATGTCTACATTAACTTGAAGTCAAGCAATAAAGGAGCCGTCATTCATATATTTGTGGTCAGTCGAGCGACTCTGGAAGGAGTTAGTTGATCTGCTGCTTTTTGCTTTAGATCTTCTTTTACAGCATTTCCTTTACAATTTCGGAGATCCTTCGTTTCGGACTCAAAGCTTTGCTTTCCCAATGAATCTTTACACGTTATTTCAACTTACGTTGCTTAACTTTGAAGGCGATACTCTGATTGCTGACATTTGTAACGGTCATGTTGAAGAGCTTCTTCATTAGGCTCTCTCTCCACATACATAATTGCATAATGGATTCTCCATCCCATTACTTTAGAAAAATCTATCCACAGCCGGCCATTCGTAAACCCATCTTACCATCCTTAAGGCAAAATCAAAATCTTGAGCCTGATTAGATTCCACAGAAATATTGACAAAAGACCGGTCTAAATGGAAGAGATGTAGAAATTAGACAGTCCGATTGTCTCAATTTGGATTAAGCAAAATATTTGAACCAAACCTCTTACAATAAACTTGTATCAGCTATACCAGTTCCAAAACAAGCTACAGCTGACTAAGCCAAAATAAGAAACCTAAACAATTTTGAATAAGTCAGTTTAACACATTAGGTACCCAGCAGTTGCAAGGATAAGTCAACAAGTCATCTTTACCCCTACAGCGACTCTGTGATTAGTTTTGTGATTAGGCGCAAGGAATTCATTCCACTCAAGACCCATCAATAAACAACTTAGGCAGCACTTAAGGTTGAACCTAAAGTAGATCAATAAGCCCCCACTTATGTAACTATATGAAGGTTTGTCTACTTTCAGTCGTTTCAATCACCAACAATGTTGTACCGACAAAATCGAAATTAAAGTCTTAATTATTGACACTACAAAAGTATTCAACATCAAATCATTTACAATGGAACTAACCTCGAACAATGACGATGAAAATTAAATTATGTCACGACCATGAACTTGAAAAAATAGGAAACGCCTAAGCCACTCACGCAAAAGGCACTTCACCGGCACACCACATCACCCATCAAAATTTGAAGTTCACAGACCGTAATTGCACCTGCCCACTTGAAGGTTTACATGCGTCGAACAAGTTATCAAATAACGTATACATAATCCGTACAAAAGCGGTACAAGAATTCCATAACCTCATCAATGAGATCAATTAGCGATTAAAAGAAAAAAAAAAAAAATTCAAATTTATTTCGGTCATGTACGGAAATCTGTAAATCAATTAAAACCATGTCCAATAATGTACTTTTGTATATTTCTTTTGTTAATTAATTAAATTAAATTTATTTAAAATGCTGTCAGGTAATTAAATGTGACAGGTGGTTGATATCAATAACAATAACAATAGAAAGAAAATTATAAAAACTAATTTTGGAATTTTGAACTTGAAATTAGGAGCTTATTTTAATTCTTAGTCCGAAGATCGTGAATGACCAGCTCAGACCATTCGAAAAGAATGAATCCATTTTCAGACAACTCGACTAGTTGCTTAGGACTTTGGGACAACAGAGGTGTCCTTACATTAAAAGTGTAAATAGTTTTAAAGTCGTAATTTAAATTTGAAATCAACAAGAGACCAATGAAATAAGTCTAAGACTGGTCTAAAGCTTATTCTTACAGTTGTTTATCAGCTCATCTAAGATGTGCGTATAGACAGAATGACAATTCATAAAAGAAATGGTGAACCAACACACTGAAAAGCTGTGGGTTTTCAAAATCAGCACAGGGAACATTACGAAACCAGTGGATCTTAGGCCCCTTCGGAATCCTGTTTGCAAGACCAATATGAACTTTTATAAACAGAAAGAACTAACCTGTATAATCGATAGCTATACCTTTAGTGTTTCAGAAATCACTGCAAATGTGTTAAGATCTTTTTCAAAAGATCAAGAGTGTATCGATTCATATTTGACAAAATCAGTTGGATTTTTAGAAAAACCAACGCGAACTACCTAGAAGTTGGCTGACTTCTACTTGCACCAAGACTCACTACACTAACAAATCCACTTCGAAATGATAAACTTCTTAACCAGTTGACACTTTTTTGTCGTCAACAGTTCTAAGTGGTGTACATATGCAATTCTGGTTTTCGATAGGCTAGGTAATAGGATTGCCAGGGAAAAGAAGTCCTTTCTCCGTCACACTTAGATCAATGTAGACCCATTGTGATACCCTAGGGTTCCCCCCTACTAGGAACCATATGCCTATGTTTTATCGAGCAGTCCGAGGCGCGGATAAATCTGTATTTGTCGACCACAGACTTTTCGGACAGTTCTTCTAGATTCTGAAAGAACTGTATTCCCAGGGTCTTGAATTCTACTTAGTAGGGCGTTGGACAGTGGCAAAAAAAGTGTGGAGTGTCCGGGTGGAGGTTACACGGTGGTATCAGCATGGTCGGGGTCTAATGAAGATCCTTTCCTTGCCAGCTCATCAGCTGTCTCATTTCCAGACACCCCTTTGTGGCCAGAGACCCAGCAGAGTCCTACATTGTGCTGCCTGCCAAGAATCCGTAGCTCCTCACGACAGCGACTTACAAGCTTCGATTTTACTTCTATGGCAGAAATCGCTCTTATTGCCGCCTGGCTGTCGAAGAAAAAGGTGGTAGTGCCTTCATTTCAACCTGTTGAGCAGCTGTTGTCACTGCCAGGACCTCTTTGGATCCATCCGTCATTATTTAATACCTGATTGTCCTGCCATTGTCGATAGCTTACACTTGATTTTGAGCTTCTTAGCTCAATAGCTTTACTTTACGATGACTGTAACTCCATAATCTCATCTCTTAGAGATGAAACTAAACTAAACTCACATCCCCTTTATTCCCTGATAAGTAAGGTACCGCCGTCTTAGCATTTTATCGCAGGGGGGCTTTTGACAAGGTTTGGCTATTTCCTCTCTCGTCCTAGTAGTTTTTTTTTTTTATATTATAATGGTTGCGTTCCTAACAATGACATGCAATGTCATGCATTTCATCAACTAATCCTGCTCTTGTGTATGATACTTGCTTCTTCAATACAACGAACGAGGCTGCATCATAAAAACTCAAGAGTACACAGGAGAACCTTCATGAACTTACTCGTATGTACTAATTGAATAAACTATACAATTTAAGCGACCTTAACAAATTTATTTAGTAGTACCAAACGGAATAAACAAAATTCAACAGATTAGTGGTTTAAAGCGGGAACATCCCTGCCTACCATTCCCGGTAAGCAGCTTGTGCTGGAGCGGCAAAAGCGTAGCGAGCACCTCCAATAAAAGTTGGAGCCACAGCGGCATTGTAGGCTAATGGAAGTGATCTAAAGTTTGAGGAAGAGGCCAAAGTTGGATTGAAAACAGAACGAGTTTCATAGCCAACTGGAACAGATTTGATGAATGATGGAGCAGCATGGACGATTGGTGCTTCTCTGATGAGTGTCGGAGCAGTATATTCAATTGGAGCAGACTTGATTAAAGTCGGAACAGTCTTGATGATAGTTGGAGCAGTATAAGTCACGGGAGCAACAGTCCTAACTGCAACTGGAGCAACAGCCTTTACAAGTGGTTGGCGATCAACAACAGCATTGAATCCATTGACATCATCAGCAGTGTACTTTACAGTTCTCTTGTAGCCATCAGCATCGATCAGGGAGTATTCTCCATTAACAACATCACCATCCCGGCTTTCGGTAAGACTCTTGGAGTCTCCAGAAACGATATCATTTACTCCATAGGAATAAGTGTACTGAGGATGAGGATCGATTTCTTCGACGGAATGATGAATAGGCTCCTCATGTTCGATCCTGATTGATGGTGCATAGCCAGATCCACTAGCAACAGCCACAAAAGCGAGAACAACAAATAACTAAAGCAGAAATAATTGAAATGATGATAGTCGAAAGGATTTTAAGGACTTTAAACTCACCTTGAATGCCATTTTACTTTTCGTAATGGGTAATTGGTTCTTAGTTGAAGAAAGTCCAAGAATTGAATGTCTTCCTCATGGAATCGAATCGTCTTTTATACGAGATATTAAGTTCACTTTTTTGCAACTTTTCCATTTTGGTTTCCGGTCTTTCTGCTTATGTCTTAATGAGGGTGGATGACAACTTACACCTGTTTCCCATTACAATGGTAAAAGTAACGACGACACTTCCAAACAATCAAAACCTATTGGTGACCTTCAGTAATGCTAACCACAGTAGAATGGAAGAATGCCATTATTGCTGGAGGGTTAGTAGCAAAGAAGAAGTTGAAGTGAATTGAATTGCAATACCAGGAGCTCTTTGAACAGCTTCTTATTTTGGTTTGCTTAAAAGAGTGAAGAACATAAAGAAACAACCGAATAGTATCCTGCTAGTTATAATTGAATTCAATTGTTAAAATAGTGAGAATCTTGGCTCAGTCCACCATTTAGTTATTCTTTGCAAAGTTTTACCTGCCTTGCCGTGATTATATCAAACTTCAGCCGCCTAGCTGTCACTGCATCCAGTTATTACCTCCCAAGTCATATTATTGTTCTTACTAATATCTGCAACTATGATAATGGCAGTATCTTCGACTTGGAATATACTACGGTCTAAAGTTTTGCAAAAGACCTCAGCTACTGTGCGGATCTCCATTTTCGACTCGTTGGAGCTCTCCTCTTCGCATAACTAGGACGTTCGAACATTAGTCACTGTCAAGGGCTCCGTCTTAGAAATCCAAACATGCATGAACGTTTGTTTTAAATGAACAGAGTCTAGATCTCCGAACCATTGTGCTGTGGTGATCCGAGCAGGATAATAAGAATCTAGAGAAGCCTGGCTCAATACACCAGGACAAGCATGTTCAAAACTGCTATTCCCGCTACCGTCACAAAGAAAATCAAACTTCATTGTGAATCTCGATAAGAGTAACCTTAGAGCACTAGTTGGACTTTACAGCGGTCACTGCCACCTGAACAAGCACCTACTTCGCATGAATCTTACACCAAATTCAAGCTGTAGACTCTGCCTTGAGAGTGAGGAGCCCTCTCTTCACATCCTAACGGAATACCCAGCTCTTTTTCAATTCAGAAAAAGAATACTAGGCGGCGAATTTGTCTCTACTGAACAGCTTGCTGCCATCCACCCAGAGAAGTTCATTAACTTCCTGATATCTTCTGGAGTGAAACAACTCATCTAGGAACGTTAGGGAAGGCCCAATAGGATTCGTCAGAAACCGCAGTGCCAAGGGCTGTTCAGCTCTCCCGAACAATAATAATAATAATAAGCGTAGAAACTGAGAGCTAGAATCCGAAAATTATTGTCGCCATAGCATTGCCGCTGACTTTTACAGCCATAAACCAAGTGCCAATTTTTTTTTTCTCGAAGGAGATGCTTGCATTCATGAATCAGCACCATACAGCCGAGCTTACACGATTTATAGAGTGTCAGCTTTTCTTTCGGTTTAAAAGTTTTGAGCTCAGTTGTTTGCAACCCCAAGAGGCAAGGGTTTTTAAAGTCGATCTCCTCGTATTTTCATGGGAGTCGTCAGCTGGAGAATTTATGCCTTGAGCTTATTCAATTCTTCGATGAACCAGAGCCTTAATCAACAAATGTTTCCAGGAGACTTTCTTTTTAACTCAGCTAAGCTGCCTTCAGTCCAGCACACAATTCTATTGCCATTTTGCCAAATATTCATATCTCCAACTGCGTTCTACGAATATACCTCAGGAATGATCTTTTTCTCCAGCGCGGTACTTTTGAGTCGAACTATAAGAACCTTCGGACCGAGAGGTTGCTGTGCATCATAATCAGCAACATAATAAGAAACTTGATAGCAGATTTCCTTGTTGGAAGCCAAGCTAAGTAACATAAGTCAGACTTAAAATTAACTAAATCTTAGCACAACCCGAGAGCAGGCGCCAGTGGTTGAGGACTTCAACAATAAGATTGCCATTCTGTGAAAATCTGGAAATGGCAGCGATTCTTTTGCTTCTATGCAGGAGCTAATATGATCGCAAGGACATAGTTGACAAATTCAATAGGTCAAATCTCACACTCTTCTCCTTCCATTCAACTCTGTTGGAACTCAAATCCTTAATCAATAAGGCAATCAGAAACAGAAACATTTCAATTCTATTATTTATTTAAACAATTAATAAAGCAATTTGGCAACAGTGTTCATTAGACTACTTAATGGTGGTAAGCGTAAGCTGGAGCGGAAGTATAGGCGATTGGAGCAGACCTCACTAGACTCTGAGTGGTATAGGCAGTTGGAGCATGTGCATAAGCAACTGGAGGAGATCCGATGAGAGTTGGAGCAGCAGCGGCATATGTCTGGCTGTATGCATTTGGAGCAGCATAACCGATCGATGCTGACCTAATCAAAGATGGAGCAGCAGCATAAGCCAGAGGTGCTGATTTGATGACAGTTGGTGCTGCATAAGCAACTGGAGCAGCAGCAACATGTCCGAGTGGTACACGGTTCACAACAGCATTGAATCCATGAACTGGATCGGCGGTATACTGGACGGTCCTCTTGTAGCCATCAGCATCGATCAATGAGTATTCTCCTTGGACAACATCTCCATCACGGGTCTCGATTTGGTTCTTTGAATCTCCAGTGTGAGCATCATTGACTGCATAGGAGAATTGGTACTGTGGGTGTGGGTCATATGATTCCTCCGACTTGGTCAGCAGTGGTTGAGCAGCTTGATAGACTTGAGTGGTTGGAATGAGACCAGCACTGGCAACAGCCACGAATGCAAGAGCAACAATGAACTGCAAGAAGAATGATGTGATACTGGAAGAGTTAATCCTTTGAATACTTACTTTGAGTGCCATTTTTGAGAGTGTGTATGATATTCCTTGGTCAACGATGAAGTTGTGAATGATATTCAGTGAGAATAAGACAAGCTTTTATACAAAAACACGAATAAGTCACGAATCAAGTTCAATAAACTGGATTTCGGTTACTTTCCATGGTTTGGTTTGTTGTTAAGCAAATTCGTGATAAAGGTTGGAAGGAGCAAGTGGAATTGTCGCAAAAGTTTGGTTGAAGCATTTAATTGCTTCCCAGTGGAAGGTGATCATTTTGTAAAAATGTAAAACATGAGGTTAATTGGTTACAATATCATTGAAATGCATTTTGACATGACAGCCAAGTGACCTGATTTAATATTTTCCTTTCATGCAAATATTTTTTCATTGACGGATTTTGTTTTGCTTTAATTAAGCGAAAGTATTGAGGTAGGCATGGTATTACATATGCCGTCTGTTAAACATTTTAAAGACATGTGCACATTATTATCAATTTTATCAGTTCTTAGAAGACTTAACTAGGGGGGACCGAGGTGCATTTTAAATAGAAAACACTGAACCTGAAATGGTGTTGTTGGAAGCAAATATTCAAGTTCAGTTTGAGATTAATCTGGAACCATAAAAAGAACGATAAATCTAAACAGCACGGGTTTAAAAATACAAATGAGGAAAATGATTGCGTCGAAATAAGGCGGCTTATTGAAATATTTATCGGTGGTGTCCATCTGTTTTGATGATTTAATAGGAGCGCCATGAAAATTGTTTAAGAGTATCGGGTACTACGACCTAAACGATATGTTGCACTAGAAACCTCAGTATTAGACCAGGAGATGTTCGCCCTCCCTGTAATATAATTGTTGAAGTCTAAAGGAGTAATAAATTCTTACAATAGGTTTGCATCCTCGAGCCACACGCTCAGCAATTTCATCCTCTACAAAGCAAAGTCGGCGTTCAATGCTATTTCTGTATTTAATGGTGTCGCTGGTGTTTTTATTATGGGACAGATATATCTTTTAGTCTGCCTGAGCCATTGGCTGATAGAATAACCACATATTCTGGAATCTAGAGTTCCGCAAAAAGGTTGGGATCCTATGTAAGTCTTTGAAGTGTAAAGGTGCCGGTATCTCCCAGAGACTATATTGTTTCTAACAAACTAAGTCTTAATGGACATTCTACTAGAACTCAACGGACATTGAGTTTATCAAGTGGGGCCCTATCGCTTTAAGGGCCACTTAACTCTTCGTGAGTATTTGAATTTATATTCCTGACTTCATATCATCAAACTTCAAAACACGATGATAACTTTCTCGTGGTTTCGAGACTTTCTGATTAGAATTAAGCAGCCAGTACCACAAGTGTTATGACTTGCGATCGTCTTCTAAAGCCTCTTGCCAAAGTACGGTGATTTTAGCATAAAGTCAGATACTTTGCTGAGAAAATCTTGTTTGGGAAAATCGAAGAACAAGGCTATATTATCTACGTGATTGCATGGTTGAGTTCTATCTTGCTTTAAGAGACTGACTCATACGCGTTGCCTTCATGCAAGCCATTAACTACAATCACTTGCTCGTCATTTTCTTGAAATTGAACTTCCACAATCTTCTGAAGGACATTGGTGAGCCTTCGTTTGGTTTAGCTGTATCTTAGAGGGTCATGACATCTTTGTTAATTTTTCCGGAATCCAACTACCGGAACCCCTTTTCCCTGTAACATACATTTTTCATTGATAAATTCCTGGACATTGTTTAGGAAGTTCATCGAAGATCTCATTTTGATTAAGCAAGGTCAGCCTTCCGAGAGGATTCAGCAAGGTTGCCCATTAAATGCAGGTTGCGTTAGATCATTGATTGATATATTGATTTTAGAGTCTTTCATGAAAACCCTTCACATTGAAAACTTAAGTGCTGGTTGAACCAAAAGCCAATTCTGTTCAGGATAGGTCGAAACCGACCGTTTTTGAGAGTTTAGTGAGATCAGCAGTAACATACCTACATACTTACGCGAAAGGTTAATTCACCAAACAACCAACATGTTGCCGTGTATAGGGATATCCATAAGACTCTTTTCGGTGATAAACCTTTCGTCTTCCAGTAGCTCTAATGAAGGAGCTCAAGAGCCGACATTATATTCTGATTCTGTATTAAAGTGGAAAATAGTTCGACCCAAATTCCATCGAACTTTCTCGCACCAGTGTAGACTGCCTTGGAAAACCAGACACCAGACAAACCAGACGTTTTTGGTTTTCTTTATTTTAAGTGGGTAAAATGTTTTACACACAAGTGTCTCAAAAAATCAAATGTTTGCACCGATTTTCACGTCTTATCTCTCATAATTCAATTAAAGATCTTTAGTTAGATGCAGATTTCAAATAAGAATGCTAGCCCAAGTAAGCACTTCTATCATTAAACTCAGACAGAAAGACTTCCTATAAGCAAACAACATTTCAATAATAAATAACAGGCTGACATAAATGGAACTGACCTTGTCCGTAATGAGAGCAAATAAGAAAATTGGAATGTTTTCTACAAAAAAATCAATTTGGACCATGTTTTAACGATTTTTACCACTGCAGCAGCCCTTTGGCATTGCACATGGGAAGTGAGTCAGTTTTAACTGCTTCCACCAAACCCATAGCAAAGGAGAATACAAAAATCCAGTTTATGGCACTGAACTCCAAAATTAATTTTGTATAAAAGCTTGTTTTATTCTCACTGACTATCATTCACAACTTCATCGTTGACCAAGGAATATCATACACACTCTCAAAAATGGCATTCAAAGTAAGTATTCAAAGGATTAACTCTTCCAGCATCACATCATTCTTCTTGCAGTTCATTGTTGCTCTTGCATTCGTGGCTGTTGCCAGTGCTGGTCTCATTCCAACCACTCAAGTCTACCAAGCTGCTCAACCACTGCTGACCAAGTCGGAGGAATCATATGACCCACACCCACAATACCAATTCTCCTACGCAGTCAATGATGCTCATACTGGAGATTCAAAGAACCAAATCGAGACCCGTGATGGAGATCTTGTCCAAGGAGAATACTCATTGATCGATGCTGATGGCTACAAGAGGACCGTCCAATACACCGCCGATGCTGTCCATGGATTCAATGCTGTTGTGAATCGTGTACCACTCGGACATGTTGCTGCTGCTCCAGTTGCTTATGCAGCACCAACTGTCATCAAATCAGCACCTCTGGCTTATGCTGCTGCTCCATCTTTAATAAGGTCAGCATCGATCGGTTATACTGCTCCAACTGCATACACTCAGACATATGCCGCTGCTGCTCCAACTCTCATCGGGTCAGCTCCAGTTGCATATGCACATGCTCCAGCTGCCTATGCCACTCAGAGTCTAGTGAGGTCTGCTCCAATCGCCTATACTTCCGCTCCAGCTTACGCTTACCACCATTAAGTAGTCTAATGAACTTTGTTGCCAAATTGATTTGTTATTTGTTTCAATAAATATTTTAAAAAAAATTGTGTAAACATTTGTTCCCGTAGTATGTCTCAGCTCCTACCCCTCTACATAGGTTTCGAGAGTATGAATTACTGACCAAGCTTTAGTTAAAGCGGACTATTGCTGTGCTTAATTCATACAATGTTTCATGCTCATATGGCCCAGGAGGAGAAGAACCAAGCAGACGTGCTCATCATCCTCGTTCTGCTGTATGATGCAGAAGCATAGACTTTGCTGAAATCGAATAAGCTAGGATAGGCAGTGCATTGTGAAGCAAATTAATTACAACCTACTGGGCATCAGAAGGGCCCATTGGGATCCCTGAAGATAACTTAATAAAACGAACCTATTTAAAGGATTTAATTTCCCTAGAAGTAATTGTCTTAGTGTTCAGGTCCAGCCCGCGTGCCATAATACGTGCGTGAGATCTTTAGTGATGTGTATATCGTTGCAGAACCTGCACAAGACCGATTCCGTAATGCCTAGCCTTCTGGCATGTTTCCATAGAGGACAATGTCGTTATAGGATACAAACCACCGTCCATGGTCAATAACTTCTTATTCGTGATAAGAGTGACATTTCTGTTATACGATTGCCCTTTGCATACATGAAGGTGATCTAACTTCCTCTGGTGCATCAAAGAGTGATTTCTTAGCGATGTTCCTTGCTAGTTTCAGTTTATTCCCTGTAATTCAGCATGTCTTACCGGCTTCTGAGCGCAGAATACCTTAAATACCATTATGCGGCAGTTCTTGAACACATCAGATTGGATAATGTTTGATTCCAACGCCTTGTTGGATGCCTATTTCATATCCAGTATAGCAGAAGCTTTGATTATGGCCAAAACATCTGATGAAATCACACTGCACACATCCAGTTTGAGCATTTGGAATCTTCAAAAGAAAAGTTATGCGATCGATCTTCGTTGACAGTGATAAATTCTAATCCTCGAGCCCAAAAAGCATTTGCATCCACCGCTGACTTGTATTCTCGTAGAAAAGCAGAAGGTGACATCAACCAACTTGGCGCATGCAGTTGCTGACAGTTGGCTAAGAAAAGTGCTGACTGGCTTGTTAGTTGAGGCTCCGCTTCACCATGAACTGTAGTCAATAATGTTCAGAGCAACTTAACCTAAACCTGGCCGAAAGCAAACACTCTGCAGATTATGGAAGAGGCATGGAAAGTTGACGACTAATGGATGAAATATTGTTCCCTAAATGTCGACTTCAACTTCAAGCTCTTAATACGTAAAGGAGAAAAAAAAAAAAACACCATAAATATGCGACTTATTCAAGCCTGCGCATGGTAGACAGATGTATTCTGTTTTAACGTGCTTTTAGACAGCATCTTGGTAAGCTATTAGGTCTTAAAGATATTCAATTTGTTCACGTAAAATATACTTATTCCCTAAGTAAGTGTAAAAGTAATCGCTAAGAAGACAACCAGTTTATGAAGGCATGCATTTTAAAACCTCGTAAGCTCAAAATATGAAAAAACAAGTCTTTACTCTCTTGCAACCCCAGGAGTTTTACCTCATGCAGAGACATAGGATCTCAATCTCTGGTAGCACAAGGCGTATTTGTAGATCAAACTTGAATACCACCGTACAAAATACGCATACGTTTACGGAAGAAAGCCAATGCTATAAGCATCTAGTGGTACTCTTGCAATCGCAAGATTCAATGTTTTTACAATTCTCATAAATCCTAAGAAATGCGGATGGATTAACAATTCACAACACCCCGACAAGTTCCACACCGGTAATTATAAGAAATCCCAGACAGATCAAAACTTCCTCGAGTGGTTTTTATACATATATCCGACACGTGGGTTCACATACGCGGTTGTTGATCTACTTATGACCATATTGTACCTAAAACCTAAACTTGTTTTGACGTACATAAAACGAAAACTGTTAATGAACTAAAGTTATACTTAAGCAGAAGACCGGTAATTTGACAATACGTAGGTAATGTGACCACCATCAGTTGGAAGTACGTGATTGCTTTCCTCCTTTGACTATGAAAACCTTTCTTAAACTGCTTGCATAACAAGATCTATTGATATGATACTCAAGGATTAAGCAGACATCCGGTTGAGGGATAATAATTTCTTTTTCCAACAGTACCTAGGTGCCGCCAAATAATAAACTTGAAAGAATGAATAATAGCTTGCAAAAGATAACACTATCAAGAGGAACAATCTGCAGAACAACATTGCAAAAGCCGTTAATCTCATATCCCGATAAGTAACACCGAGAACCACAACCCATATTTGGAATACATTTTCGTCGGCATGACAATGAGAACATTCACCTCAGTATTAACGACGACGGAGTTTCATTCAATTCCTCAACAGTTCTCAAGGCCAAAGATAAATTATGACGTTATAACGCCACCGCCCAACCGGCAAACAATCCGCTACCAAATTGTACACCTGTTGTTGATCTAATTGACGCACCAAAAAGGTTACCGGAAACCAGCATATGAGCAATCGAATCTATTGTGTATATAAGCAGCAACTGGTCCATAAAAGACAGCATTCACACTTGAGCTTTACTTCTGCAAATAACCATTTACAAATCGAAAAATTATGGCATTCAAAGTAAGTCACCAAATTTTAAGGATCAACAAGAAGAACTGTAAAAATAATAATCGTATCCTATTTCAGATAATCATAGCTTTCGTCTTTGTTGCTGTTGCCAGTGCAGGATACGTTCCATCGGCTCATGTGTATCAAGCAGTTTCTCAACCAATTTTGACCAAAGCCGTTGAAGAATATGATCCTCATCCTCAGTACACGTACTCCTATGGAGTCAACGATGCAATCTCTGGCGATTCAAAGAGTCAAACAGAAACCCGCGATGGAGACATTGTTCATGGAGAATACTCATTGAATGATGCCGATGGTTACAGGAGGATTGTGAGGTACACTGCCGATCCAATTAATGGATTTAACGCTGTTGTCCATCGTGAACCACTTGTGAAGACTGTTGTTGCTGCTGCAGCACCAGTATATAAGGCTGCTCAAGTTACCTATGCTGCTCCAGCTGTCATCAGATCTGCATATTCACCAGCTGCTTATGCCACACAAACTCTTGTCAATCATGGTCCAGCGTCAGTCGCTTATAACCGCCCAGTATACGCGTACCATCATTAGAGAAAGAACTTATTTTTTAGTGTAAGCTACGAGTGAACCCATCTTTTACATAAGAATATTTATTTACGGTTAGGTTCAATAAAGTGAATGATATTTTGTGTCAAAAACTTAGATTATCTTCTTGGACAAGGGCGGTATTGCGACGTAAAAGATATTTTGTGCCGAGCAAGGTTTTTCTACAATTGGATGTGATGGAGGAAACTCAGGATTGTTGTTCACTTTTTCTGGCGAGATGAATACTCTGCGGAAGGATTTGAGTCTGCTTCTAGGTATAGAGGCACATTCGTACAAGATGTGCTCCAAGTGAAGTTGGCTCATGTTCGTGGGATCTATGTCCAACCTTTAGTGGTTGATTGAACAATGTAAGATGAGGAAATCTGTTAGAGCTGAGTTTCTTGACTTCTCTTACTGTTTGAGAGGCTAATGAACTTTGCGGATTGATGGAATCGAGTAGTTAAGTTCCACTTTGAGAACTTATTTTATTGAGTTGAGCTCTAACTAAGCTGGTACATAAACCACCGAAGAAAAGTGGACCTATAAAAATGTTGATTAAGCTTCTTCCTTTAATACCCTTGTGCCCCAGAAGGGGAAACCAAGTAAATGGAAATTTTGTTGCGAAAAGCTAGCTACTCGAGGGTTTTAAGAAAGCTCCAGACAAGCCTTGATTAGAAGAGATAAGAGTTCCTTTAAACGAATAACTTTATCTTGGCGATGAAGGCGGAGTCTTACCCTGAAAGGTGAGTTGATTTCGCTGTCGATTTCAATAGGAGTGGTTGCATTTTAAATAGCATCACTCTCTTGTGAAGTTTGTTTGTATGAAACAATTTTAGGTTCCCACTCGTAGCTAGGAAAGAAAGATCATCAATGACAGAGCACAGCATAACCACCAGAAGGAACTTACAAACCGGAAGTGTCCAGGTATCTGGAGCTTATTTTATAACTATCGACTGTCGGGGTGTTGAAACACCACCCTAGAGCACTCAGACACAAAAACAGGCCCATTGTTCTACCCTTTTACTGTGTTCTCTTCATCTTTCTAAGAAAGTCCAACAAGAGCTTCAGTGAAAAGGAGCATAGGTTACCAGCCCAAAAATTCGCCGCCTGATACGAGCAAAGCCAGGACGATCATAAAGGAAGTGTTCCGTAGTATCGTCGCCCTCTCCTCAGGTGTCACAATTAGTGGTGTCACTTAAACCTAACACGTTGAGATGTTTGGCAGAAGCAAAGTGTCTCGCAGCAACGCCAATAATTTGTCTGCAGTCTTTGCAGCTGAGGGACAGCAAGAATGCCCAAGACTTACAGACTTACAGACGTCGGCAAAGATCTGATTAGTCTGCCTGCAAACTTGAGATTATCCAATTTTTGGCTTATGACTTGACTACCTGAAAAGAAACACTTAGGCCAAGAATAGGTCCATTGTGCAATACCTTTGGTAAGCGCTTATACAAAAGATTCTTCCATATAAAATCACCATTCAGAACGAATTTAGTAAAGTTTCCAAGACAAGAGAACCAATGGTATGATGAACCATACAAATAAGCACATCCGCTTGAATCCAGACGATCGAGGAAGCAGTACAGAGCCAAAACACCATCTTGCAATTGAAACAAAATATACAAAGAAGTCAAATGACTGGCGACTGGCTTTTTAACCCAAGGAGTAGACTCTCAGAGTCTCAAGAGGAAGTATGTGGACAATACCTAAACTCGATGTGCAGAAAGCATTCGACGTATTCGAACCGCAGTTTGTTAGTTGATAAATGGACAAACAGAGAACCCAAATCTTGGTCTTAGTGGAGATCCAACAAAGTTTAATCTGGAGAAACCGTCGCTATCTCCTTTTGACACAATAATTAGGTTAAAAGTTACTAACTTGAAAGGTAAGCTTTAGACAAATCCAAGAAAGCGACAGGAAAAGGGTGTCAAATCTAGCTTTAAGGATCGATGCAACAAGTAATTTCTAACCAAGGTTTGATTAAGTTAGATGCCTCAGTTTTAAAAGAACTGGCTTCCGACTCTAATGACACTCGCAGAGAGAATCTGTCAAATGAAGTCACGATCACAAGTTGAACCTAAGTGTTAAAGATAAGTCAATTGAATAGTAAATTGAAATGCACATGTGATTATCGAAGTTAGGCACACACTATCCTCATTAGCGTTTAGTAGACCCTTTGACCCCTTGAAGATCTGCTGTTTACCAGCTGCAATAACAATTCCGAACAATGTGTATCTAAATTTGTTCAGAAAAATTCCACACCTGTCCAAAATGTTCTTGTGGTAAATTTAAAATCGAAATACAACACCAAGGTCATTCCTTCAGAAAACCTTCATAAGTTGAAATAAGATATCCACTTGTGCCCTTCACAATTAAGCCAACTTCCACAGTCAGGGTAGACAAGTTCTTTTTTTTTGTACTTTCTCCTTTGCATACGATTCACATTGACTGCAACGCTACGTATCGCCCTGTGCAAATCTTGTTTGATACAATTTCGTTATTAAGTTCAACATTAATTTTGGTATAAAAGCTTTTTCCGATTATCACAAGGTATCATTCAGTTCTCAACAGTTGAACAACCAAATTCACCGAAAACACCAAAATGGCATTCAAGGTATTGACATCAAAAGATTTGTTTTGATTTAACTACGAACTAAGACTAATTTTTTCTTTGCAGTTTATTGTAGTTCTTGCACTCGTGGCCGTGGCCAGTGCTGGTCTCATTCCAACCACTCAAGTCTATCAAGCTGCTCAACCTCTGCTGACCAAGTCGGAGGAATCATATGACCCACACCCACAATACCAATTCTCCTATTCAGTGAACGATGCTCACACTGGAGATTCAAAGAATCAAATCGAAACCCGTGATGGAGATGTTGTCCAAGGCGAATACTCATTGATCGATGCTGATGGCTACAAGAGGACTGTCCAGTATACCGCTGATCCACTTCATGGGTTCAATGCTGTTGTGAACCGTGTACCACTTGGACAAGTTGTTAAGACTGTTGCTGCTGCTCCAGTTGCCTATGCTACACCAACTGTCATTAAGTCGGCACCTTTGGCTTATGCTGCTGCTCCGTCTTTAATTAGGTCAGCTCCTTTAGGATATACTAGCTACGCTGCTACTCCAGCTTACACTCAAACATACTCTGCTGCTGCTCCCACTTTATTAAGATCGGCTCCAATTGCATATTCTGCGGGACCAGCTGCTTATACAACTCAGAGTTTGGTGAGGTCAGCTCCAATTGCTTATGCTGCAGCCCCAGCTTATGCAGCGGCTCAAACTTATGCCACCGCTCCAGCCTACGCCTACCACCATTAAATGTAAATTACTTTGTGATTTTGTGTTGTTTTGTAATATTTTGTTATGAATAAGAAAAAAAATAAATAAGACATGAGTTTTGTCAAGAAAAACAAAAATTAATAAACGTGCTTATAATTTTTAATGGACGAGGAGGTGAAACCGTTATCCTAAGTAAGAGAGGAGAAAAAGAAAACAAAAATGTGTCGGGATTAAGAATCAAGAGCAGTTCTTCCAAAAAGCGACTGTTCTTCAAATTTCTGTGACCTATTTCACCAACTTACAAATTTGTATTTACAAGCATTTTTTTACCAAAATTTGTGACTTTTTAGAACAAAATATCGCAAATTTTGTTAAAAAATGCTTGTAAATAAATACAAATTTGTAAGTTGGTGAAATAGGCCACTGGTTATGCAACGGTTAATAAACTGAGTAACTGACGACAGAAACTCTAGTATGCAAAATATTCCGTCTGTTAAACTATCATCATGCAGCAGCTTAAGTAAAAACAATAAACACTTCAAGAAGCTAGACGTAGAAAGCAACAAAACCTGTAGATTCTGCAACGAAATAGAGGATACACTATGAGACACTAAACCACTGATAGAAAAGACGACCTACTCTTCTTGAATTTATTCTAATAACTCTCAAATATAGATCAATCCTGTCACAAACCTTTAAGTAGGCAACAACAAACCATTGAGATCCAACGATAGAAACTGTGGGTTATCTTCGTTCATGCGAAGATTATTTCTTGGGCAAAAGACTCATTCACTGCCACCAAATTGTAGTTATCTGCTGTAAAGTTAAGTTAAGATAAAATAGGCATCCATCGACTTTTTCATTCAGCAATTTTGACTCAAAGTCCTATAAAGGAGGTCACTTATCCCTGCTTGAAATATTGAAACATGGTATAGCCTTCGGCATGCTTTCAGACGAAGTGCTATCCAAAACTGCTCACACATGAACTTCTATTTGCTTTGGACCTCATCTGGTATACGGGCTGATCCAGAATGGAAACAGAATCTGGATCCGAAATCTCTGGATCCGTTCAAATTTCAAGCCCTAATTTGCCATCGATCGGTGTGTGCGACGTAACCAAACCTCCCACATTAGGTTACCTTAAATGTGCTTGATCCGCCTATTATCAAATCCAATCTACTTTCTTACTTACTTATCAGGCCAGCGACCCTAGGAGGGTCTGAGCCGCTTTCCATCCTTTACAGTCCCGGGCACGCTGCTTCCAATTTACTAGACCAAGGCTTCTGGCGTCCGCAATTGCCTGATCTTTAAACCGGAGGTTCGGTCTTCCCCTTCTTCCTGAACCAGGTGGCTGGGATTCGAACATCCTCTTAGCTGGAGCATTATCGTCCATCAAATCCAATCTAGTCTTACAAAACTCTCTGATCTAGCTCAGAACGACATGGTCATCCTTCATAGAGTAAGGACGCATGTTCGGAGCTTCTGTTTTAGATACCATAAAGGAAAACAGTTTCCAGTTTAATCGTGAGTTGGATTGTAGTGAGAGATTCATAAGAAGCTGCTTGCCCAGAAAACATGACTTTAACTTTGCTCAAAAGATGATACAAGGAACCCATATATCATTCATCCAAAGTCAACCAGCATGGAACGTCAATTCGCAGAACATATCAAATACAAAACTCAGTTAGAAACAGGACCGTATCATGAAGCCCTCGATTGTCACTTATTCCTGTCGAAGAGATTTAGGTCCCAAATGTACACCAGATTTATACAGCTACAGTGAAACTCTATTGGTTTTGGGTTTCAGTCTTGGCTCCGTGGATGGTGTCGACAATAACTGGGGAAAATTTTGTTTGGCGTTTTGTCATTGCTTAATAATTCACAGTTTTTCTTTTCCAACTTCCTTATGTCATCATCATTAGGTACTTAGTACGATCAACTCCTCAAGCCGTATTACCTCCCTTCTGCCAGCGTTATGCCTCTGCAGTTGATATCAGCCTGACAATTCACCACTTGTTTCCCGTTGATATATGTATATGGGAAGCAGTTGGTTAACGCCCATACGGGCCACTGTAGGTACGATTCCTAGCAAGCCGGCTTGCGATAGAGATAAGCACAGATGGATCTATAAGAGCGTTTGATATAAAGATTACCAGACGACTGCCTGATCGGTGTATTATTTTTTTAGCAGAAATTTCAGTAGTTATAGGAGTTGCGGCTGGGCTTTCAAATAACGTGGTAGTGGATAGCGCCATTGTACTACACACGGATAGTCAAATAGCGATAAAAGCTTTGAAATCACCGGTAATATTTATGATCCCAGATGGTAAAGTAATGCCACAGGTCTGTAAATAAAATCCCTATACAAATTTGACGTTTCCCTGTGCTCTTTCAGATAACAATGACGTACCATGCAACTGCAGAGCAGGCGAGTTGGCAAAAGAAAGTGCACGTCGGAATCTCTCTTAGAATAGGAAGGAGCTCGTTTGCAAAGCTCAATAATTTAAGGCCTATTCGAACTTGTGTCCACTCCCACGATATCTATAGAAGTTGTAGAGCTGAGGAGAATGAGAATACACTAAAGCTGCTATTTTTTAATCCACTTTCTTAACTCTGCAGGTTGGATCCAAGCACCGACTGTCTCACATTCTCAACAACACATATCACCAACCAGGTCACACGAGTCGTGGTACCTTCTTACCTAAAACAGCTCTAATGCACTTGTCCTACCCTATCAATGTTGAGAAGAAAAACCCTCGGGGTTGGGGAATACTTTTATGGACATCTCAACATCTTATCCAGAGTCGATAAGGAGACTTCGACTAGCGGGTTATTTTGGTCGCATCTCAGCCTCACAAGCTCATTATTCGAAGGCCGAAGATAAGGAGTACTAAAAGAGGTAGTTAAAGTTTAGATCCCTGAGATACACCAGCGTTAACATATTCAACTTGAAGTTAAGAAGAAAACTTTGCATCATTCAAATCATCTCGTAAAGCAAAGTACTCAATGTCCTTCCTTAAACATAGACAAAGGAGAATATATATGCATATCCTTGATAATATGAAAAAAAAGGAATCAATAGAAAACTTTGCAAAGCTAATTAAGTCAATTTTTAGAGCAATACATTGGGACATTGACTGTGCTATAAAACACTTAGCAAAATTGAACAAACCTCAGGCTCATACTTAAAAATAACAACTTTAGGCTATTTGCAGTCATAAAAGATTCAAATGACCAAAGTTGGATAATATCTACGATAACGAATCGACCTACATAACTCACAGATAAACGAGCAAAGCTACTGATAATGTTATTAACTGTTTTAATTGTTTTGCTTTTTTTTTCCATACGGATACCTTTCACATTCGTCGTAATGAATCGCGGAGAAAGGGGAAGCAAATCTAGTGCGATACAAATATTTTTGCATAAAAGGCGTTATTCGCTTGGCTATCAGCATCATTCAGTTTTCTACCGCCGATCAAATCATAATTGTAAATTTATTACAGTTTTTCAAAAATGGCATACAAGGTAAGGACTTTTTAGAACAATTAAGGGAATCCTAATCCTTTTTCCTTTTTTCAGTTCATAATTGCTCTTACTTTCGTTGCTGTTGCCAGCGCTGGAGTTCTACACGCTCCACAAATATATCACGCTGCACCTCAAGCAATTGCAGTGGCTCAACCCGTTTATACCAAAGCCGTGGAATCATATGACCCACATCCACACTACCAATTCTCCTATGCTGTCCATGATGAACACACTGGAGATGTCAAGAGTCATGAAGAGTCTCGTGATGGAGATGTTGTTCAGGGAGAGTACTCATTGATCGATTCAGATGGCTACAAGAGGGTTGTGAAATACACAGCTGATCATGATCATGGATTCAATGCTGTTGTCCATCGTGAACCGGTAGGTCATGTTGTCAAAGCTGCTCCAGTTGCTTATGCTGCTCCCGCTCTCATCAAGTCTGCTCCGGTTGCCTATGCTACTCAGTCTGTCATTAAGTCAGCACCTGTAGCTTATGCTGCTGCTCCAGTTTATTCTCATCATCACTAAGCCTGAAAGTCAATGCGTTGACCAAATATTTAAAGGTTTACAGTCAATAAAAGTATTTTGTAGTTTTTATATGCATAACCACATTGTTTTATTGTTTGAACAGTGATGAATAAGGCACTTGCTTCTAAAAACGTAGATATCTCTCACCTCCCCTGTCACCAACAACCTTTCAAACATGAAGAAAGCGTAGAGAATGGCTATGCATATTCATGTGTGTCTTTGGAAACTCTCTAGACATATATGTTTCGGTTCCTAGACACCTAAGAGCTCCAATAACTTTTACACGGACTTTAGAAGTTTAGAATGATGCAAACTATGTAATCTCGATTTAATTCGGCTACTGATCTGAAAAAATCCTTGAGCAGGAAGAAGGTCCAACACATGCATCATTTCCAGATCTACGTACATATACATGGTGGTAAGCGCTGAAGAATACTTCACCTGCTAGTCTCTTTTTAAATTGAGAAGGCAGAAAAGTCCAAACTTTGTTGCCACCCAAATCTGAGATCTTTACAGCAAAATCGACACTGAAGCTCTTGTTAAGAGCAATCTTCTTCCATATTTTGAAACGCCAATATTCTAAAATAGTTAGTATATGCATGCTCGCGTACAACTCATTTCTAAGATTTGGTGAGATGTGCTAATGCCTAGTCCACAAGAAAAGGAAATGCTTTCAACTGAGTTAACTCGTGTCCAAGATTGGCCCCTTTCAATGCGGTTTCAGAACAGGAAAGTCCACAATTGACCACATTTTTACACTTTGGCAGATCTTGCCAACATCGATACCCGTCACCTATTTAACGATTTTTAGACCCCCTATGACAGAATTTATAGAGTGAAGCTATACCGAACTATATCCAGCTTTTTTATTCCTGCTTAACTCGTCTGTCTGTGACGTTGGTGAATGCTTGCTGCTCCATCAACGTCGGGATTGGAGGTGACACGCTGTTATGTGACTTCTTCAACATAGTATTCGAACGGGCACAATCTTCCAAAACTCTCTGCAGCTATGTACGTCCGTGATATTATTGTCATTGGCGAGCTATCATCGGTGTGTGCGCGAGATTCGGCTCAGCTGTAAAAAAGTGCAAAACTGTTTGTTGTGAACAGGAAGGGTCACCAGACAAGGACGAATCGAATAGTTGAGGACTTTGTCTTCATTGGCTCAGCTTATCACTTCTGACAACGATATTCCACTAGAAATCAAACGCACACTATCTCAAATCGATGTTTTCTTTAAACTGAGGAGGCAACTGAGTATTAGTGCCCCATCCTGAACAACAAAGGAGACTCTATATAAAACCTTAATCATTCTCGTTCTACTCTGTGACGTAGAAGCATATCTGTCGAAGGCGGATGAAGACTTTATAGGCCGTTTTATTCTTTGTAAACAGTGACCTGCGCCTAGTCAAAAAACTTGGCTTTTATGTATACGGAGAGTAGGCAGCGAAGTCTTCGAATCAAAAGGGAAAGACAACACAGTAGATAAAGAGCCTCAATTAGCAAACAAATATGGAAGCGGAACTCAAACAAATTTAAGTGTGCTTTTTGGTTGGCCATCTTAGTAAGTATTCATGCATAATTCATCCCTTCGCTTCGAACCTACATACATGAGTCTTGCATCATAATACCAATGTACTTTCTTTCTACTCATGAGAAAGAACTATTTTCTGTTCTGGTATTTTTAGTCCTGTGCATGTAAGTCATTCTTGCAAGAATGCAGCTTCGACGGTGCTTATCTATGACCGGGAATAGCAACGTTGCATGGCTTGACTTGAGTCCCAACACAACGTCAATGTGGATAGTCTACTGGAGCCGCTAAGGTTACCTTCTCTTTACGTCAATTTTCTCTCATTTATAAGCTTTTTGTTAGCTACTTCTTGTGACTTTCTGGGCCATTTTTGCGAAATATTGTTCCTAATTAACCTTTCAGACTTTGATGGCAGTAGGCCCTCATCTGATCGTGTTAAGCCCCAAAGTGTCTACTTCTCTGTCGAAATGATCATCTGCAAAAAAAGAAAAATAAAAACTACGACTACACTGGGTCAGCTTTATTCAACACGTGCTGCAGACTTATATTTACTTATAACGAATTGCCATCAACCCTCTTGCTACATTCTACATCCAAAAATTAATTAACTTTCGAACATAACCCATCCTCCACTGCAAGGGAATTTTGTTTTTTTTTTCAGTCTCTCAACCTTCAAATCACCCGCTGCATCTGGAAGGAAGCCATTCCATCATTAAACTTATTTTTAGCTTTCTCATATGTTCGTTGTCTATTTCCTTTGTTCCACCAGGGCAACCGCATCTGCAACCGACTATAGGGCAATTACGTCGAACATCATTTATTCCACTCAAACTGAGAATTGAGTCAAGGTCGTTCGCACGGATGACCTAAATTCTCCGAGAAGGGATAATCATTTCAGAGAATTCCAACTCTGGTCGCAAGAAACAAAAAATGTCCTTGTCCAGACGTGCCTTTCACTTCCACACATCTTGCTGGCAAAAGCACATGTGTTGTACTCCAATCTGTCAATATGTTGTTGTTGTTCACTTTGCGTGCAATTCGCCGGCACAAGTTCATCTCAGACAATATGGTAGCAACAAAGAAATCCAGTTTGATACAGTTTGGCCACAGACCGGTGCGTCGTCGCCGGTTGTATATAAGCCACTTGCGAACCTCGTATCAGCATCATTCAGTTCTTCTCTGTTGACTAATAATCCAACTCACAAAAATACTCCCGAAAACAAAAAAATGGCATTCAAGGTAAAGACACATCAAAGGATCCTGAAAATTAGTTGCACAATCTAATTGATAACCTTTCTTTAGTTCATTGTTGCTCTTGCATTCGTTGCTATCGTCAATGCTGGATTAGCTCCTGTTGCTCAGGTCTATCATGCTGCACCGACTGTTGCTGTCGCTCAGCCTGTGTTGGCAAAGAATGTCGATGAATACGATCCTCATCCACAATACAAATTCTCATACGATGTTCAAGACAGCATCACCGGCGATGTCAAGAGTCAAGTTGAAGCCCGTGATGGAGATGTTGTTCAAGGCGAGTACTCACTAAATGATGCTGATGGCTACAAGAGGACTGTCCAATACACCGCTGATCCAGTTCATGGATTCAATGCTGTTGTCAACCGTGAACCACTTGGTGTTGCTGTTAAGACTGTCACTCCGGTGGTAAAGACTATTGCCTACGCTGCTCCAACACTTGTCAAATCCGCTCCTTTGGCTTATGCTGCTGCTCCAGTGGCCTACGCTGCTGGTCCAGCTTTGATCAAATCTGCTCCTTTGGGTTATGCTGCTGCACCAGTTCTAGCGTACCACCACTAAATGGCAAGACAATTGAGAACCGAACCAAATGATGCTGGAATTTGTATATTCTAATAATTTAAGTGAAAAATAAAAAAAAGTTTAAACAAAAAAACAAATGCTTGGAACGGGTAAAGGTTTAGACAACAAAAACACCACGAGTCGCGAGCTTTGCTATCGTATCCCAACAAAAATTGGTTTCTGAAATGGGATCCTGATCTTAAGAAGGTCTTATAGCTGATCATTGTACCGAAAATTCAGTTTTCCTGGTCGCCTTAAACTTGAAACCTGTGTTCAAGGTTCTGTTGGTTAGAGCATTGTTTTTCATTTGTTTGAAATGTTTAAGGCAATACAGTCGAGATGACTAAGCTTTTCAAACTACATTCAAATCTTGGTAGAGCTCATACAGTACCAACTTCTCCCTTAATCCAACGTGCAAACATTTTTCCGCATTTAACCATGTTTTCTCACATTCTTAGACGCTCATTCGTGCCCAATCTATTGATCGTTACCATTCCTCTATTGCAACCCAGAAACTCAGAAACAGAACCCTGTTTTACCAGATTTGTCCGCCTTATCCTTCCTTCAGTGCCTGTGTGCCCTCTAACCTAAGCCAGTCTCTATCTAGTCTCTATTAAGTCTCTGAGTACATTCCATTACCAGTGAAGTATTGTCCTCGATCTGATCACTCCTTGGTTGTCTAGTGCCATTTAAACATGTCTACATCGCACCTGACTTTCATGCAAGTGTTCCAACGCGTGCATCAGTGTCAACATATCCATTGGTATACTGAGAATTTTGTCCATTAGTTTAGATGTTGGATCCTCCCAGAAGCCATCTACTCCCGATCCATCCCCAATACCTTTCGGTAACTCTCATGAGTCTAATCAAAGAAATGTCTACATTCCCACTCATGACGAAATCGTTACAGCTTCATATGCAAATCACGGTCACATTTGTGAATGAAATATCTATGTACCCCCAACAACAGATCACTCATGATTTCCCTCACGCGTCCCCACACACTTTAGCATGCAGCACCTTTCGCGTGGCGTTAAATAACGCACCACTCGTTGTCGCTGCTTGAATCCCAAATTTCAATTAATCATTTCTCACAGTTAAAGCACACAAAGAGTTAGTAAAGTAGACTTTCAGTTCGGTCCTACCAGACAGATAGTTTAATAGTCAGTCCCGCCCGGCTAAACCACCCCACCTCCCCCAATGACATTTCCGATCAGACATTGTGGTGTGCCTCCATTGTGTAATTGGCATTTAAAGTGCCGTAATCAAACTGATTGACCCAGTTTTTGACACTAACACACAAACACACGCACGGTGTCAATAAAACTCTTAAATTTTGCCAAAATGACACTCCGTAGGCAGAGTTCCTAAGCGCGCGCCTTTAAACACAACCATCGAGCGGGGTTAGGCTATTTTGATTCATGTCAGAGCACTGGGCGTAACATAACTTAATTCCCAACTGACACTTCAAGTAAGTACCGCAAAAGAAAGTGTTTAAACAAAAAAAATTAAATAACAATCTAAATGAATTAAATACCAATTGGCAAGTTGGATCGTTGAGCGGCTGCCAACTGACAACTGCCAACTGTCACAAGCTGCCAAACATGGCCCGGTGCTTGCGCTATCCCTTGACGTGTAATGAAGTAATTTATGAGAGCAGACGCATGGTTTCAAGATCACATGAAATATTTTAATCACGGATTTCTTTAAATGGTCGCCTTGTTGGTTTTTTTTTTTTCTTTCTGCTGCTTCTGGCCATTTCGGAGCAGCAACGTTGCGACGACGACGGAGCTAAACAATGCGCAATTTGGTCGTTTATGGAAATTTTGGATTTCAAGTTATGTGTGCTTGAATCCACTTGAGTCATTGGGCTGGGAAGTCTCGCCGAGCGGTGCTATAAGTTAGGTTTGGTTTATGTTTCTTTTTTTGGGACAAATTGCTTCTTAAGTGTCTTAAAGAGTGTGTAAATGAGTAATTATCTAAGTGTTGGACATTTAAACCGAGATTAGATAGCCATAAACCAGATTGTAGTCACTCTTTGACAAATTTTCGCGCGCCAAGCTTCATAGACAGGTGTGGACGTGACATATTTGCTTTCATTTTTAGCTGTGAGGAATGTCAGCAATGACTTGTCTTTCTAACTAACTTAATAACGTGACAGGCTAAGCCGGACTGAGGAAGGTCTTCTCTGAGAAAACGACGGGAGAGTTCTTTTCTACAATTATTCGTGCGGAGAAACATGGTGTTGCACACAATGACTAATGCAAAAGCAGCAAGGACAACAAGGAACTTAAATCACGCTTAAGCTATTTTTAGGCTTCAGACATCTACTTGCACCTTAACTTCTGTGGACGAAACACGTCGGGCTGAAAACTTAAATAACACTGTTGGTCTTCTGTCAATGCAAAGGTGTTTTCGACAAAACGTAGGGCAGTTGTCTGAAGCTGCTGTATTCGTGGAGAGCTACCAAATTATGGAGAAAGATGAGAAGTCTTAAGTGACGGTCAGGCAAAATCTTTTAACCACTTCCAAAATAATTTGACATGACAACTCATAGAGAGCCAGGGCCTTGCAATCATTCAATACGAATGGAAGGGAGCTCCAGTTTTATTGCCTAATCCGGCAACCGGCTTTTTCATCACAAATTATTCTCTTGGAGGATTTGTCATTGCGTGCCAAGAGGTCGCGAAAAACGTTTGGTTCTATTGCCGAGGCTTTAACCTGTGTCCTCTCGCTTAGAAGTGCCACTGACCACTAAGCCACGGCGCCCGCACTTCAAGAATGCGAAATCTCGCTGAATTTGGTCGAAAGGCTGAACTCACTGAATCTAGTTTTGGTTTCAGGGCCCAACTGGAAGACAGAAAATCATATCTCTGATGAGCTTGATAGACAAGATTCAGAATATGATTTCTATGGAACTGAACGCACCTTAGAGCTTCCATTGATAGTTGAGTGTCTGTTGACCGTAATCGCAAAAAGCCTGATGAATGTAGAAACCCCACGGCATTCCTTCTTTCTCTTGGCAGAAAAAAATTGCAGACAACTTACCTACTAGGGTTCTTGCGGGCCACTCAGCTTTTTCCAAGCACCTCAGTTTATGCCTACGTAGAAGACGACAACATTGCGGAATACTTTCTATTTGATCGTCCTGCTTTTACTCGGATCAAGTGGCGGATCTTCGATGCTGAAGTGGTGAGTGTTGCCAACCTAAGATCTTCACCAATGAAGCGCTAACTCCAGCCTTTCAGTGTGAGTGCTCCAGTAAAGTGTGCCCATCAGCTTGTAGAACTTACCACAGTTTTTCTGCTTTTTCTTCTAGCTTCTCTCCAGGAAGTCCTCACGGATTTAATTCTCAAGTTCTTTTCACATCGATATAAAATTGCGCTTTACCAGTCCAATAACCTGTTAAGACGGTTGGTGAATGCAAAAGTCTATGAAGGTATTTTCTGCATCAATAACCACATTTATCACCTTTTCACATTTTATTCTGACTCAGCCATGCACTACACATACATGTACAACAATTGTTCATCCCTAATCCAAGCAACTTCCATGTCGCTCAATACCGTCAACAAGGTGAAGGAAATATTATTCATAACCCAAATGCGTATACTCGTATAATCTCGCAAGACAACTTTAAACGATCGTGTGTCAATAACCTTTAATAAAAGGAGCTCTTGCCGACTACATTGTTTTCCGTCCATTCATGCCGTCGTTGTTTGGCTTTGACCAAGGTAATCCACAAGACGAACAATCGTCATATACAAACAAATAAAGGTACTTACCCTCTTTTGCAAAACACTCATTAGGTTCATAGACTTCCTCTATCCCGAAAACGAGTTTTTCAATGCAAATGCAATCCAGGCTTTTGTACAAGTCTGTATGTGCAACCAAACGTGATTTTCAAATGATTTTTGATGAAAGTGCAATGACCGATGATACTCCATCGTCTGGAGTTATATTTTTGTTTCTATCCCTTGGAGACTTATGTATGAGCGCTAGAATTTGGAAGTCGCAGACTATAAGAATGTCCGTGTGAATAAACAACTATACGATGCATTCTCAAAATCTACTGACCTACATAACGTTTCAGAATCAAGAATAACAATCAAAACAAATAAGGATACTCTGTTGCCACCAGAGTCGAGGGGAGATCACATTTTCCCAGACGATCGCGATCCTGAAATCGACCAGTTTCACAAAATGACCACCTGCGTCCAGGGTGCACCCTCTGTCATTCACTACCAGCCAACCACGGTTTAGTATTCTCTTTGTCTTCGCAATGGAGGTTGATTGGTATCCGAAGGGCTCCTGGTTGAATTATAACTTAAGAAAAAAAGTGTACAACAAAAAGTTATGCTCCCTGTACACATATGTAGTACGTCTCATCGCTATGATGCAACATGCGGCAATATAATCTGTGGTGCATAAATCGGTTGCAAATGGGAAACTCAATGAAACTGGTTCCTCTTCGAATACAATCTCCAAGTACAGCACTGTGTCCAACAAGAAAGGACACAGAAGGTGTGAGAGTAATCCAAACTTAGATTGACTGAAGCCCTTGGCAGAAGCACCAGCAAATCCAAAAGACAACTTCATCAACTTATCTACTTAATACCAATAGAAGCAAAACCATTTCGGTCTCAGTAGTGCCTGAGGGCATGCCTAAGGGACCGCACATATGTAGGCAAATCGAAGTTTAGTAATCCAAACTCTTGGCCGACTACTTCAGTAATTTTGTTGTAAAGATAAAAGAAGTGACCTACAGAAGACTCTTAACCTTGAAGTGCGACGAACAAGTACTTATCCCTCACAGTATTGCTACTTAAACCTGATAAACAACTAAGCTGGTGGTACTGATGGACGAATGCCTAAGGCATACAGCAAACATTGGACACACTTCTCCCAAAGTACATATTTCAATGATTCCTCGGATCAGGATCACGTAGACAAACTGTGGCGGTACTTTTTCATTCTCGTGCTGCAACAGATGTTTAAATCGGTCTAAGTTATACAGACGATATCGATGTACATCTCCGATGGAAATGGCTAACGTGGAGATATGAAAAAGTGAACGAACTAGCAAGGAAAGTGGTTAGTGCTCTTCTCTCTGAAAGAGTCCCTCTCCGTGTTGTAAATAGGAGAATCGACAATGAAGCCATAACTAGGGCGAAAATGTTTGGAAGCCACAGGGAACAAGCGCAACAGCTGGAACCCTTCGACCTGTAATTAACAAAAAAGAGTGATTCTTGTCCCTGATTCGACCTAATCGAAGCAAAGCAAGATGCTTCGCATGATATCCATGGGGAAACTATAGAGATGGAGTGGAAGTTGAATCCATCCGCCATCTGCTTTGTGAATGTCGAGCCTTATGGCACTCCTGTACCAAAGTTGAGGACATTTAATTCATCTATGAGCCCTCGTAGATTGCTCTGTCGAAATTTTTCACTTCTTCAGCATTCTTCCATCTCGACCTTGTAGAACGGCGAACGTCGATGATTCCCGCTACCTTTTAAGGTTCAATTTTGGGGTGATACATATCGTAATTCACTCGAAAGTTAACCCAGAATGTTTCTTCGGTCGTTCAGCATTACACCAAGATTTTTTGAGTCTTATAGCGCTGCGCACTGGGTAGGCCTAGGGCTACTTAGTGCTTGATCTTCGCTTCCAAAACACACTGTTTCTCCAACAAAAATACACAAACCAAATGATACTGATCCCCTTAGTTGTAAGGCGGCTGGAATGGATCCGCGTAGTTGTAAAGAGCCAGTTAAGACCCATTAAACTCAAGGACGTTGAAACTTCCACTGGATGCCGCACTGAGTACTGAAAAAAAAACCACAATGATCCAATGAATTTCATCTTCCCCGTGCATCCATTCATTTTTTTTTAAAGCTTCTGCTGGACCAGCAGCGCATTGTTTGCTTCTGCTCTGGCCCTGCTGTTGTTATTACTGATGACGATGATCCTCATGGCCACACCTGGTCAACAATTGCACCGGGGGAATGATTTTTTATGCATCTTCGCACACATACCCGCTACAGACACGTTGCAATTGAAGTTTCCCTTTCAGCGAAGTCGGTGACCAGATCTCATTATATCTCAAGAAAAAATTGCACAAAAGATGCCAAAAAAAAAGAATGAGATGCATTCGGAAAAAAAAACAACAAAAGGGTAAAGAAAGCAGGACTGTTCCCGATGCAACGACACTGCGGGTATAAATACGTGTGCTTCGCTGCGGATCTGGTATTCAGTGTTTTGTGTTGAGTCAAAGGAGGACAATCTAACCGTTCGAAGTGAACTTTTTCTCGAAATGGCATTCAAGGTACTACCACCGTCGGATAACGGATAGTTTTGTCAGTTTAAAGCAAAAAAAAAAAAATTTTAATTTCCTTCTTCCAGTTTGTTGTACTTTTCGCCTTCATCGCAGTGACCAGCGCTGGTCTAGTGCCAGCCGCTGTGAAAACAATCGTCCAACCGGTGTTGGCCAAGGCCGAAGATGAATATGATCCACATCCGCAGTATAAATTCGCCTATGACGTCGAAGATGTCATTTCTGGGGATTCGAAAAGACAAGTTGAAGAACGTAATGGTGATGTTGTTCAGGGTGAATATTCGCTCAACGATGCTGATGGCTATCGCCGGACCGTCCGATACAGTGCTGATCCAGTGAATGGATTTAATGCAGTTGTCCATCGTGAACCATTGGTGAAAGCTGTTGCTGCACCAGCAGCTATAGTGAAGGTCGCTCCACTTGCTTATGCTGCTCCTGCTGCTACTCTTATTAAAACTCCAACTGTAGCCTACGCTGCTGGTCCGGCTTTACTCAAATCCGCTCCAGTTGCGTATGCTGCTGCTCCGGTAATCACCGTCGCTCATCATTAAACATTGAATCGCAAATGTTTCTGCTGGGAGACTACAATGTTTCGGCCATTGAACAAAATCTAATTTGTGATCATAGTTTAGGTTTTAAATAATAAAAAAAAGTACAATAGGTGAAAGACAGTGGTTGTGTAATTAATTATTTTGCATTGTGCGCATTGTTTACGTAGGTCTGAGAGCTTAAATACGCCTATAGTTATATTTCACTTTCAACAAAACATTACAGTTAAAGTAGTCGTGTGGTAATCGTATGGAGATTTCCGAAGCTAATTCTGTCTAACGTCGAATGGTCCACAGTGTTTACAGATAAGTGACCTTCAATTAACACCACGAACGTGACCGTAAGCATAGCACAGCAGTTATAAGTCTAGTCCTGATTCATACTATGATTTTCAAATAAAGGTGTTCATTGAAGAAGTGATTCCAAAAAGATTCGTTAGTCAATGCGAAGGCATCTGTTTAAGAAGGACTGCAGTGTGACAATGGTGACTCAACGTCAGGACTACATTCCGAAATCAGTCTCTGATTGGCCAATTCTGCTGCCCACATCCAGTTCGTTGCCATTATCGGAAGAGACAAAACTTCATATACTTACTTACTTTAGGCGGCGCTACAGTCCGGGGTGGACCTGGGCCTCAACCAACAAGCGTCTCCAGCCAGCTCGATCTTTAGCTAGCTGCCTCCAGTTTCGCACGCTAAGTTGGTTGAGGTCCCCTTCAACTTGCGCGCGCCACCTGAGTCGCGGTCTTCCTCTACTGCGCTGTCCCTCGGGGGCGAATTCGAAGATTTTTCGGGCCGGAGCATTGGTGTCCATCCGCTCTACATGACCCAGCCACCTCAGTCGTTGGACCTTCACTCTTCTGGCTAAGTCGATGTCGCTGTACAGCCCGTACAGTTCGTCGTTGTATCTCCTCCTCCACTCACCGTCTATGCAGACGGGACCGAAAATCACCCGAAGAATTTTCCTCTCGAAACAGCCAAGAGCACCCTCATCCACTTTTGATAAAGTCCATGCCTCTACGCCGTAGAGGAGGACTGGGATTATTAAGGTCTTATATAGGGTCACTTTTGTTGTTCGAGAGAGGGCTTTGCTAGTCAATTGCCTTCTTAGCCCAAAGAAGCAGCGATTGGCAAGGGTTATTCTTCGTCTGATCTCAGCGCTGGTGTCATTGTCTGAATTGATAGCGGATCCTAGGTAGACAAAGTCCTTAACTACCTCAAAGTTATATCTGTCGAGGGAGACGTTCTGTCCGAGACGTCGGTGTTGAGTGTCCTTTCTTGTTGACAGCATATACTTGGTCTTGCCCTCATTTACCGTTAAACCCATCTTTGCCGCTTCCGTCTCAATACTCGCGAAAGCGCCACTGACATCACGCTGCTTTCTTCCGATTATGTCAATATCATCGGCGTATGCGAGTAATTGGACGGACTTTTGAAAGATTGTGCCTCTTGTGTTGACGCGCGAGTTTTGCACAATTCTTTCAAGAATGATATTAAAAAAGTCGCATGACAGCGCATCGCCTTGTCTAAATCCTTTTTTGACATCAAAGGTCTCGGTGAGTTCCTTACCGACCTTGATGGAGCAGCGTGCATTCTCCATCGTCATCCTGCACAAACGGACGAGTTTTGCAGGGATGCCAAAACTAGACATAGCTCTGTATAGCTCGTCTCTATAAATGCTGTCATACGCGGCCTTAAAATCGATGAATAGATGGTGTGTATCGATTTGGAGCTCATGGGTTTTTTCCAAGATCTGCCGTAGTGTGAATATTTGGTCGATGGTGGACTTTCCTGGCCTAAAGCCACACTGATATGGACCAATCAGGTTGCTGGCGAACGGCTTCAGACGTTCACACAATACGGCAGATAAGATCTTGTAGGCGATGTTAATTAGACTAATACCTCTGTAGTTGGCGCAGTTTAGAGGGTCTCCTTTCTTGAGGATCGGACAAACAATGCTGAGGTTCCATTCATCGGGCATACTTTCTTCCGACCATATTTTACAGATGAGTTGGTGTATGCTCCTTACCAAGTCCTCGCCTGCTGCTTTGAAGAGCTCGGCAGTCAGGCCATCTGCTCCAGCAGCTTTGTTGGATTTCAGCTTAGATATGGCTATCTTCACTTCATCCAGGTCGGGTGGACGGAATTGTTGGTCTCCATCGTCCAAATTGAAAGGTTCATTCTGCCTGACAGCGGTATTTGGTTCGTCGTCGCCGTTATACAGTCTACAGAAATATTCCTTCCAAATCCTCAGCATCGACTGCGATTCTACTACTATGTTCCCTTGCTCGTCTCTACAGGCTTCGGTTCGGGGTTTGTGTCGTTGGCATGTATTTTTTACCTTTTGGTAAAACTTCCGAATTTCATTCCTGGAGTAGCATCTCTCAATTTCCTCGACCGCGCGCTTCTCATGCTCCTTCTTTTTTCTCCTGAGAAGCCGGTGCTCGTCTCTCCTCTTCTGCTCATAGAGCTCGTGAGCAGCTCTGGTCCTTCTATGCAGCGCCGCTTTGTATGCATCTTGCTTGGCTGCATGTGCTTGCCTGCACTCGTCGTCAAACCAGGGGTTTCGTTTTGGTGGCCGAGTGAAACCCAGCACATCAGAGGCGGCATCTCTGATGGCTTTTTGGCAGTGTTGCCACTGGTCTTCAATACTTGATGCTGGCAGCATAGGACCTCTTAAGAGATTGAGGGAGACTCGATCGGAAAAGGATTTGGCGATCTCTTGCGATTGTAGCCGTCCGACGCCAAACTTCCTCGCAGTATTAGCTTGTCTTTGCGGTGCTCGGGATATCCGCACCCGTACCTTGGCTACAACAAGGTAATGATCCGAGTCGATGTTGGCCCCTCGGAACGTTCGGACATCCATAATACTGGAGGAGTGCCTTGCGTCGATCGCAATGTGGTCAATCTGGTTGACGGTTGATTGATCAGGAGATCTCCAAGTCCCCTTATGAATATCGAGATGCGGGAATCGCGTGCTAGCAACGACAACGTTACGCCCCGCCGCAAAGTCGATTAGCCTGAATCCGTTATCGGAGGTGGTGTCGTGCAGGCTATACTTTCCGACAGTACTACCAAAGATGCCCTCCCTTCCTAGCTTGGCATTAAAATCGTCAAGGACAATTTTAATGTCATAACTAGGGCACTGCTCGTAAGTCTTGTCCAAGAGCTCGTAGAAGCTATCTTTGGTGTCGTCATCTTTCTCCTCTGTGGGGGCGTGCGCGCATATGAGGCTAATGTTGGCAAATTTAGCCTTGATACGGATTGTTACGAGGCGTTCGTTAACATGCCGAAAACTCAAGACTTCTTGCCTAAGTCTGCCTCTAATAACAAATCCGCATCCAAATAAGCGCTGCTTTTGCCGTCGATAGCAATCGCCGTAGTAGATGTCGCAGTTTTTCATCCTCTTTTTGTCCGGCCCATCCCATCGCATTTCTTGAATGGCGGTAACGTCTGCTTTGCAGCAGTCTAGGGCCTCCGCTAGTTGTTCGGCTGCACGTGGCCTATTAAGGGACCTAACATTCCACGTACAGATCCGAAGTTCGTTGTCCTTATTTCGTTTGCAAGGGTTGTCAACAGTAGATCCGTCCGTATCCGAGGCTTGTGGTTGCTTCGTAACTATTGTTTTTTTCCATGGCCGGGCAGTTACCCCGGCGGCACAACCCCCAACCTGGAGGGCCAGTTCCATTTTAGAAACCCCTAGGACGAGGGGTCGGTTAGACCGAAGCCAGTAGCCCATTCGGGGATGTGAGCGCTGCCGTTGGTCCATTAAGGGCTCATCCGCCACCATCTCTTTTCCAAGACCCTGACTAAGTCTCGGAAATCCTTACCGGCCTGAGCTCCAAATATGTTGGAGTAGCCCGGATAAGGTTTTGTTTTATTTGCTCCGGGATTTCTTCACCGTTGATTCCATCTGGGGAGTTCATCCGCTGTCCCGTTTATAGTGCTGCTATTTTTGTCTGCTGGTCAGCACTCGCGCTTAGTGCGTTGGACTGCTAAGCGAGCGGACATAAGTTCGAGCCTCAGCAAAATAATCAAACTGTCATAAGAAAGCTTATCAACCCTCCGTTCGAAATGGGCAATAAAACTATAGGTATAGGTCCCTTCCATGCGTGGAAGCTCGTAGCTCGAAGTCATGTGCGAGGTGATGAACACATACCATTCCGATTTCAGCTCCGCGTTTATTGCTGACATTTAAAAGACAACTTATAAGTCAGTTTGGTTGGACATTCCTTTTCTTCAGTTAAGACCGAGCTAATCTGATAGCAGGATAGTAGAGATTGTGCTTAAACAGTGTGCCTCCAATAGCTAGAAGGTTGACGTAACAAAAGGTCTAAGAATTTCAACTCGGCAACTTACTTGGGTAGAGCCACAGTTCTGGGTGAACCTGGCCTAGCTAACCGCATCCAGTTACGCACTTCAAGTTGGTTGAGGTCCTCTTCTTCTTGTGCGCGCTACCTTAAGCGAGGTCTTCCTCAACTTTATATCCTCTTTGATTTCGAGTACACTGCTGCTAGGTTACCAATCAAAACATCTTGGCATTTAAACATAAACCTTCAAAACGAAGGCTCGAACCTCCTTCTCGTGCTTAACCTGAGGGCTAAAACGCGAAGACTTTCTTAGCTGAAGAATTTTTTTCATGTCTCAGTCGACGTTATTAATGTTATCTCTGACTATTCTACGAGTGCTTTGGTACTTCCAGTTCTTTTCTTTGGAGAATAGAGCTCCGGAAAATACTGCAATCTCAACTAATCCTACCTACGTCGTCATTGCTATGATCGCAAGTAACGTAAACCAGATAATCATTGGTAGCCTTCTTGGTGGGGTTTTATAAGGCGTCATGCTGTGACATCAGTCTTTTTGACATGGCGTCTCCCTAAATTAACTTGACTGCCCAGGTTGCTACTGGACGGCAAAGTCTTTAAAGTTAATCCCAACTTAATTTAACTTATTCTTGGTCCAACTTGACGTCCACTTTTTAGTGCTGGTCTCCTATTATTTAGCTACTTTGCCAACTTTTTAATAGACTACCTAGTAGTGGAACTCGTGTCTAACACTTGTCGTGCCGACTGAATGGGAATGGTGAAGAACACAATTGATAAATGGATCGCGAATAAATATCTAAGGATGGCAAAATGCGAACAATGTGATTGAAATGTCTGCCGGATGTTTAAAGATCGAAGTTCTTAGCTATAAACACAGGCACAGATGAGTGTTGTAGAAGAAGGCTATGTCTAGCGGACAGAGAAAGGCAGCTGCACATATATTGTGTGATTTTTCAGTGCTAGCTAACCAAAGAAATAATATTTTCAGCTTCAAACTCATGGGACTGACTAAAAAGAAGAATTGCGGTCTGCAAAGACCTGCAAAGGGCCCCTCTGACTGGGACGACTCGTAAAAAAGAGTAGTGTTCTGTTTCGGTATCTCTCTGAATAGTAAATTATTATATTTTTAAGCCACTGAAGAAAAGTCCACCCGACGATGTTACTGGGGTAAGGCTCTCGATACGATAAACCCTGCCAAAGTACTAGTAGGAGCTCGATCGGGATTGTTAAAACTTAAAACCCTCAACCTTTGGATAGCATAAAGCCAAAGATTTCGGTCAGAAACGATGCTTCTGTTTAGATGTCACTCATTCTATCACATCCACAACAAAAATATATTTATTTTTATCCTTTTTCAACCGGATTTAGCAACTACAAAGCTTTCTAAAACCTTTTTAAGAAATTATTAATTACTCTTTAAAAGTTAACGATTCCAATGAACGACAAGACATCAAAGTGAAGTTAAAAATAACCTATAAAAATGAAATCATAAACTTTGTCAACCTTTACGACACATTTGTATATCTAAGCTGGTTGATCGGTAGATAACTCGTGGACAAATACATAAATAAACGCAGAAAATTGCAAACAAAAGTTTTGCCGGTATGTCAAGGACACCTTCTGGCCACAATTAAACTAACAAATACTCGCCGAAATGAATGTGCGACATCACTCAAGGGAATTCCCTGACATCTCCACCGGATCTCATGGATTAGAGGGAATAATAATTACTAGGATTACTTTTTACACTCATTTGACAAAGGACTCGGTTTTTTTTTTTTGGTTTTATACCAAAAATTCTCCTGACGAGTGATCAATCTTAAATTTTCACCGCTTATGTCAGGGTAACAGAAGCTGACACGTACTCTGTTCCACTTCCTCCGCCTGTTGTTGCTGAGCCGCCTGTGGGACATAAGTGAAGCGGATTGGAATATCAAAAGTTGTTGACATCTATACCATACCAAATTGTCCCGCACTCTACTGTTATTTGCCTAGCTATGGAGGAGAGAAAAAAAAAAAAAAAAAAAAAAAAAAAACGCCAGACCCAGAGAGAGAGAAAAACAGTTTCGACGTTCTCGACCGAAAGGTATCCCTAAAAATTTGTCCTAATGCTGGTCCTGGGAGAATTTGTGGCACTTACACAACAAAAGTAGGCAGGTCGTCCCCGTGAACGGACACACTGAAAAACATACACCTCATCCATCTTTCTGTCTGTCAAGTTTAGCGGGATACGAGACCCTTTTTCCCATTGTTGTGTCTTCCGATGTAGACCATTGTAAGTGGGTACTAAAATGCAGCGCTTTACATAGATATTTACAACTCTGTATTTATGTACGAGTATGTGATACGGGTTAGTTTTGGTTATGGACACATCGCAGATGTCGATTGCTGACGAAGGTTTCAATGTGACGTATTTGATGAAACGTCAAGATGAGCACTTGGACTTGGTTTGGTGATTTTTAAGCGATTTTTCTAATTGAATCGTCCAAAACAAAAGGATTCTGGAAAGGATGCAAGTGACTTTTAGATATCTGTGTAAACTGCTAAATACACGAACGAATGTAGTCAAATCTTTGAATAGTTTGGTGCGTTGTTCACAGAAATCTCTACACTATATGTCTTGCGAGGACCAGATTTAAAGAAATTTTTAGTTTGTCTGGACTTGTCTGCAAGTGAAAGACCTTCGACTGAGCTCTTGGTGTTTTCCATTAATCGTGGCATGTGATGCCATCTGTGGACAGACGAAACATCGTATTGTACTTCTTGTTTGTTGAAAATATGTACTTGGTTTTGTCCTCATTTACTTCAAGACAAATTTCATTGCCGTAAACGTCTCCATGACGGCACGCTGAGGGCGACTTATGATGTCGTTGTCGTCTGTGTATAGTGCTTTTCATATTAACACCTGCTCTTTCCACTATCTGTTGCAGCACGACATTAAAGAAAACACATTGTAAAGCATCTCCTTGTCGAAATTCGGTTCATGTTTCAGAAAAGCTATTTCGAAGTTGCATATTAAGCCGGGCGCCATGCGACACAGCTGGGTCAGGTTTGCCGGAATCCCCATTTCAGCCATTGCTCTGAAGAGCTCAAGATGATGAATGCTATCATTTCGGCTTTTAATTCGATGGAAGGGTGGTGAGTATTCGTTTGTCTTTTCCAAGATTTGTATTAGTGTATGACCAGGCTAGAAAGCACACTGGTACATGCTGATTAGAATGCTGCAGAAGGACCTCATTCAGACGTTGTCACAATAGAATCTAGTACGTGATATTTAGCAGGGTTATGTCTCGATGGTTAGCTTATGACATAGGAGCGCCTTTTTTATCATATGGTATGGATGGAGCTAATATTTCAATCATCGAGTCATACTTGGTTAATGATTTGGTGCATTCATCCTACCAATCATCATCTCCCCATTTGAAAAGTTCTGCTGGTTAACAAAACATCAGAGCCGGCGGCCTTGTAATTTACAACGTCTATAATCCCGTGCCCATCAGTGACTACTTCCCCTTTGCTATATCGAAGTGATTGGCATTGAAGGCAGCTGTCAGTTGGTTGGCCTTCCTAAAGTATTGTCGGATGTTGTTCCCGTCGCGAGACTCTTTGATTTGATTTCCAATGATTTCTTTAGGTGCATCTCTCACTCAGTTGCTCTTTGAAGTCTCTGGCTACTCCAAGTTTCCTAAGGCTTCCAATGTAAAGTAGAAGTATTTTTCTGAGTCATTCGTATCTTCTTCTCGTTGGACAGTCGGGCTCTGAATTAAGTTGCCGACGTTTGCGGCTCTGGATATTTGCACATTCAGAATGTAAGATGTTTTTCTCGCATTTATTAGCACGTAGTCGACCATCTAGAGATTGCCAGGTTGCTGTGTGGATTTGAAGTTTTGGGAACCTTATGCTACTTAATACCGCGTTACAATGGGCTGCAAATGTTTTCTTTGTCGGTTTTGGTGTTACAAGTCCCCGAGTACGATTCTAACATACTTCGGACAGACTCCGTATACTCTATGCAGGAATTAATAGACTTCGTCCTTGATAGGGTCTTTAGTTTGCTGTTTTTAATGCATTTTTATTATTTTTAATTAATTTTCTCTTATATTATAGGGTTCAGGGGCTTGTGTACATATTTCGTTGATATTATAAAATTTGGCTCTGATGTGGATCGCTTATCGGTTTAAAGTTAATAATTCTTGACCTTAGCCGTTACAGCCTTTTTTAGCAGCTGTAATATGAGTTGCAATTTTTTCTTTTGTACCTACTTGATCCTACCCATCGTACTTCCTGGATCGGGGTTATATCTGCCTTGTGTCACTAGAGGACAGATTCAAGCTTTTGAGTAGTACTACGAGTAAACACTGTACGTGCCTTTCAAGTGCATATTCATAATGTATGGTCCATGAACGTTTTAGGTCGTGATCTTAAATGAGAAGATCCATTGGTATCCGAGGCTCGTGTCTCCCTCGTAACTATATTTCTTTAAACATCATAAGGAAGTAAGAATATCCCAGACCAGGATTCCATCTCAAACAAACTCCACTCACCATTAATGTTCACATTATGTATATTTACGTATTATTTCTTCACAAAGTGTTTGTTTGAAAGATATGAAAATGATTAAATTTAATTCACTTATAATAATATGTATGTATATAATATATTTGTTTATACAAAAAGAAAAAATTAATTAAAATAATAACTGGTTTGTCGGATAAACGATAAAATGTGGTTCCAATTGCACTTGAATCTGTAGGACTCAACTAATTGTTAACTTAACAAAACAAAAAACAAAAAAATTAATTATTTATCTCGTTTCTATACAAATAACAATTTAATTTAATTTAATTCTTTTTTTTTTACAATGCCTATAGTACGAGTTTTGATATTTATTAATTGTAAAGCATACTCTGATTAAGATTTGTTTTTTTTTTTTACTCAACTTATAGTTACTCCTCGTACAGTACGACTATTTACAAATATTCTCTCATAGATAATATAATTTCCTTTGAACTATTCTCCTATAGATAAATGTATTTATATATATGTATATATTTTTTTTTTTATGCTTATAAGTACGAGTACCTACTTGGAGTAAACGGTAAAATTATAAAATATTCTCGTAGGTTGTGTCTGGAATAATTGTTTAACTATTAATTAACTAACTCAATTGATAGTATTCGGGTGCAAAATCGTTTGCTAGATTGCTCAGAAAATTAAAATCCGATGAGCTGTTCGAATTTTCTAGGCCGCCGGTGAGATTTGAATTTGTAACGGTTGAAGCGGGCACCATGGGAAATGTTTGGGCGGCGCCATTGACGAAATTTCCGTTTCCTGTCGCCACTGGATGAATTTGCATTTGCTGATGCTGCTGCTGCGTTGGAACCTGTTGTTGTTGGTTGTGAGCTTGGATCTGGTGTGGATGGTTCGCCGTGTGTGGATGCTGGTCATAGTAGCCGGGGAAGTTGTAGGCGTCACAGTTGTCGACGATGTTTGTGGCTTGTGGACCTGTAGGCATGTAGTTTGTCGCTTCGGCGGTGTGGTGGTAGTCCGGATGTTGTGGTTGATGGTGTGGATGATGGTGGAATGCGTTTTCGTAATATCCGGCTTGTGTCTTCGGATCGTGATAGTAGTTTCCACTTGAGTTCATAGATGCCGCCGACTCATAGTCATTGTGGTTGTAACCGTAGCTATGGTTGGGATATGGAGTAGTCACACAATTCGGGTCTTGTCCGTGGTGGTAGTAGCTTGGATTCTGTTGTGGATGGTAAGTGGAATGTGGAGGTGGCGGTTTGCTTTGAAATTCGTGGATTTTCAGTGAACTCATTTCCGGTGATTTGATGAGATTGGAGTGTTGTGGCTGCTGCTGCTGGTGATGAGCAAAGTCTGGAACAACACCAACGACGGCTCCGTTGTGGGTTTGAGTATTTTGCAGCAATTTTTGCTGCTGATGGTGCGGAGCGAATTCGATGTCGTATTTGCCGTAGTATTCTTGGTGTTGTTGCTGAGCGGTGGCTACCGTTTGTGGGGATTGGTGAAGCGGCGTAGATGTCTGTTTCTGTTGGGTGTAGTAACCGGGGAAGTAGCCCGCATCGTGAATTGCATTGTTTGCGGGGTTATTCGCTTGATAGCGACCATTCGTCTTGGTGGTTGTGTGAGTAGTCGAACCCGGTACCTGCGTTGGCCCAACAATAGGCGGTGGCTGGGGACCTTGATGGGAAACTCCCCCGCTGCTGGCATCGGAATCCCTGCGGTACATTTCATAGCTGCTGAAGGGGGAATGTTTCGTTGATGTGGATACGGCTTCTTTTTTAACAATCTATGAAAGAGAGGAGAATCAATAAATGGAGAGTGGAAATTGGGATCCACTTGTGTACCTGTTCGGTGTCTTTTTTCTTGACCTTAGCCGGGCTATCGTCCTCATCGTCTAAACTAACACTAGAAGCTACACTGGAATCGGCACTAATCACATTCGACGCTGAAACCGTATTACTACCCAGATTGTTGTTATTCGATGATACTCCGGAATCCAACGTAGAGTTAGGAGTCACTAAAACAAGTGTTAAAAAAAAAGTCAGTTAGAGCGAGAGAAAACAGAGTCTTTGCTGTAGGATAACACATACAACTTCCTGTACTTTGATTATTGTTTGTTGCACTTGGTGTGTTATTATTATGTCCCCTCGAGTTCGATGTTGAATCGGGGATATCATCTGATGGTAGCTCACAGCCTTGGCAGGATTTTTTCGAATTGGTATCTAAAATTGCAAAAAAAAAAGCAAACAAAAAGGACAACCCTTCATTAGACTCAACAGAACGTAGACAACGTAGAAAAGGAAGAAAAGAAAAACTTAAATTTTCATCATGACAATGATTGATGGGAAACTATCGTTTCCTGGGGATGTAACTAATTTTTTTGTGCATCTAAACTAAAACCCTTGAATGAGTGATTTTTTTTTGTTTGAATTTTTTAACTTTGTATTCGTTTTTTGTTTGGTAAGCACAATCCAACTTACTACTATCTGACTGATTGTCATCATCACCTTTTAAGCTGTCTTTGTTGTCCTCGTCATCCGTCTTTGAGAGGGTTTGTCGCTTGTGTTTCATACGTCGATTTTGAAACCACACTTTTACCTAAGGAAGAATCATTTAAACGCAAACAGTGCAATGTTAAGGATAATGAAATTCTGTGTACAATTCAATTTCGAGGACTCACCTGTCTCTCTGTTAAATCCAAACTGGCTGCAATCTCAATCCTTCGAGGGCGGCATAAATATTTATTGAAATGGAATTCCTTTTCCAGCTCCAGCAACTGGGTGTTGGTGTATGCGGTGCGTAACCGTCGGGGCAGACCATTTTCTGGAACGAATTCAGCTGTAATTGAAAATTCTTTTCTTCATTCGATTTGTATTTTATTTGTATGGCATTGTGTATGGTTTACTTGGTTTGGAGTCGTTGCACAAAGAATGGATTGCACTTCAAGGATTCTTTTGTTATTCAATTGGAGCATCATGGTTCTCTAAATCAATATTGAATGATAGGCAAGTAGCAAACTCTCCCAAGAAAGTTGATATAGAAACAAATTTTTAATATAAATGTTGTTGGTTGGAATAGAAAACTTAAACGGTTGCAGCACCAGGATGCTTCGTTACATTTGAATTGACATCTACTCAGCGAATAATAAGTAACAGAAGACAGAGTGTTCGAGTTGGTTGGTAAATTTCCAGGTGCAAAGTAGGTACGAACTACCATTCGATTTTGGAGAATAAATACTGCATTTGGAAGTTGTATAGACATCACGCTTGACGATGTGATGTCCAAAAGGCCACACTTAAATGGTTTAGACAGATTGAGTGAGTGGACAAGAATATGCCAACGTCTTGTAGTTGTGGATACCAGGAATCTTGCTCCCGCGCGATATAGCAGTTGTTAAGAGAGCTTTTCGCAGAAAATTCCACTTTACCAAATAGAGCCTTCCCCATGAGTTTAGTGCACCGAGTCCAATGATTTCTGCAGAAGATTTATTGACGATGAAAACGAAGAAACAGTAACCTTTTTAGCATCTGCCTTGCCCTATTAAAGCTAAGGAGATTATTTCTATTAAGACCTCAGCGACCTCGCCAAGCTCTATATTTACAAAAAAATGATCCTGCACATAGTGTGGAACAGGAAGGGGTCTTCGCCGGTACGGATACCCACAGCTTCTTTCCTTGTAAATAACAAAATCCATCATTCAGGGTTCCTGGTACTGATAATCCAGTACTTCTTCTCTTCTGATATTTGTGAGCTCCTGCTTAAGTGAAAGCAGCCACCTAACCTTACCTAACCCTGGAGTGGTCACAGACTACAAAGAGCAACTGAATGAACGACGTGGTTTGATGATGTTTGCGAACACCGGAAAGAGGTGCCCGAAAGTTCACATCTTAAGGCATTGCAACGCAAAGCAAGGGCCAGAAGAAGATATTATACGTAGACTTCCAGCTAAAGGAAATCGAAGAGTTGAACGACAGAAACAACATCTGTCAGGCCAAGCAACCGGAACGCAGGGTCTTTGAAATAGGCGACTGCGTTCGCCGATGTATAGGAAATTGTAGATGGGTTTAAGCAGTACATAGTGTTGATAAGATATGGAGAGCGCCCACCTTCAGTCAATGAAGGAGTAATCGGAACGTGCCAGTGTGGCTTCTGTCCCGGCAGATCGACTCTAAACCAAATCTTTAAACTACAGCAAATCCTAAAAAACATCAACGAATTCCAAGTCGAGACTCATTACCTTTCATCGACGTTAAAGCCGCATTTGATAGCATTCCACGCCGTGAGCTCTCCAACTCGATGCAATGTGCAATTTGGAAACAGCTCTTCTAAACTTTTTCAAAGTTGTACCAGATATCGCGCAAGGAGATGCTCTATCATATGATTTCTTCAATCTCACTCTTGAGCAGATAGTGCGCAGGGCAGGTGTTAACACGAAAGGCACTATCTTCAACAAATCCCTCCAACTGCTGGCATATGCAGTCGACATCGTCATCATTAGTCGAGGAACAATTGAAATGAGTTGGCCTTGAAGTAAATTAGGACAAAACCAAGTATGTACTTGTTGTCAACAAACAAAGAACTATCTGTCCACCGACTGGCACAAACAAAAATTATCTACCACGGAGTGAACATCAAGAGACTATTCGATGCGCACATCAACTCCACGAAAGGCACCTCAGTAGAGATTCGACTTCTACTTCAGTTTAGCAAAATAAAGGGGTTCATAACTCCTAACCTGAGGGACAAAATGCATGCTGATCCTGCCAGTTCTGCTATATGGTGCCGAGTACTAGACGATAAGCAGATATTGAGCAGTTTTAAGAGAAATATTCTTCCTCGCTCCCCTATGCGGGAGGGCGAACTCTAATAGGTTTATCAAGATATTGATCTACTCCAAAAAGCCAAATCCTATCGACAACACTGGCTGGTCTTCATCCAACGCTCGGACAATAATGCTACACCCAAGAGGATCTTCGAGTCGCAGATCCCAGGTTCAAGACAACGAGGAAGACTGAGCCTCAGTTTTAAGGACAAAGCTATTGAGGATGCCAAAGCGCTTGGTCTGGAAAGGTGGAAGAGACCTTTCAGTTGTAAAAACTCTTGTGCAACGTTGACAAACATGGACAGCTGGTTAACCCTTTTTAAAATTCTTTATCATAAGCATACATCTGTCAACAGTCAACATGCTTATATCGAGAAGTTAGTTTCAAACGTTTGAAACACCAAATAGTGTCCACTATGACAACAGCTTCAATCAGTAAATATCATGGCGGCTACTGAATACAGTTTTCAGTGATTATTCAAAAATCCAAAACCAAAAATAATTTAACGATGAAAAATGTTGGAAATACCTTTCAACATCCGTATGTAACAATACACACAAAAAAAAACGTAAAGACTGTGAGTGTGTGTGTATTAATTTTTTTTGAGATGATGCTCATGGTAAGGCCTTCTACTCCAGAAGCTCTTTCACGAATTGGTTAACAAAACGTAAGTAATTCAGAGTAATTCAAACTGTTCAAAGAGAATTAAAAATTCCGCCACCACAGTACCTGCCGAAAGGATCATTAATAACGATCTTAAAAATTTCTTACGAGCTCTTTGACTGACTGATTGTTGGCTGACTGACGCGAACGGATCAAAAACCGACAGACGAAGAGGGGGAAGAGATTCATTTCATTGATTAATCACACAAATATTGAACATTCAGAGCTCTCCAACTTACCGACTTGGAAAGCTTAAAGCAAGTTTCATTGGAAACACAGCCGTTCGTCCGGTTTCTGTTTCCCTTTCATGTGTGTGGTTGGTGGTGATGGTTCGAGATCATTTTTCATTGCAAAGATCATTTCTTAAGAACCGATGGTGGAGGAGCGAAAAAAAATAAAAAAAAACTAACAGCAACGAGCATTGCCACTTATTTTCTGGTGCTTCTTTATTTCTATCAGAGCCTTGTGGGTAGGTGAGTACAGATCAGACAATCGAAATGGTCTCATGTGTGGACGAACATTGCATGCGGCACCTATTGAGCGCGTGTCGCATTCGTCTTTCCACTGGTCTACTGGATTTTTTTTTTGCTTCGAAAAGGTGGAATTTTCTATTCACAGTCGCGCGGTGTATTGCCATTGTTGAGGAGACTTAACCGCAACCAAGTCTTTTCATTGAAAGTTCAGTAGAATACGTGTCATCCTGTGGTATGGGTTAATTAGCTGCGGTCTGACTTATAATCACTACAATGGTCCTTTGCAAGGGTGTATCTTAGGATTTATTTTAGAGTCAAGAGTTAATATCGTTTCGTTGGTTATAAGTTAAGCGGTTCTCATACAGATTCTGTGTCTTTAGCAGCAACGACTTTGGGCATTTTTGCACGTGCAAGGCATTGAAGATGTAGCACTTAGAAGTGCGTCACAATTTCATACTTTTAAACTTGTTACATAAATGTAGGTAGTAGGTAAAGTTGTTGAACTTTTCGTTTCATTTCATCTTTGCCTCATGCAAGTGGGGATGTGCCACAGAATGGACTCGAAAATTTCCTGGCATTAGCATTGGTATACCGACCTGCCATTGATGTATTGTTGGAAACATTTTTCACTCCAAGGCTTCGCTATTGAGACCTCGTATGACGAGCGGTACAAACTTGAGTCTAATATTGACATCTCTGTCGCCTCTCTTGTCCGTCAGAATAGGATAACAATATAAAAGACTAGTTGCTCGATAAAAAAAAAAGTTTCAGGAGTATTCTCAAGAGAATCTTCCGTAAGGCAGATGCTGGAGGCAAAATTTGACAAAACAATCGCTGGCTCGGACAAAACGTCACAAAAGACTGTTATTACTTTGAAGGGGTCAACGACTTTGTCTAAATACGATCTTAGCACCGAGCCCATCACTAGCACTTAGGGAAAACGAAAAGATTTCATAGAAATGGTCAGTTCCACAAGTGCTATTGCAAGCTGTTCGATACTTATTTACTTATCATGCTCATGACCCGTGAATAGTCTCAGCCTGAGCCACTGAAGCATTGTATCCTCTTCAATCACGGGGGCTTCTAGTTCTCCTGACCAAGCCTTCTGTCATCCGCGATCACTTGGTCTCTTGTAATAAATGTTCGGTTTTCCTTGTCATTTCGAACCTGGGGTTGTTGTTTTTTAGCATCTTAATGGGAGCGACAGCCTCTTTTTTTTTAAATAGGTGAGTACTGCTTTTTCGTTTACTAGATTCGGGCTTATATTCTCTTTTTCCTAAATCACTCCCTGTATCTGATGTCTACAATTCCCTGCCCCTTTGTGACTAAATTTCCTTCGATGCTTTGAAGAGTTTGCGTTCCGGGTTTGAACACAGCTGCTTGGATCTCTTGTAAAAATTCCAAATGACTTTTCGTGTCCCTCGACCTGTTAAACCGTATAGGGCCTGTTCTTTCCTCCTATTCAGAATAATTTCCTCGTCCTGCTTCTGGCTCGATACTCATCTATCGTTGCCTTTGTTTTGCGAGACAGTGCATGGATCGTTTGTCATCTTCTTCCGCATCGTATGCACCTGTGGTTTATCCTGAGAAGGTCGGTATAGTTGTCATTGGAACTCCAACCATTTCAGGAAAAATGTCGTTGTGTTGTGTTGAACATACATTTTGGTCAAGTGCTATCGCCCTCAATACCTTTTCTTTTCTAACAATAGAAGGCTTAGCAAAGCCACTTTAAACACCTGATAATTCGACTCATCCCCTTGTTCAAAATGAGTTCCACTAAAGGTTGGTGTAAGTTCAAGGTTTGATGTTTAGTTTCTGGCATTCGAAGTTTAAATGGCTTCGTAAAGAATATAAAATTATACGAAAAAAATAAGAAGCGGGATACAAATGTCCACATTTGTCCCACGGGTACACTCAAAAGGTCTTCGAATGCAACGTCGCAACTACAATCTACCCTCACTAGAAAAGAAGTCTCTTAAATCAAAGGAACGGACAGCAAGAATATTTTAAAATTTAAATGGTATATAATAGTGTTTCAAGGACTGTAGATCTCCTCCTTAAAGGCTTCAACTTGAGCCACATGCATTTACCTCTTCTTCTTTCACAAGCAACATCACATACAACTCGCATGTAGGCATACATGCTCCTGCATCCTGTCCTCTTAATTTCAACTTGCATTTTATCTTTACTCCCGAATTTAACTGATGAATTCTCCGAAAAGTGAAACCACACAATCAAGATCGAACTTAACTTCCGTCACAGCTACAAAATGTATAACCTCAAATCATAATCAACCATCTCATGTGGAAAATTTACTGTCAAATCTCCAAAGTACAACCAGAAAGCAGGAACTCCAGGAGTCTCGCATACGAGTATATTTCACCAAAGTCAGATAAGTATTTTCAATATTCCGGCAGCAGTTCATTTGGACTCTGTACTCGAACCTAGACCGTTCGCAGCTAAAGGGAATTTCCCTTCCGAGGAAATTATCTTTGCCCTCAGTTTCCTTCACTCAGCCAGCGATATGAAAATTTCCAAAACTCTCCCCTTGAGTATATCATTGGCAGATACACGTAACTCGTGCACCCAAAGGTATTGACTCTCTGTCATTGACAGTCGGTACGAAGAGATAATATATCATAAATTTTCCGCTGCAGTAAAGTGTCGTCAAGCTTCTGCTGCTACTGCTACTGCTACTGCAGCTACTTTTCCTCGTCACAAAATGAAATTTATGAATATCCATTGCAGGTAAATCATAGGTAACCGGGTGTGACTAGAAGATATGCTGCTTTTGAATGCCTCTACATATCCGCTACTGTTGTGTGCATCCCCATTTTGCACACTACTCTACCGACTTGCAGGAGTAGGGCTTATCTCGTTGGTTCGCTTCAGTGGCCGGAGTGACATAAGAACTGCCAACTGCGAACGACACGAAGAGAGAGAGAGAAAGGGTTTTCCTGTTTTTGTACGATGGCAGGATAACACAGCATCCTTTTTAAATGAGACATCCGAAAGTGACACCCTTTCGAATGCTGCCGTGCTTAAGGGATGGATATAGGTGTGTAAGGAATTCCCAGAAGAGTATGCTGCCTGGGTACTCGTAGGCATTATGTGAAAACATGAAATTGTTTTACTTTAACACTCAGCAGCTAGCTATAGTTGCCGTGTGACAGTGTCGAGCTGGTTGATTGATTGATTAGATATTCGTTAATTACTTTATTCTTTAAATAAGAAGATGTATCTGTATCTTACGATACTCGTATCTGAAGTGAAGGAAAATTAATTTCATGGAAACAGTTCTAGGTTGCTGCTTAAGAATTCGTTTTGGTTGACTAAAAATGGGGTTGGCTGACGTAGATGCTTTGATGAATCAAATGAGAGGAACATACCCAGACTTCAAGAAATGCAAACGTCTACGTTTCAAATTAAGCTTCGTTCAATCTCAGTATCTTCAACATCGCGTTTGCAATGTGGTTCTCCTTTGAGCCTACTTCGACGCATGGTCCAAGTCTCCAGACAAGCTGCAGATTTACGCATGCATGCTTCCTTGATCAATATTCATGGCTACGTTCGGTTGCTTCTTCACGCGTGTAGGTTCGTAGGTGCAAAAAAAAAAGCAAACACGCTAGTCGTTCCGTGCGGGCAATTAACAGACGCTTGCTAGGATGTGCATATATAAGTGTGTTCGTGTAGGAATATAAAGTTTTCACATCATTGTATGGCTCCCACATCAGGGCACCTATTTCTTGTATAGCTAGCTGTCGGTTTGTCATAGAAAGATTGACATCACAATTGAAGTTAGAATTGAGTTACATATGTACGCGGTATACACTGACAGACATGCTAAGGCTATTTCAATTTCCTAAAGTTGGGACCATTAGACCGCAAAGTGTAAAGTTCAAAACAGTATTTGAAGATTCTACAAAATAAACTCAGCGCCTTACAGCTGATCTTAAGTCAGCACCTACCAACTGGCAACTATTTGAAGACACTCCTTGATGACATGAAGAAATACATAGGCTCTCACCAAACATGGAAGAGAGTTCGGGAAAGCTATTACTCATTTAAGAAAAATAAATGAAGCCGCCATTTTCGATGGACTACTTGTGAGACTTTTTTTTATCTAATCGTGGTAAGATTCATGAATCAAATCATAAAGAAACCGTTGATAGACTAAACACCAAAGCATATCCGCTGCCGAGCTTCAAATGGGGTGACACGAGGTTTCGTCAAAGCTGCCGAGATTCTTTCTAACGCATTAATTGAACGTCATCTAATATGGCACTTATCGGCACGTAGAAGTGTGACTTCCGCCGGGAAGATCGACTAGAGTTCTTACTACGGTAGGACTCAAAAACACAAATGAATTTCAAACCGAAACCATAACTTTAAAGACTTGCTTCTTCACTTAAAGCAACTTCATATTTCAAAGTATACTAGCTTCAATTTTGGAACACATACTACTGAATGCGACATATGTACATAGGGAAGGTTAGGACAGGGCACGTGATAATCGTATGATTCGGTACTCAGGATACGGTCTTCGTATTGTTTGTTTATATCTCGTTTCACTAATCTTGAATTAAGTGTTGGTGAATCCAAAGAGCCCAAGCCGCCTTTACCTCTGGTGGCTAAAAAGAACAGTTGAACCCTTTAAGTCAGTTTCTCACTGTCTTCCACAATCTAATTTACCCTGCCACTTCTATCAGGAATTGTCGTATAAAGCCTCATTCAGTCGGTGACAATTTATCCGCCACCTTCAACTGCAACAGGATAGATGAAGAGCCTTGGAATACCACTTACCATTAAATCTCTTCACTAAGTCCAAATACGGTTTTCGCAACTCTAATGCTGCAATAGGGATCCAAAGGGATAGGACTTAACCCAATCTCCAAGGCTATCGTGAGTGTCAAAAGTTAGTTTGAAAGATCACAAATGTCAGCAAGATTAGTCTGACAAATTGGTAGCAATAGCAACATACAATTCGATGATAATAGAGATGCGACGGTTCTAGATAGTGACTTCTATCGGATTGGGATCCCGCTAAATAAGTGCCTTCACAATAAAAAAGTTAATCTAAGTCCCGCGAACAACTATATCGACCCTGCTTGGAAGATCAAGAAATTGCGAAGCACATCTCGTGCAAATGTCACGTCATAGTACGGAGCCAACAAAAACACTCTGGCAGAGGATTCATCTCCCCAGCAACGGTCCATTAAATTACTTGAACGCAAGCACGATCCTAAGGGTTCCTCCATGACCTCGATCTTTCTAAACATAGCAAAATTCTCTAATTGTGGAGAGATCTCCTTATTCGCAGGAACTTTCTGGTCATCGCCAAGTAGGTGGGAGACTCTTCAATGCTTGATTCTAGTATCCCAACTCCGTCCTCCCGACTCAGCTCATGTCTTCACCATGCAGACAGTTATTTTCATAAAGTGCGCCTTCTGACAAATATTTTCACCGACTTGTATGTTGCTTCCACTGCTTACATGTTGCACTACAAGTTCAAGATGTTTGTTATACGATTAGCCTCAGGTAACATTATCATATTACAAGTTCCACAACGTTAATAGTTGTCATTCTACTTAGGAACCGGAAAGTGCACAAAATTGCAACCAACAATGTATGTAGGTAGCTCCATATAAATACCCAAATCGATGTCATTAGGAACACACTCACTGGTTGCACTTACTTCAGTCGAGTACCAAAGAAAAAAACAAAAACATCGCATTCAAAATGGCTTTCCAAGTAAGTTACTAAATTAAAAAAAATAAAATTTGTTTACTCCTTTATCCTGTTTCAGATCCTTGCAATCCTCGCCTTTGTTTGTGTTGCCAGTGTTACACCATCGGCACTTTTCACAACTGGTGAACTTAAAACTATTGAAGAGCACAACTCATACCCTCAATACACTTACACTTATGGAGTCAATGATGTTGTGTCTGGAGATTCCAAGAGTCAAATCGAAACCCGTAACGGAGATGTTGTCCACGGAGAATACTCATTGAACGATGCTGATGGATTCAAAAGGACTGTGAAGTACACTGCTGATGCTGTTAATGGATTCAATGCTGTTGTTGACCGAAAACCAATTGTTAAGGCTGCTCCAGTTGTTGTCAAGTCTGTCGCTCCTGTCACGTACAACGTTCCATCACTCATCAAATCAGTTCCAGTAACCTATTCTCAAAGCCTCATCAAGTCTGTTCCAGTAACTTATTCTCAAAGTCTCATCAAGTCGGTTCCAGTAACTTATACATCTCCAACTCTGATCAAGTCTCTTCCATCGGCGTATGTTGCAAAATCGGTTTTCAATCCAACATATGGCTATGCATCGGGTCCAGGCCTTTTCAGAACTCTTGACTTGGGTTATGGTGCTCCTACTGCTTACCTTGGATCAGCTGGATTCGTCACAAAAACTCTTAAATCATTCCCAAGAGCTATTTAAGAAGGGTTCAGGGTGAAAGCCATCAAGTTGACAACTGCGTAAATATTCTATAGAAGACTTATGTCCTTTAAGGCATTCGAAATAAAAATGTTTGCATTTAAACCATAAATCGTTCCATAGGGTGTTTCTTTTCCAATTTTCTAGAAATAATTCGTGTTGATCGCACTTTACCAGTGTTGTTGCTGCAACAACAGTGCTTTGTTTTTCGACTACTAAGGAACCTTATGCATTCCTCAAGAGTTTTTGGGCTTTGTTGGCATGTGTAGTCTGACACGATGCAATTATTTAAAACTCATTACAGGAATATCGTTAAACCATAAAGCTGACGCTCTAGAAGGTACACGAGCAAGGTGAGTCTCTTTATGGGTTCTCTATCGACGTGAATTCTAATCGCCAAGTATCGCGACTAATAGCTTGGGCTTAACCCATGTAGACAGTCAAAAATGTTCACAAAACTGTTCCACTGCCGTGATTTAAGAATCCTGGTGGATTTCGTCAAGGGATTGACGCTCTTAAACGAGCATCTAAAGACTGTAAATCTCAATATCCCTGACCTGTGTTGGATTCGTTTCGAGTTGCTTATTGAAAATGGTGTTTTTTAGTCTCCAGCATTGTAGATACATATGTTTGGATGCCTTATTTCCAGAATAACATGCGTTTTCCCAAGAAGAATCCCTATGCCTTAAAGCAATACATTTTTCGAAAGAAAGACCAAATAGGTAACACAAGTCGATGAACGCTGGACGGGCGAAGAAGGACCTAAATAACCTCTCAAAACTGGGATAAAGAATGCGTCATCGGAACGGTGGGCTAAGGAACTCACTACTTCTGTGTCGATAAAACATCCAAACAATGGGACTGTGTTCTATATCTTCAGAGAACTATCCTCATTAACAATCCCGAAGAGAAATGCACATCAATGTGCGTATATGCACAGCCAAGCCGCAATCAAAGACGTCTTTTTTGCAGGTCACAAGGAGCCAAAAACCCAAAGCTTGTTGCACAAAGTCTTCCGCTGTAGGTTATGAAAATGCCGATGAGCTGGCAAGAATAGGATCACAACTGAACTAAACTATGATCGGTCAATCAGTTATGATCCCCATAGAGTTGCTTTAGCACAATATAAATGTCGATTCCAGAGAGGTCACTTCGATCTTGCTGTATGCAGCCACAATGCAACCTATGCAAGAGCTGTGGCGACACAGGAGGGAAATGGACAAGGCACACTTCCTCTGCAACTGCCGAAGCCTCGTTAGAACCGGAAAACAGTCTTTGGAGAACTTTTTTTCAGATATCTGAGGGAATTTTCAATTACGCCACCACAAAGGACATTCAGAAATTCATACTGGAATTGAAATGGTTCAGGGAAGTGAGCTACAGGGGAACAATCAACCAAATGATAAGCTTACAGCGGGTAACGGGTAAATGAAACCAAAGAATAATTCAAGGCACGATACATTAGTCACTACCCATTTAAGCTTTAAAGTATAAATTAAAAGGATCCGTAATGTTCTCTCTACAAGCTCTACAAGTTCGGGACGGACATGGAACTTAACTATTAAGCGTCTTCAAGGTACACGATCTGTTATCCACTGCCTACAGTTGAACACATTAGGTTGCCTGACGTCCTAATTGTAGCAAGTGACATTCTATTGTTGGTCTTGATGCAGTGTTCTCTAGAAATTCGATATCGCTTTGCTTTTTCTCAAGTATTTCTGAACTACGAAGGCCTTAATGAGGTCGTTTCCGACATTGATGATGTATCCTCCAGCTTGTTTTTTTTTCCCCTTTTTTTATATAATTCATTAGCCCTAAAGGGGTTATGAAAACCCCTTGTACAGCTTGCCTTCTGGTAAGGTGAGCGTTAGCCGGTTGTGTCTATTCTGCCTCAAGACGAAATAACACTTACTAGACCAATCCGATTATCCTGGACTGAGTTCCAATCTTAAAGCATAAAGAAATTACCCATTCTGGCTTTATTTCAACCGAAACGCAGTCCGTTTTGGTCGTCATTACTGTTTAAGACTTTGCAGAATGGTTCTTTCTAGATTCGCAGTACAGGCTGTGAGTTTCTTTACTTTATCCCTTCTGACTTTATCGACCTTTTCACACGTTTCTCAAACTTTCCCTATGGAGATGAAGACACAAGTTGGTATATATAGGACTGACTTGAAGGCACATTTGTTCAAAATAATAGTTTCTAGATCTTTAATCAAAACAGCCTTCAAAATAACCTGCAACAAAAAATAAAGGACCATTAGATGAGAATAACTATGACCCCAAGTTGACCCGATGGTTAAGAGTCACTGACATGTCCGCCCTTTCATTATGTTGCATAAAAAATGATGTCCGAGGTAAACATTAAAGTCAAACATAATTTTTTAGGTCAAAACACACGAGGGTTGTGTAGGTGCAACTGCCACTGATCATTAATCACAATTTTCCATGGTTCCTGAATGCCAACCCTGTTGACATAGGTGCACTGGAATACAAAACACTGTTTGATTCAAACAAACGTTTTACTGAAGTGACAGTTCGTCCAATGTCAAATATGCTCATGAGTAATGAATTCCAAGCAGGTGAACTCAGTTCGGTTTGGTTGCGAAAGAATGCATCAAAACTCCCCCTTTAAACACAGACATTGCGTCTAGTTACTTTTGCATGAATCTGAAGCGCGTTTTTAAATCCTTTCCAAAACTATGATCCGCACACACACACACACAGTTGTGACATTGAATGACTTTACGAATTCAAATTGTTCGAATCGAGAAAAAAAAGAAAAAACTGAAAAAAATCTTCATAAGCCTCGAAAGGATTTCATCAGACATCAGTGGCAGTGTCTGGCATCCTTACAAGTGAATCGAGAAAAAAAAATACAGAAATCCGTACACAAATGTTGCACGGAGCAGCGGAATAAAGAAAGAAATGTTAATATTGTTGAGATACGTTTCTTTTTTTTTTTTTTTTTTTGTAGTATCTCTTCAATGTGATGTGCTGCTGCTCCGCATCATGCGGAATTGACTTTTCCCCCCTCTGATTCGAATGATTAATGATGTCGCCTCGTATAATAGGTCCTTGGAAGTTTCACTCCTCGCATGTTGGAATGTTTGTTGGGATTTTTTTTTAGTTTTACTAACCGATTCAGGGCGGCTTCATATTGTGTTGGATTTTCTATCCGTATCTTTACATCAGACTTTCTCTATCTCAGGTTTCGACTCCCTTCACTCGAATGACATTCGTTTCATATTTTGGTTCCGTTTCGCTTCAATTGAACTGCACTTTCGATTCGTTTTTTTTCTCTCACAGATATTTTGACAAATGTTTGGATTATGTTGCCGACGGATTTTTAATTCAAATGAATAAATTTATCTTGAAAACCGATATGAAGAATTCATTTAATCAATGCATTGCTAACTTTGTCAGTCAAGGACGAAAGCAAACTCAATGGCTTATGAAAACAACCGATGCATGTCCCTGTGACATATTGCACACAAGATTCATTCTAATTTACTGTGGTTGATGGGAATTCCTTGAGCAGTTAAACATTATTCTAATCGGCGAGACTCCTGCCTAGTTGCGCAAATCTTCACTAGTTGAGTCACACAGTCTTCCTCTACTACGCTATCACTCTGAAGTGCCTCCCCGAGCCAGAGCGTTAGTGTGCATTCACTCTAAATGCCCAGCTATCCGAATCATTTCATCAAGAATCTTCTGACAAGGTCAATGTGGCTGAACACCCCATACTGTTCGGCGTTTTATCGCCTCCTCCATTCACTGTCTACGCAGATAGCATCGTAGATCACCCGACGGATTTTGATCCCAAAATCCATTCGTAACAAATCGCAAGCCTCCGTGCCATAGAGCAGATCCTAGAGAAGATCAAGAAATTTCAAGTCACACCGCAACCAAAAATTCATTGATTTTAAAGCCACATATGGTAACTAAAACTTGAAGAAACCGTTGTGCTTCCTACTAAGTTACTTAGGTTCTAGGTATATCTCCTTAGAGACACAGGTGACACGTGACCACTCGAGTCCTTAAGCTAAAACTTGGCGCAGAATGACGGACGACAAGCTACTTGAGTAGCATCATTCATGCAACGACTTTTGAAGGAAAGTTTCAAGTAGAGTGAAAAACACGGCCCAATGTTACAATAAGAGAAGAGAAAAGCAGTAAGTAAGTAAGTTGCCCTTCAATAGGACATATCCCGACATTCTCAGCCATAAACTCGGCAGATTCCAGCCTAAAATACGTCAGAAGACCTCTCCAAGGCAAAGCATAAATCGAAAATGCAATTCAAATACGCAACGATGACTTTCGCTCTGGAATGCTGGCTCTTCTGCAAAGGAAAAGTTGTCTAGTCATTGATACCAACTAAAATGAAAACCAAAATTCAGTCATTAATCTTCAGCTTTCATAGATGCACTCATCCGTGATTTTCAAGCCTCATTCACTTTTATTACAACACAACTTGTCGCGGTCTTAATAGCGAAGTGGTTATAATAAGCATGCAAGACATTAAAAGCCCTTCTAAGAGTCATGATCTACCAGTCAAAAGCCTCTGCATTGTAAAATGACACAGAAATTATCAATTCTACTGGTTTACAAAAAGTTGATTGCGTCCTGGTTATCCTGCAAAAATGTGTCCACAATATGAATTCTTTTCGAAAGGTTTTCTTATCTACAGCCTCGTTCTCGAATTGCTTCTCTAATATTCACCCCCAGCCACAGAACGTAAAGAATTTCCTTAAAGTGTCAATGAAATGATTGAATACACTTGCCACGGATACTCGTAGTCTCGTAGCTGCTTAGCACACAAACACAAGTGACACCTTAAGTAATGAAGCTAATGAATTTGCCACCAAATACATATAGAGTTCTACACCACCCCTTTCACACACTTTCACATCAAATGAACATACACTCAAGACTTGATCCCAAACTAATCCAAAAGAATATCCCTACCCAAAAAGGGTTAAATTCAACCACACAAATTGAATAGAATTAGTCCTTTACCCCTTGTAATTTTACGCACTTCCTAGTGGAAGAAAACCCCACGATAAATGGACAAAGGGATGATTTCTTTCATTCTTTCTGCATTTTGTCTGTGTTCAAAAAACAACAGTTAATCCGTTCCTTTTAGCAGAGAAAATGATGAAAGATGTTACGAATGTTAGAATGAAAATAAATTTCCAACCGCATACCAACCCCAAATTGCTGAACTCCATCATACCGCCTACAATCCACTCACACTGTCACCACCGACCGTGTCGTCGTCACTGTTGTCCCGGCAAAAAGTGAAAAAGGTAAAAGGAAAGTCTCTTCCTTGTGAAAATATATCTAATATCTCTTCGAAAGATAAATTGAGGTCATTTCTTATGCTGTGGTACAAGGTGTGGTGACAGTGTTTTGACACTGTCCAGCAATTTTCGCACACCGCATGTCCTTAATGTAAGGAGATGACCTTTTTTCCAAAATGTTAAAAGGCACATTTCTACATATTTTTGGTCGGTAACAGAGTTTTGGAATTCCCTCTAGAATGTCCAACTAAGGAGGAGTGGTAACTGGTTACTGGCCAGTTGTCTTCATGAAGGTAAAGTGCTTTTTGCATTTGCTGCAAAATTTACACTCTTATCTGAAGCATTTTGGTTTTGCAAATAAATTACCTCTGTCTTCGGACATAACCGAGGTCCTTTTTCTAGGTTCATTATTTAATTTTATGTTTCTTTTTGGTGTGCTCAACGAGTTATTATCCTTTTAATTCGATGATAAAGACCTTTTGATACAAACGTTTGCAATAAATAATTTTTGAATGCATGTGGGGTCAGGTCAGCAAGTGTATTTAAGGGCCTGTTAAGCATGGTGTCGCGACATACTTCTGTTGGCTATTCAAAAAGAGAAAGGAAGAGGAAACACCCCATTGTGTCTACGTCAACAATAAAAGATGTTTTATAGAAACCACGATTCTCATAAGAAAAACGAACAAACGAGTGTCTTGGCCGTCAGCACCAGTAGCTTCCATCCTCCATATTTGGATTACATAGTCCACAGAAATTGTCCTTCCATACCCGCAGAGCTGATTGCGGTTCTTCGACTATGTTTCCTTAGTGGTCTTTGCAGGCTCCAGTTAGCGGCTTTTGTAGCCCTACATCTTCCTTCTGGTAAAACTTCGCAACCTCATTTCTGCAGTAGCATCTCATGCTCCTTCTTTTTCCCTCTGAGAAGCCGGTGTTCGTCCCTTCTCTTTGGCTCGTAGAGCTCTGGTCCATCTATGCACCGCCTTTCTATATGCCTCCGATTTCGCTAACTTCCAAGAGCTACTTAAAGTAGAGGGAGATGACTTGGTAAGGAGCATGCACCAGCTCATCAGCAAAATATGGTCGGAAGAAAATATGCCTGACGAATGGAACCGCAGCATTGTTGGTCCGGTCTCAAAGAAACGAAACCCCCTAAAATATGACAACTTAAAGGTATATGTAAGTCTTCCCAGCTTCGGATCTTCTGTATTGTGTGAGCACCTAAAGCCTTCTGTCATCAACCTCGATTGGTCCGTATCAGTGTGGCTTTATTCACACAACGGCAGATCTTGGGAAAAAACCAGGAATATCAAATCGATACCCACCACTTTTTTTAGATTCTAAGGCCGCGTATGACAGCATTCACAAAGACGAGCTATACAGAGCAAGGTCAAGGTTTCACATCTCTGCCAAACTCGTCGGTCTGTGCAGGATGACTATGGAGAATGCGCGCTCAAACTCAGTAAAGACCTCTCCAATGGATCTCGATTGGATGTTTAAAAAACGATTTAGACAAGGCAATGCACTGTCATGCAATCTCTCCAACGTCGTCCTTGGAAAAATTGTGTACAACTCAAACGCCAACACCTGAGGAACAATCTTTCAAAACTCCGTGCAATAACACACATACGCTGACGATATTGACATAAGCCAAAGGATGCCGCGCTTACGTGAGTATTGAGAGGGAAGCGAAGAAGTTGGGTTTCACGGTCAACGAGAGCAAAAACGAAGTTTATGTTGTCAACAAAAAAGGACGCTCAGCTCTGACGACGGACGGAATGTCACCGTAGACAGATATAACTTTGAGGTAGTTAGGAATTTTGTTTACCTAGGCTCCCTGCTGTTTCATTGGGCTAAGAAGGCAATTGAGTAGCTAATCTCTCTCTCGAACAACCAAAGTGAATCTATGCAAGACCCTTATCATCTCAGTCCTGCCCTGTGTCCTCGGAGGCATGAACTTTGTCAACATTGGATGAGGTTACCCTCAGTTTTCAGAGAAAAATCCGTTATGGAGATACAACGATGAACTGTATATGCTGCTGACCTAGTCGGAAGAGTCCAGATACAACGATTAAGATGGATCGGACATGAAGAGCGGATGCAAAGTCCACCCCGGAGGAACAGCATAGAAGAGAAGGACTGCGTCTCAGGTAGCTCGCGCAAGTGAAAATGGACCTTAACTGATTTGGGGTGCGAAACTGAAGGTAGCTGGAAATGTTTATTAAGATCCAGCTCCAGTTTATGGCGCCATAATAAGTAAGTTAGTAAGAAACTACAGCTAATTGTATTAAAATTTATCAAGCTATCAACACTGGACATGTTTTAATCCTATCAGCGCTCTACAGCACACAAAGACCATGTCTTATGGTAGTAGTTTAAGATTCATCTTGAGCAGTCAATAACGTTGCAGAATTGTATGTCAGAAATCTCTGTTTAAGAAAGGCTTTGCCAAGTGTGAAATGCCTAGCTCGAGCTAGTGCCGGGCAGTCGCAAAGAAAGTGAAACAGGGTTTTCGTTTTCTGTGTATTACTGGAACGGCAGTGGGTGTTTAAGGAGACGCTTAACTAATTAGATTGTGTGTCAATTAGCCAGTGTGACTTGTTACAAAGTCGTGCGTACTATTTTTCTTGTAGTTGAACCATGTCTTTCCAGATATAACACGGTTTTCTAGGCTATCTCACCTAGAGTTGGCAAAACGAAATCGGCAAATCTTAGATGAATTCTCTTAAGGATTACTTCACGACTCTTGACGAAGATCTGCAAACATTTGCACTCAAAAATTCGGATATTTTTTCGACACTCTTCGAGTAAGTGAAACATTCCACACTTGATGACTTGCATGTCAGCCTTCCTAAGTCTTTCTTGTGCCCCTTCAAAGCCTACGCAAAAACGTGAACGTGACGATGTAAAATACTACTTCAAATACCACACTCCTACACACACTTAAAAATCAATATTAAATTTAAAAATAAATTATGAACTTTTAATCAATGTTTACATAAAAAAAATTATTATTTTCATTATATTTTTCACCCCATTTTCATCTGCCACACGTCAGAAAGAGAAACTTTTCTCAATTTGATTGACAGCTAAACATCCCTGATGGATTCACTCCGCCAATCCATTTATGTATATGTATACCTTCCACCCTTATATATAGCATACACCATGGCGGATCGGATACAGCAAAGTATCCATGTAAACGATACCTTATGTGCTGCATTTTCAGAAATTTGATTGAAAGATTTATCCAGCCAGTCGTCGAACAGAGAAACTTTTAATTGAAGGCTCATTGATTCTCAGAATTTTTCAATCAGGACATTCCGCCAACAACCTACCCGGTCGATGCCTAACGACTTTTTAATAAACAATCACAAACAGCGAGATTTCCATCGTCCAAAATGAAGGAAAACGATATGTTTTTCTGCATTTTAATTATATAGAGACCCGCCATTGCGGATACTAAATGAGTCGATGGCATGCAAAGAAATGCTGTGTGGTGTGTCCTTTGGGGCGAAATTTTCATCCTGCATGTAGCTGGCGTTTGCAGGCGAAATAAATGACCAGAGTGGAGTACTTAAGAAAATTGCACACACATTGGCTTTCGAAAAGCCCAGCTTGTAGTGGGAAATCTCCATCTTAGATTGGATTTCCTTCTTTTTTTACTCTTCTCACTTACATGTGTGCGATTGCATGACATTAAAACATCGACTTGATGCGTGTGAGTGCATAATAATTTTTGATTAATCCAATTCTGCAGAATTGGCTTTACAGTAGTGTGGGTATGCCGTGCAACAAATTGCAATTTTCTTTTCTTTTTTTTAATAAACTTAATATCATTCATTTCCGCTTCAAATGCTCGTGTGCAGTTATTCCTTCTCTTTCTCTGATGAGAAATTCGCATTTTCCAATTGCATTAAAGAAAATTCTTAAGAAAGTTTTCTTTTAATAGTATTTTTAGTGGAATAGAGAAGAAAAAAAAATATTTCTACGATTGAATGTTGAACAGAGAAACAACTACGATGATGACGATGGTGATGATGAAAACAGAAGAAGAAGAAAAAGAAGAAATGTATACATTCCGGAAGTGACTTTTGGTTTTTCTGCAATTAATTTGTACCTACTACCGTTGGGATACAACCAAGCGCATATTCTCCATTCCCCCATCGGATTGTGCGGCATTTTTCTAGACTTTTAATTTTTTTTTTTTTTTCGTCTTTTACTTCGTCTTTTTCCACTCCATTCCGTGGTAAATGGAAATGAAGCGTTTATTTTGCTTTATTGCATTAAGATAAAAATTCTTCGTGGTAGTAGAGGTTTTTTTTTTATTTGCGAGGGGAAAGACAATGATAAAGAAGGGTGGGGCGGAGAGGAAGAATGATTCCACGTTTCTACCGCAGGAAAATCTGGTTTTATCCTGGGGACGTAATCGACCAGAAGCGTTTTTTAGTAGTTTTCTATCTTGAAGTTTTCTTCTTTTTTTTTTTTCCTTTTTACTTGACAAGATGACAGAGTGGAATTTCGTTTGTAACCGAATTCTGTTGCGTATTATTATTTGTTGTCAACTTTTCGTTGAATTGTTTTAAGAACTTTGGGAACAATTGGACCCCAAAGCCTAAAACTTGTTTACAAAATGGTCCAACGAACTAATCTGGAACAGTACGAGCTTTTGAGCATAACATTAGAGGAGACTCTCACGGTTGACACCACCCTTCTTGTTGTTCTCAAGAGCAAGTATTGTCTCCCGTAATGTGAAGCCTGGAGTCGAATAACGGCATCAGTGATCGAGTATAATAATGCTCATTTTTACGTGACGTGACGTGACGAATGACTCGATCGCTGATGCCGTAATTCGACCCCTAGTTGTTGATAAACTGCTTATCAACGTCGATATCAATACTGTCAAGCTTATACTGATGGAATAGTATTGATCGCCAAAGAAAAGTTCAAGAAAAATATGGAAAAGACCGACGAATCTCATGTCGAGACTCGCCACCTTTTCATCGTCTTCGAACCCGCATATGATGGTGTTTAGTTCTAAAAGGCGATGGCTGAATCCCTGATCGAACTATGCCACATGATGTTGGAAAACACATTTTGGAAATGGCAAGGAGATCAGATATCATGTGATCTCTCCGATCTCGTGCTGAAACATATAGTTCGCAGAGCAGGTCTGAATAAGGAAAGCTCTATTTTCAATAAATTTGTATAGCTGCTGCGATACGCAGACGACATCGAACTATTAGTCGCTTCTAGCGTGCCATCATAGAGGATTTTAAGGCAATCGAAGAACAGACGAAACGAGTTTTGCTGAAGTAAATGAGGACAAAATCAAGTTAATATTGTCGACAGACAAAGAATCATCTCTCCACCGCGCCTAGGACCAAACGTCACTGTTGACAACAGCAGCTTCGAAGTAGGTAGTTAACGAGTTTACCTACGTCGAAGTAAAAAACGTTTAGGTCCTGAGGAAAGTGAAGAAACTCTTTGGGAACTATAACACACTTATCATTACGATCTTTCAAAGGGGCATTGCTAACTAAAGGAACACCCAACGAAACTATGTGGATTTAGCAAAGGAAAGCCTCTGCAGAAGACCCAAATCATCCCAGTTCTTCTCTGTGTTGTACAGACAAGAACTATGTCAAGAATAGATAACGTTGCCTCGTTTGTCCCGTTCCCCACAGTTCCGACTGCATTAATGATAAACGAAGGAGGAAATACTTAAAAGAATTGTCAGCGAAATTGACCTCGTCAGAAGAGTCCAAAGGGCATACACACCAACCCTCCGGTCCGAAGAGTCTTCGAATCCACATCTGGGTCACGACGCAGTAGAGTTAGACTGCGACTTAAATGGCGCTTGCAAATGGAAAGCGAATTCAATCAATGTGGCGTGTGAAACTGGAAGCAAACAGCTAAATATCGAGCGGTCTGGAGACGCTTATTGCCTGACTCTTAGGTCCACTCCGGACTGTAGTGCCATCATAAGTAAGTAATTCACAGAAGTTGTTTTGATGTCCTTAAAATTCCAAGGCCAAGTTCCGGTTTCCTGTGAACTTATTTGATTTATTCCTATATCCGTACAAGAAACAAAAGGAGTAGTTTTGTTCACTGAAAACGCTCATTACGCAGCCAATTTAACTTAACTGATTCCAATATATGTAGCTTCACTGATTGCTTTATCTCTTAGGTGTCATAGTGGCTTAAAGAGCTTCGAGACAAAGAGATGAGAATGTGTATCATAGCGAAGAACAACTTTTTCCTCATTCCTTGAGATTGTTTAATGCAGAGCAGCTCCTGGAATACAAAATATACAGTACCCCATCTCCAGCTTGAAATATTACATCTGTAAACAACAACCAAAGACATTGTTCTTCACTTCCACTCACCAGCCTAATTAAAGCCTCCCTCAAGTGTCCCCTAAAGTGGGAAAAATTTCCTCAACACATCTCACGCAGTGAACCACTTTTCAAAAATTAGGTACATCCAAACACTTTTTTTTTGTTTTAATTATTTTGTATGGATGAAAATATTTCATTTTCTAATCAACTTAATTGAAACCATTTAAAAATACATTAATCACTCCCTTGGAGAGCCGCCGCCGCCACCGGCGTCGCCGCGTGTATACACATTTCATATGCGCCTTGTGTTTCAAAGCGGCTAAACCAAACCAAACAGTTGTCCTTTTTCGTGGTAACCGAGGCAAAAATCCACCCGACTTAACCACAATCACCTCACTCAAGGATAATTTAAATTAAAGGTATCAAGCATCCTTTTTCAGTCGAGGCAAACCCTCATTCCGTTCCAAGATCAGTGGAATCTGAAATCGAATCCCACAGAATGTCGTTCTAACAAAGTTCCTTAACTTTGCTTAATCGCTTTCGACATGCAGATTTAAGTTTTTAATATCGTTCTGATTAAAATATCCACCCACTGGATGAATAGATACTTTTGTACATTGAGTAAAGAGCACACTCTCACCGTGGCAAACATATATCCTGTGCGTGCAATGGTGGTGGTTGCGTGAACGTATCTGTCTGTGCTCTTGGTTTCCTTTCAAAGGAATAAATTAAAAAAATGGGCGGATTTAGTGACACAAAAAAATAAAGGAAAAAACCAAAAGAACAGGGCAACCAACAAAGTCTGTTGAGGGTGGGCGAACGATATCCAGTAAGAGATCCTTTAACTCCCGAGCAGAAAAGTTTGCCATGTATTTTTTTGTTCCTTTAGATTGGATAACAAGTTACTTCAGAATGTGAATTTGATTAGGACATTTGCATATTTATACTTTTTTGCACCCTCGAACTTCTTCTACTGTGTTTGTGTGTATCCTTTTGTATGGTGTTTTTTCTTCACTTGTGTGAGTTTAACTGAAGGCCTTTTGTGCATTTGGTTGGTTGTATGTACTCGTACAATTTGTAAACGAGAATGATGGTTAAACATAACTAACGTGCGTAATCAAAATTAATATCACAACTTTCTAATCCAATTGCATTCGAATTATATTCACCTGTAGCCGAGGTGAGCATAATTCAATTAAACCGTTAATAATTGTGAGAACGGTAACGTGAATCGAATTGAGATCTTATCGCTGAGCGAGTATTTTGATTAATGTGTAAGTTGCTTTGCTTTGACGGTGGAAGTGTTATGATGGTTCAACGAAAGGGTTACAGCTAAAGAGAACAAATTGCTTGCTTCAACCGACAGGTAGTCTAACTAAAATTAATTAAAGTGAAAAAAGTTAGTTAGTCATGATGAATTAAAGTGTGAAGTAAATAATTCAAGGTAAAAGTTTTGATTACCTACACGCAATACGTTGTGTTGGATTGATTTTTAGAGCAACGGTCTTTCTTGCAGAACGAAATCTAAGTGAGAAATCTCCTCAGAAAGGGTTTGAAGCGAGCTACCTGGCTTCAAAAACTATATAGCGCCGTGCATAAACAAATGCCCCTTTGTTCATTTTGTGACTTGTCTCTCGCTTCGCTCGCTCCGGTAGAAGCGGACTTTCACTCGCTGTACTCGCTTTAATGTCCACCGATGTTATGTTATGTGTGTTCTTAAGGCTTGTTTCCAGCCCCTGGTTCTGCGATTTATCTTTAGAATCCTTACTGTACCTTCCCTTATGAGTTCTAGATGATTTTTTTCCTCTAGAGAATGTCAACATTTTAAGGAACTTCTCTGAGTGGATGGCAGCAAGCTGTTTATTCGGGCTAACTTCACCACCAAGGATTCTTCGTTTAGAGACCTCTCTTCATTCTTAATACAGAATCTACAGCTTAAATCTTCTGCGAGATTCATGCGATGTAGATGTTTTTTCGGGAGGCAGTGTTCCTTGAAGATTCTAATTAGGACTTTAAGGTTGTTTCTTTCAAGGTATACAATGAAACTCGATTTTCTTTTCAATGGTATCTGGAACAGCAGCCTTGAGCATGCTTCTCGCAATGTGTTAAGCCAGGCTTCTCTGGATCCTTGCAAGCAAATATTTTTATATTTTTTTATCCCACAGAAGGGTGCAATGAAACGGCTTTTTTACTCCTCGCAAACGGGCAGGAATTCAGTGAACGATGACCATTTAGTTTCTAGTAAGGTGAGACATCACCTTGAAGGTTTCTAGCTTGAGTTTGATGGCATGCGTGTCAAACGCTTTTACTAAAGCTTAGCTATCTGAGAAGATAAAGATAGTTTTCCCCAAGACGTGAGAGGTTGAGTTGAGTTTCACACACTGATTGACTGCAAAAAGGTCGGCTTGGAATATGGACGACTTTATACCAAAGCTGATTGAGAAATTCGCGCACGCTGCGATGATTCTCCAAAAAATCTGAATTCAAATCCTGTTTCCATTTTGGATCCGCCAGTATACCGAACGAGATCGGATGGTATTAGTTGGAGTTTTAATTTATCCCAGTCCTCGCCTAGCAGGATAACTATTGAGAAGTTTTGATGGAAGCAGTTTGGCTAGCATGTTTCAAGCAAGGATAAGTGATTTCCTCTTTAAGACTTTTGATCAGAATTGCCTGAGTTCGATGGATGCTTCCAGCTTGTAAGATCTTGCCACATCGCCACTAGTTACGAGAACTGAAACTCCAAGAGCTACACAAAAAGTCTCAAGGAACACAAGTTAAACCACCAGTTCAGAATTTAATCTTGGTTACTTGGAGACAAAGCTTTGGTATGATCATACAGATCGTTGAAGAAATAATCGTCGAGTGTGAAGACTACAATAAGCACAAAATATGAAGATTGTGTTTCACCGTATGTCTACTCCGATCTGTGAGGCTATTTTCCTCATCGATTGACATGGATTTAGTTGAAGTTTGTGCATTCCTAGACGATCACCTTAATGAAGATGCTCCTGATATTGTTCAATGACATCAGACACTGTTTGATTAGAAGCCCCAAGGGTCCAAAGTATATCAAATTGTCAATATCTGGTCTTGATACGTTCCATGACAACGCTTAGATTTTTAAAGAATAGGGCGAAATAGTCAAGGCTCTTAATTTTGGCCACCATTGCAAAGGACGATGAAGTTAGTATGCCTTGTTCCACTATATACTCAAGCTACAGCTGCTTTTCATGCGTCTACTTCATTGGAACCTCAAAACATAAAGTCTGCAACCGTTTATGAAACAGAAATGGCGACATATTTCACAACACGAAAGCATACAATACGCTTTATAGCTAGCAACAAAGATTTACAGCATTTTCTATCCACTTTTGTTCATGGCCGGACAGCTTCATTGCTGTCAACCGTCTAGATCACATCAGTATAATCTGTTTTGTTGAAACAACCGATGACTAATGAGGCATCTAAAATTATCAGCTTCTTCTTCACACGCAAACGTCACATGAAGGTCAATCTTAATCAAGAAACAACAAAAAAAAAACCGTTTGACGGTCTTACAATTTGACAACCAATGAAAATTAACACTTCGGTCTTAACTAAATGTATGCATGCCATGGGGCAGCCTTCGAGGCAAATCAATAGAATTTCATTACAAAAAGAACTCTCTTTTGAAGACACTATGGCTTGGTTCAAAAAGTTTTGTGAAACTCTATACAGAACCAGGTCATCGTAGAGAACCATGTGTTGCCGCATCATAGTTGAATCGTTAAGTCCTTGTTCATCCCCTTCTGTTTCGAAAATGTCTAGAAAATTTGTCTCATATCTTCTCATAATAAAATTCAATATGAACGGTTTGTCTTCCCATTGATTCACTCGCATCCATGAATTGCAATTATTAGTAGGTATCCACGGAATATCGAAAAACTTTGCAAATAACTGAAACATGCTGCCAATCTATTTATAACGCCTCGTCATTCTGTATTAACCTTACCCTCGATGAGAACAGCTGGAACAGGATACTTTGTATCTAGATGAATTGATGAAAATATTCCATATTCACCCCATCACCGGGATCGTTCTCTTGAGAAAACTTCAAGCTACGCACTGTTTTGCCACTGCAACACGGAAGGTATGAGAGTAAATCCTTGCGTAAGGATTCTCCGAATATAAAATCGAAGGTGAACAGAACATTACATCAAGTGCTATAAATTTTGTTGAAATGTTAAAATTATGCACACACACCACCGTACACGACATGACATGACCCGCGCCATGAGGTGGAGTAAAACATGCATATGGCCCGTGTATAGTGAAACATTTGGCAGCGATTTGTTTAATGCGCCTTCGTCGTCTTTGCTTGTTCCTTCGGCTGTGTGTGCATGTTTAAGTGATTTACATGATTTATGTCCAGAGACACGACAACGACGGTGGGGTTGTACTCCTATCGCACTTGTGTCTCTTGACATCCAAAAGTTGGCATTCACTATGCAGAAGGTGGTTTATTGATGTGTTTTAAGAAAGTGAAGGGGATGGCACTGGTGTGGGAACATCTCCGATGACATTTACACTCATAACTAAGGAGGATTGACATAAGTAAGCACGACGTTCACCGATTAAGCGAACTATTATGGCAATTACAAGGCATTTTGAAGTTTCTCAATACCTGATACGAGTTTATCATTAAGTCGATCCAACAAATGCTGCTCCTAGTCGTCCAAACTATCGTCTAACTCAAAGGCCTATGCACTTAGTGTTAAATAAAGCTCTGCTACAGCTACTGTTCATCGACTTTGAAAAGGCCTTCGACAGCTTGAACCGGCATTCTATTCAGCTGGCCTTGCACAAAAAAAAATACCTCAAGGGTTCTAGGCAAAGAGTCAACGAATTTCGCAATCAAAAGTAAAGTGCCCCACTACTGTTGTTCTTCATCATAGTCAGCGATGTACTTTGGGTAGCGCAGACTGAAGGAAACTTAAGAACAAAGCATGAATGGACTGGATTGATCTTGAATGTATAAGCAAACTTTATAGGCTTTCCAAATGGAACCAGGTTCGTCTTACCTGGGTTCCGACTCACAGAGACTGTAAAGCAATGAAATTTCTAACGTTTAAGCAACAGAGGGCTGTTTGTCTAAAGGACCTTATAAGAACCCTGAAAAATTCTTTTTCAACCTGAGGAGAAGAAACTGTTGACCTTTTGTCGGGGTTTTCACAGGATACCAAGCACTTACTTTGACAGTATCTTGCTTTTGCGATATTAAGACTGCACACCTTGATATCGATGTTACGAGAGGAACAAGTACAAGTACAATGGAACACCATATGTCACACAGCACCAACTTAACAACCTTCATCGGCAGAGAAAATATCCTTCTTAAGTAACTCTTACCTTGAAGGCTTAGATATACGAGGACGAACTCTGTCCTTGTTTGACTGATTGCCTTTGGTGACACCCCACAGAAAACAGGCTGTTATGCATGCAACGAACGAATGTAATTGAACACATTGAATGTTCATTAGACTGTGCATAATCCTGGTGGCACCGGAGTTTATGATAGCCTTGCCATAGATCCCTTTTATATAGCGAATTTTCTACTGAGCTCTAACCCTACAAGAAGCAAGTCCATATTGGCTGTTCTGAAAGTTTGTAATTTAAGATTTAAAAGAGTGCCTTACCGTCGATATGAGCGGTTTTATTGACGAATTATTGATATGAAGGCTGTTAAGTTTTCTATTTTCTTTGAAGATTATGATAATATATCAAACTCTCGCTCAGTAAATCTGTTCTACATCTTCTCTGTTGCAACCCTTGTGAAACCACAAATCGGGGCGATCCCTTCGAACGAAAAACAACACACACTCCAACATGAACGTAGTGAGAGGACCTTAACTAACTTTGTTTATCTCAGGAGTTTTAGAACTTAAGAAACATTCTAAAAGACTAAAACTAAATATGTTCTACCCCGATCACTTATAGAAAACAGAACGAAAGTCTAACAACAATAGGCCAGAGCTCAAAAGAAAAACAAAAAAAAATTTCATATCACTAATAGCTATTAGTAGCTTCTACAACTAAAATACACACTTCACTCGCACACAACAAATGAAGGTGTACGTACGTATGTACTTGTATGTATCTGCCAGGACGACAGTTGTGGGTCGTCTCCGGGACGTATACTACATGATTAATGATGAAAACATGTGTGGGTAAGGGTAACAAACCAAAAGGAGCGCCATACCGACGGCCGGCATACAAACCGTTTAAATATCATATTAACCAAGAATTAACGATAAACCACGCAAGGTGTTCACACAATTCCATACACACGCACAAGAAAGAGTAGGTTGTATCCACTGACATACCCCCGAAAATGATGTTATCGAGATTTTCGCCAAAAAAAAATATAAAGGACTTCTTTCATCTTCTACATGTTGCCAGTTTCAGAGTTTCAGAATCCTGCTGATGGTTGAAATTACCGTGGCAAATTCGTATGTTCGTATGTATGAAGATGAATCCACTCACGGAAAGGAAATGTGATAAATGATTCCGTAAAGATATCTTAACAAATGTTATCCTCAAACTGGTTTCCACGCACGCAACGACACTTTAAGAAAGTAAACCTAAAAAAAAAATGCAAACAAGTTTATTTGGAGGAGTACACCTATAGTGGTGGTGTTCTTTTTCTTTTCTTTTTTATTCTTTGTCCCCCTGTTTTTTTTTTCTGCCGCGCTTCACTATGTAGCCCTTCTCTTGGACAGCCGACTGATGTCCCCCAAGGCTGTTTTGCTTCTTTTTTTTATTTTTTTCCTATTTGGGGCGTGTCAGTCCATCCAACCATTCTCGACCATCGGAACCATTGAACGAAAGAAAACGTTAAAGATAAAAAAAAAAAAAAATTACCAAGAAATTATTTATATAATTCTTAGTGTAGAATACCATAGTACCGTAGCCATTATGGGTTTGTTGAATCGAAGAGGAATAAAACGCCCAGCAGTCTTCCTAACCCAAGGTGGTGGTATCTTGAATCTTTTACCTCTTGAGGCGTATTAAATTGAAGACTCTGTATACGTTGGTTATATAATTTTGAAATTTAATGCTAAGCTACGTAGAATAAGTATGTGATGGCCTAGAGAATTTGTTAAGTTAAATATGCAGAAAAGAGTCTGACGGAAATGATTCTCTAATAGGTGGCATTTGACAGGCTAAATATAGCTATTAAGGGACAATATGCATGACATTCAACTTGATTGGTAGTGATACTAAGAAATTTATAAAATGGAGGAGAACAGGTAAGCTTTGTGACTGGAAACTAGTGATGCGTGTATTTAAAAAATAAATTCTTGTTAGAGACGGGATTTGCCACTTCAGTACATATTCAGATTTGGCTGACAATCGGCTAAAGGTAATTTTTAAGACGCGAATAGATATCGGTTCAGTTAATCTTTTAATCTTGTATAACAAATTAAGACTGGGTTTTATATTCTCAACACAATTAAGATTCTACTTGTATTTAAAAGGACGATAGTCGTGCATTAAACATACCAAAGAGCCGGCCTTTGTGTCTTTTCAATGCTTAGGGTGTAGTACCACGACGATTTGCATACATATCTTCGAGTTTGGACTTCTTTTGAACTTTTTAAACATATGTCAGTCCATTTGATTGCAGTACGTGATAAGGCTAAAAACCTAAGTACGATGTTCGAAAGTATCCTTCCAAGGGATACTCTCATAAACGCTTGTATCCGCTTGGTTTACAATGGACTGCTTCCTTTTAGCGCTACTTCGAATTTGTATCATTGAACTAACTAAGTTGAACTAGGCTTGGCGCAGATAAATCAAACGAATGTGGCCGGACGTCTATAGAAAATCCACGGAAAAGATTGCTGGCAACCTACGGGCGTTCTCATGGGCCACTTCGCTTTTGTCAGCCACCTCGGTGTGTTAGTTATAAGTGGCATAATTTGTGACTTCTGTAAGAAGACGATGATGACCTACACATCTCATCGCCAGTGAAGCCCCTACTCGTCTTTCTAAGAATGAAAGGCAGAAGAACAAAACACATTAAAATTGAGTTCTATACCCTTAAACGGAACTGCGTTCAAATCTAAGTCAATAGGGTATACCTGGTAAGAGCGGCGTGAAGGCTTAAGAATCATTAAGATCAGGTGAGACAAAGTAAAAAAGCGCTTGGTTTAGAAAACAAGAAACAGAGTACCCAGGATCGAATAGCATGGACGGATGCAGTGTCTGAGTCTGGGACAGAGACCACCCACAGGTAGGGATCCTTGAAACAAAACAAACAACAATATGGAGGAACAATGCATAAATATTTCCACTTCATGTGGGACTCATGCGATAGAGATAGAGTGACCTAGAGTCCCAAGTACCATAGTGAAACCCGAAAACTTTTCGGACGTTGACTCAACAAGTTGTAAGTATACTCGCTTTTTTCTGTAACTTTATTTTTGAGAAGTTTGGCAGACTGAACTAGAAGGATAGAGAGAGTGAAAAAGCTCAACTCTAATCTCGAATTAGAGCGTCGCTACTGACGGAATTACTCAGGAAACCAAAATACTCCAATGGTGAATATTCTGATTATGGGCTCGATGAGGAGGAAAAAGCAGAATAGCGACCGAGCGGCTCAGTTATTGAAGCAAGTCCTAAAAGTTAGAACAAAGAGAAAAGAAACAGGTCGGTCAAACTTATTTCAACTGAAACAAGTCAGATACATATTTAAATTCACTCTAGTCTGCTTTCTCCTTTGATAGCTCGAACTCGTTCACGTACTCGTGCTCACTGTACGCCCTTTTGCTAAAAACACCGCCTATTGGTTGCTTTGTCTGCTCAAGAAGTCAATTGCTTCTAACCAGCGATGATTGTAGTGCCAATGGCCAGAATTGAAAAGGAAGGCCGCCAGTTTACTAACCATAAGTCTCGAAATTTAGAAGAAAAGGACGAATCCTATTGAGAAGACGTTCTATCCTTTTTGACGATTTGCGTGGGGAAGACTAGTAAAAACCACATCGCAAATGTCGTGACATGTAAACACCGAGAACATTATCTGTTGGAGCTAGCATCCTCACTGTATTTCTGCCCAAAACCGACTTGCGATGAATGAAGAAACCAACTCATTTGTAAAAGATGGCGAGCATCAACAACATTCATTTGACCCAAACCCTTCTATTTTGTAATCAATTCACTCTTGATAAGACATACAAAAGGGTTTGCCTACAACAATCAAGAAAAGCTTGACTTAACATACCAAGACGAGCATGCTCAAAGCTGCTATTTTCGAAAGCTTCACAAAGAAAGTGCGGACACATGCGTAAATTGCCGCTTGAACAAATATCTTCATCGTATTTATCACTCAGCATAATCAAGCTGTAAACTCTGCCTGCAGAGTGCAGAGATCTTATTACACATCCTTACGGATTGTCTAGCTTAGCTCTTTTTCAACTCAGAAAGGGAATTCTTGGTGGCGAAGTAATTCCAGAGAAACAGCTTGCTGCCATCCACCCCAGGACCCCAGATCAGTTGTTGTACCAGTGTATTCTTGTTTAGGACTATCTTCTCAATGTGAGTTCTTGATTCTGATGAGGACTTCCTTAAGTGTCGATGGAATTCTCTGAAACATTCTGCAGCTATGTGCACTTCTAGTGAATTCTATTTCACAATTCTAAAACGTTCGCAGAATTTTTTCTTTGAAGCTTTTGTCATATTAGATAGAGATCTGTAAGAGTTGGCTGAGGGCGCCCTTTTATAAAGTTGGAACTTTTCGAAGCAAACTTTGATAGTTTCTGTTATGTTAGCAACTGTTATGTACGTACGAATTCAAGGCGGAATTTTCTTCAAATGTCCTTTTTCAAATTCCTCTGTTTAGCAAAGTTTTGTTCCATGATTATCAAACGTTTGTACGGGGAAATGTGCTCGAATTCTTTATTTTCAACATATGCATTTGGAAACTAAAGACCCGTGCTCATACCGTTAGAACCTATATGGTCTTAAGAAAAATAAACGTCAAAATATAAAACAAGAAAAATGTGTCGGGTGTTGCCAGCACTATTTCAGACTCAACTAGAAGAACCAACAACAAAAAGTATAACAACTTTCCATGCTTGCAGCCATTTTTTTTTTCTTCTTCTTTAAGGAATACAACAGAACCCAGTGACCGGTTCGCCCCTTTTTTTGTGGGCGCTGCGTTAAAAAATTACTTGCTCCAGAGGTATAATTTAGTTTTCCTTTCTTTTTTTTTTGTGATTCCGTTTAAAACAAAACTTTTGATAGTGTTTCTCTATGTACATGCACACCAAGCATATGTATACATACATATGTATCTCTAATGCCATTGCGGGTACTATAGTACATCCGTCCGAACACGAATTTCCTGCGGTTGAGGAAATAATTACATGATTGAGGCACTCTTGCCTGTTTGCCTGCTGCTGCTGCTTTGCCCACAATACCACAACATTTCTATGTCATTGGGAATGACGACGACGATGGCGACGACCACTCAACACCATACCATTCTTTTATTGTGTACAGTTTGCTGTTGTTCCACAGATACTATCCAAAAAAAAAAAAAAAACGAAAACAAGGTAGCAAACCATTTCTTTTGTTCGTCGTCGGATTTTTTTTTTTATTTACTCAGTGGTTATGTATCCCGAACGTTGAATAGATGTCTAACTCACCTGAAACGAAATCATCAGTGGAATAGTATATGTACACTGGATATGGATATCCTTTCACTTATGTATGTATGTGCTCCAGACAACAAAGCCATGTGAATAAAAACAAAAAAAAATAAAAAATTCAAATTGAAAACAAGGATAAACGAAACTATACAACAGCAACAACAAAAGAAGGCAGAGGGGGAAGGGGTGGATATGTAATTGAAAATGGCGGTTGTTCGATAACAATTTGCCACAAGGCAGGAAGGTGTATTCAACATGCACAACACAAGGTGGTACCCATTGCGAGCGACGCCATCGGCAAAGGACGATTGTGTAATTACGTGAATTGCTGAGTGCTTTGCCCGTCGAACTCCTACATGGAGTGGTCTTTGAACAGCCAAGGATCACGATATATTAGTGGGAATATACAAACACACACTCATACAGAACGTTTACTCAGCTTGATGCATGTTTATGTGAAATTTTAATGACACGCTCATTTTTAATGGATCCATTGAGTTAATAATACATGAATTAGAGCAGGACCTCATCAATGGCTGGCGAGGGCTTTGACATTTCGTGTTCGAGAATAACATATCATCATTTTGCTTAGAAATGTAATGCAAACGATTAAAAAACAAAGAAAAAGGAGGCCGACCATTGGTATCATGCATTGGAATTATATTGCATCGAATCGGTACGGTACTTATGGTAATTGCCATGAAATAAACGTAGAAGGACTGGATTTTGTCTGGAAGGAAGAATGTATACATTCTTTGTCTTTTTAAAATGCCTTTTGAAGCCAGCATTAGCGATTGCTTGTGTTTAACTGGACCAGGCTCAAGAACGATCCCAAAGCTCAATATGGATCGCACCTTAGCATGGCTGGGTATAGTTTGTTTGAAGTGGTTTTCTGAAAAGAAGTACACTTAGACCAAAAGAACATAGGTCCATTGTGATAACACAGTGAATGCTAAGGTCGGACCCAGTCCGCTTTTGAAACCATTTTTCAGATTTCGTTCAGATCGGCCATGATGGTGGTGGTGGTCAGATCATTTACAAGATCCTTAAAGAAGTATTTGCCTTAGATGGTTTTTCTGATGTTTGCAAGGGTGTTACAGATGCAGAGGAAGTGCATCCGCTTCGTCGTCTCTACAGCTCCTGCAGAAATTGTTGCGCACAATATCCAAATGCTGAGCATGCCCTGCTGGGATGCCTTGTTTCAAAAGGTGACCGTTTTTAAGTCGAATTAACACTTTCGATGTCTTAGGATAGAGAACAACCCTAATAAAGCCTAGCGTTGTTACAATAATCAATACGTCGCCATTTATGATTTGCTTTCGACAGTGCATCTTTGGGAATCAGGTGTCTAACAAACGACATGGTCGAGGTTCCTTCTACTTCCTTATTTTCAACACAGCCTCCATGTCGTATGACAGTATCCCATTTCATTTCGACTCTTCGTTCCCTCTCTCCCTCTCTCTCTCTACTCACTCCTTGACATAACATGCTATATAAGTGAGCAGGATACTCTTCACTTAGATCTCAGGCTGGCCAGTTGCAATTCTCTCTTTTTCCGTCGGAACTATAGGAATGGGTCAGGCTTGAGGTGTGTTGGGAAGGATGTAAGAAAAATGACTGCCATGATATCAGCGATTCTCGTGCTTCAAGTCCGGTATCCACATAGACCTCAGAATCTTCCGTCACATTCTCGACAAGGCTGGAACTGTGTCGCAGGATTAACTTCTCTTCTTCCTTACAGTTCTCACATACCAGCGTCCGTGGGCCCTCACTGTATTCTCAGCGGTTTGGTAATTTTCTAGTTCAACAACTTTTTCGTTCCCCATGAAACTTTCGTGACTCGGTAATGAGTCGTCGTTGTGACTGACAAGCAGGTTGAGTTTTTCTTTTTACATTCTCTGACCAAATGTGATCTGGATGTTGCATTTGATGTCTTAAGGATTACTCCGACTTCTTATCAAATTACAAGGACCTGTGCTTGAAAAATTGCAAGTTCTGCCGGTGTGTTGTTGGAGCCAAATTGCCGGCGATGCTGTGATTTCTTGTTTTCTTAGTTCAAGCCTAGACTAGATGGACGAGAAGCCTGTTTTAAAATTGTTGACTGTCTGTCGTACCGCGCTCGTAATACCGCTCGCTTCTGTCGTCTACTCATGAGTTCTCTACTCCACCGCTCCATATCGTCACTACTTCCATAATACAGCCCAAATATAATCTGATCCTTACCTTTGTTGGGTGCCTGGACACATTGACATCCCTAGCAAGTCCAAAACCAACGAACCACTCTAAGAATTCTCTTTCGTAACAACAGCTTAGGCATACCTAACTGTACAGTAGATCTCATCATTAAACAATTCATAACTAGAGAAATTAACTCGAGGTGGAAAAACGATCATATACACGTCATTCTACCAAACTTATCTGAGCTGAGTTCTGATGTCATAACAGAACACTGCCACATGGGACAACACACAAGAAGACTAGAGGCTCCCTTCAATGATTTTTGCAGAAGCTTTAGAGATGAGGAGGGGGAGACACCTTAAACTTACTGCCACGGTACAGCGCTATCTCACAGCAGAAAAACACTTCTAAGTCACTATCATTTCAATGATAACAGTGGCTTAAGCCAACGCCCTTACGTAAACACATATCCTTTATTAACAACTCCAAATGATTCTATGAATAGAATTCTGCTTCATAAGAAATTCTATAGCCACCACAATGGGTTCTGAGCCTTAGTTAGTTCCGCGGGACACCCAACCTAATTTAGTCCGCTTTTGACAAAAAATAAATGTTTCACTTTTTGTTACGCTCCAATTTCTTACCTTATGTGGACGTTTTTTCGACATAAAAGCTTGGTGCCAAACTTTGTCATGTATTAGGTAAAGGTAGAATCTCAGTAGTTATGGAGAGACCAGCTAATTCAAAAACGATTTCAAACCAAAGTCTGCTGCTGACCTTGCTTACTTCAATGTACAACATTTAATTGCTAAAGAGTATAAATAATTTGTTAACTTAAAAATAAAGCCACTAAAGAACTTAGCATGCGTTTTTTTAATTGCTCCCAACAGTGCAACATTACAGCACACATATGAATATTCTATTGCGTGTTTCGTTTCTTTCGCAGCGTTGAAAATATGTCGCTTGATTACTCAGATTTATTCAAGACGGAAATGAAGTTTTGCCCCGAAACGAAAAATATTTTTTCGAATCCCATTACAAATGCAAAATTGCAAAACGCAACAGAGAAAAACAATTACTTTTCTTCTTTCGTAAACTTATCGCTACTTGCAGTCGTCTTCAGACTTCAGACTACAGGCAACCATAACCTAAAAGGGGAAATTTGTGTTTCACTATGCGAACATAAATAATATTAAAAATTTATGCGATGACAAAACCAAGAATAAAAAAAAACAAGTAAAAGATTGGAATAAACCTAAAACGACCATAACCTAGTTAAAAACCGTCATGGCTAGAGTAGGGGTAGCTCTTGTAAGATTTAAAAAAAAAAAGGAAAATATGTTTTACTGCCCTTTCTTTAGATATCTGCTTTCGCATTTTTTTCGGTCTTGTCGACTTCCCATTATTTTGCATATTCCTTTTTTTTTTTTTTTCTTAACAAACTGAGTAAATTACTTTCAAGGGTGGCACTGTGGTGAAGGGTGAAACTGCAAGACCGTCTGTGTTCTCGCAAACTACAAAAGTCACCGATACACTTTTTTTTCTTCATCTTTTTTTTTTTGTGAACATAGTACGACTGTCGCTGGTGCAAATCCTTTCAAGTAGAAAAAAAGGGTAATTAGCTGACATCGGCTTTAATGGGTTCGGTGGCAGCCAACGGAATGAGAGTTAAACAGGGTTGCGAATTGTGGTAAGTTTTATCGCAGTTTGATTCTGATTTATCGACTTTCGTTTCGTAGATTTCCCTTTGTGAGAATTATGGGAAAAGTTTTTTTTTTTTTTTAACAAAAAAGTTGTTCGTGTGTTTTGTTTTATGTAGATACCTTTACCTATACTGTATTTCTCGAGATTTGTAACTTTGAAAAGTGTTAATTGTTTTAGGAAAAACAAATATTGTATAAGAAAAAATATATTTTTTTTTATGGAAAAATGAAAGTCGATACTTACTTATTGATGTCTCACCTGGAACGGAACAGAAATGTAAAATTATTTTCTATTATTTTTCAGAAATACATATTTAAATTTAAAATGTGGAAAAACGTGTGGCAGTGGCTATATTAAGTCGATTTTCAACCTACGATATCTTTACAAAATCAGAAGCTGAAATAGCAAGTTGCATTCCTTCCCTTCAACCTTTCAGCAGCAATCAGGGTTGCTAAATATCACACTTTTTGGTTTTTATACATTTTACCATAAAAAAGCGTATAAAAGTGTATTAAAGTGTATTAAATTGTATTAAAATGTATAAAACTGTATTTAAATGTATAAAAGGGTATAAAAGTGTATAAAATTGTATAAAATTGTATAAAAGTGTAAAAAAGTATCTAAAAGTGTATACAACTTAACAAGTACCTATAATAATAAGTGCCTATTCTCTTTCTTAGCAAGAGCAACAAACAGATACCAGGAAACAGGGTACAACCAAATCGTGAAGTACCGTATTTTCACTGGAAAAACTTTATTTTTTTAATTCGTTTTCGCTCATGTTTTTCAGTTTTATACCTATTCCTTGCTTTTATACACATTTATACACCAGCAATATTTTTCAGATGTATAATACACACTTTTATACACGTAAAAAAGTGTGTATAATACGCCAACTATTATACGTCTACAACCCTGTCTACAACCCTGCCAGCAATATGAGTCATGCTTTGAATGCTCATCTGTTTAAGTCTACTTTCGGACATACAGAAGAAGCCATTCTCTTACAGGACAAATGTGGAATGATCCATATATGGTTGTATTTTCTGGGTTTCCTCATCACTGTAACTAACAAGTATTTGTGGCTCTTGAGATGTGCCCTAGTGTCTTTCTGGCCAAACTGAATGCCATTGATACCTGCGCCAACATCAAACTTGTCTGTAGTATAAAGGGGGGCAACCATCAACATACTGACCGACAGTCAAGCAGGACTTAAAGCACTGAGTTCTTACTTCTGCAACTCAAAAGCCGTTTCTGGATGTTTCAATGGACCTGTCAAAACGAAAGTAGGTAAGCATTAAAAGCAACGATATCGCTAAACAACTGGAAAGGAAAGTTTATACTGAAAGGTACATTCAGAAGGCTTCCTCTCCGAAGACTGCAGTCGCAAATATCACTTACATAAACTAAATATTGTGAAGGAAACTGAAATGTCGGCTTTGTCTAGGGTAGGTAGATAGAAGTGGTTATCTGGTAAGGTCCTACCAGAACCACAAGTGGAGCGGAGCGCCATTTTGATACCACAACTCACGTAACCTGGATGTTGATGGGTGTGGCTTAGAGCATAGTTTTCAAACCCATTCTGTGTTCGATACCTAGTTCCAGCTAGTGCCGGCCAGGCACAGAAAAAGTGGAATCGGGTTTCCTTTTCGTGTGTGTTGTTGCAACTACGGCAGTGGGGGTTGAACGGAATGCTTAACTTGACCAAAAGTCTTACAAATTGCCCAGTAGCCCTTGCTAATTGCTGCAATTCTTGCTGTTTCGGTGCGGGTTCTGTTAATTAAGTCATTCGTCCTGTTATGATGAGTCCCATAGGAGAGCAGACTGAATCCGCAAGAGAAACATCAAGTCTAACGCGTCGGCTCTACATTCCTCTCTGTCGACTTTATCTTGACTCTAGAAGACATTAGAAACGCCTCGAATAGAGACATCCTCCACTTTATTATAAAGACATCCTAGTCTAACAGGCTTCCGGCACCTCAATCCAAGAGTCAGTAATAACAAAATACCCCACAAGCATTTAAAACCAATGTGCATCGGTATCTCTTTCGTCTCTCCCCTACTAAACGAACTGACTCAGGTTCAAGCACCACCTCTTACCAGGCATTGGCAAACCTCCAGTCATGCAAAATCTTCTCATCGTTGGAACTCGGCAATAAAAACTGTAGTCCGCTTCCACTCATGCGACAAAAATAACCCGCACAACTTGAATGGTTGCAAGAAGAATAGCAGTAGTGCTTCGTAGGCTCTCACGCCAAATATTTGAAGCAATCTCACACAAAGGCATAAGTTGCACCGTCTTGTTGGAACCAGATCTCTACATCGATCGGTTGAAGCCACAACAACTCGGTTATCATTGTGCTGTAACAAATGCATTTTCGGCGTCATCTTCGAGAAGGTGCAGACCAATCACTACGCTGGCTTATAAACCGTGCCAAACAGTGGCCAAAAGGATAGGTTCAAGGTTCCCATAGATTTTTTTATTCACGAAACCATTGTCCTCTTCATATTTTTCCAAAACCCATCTGACGAACTGTCGGCGCTAAGAATGATCATCTAGCTTGAGTTCATTCCATCAACTGAATTTTGTAAAAATTGAGTTTCAAGTCCCTGGTGAGACTTCACGGTTTAATTTTTGGGATAAATGTCGAATTGGTGTTCCCGGACTGTCAATCACACTTTCATTCACTTTGGCGATGTTCTAAACTGGCCGAACGGTATGAACAATTCACTCGGTTCAAACGAATTCCTCATTCAATCCGATTAAGTGCACTTCGCCAACCAAAAGTTATAAAAACATTGCATTTGCATTTGCAATAAACACAACAACAGCAGGTACAAAGTTTGAAGGCCGTCAACCTAAAAGGACACCTTCCATTCGATATCTTTCAGATGTAGCAACTCCTGTGATATTTTTAGCTTCTATATTGACCATAAAAGTCTAAGAATGTGCAATTAATAGAGATCGCACCATATTAAGTTTGCCTTCATCAGCTTTATAAAGTCCTGACTGACTTAATCACCTGTCCATTGTAAAAAGAGAAAAATCGACCAACTTCTTCCGTTTTCAAGTTAAAGACCGCTGATATCAGTGAATAGTAAGCTTCTCAACTTAAAGTGATTATAAGGCATCGGAGTCTCTGTGGATATACAAACATGTATGAGGCAAGTTTTTTCCTTTAGAAATCGAATCCTAATGGCAAAAAGTTTCTTTACGTACATACGTACGACTAACACACATGTATGCATGCCTACTTATCATCAAAATCAATTGTATTTCCATACCATGTACTCAATCTATAAATACATATAAATTATGTACATTCACCATCAATCCTAATGCCATCACTTCCTTACGTGCAATCGCATACACCATGAATACATGTTGTTCATCCCTTCATACCTCTCACGCAACACTTCAAATTAACCCCAAAAAAGGATAGACAAACAAACAAAAAACTGTAATTGTAAGCTCGATGCTCGAACACATGACGCACAATGTGTAACGGTTCGTCCTACCATTTTCAGGGGTTATCCATCTAGGGTTGAGTTGTCCACACCTCCTGTCAATCAGGACGAACCAACCAACAGAGAAAAAAAAACCGAAAACCATTCACCCTCATGGAAAATGGTAGATAACCGGGTCGAATCGTTTACAACTTACAATCACACGATGATAGATGATGGATCTATTTGCGTCCCCATAGTGTGTAGGTATGGGAGTCAAGAGCTGGACGTCAAAAAAAAACCGTGATTTGCATGAAAACCGAAAACCTAGTGGAAGAGCAAAAAGGAAATTTTCCTTCACCTAAAGTGTCACAGCCCATTTCAAAATTTAAAGGACATCATTTGACATTTCTGGCAAATAATACATCCCACCCGAATTATTGGGAATATCCTGCGGAAAACTCCTTCCGGCCAAACTAAAAAAAAAAAAACTTCTCGAACACTTAACTTGACCAAAAACTTAATCAAAAAGTTGACCAAAGTTTTGGAGTCGATAAAATCACTGTCTTCATGCGAAAACCCATTATGTGTACTCTGATAAGAGTCTTGACACAAGAATCAACCAGATGCAGGATGTGTTGTGTACCCAAAATATAGTTAAACGTCTCATGCAACCCTTTGTTGCGTTCTTATTTCGTGACAAGACTTCACAAACAGAGATAGTGGGCTCCAAAGGATAAACATAAACATTTTCTTAAAGGACTTAAAATTAACCTCAAAAATTCATCTTAATTTCTATAAAAAAAAAGACCTTTTAGCGTCAAAGCTGTTACGGGACTAACATTTCATTTGAATAAGATTTACATTTACTGTTGATGTAGTTGTGAATGGAGACAAAATATTTAAAAAAATTCTTCGTTGAGTGAAAGAAAGTTATGACAGAGGGTGTGGAATGACAAAGTGTATAAGCGAAGTCAGAAACTCCCCCTTTATTTTGTGTGCCGTTCGCGCTGCCAGAAAGTTGAAGTCAACTTTTCCACATGATAGATGACATTTTCTTCCGTCAGTTGGATGCACAGCACAGCATACACACACTTGACTGTACATAGGCACTTCATTTGAATACCCTTCCGGCGTTAATCTCAAGGTTGAGTTAAAGCGACATTGACGTAACCGTTATCTGGGTACTAGTACATTTTATTTTTTTAAGGTTAGATGCGATTGATAAAATGTAAAAAGGCTGAAGTTGAAGAAAAAGTAATGAGTTTTAAAAAGTGTGGACTATACATTACGGGCTACGGACCCAAAGCCTTTGTAAGCTCAAGCAGTGTGCGGAGAACGACAACTGCGGACTTAGAGACCATTCTCAATATTGTACATCTAAACCTTTGCGCAAGGCTCATAGAATCAGCCAATCAGATTAGAGAAAATCAAGTCTTTCAACACATGGACAAATTCTAAGCTCTGACTATGGAGTGGCAGCCATGGCTTAGTGGGTCGTGCGTTAGACTGCTCTGTAAACGACACAAATGTTGATATTGGATGCCGGTTCGTATTAATTTCATGGACAATTAAAAGGCAGATGAATTTACGAGGAATAGGTCAGAACTAGATCCGCACCTCGCTATTCCCTTAATACAAGTTCCATTTAGCAGTAGATACCAACTTATTGCAAAATTGTAACGAGAGATGGAACATAGCAAAGCATATTCTTGCGCTTAAAGGATAAAACTTAACGCTCTTCAAAAGGACTATCACAGGCGACAACTTATTCTCGTAGAAGAGAGCTCCGGTGATACAGATTTAGAAGAAAGCACGGCTCACTTCCTATGCAAATGCCCCAGTCTATGCAAAACCAGAAAGACGTTCCTTGGTGAATACTGTTTCAACAACCTGAGGGAGTTGTCGAAGAACTCACCAAAAATCATTACGAATTCGGGATGGTTCAGACCTTTCATCTTTGTTTTCTCATCCAGACTGAGCATTCAACGTTATGGGGAACACAATAGATGCGCAGAGATCTGAGAGAAGATTGCATCATACTTGATGCCTCCACCTCTTCAATTAATCTTGGACAAATTTGGAAACATCCTTTGCAGAGAAAATACTTTGGCCAGTCCTCGATAAGAAGAATTCCCCTTATCTGCTTCAACACAGTCGCTGAAATGCACGAGTCGTTTCTGCCATCCTTACTGGCCAAAGGAATTTCGTAGAAGCTGCGGGAACTACGAAGAAAAATGATATGCTAAGGCTAATAGAAAACTGAGCTCCAAAACCAGTGATGGCTCAAGTGCCTAGAGTCTTTATGGAAAGCGACATCAACAAACTGTACGGATTGGTATGTGCGTCTTCCTCCCAAGAAGATATTTGCAATACTTACGGCTGCGAATTATATTGCGAAAAATAAGTGGAGGGTGCGGACAGGCTGCGTTTAAGGCTTGCTAAATCCTCTTACTGGATCCGAAGTAGTCCAAGAATGCAGAACTTTTTTAAGTTCGATAGGAAGACTGAGGAACTTCTCTAGCCCTGAATCCACGTAAGGTTTGTCCTTATCTTCGACTACCGTTCTATCGATGGTTAAGTTTCTAGAAAACACAACTGTTGGTGTCAACTCTCTAGGATGCAGGCAGACTAAACGGATACTCCCGACGTATGTAAGAAGTCGGCAAGCATTTTTGTTGTCTCTCAGCAGAAAAGACTGCAGACAACTTATTTACGTTATTACGGGACACTACGCTTTTGCCAAACTATTTAAGGTGACGGCCAAACGGCTTAAGTGACTCCACTATCTGCGAAGCTTGTGGAGAGGGCGACAACACAGCAAAACCCTACCTATGTGTTTGTCCTGCCTTAGCTCATATCAGGGGACGGATTTTTGGGCCTGATGTGATGAGTGCTTGTAACAGAAGCTCTTTATCACTGAAACCCTTACTAAACTTTCTTCGGAAGACGATGAGAACACAGTAAAAGGGTTGTACCTGCTGGTAGTGCAATGGACTTGTTTTTGTGCCTGAGTGCTCCAGCATTCCATATTCCGTCGAAAGCTATTAAGGAACCTCAGCTTTCATATCTGGGAAGATTGACCCCATCTATAAAAGAAGTAAGACAATAGAACTACTTTGTAAAACTCACAAGGAAGTTGAATACTTCTTCTTTTGGTGATGAGCTTAACTTTTTGGTCAGGTCATAAGTCTTAAGTAATTCTTTCTATCTGCATTTCCCCACTTTGTTCCTACAAAGTCCCATAAAAGAAAACCCCCAAATAGATAATGGAAGAGAGAAACAAAAACCAACGACTATAAATCCACGAAATACTACATTTCATTTCTTCCGATAGATAAGTTGTTTATTGTCCCTACCGCAGGATATTAAAGAATGCAATCTCCCCCAAACTCAGATTTTTTTTTCTAAGGACCAAATTTACAACGTTCCACCAGGCACAACACCAACACGAACAGGTAAAACTGTTCACCAGCATGAAATCACATCGACTTCCTTTCTTTCCGGCTGCTCCGGCGGTGTTCCATACTCCACCATACAAACAGATTCAACTCAAAAGTCAACACCTCTGGTTAGATATACAAATGTATCTGGAAGAGAGGGTAAGCAAAAGCACCCACATCCTAGTCTCACCCATGTAACACGATTCTTTTGTGTGCAATCGAAACGGAGGCGATAGCTAAAAATTCCTTACTCCTTCTTCCTGTTGGCACCCACATACCATCGGGAACGGAAATTCGCTTTATGATGAAATGAAGGTGTACAAGCAAGGGTGTTCACGATTCTCAGGACATTCAAGGGGAAATTTATGCATCACAACCCCTGTGTGTGCAAATAATCAAACCACAAAAGAAGGACAACTCATGCAGCTCAGCTCATTTCGGCGACACCAGTCAGGGATGGCAGAAGCGATGAAGAGTGCCGCAAATTTTATAACCGCACTCAGATACGAGTATAAATGTCTATAAAACAATTTTTTTTTTTGCTCCTTCGGTTTATAGATGCGAAAGTATTTTAAAATTAGATAAGGAGCTGGAGAGTTCGGCTATGCTCCTGCTACCTACTACGAAACGACGAAATGAAAGTTATTTATGGAGTCGATACTCCATGGATGGCTTCTAGGTTAAGATAAAATATACTTCATTGATACATTGGAAGATTCTTTGGGGTTTTTAATGGCACTCGACAAGCTCGGACGCCGAAACTGTTAAGGTGATAACAAACTCGTCCTTGCTATCAGGTGCGGGGTAATAAAATGAAATTTGTTGTTGAATACCCACGCCTGGGATTATCTCCGCGGTGGGGGCATCCCCTAATTTCGCTGAGAATATTAAATTTTTATTTCAAGATAAATTTGTTAAATCATTCGGGTTTTTGTGCGTCGAAAAGAATGCCGCCGTCGAAAGACCTAAAATTGAATCTGCTTTGCATTTGAAAAACATTAACCGCAGTCGGTTAGAGTTTGGAAAAATGTTCACCAGCAGTCACTTGTGATTCAAGTAACTAAGTACGCTGGAGTCGATTCTGCAGAATGCCATCCATTGACATAATAAATTGTATTTCGATGCAAATTTGTTCGTGAATTGCTATTCAACCGCAAAAAATGGTGAGGAGTAGCGCATATAATTCTTTTGAATGATATTTAATTGACGGCTGGTTAGATGGAATTTCTTTTACTTTTTTTTATCATTCTTTGAGGGGTGACATTTAAGTTGCAGTTTCGTCCTAAATTGAGGGGAACTGATGTTTCAAATTGCCTGCTTTCAATTTGACGCAATTTCGAACACCGGGTATGGCGGTCGGCTGTCAACATTTTGATGACACAAATAAAAGTCATTGCTCATGGGTAGTATACACATTACAAGATGAAAGTTAAAAAAATTCAAAGACCCACAAGCACTGACAGCAGCTTTAACAGCTCTATGAGAGCTTTCGTTAGAGCTTCACCTTTTACCAAATCATAAACGGAGTCGACGGGTGCATCTAAAGCCTTTGATTTCAACCATGCAGTCTCTCTTGGCTGCTCAATGTATGCACCTACTTACATGTGTCTGAACAGCCGTAACATCAGTAGGAATCAGGATGTCCAAGCTGCGACAAAAGTTCTGAAATTGTACCGGGTTGTGTTTGAGCTTATCTGAAGTTGTCACACAATGAAATCAGTTTCCTTTTGGGTTTCTGAACACAAGAGCATTGTGCACAACAAGATTCTCGATAAGCCCAAGAAAAGCTTACAATCTTTGCTTATGAACAAGCCCTGGTTACGCTCTGGCTGACCAATATTAATGCAGCCAAATCGCAAATGAGGATCAGATTCTCACAGAGAAGCCAAATAAAATGCCTAATTTGTACTTTCCTTTAAATTTGAGCCACGAACGGGCCTTTGAAATCGTAAGGAGAACTTGTTAGTATTGCACTACCATTTATACTTAAAAATCTGATTTGCAAGCTAGATAGACCGGAGGAGAACAGTGATTTCCATGTTAACCACGTTCCATGGCTAACGTGTCCAAGGTTGAGAAAGTATTTTGCAGCGTTTTTATCAAGCCCTTTCACTAAATTCTTGCTGATTGCAGGCAGCTAAAGTAGACTATTGTGGAGCAAGTCCATACGAGAGTGCATACGATCCAGTGCATACATTTTGCTGAACTAATACCATTTGACAGAAAGGTAAACGGCGGGCCCTCTTTCGCTAAAGCATTAGAGATTTCATTGCCATTCAACCCCTGTCACTCAAAGTCGAAATCCATGTAGGACAAACCTGGTTCGGTTTGCAAAGTTTACTAAGTTTGCTTTTACATTCTAGAATCATTTTTAAGACATTTGTGCAGACAAGCTATCACTGGAAATAGCAATCTATTGGCAAAGATTTCTGTTTGGGAGACTGTTACCAATTCGCTCAAAGCGCTAGAGTATTTGGTTTCGTCTTCCATATACTAACGAGCTCCAGCACGACTTGCAGTGGTAGAGCCCTCTGTGTTGAAGACATAAGTGAGAGTTTGACCCATATGACGCTTTCAGGAAAGTTGACTTCAAATCTTCTGCCGAGCATGACAATGCCTTTCATATTTTCAAAAAGTGTCATGAACAACGGACATTCTGTCCTTCGTACCAGCAAAGGGTTAAGACCGTCACCAGTCATTTGAGGACACATTTCTCTTTGCAGTCCGGTGAGTGATATGCAAGCAGATTTAACAGTTGTCTTTTACCTACTGGCTTGGGTGACTAGTTTACAGTTAACATTTAAACTATAGTTTTGAACGAGTTTTCCCATTAGAACCGAATAAAACAAAATTAAAAAAAAAAAATTGTAAACCGTTTCCAAAAATTGACGCCAATCTAGGTACCGCCACCCATATGTTTCGTGGTCAAAACGTGTGCTCCGACAATAAAATTCAAGTACTTTCCATAAACTCTCAGATAAACATCCTTAAACAACCATGTAAACTGTTTGAAGAGCTCGCGCGTTCTCGTCCTTCGATTTTTTTTTTAGCGAATAATTTATGGTCCTAGAATCACGTGTCAACCACGCGATTCACCCCTTGAATATTGCTTCCGCTCTTCGAAATGATACATGACTTTGTTGAAACTTAAGCTCCGGTGTATACTTTACACCCATCCACCATATCCTTTTGTTGAATCTTTCGTTCGAAACGGAATATGTTCCAACGCAAGGACACACGGTAGTACTCGATGACACATACAATCCGCGCACACTTTAGCTGTGTGTAACAGCATGTGTTTGCGTTGACTTTTCATGCTCTTTTAAGCACCGATAAATGGAGAGATTTTTTTTTTCGGTATTCATCCCTTGTACGAATACTTCCTCCCCCTTCTTGAGAGATTGTTTATGGTCCAAGTTGAAAATTATGTATAAGTGTAAGGAAATTAAAAATGTTCTCGGGGGAAGAAGACCTTGCTTCGTATCGTGACAAATTAAAAGTTTAAACCACAGTGAATTGCAGGACCCAAGGGGGAAATTATGCTTGCTTGTGTGGGGTTGTCCGCTTTGAAGTGAAGATTATCTTTGTTTTATCGGATGCTTAAGTTGTTAAAAAAGAAACAGTGTACGACCACTTGCTGTGAAGTTTGAATTTTTTTTTTTATTTGAGATGTAACTGCAGTAATTCATTTCCTGCGTAGAGATTCAAGCCTGGAAAAATGTCCAATGAGCATTTTAAAGTGTTCGACAGTGACACTTATTTGGTAAGAAAGATAGTAAGGCTGAAGGTATCTAAACAACAAACTGTCGGAACAATCAGTGAAGAGCGGAAGCGTATAGAGCAAACAATTACCACCTCTGCTCACGAATATATCGGGACGAAAAGAAGAGAAAGGAATGAGGATTGGTTTGGAAAAGAAAGCCTTGGAGTTAGAAATAAGTTCTACAAAAGACTAAACAAAAGGCTTTCAGCCAAGAACCAATAGATGCATTGGTGGGAATATGTTCACGACCTGAAAGAAAGGAGATAGGAGAATTGGTGTAAAGTATGACGAAGAGTAAAATTCGGAGGGGATGGCTGTTTGCGCTAGAGTACAGGCACACTTATCCCAGAAGTAGTCCATTATGATGCCACTGGATCTGTTGCTGTTCTACCTACTTTCGAGTTAGTTAACCTTTTTGAAGCTTCTGATGAAGAATGCTACTAACTGCAATGTCAACCAAATCGCTAAGATCGTCGAGAAAAGCGGCTGCCAGGTGGAACAGTTTTCTTTTGGACAGGGCTTAGACAGTCGATGATTGTTTCTTCCTGCTTCTCGTTCTGAAGCTGCTGCAGAGGCCTAGCCTTTCGTCATGTATTATGGGTCTTCATATAGGGCAGGCTCCCGGGAGGTCATCGATAATGGAGCTAATTTAAAGTCGTTCCTATCTATTGTTGGCTTTTCCGATTACATTCAGCTTGAGTAAGTGTTTGCATCTAGCGATAGAATTACTTAAGTGTTGTTCCTTCAGCAACCTATTGAAGCCAGTGCCTTACCTCGTCAACTTGGCAATTTCCCGTAATGTCCCTGCGGCCAGGCACACAACAGAAGTATGTGAGCATGATACTAGGGATTTAATTACCGCTTGGCTGTCCGTGAAGAGGCAAATATCCTTGATAGACATAACATTACATTTGAGCCAAGACAGGGCTTCTTTGATCAACATTATTTCCTTCTGAAGTACGCTACAATGATCTGGAAAACGGAAAGAAATGTTCAAATTGAGCTGTTTTCAACCCATCCCACTCCAGTTCCGATTTTGGAACCATCTGTGTACAAATGAGCTGAACTATGGTCCTCAGCGGCAGTATTAACCCACTCATCATGGGTTCGTAATTAGGGTCAAGGGCGATACACTGTTGGACAAACAGTTTCTACAAGAAGGTGTCTCGAGCTTTAAATATTTTGGCATTCTCCTGCAAAACGACAACCGCATACAGAAGTGCAGGGTAGCTGCAAACAAGGACGCATACTTTCAACTTTTCAAAACGAGGATGCTATTGAGGAGATGCAACCTTGATATGCACAAGTCGACCGTATGATTGCGATATATGGACGATGACAGGCACTGATGAGGTAAATTTGTGTACTTTTGGGCCACAGCGGTATGAATAAGATTGAACACAGAACTACTCGATTTGGGCGGAGGAGAGCATACTCGTATTGTCAGGGGCAGGACAAATTGCCAGAATGGATGCAATTTGCAAACCACCCAAGAACAAAACTGAATTGACGACATCAGTGAAAACACCATACAACCTGGCGTAAGGAACTGGAAAACCATGGCCGTCAACCGGAAAGTCTGCAAAAAAAGTCTCATTCCGAACTGTAATGCTGAATAATGATGATGATGACTTAAAAGAAAGTTGTCCGCTTCATATGAGACAATCTGTCGGTGGTACAATCCTTCTCCATTTTCAAAACCTCCTTTCCAAAAGAGTTTTTTAACACTCCGAAATAAAAAGAAAATCAAAACCAACACTTACATTGTGTTAATATTAATGTAAACATGTTTAAATTTAAAAATAATCATGACAAAAATAGAACACTGTTAACCTCATAACATTTTATAATGTTATTATAGAAGTAGGAATCTATTAAACAATAAGCTCGCGGAAGCATGTAATTCTGTTGTTTTGTGTGGTAAATAACCCTCATTAGGTAAACTCTTAAATATCAATAAGCTATTATTTTATAACTCATTTATTTATAGAGAATGTTGAATATTTTACAATGACATGGCAGGCTTAATCGACTAATTGTAGTGTACTTGAACTGTTGTCTGGTAATCTGGGATGATTATAATAGGCGAGGTGAACTCATATCGTTATCAAAAGAAATATTTTACGGTCTACTAAAGATTGGACAGTTTAAATGTTGAATTGTTTAAGACAATTCAATTTCCATTTTTAAATTAATTATTTGTTATAAGCATCGACATCCTGTTGATTAGGTAAGGAAAGGTTGGGTTTGATGTACTCCAATAATTGAATTCCTGCTAAACTACTGATTTAAGGATATGAATTTCAGGAGGTTCCTCTTGGTGCACCAATTTCTAAAAAAAAAAAAATGAACAACATACCAAGATTTTCAATAGCAGATATCTTCTATAGTCTAAAAGAAGACACGTCCATCTTTTCGACTCAACTCGCAGTCTAAGTGGAACCATTTCAGCTCTGCTTATAGCTTTATCAGATTTTTCGGGATCCTGCGTACAGAATTACATGTGAAGGGTGCAGCTAAAACCCATTCGCCATTCCTTGCTTGTCCCGGTACTCAATACAGCGTCAGCACGGTGGTTGCTATTTTTGGCCACTTCCTAACTTACTTAAAGTGGCGCTACAGTCCAGCGTGGACCTCGGCCTCAACTGACAAGCGTCTCCAGGCAGCTAGATCTTTAGCTAGCTGCCTCCGCCAAGTTGGTTCAAGTCCCCTTCCACTTGCGTGCGCCAACTGAGTTGCGGTCTTCCTCCAATATGCCGTCCCTTGGTGGTGGTCTTAAATAACTTATTCAGCTTAAATGAAGGCTTTGATCTCAATTTGAAAGACTAAGGTCTTTATATTCAGCTCATTGACCTCCTCCGTTGAATAAGTCTTGAAGTGGTTTGTGTTGTCTTCTGGCTGTATTCTCTGTCGCCACCTAGTAATCTTTTCAATCGTTCTTCAATCAGTGGTTTTAAGCAAGTGCTAGCTAGCATCCGGACATACACTTTGGAATCTTCATTGTAGAAGGCTTTTGTAAGTGACTTGTAGGTTGACACCAATTTTCGTGTCGGGATTTTCGATGATGTCAGTATCAGTCCAAATACTCGCAATCTTCGCTAGGACCAAATGGCGTGATCGTGAATACCGCAGACCTGCTATCTCTAATCTGATTTTTTGCCGTGGATGTTGGTCATATGAATTTTGTCATACCAATCTAGACTGTCCTCTAGATTTTTGGCAAATGTTACCAACTGCATTTGCAAGACTCCTCTCTTCCTTAACTTCTCTCTCTGCGGAGTAGTGGACTATTTCAAAAAATAAACTCCAAAGTGCTGCTCAGTACACTGCCTAAGAAGTTTGCTAGCTTTTACCAGGCAAAATTACCATAATTTAACCGCGCAGAGCAGGCCAGCTCCACGGATATGGAGGACGTGGTTTGCCAAGGCTAACTTCCCCTTGAGAACATGCATAGAGTCCAGTAAGCCATGAAACTTATAGTGAGACTCAATGTTCCTCCGAATTAAAATCGAAGAAGCATTGGTGTCCACTCGATCCACCCGGTTTTGCCATTTCAAACGTCCAATATGTAGTTTTTGGCTAGATCTAGTACAACTCGTCATAGAATCTCCCGTCAAAGTAAATGGAACTGCATTTTTCGCACATAAGGACTTAGGATATCTTCATTCGTCTTCAAAAGAGTCCATACTTCAGCTCCATAAACTTTTCCTTATCAGAAGTGATAGCAGCGTCAAGGCAGACAATAACCATCCCCTATGGGATTCGGTTTGATTCGTCTATGTTGGGTGTCTCACCTTGAACTTGGTATTGCTCAACAAATTCTGCCATTGACATCCATCAGCGAGTTTTGTACATTGAGCATCTGGGGTTGTCGTGTGAGTTTGGCACGATTCATGTGTCATTTTGTTTGTCTAAATCCTTTTTTGACACCAAAAGTCTTGATGAGGTCAACACCGACATTAATGGCGTTTCCCCGTCGTCTTCTGCACAGACGGAGGAGTTTGGCAAAGATATCAAAACTAAATGGTTCTGTATAGCTCATCAAACTAACTAAAGCTCGTCAAATACGGCCTTAAAATAAATAAAAATATGTGCATCGATTCAAATTTCTTGGACTTTCTCTACAATCTGTCGATACATGAAAATTTGGCCGATTTTGGACTTTCCTGTTCTAAAATCGCATTGATAGCGCTCGGGCGTTAACAAGGGTTGTTAACAAGGGCTTTCAGGAGTGACAACAATATCCAGATAAGATCTTGCACGCTATGTTGAGGAAGTGAAGTGAGTCTTTTTCTTGTTGATCTGGCAAACGACGCAGAGATTCCACGCATCAGGCACTCACTCATTTGACCAAATCTTACAAAACTTGGTTGTGAACGGCGGTAAAGGTCAGAGAGAGCCCTTATCTGAAACAAGAAGGGAACCCCTTACATTTTCGCCGGCTGTTGATGCAAACTACGAGCACTAATCAGCTCTTTGAAGAATCTATGGGCAGTTCGCCTATCGTTTAGTTAGCCAAGGCAGTGCAGTTTATTTTATCCCCCCGATCTCTATGCGGTATTAACTCAGACTTAATCCCACTTCTTTCCTCTGCATGGATGACTTTAATGAAAACTTTAAGTTTCTTCGGTTCTACGTCTCGTCTCCAGGTATCTTTCAACAGCTACTTGACCTTGCCCATTCTACTCCCTACTCGATGGTATGCCGCTATTGACTGTCCCAGCTCTGTACACATGATCGTCAGTAAATTGTTGCTACTCAATGATATCGCTTGGTCTGTAGTCCAGTAGTTTGGTCAACAACTTGAAGATTTGTTGTAGGTCAACATTTTTAAAGCTGTATAGGGAAAAAGTGCAGATTAGGTTTATCTTTCTAACTTTTGCACTGACTGTTAACTATAGATTTTGTCAATGAGAATGTTCTTAAATTCTTTTGGCACAAAGCTCATAATTCTTGCTGCAATTACAATAGTTTCTATCCCCCATTTTCTTTCCGCTTTGGGATAGGTTTAGCTCATTTTGAAGGGTTCAAAACTGCATCAAAAAACAACCCTCATCGACTCTCTTCTTCTTTTATTTTTTTTATTAATTCACCCAATCAAGTGATCGATCACTATCAGTTCTTTGACGACAAAAATCAAAACTCAATCATGTCGCATAATCAAATTTTAATGCAAATCAATCAGCAGATCCTTAATACATACACACAAACACACTCATACACATTCCCCTTCGAGAAGACACATCTGCAGCCGATGAAGCAAAAGTAATCCAACCAGAGACAGATGAAACAATTTGTTCTGTTCTGTCGTCGCGCCCCCACCTTTGTGACAATTGTGACAGCACAACGTAAAAGCTGGGCTATGACAAATCATTCGGACTTTGGCTAATCATCTCATAAGGGACAGATTAGCCGGCTTGACCATTGAAGATGAAATCTCTTCACAGTAAAGCATCAAATTAAGAATTCGATTAACGCTGAATGATGTGGTAATACACCCGCATTAGATGATGACACTATGTGCACTAAGTACACACGGACATCTATCTAAATAAATGTAAACGGTACATATGTACGGCCACATAGGTCTCTGAAGGCATCACAATCGAAGGTGGCTCACCTAGTATTCATCATTAAAGAGCAAAGCTCCATCAGCATGTCGTTGTCGTCGTTGTCGTGTCGTCGTGATATGGTTGAACGAAAAAAAGGTCAAGTCCTGAGTGATAGATGATGTTGCCTAGACAAGATGACATGTCGAAATCTTATTTTTAGGGTGAGTACCTTTTTTTTCATATCTCCTTTTGTAAGTGTTCATTTGTGTCCTTTCGTTTGCAATCCTCTGGAGGGTGTTTTCAGCCACAGATACCAATAAATATGTAGAAAATGCTGCTTGTTCGTATGTAAAACTGATTTAATCGTTTAAACTTTGGCGTGACGTGGTAAAAGTCAGGATAATCGATGAGTGAGTGAGAATTTTAAGCGAGATAGAGACTAGAGACGACTAAATCTTGTAAATTTAAGTGACTCTTGGACAGTTTTTGAAATTATTTTGTCGATTTTTGCTATATTAAAGCTTTTCGTTGTACAAGTTGTAACTTTGACAAACCTCAAACCTGCGAATACTCTTTGCCTAAACTATCGCAGACCACATATCTTGACATCCGCAATTGTTTGATCTTTTAAAGAGAGTTTGGATAAAAAAAATCCTTTCGTCCTTCTATTTGTCTCTACAGCTCCTATAGAGTAGAGGTTCAAACTTATGTACTTGTTTACAAAACAGGTTCTGATGATGGCGCTATTGTTGTTCTGATATGCAGTCTCTAAGCGAAATCGGGCCCTCGATGCGTTTCAAATCTTGTTTAGACCAAAACTGCTTGCTAGTCTGAGACATGTTGTCAGAAAAAGAGTATACAACGGAAAACTAAAAGACCGAACTTTTATCACATCGTAGACGGATACTTAGTGTCTTTATCTGTCAAAGTCTTTGTGAGAAGAGGACCTCTACCTCCTCTCTCATGACCTCTAGTTCCTAGGACATGTTTGTTCCCTCGTCAGGGTTCCCCTCGCTTTATATACTTGAGAGTCATACACTCTTCTCTAGGCCAGTTTTCTTAAAGAATCTGAGGATGAGAGGTGGAGGTGGCGGTTCGGCATGAACCCAAGTAGCACTAGAATGTGCCCCTCTTTTACCACGATTCGTGTGACCTGGTTGATGATGTGTGTTGTTGAGGTAGTGAGACAGTCGGTGCCTAAATCCAGCCTGTGGAGTCAAGAAAACGGGTTAGATTTCGTTTTCTTTTACCCAAGATGTCGTTAAGGTTGTCGAAGAGGGATTGGTTTAGTGCAAGCAGTCTGGCTCTGGCTCTGAGGATGAGAAGTGGGTCTATAGTTAGCATATCTTTATCTGACATTTGGAACTTTCCAAAATATTTCATTTTTTTGTGGATCAATGCCCCTGCCCTTCGGGTAGGGCTTAGAATATACCCGAGGTAGGCATGCCTGTCGTAAGAGGCGACTAAAATCCAATCTCCGTATACCGAGTATATAGTGTATACAAAAAATGCAATGAACAAAACGAAAAGATATAATACCCCAGGTGGCAATCCAGCTTTATTGGAAAATCCACCCTCTTCGGAGGTCGGCTCTACGGATTCTGGGGATAGCCACTTATTGCAATCCAATGACCCTTTTTCAAAAAGCTCAAGGGTATCTCGATCTCCTCCACCAAGATCGAATAACTCCGGGAAAAGAAGTCCGCCGGGAGCGCCAGCGCGCGAAAAACGGGACTCAGAGAATTATAAAAGCTTCGAGGAAGAAAATAAAGCACTCCGAAACAAGCTTAACGAAATGGATCTACTCTATCAAGATCTTAAGAAAGAGATAGACTTATTAAAAGAAGAAAATAAGTTCCTAAGGGAAACACATTTGCAAAAAGAACGCGAATGTACTCCAACACGCTTAGCTATTCCGGAATACCACACCGACGAAGAAGAGCTAGAACGCGAAACGAATCGGGTCCCAAGGAAAAGACCTAGTAAGAAACGAAGAGCCGGTTCTTCGCCCGAAGTCGAACCCCTTAGAGAAGATAATCATAAAGAACCGCAAGAAAAACAACTTCGAGCGCAATCTCGTCCACCGCCACCAATAAACGTCGTCGGGATAGCGGAATATAATATGTTGCACAGCCTCCTCAAATAAACGTTAACTTCGAAATTTAGGGTTACATCTTTGAGGAATAATGCGTGGAAAATTAACGTCGATAACCACGACGACTACCGCAGAGTATCCCAAAAGCTTAATACCGAGAAGATCCAGTGGTATAGCTTCAAAATTAAGTCAGAAAGGCCACATCGTGTTGTAGCAAGGGGACTCCACCCCTCATGCACCAAAGAAGAAGTTATGAACGACCTTCAAGCCAAAGGCTTTAAAATTCTTGATGCCGTTAATATCATCAAGAAGGAGAAGCAACAATCGGAGATAGACAAGGACATCTTGACAAGACGTGGACTTCCGCTTTTTATGCTTACCTTCGATAAGTCTGATAATATCGACGATATCTACCGAATTAAAATTATACTAAATGTCGTGGTCAAAATTGAGCCCATGCGTAGAAATATAAGAATAATTCCGCAGTGCAAACGTTGCCAAGGATTTAATCACACGCAAATGTATTGCAAAACAGAACCGCGATGTGTTAAATGCGCCGGAAATCATCTCTCCCAAGACTGTGGAGTAAACAAACAAACCTCCGCAACCTGTGCGAATTGTAAGGGAAAGCATCCGGCAAATTATAGAGGCTGTGAAGTAGCTTAGGAGTTGCAAAAACGGAGAGATGCGCTCCTAAAGCCTCAGAATACAAAACCGCTAACTAAATCAAAGCGTAAGACCGCTCAGGAGAAAGTACTCAAACCAAAACCACCGGGTTCTGAGCGCAAAAAGGTGAGAGAAAGAGTGACAACAGAAAAGTCCTCGACACCTATTCCGAAAAGAAACGGTACTGGAAAGTTACCATTAGAAAAGCCATCGGGTAATGGTCCTCGGACAGCAGGAGTGCAGACTTACGCTCAGGCCGCGGCATCCGAAAAACCAAAAAACGCCGAAATTTCTACAGACCCTGTTTCTCACGTTTTCTCAGTTATTCTGTCCAAACTTGAAGAGCAAAGCAAAATAAATACAATTATTCTCGATAGGTTAGTTAAGCTCGAAAGTAATTCACGGAAAACGCGTACTTCAACTAGAATATGAATGAAAAACGAATGATAAAAATATGTACTTGGAATGCAAACGGACTTTTGCAAAAACTCGATGAATTGGAAATATTCATGCGTGAAAAAGATATTGACATTTGCTTGATTACTGAAACCCACGTGAAAAATGGATCGCATTTTAAAATCAAAGGCTATAATGATTTCCACGCTTGTCACCCCTCGGGGAAAGCGAGAGGCGGATCATCTTTGTATATTAAAGACTGCATCGAACAATTCGAAGACCTGAAGATAGAGCTTGAAACCTTGCAACTGTGCACAATTAGAGTTAAAAACAATCAGCGTACTCTTAAAATCGCATCTATCTACTGTCCTCCGCGTTACACGCTAGGAAAAAGTGATTTTACTAATGTGTTTAAATCGCTGAAACCTAATTTCATTATTGGCGGCGATTTTAATGCGAAACATACGTTCTGGGGTTCTAGATACATCTCGCAAAAAGGAAGAATACTCTATGGGGCAGGTATGGAGTTCAGTTGTGATTTCCACTCGACGGGCAAACCGACTTACTGGCCAGCTGATCCTTCGAAAATACCTGACCTGATCGACTTTTTCGTTGTGAAAGGAATATCTACAAATCACATAAAAGTTGAAGAGAGCTTTGATCTGTCGTCTGATCATTCCCCAGTTATTTTGACATTGAGCGAAAAACTAGCCTATAACCTAGAGCCAGCGAGACTTACTGGTAGAACAACAAACTGGGAAGGCTTTAAGAACGAAACTGAAGAGAATACTGTACTGAGCGTTCCACTCACGACACCCTATGAACTTGAGGTGGAAGTTGACCGCTTCGTTGAGATCATACAGCTTGCATCCTGGAATAATACGCCCAACCCAAGGAAAACGCCGGACAAATTCGGTTTACGATATCCTCCGGAAATAATTGATTTGGTCAGAGAAAAGAGGAAAGCGCGTAAAAAATGGCAACAGAGTCGTGCCCCGCAACACAAAGCACATTTGAATCGATTGTCCAATTTGTTGAAGAAGACAATTGGGGATTTTAAGAACCGTGCGATAGGCTCTTACCTTGAAAGTCTTACAGCGAAAAAAGATTCCAATTACTCACTTTGGAAAGCTGTAAAAGGCACCAAAAGGCCCAAAATCCCCTCGCCGCCTTTAAAAATAAATCAAAATGAATGGGCAAGGGAAGATAAAGAAAAAGCGAACGTTTTTGCCACTCATCTGGAAGAAACCTTCAAACCGCACGATGGTCAAGTGGTTTACGACGACATTAACAGGCCGGAATTACCGTCTGACGATTTAATACTCAGAAGTGCAACGCTAATAGAACTTAAACAGGAGATCGTGAATTTAAAACCTAAGAAAGCTCCTGGTTATGATTTAATCACCGGAGAAATTCTCAAAGCTTTACCTAGGAAAGCACTAATCAAGCTTCTCCATATAATGAATGCCGCACTCAGATTAAAACACGTGCCGAGCCAATGGAAAGTTGCGGAAGTTATAATGGTTTTAAAACCAGGAAAACCGCCAAATGAGGTAAAATCGTACAGACCAATCTCGCTACTTCCAATCATATCCAAAATTTTCGAGAGGCTATTACTAAGGCGCCTTCAACCGGTTATAGAAGGAAACAGTCTTATCCCTGACCACCAGTTTGGGTTCAGGAGTAAGCATTCGACGATTGACCAGGTGCATAGAATTACTGACGTAATCGAGAAAGCACTAGAAGAAAAAAAGATATGCTCAAGCGTATTTCTTGACGTCTCGCAAGCCTTTGATAAGGTGTGGCACGATGGCCTTAAATGCAAACTACGACAAGTTCTCCCTGTATGCCTATACGATATTCTAAAATCGTACCTCGGGAATAGACTCTTCCGTGTTAGACATGGAAACGAATACTCGGAGCTTAAAGAAATTTCGGCCGGCGTACCGCAAGGAAGCGTTCTTGGGCCGCTTCTCTATCTGTTATATACTCGTGATATACCGAAAGAAGATGGCACTACCCTTGCTACGTTTGCCGATGACACCGCTATCCTTGCAGTAGGTAAAACAGTCGAAGAAACGACTGCAAAACTGCAAAGCGCACTGAATAAAGTTAACGAATGGACGAGGGACTGGCGGATTGCCCTCAACGAAATTAAATCTGTCCACGTGAACTTCACATATAAAAAAACGAATGACTTGCCAATTTTTCTAAACTTGGCCCAAATACCCTTTGCTAACGAAGCCAAATATCTGGGAATGACACTAGACGCAAAACTGAAGTGGAATTCCCACGTGAAAATGAAACGCAAAGAACTCGAAATCAAATATAGAGAAATGTACTGGTTACTCGGAAAACATTCCCAGCTCAGTACCGAGAACAAACTGCTTCTATATAAGCAAGTGCTAAAGCCGGTATGGACCTACGGTATACAACTTTGGGGTTGTACCAAGAAAACGAATGCGAATATCATACAAACATTCCAAAATAAAGTGCTTAGAGAAATTGCCCAAGCACCGTGGTATTCCAGAAACGACGATATCCACAGAGATCTCGGAATTCCTGCATTCGAAGCGGAAACTAGAAGCTTCGCGCAAAAACATAGAAACCGAATAATGGGACATGTTAACAATACAGTCCTGGCTGTTTTGGATGATAGCAATTTATTTCGCCGACTACAAAGAACAAAACCTTGCGACTTGGCGAGATAAGGACTAACCGCGATTAAATTGCGGAACATGCAGGATCTTTCATTGGAAAGTAACCTGCCAAACGTTTTATTTCGTGATAAAAAAATTGCTTGATAAATTTTAACTTAGTTGCAATATCGAACGAATTTAAATCGAAGGGAGGTGTTTTTAGTCAGTAGGAATCTGACACTACTATGAGACACTATCCTCATAGTGTCTATGTAAGATTTTCACCTACCCTCGGGGGAAAAAAAAAAAAAAAAAAAATGCCCCGCAACACTTCTAGATCTGTTCTAGAGTCTCACTGGTCTCAGCGCAGAATCCGCAGAGGTCTTCCTCCACTATCCTTAGTTTTCTTAGGTGTCCTTTGAGTCTACAGTGTCCCTTTAGGAATCCGGTTAGAATATGTAGGTTGTTCTTGTTTAGGTTGATTGTTGCTTTGAATCTTTTCCGGTTGCCTCGGATCTTTGAGGTTATTCCAGGCTCTGGCCTTTTTCTCTTTCTCCGTTTTTCTGAACTCTTCCTTTAGGGTGTGATCTCCTAGTCCACAGAATGAATGGTTCAGGGCCAATGAAGGATTCAGCTGCCACTAGTCTAAGTCGTTCTACTGCTCCGTCATACGAATTACACATACTCTCTCTTGATCCTTGCAGTTGTTGGAATGTAGCCCAGGTAGCCTTCTCAAGGACCGATGTTGGTACACCTTTGGATTCATAGAATATGCGAGCTTCCGTTTAAATTATCATTTCGGATCCGTCTGTGTAGCTCTTCGTCGGAACAAACGAGACTCACATCCCAGTGAGTAATATCAAATCACCCATCGGGGTTTTTGTACACTTCTCTATGGCAGACTATCGTTGGAATGGAAGCGTCACCAAAGACATTGCTTGTCCATACTTCTACTTCTCTTAGCCTGAGTGCCGTTTTTGCACCTCTGTTGCTACGGTTAGTGTCTAATGCGAACAGATTCAGCATTATTTCCAGTCTCGTTGTGCATTTGATCTTTTCGAAATCGCTACTCCCAAGCAGCTTGCTCTTTGTTTGGTCGCACTTTAGGATGACCTTTCTTCTCAAGTATTAGTATGTAAGGCCAGTGTACAAACTCGGTTTTCATTAATTTTATTCGTTCACTTATCTCTTTATCAATTGCGTCATTTGTTTATTATTCTACCCGAGTCTAGATCAATGATAGCTTGACTCCTCGCGTTTGTTTCCCTCGAAAAAGAAAAAAAAAACTTCTTAAAACCGTCATAACTCCAGAAGACTCCTGTAAATCCCATTCTAAAGACAAATAATTATTTCGCGGCATATTAAATTAATTGAGTTCGCAAATAAATTACCCAATTACTGTGTCGCTGTGGTCTATGAAACTGCACATCATCTCTACGCCTATTCCTCCATTATTAGCACTTTAATTTAAGCACTCGCTTAATGCGAACAAAGGAAGGACTCTTCGTCTTCCTTAAGGATAACTCTAACGGTGGTGAAAAATTAAAGGTGCCTCAGTTGTATAATCAACCCTTGCGGCCAGACAATATGCCAGCCCGGCCTGCCTATACCGGCTTGAAGTATGAAAAATAAAGATGCGATTAATTGTTATGGTCGGGTCGGAGTTTTCTTTAAGGACGAGATATCCTTTTTTTTCTGTAGCCTTTTTTCTCGGTTATTTTCTGCCCTTGCCGTATTCTTAAAGTGCACGAGTATTAGTGGTCGACTAATTGGATATGGCGGGATATTTTTGTTAGTCCTTTTTCTCCCTTATGAAGGAGAAGATCATAAAATACCGTAAGGGTAAAAGAAAAAAATTATATGCGCGGCACAAGGATTAAATGGTTGTTATCTCGAAAGTGATTTGTCATTATTTTTCATAATGTTCTTCGGATGTTGATCCCAAAAGGAAAACCCTACCAAATATATAATCGGTTGACGATATAAACAAAGAAATTGGAACGCGCTTCTTAGGTAGGAGAAGGAGAAGAAGAAGGAGGAGTGAGAGGAGGTTTGGTGGAATTTTTCTCGCTTTAAAGTTGATTAAGTAATTGATATCAATTCACTTAGAAAATTAGAAAGAAATACCCCAGCGAACGCAAAAATGTTGGTTATTGATCTTTGTTCCTTTGGAGGGGGTTGCTGATGGTGGACTACAAAATTTCATTGAGGAAGAAAAAAATCAATATCCTTACGCGATTAAGTTTTCTTTTTAGCGAAACGCTTAATGAAACGGCCATTGAATGTGCCTCGCCTAAGGATTTTAATTTTTTAAAAGTTGATTTGAAATGCAAAAAAAAAAATAACCCTCCTTAGCAGAGGATTATCAACCAAGTGTACTTAACATTTTAGGGCCGGGCTATACAAATAAAGTTTGAATGACACCAGAATGGTGCTTTAAGAAAATTTTTAAATATTTTCCCTTCAAGTGAAGCGACAGGACGAGGACGGGTATCGTTTTCAATTTGTGGGCTATTTATTCCAATGAGTTTCACTTTATTAAGCCAGTTAACATTAAATGAACCTTAACAGGATTGGGATATGATTTTGAAGAATTTGTTTGCATTCCTATGGAAGGCAGTATTGGAATTGGATATGTTTGGAAATGCTACATAGTCTCCGACGTGGATTTTGGTTCAAATGTTGCCTCAGGTCTCTAAAAAAACGCAGGACATCAAGATCAAATCTTTTTATCGATGTTATACAGGACTATGTATGAGCAGCTTTGACTTTTCTACCAAAGTCGTTCATCTGAGTACATTGACGATGGAAAAGGGTCGCTGCTTCGAAAGAGTATCCAGACAAGTAGAGGCGCTGTCATTTGACTTTTCCTTTATCGTACTTGGAAGGATGATCCCAACAAGCCAACACCAAATGCACAATTTTTCAAAATCTGTAGGAACAACTAAGTATGCTCACAAAGTATCGCGCCAGAAAGCATTAGAAATACTGTCAACACCTAACATCGACCACTTGAAGTAGGACTTCTTCAGGCAGGCTCCGCTATAAATTCTAAGAATGTCACCACAAAAAGAAAATCCAGCGAAATATCCCTGTTGTTAATTAATGCTGCTTTGAGCTGAGTCAGCAATAAAGCCCTCTTACCTTCAACCAAGGATACAAGACCCCTATCATCTCGATATTACTCTACGGCCTCAAAGACTCTTTAACTCCGAATGAAAGTGTGTATTGAAGGAGTAAAGAGATGATACAACAAGAAATTGCACACATTTTGAGAAAATCTCAGTTTCACCTCCTGGAATCCCTCGGACATGCAGGGCTAATAGAAACGCATGTTTCACTTCGGAAAATCAGTGAATCAACCTCAAAGACCAACAGTTCGGGGAGAAACTTCACTTAGGCTACAGTTAATCCGGTATTTAGCTAACCAGATGACCCCCCCAAGTTGGTTGAGGTTTCCATCTACTTGTTCACGCCATCCAAAGCAAGCTAACTCTGCGCTTTGAACCGTTGGTGGCCATTCGCTCTACATATCCTAATTACCTCAAAAGTCCACTAAATCTATGTCGATGTACGTCTCGTATAGGTCGTCGTTGTATCTCCTGTTATAAACCCCATCAAAGTACATGGAACCGTATTACGCATTATATTTCGAAACAACAATATATCTTCATCCATTTTGAGTAGAGTCTATGCTTCAGTGTCATAGAGTTCGACTTCGATCCAGATATTGCCTCAATAGCCTTTTCAGTCGAATTTGGCACGAATGCCAGAACTATACGTGGCTAGGTATAGTGCCCTTGATGAGCTTATGTAAACAAATTAATATTGAGGTGCGTAGAATGCCGAAACCCAAGAGGCTTGATGATCTGAATGACTTGCGTCAGTCTACGATTATTATTTAGAAATTCCTTCTAGACTCGTTCGTTATTGACAAGCTTGGAATCTGAAGCCATGAGTAACAACAGCGACCATAAATAGAATCAGGAATACGCAAAAGACTAACAAAATGGACATGTTAAAATGTGGGCTTACCGTGAGAAACTGACCGAAGTCAAGGGCTAATGACTTAAAATGGACAAATGATCACCATATTTTGCAACATTAATGGTTATAATGTGCAATCTTTTCAGCGAGGCCAAGCTCCTGGAGCCTTACTAATCTTGCCTAGCTAACCAAGTGATATGACCAGATTCCTTTTTTTTGAATTAAATCCGGAAAGTAGTGCCGTGACTGGCGAGTTCTTCTCGCTCGGAGACAAGTGACAATTTGGAGTGATCCGGTCTTCATTTGCTATATTCAAAGTCAGGTCCTTTTTTAAGACGATAGCTGCAGGTATCCTGCAAACATGAGATGCTGATTGATTGGTACTTTCAACTATATTCAAAAGTATTTACGATTCCAAAACATGTTCCTTATCCCGATCCCGAGATTCAATGAGAAAGCTTTGCAAAAACTGTTTTATCACCAATTCCATGGTCCTACTTGTAAGCCAAACTGTATTTCTATTTCAAAACAAATCACAAGTGTTGTTCAACAAATGTCGCAATAAGATCTCTTAATCAAGAACTCTGACTGACCACAATCGGTCCCGATTATCATGCACCCCTGTGAACATCGGAAAATAAACAAAAACAAAACAAAATAAAAATGTGTTCCTCCCTATTAAGGATAACAACCGACAAAAGGGAAATTCCATGTCACTAGACGCATTATCCCCGAAATATTCGGTGTGATAAATAGCCACGGCTAATTCCAAGCATATCCACACTCTCGGTCTCATGCACACACCTCATCGTCGCTCGTCGTTGTCAGAGCATTCCCCGGTGAGTTGCTGCCACAGCTATAAGGACACGCTTGCTGTTGCGACCGTGGTCTATGGAAGCCTGAAGCGCCGCCACAGTTACCCCAACTATAACAGAAAATATTCATTCGCTTGAGGGTCAATATATCTTCTGCGGCATTCGACTTCATGCTGTGATAAAGACAAATGGTACGCACTCAATTTTAAGGAGCAGCTCTCATCCTTCCTTTGGTGTGTTGTACTTTTACAGTGAGTTTTTGGAGTCTTTTTTCTTCTTCTGTGGGAGAATAGCAGCGGCAAAGGTCCTTTGTCAATATATTCCCAGTGTGAAGTGCTTTTTCGCAAACTCCCTCGGTGCATATGTATATGTATGAGCCAACGACAAGTAAGACATGGCTATCATCGCCGGAATGTAGTCCTTAACACATTCACACTTAAATGGCGATTAAAGCAAGTGTATCGTTACAAATTGCCGCCTATTTCGCTTCCGGCATTGCTCTGTTGTTCGCTTTTTTTTTTTTGCTCTGTATGCCACCACAACGACACGTATCCTGTTGCTTATACGAGTTTGTCGAGTATGTGGGAATTTTAATCCAAGTGGATACACACAGGAACAATTCGGATCTATCGCATAGATTTGATTTTCAATTGGTTAAATTAAGTGCGGTAGGCGTAGGACCGGTTGCACACACACACACAAACAGGGGCATATCCATGTGTCATATGTTGTAAATGCTTGCATAAATCTGCCGGAGGGATAGTGGATAGATTATTCGAAACGCGTGGTGAGGGAGCAACATTGCAAAGCAATTAAATTGCAATTTATGCAATTTCACGCTGCAAATGTGCGCGCTTATATCAATTTGTCATTTTGTCGGTTTATGGAAAATCTGGTTTGCTGCCGTAGATTATTGGATTACGCAATTCGCACTTGGGCATACGGTAATTTCGGTATGCAATTGTGAAATTCGAAATGTAACTCGGTGCGAAGTAGCATTCTTTAAAAGTTAAGTGGAAGACTGAACATTGTTGAACAGGAATATGCTTTGGTTATTCTTTGTAAAATCGCCTCTTTTGTACACATGAGTACCAATCACAGGAAGAGTCCCACAGGGATGAATTCTAGGTCCAATTCTGTGATGTGCATTGTACGATGGTATGAGTTGAAAGATGCAAGATTATTGCACACAAACACAATCTGAGAAAGCCCAAAGAGTATTGTCCCAAAAATGGCGAACATATGAGGACCTAGCTGCAGATTAGTCTTAGCTAAGAGCTCACCATGAGCTCTATTATTTTGTACGGAGCACCAATTAGACAAGAATTTATTGAAATGGCAACGACACTGAAGTGAATCAGGAAGAGGATGCAAAACTTATCGACTTGTACCCTGCTTGGAGATCAAGGTAAACCGCAAGCTTAAGAAGTTACATTTCTAAACAATTTTTCATTGGGAACGGTGTCGACATCGGTTTGGAACGTGAAGATATCTCATGAAGTACCAGATAATCTAAAGCACAAAAGTGTACAGGTTACAAGTATGATACTTAAGAAAAGGCTGCTCCAAACACAGACACCAGAGAATATGGTAGAGCTCTTGCTGACATCTCAAGACAGATAAAAGGCAATGAGTGATGTTACGAAATACATCATGGGCGACCTCTGTCACCAAGAACATGGAATGAAAAGAAGTTCTGGCAAAGTAGACATCTGAAGAAAGCTAGAAATGCTGAAACCGAAAAGAACAGAAGGGAAGTCAGTACAAATCTGGCATTTTGCTGAAAACGGTTTCTTCAGTAGGTATATTTCGGAGATTTACACCGTTTAAAAAAAAAAGCCGGCTTGTGAGTAACTATTATCTCTTTGTGTATTAAAGAGTAGATCTGACAACTATAGACGGTTAATCCGTGATTGAATCGGATCAGGCTCTATCTGTCATCGAAGTCAGATTAGGCCATCTTAATCGAAATAATCATACCTGACGACTTAGTATCAGCTCTGTGTGTCTCATCTACAACAACAGAGGCTCAATGTTACATACAAGACCCTGTCCAGCACACTGTATGAACGTTTTAAGCCATTTCGCAGCCGCAATAATCGACACGTATCACTGTGGCTTCCAGCCCGATAAGCGGAACGAGTTTCATGTCGAAATCCTCCACCTTATCATTGACTTTTGAGCTGCCTATGACAGAATTCATTGCTTGAAGCTGTACAAAGCGATGGCTCTATCCGGAATCCTGAAAAAAACCATCCAGTTGCATCGCTTTATGTTGGAAAACAATTTGGAAATACTTCCTCGAAACTATCAAAGACGTGAACCGGTTTTCGGGAAAATACTTCGCTGCCTTGTGATTTCTTCAACGTCCCGAGTCGGAGCATATAGGTAGTGTGTAGGGATTGCATAGCTCTGTCAGGGTGCTGAAATATGCAAAAGATGTTGGTATCATCGCACGATCCTAGCGCGCCGTCTTAGAAGCATTTGCAGAGTTAACGTGAACTCCAAAAATGGCACCTAAATGGAAATCCGATGGAGAGTAGCCTGGTGCTGATCCTGCCAGCTCTGCTGTATGGTGCCAAGTGCTGGACAATTAGCAAGAAAGTAGAGCAGGTATTTGGCTTCTTCGAAAGAAAAATACTTCGTCGGACATTCGACGAGGACAGCGACCAGGAGCTGTACCAAGATTAAGTTCGAAAAACTAAATCACATCGACTACCAGCGAGTAGACAAAAATGCTTCACCCAAACGAATCTTCGAACCACAGCCCTCAGGTTCTAGACTTCAAAGAAGAAAGTCTGTCGCGGATGCCAGGATGCTCGGCCTGAAAAAAAACTGGCAGCAACATGAAATTCAAAGAGGATTGAGGGCTGCAATGCATCAACTCGAAAGCCTGTCAAAAAATGTAGACGAAACAATTCGAATCAAGTCGTATTGAATCTTAAAGCTCTGTATCCGGTTGGTGTGTTCTATCTATGTTTACCATGTTCGGTTCTATTGACACTTCCTATATACACTTATAGTTTATGTATTCTTTAAAACGATTAGACTCCATTTATACCTCCCGTTGGCAACAGTTAATAAAGCTATTACCAACAAACCACAACAAAAAAAACCCAAAACAATTAAAATAATTCATTGCTTCTGGCTTTTGACTGTCAGTGTCAGCAATTAGCTGAATTCCACTTGTTTCATCTCGACGTCACGTTATTGCCTCATAACTCACTCATTAGCATGAGTACCTACATCCAGCATCATCTAGTTCACCATACAACAGTGTTAGAATCAACTTACAACCACGATGTGATGATGAAGAGATACAATATCCATTTGTTACCCAGAAAATATCTCAATTATCAAAAACTCTACACGACGACACAACAGTCTGTTTGTTTCGCTTACAAAGTTCAAAATCGACAGTGGTTTAACGAGCGAACAGTTAATGTATAACGAGTCGTTAACTTTCATTCATACGACTTTCGAGATGCGAAAATTGTAACCGTACAACCGAGATACAACGAGATATAAAAATCCCATAAAAAAATATAAAGTTCTTTAGAATTTTTATTTAAAGAGGGTATAACAATTCAGAATGGAGGTCATAAATTAATCGAACAATTATCGCTACAAAACAATTCATCCCCCACAAGAGAAGGGTGTTTTTTTTTTCTTTAAATTTAATCTTTAACGTTGTTTTGAAGTTATTTATGCATATGTGTATACAATTTACAAGTCTGGGTCATCACCAACTCCCCCCCAGACATGGTAGCAACATATGTTGCAACCCCTGTCAGAACTTGGTTCTTTTTTGTTTTTTCCTCGTCGCACGTTGCGCGTTTGAATTGGAAATGAAATAATTTTTTCAATATTTATTTATGATCCGTCATTCTCACGTATGTTTTCAATAATTTTTATGCAGGCAGTGACTGCCATTGCGGCATGAATTTCAATACTCATCACACGTCGAATAAAGGGGCAGAAAAAAAAAACAAAGTTCAAAACAACAACCAGTGCAACGGACTCGATGGATACTGGATACCTTCTCTACTCCATCGCTTTTGCAACGTTTTTTGTTTTTTTTTTTTTTTTTGCAACAGAAACACAGAAAACTTCATCACGAACGATGACGTCGACATAAAATATCACCCTGTATAATAGATTTTTGTATAAATTAAAATTAGGGATGCATTGGATGGGGAGAGAGAGCGTAGGTACATACCTAAGCGAGAGAAAAATCCCCGCAGTGATTGTTTGTTTTGTCGGGTGATTTCCGTATTTTATAACCGCGTAATGTCCTCTTATCCTTGCTATGGATACTTTTAGTTCTTTTTCTTTTCATGTACCATGCACACAAAACTGCGGTTGGTGAAGGGACTTTTTAGTAAGGGATGTGGTGTTGGTTTCATTTTTTTTTTCTTCAAATTTTATGGCCTGACAGACATCCTTTTAAAAATGATGTGATGAAGTTGTAAGGAGAGAGAAAAAAGTGAAACATAAATTGTAAAATGTTAAATTAATGGTCTGTGCTGAGATTTAAGTGAGACGTAGCTCGTAAATGAAATGAAGATTGCAAGCGAAAGTGGGTGTTTTGAACGTGACCACTTTTTCACAACCACAATAAGCAGTACAAATTTAGAGAAGGTCCATGAAAAGTCTTGAAATTTCCCATGTAATACATGCATACGTCACGATAGGAAGGAAGGATTCCAAAAGTCTTAACTATGCCCACCAAACATGTGCAGCATCTGTATAAGATCTAAATGATGCAAGATCATTCTAAAAAATGTACAATTAACTTAAGTCCTAGGGGCAATAGGACTTTCTGCCACGCGTTTCAGCTCAGCGCCATGTGTGTGTGGAATGCAATGCGATCCACAGCGCCATTGTGTCCGATTTAGGACATAGAAAACAAGTTAGCAGACTGTTATCGTATCTAACACCTTCGTCTTGAAAGCACACGGCTCGATTATACTGCCCGCCAATGCAAAAACTGGTTAGAACTGTCATTCGTTGTAGATGATCGGGCTTCTCAACGTTCGAGGTTTTTTTTTTTTTTGAACCCCAGATGTGACAGTGCTGTTTTTTTAATTTCCCGTGAAGAGGGGAATGGTTCTCGTCGTTTAGGAAGATGTTTCAGCGGAAAAAAATGCCTACAGGAAGCTTACAAGCCAAGATTTGCTATGCAGACTGGTCACTTTGACGGTCAATTGCTGTGGACATCTTTAAATGCACAAACCAAACACGCTTTTAGTCACTTGCGTCCACGAAAGGGAAAAGTGCGATGAAACTAAAGCAAGCTTCGGGTAGAAGCGCAGATTTAACTGTAGACAACCGCAGCAAACGCATAAAGGTAGCGAGGTAGTAAAGCTCTTCGAAAACTACAAAGCAGATATAACCACCCTTCAGGAAGTTAAGTGAAAAGGATCGGGTGTCCAGTAAAGAAATGCTTACGACATTAACTGTAGTGACTGCTACCACGGGCAGCGACAACGACTGTTTAGACATGGTTTTGTTGACGGAAGCACACTTAGCAGAATAGAACTTCAGTCACATAAGTGGGCGAGGGATGGCGGTTCGCATCAGAGCTCAATTTTAAAACATCTCTCCTCCTCCTCGAGAAAACCTAAGAACAATGCCCGAGATTATGACGTTGTGATCATTCTTAGGGAATTTAAAGCTCAGATTGGCAAGGAGGACATCTTAAGGAAGACACAGCCCGCACCAAACCATATCCTCTAGCGCATTACATGTTTGTAAGTTCCGAGGTGCAAACATCAACTCATTCTATTACCTTGTTGTGGGAAAGAATATCCAACAATGTCACAGCCAGAGCTACAACCGTTTAAAGTTTGCCGATTGAGTTTCCCTACCTCTCTCCAAAAATCGCCGGTGGCAACAACCCGCGCAGGAGATCAGTGGCAGATCATTGGTCAATCGCTGTTTCTATTGCATTAGGAGACATCTATTAAGTAAGGCCCAATTGAGAAAAACTAAGGTACCGCCATATGGGACCCTCATCATCCGAGTCCTGCTGAATGGCACAGAAGCATCGTCAAAATCTGATGAAAGTGCACTTGGAATATTCAAGAGAAAAGTTCTACGTTCGATTTAAGGCTCCACCTGAACGGTGGAGGAATAGATTTGATCACGGGCTATATGAACTGTACAGCGACACCGACCTAGTTAAAAAGATATGTGTACCTACAACACCAAAGTTCCATTCCGAAAAATCTTCGATTCCAACTCTGAAGGACTACAGAGAAGAGGACGATCCCATATCCGATGGCGTGCGCAAGTGAATGGTGGTCTTAATCACCTCAGCGAAGGAACTTGCTGACTGGAGAGACTTGTTGGTTGAGGCCCTAGTTCACCCTGAACTGTTGTGCCATCATAAGCAAGTAAGCAAACTGGCGTCTAACTGCTCCTTGATAGCGAGCAAAAACCCGACGAACTTTTCACATGGTCTCTTCGAAATATTCGCCATGATATCCGCCGAAATATCCATCCCAATTTCCTAAATCCTGAACAGTTGTCAACAAATCACAGCTTTATGTTTGACAGCTCGACAGTTCCTCCAACACTTATTCAGTGTGCAGTTCTTCAATCCTAAACAACAAATCGGGACATAGAAGAAGGACATTTCTATTTGTCACCAATTCGCAACGGTACCGATCACCTGTCACCAATCAATTGAAAATTGGTAGCAAAAGACACACGGGGTGCCACATTGCAGATCGCTGCATGAGAAGTACCGAAAACGACGGAAGTTAAACTACCTCACAGTTATTTTTTTTGCACCCCGAATGCAACAGCAGTATACAGCTTCCATTCTAAAACAACCATCCATCGCACAACAGTCAATCAGTCAGGCGGTATATGGTGAATGCCGCATCGGGCGCACGGTATAGACAACCAGAGGACAGGTTTATTTTCGTAGATTTTGACAAATGAACCTAAATAACAGGTTGTGCTGGCATTCGAGATGCTTTGCGAGTAGCGTTCGGTGCGCCTGCGTAGACTTGATACCTCATTTATTACATACACTGGACGGAGACTTTGACGTAAGAGCATTTTTATAAATTACGCCCCGGACGTCTGTCCATCATCGGCAACAGTGTGCACTGTTGCACTTCACCCGTGCGTTGTCTATCGGATCGGAGGACACACAAAACAGACCAAAGAAAGCAGCCCCAGCTCGAAGCACATCGAGTAACAGAAACAGAAACAGAAAATTGTTACAAATGATCGCAAATAACATGTCTCGGGAGACGAGGTTCAAAGGAGCCCGCTCTTGGCTCGGTGAGCCATCGACAGAGAGAAAGAGAGAGAACGAGAGGGAACCGTGCGACGGCGCCGCCGTTGAAACCACCACACCATCACCACTATCATCACAACCACCACCAACGGTTCGTGGTTTTGTTTCAAGCGCAAATGCCGTTGATTAATTATTTTCATTTCGTAGCACGCAGTTTTATGAAAGCAATTCATCTCAACCATCCACCAGTTGGCTGGCAGTGGCAGCTCCCAGGGTTGACTGGATGGAATGGAAGCGTAAAGATTGCGATACAAATTGGTTAGATACACACACAACACCCAGTGCATACAGAGACTCACCTTGATTGTTGTTCTTTCGCGATGTCTTCTTCTCCTTCATCCAGGGATACTCGGGCACTGAGTCCATGCCGTCGACTGCTTGCACAACCGGATATCCGGGTGTGCCCATTTTTGGACTCTCTGGACTCAAATGATTGAGAAACTCGGCCATCGAAGGCTGAGAATTGATGAAGCCACTTTCGGTGGCCATCCAATATGCCGTATCGGCACGTTTATCACAGTTTGGTCCCATTTTGTTGTTGGGTGTACCACCACCACCAGCACCGTTACTACCACCACTGCCGCCGCCAACAACGACGCCACCCGGTACGTTGCCACTTAAAACGGTTGGTGGTACAACAATTGTTTGTCCAGTTTGCACGTGCAGGGGATTCAATGGTGATTCGGACTTGATTTGTGCACCCATTTGGGGGTCTAGGCTACTGCAGACTTCTTGCATCTTACAATGTACAAATGGACGTGAAATTAGGTTCTTTCCCGTTTTTTTTTTTTTTTTAATTTTTAATCAGTCGAAGCAAAGTGCCATTTAATTTTATTTTTTTATATTTTACTTAGTTATGACATCTTTTTCATATTTAGGCATAGGTATTGTTGGTATCTGTAAAGAGAACAAGAAGGAATGGGAGAATTAATTGAGTGACAGGTGTCAAAAAGGAAAAGAGTGTTACTATCTTAAAAGCTAGACAACACCAAACGGCGGCCATATTGGTTGTCAGTTGCCGTCGGACATTCGTGTACCGTGGACCTTTCAATATGTTGAAACATTTTATAGTTGTTTCACAGAAACGAGAGGTCAAGGATTACATCCTAGAAAAAGGCATCTAGGATTTGAACAATAGGTAAAAAGCAATAGAGGTTACATCACTATGTAACCATTGCGTAGAAAAACGACGAAGAAAAGAGTACGTTAAGAGGTTCATTTCTACAGGTTTCTAGGGGCTTGTATGAGATCAAGAAGAGTCACAGTCGCTGCTGAGAATATGGAAAAAATACTTCCGCAGACTGTACAACGGCGAAGAAGACCAACATCCCGCTGTTACTCAGAATGAACCATTCCATCAAGGCAATGACAGCCAATACATTCGTCCACCTGATCAAAATGAAGTGAAGATTACGATATGACTAAGCGTGATGGCTAACCGAACAAGCCGCGTTGTGCTAATGTCACCAATCTTACTGTCTCCCATAAGTGCGATTTTAAGTCAGAAAAGCCCTCAATCGAACAAATTTTCACACTTGGGAGGGCCTGGAGAAAACCCAAAAAATAGTCCAAATTGATACCCACCATCTTTTTATCGATTTAAGGGCCGCCCCTGACAACATTTATGAAAATGAGCTATACAGAGCTATGTCTAGTTAGTCTGTGCGCGATGAAGGGGTTAAGTGCTCTCTGCTGCATTAAAGTTGGTAACGACCTCACCGACCCTATGTGACTTCCCTAACATCATACTTGAGCGGAATGTGCGAAACTTATGTGCAAGCCAACGCCGGAGACACAATCTTTCAAAAGTCTGTGCAACAACTTTCTCAATACCGTCGGGGTATTGATATCATTGGCAGATCTTTGCGAGCGCTCACCAGTGCTTTCTTGAGTATTGAAGTATGGAAAAGTCCAAAGTGGGTTTAGCAGTGAACGAGGATTTACTGTCAACAAGGACACCAGATATCTACGAATCGGACTCAATGTCACAGTTGACATCAATAACTTCGATGTAGTGAGGGACTTTGTCTGCCTTGGCTCTGCTATGACTTCTGACAGCGACATCCCATCATATATCAAACGAAAATAGCTCTTGCCCGCCTCAGTTTCGCGGGCTGAGAAGGCAACTAAGTAGAAAAGTATATCCGTACATCCCGAACAACTGCTCTTTGTTCTCGCCCTAGTCTATAGCGTTGAAGCATCGAACATCGTGGTTTCAAGTGAAAGGAAGGATATTCGGTACCATTTGGGCCGATGCCGACGGACTTTTGAAAAGGAGATTCAATGGCAATCTATATGAGCTGAACAACGACATTGACTTAAACGTTTAAAATGGCCAGGACATGTAGAGCGCAGAGTCTTCGATTTCAACCTGAAGGAACAACACAGTAGAGAAAGATATCGCCTTAGTTGGCACGCTCAAATAGAAGTGAACCTCAATCAAGCGCAATTGGTAGCACTGAGCTACGAAGTGGTTTAATTGAAGAGGTTAGGGTTCCACGTTGACCAAGAACTGTAACGCCACCTAAGGGTATAGACTATAGACGTTGGAGAGTAAAATTAAAAGTGTGGATAGTGAGATGACGGAGAGCATTCAATGTGAATCTTCAGAGTTTACACGTTTCAGGAAATATTGATACACACATGGTTAACAAATAAGCTTTGGCATTGACTGGTCTTTGTAACAGAGGTTCCGTTTCTCTAGGATTCACAGAACCTCTCGGCTGTGAACAAATCAATGCAGTCGACCTGTCTTGGCTTTTTGTAAAAATGTATTAAATGCGGCAAAGACACAAAATACTACAGCGACCGACGAACTAAATTTATGGACAAAGCGGAGGCTTCAAGTATCAACCAAGATACTGGAGTGTTTAGTATGCCCGGGAAAAAACATTAAAGAGCTCCAATAACTTGAGTCCGGTGACCCCAAAACCAGAAAATCGATGATTTGAAGTGCAGGACGAACTTTTAGACTTATGCTTAGCAGCTATCGATCAGATAACAGAGCGGAGTTGTTCAGAGCAACAATGTACAGTAGAAGCCGCCATAAGGGACTTTGAGTAGAAAGCTTATTACGAACGTACTAACGATATATTTGTCGCGCTGCACGGGAGGGTTGTTCACAGCCCTTGGCACTGCAGTTAATAATGAATTCTATTGTGTCTTCCCTTAAGTTTCCTAGGCGAATTTTTTCACTCTAGAAGGCATCAAAAAGTTAAGGAACTTCTCCAGGTGGATAGCAGCAAGCTGTCCCGTAGGGTCAACTTCGCCACCGAGACGCTGTACGTTTACCGTTCGAAAATGTCTGCAATGTGTGCGACAAACTATTTTCCAGTTGTGTTTCACTTGTGGCCAGGCGCTCACCATCCATGCGTTCTAAGTTCTAAGCCGCACATACGACGTGTCAACTTTATTTTTTAATCGGTATGAACTTTGAAAGCGTTATTCGAAGCTCCAAAGTGGCACCACTGAACGTTACCTCATGGGACATTCTGCAGATTCTTAATATTCGTATTTTGAAAAATGAAGCCCCGGCCAATAATCCTCGATCTCATTATCGTTTCAAAAAATGTAAAGAGACCGACAAAACACAGAGTCCAAGTTTCAGGTAAAGCTTTGGTTGCTAAATTTTCTTTTTCTATGACAGAAGTTTGACAGGGAATTGGGATATCTTAAACTTCTGTTGACGAAGACTTAGGTGATAATGGTTTAATTCGTCGTCATTTTTATGAATGATCTCTTGTCTGCAACTTCCCTCAATTGGTCATATTCGTTCCCTAACTCATGTCCTTTCTCTTCGGAAGAGAAACGTCAACATATGTATGTATGTTCAACTCATTAAATTCCGACCTTGACAGCATAATAAAATGAGGTTCTTCAATAAGAGTGGAATGTAATACTTCCAAAATCCAATGCTGTCTTCTGCCACTTAAGGCAAAACCAATCCTCGAACTATAATCCGTGAATGGTATATGAATAGCTGAAGTCGAAAGATTTACCAACGATCTTCGTTAGAACGGCAACACATTGAAGGCAAAAATGCTGCGAAATGTCTAGGTTTTCTCAAGGAAAATATGTTACCCTTCCGATCTGACTTCTATTTACAAGGCGTTCATTCGCCCTAAGCTCGAGTGCAATGCTCACATTTGGTCTGGTGCACCAAAAAACTGTTGCTAGGATCCTTTCCTAGGCCGAAATGATCTACGTGACCTTGTGTTTGGAATCTTTTCTGACCTATTGCACCTTTTTATAAGATGTTTGCACAATCATAACTTTTGCTTCAAAGTACGCAGTTGATTGAAAGTCTTGAACAGTCTTCAAAAGTATTTCAAAAGAAGAAACGAATACGAACAGAGAATCACACGATGAAAAGAACTGACCTCCAAATGCTATTTATAAACCTGGAAAAAACATTCAATGAAGGCCCACGACAACTGGTATGGAAGACTCTAAGAACTAACAATATACCAGACGTCTATGTAAAGGCAATGCAAGATATGTCTGTAAAAGAAAACTTAATTCCATTGTGCTTATAGAGTTTTTTGGATTTTGGCTTGCTGTATACCTATTAGGGAACAACAATTAGCCCACTTTATCCAGAGGGATGAAGCTAGAAAAATGGTCTACGAATAGGTTAGACTAAAACCGGATACATGCGTTTACATTTCGGTACACAATTGATCGGACTACTAAAGATAGACCACCTGACCTGACCCTGGATCAGAAATATCAAATAACGTAACGTAAAACATTAAATAAATTCATGATTGCTGAAATGGAGATCCGAGTCAGATGTACATATAGGTATCTATAAGTATTTTCGAATCGAAAAAGGATATTGAAGGAGTTCAAGAAAGATCCACTAACAATTGCGTGTATCAATAGCATCTGTTGCGGATGCGAAAGCTTGGAATAAGTTCGAAAAAACAAAAAGTTTTGCCGGATTCCCTCCTTCCTCACTATGCTAGGATAAACTATGAAGTGGTTCGAAGAAAACCAACAAAATTTATTCTCAAGGACTGCAACCTTATATTGAGACCAAAACAAAAAGTAACTTAGGTTAGGTTGTGTTGTAGGCCAGTGATAGGACCATTGTGATACTACATATGTAGATCGGGAGAGATCTCTCGTAGAACCAATTGGAGCTTCTGATGAAGCGAAGGAGGTTACTGACGTCTATGTTTATCGGATCGCCAAAGTCGCCAAAGTATTTAGAATTCTCCTAGGTGAAGCCTTCTTTTGTTGGACAGAACTGGGCGGCTACAAAGAAGATGTGGAATGGTTTTCTCCTTCTCTTCGTCCATGCAGCTTCTACACATTTTTTTTTACCTGCGCCAAGCCTTGTTGCATGCTTGCCTATTAGACTGTGTCCCGTGATGACATCTTTTACGGTTCTGATATGCGATCTGTTGAAAGAAATTGCATTCTTAAAGGTTAAAGCGTTTCAGATCCATTCGAGACCAAATTTTCTTTGTCACTAGACAAGTTGTACCACTTGTCCCCCAAGAATTTGTACTCCCGATAGCATTCAAGCTTGCATTTAAGTTTAAATGTAGCGATCTGTATACTCAAAGTGCCTTTACTTGAAGAAGCACAAAGGTTAGGTTAGTGAATTGAAGTTGGAAGAGATTCTCGCCTCGCCACACTTAGATCAATATGGATCCATTGTAATGCCCAGATGGAGAAGTCAGAATCCCTAACTTGCGTAAGCAGTCATTTGTAACAAAAACCTGACGTCTTCATAAATTTACACAAGCATTGACATTTAAAAGTCAATAATCGAATGTCTTTGAAGAAAGTATGGACTTTATGTTTAAGTTGCATCCAATAAGGATGCGTACTTATGCAAAGAGGAAGCTCCTATCCTTTTGTAGGATCCTTTCGGTTCTAGTTTTAATAAAAAACGCCAGAGGTAATTGCATGGGTCTTCATTCGATGATGGCTGCTTCAAGTATTTTATTCACAATTTGTTGGGATTTTAATCGAAATATTGGCCTGATCTGGTTCACATGCCAATTGATCAGCTGTTTCCGGGGGCAGTTATACTTTTGTAACCAGGTCAGCAAAGACCTATATTATAGTGTGAGCAACGATCCTTAACCTTATCGCGGCATCAACAGACAAGCTTCGATTTTACCCTTACGTGCAAAAATAGCTTTTATTGCAGGAGTACCTAATATGGTCACGTGATACTATATAGTTGTAACTGCCAGAACCCTCGCCTAGAAGACACTACTATAGTCCTGAATCTGATGAAATTGAAAAGATTTAACGACGCCGATTAAACGTCTGTGTCTAGGTACTCTAAATCCATTTTGTTGGTTTCCCATTCCGTTTTACCTTTCCATTAATGTCTAGAGAACGGCCTAATAAAGTCCTGGGAGAATGTTGAGTAGTTCATAGTTACGCCTCAATATGCAAGTATTTACTTATGATTTGAATCGGTCCTGTTGGACACTTTTAACTAGGTATACCTACCTACTACAGACTCTCGTATAAATAGGTACAGCTTAAAAAGATTGAGAATGATCTCAAGCCCCTCTGGCAGAGTGGTTCTTATTGAACCAATTGTACCAATATACCTACGACAGTCTTTATACGGCTGCTTTGTTTACAGCTCAGCTCACAACCGGACTGAATTTGTATTGGTATCACATCGCAGGGTATTTTGAGACTCTGTCTCTGTGATTTTTCTGTCGGGTGAGTGTATAAATACTACACTGGAGCAGTCAGATACAAAAACAGGTCCATTGTACTATGTTCCTACCAACAGGTACAACCCTTTTAGCTAAGCTTCAGTGATAAGAAGTGTAGGTTACCAGCAAAGGCGGAACAATCACTGAGGAAGTATTCCGTATTCCACAAGCATCACAGATAGTGGTGTCATTTAATCCTAACACATTGAGACGTTGGTAACGCCAATAAGTTGTCTGCCTTTACAGTCTTTGCTGAGGGAGAGCAAAATTAGCTCGGACTTCTTCTACTTCGGGTTTAACATTCGATTAGGAATTTCCTGTTGCAACTCGGTAGGTATGCTCAATTTTGTGTGGACTAGTCACCAGGTAAATGCCTTAAGAAAGTTGATACAAGGACCAAAATGAAAACAAGTTTGAAAAGAAGTCGATGAAACCAGTAAAGGACATTTCTTACCATCAATTCAAGTAATACAAGTTAATCCACTGAAATCTGCAATTTTGAATTCACACCCAGAATTTGTTTATTTTTTGTTTTAACTTTTCCACTTTCATCTGAAGGTTTAGATATTTATTGCACTTTTTCACGCACACATTTAAGCAAATTCATGCAAATTTTCCATAAACATTTTCAAGAACTTTTCAATAGGAGGTGTACACATTACATTTTTGAAAAAAACTGAACCAAAATAAAACTAAAAGTTTTGCTTTTAATATTTTCTTTCTTTTTTTTTTTTTGTTTTGCGCAACTAATTTAATTTTTAATTATTTTTTTTCACTAAACAGACGTGGAAATTATTTTTAAAAAAATGAAAAATTAAAAACTACATACAACAACAACACTTTAGTATCCGCGGCAATGTCAACGTTGACAATCAAACGGGTAAGACCGTGATGAGATGTTTACTCAAGCGGGACGGCCCCGTAATGGTTGAACCCACCATTGAATGGCACCACAAAATTCTCAGACCTGTTTGTTTAGCTGCTGTTTGTTTTTTTCTTTTTTCTCACTTAACCAACTTGACAGCAACAAACACAACACACTCCCTAAATTCCACACCTACACCAACACTATAGTAAAGTGTCATCCAACAAGACCAACCATTAAAGTTTGCTCTCTGTCTAGCGTATTGCTTAAGTTATACATCGTATTCGTGTGGAGAGAGTTGCCTACAATCTCTCCATTTACACACACACACACATTGGCATTTGCCCGCCCGCCCGCCTATTTTTGTTTAAGGCGCATTCACTTCGCGACGCTCTAGTACCATATCACTGACCGCCACCATTCTAGCGCTGCATTCGTTCCAAACGGTTGACCCTAATCAAACGACAGGCGCATTGACACTCTACCTGCGGCGTTGACTGTCACCTAGTCGACAACAACGACGGTTGTGTTCAGAAACTCAGATGCAGTTTTGTACACACGAACACAGTTCCAGTTTTATAGCTTCTAATCCGATTTAGTGAGAGAAGAACTACACTACCTTCCTAACCAATGGCACCGAACGAACTGAGCCGATTAGAAGGTAAGTCCACTTGGGCACAGAGTGGGCGCGGCTCTAGCAACCCATCCATCACTGACAGTTGTGACCGCACCATGCGCAGATGTCAGCCAAGGGTGGAGTTAGTTCGCTCATACCGACAGAAGGAATAAAAACTCTCCACACTTGTGATTGGTGGAAACCACTGTTTCCAGATGAGTGTGTGCGTGAACATTTTATCGTTTTTTTTTCACTGACAGTGGCTGTCAAGTTGGTAGCGTATTTGGTTTTTTTTGTGTCGTTTCTGCAACATTTATGGCGGCGAAAAGTTAAAAATAAATTGACACATAAAAACGGTTTTTTATTCCGACATTCTGTGAAGTTTTTTTCTTTGAAAGCTGGCGATGCCGACCTACCTGGTGGAAGACAGTGTGTGACTTGTAATAGTTGATGTTGTTGCCTAGCGTCAGTGGAGCGTCACACAATTGCATTCAGCATTATCACAGGGAACGTGACGGTGACGTCGTCGTAGGCACCTATCTGTCAGTGAATGTCATCGAAAAATGAGAAGCCACCGCTCAACCCTGTCTGACATTTCGATTAAGGTAACCTCTCCCTCATGCGCCCGTTTTGTTGAAAATGTTGGTATGAGACAGAGGAGACTCAGTTCAAACACTTCAGCGCGGGCAGAGTGGGGTGCCATTTTATTTCGATGAGTCAAGGTCATGGCTTCAAGGCAAACTTTCGGTGGCTTTTCTGTTTTTTTTTTTTGTACTCGCATTTCATGGGAACATATTTATTTTCAGTGGTCAGCAGTGGTTTTATTTTTTCGGAAGCCGATTGAACTTTGGCTTTGGAAGTCAGTCTGGCAGATCCACATTAAGCCCGTAATTAGATGGAATTGTTGTCGGTGGTGATGGTGGTGTCGACAGCGACTGATAGGATACCTTGAAGCTAATCGCACGTTGGCATGAATGGGTTAAGCAAACAAAATTATGAGTAATAAGGTTAAAAAATGATTATCTCCGAGGGATAAGATTCACGTTTAAGGCAGTCGTATAGATGTTTAAGGTTATCTTAATGGGGCTCATTCGGTGAATGAAGTTGTTCATTTAAATAAGCGATAATGTCACCTTGAAAATGTAAAGCAATTCTGCTTCTGAGAGAAATAGTGTCATTTTGACATATGTAAGTGCTTAAACTCGATGTTTAGTTGTGGTAAAACAAGGACGTTGGACTGCTAAGCAAACTGAGGCAGGTTCGACTGGCAGTAAAAGTTTTTTTTTATGTCATCGACTTTTGGTATAATACGACAACCCACATGACGTGACAGTGACTTCCTTATTCACCACTTCCCAGCTTTTCTTTCAATTCTTGTGAACTCTTTAGGGGTGGCCATGGTGTAGTGGTTGCATCATCGCTTGCCACGCTGAAGGTTCCAGGTTCGAATCCCGATGTCAAAAAAAAAGTCGATCAACTGCGAAAAAAAAAGCTGACGCCAGTGGTGGCTTGGTCGTACTAATGACATCGGGATGTTCGAAAGAAATACTGTGAATTATAAGCAATGGCAACAGTATCAATAATTCTCCCCAGTCGTTCTGGACACCACTCTCGGAGGAAAAAGACTGAAACCAAATACATGCCACCTAAATTCCAAAATCACTACACCAACACTAGCGTTGTGTGAATAACATCATAAAGGTATTCATAACCCCTTTAGCGATAGTGAATTATAAAAAAAAACGTACCTCACTGACATCCAAATGGTATCAGGCTATACATCTGCCTAAAATGTTAAAGATTTCATAAGAACGTACTGAACAACTGAAGAAGCTTCCAATTTAGAAGTTTAAGTCCTTAGCAGTGTGCCCTTTCAATCAGTTTTTTTTGATAACAAGAGTGAATGGCAATTGCATGGCAGAGGTTAAAGGTCCTTATCCATGCAACAATGGCAAAAGATGTCAGCGGTATGTCTTTCTAATGTAGATGCTGTGATCTGTTAGTACTCCGACCTAGACTTCATTTGGAGTAAAGTGTAGGAATTCTCCTGATACTTAGCAGGCTTTCGTTTTGTTTTCCCCCTGATGGAGTCTTGTTTACAGAGATTCACAGCTCCATACAAACACCGTCGATAGGTTTACATGTTGTAAGGCCTCCGATTGGAGTTCTGTCCACCTGATCAAAACAAAGTGCAGGTAGTAACTAATATTCGCGCTAAAATCCAACAAGGTCGGTGGACCTGAATGCCTGCCATACGAGCAACTTAAACTAGATATAGAGATGACTTGGTAGAAAGCATACATCAAGCCATTTTCAAGATTTAATCAGTGTACTCCCCATCAACAAGAAAGGAGATCCTCTCAAAAGTGTCAACTACATGCGAATTAGTCTTCTCAGCATCAAGAACGTGATTATATCCCCGTGAACGACTTTTCCCGTTTGTTTGTGCAAGATGACGCTGAAAAATGCTCATTGCTCCATTTAGGTCGATAGTGACCTCATCGACGAGTTGGATGTCACGAAGACGAGGTGGTGCGCTGTCATAATGTCATGTAACTTCTTTAACGTCATACTTTGACTGATGGTACGAAGCTAAGAAGGCAACACCAGAGGCAGAATCTGTCAAAAGTCTAGGCAACTATCCTTGCTTACGCCGCCGACGATATAGGCTCCTCATCCGTCAATAGCGTGGTGACCTACTTTCGCCTTTTCGAGGATCTGGATTGCTAGATTCATGCAAGGCTTCTTGCTGCTAGTACAAGTAGGTAAATAGTAGGCTCCTAAACTCATTATTACTAAATTGCCCTAGGTCATCCCAGAGCCGGCGATGGAAGGCTTTAACTACCTCCTCGTCTCTCCAACTTTTACCGCAGTTGTGCTAAGCAAAATCGAGTCTCACGGCAATAGCTCGTGCTTTATTCCGACTAAGTGTTATCAGGAAGAAGCTGATACATACTTACTTATGACGACACTACACTCCGAGATGGCCGTAGGGCTCAACCAATAAGTGCTTTCAGCCAATCCGATTGATAACCTTCATTTTCACACTCCAAGTGGGTTGGAACCCCTTTACAATTGTGGATTTGAAGATTCTTCGAGCTAAAGCGCTTTAGGTTAACACATCTAAACCATCTTAGTCACATTCATCTGATTGGGTTCGTTGTGTCTCCTCCTCCACTCGTTGTCTACACAGCCGGAGCCGAAAATCACCAGAACAGCCATCCATTCTTGACAAGAGTCGATTGCCTTCTAAGCCGAAAGAAATAGCAGTTGACAAGAGTTATTCTGCGTTTGATAGACAAAGTCCCTAACTACGATCGTTATTGTGCTTTGTTTTGCCCTCATTGACCATTAATCCCATCTTCGAAGCTTCCGCCCCAACACTCACGAACTTGCTACTGACATAAGGCTGTGGTCTCTGGAGATGCTACTAGTGGAAATGTATTTCTGAGAACTACAGTTGCCAGAAGTCAAAACATATCTATCGATGGCCGTATACATCCTGCAAATGGGAACAGTTCTGGACTCGAATCTTTTGTCACAGATACTAACCGAGAGAAAATGCGTTGGTTGCTTTCTTTTTAAGGTGAACGACGCAGCCAAGGTATTTTGCTCTTTCCGAGCTTTACTTCAGGAGCTCGGATGCTTTGACATTTACTCCGTATTTTTTTACCGAATTGTTCATCGAGTTAAGAGATGAATTTACCTTCTGCCAGGATGGCTGACTTTTTTTTTCATTTCATTTCATTTATTTGTTTTGAATCTTTTACATTGGACTTGGGTAAGTCTATAATAAGTAAAAGTTAATTTAATTTATTTAATTTTAATAGATTACTTTTGGCTTTGCTAATTATGAATTCAAATAAACCATGAACATAAAACATAACACTGGAGAAGTTGGGGTACAAGAATAAAAAAGAAAGGAATATGTATTAAAAAGAAGAAACTAAATAGAAGAAAAAATACTAAAATACTTTTAAGTGGCTTCGGTCAAATATCTAAACAAGACTTTGTCAAATGACTTTGTTCCGCGAAGATTTCTAATGTCCATGGGTAGAGCGTTCCATTCTCTGACAACATAAACAAAATATTGGTTCTCTGAGTTTCTGCAAGTGAACCTTGGGTGAATAAAAACAGAAGAACGAGATGAAGTTGGGAACCGAAGTTTTTCGTACAAATACTGGGGTTCCTTGCAAATCAGGATATTGTTTAATGTTTTTAGGGCACAAAATTTGAAATAGGTGTGCAGGCCGCAACCCAGAATCCTGTTGGTGTATCCTGATACATGATCATGTCGTTTTAGATTGTAAACATATCGCGTAATGTTGTTGAAGGCGACCGTAAGATTCCTTCGTGTTTCTGAGTTGTGACAACAAAAAATAGGTAGCGATTGGCAGAATTAAACTTTTTGCTAAGCTAAGTCTTATATGCTGAGGTACGGAGTGTTTTGTCAACGAGAGAGCACGTAAGCATCCATATATTTTACCAATAACTGTTTGAATATGCTGGTCCCATGTGAGTGTCGAATTGAACCAAATACCTAAGTTTTTTGCTTTTTCGACATATTCCAGAATATTGTTACCTGGGAAATAGCTACTTTCAAGTTTGTTTTTGTAGACCACCAAGCACTTTGATTTTGTTGGATTTAGATGTAGGTGATTTCTTGTGGACCAACGCGAGATTTCCTTAAGATCACTATTGAGTCTCTCTACACCATCTTCTAACATTCCCAGCTTGACGCTCAACTGAATCTGCACATCATCAGCATATAGATGTAGTGATGAGTATCGGACTACTTTTGGGAGATCATTGATGAACATTACAAACAGCAATGGTCCAAGAATTGATCCTTGTGGTACTCCTGACTTTAGTTCTAAGTGCTGGGAGATGTTTTCCCCAACCGATACGGATTGACTTCTTCCACTTAAATATGAAAGAACCAAGTTAGCTGCAGAGTTGCTGAAATAAAAATTCTGCTTCAGGGAGTAACTGAACCATGATTGCAAAGCTCCAACAAATCGAAAACATGGATATCATGGAATCTGCTCTTTTAGATTTCCAAAAAAACATACTGAACTGCAACAAGACTACCAGATATAGATGTGGACACTCCAAAGACTGATTCATATGTCAGCTAACGTCTCACTCAATCAATGTCCAATCCGTGCCAAACCTGTAAGACTTGATGGCATTCTACCCAACAACATGACTAAGCTGGGTTAAGGAGGACAAGTTTTCGAATTAATCTGTGCATTCACACTTGTGTAGGTAGGTGTTTATGTTCGGTTAATGCATTTTACATATGTAATGTATCTACCTCCAAGCAAAGCGATGTTAACTCTTTTTTGGTTCTCAACTTTATAATAACATTTAATTCGCCCATTCCACGGTGTTTTTCTCTTCCATGCCTCTACACACATGAACTTATACAAAAAAAGAAATACCTAACCTAACCAACCAACTCACGATGGACAAGTTCTGCCACCCCAAAGGATCAATTATGGTCTATAAAATGTAATGACATATAATGATAGAGTACATGCCATTCCATTCACAATTTGTACCTCAGATGGCAGCAGGACGGGGAATTACGTGAAATATCCTGCAGACAAATCACCAAAGAACCGGTCAAAGGAAGGAAGGAAAAATGAAGCGGAAAACTAAAAAAAAAAAAAAAACACAACAACAATGTCATATTGGTGTGTGTGTATCGATGTGTGTTTCTGTGTGAAGATGGGATCAAACGCCCTGTCCATATGACGCTGAGTGATGACTGCAAATGAATTTCAAGCAAATAATTGCAGCTTTTCGTTTCGAATGTGATGTCCTTTACGCATGAGACCGAGAGATGGACTGCCTGCCTTTCTCGCTTACATCTTGTAAAGAGAAACAAAAAAAGCAAATCCGCCCACTTAAGGATCAAACAGTCTACCCTCAGTGAGTCCTGTTTCAATTTAATGATTATTAATTATGGCAACTGTTTTAAAAGGATGTTCTGCAACAAGCCTTTTTCTTTACGAAAAAAAATAAAAAATGTTTTCTAAAACATCTGGACAACATATTGCGGAAGTCCTTCTAAGGACCTCGTCAAACAAAGAAAGGAAATTGTTTTAGGTAAATTCTATTTTCTAACAAATTGCAACTTAAAATTCCAACCTTTAGCTTGTACGACTACTATTTGTGAATGTCCTTTGTGCATTTAAATTTTTTATTTTTTTTCTATGGACTTGTGTATACCCACCACACTACCTTTTGGGAAAGGATGAAACTCTAAGCTTATCATATGCGAAACTTTTATATTTGAATCACGTTTTAACGTTATGACATGTTACATGCTCCCAGTTGCCCGGGGTAACACCTGTGTGTCATGATACAAGAAACGTTTTCCAAAACAAAAAACTTGATACACCAAAGGTATAAGTGAATTTAGCTTTTTCTAAAAAAAAAAAAAATGGTCGTGTGCACTGTTGAAAGGAAACAAAATGAATTTGAAATAAAAAAAAAAAAAAAAAACACGCTTGAAATAATCGCGTACAGGACCTTTTTTTTTCTTTGTCGAAATAGAAGCAGCCGTTTACCACATCTGGCGTCATGAACACGGTAAAGGTGCGATTTAGATGACACACTTTAAATGTTTGCATAGATTTCAAGGACTTCATGGTTTGTTTTATTTAAGAAGGAATGAGTTCACCCTTAATATGGTCTAGGGACGAGCTTTCGCATAATCGACTAATAAAAACAAAATGATTTGGAAGCCAAAAGTTCCCGAAGATTCATTTTAAATTTCATTCTGCTATCTGCGATTTTATCACTTAAAAACCTTTTCAAGGACTGTGACAAACTTTTTGATAAAATCATCAATGAGATCTGTAACTTAATCGGTCAGTCTAGATCAGATTTCATAAGGTCTAGATCAGGAGGTTTGCTTGAATCACACACCAGTGCAATGAGAACTTAAACAACGACAGGACTCGAGGCTATTTCTCAACCTGCTTTTACTTAACACAATTTGCCCTAAGCGATGGTAACAGCAGCCCCAAAAACGATACTGTTCCTCATACTGCTCGACTTATACCAAGGCGTAGGTTGCACCAAGACGCAACCTACACCTTCAATTAACGTACCGAATGAGGACCAAATAGAACACATTAGATGGACGAGGTTCTAAGCAAAAATTTAACGCCATACCCTATCTTCAGCCTAAACTTTCAAAAACTCTTTTCTTCAAGAAAAAGTTGGGTCATTTAACCCGAGCAAGACTGCGAGACTACATCAAATAGTAAGGGGGTGTATGTGAACACCAGACCTAATACACACAATAAAGTGATCGGTTCCTAGAGTTTGCCAAAAACACTGGAAGATTTTCCCGGCCCCACATAGAAGCAATAGACACTCCATAGTTTCTTCCCATAATAACCAACCCTATCCACCTACACACAAAACTTTCTCCAACAGTCGTTAAAGTGTAATTGCAACAGAGGTCTATATAAGGAGCTTTATCAAACCCAAAAACGCTACTCAAGAATGGAGAATGAAGGCGCAGACTGCGAAAGAAAAACCTGTTTTGGCCGTTCTAAGCGGAAGTTTTAGAGATAGGTTAGAGCTTAAGAGAAATATTGACATACAGATCGATCTTCAGTCTCAAAATCTTAAATTCATAACCTCAAAGCACAAAGTCTTACTACGTTGAGTCTTGGTACACAAAGGCATCGATGGCAATGATGAGCAGTCAAATAATGGTCGATCATTCGGTTTTGACCCTCATAAAGCTACTTAAACCTAAGCTTGGCAACAAGAGATGGAGGGGTACAACACAAAAACAAGGTTAGGCTAGGTTACGTTAGAGTCGCAGGCTGTATATGACAGCCACACCTAGACCAGGGAAGGTCCCTTATTTCTCCAGAAAAACTACCCGCAGAACCAGCCGGAATGAAGCGCTGTAGGCTGCTTTTGTTGGTATAAGCCAGTTCGGTTAAACTTTGGAAGAAGCTGGCTCCTAGAAAGGCTTTTCTACGAGCTAAGAGAAGGTGGAGAATCGTCTGCGAGAAGAGACGATTTTCCACCGAAAGAGATGTACCCTGGTCTGGCGAGTTCGTCAGCCATACAGTTGTCTGGAATGTCCTTATGCCCCGGCGCCCCAATAAGGTGAATTTTGAATTGTTCAACCATCTCGTTAAGAGACAAGCGGCAATTTAGAGCTGTTTTTGAGTTAAAAGTGGCGGATTCCAGGGATTTGATCGCGGTAGGTATCTCATTGTACCTCAGCCGCGTCAGGGCCACCTCGGTTGCCATTGTATCAGCTTGGAAGGCGCTGCAGTAGTCAGGCAAAATAAAGGAGATGTTTACGTTCACATCCTTGGAGGAAGATACTAACACCCGTCACGATTCTTTTTAAGAGCCATCTGTGTAGAAGCAGATAGACTCCCTCCGTCGTAGCCCAAAATTATCATACCAATCAAGTCTGGAAGCGGTAGTGCTAACGAAATTTGTATCGAATAGGAGTCGTTTTAGGGTGTAGTACCACCAACAGTCTACTGTAGGACTGTGGCAATATGAACGTGGAAGAGGGTAAGACACACTTCCTTTGCAACTGTCCAGCAAAAGCCTCAAGTGCATACTTGATTGATTAGGAATCAGGGAGAAGAATCAATCAGTCTTATAAGGTACTCATGGGAATCCAGTAAAAGGGAACTCAATGTGTCCCTTATGAATCGAGTGAGGAAACTCTTTTTGGAACTACTAAGGTTGATTTGGATCGGCACTCTAATATGCTTTAAGGCCATTGCCTTGTCTCTACTCTCTTATCGCATAGAAAGTCATACATTTTCGAAAGTCGTACCACTCTCAGGCCGTCTCGTAAGTAATACCCACAACGAATTTAAGAGCATTTAGTAGACCGACAATAACTTGTATAACCGATTGGTTCCACAAATTGACTCCATCTACCGCTAAAACTAGACTTTGCAGAAAAACCGATTTGAATCAAGAAACTGTGTTAATGCCCAACAAATTCGCCATAGAAGCTCTCTGCCATCCGCAAATGTCCCGCAAAAAAAACGGAATGAAAGCGGATTATCAGCTCACGGCTCATTAATACTTTCTACAGCGAATCGGAACAATAATTGTCAACGCATTAATTGACAGCTTGTGCTGAGGTCATTTGTCTTTATTTCACGAAACAAATGACTGACTTCCTCCCCACCAGTCCGAACGTCATGTGAAGACATTTAACACATTTTTTTTCGCGTTACAAGCTAAGCACCCTTGTACCCATTCTCACTCTACAGCCCCAATAACAATTAGAATAATCATTGGGGGCAGGAAAAAAGTACCGAATCATCTTCGCTAATAAATCTTATGGACCTTGTCGTCCAATCCTTTGATTAATACGCCTTTGTTGCGTTCTTGCGGTGAGCAACTGACTCTTTTTTTTTTCTTTTTCCCCCGTCCTCCTACTGGTGGTGGAGTCTATTGGCTTTTTGGACAGATTTCACTTTATTTCTGGCTTCCGTTGTGAAATTATTGCTACATCGTCCTTGGGATGATAATTATTATACACACTTTGTATTTGGACGTCCAAAAAAAAGGGTTAGCTCCGGTATGGAAGTCAATTTGGTGTGTTCGCTTTGTTGTGTGTGTGTGTGCATTGTTTCTGTCAGATTCTTGGCACCGGATTGAGCTCGACGTCGTCGTTGTTTGGTCTGTCTGTCGTCGCCAGCGCTGACTTGCCAAAAAATGTCATTTGTCATATTTTGTATGAAATATTGAGGGTAACCATGTTGGGTGAGATTTTGGTTGGTCAAGCGGTTGCCTCCTTAAAGGGTTGTCATTTGTATTCCTTTCGTTTTTTTTATTTTTTTTTTCTCAAACAAAACATTTTATTGTTTGTTTTGATGTTTCAAGAATGGTTATTGGTTGCATTTTTATTGAAACATTAGACCATCACCGAATTGTAAGTCATCCATGAGAACGTTCACAGGAACTTGGTAAGCTATAGCCAGGGTAAGGAAGACGAATGCACGTTGCCATCTCAAGATAACGAATCAACTGACTACCTTCCTGCCAAGCTGACAGTCTTTCAAAGCAAAAGCTCTCGCTTTTCCGATAGCCAGGCAGCGATGAAAGTACTAATCTCAAGGTTTGCTAGGAGCTCCTGAAAACATCCTCAAGCAACTAGCTATTAACAACAAAATTATCATCAGCCGATAAGCTCGCCAGACAAGGAACTTAATCAATATGTGGAGGCCCACTTCCCTTCTGTGACCTATTCACCAACCGCATCAAGTTGAAGCCAAGCTCAGGAGAGTACCAAAAGAAGATCTTAGAATAGAAGTTAAGAACAATACCTGGACAATCTAGAATGTTCAAGAAAAGTCAAGATATTCCCACACTAAGGAAGCACCAGACATTGCAAACTCTCAGCATAAGTTCCATTGACAACGCTTCTTGTGGAATAAAAAAAAAACTGCAGAGCACACCTTCATATTTCCAGAAACAGGCAACCATTCATTCGCGAACACGATCATTAAATTAGTTCCTCCATGACCTCGATCTTGCTTGGGAGCACAATATTTTCCAGTTGTAGGAGAACTTTTCTGTGGTGGCCGTGGCTAAGTGGTTAGTGCTTCTACATCCGCCGTTCGGAGTCGGCAATAAATAGGAAGGCCCCTTCCATTCGTGCAAAAAATATAACACGCACAACATAAATGTTTGCGAGAAGCTTGGCCTTGGCTCTCTATGGCAAAATGTAGGAAAACTCTTCTCGGTGCATAAAATCCTTCAGGTCGCGGTACTTTTCTGGTCTTCCCTGTCCCTCAGAGGATAATGCTGGTATTCGATAGCAGGTGTCTTCCGCGTATTCACTTAAGAGCACAGACTATAAGAACAAAAGAACTAGACAGAAGCAATTTTCAGCTGTCGATCAATCCTAAATCCAATATGCAATATCCGCGAAGCAATTCTCGTGGACATATTTATATTGGGGAAATCAGCGAGCTGCCCAAACTAAAACAAGTAAAAGCACACCTTGTAAACAACAATCGTAAAAGATCTAAAACCTTTATCAACTTGAGCAGGAACAAGCTCCGAATATTTTCAAACTTCCTTGCTTGATACAGTGAACACCACAGGAAGTAAGCTCCAGGGACATGCAGATTCTGTGAAGAAACCGATGAAACTCCAGATTACATCCTTAAAAAGTGAAGCAGAGCAAATGTATCAAATAGAGACATCCCATCCCTACACCCAATACAGCTTCTTAAGATTTAAAGGGAAACAAAGTTAAACGACCAGAAGGGGGCCCACTAGATCTTTAAGGTCTGCGTAAACCTAAAACCGACACAATTCATTGATTCACACTGGCCATAGCTATTATATAAAAGGACTCTATAAGCACCGAATCTGTTAGCCCCTTAACTCATTCCCTGCCTAGATATTTCTAAAAACGTCTTCATTTGATGCTTTCTTGACATTTCTCATTATTGCACTCCACAGTTGCAACTTTTCCCATTTTCTGTAGATGGTGTCTTACGTTGTATTTCTAAGACTTTATACAAAATCAAACAGTGACCTATTCTACTGGCCTTAAAGAAGATAGTATAGTTGTCAATGTCTGTAGCCAAAGAAAGCTAGTCTTGACTTTGTTGAAAGCTTTTCTACATCTTTCATGGAGAATGGGTACCAACGTTTAAAGGGTTTTCTAAAGTCAGTCCATCTACCCGACTGATATTTCTACAAACTGGTGTATTAGGCTTGAAGAAATCACAATAAAGCTGTCACACAGCAAGCAATGTCTTCCCACCTTGCAATGAGTCAGAACACAGTCTTTGCTTCAACAGACTTCCTTCCACATTTGCTCCAAAACAAGGTACATAGAAAGGACACATACTCTTGAACTTTTTTCAACATACGATTCGTCATCACCTTGTTCGACCATAAAAGTGTCAACTTTATCGAATTCGAGGTCAGAAAATTCATTATTAAGGTCTGACTCTTAGGCTAAAAACGAAATAAGTTCATAGATTCCAAAGGTTACCCAGAAAGTAGTAGGTACCTACATATGTATACACCGACTGACTCTATTCAGCACTTTTATCTCAAATTTTGACAGTTTATAGCAGACAATCTTTTCTAATTTTCACGTCTTATGTGGCATGAAGCTCTGTGACAATTTTAAGTTCAATTCCCTATTTGGAGATTCGTCAATGTTCCGTTTTTTTTTTTTTTCTCTCTTAAACTGTCTCATTAAGTTACAATGAAATCGTAGCATAAACATGTCAGTATTCCAAATGTTATCAGTGAGCCCAACAACAACAAAGAAAAGACAACAGACAATAACACAAAAAACGACGCATGAAAAAAAAAAAAAAACGGAAAACGAATATAACCAAAGTGCAGAAAGAACGACAAAAAGAATGGAAGAAAAAATCCACCCCAATACATATAATTCCATGGCGGTCATCAATCTTCCTCTTTTCAGTTCAAACTGACAGCTCAGTGGTGTAGAGGAAAATTGGGATTCCTTCATTCATTCAATGCCATGCCAATGCGGAAGGTAACAGGCAACAGCAACAGCAACAGAGAGCACCCAGCAGAACACACACTCGTGCACACAGTTGGTTTTACAAAGCGCGGATGGCATGGCACGGCAAGTGTCATACTCGTGCAGTACTTTTCTTCTAAGGGTTGGAGGGTGAAATGGTGAAATCCATCCGATAGACGAAAAAGAGAACGAGAACGTGAACGAGAACTCAACCGAAAGAGTTTTTTTCGTTGATGGGGTGCGCCATTTACATACCGTGTTGAATGAACTTAAGGGAGTCTTTGGTTTTTCTTTTCTTTTAGGCAAGATATGTACTAACTTTAGTTTGAATTCTAGTCTATGGAGGCTTAAAACAATTTTTAGATTGCAATGTCGGATCTGCATTTGGATCATCTTAGGCCATGGCAGAGGACGACATGTCATAAATCCGAGGGCGACGATATCTCGACGATTAGAATAAAGAAATTGCAAGCTTGTGACCAATCGGTATGACTGGCAGCACTGGTCTTAATTTTTTGTTTTCTGAAGTAGCTTGGTGGTTCTGACTGTTTGGTCTGTTTATTTTTCGATAAGTCAATTAGGTACCTTGAGATCATCACAACAGCACTTGATAAACCCCGACTTATTTTTATAGTCGTCTGACTGTCAATAAAAATGGAAGAATTATACATTTGTATTGCAGTAAGTTAACTAAGCTGATGAGTGGTTACGTTACGACCAAGGCTTTCGATGGAAGAACTGCCATCTATACTGATGCTGATGTATTTTAGATTCAACTTTTAGTACTTCCTAAAGATTTAAAAAGAGATTTGAAGACCAAAGGCAGTAGATCGTTCAGAGTATACTTACAGTTTTGGGTGATCTTAGCTCTCAGCCAACAAGCCTATCCAGTTAGTCCGACTCTTAACTTACTTCCTCCAGTTCCGCACTCCAAGCTGGTTGAGGTCCCCTTCCACTTTTGTATGCCACTTAAGGCGAGGTCTTCCTCTATTGCCTTGTCCCTGTGGTGTCCATTCGTTGTTCACGTCATGGCTATCTCAAACGAAGTAAAAGTATTTTTTTTGCCACAGTATCTACAGCTTCTACAGTTCGTTGTTCAACATCCTCCTCCAAAGCTTATCAACACAAATGGGATAGAATATCTTTTAAAAAATGCTTCGCTCGAAACGACCACGGACATCTTTATCAGCCTTTGATAAAGTCCATACTAGAGCACCATAAAGTAGCAATGGGATGATTTAGAGTTGTATAAGCTTACAGTCTTCTTAGTTTTTCTAAACAAGACCTCACTAGTCACCTTCTAACAGCGATAAGCAGGAGCTCTTCATTCGGTTTCTGATGAGATGTCGTTGTCAGAAGTGATGGCGAAATCAAAATAGAGAAAGTACCTTACCATTTCCAAGTGAAAGCTGTCCACCGTGACATTCTGCCCGATCCATCGATGTTGGATGTTGGAAGCAAGCTCAATCTGTTTTTCAATCTGCTAGTAGCACAATGGACCGTATTTCGTGCCTGAATGTTCCAGCGTGATGTAACGACAGGATAATAGAAAAAAAGGATTTTCAGTCGTTCACATAATATGAATATCAGACCTTGTACGAGATGCTGGGAAGACTGATGGTTCAGTAGAAGGGGTCTTCTTTGTTCTAGAAACAACTTGGAATATACATAAATGGCCTAGTTCATTGGGTTTTAACTAAAATCCCTTCTCATGCTTTTTCTTCTTCTTTTAGAGAAGCCGATGTTCCTCCCGTCTCTTTTGTGCCATGGAAGATGAGGTCATCCGCTTCTGGACTGAAGCATCAGTGATCGTCCATTCTGCATGACCATGACTAAGAAGGCTCATGTCGCAGGCAAGGTGATCTCCTTTCTTTATATATCGGGGAATTATTGCTATGTACTCCCATCAGAACTTATCTTACAGATGAGTTGGTGTAAGTGGCCTACCAAATCACATCCTTCTGCCTTGAACAATTTCACTCTTAGGCCATCTAGATTGCGGCCTTATATGATTTTATTATGGATGTGCCTGCTTCAAGTTCATTCCGGTTCAGTAGTTGTGTTGATTGGTTGTCCTCCAGGTTGAGACTATCAAACTGCCTGACAGTAGAATTTTAACTTTCGTCGCCGATTAAGGGTCCGCAGAAATAGACTTTTCATATTTTAAGGAACATCCAATGAATTTCGGGCAGTGCCTCGGTATGTCTCGACGTGCTCCAAAGACCTCGAAAGAGGAAAAAAGTTCCAAAGGTTGATGATTTCTTAGCTTAAAGCAAGAACTTTTCGAGATCTTAGCATTTATTAACAATGGTAACAAAGAGTTCAAAAAGTAAGAGCTTTAGAAAAGTCGAATCTAGAAGCTGACATACAATTTCCAAAGATATTCAGCAAATGCTGTCAAAAATTCTTGATTTTGATTTCTGCCGCACAAATTTTGAATCCGAGCCGTGAAGCAATATAAATCCAAGATGGTTGCAGTGTATGGACAGTCTTGTGTGGATATTCACAGTGCTTCTGCTAACCACCGGCTTGTGAGAACAGTTTACAAACTTCTAATCGCAGTGGAAATATGTCCTTGCTCTCGTTTTTGCTTACCTGTCCCCTAAAAGTTTACTCAATTCCATTCCATCCATTTTCCTAGAACCAGTTGCTAAGAATGTCTACTTTCATCCAGTAACTCCCGTTTAAAGTCTCAATTGCATCATTTTGGGTAAGAACTCCCAGTCAGTGTGACTTTAAATCAATCTCCTTCTCCTACTGCCATTCAACTCGTTCTCTGCCAGCATTAATCCAATTCGGAATTCAAGATATCATTTCCTAAATCAACACAAAAAAATAAAAAAATCAAATGCGCACACACAACTACGAGTACACAACACACTTGTTAACACACACGTATCGAGCCTTTTCGATGATTCTAATCGGATTCCCATGTTCTGATTATTTCACGACTTGATGCGATTAAATTTCACAGCACATTTCTACAATCAAATTAAATCGATTCGAAATGATGTGATGTGTCCCTGCCTGGGTGTCAAAGTATGGCATAAAGTGCTATCAGCTACGCTCCTCCACCCACCACCGAGCACTCATTTGGTATTGATGTTTGTGTGGGTGTGGTGTGTATCTATGTAAATATCCGGATATACTCGTAATATTAAATTTTTTTTTCTTCTTCATATTTTCAATAAAAACATTTCCGCGACATCTGCGCGGCATATACCCCAGGAGGAATTCATTTGACGACAGATCGTCATTGGCATAAAACACAATATATTCCATATCGTGTGGGTGGCAACCAAACCGTCCTCGCAAGGATCTCATATACGAACATCTTTTCAATATGCCAAAATGACTTTATGATGTGATGGCACCGATTTATCTAATTTGACACACGCAAAATGCTCCGAGGCCACCACCGATTCCATACGACACGACAACAGAATCGTCGTGATGCCACCACCACCCTTAGAGATGACTGTTCCGCTGTCATAACTGTAGAGTGTTGGATATGGCTTCACCATACAAACAAATCCGCTCGGTGTTTGTGTATGTTTTGTTGGCTACCCTACCGAAGTTTGCCGCCCAACTTTTTTTATTTCATCTGCTTTAGAGAATTGTAGCACCCGTTCGCGTCGATGCTTTTCCTACATGAGTCTTGTTTGTGCAGTTCTTATATACGTATGTGTACCTAGGGCTTTTCTTGCTAAACTTTTGCGGAAATTTGAAATTCAAATATGCATGACGGTCGTTTTTTTAAATTAAAATGTCGGCTATCTATTCGTGGGCATACATGAAGAAACTTCTGTTTTTCGTAAGAAAAGAAAAGTTTTTCTCATTTTCTCGATGAAAATTAAATGAATCAAATTCGAGATGAAGCTTAACGGTGTATTTGAGATTTTGCATTTTTTGAAAAGTTTAAACGAACTACTAAAACTTTTGTGCAGTTCGCAGTTCAACAAGTTTTGTTTGTTTCAAATGGCATTGCATTTGCATAGGTTAGTTGTGCGAAAGGACGAAAATAGCATGAAGAAACAATTGCCAGGGGTAAGGCATTGAAAAGGGTTGAAAGGATTGTCTTGTGGAAAGTTGATTAATGATCTTTGAATGGGTTGTTGGGAAAACAAGTCAATCCAAGCATAAGAAGTCAAATTTTGTAGGCCATTTGTAGACCTATAACGACTCTCAATAGAATAGCTGGCGAAATATGATAGAATCCAAGTGTTGGTGCTGATGAAAATTTTCTACCAAAGGCTTCTCACATGATTTGGGTACACTTAAGTGCAATAAAAGATCTCTAGTCGGTGCTGAGAATATGACTACTTCAGCAAACTGTAGAGCGACTAAGAAGATCAACAAACCGCTATCAGATAGAATGCACCATTCAATCTAGACGATGATACCCAAAACTTGTATTCTACTATCCTGTGATGACGGATTCACTACCACTTCTGCCATTGAATGGTGGTGCCTATTGGTTCTTGAAACGTTCTCTGGTAAAGATACTCGTTAGAGACATGGTTGCGCCAGAAAATCCTTAGAATATTGCGTAGGCACCACTATTAACGCAGCAATCTCGTGAAAGTAGTGGTAACTCTTCAAGTGCTGCACCCATACAACACACCCATACACAACTGGTAAGCATTACTCCGACAAATTGTGGACAACATTCCGATTGCATACTTTGCTTTTTTGTTTCGGTTGGGATTATCCTGTTCGGCGCCACCACAGTCGAAACAATGCTCCCAAGCTACTGGAAACTCTTTGCTGATGGTCAAGCAATGTAATAAGTTCCGTGGCTGATAATGTTTGGTTGTTGTCGTGCTCATTTTCAGCCCGACAACTTCTGCCTCTCTCTCCACAGCTTATGTCATTTGGTAGAGGTCCATAATTCTGTGAGAGATCAAGCACACATGAAGCGAGTTGACATGTTGGATTTCATTGAATTCCTTTTCTTTCTATCGAAGAACGTTACTAATCACCAATAGCGAGAGAATTCAGCCATGTCGTGCCCCATCTATGCAAAATGTGACTTTTGGACCCATCGTATAAATGCCTACAGGCTATCAGTGTGGTTTTATGCCAGGACAGCCCACAATCGGCCAAATTTTCATACGTCAGCAGATCCTAGAGAGACCCAAAAAAGTCCCACTCGATACACATCATCTCCTTATTGATTTTAAGGCGAACCGTTGCAGCGTTTATAGATAGGTAGAAGTGGCTGTCTGGCAAGGTCCTACCAGAGACACAAGTAGCGCAGTTCCGCCGTTTTAATACCACGACTCACGTTACCTGGGTGTCGATGGGTGTGATTAGACGTAGTTTTTCAAATCCATCCTGTGGAGGTCAAAAAATGAATAATTTTGCTGAATTTTATTTCAGAAATCTCTGATAATTCCTTAAAGAAGCGCTTGCCAAATGTGTGGTGCCTGGCTGTAGCTAGTGCCGGGCAGTAGCAGAGACAAGCTATTAAGAGCCATTCCTTGTTTCGGCATCCCAATCAAACCCGTTCGTCTGTGCAATATGACGATGGCAGCTTCATCAAGGTCTATAATGACCTCACCGAGATCTTTGGGATAAAAAAGGATTTACACAAGACGACGCGCTGTTATACAATTATTTTCACTTCACAAGCCACCTCTTTCAAAAGTCTGTGCAACTACATTCGTTACCCGACTGTGTTGAGGTCCGACATCGACTAATTGGACAGAACATCACAGTGGACAGCTATAACTTCGAGGTAGCAAGAGATTTTATCTATCTTGGTTCTGCTCTGTTAGCTCATCAGAAATCAAATGAAGTATTACGCTTATCAGTCGCTGTTTCTTTAGGCTAACAAATCCACTGAGGAGTATGACTCTATATAAGGTTCAAACCTGCTCTATGCCACTGAAGCAATGACGCTATCGAAGGCGGATAAACCTTTGGTTGGTACCTAGTGCCGTTTACGTTGACGGGCTTTGGAGGAAGAGCTCCCATGACGAACTAACAGAGGAGCTGTACTGAGACATGTAGAGCGACACCAATGCAGAAACTTCGGATCCAACCCGGAAGCTCAACAAAATAGAGTGAGACTTTGCACAAGTAGAAGGGGAACTCAACATAAAATGAAAAGGAAAGTATTTCAACTCCTACCTGGTAGCCTTACAAGACATTAAATACTCGTTTCTGCAACACACCCTATGTCTTCTATTTCATCCTTGCTAGATGCTAAACTAAACCACCTCTTTGACGCACTCTTCATTTCGTCTGCACTTCTTTGAACGAATTTAGTATTTTGCAATCCCTACACACTCTCACACTCATACAAACACTTATTAAGCAAATATCCGCCATTACTACAGCCAGCATACACTATTAACAACAAAGATAAGCTTCTCAATATTGAAATAATGACAAACATTTCCGTTCACCTCTTGAACCATACTTATCTATTTTTATCCATAAAAAAACCGCTTTTTAGTCCGATGAACAAGTTATAAAATCCAAGATTAACAATACTCATACCACTCATACTTTCTAAGTATTCCAGAGGGCAACCCCTCCGGGCAGGCAACCTGGCTCTACTCTCTCAAAACTGACTTTTTTTCTTTTTTTCACAGGTAAAACACTTAAAACATTAACCAACGTGTAATGAAATGGAATGGGCGAATTGATAAGCGTTATATTTTCCTGAATTTGTTTCGCGGTCTTAGAACAAAATTCTCTGTGTTTATGAAAATCGGAAAATGGTTAAAGTGAGAAATGTAAGAAATTACACCATCACCGCAAACAACAGTAAGAACAACCCTCATCAGGGTGTGTTTTGGTACAGCTAAGGTGGGGATTTTAACTGCCCTTTATGTAGTTATCAGATACTTTTGAAATTTCTTAAAAAAAATAAAATGTTACAATGATTTGAGGTTACGATAAAAAGGAATTTTTGATATGCGAGAAGTTTTCTCTACGTTCGTCGCGTCGTCGTAGAGAGGGTCGTATGGAGCAAGCCTTAAAAAATCAGACAATGACAATTTCTTTATTTAGACGAAGAAATCTAAAACACATCACTTGTGTGTAAATTGGGCCTAAGTGTACCTCATTTTGGAGGACTTCTTCTAATCAAACATAGCTTTGATGGTGTAAAGCGAATATATGTCCTTGGACATACCCACATGTCATTAGATGCTTTGGTAATTGGCAAACGACTTCAGTAAACGATGGAAATTGTAGCTATAAGTAAGTCTTGTAAAACATTTTGCCTGTATGAGCTTTTAGATTCACTTGCTTCTGAATTGGACCTTAGTGTTCGCCAACTGTGTCTGGGCCTTAGACTAAGAGAAGGTCCATTGTGATACCACTGAGTGCTAAGATATGTACACTGACGTAATACGGCCAATCCTTACTTAAGGTTCATTCGTGTGGTGGCCCGCCCTAAACTACATAACAAAACTTAGTAGAGTCCAACGAACAGGAACTACTGGAGCGATTTGCACATCAAATACATCGTTTGGTGTAGTGCTATCAGACTCAGAGAATCTGGGTTTTGGTCCCTCCAAACCCTATGGCCATAGAAGGGCTCTTGATCTGCTGCCCAGGGATCTGGCCTCGACCATAACTGAATACACGACTCCTACACTTAAATTCAATAACAATATTTAGGTTCTTTTTCCGGAAAGGTCGGAATAGAACAGTAACCTACCCCTATCAAACTACCAAGTATCGATATTCACCGACACGGCTCCCAGATGGTGTGTGGCGTTGGAGCAGGTGTCTTCTCAGCGGAACTGAACGTATCCAAATCGTACCGCCTCTCAGACTCTTCGAGGTACCAGCGATTAGAGAAGCCTGCAAGATACTTACCCTCAGCCCTACTTTGAGGTAGTAGCATAGGAATCTTTATTGACAGTCGACTGCCATCAAAGCGCTCCACTCACTTAATTCGTCCTCTAAATTAGTTGAACAGTGTAAGGAAACTATAACGCAGGCAAACGCTCGGTTTAATACCACTCTCATCTGGGTTCCTGGCCAAAGTAACATAGAGGGGAACGAGAGAGCCGACGCGTAAGCCAGATGTGGTTCTATCTGCTCCCCGATGGGACTCATCAAGAGCAACATTTTCCAACACTCACTCTCTATTGCCAACTCTAGGTGGAAAAGTCTTGCAACCTGTGCCATATTCAGACAATAAAAACAGAACGAATGACCTAATCGATATGAACCGCATCGAGACAACAAGAATCACCGCAATTAGCACGGGCCACTGGCCAATTGGTCCACACGCTGCCAAGTTAGACATCCCGTTCAATCCCCAATGCCACAGTTGCGACAATTCACACGAAAAGGAAACCATATTCCACTTTCTCTGTGACTGCCCATGCTCTAGCTCTAGCCAGAGCCAAGCAGCGCACACTCGGAAAACCCTTTTTCAAGGAACTATCTGAGATTTCTAACATAAAATTCTGCAACATTATCAATTTTCTTAACTCCCCAGGATGTTGGATCTGAAAAATACACTCTGAGCTACGTCCATCAACATCCAGGTCACGTGAGTTGTGGTATCAAAACGGCGCACCAGCGCTATTTGTGTCTCTGGCAGGTTCACCAGTTTCAACCACTTCACACCCATGCCATCCAAACTTGCGCCAACGTCAATCTTGACTTTGGCATAAAGATGGCAACCATCAATATATTCACTGATAGTCAAGCAGAGTTTAAGGCACGTTCTCATTATTGCAGATCAAAAGATGGATACCATGACGCAGAGGCATTGAAGGCAATTAAATCGCTGATCAATACTAAGCAGAAAAAGTTCGTCTGAAAGGTACATAGGTGCCGAACCCTTCTGCGGTATTCCTAATCCTGCGTTTAAAAAAAGTGCAGACAACTGGGAATAACCTAACGAATATCCTGGCACCTGAGGACATTAGAAACGAACAATAGATCTTATAGGTCGCAGTACCCCATGTGTCCATCTCAGGGCGTTGGTACATTCCAGAATTTGCCTTAGTGTGAAAATTAGGTCAACAATCAATCTGCCGGGCTGGAAGATTGAATGGTCCGACAAGTGTGGTCTAGATTGACTTGGTAGTTCCAGCATGGCATAGGATCGCCTTTTTTGAAGATAAGGCATATAATGCAGATAGTTCCGTCCATGGGCACACTTCAACGTCAACCCATAGTTGGATGATGACTTGCTGCATGCATTCTTTTTGAAAGACCCGCCTGCAAGCCACCAGAGCTGACAGATTTCTTTGCTTAAGCCAACGTCTTCTAAACTGAGAGAGGGTATGGCTCCTTCTTTAACTAGATGTGGGGTTGGGTTCTCTTCTTGATCTGATGCTCATTAAGCAGCTGCTGGAGATGATGCCTCTTCTGACTACAGATCTTGGAAGCTAATAAAGAATTCATGATGCTTTTAATGAATGCTTCATGAAAAATCTCAACCGATTCAAGGTTCTGCAACAAAATATACATTCACCACAAATGTTAGCTCGTTCATTTGACAAATTCAATACCCAAAACTGACTTCAGTTAATCTCCCAAGTTTAGTCCATTACAGCACTGACTGTGTGGACTTAATGCGTACTCCACACAGTTGCTCAGCGTGATTATTTCAAAATAATGAACCAACTTACATCGGTCCAAGCTGGAAAAATACACTCTATCACCACCAGCCTACCCTCCAATAACAAAACTACAACTGCGTTGGATTAAACTTTAGCAGTAACGCGACGAACACTTTCACAAACCGCGACTATTGCCCAATTTAAATTATAGATTCAATCTAATTAAAATCCTACCATCCCTCCCCTTGATTATGGTTGTGTGTGTGTGCCAAGACGGCAGCACGCGAAATTAGTTTAACTCGCATCTATTGCGGTTTTAACTCTGATTTCCGAGAGCGGAATATTTAATTTAATTAAGGAAAAACGATTGCCCGTCCGGCGTAAATGTACACATTGAATTTATTGTTATTAAAATGTGAATTTAGTGGCATCCTTCGGTGAGAGTATCGTCCTTCGGTCGGATGAAATTTTCTAAGAATTTGCAATGTGGTGCATGCCTTTATCTTGGCGAAATCCTTTTCGAAGAAATCCCTGGTTGTAGTGTGAATTACTGTTGTTTTGGTCGTCCTAATTGTCACCGCACAACCTGGAAAATTGTTTGCGGTTTGTCATTGCGAAATGAGTTTTTGGTTTTTGTTTCATTGTGTATGGCGGCAGGAAATTGCTTCTCAGTGAAACTAAAGAAAATGGTGTTGAGCTGCGACACAAGAAATCAACCGGAAGAATGCGGTGCTAAGGCTAACCCTCTTCTGGGTGGTCGTTAGTTGTAGGGAGATAAAGACTGTGTAAGACTACGCACTTTACACACGTTTTTTTTTCTTCATGCAAATGCGTGTCAGATACACACACTTTCTCCCAAGCAGTCTATGATATTTCCTATCGAGTCGAACCAAGATGAAAAGGAACTGAAACCAGATTACATACAACAATGGGGAAGGTGGAGCGATCGAGAGATACCAACCCATGATATGAAATTAATATTCAGTGGGAAATATTTCTATTTCTACGCATTCGAGCGAAAAGATCACTGCAAATTTAGACCGGGAAAGGAGCTTGGGAAAAACCATCTCAAGAAGTTACTTACAGTGGGTTCAGTCTACGACCTATTTCGCACTAGGGGATTTGAATGCCAAAAACGATAAAGAGAACGTGTTCAGTGGTTAAGTCTTTTAAAACCCAGCTTTCACTATACGACAACAGACAACGGCTTTCGATAGTTAGTTTCGCAGCAAGGGGGATAAGCAGCATTAGATTTCTTCGTCTAATAATCCACATAGCCACCTAGCTTTCTCTAAATGGTCGAAGGGCTAACGAAATCGAACACATGCTAATCTATGTGGATGTGCACACATTCAGTGGGACCAACGTTGACTTTAGCTCCTTTTTTTTTTATTGCAGCCAAATTTAAAGCCCGAACGAGAAGAAGCTGCGGATGACTTAGAAAACGAATCCAAACGTTAGAGGCCTGGAGAAGCCAGAGCACCCAGGTAAAACAAAACTCTTCACACTCCATTTACAGTCGCAACCAAACCAACTCGGGTACCCAGTATAACAACCACTTTATCCTACCAACCGCCAACGCATTTGAGTCCGTGGAGCGTCCAGCAGAAGAAAGTGACAAAAGATCTGCAGTGCAAAACAAGAACAGCGAGAGATGAGTATCGAGACAGAGGAAAGAAAGAGAAGCAGCTCAAGTAAGTAGAAGAGCTTTGCAACGGCAACAACATGCGGAGTTTTTACAAGAAAGCCGACCCACTGGCAACTGGCTTCAAAACCGGAACGCAAGCGCTTCAAAACATCAAAGGAAATCTATTCAACTCGACGCAAGGATTTGTAAATGTGTTAAGGCAGAGTTTTAGCGGCTAAAAAAAGCTATAAAAAAACAAAGTTGCAGGCTCTGCTGACTTGCCAACTTGGTAGGATGCATGCAGCAAGTCACCATCTAGGCATAGGTCAAGACTGGACTATCAGCTCTATATGCCTCATCTTCTAAAAAGGCAATCGTTTGTCTTGAAAGATCCTCTCAAGCTTTACTAGATCACACTAATCGGTGACTACAGGTCCGGCAGCTCGAGAATAGATCGAATTATCACTCTTAGGCAAATTCTGCTAACGAATTTCAAGTTCAGACTCAACACCTCTTCATCGACACAATTGATGATCTCACCGTGGCGCCGAGTTCTGGACGAAAAGAAAGAAAGCAGAACAGATAGTGGACACCTTCTAAACAAATATTCTTCCTCGGTTACAAATTCTCGTAAAGGAGAAGGGTGCAGAGAAGATTTAATCGTACCAAGATGTGGATGGGGGCCAAAAAGCCAAAACACAGCTCGACCACATAGAGCAAATTACAGCCGCCAAGAGGATCTTTGAATGCCAGTCCACAGGTTCGACATAACAAGGAAGACCAAACCTGCAGTACAAAGCGATCGCGGATACCATAAAGTTTGGTCTGGAAGAAGTTCCGACCACATCTCTACAAATAAATGACAAATTCAACATCCTTACCACATCGCACTTCATAAATAATTACCAGTTCCCTTCCATCTAAGAGAGGCTTCTTTTAAATTCCTGAAAAACTCCTATAAATACCCAAAACAGCACTATCCCTGGGTATCCCCAAAGGTCTTCCAGTGGTCAATGTGACAATTTTTTGTTTTCGTCTGTCTGAAAAGGAAAAGCGCATCGAAAATGTATCCCACAAATACCTTAGCGGCCGTCCACACTTAATGTACATTTACCCTTCAACCTCAAAAGGGATATATTCAGTCCATCTGTTAAGAGAGAGATAGAGAGAGAGGGTCACACAGTCACACGTTCCTAAATCCTTGGTCCTCAAGTCAAACAAGTGTCCAACATCTCAAGGCATCCTTTACAACGACCAAACATTTGATTTATGGATATTTAACCGCACTTATGTGCGTCTCATGGTTTTTCTTGTTTTTCTCAGCCCTTGTGGTGAATTTTCCATCCCTAGGGATCCTTAAAATGGGATACACTAAATATGTTGCTCTGGTGTTGCGGTATTTTCTTTTCTATTTTTACTTTCACTATGAATGTCGTATTGTGGTTTCCTTTTCGAAGGGAAAAAGGGGTTGAACTGGTGAACCCCTGTGGGAGTATCATGCCAAATGGAATACGGAGTGAGTGTCGGTGGCACCGTTTAAGGGAATTTTTATGCGCGGTTTATTGACAGTTTATATTGGTAATGAAAATGGATATGTTTAGAGATGTGATTTTGGTTGAGAGGGTGTGACTGTCAATTTACCACATGCTTTTTGAAAGGGTGTGTGATTTTTGGCTTAAGAAGATAGTTAGTGTAAGTACCTAAGTGTGGTTTACAATGGATTATTGGAAATGTATTGGAACTCTAAAAGCTCTATGTCGCGTTTGTCAAGATCGGAGAACTTACTTAGTGTTCTTTACAATAAGTTAATGGCGCTTAGCTACCTATTCAGGCTACATTCAGACGCATTCGCAATGTAGCTCCGTTCCACTTCGTCTAATTACTGCTTTATTGTTGACAAGGATGGTAATTCTAGGTATGGATGCAGTTGCCAAATCCTGTCTGTTATCCATCTTGTGGGTTACCTCAGTGTCAACTAGAGAGACATCAGATTCCTTAGCACCGCATATAACATGTAATGTGAACGCCTTAATCCTTCCGTCAACGATCTGATTTACCCCTATCAGTGCAGTTCAAGGCCAGGAAAGTCCACAATCTTCGGCAAAACTTGATGAAAACCAAACATTGAAATCGGTATCCGCACCACCTCATTGAATTCAAGACCGCCTTTGACTGGAATTTATAAAGGCGAGCTATAGAGAACCATGCCTCGTTTTAACATCGTTGACAAACTCATCCATTTGTGGAAGATGACGATAGAAAATGCTCGTTGATCCATCAAAGTTGGTAACGACTACATGGGATATCTTTGATGTCAAAAAAAGATTGAATCAAAGTGGCGCGCTATCATCGCTGCGTTTCCGAGTATTGAGACAGTGCCAGCCAAAAAAAACTTATCGGTGAACGAAAGGCAACCAGACATCGACTATTCAGACAAAATGTCAAAACAGCTATAACTTCGAGATAGTGAGGGACATTGTTTTTATTGGGTCAGCTATCAATTCTGACAACGACATTCCACTATAAATCAAACTCTTGCCAATCGCGGTTTATTTGAGCTAAGAAGGCAACTGAGTAGTAACATCCGATTTCGAGAAGCTATCTACAAGGCCCTTATCATACCAATCTTACGCTATGACGCTGAAGCTTGGTCCCCATCGAAGATGGATGAAGATCCCCTTTATTGTTTTGAGGACATGTAGAGGGAATGCACACAAACGCTCGCCCTTTTTAGTCTAATTTAAGTGGAGTCCACAGTAGAACCCACTCGGTGTACGAAACTGGAAGCAGTCGGCTTAAGAGCGACCTGACTTTTGGGTAAGGCCCTCTGATCCTTAGCAAATTGTAACGAAAACTCGGGGAGGGGCCTAACTTCACGCGACTATTTATGTTGTGTATTATATTTCTCGTCGAAATGGAAAGGACCTACAGCTTTTATCGTCGGCCACGACTAGTGGCTGAAGAAGCTTGTTCATGACAGCCTTTGCTCTCGGAAGTTTATCATTGCCTGCCGAGAGTTGATGTTGCAAAGAAAAACGAGTGTGCTTGCTTTGCTTCGGCTCGAACTTGGGTCTGCTCGGTTAGCAGTCCAACGCACTAACCACTCATTATCGTTTGAAGTAAAAGCGATCCTATACCTAAATGCTCATTTTGAGCCCATTGAATCGTCCTTGCGCAAAACATTCCTCAGTTTCTTCATGGTTCGCTGGTTATTAAGGCATCCCACTTGAAGTACCTCTAATCTTTCTTTCCGATAGCCTTCCCTAAAATGCATATTGCTTTGCCGCATGGTAAATGTGTTCTCTCTCGGATGTCGACTCTTGAATATCGGCTGTGTACACGTTTGGAAATGTCTTTCAACTTTTGCTTCAGTTACCAGTTACAACCGTCGTAAGTCTAAACCGCCAGTCTATCCCACTCAATTTGAAATTTTCCACTTTGTATAACAGCGATTTCAGACAACAACCACAAGAAAATCCATTGCTAGCAAATGCACAACCCTGGCAGCCATATTATTAGCACAATACAAAGAAATTCAGCTTACAATGTGCAGCACATAGGTGGCACTTTACGGAAATGTCAATTTCTGCCGTTGAAATGTTTCCATTACAATTTTTCGTTTTAAAATAGCCGTTGCAGAGTTTCTTTTCATTTGAAAATTTTGAATTTATTTTTTGTTTTGTTTGCAGAAAATGGAACCACGCCTAGTAATAGAAAAACCGTTTGATCGATGTTGCAGATTTGTGATTTCTGGTCCAATGGAAGACAGCACGCAACAGTTTTACACATTACATTGCTCCAGAATCTAGACAGAAAAATCTAAGTGGCAGGATGAAATGGATCCATAAAATGTAGACGAAGAAGCCATCTTTATCGAACTTGTTGCAAAAGGCAGTCAGAACATATGACAACCAATTTTTATTATCTAATAATTAATACGATTGTAACCAGCAAAAAAACGCTTAAAATAAGTTAAAACTTTTTACTTTAATTTCATTTAAACAATTCGAAATAATAATAGTTCAAAGTCGTTGAATTTGGGTGTCCTTTTGTTAGGCTTGTTTCATTATTTACTGTACAATAACATTATTGTTTTGGATAGTAAACTCATCGACGAAATCTACCTGTAATTTACAAAAGGTAGGTAGACATTCAAATCTCTAGCTAGACAGATCCAAGGAAAGTTGTTTATGGATTTGAAGGATTTTAAAGATTTTTTTTGTATGTCTACAGGAAGTGATTACATAGCCTACGTAAAACCGGAAGAAGTGATACATTTTAGGCACATTTCATGTAAATAAAATAAACACCCTGCCTTCCAAGGGTTTTCTAAACCAAAATGTACTTAAAGAATTTTAAAAAAAATTTTGAAGCTTTATTATGCTTATGAAGAGTAAACCTCTAAGGAGCTGATTGGGGACAAACTGGGCGCCATCTATCATTGTTGGAAAGCAATTGACATGGATGAAATGTTTAACTCGAAAATTTCAACGATAGTACACAACATATTCAAACTTCATCTCTAGAAATCCAAGTCTTGCATGTAAAATCTTTGTTTGAAAAGCTAGTCTTGGCTGCAAAGGTAAACAAACAAGCAGATGATACCGGGGAACAAATTTCACTAAATAAAAACAGCTACACAGATTCAATTTTTTAGATAAATCTCTCTAGATTGGGTGGAAGATTGATATTGAAAAATAGTTTCAAAATATACGTCTAAGAATGTCTTGCATGTAAAATCTTTGTTTGAAAAGCTAGTCTTGGCTGCAAAGGTAAACAAACAAGCAGATGATCCCGGGGAACAAATTTCACTAAAAAAAAACAGCTACACAGATTCAATTTTTTAGATAAATCTCCCTAGATTGGGTGGAAGATTGATATTGAAAAATAGTTTCAAAATATACGTCTAAGAATGAGTTTACATTTCACAAATGTTTTTGAACAATAAAAAATGATGATGACTTCCAAGTCATGGCATATTGCATGTCATTTTGAAATGCTTGAAACCTAGATTATAAGTTCTTAAAAAATGCAGAATGCTCGGCTTCAATTTAAGCAAAAAATAAAAATTGATTTAAGAAAATTTAAGAATAAGGTTTTCAAACTGACCTTTCCCTAATACGATAGCTTACCTTATTCTGCAGTTTTTTTTTTTTAACTTTTTTTTTACAAAGAACGTGCTTTACACGTCTATAATCTTCGATGCCTTTAACATCAATCTCTGTCCCTACTCAGCCTTAAGGATCGCGGAATAGAAATGATCATCAACACAATCATCCATCACGGATCGACCCATACCTCGTTCTATTTCTCTTTCACTTTAAAATGCGAGCAAAGTTAAACACACACACGTACAATCATGTGGATTTACAGGTACACTTTGCTTTTCGCAGGTGGGTAGGCTACCTGCTGTGTTTGTATACCGATGATTGGCTTATAGCACTACAAAAAAAAGAATTATCGCGACAACTCGAGCAGCTCCCTAGGATCAATAAGTAGAAGTATTGCGTCAAAATTTAAATCAAAACCATCGAATCCTTGTTGTAAACAAGTTCAGTAGCAATTTTAATTTTCTGAAAAATAAAAAAAACATTTGTTTAAAAATGTATAACTACAACCCAGCAAATTTTCAAGTGGAATACAATAACTTTGCTTTGGTAAGTACCCTTAAAATGTGTGCTTTTTTTAACTTTCCCCATCTCTAAGGGCAATGTCCTTTGAAAATATTTAAAATTTAATTTTTTTTTTTTTTACTTAGGCCCAAAGTATCCTGGACACACCACCAATAACACCCCCATATAGAGCTTCAAGTTCCTGTTTCAATTCAACTCAGCCAACTGGACATAATAATTTTATCCAATATGGTAAGCACGGCGACAACCATATTCAACCACAACGGAAGGAAAAGCGACCCCGCACAGCTTTTACAAGTGAACAGCTTGTTGTATTGGAGAAAGAATTTAGTATCAACGGCTATTTACAGCGCGCTCGTCGAATCGAAATCGCCGAACGACTGGGTCTAAAAGAAACCCAAGTCAAGGTATAGTTCCAGAATCGCCGAATGAAGTACAAAAAAGAAATGAAGGTGAAGGAAAACGCAGTGGCGCAAGCCTTTAACGGCGTCAACCATCTTCCATTGACTTCCCAGCTGGTAGCTGGTCAAATGGAATTCCAGCAACAACAACAACAACAATATGCTCAACCACAACAGAAGTTACAAGACGAGGTTTGCCAACAAGATCAGCAACAGTGGGCTTACGAACACCAAGTAGCGCATCACCAACAACAACAACAACAAGACCAGCACAAGACGCAGATCCAGAAACAACTGGTTTACCAACACCAGGTATTGCAATTCCAGCAAGCTCAACAAGACCAGCAAGCCCATCTCCAACAGCAAGACTGGAATCATCAACAACAAACGCAGGAATCAGAACGAATACTTTTTAAGGAGCCTGAGCCACAAACAGAGAAGTCAATTTCGCAGGAGCTTGCTATCAAAACCCTGGAATCTTTGGATAATTTGACAAAATTCTTCCAAAAGAACCAGCAACAAGAAGTTCAACCTTTGGGAATGGACAACATTGGACAGCAAGAAGAGCAGGACGAAGACTCAGAGTTAATGGACTTGCTGGATGATTTTCCTGAGTTGCCAGAGGATTTTACCTTGGATGATATCGACGTGGATGATATCAACTTGGACGATATTGACGGCGGCGGTTTCACAGGATCTTGTGAAATAACCTTTGACGAAAGCATTGCGTTAATCCTGAAGGGGTAAAAAACTTTTACAAATATAATTTTCAAAATGTAAATCAGTAAAAAAAAACGTTTAACAATAAAATTTGTAATTTCTAGTTTATTAAGAAAAAGAATTAAATATTGTACTTTCGAAAAATATTCATATTCAAATATTGTAAAACTTAGAAATAAAAAATTTTAATTTAGTACATATTTATAAAAATATAATTTAAGTAATTTAAATAAAATTCTCATTTCAATTTAAAATATAAAAAACTTTCTTTTTCTTCTCCGTCATTTCTTTCAGCATTCGCTGTTCTAAAAAAAAAAAACAAGGTTGAAAGTTCTTTGCTCTGAAAAACACGTTTCTATCTGCGGAAATTTATTTAGGGCTTTTGACTTTTAAGACTTAAACTCTTAAGCATCGGTACCTGGTGAACATTTTTAGTTGCACTGCTTTTCTGGTGATTAACTTTGCTGTTTTATTTTATAGCTCAAAGTTGTAAATCAAGGGCTGAGCTTAAAAACTGGAATAGAAATTTCGAAAATAATTGTTTTCACTGCTTCTCTACTTTTAGTTATGGATTACATTTCAGAAAATTCTACTCAAAACTTACATGACTCAGTCGTTGAATTTTATATTTTGAAAAACCCTTTCAGATCAGCAAATCAGAAATAGTGCAGATATAGTTCTCAACATCTTCTTAGGCAGTGATAAAGAGTTGCCTATTAAGTGTGGCTGGCCTGTGCAGATCTTATTTGCCTTTGTCAACAATCTTATTGGTCCATATCAGTCTGACTTTAGGCCAGAAAAGTCCACCACCGACCAAATTTTCACACTATGGCAGATCTTTGAGAAAACCTAGGAATTCAAAATCGGTACCCAACATCTCATAGATTTCAAGGCCGCGTATGGTGGTAGCATTTATAGAGACGAGCTAAACAGGACAATGCCTAGCTTTGGCATACCTGCTAAACTCGTCCGATGCGCGATGGAGAATGCAGACTGCTCCATCAAAGTTGGTCGAGACATTGATGTGAAAAATGAATTTAGACAAGGCAACACCTAGACCCGATTTATTTAGTGATGATATTCTTCTTCTTTTTTTTTGTCTCTTACAACACCAGTGCTGAGATCAAAAGAATGCCAATGCCTAGTTTTTTGAGCTAATAAGAATAGATAAGATAAATAAGGACATACACACCGATATAGGTATCAATATTTGACATAAATGTATGTATATAAATGTAAGAGTATAGAGAAGAAATTGTATTTTTAACTCCTTCTTCTTGGTACCTTTTGGCGGCTTGTATCTGGATATATTTATATTGCCTTTTGTAAACTTGTATTTTGTTTCCGTTCTGTTCAACCACAAAAGGAATAGCGTTCCCGCACAGCTTTCACAGATGAACAGCTTACAGAATTGAAGAAAGCGTTTAGCTTCAACGGCTAACTTCACTGCACTCGTCGGCTTGAACTCGCTTGAAAGCTTGAAAAGCAAATCAAAGTATGGTTCCAAGATCGTGGCATGGAATACAAAACACGGGAGAAGGCAAACGAAAACAAACAGGCGCAAGCGCAAGCCTTTGATTTGTCACCAATGACACCAAAAACTGCCGCTTGTTCGCGTCTTGTGAGATTTGTAGAAAATCGAAATAAAACGCACGATTCCTAGACCACAAGCGTACATTTTATTCGTTTGCCTCTATATACATACATACAATGTGGGAAGTCTTAAGTTGGAGTGCATTTGGGTGTGCACAGGATATCCTCACTGTCTCGAACATTCTCCCACCCGGTGGACGAAGTCCGCAATATACTGTGCTGTGCTGCAACTCAGTTCATCAACCCTTGAACATATTTTGCGGCTGCTACTGTCTGTATTTTGTGTCTGGAGTCGGCTGCTAAGTACGTATGCCGAATTATGCAAAGAGAACCTTATTAAATGCATTGTTTACCATTTAATAACATACAGGCGCAAAGTAGAGGCGAGAAGGAGAGCAACTGTTTTCTTTCTTGACACATATTATCCCGTTCGTGCGTTGACTTCATCAACAGATTGCGTTTGAGTTTTTACTTCCCACCTTCATATGGGAAGGTGGCCAAAAAAAAAGTTCGATATTTCAACAGAGCTTCACATTACGATACACTTGAAATCATTTGCATGTGTGCGTGATATCTGGAGAACGGAACAACATACGATCATACGGTTTTTATTTTATTTTATTTGACAGCATGCAACATAGAGCTGATTAGATTTTGAGCAAAATCGGTCCAACGGATGCTGAGATATTTAAGGAAATGCTTTTAAAAAATGTGTGCTGGATAAATGGAAACGTTGTGATGAATATTGGAAATAATTTTAGCTTTGACATAACGCAATACCAGGTGGGAAGTACAGGACTCCCCAGTCAAATTTTCTTTTTTTGTTTTTGTTGTATGTTTTGCGATGTAGATTCGGCTATTGGATTGTTGATGCCTCTCTCCGTTTTGCTGTTTTGCTTCGTATGCTGTACAGCGGGATATACTGAGAGAAAGATTGTAGTTTTCGGCTGTTATCACTGTTATGTTTACTAAAGTTGTTATTTGCGTAATGTCTCTACAGTGTGGGCTTTGATTTTAAAGTGCGCTTGGCGAGTGAGTTGTTTTAATTTAAATGTGATCCAAATTTGATTTAATTCAGGTATAGTAAGTGATGTGTTGTGTACACAATTCATATTATACTGATAAATTTATTAATTTTTATTACATGTGATAGTGTTCAAGCTTTACAATCGTCAAGGCTCTCGGTCAATTGGAAAAGGGGCCTCGAGTTCAAGCACACTTCAATCACGGTTAGAAGCGTGACCAGCTTCCTCATAGGTCCTCTGCTTACAACAATCCACCAAAGTTAGGGGGAATGAAATTCCATTTCTTTGCTTGATTAACTAAGACGGCTGCAATATCTTTCTAGTCGTGCACCGCAGGTTTGAGAAGTCGACGCAAGTCCGCTTCCGCTCCGATGCAATTCGTTCTGAAGTCACTGTGCATTTGATCAGCGACTCTTCGAGCTGCAAATCTTCTTAACCCTAGAATACTAATAGATATGATATTTTTTATCACCTGAGGCTGAGCAAGCCAAAAACAGAATCCAACGTGCATCCGCACACAAGCTCGAATTGCGTAACAATGAGTTGGCACGAACGCGTGTTTTGATATTTACAATGGACCATGAAATATCGTGGAAACCCCGAATACGTTGCGCCTCACAGGCGAGCATTAGTATTCTAGGGTTAAGGCGGCTAAGAAGGCTGGAATCGGGAGGCCAGTAACTTCCGTTTGGAATATGCCGTGAGGCAACGTAGGCGAACTTCTCCGTTGGTCATCATGTTGACCGTGGCAGTCATGCTGCTTCTAAAATGTTTGACTAAACTACTTTGCAATAGGAGAATAGAATAGAGGAGAAGACACAACCGTGTACTCTATGATCAGTATGAAGAAGTAAATGTAGTTCAAAAACCAAAAACACGTCGACTACACTGGCTCCAGCCAAAAGATCACAGCCCCTAGCTTCGAGACGACGAGGAAGACCGAACCTCCGTTTTAAGAGCATGTGCATTTACTGGTGCACTATGCTTTTCGCAGGTCAAATATTGGGCTGCCTGAAATTAAAAATGTTGTTTTGTTTTTATTTTTTTATTTTTTATTTTTACTTTAGGCTCAAAGCATATTGATCACACCACCAGTGACACCACCAAATGGACGTTCACGTCCAACTTTAATTTCATCCCATCCAACTGGACAAAATAATTTTGACCAATATGGTAAGCTCGGCAACAACCACATTCAACCACAATCACTGAAGGAAAAGCGTCCCCACACAGCTTTCAAAGAGTTTAGCTTCAACGGCTATCTACAGCGCGCTCGTCTGATTGAAATCGCCGAACGACTGAGCCTAGAGGTAAAACAAGTCAAGGTTTGTTTCCAGAATCGAACCATGAAGTTCAAGAAACAAAAGAAGGCCAACGAACACCGACTGGCGCAAGGCCTTAACTCGGCAGCAATGGAACCAACAACTTCTGAGAATACCGCTCCAGGACTGAAAATTACAAGGACTTTCCACTCCTACGAATTGTTCAAGAGAAAAACTCTGCCAACTATCAGGTAAAAAACCCTCTTCCAATTATTAAACCATTGGCTGCCCAGTTGGTAGCTAGTCCCATTGAATTCCAGCAACATCAAAATTCGGAGCTACAAAGATCTTTTAAGCCGCAGGGAATTGTTCAAATGCCTTATTTTAACTTAATTCAATTTCAGAAACAACAACAACAATATGCTCAGCAACAACAGAAGTTAAAAGACGAGGTTCAGCAAAAATCAATTCAACAACAATGGGATTACCAGCATCAGGTAGAGCAGCAGCAACAGCAAGCTTATCAAGACCAGGAGCAAGCGCAGATCCACCAGCAAGAGCAAGTTCAGCAACAATTGGCTTACCAACACCAGGTAGCGCAATTCCAACAGCAAGCCCAGCTCCAACAAAAAGCTCATCAACAACAAACACTTCAGCAGGAATCAGAGCAAATACCTTTTGAAGAGCCAGAGCAGTCAATTCCGCAGGAGCTTGCTATCAAAACCCTGGAATCATTGTAGAATTTGACAAAATTCTTCCGAAATAACACTTTAAACATTGTCCTTTGGAAATGGACAATATTGGACAGCAAGAAGAACAGGATGAACAAGAGTCAGAGGATTCAGAATTGATGGACTTGGTGGAAAATTTTTCTAACTTGCCCGAGGATTTTATTTTGGATGATATCGATTAGATAATATCAACTTGGACGAAATTGACAACTACGACAGTGGGAGCATTGCATTAATCCTGAAGGGGTAAAAAACTCTGACAAACATGATTTTCAAAATGTAATTCTTACAAACTTAAAAAAAAAAAACACCAGTCTGTGTTCCAGTAATAATAAAATTTGTAGTTTTGTAAGAAAAAGAATTAAATATTGTACGTAAAAAACAATATTCGAAAAAAAAAATTGTTAAACTTAAAAATAAAAAATTGTAATTAAATATTTATAAGAAAATAATTTAAGTAATTTCAATAAAATTTTCATTTTATTTTAAAATAAAAAAAAACTTTCTTTTTCTTCTCCCTCGTTTCTTTCAGCATTCGCTGTTCTAAAAAAAAAAACAGGGTTGCAATGTTTAGTCTTGGCATCTCTGCTCAAACTCGTCCGATTGTGCGGTGAAGAATGCAAGCTGCTCCAAGGTCGGTCGAGGCTTTTGATGTGGAAAAGGACAAGGCAACACCTAGACCCGTTTTATTAAGTGGTGATTTATTTTATTTTTTTGTTACAACACCAGTGCTGAGATCAAAAGAATGCCATTCGCCTTTTCCTTGAGCTAATAAGATAGATAAGGAAAAACACACCGAAATATCGATATTATTGTCATAAATGTACATATGTGTGCATGTGTGCTTGACGGAAGAGTATAAAGAAGAAATTGTATTTTTCACTCCTTCTTCTTAGAACCTTTTGGAGGGTTGTTTCTGTTCTTTTCAACCACAGAAGGAAAAGCGTCTCCGCACAGCTTTTACAGATGAATAGCTTACAGAATTGGAGAAAGAGTTTAGCTTAAACGGCTATCTTCACCGCGCTCGTCGGATTGAAATCGCCGAACGACTGGACCTACAGGAAAAGCAAGTCAAGGTATGGTTCCAAAATCGACGCATGAAATTCAAGAAACAAAAATAGGCAACCGAAAACCTACTGGCGCAAGTCCTTAACTCGGCACTAATGGAACCAACAACTTCAAAAAATACAGCTCCAGGACTGAATTTTGTTGCTCCATTGTAACTATCTGCGACCAGCAGAAGACGCAGATCCAGAAACAACTGGCTTACCAACACCAGGTAGCGCAGCAACAACATCAAGACCAGCAGATCCAACAGCAAGTGCAGATTCAGCAACAACTAGCTTACCAACACTAGGTATTGCAATTCCGGCAAGCAAAACAAGACCAACAAGCCCAGCTCCAACAGCAAGATTGGATTCATCGACAATAAAAGCAGGAATCAGAGCAAATACTGTTTGAGGAGACAGAGCCACAAACAGAGCAGTCAATTTCGCAGCAGCTTGCTATCAAAACCCTGGAATCATTGGATAATTTGACAAGATTCTTCCAAGAGAACCAGCAACAAGAAGTTCAACCTTTGGAAATGGACAACATTGGAAGGCAAGAAGAGCAGGACTCAAAGTTGATGGACTTGCTGGATGATTTTCCTGAATTGCCAGAGGATTTTACCTTGGATGATATCGACGTGGATGATATCAACTTGGAAGATATTGACAACTCCGGCGGATATAGTGAAATAACCTTTGACGAAAGCAATGCGTTAATACTGAAGGGGTAATAAACCTTTACAAACATGATTTTTAAAATGTGATTCTTACAAACTTAAAAAAAGCATCACCAGTTTGTGTTCCAGTAATAATAGAATTTGAAGTTTTTAAGAAAACGAATTAAATATTGTGCGAAAGAAGGAAAAGCGTCTCCGCACAGCTGCCCAGTTGGTAGCTGGTCCCATTGAATTCAAGCAACATTAAAATTCGGAGCTACAAAGAAGACGCAGGTAAGTGTTCAAATGCCTAATTTAAACTTAATTCAATTTCAGAAACAACAACAACAACAGCAATATGCTCAGCAGAAACAGCAACAGAAATTACAATACGAGGTTTACCAAAAAGTTCAGCAACAATCAATCCAACAACAATTGGCTTACCAACACCAGGTAACGCAGTATCAACTGTTTCAGCAACAACAGCAAGCACTGCACTACCAGCAAACGCGACTCCATCAGCAAGAGAAGCCCCAGCAGCAAGCGAAACCCTAATGGCAAGCTATGTTTAAACAAGAAAAGCAATCACGGCTCGAACAGCAAGCTCATCATCCACAACAGAGACAAAAACCAGAGCAAATACCTTTTGAGGAGCCATAGCAACAAGCAGAGCAGCCAATTCGGCAGGAGCTTGACAATATTGGACACCAAGCAGAACAGGACGAACAAGAGCCAGAATTGATGGAATTAATAAATGAATTAAATGAAACGCATTTATGCCAGCGCTTGATCCTCCTCGAAACATTTTTTTATAATTGGATTTTGGTATACCCATCAGAGCTGTCCTCGATTTTTCTTTTATCTCCTCTCGACTGCTAGAACGTGTTCCCCGGAGCGGGTTCTTGAGTCGATCGACAAGGAAAAATTCGCAGGGATCTAAATCAGGCAAATTGGGTGGCTGTTGGATGGTATTTGTACTGTTTTTGGCCAAAAACTCACGAATAATAATGGCATTATGTGACGGTGCGTTATCGTCGTGCAAAACCCACGAGTTGTTTTCACACAAATCCGATCTTTTTTGAAGAATTGCTTCACGCAAACATTTCCTACCGCCCAAATAATAAACCTTGCTAACTGTCTGATCTTGTGGTAAGAATTCATGAAGCACAACACCGTTATAATTCATGAAAACCGTGACCATCGTTTTCATTTTCGGCTGAAAACGACGAGGTTTTTTCGACGGACTCACGACCACTTTTGAAGCATTTGTGCCTCACATGAACGTTTGTTTTCAATAGAGTATTTCCAAAGTCTTCGCACCGTTGAATCCGCTTAACACAAAATTGAATGCAAGCTCGTTGTTGATCCCATTTTTAAAATCGTAAAAATCAAAAAAGACTATGATGCTAAAATCTGGAGGGAATGTTAACGACAGACATGTCAATCTAAGAAGGAACTCGAATCAGATGACTGAAAACGGCGCACGGTGGTCATTCCTGAAACTTTTTGATCAAGGTAGTATGTAAGAGTATAGAGAAGAAATTGTATTTTTAACTCCTTCTTCTTAGTACCTTTTAGAGGGTTGTATATGGATATGTGTATATTGCTTGTAATTTTTTTTTTCTGTTCTGTTCAACCAAAGAAGGAAAAGTGTCTAGATGAACAGCTTACAGAATTGGAAAAAGGGTTTAGCTTCAACTACTATCTTCACCGCGCTCGTCGGACTCAAATCGCCCAACGTCTGAGCCTACAGGAAAAGCAAATCAAATCCAGAATCGATGGCAAATGAACACAAACTGAAGCAAGCCCTTAACTCGGCAGCAATAGAACCAACAGCTTCTGAAAAAGTTAAAGGTTAAAGGAAGATTATCAAAAACATTCCACTCCTATGAATTGCTAAGAAGAAAAGCGCTGCCAACTTTGTATAAGGTAAACAATCCTATCCCAAGTATTAAGCCATTGGCTGCCCAGTTGATAGCTGTTCCCATTCCATTTCAGAAACAGCAAAATTCGGAGCTAAAAAGAGCTTTCAAACCTCAGGTAATTGTACAAATGCCTTCTGTCAATTTTATTCAATTTCAGAAGCAACAGTAGAATGCCCATATGCCTTCATCATTGGCACAACAGCAGGAGCCATTCCAACAATAACAATATGCTCACCAGCAGAAACACCAACAACAGGAGTTACAGGACGAGGTATATCAACATATTCAGCGACAGCAACAACAATTGGCTTACCAATACCAGGTAGCGCAGTACCTACAGTTTCAGCAACAACAGCAAGCACTACACGATGAGCAAGCACGACTCCATGAGCAAGCGCAGCTCCAGCAGCAAGCGCAGATCCAGCAGCAAGCAAAGCTTCAACGGCATGCTATGCCATTGCCACAAGCAGAACAGCCAATTCCGCAGTCAATTGACAATAGTTGACACCATCAGAATTGATGGACTTGGTGGATGATTTTCCTGACTTGTCAGACGATTTTATCTTGGATAATATCGACTTGGACGATATTGACAACTACGTCGGTTTCGCAGGATCTAGCGAAATAACTAGTTTGTGTTTCAGTTAAAATAATAAAATTTGTAATTAGCAGTTAAAAATAAAACCATTTAATGTTTTAAAATAATTTTTTACTTTTAAAAAACAAATCAAAAACTTAAAAATAAAAATAAAAATATTGTGGTTTTTGTTTGTAAGAAAATAATTCAAGTAATTTTAATAAAATTTTCATTTTCAAATACAAAAAGAAATTATTTTTCATTTTACAAGTCGGCCCCCGTTTCAAGCCAAGTAGGTATTCTACCGTTCTATGATTCTTTTTCAAGATGAATAAACGTGCGAGATTCCCAAAATACCGGGGACACCCTTTTGTCATCGGGGGAAAATATTGAGTTGAATAAAAATGAACTCCAATGACTAGAGTCCACTACAAAGTTTGCCGGATAGTGACAATGATAATGAAGAAATGGACGAACTTGTGTTGCCAAACAAAACCAACCTATAAAACGACTGCAAAAACCTGTGCATAATTTAATGCAACTAACTAAGAAGTATGATAAATACACCGGCACTTTGTACATAATTTCTCTTGAAACAATAAAACTTAGTGAATTGAAAAACATTTTTCGTTCAATTTTCCACACACAAATTAACTGCTGCTTTTATCGTCAACAAAAGAACAGAGTAACACAATGTCGGAACACTGTCAAAAGACATGCTGTTCCATCTGCGCTGGCCATCATAAGACTACTGAACTGACTGATTGCGGCAATTCAACTGTGCACAAATGCGCGAACTGCTATGGTAATCATAAGACTACTACTCGATAGCACATGCATCAACAGAAAAAATATAACTACTCCAGTACAGCTCTTTGCTCTTTACCACAGAACGACAACAACAACAACAACAACAGCCACAACATCAATGTTTCACTGCTGTCAATAACCAATTTTCGCTCTCTAACTACACGCACCGGTATGAAGTGAGTGGAATCACACAACAACAACATCTCTTGCCCAAATGCATGAAAAAAACACTGCGTCAACATCAGCTGTAATACCACCACCTATAGCAGGGGTGGCCAAACTTGCAGGCTATGTGGTCGACTTTTGGCTGAAATTGGTTATGCGTGCTGGCCATTGTTCTGACTTGGAGACAAATATAGATATACTAGCAGTTTTATTTTTGTACCCTTTTTAATTACACATACAATTATTGCAAGAAGTATTTAAATGTTGTCATAAAAAGGGGTGTGCACAAATAAAGTTGTTTGTTCATCGGAGTTCGATTTTTTCCAAGTTAAACAGAAAAGTAAAAATCGATAGGATAAAATCTGAAAGGAAATCGAGAAAGTTCAGTCGATTCGTAAATGTAATTTTCTAGGCAATAAAAGAGAACCAAATTTTCGTTGCTCTCTCTGCGCAGCTTTTCTTGTCGCTTTTAATTTGAAACGGACTATACAATGCATTCGCAGTTCGTAGTAATTCGACGGGGAACGGGTGTGTACGATGATTTTTTTGGATATGTCTTTGAGTATCTGTGGAACTTCTGGAACTTGGAATGGTGACACTATTTGCTACCTTTTATCATTGAAAGTTCCATAGGGACAGACGATTTTTAGCGGCTTAGGCGAAACCTTAGTAAGTATTTAACGCGTGCGAAGTCGCGAGTTGACTGCTTGTAAAAGTATATTTTGAATGTACACATGTTCGTCAACAAAACATAGATTTCATAGCAAAGCAATTCGCTGTAATCTGTAAATAAATATTAATGAATGCAAGACACCACTTAACGTCGTATGTTCGTATTTCGATGTCTTGTTAACAGAATTTATGCCATTCGTCTTGAATTACATGTGTCCGTAGATATATGTAGGTACATTTTGCAGTTCCCCCGCGGCTTCGCACGCGTTAAATACATACTAAGCTTTACACTTAATCGTTATAAATCGTCTATTCCTATTGAACTTTAAAAGGTTAAAGATAGCAAAAAGTGTCACCATTTCAATATTGAATTTTTGAAATCGGTTCAGTAGTTCCATAGATACTGAAAGATTCATCCAACCAAATCATCGTACACACCCGTCCCCCGTCGAATAACTATGAACTGCAAATGCATTGTAAATAAACCACGTAGTGTATCCATAGAAGCAAGAATACGACAAAAGAAAAATAAATGAAAACTCTGTATCTTGGCCAGTCTTCAGAATTTTGAAAAACGGCAAACAACGTGTTTCTTTATTTTTGTTGTAGAATTTATCTACCAAATTTCAATTCTTAATTCCAATTTAAATTTGTTCTTCCATACAAACTGGAACTCCCTGTATCTCCCCTTTGGAGCAAAAATTCGAAAAAGTGCTTCCATAGTGGTTCTATACGCCATTTCAACTATCTAGCGTTAGCCGTTTAAGCTCGGCGATGATGAGTAAGTCTGTCCTTAGCAAAAAGTGTCATCATTCCAATATTGAATTTTTGAACAGAAGTTCCACAGATAATGAAAGATCCATCCAACCAAATCATCGTACACAACCGTTCCCCGTCGAATTACTACGAACTGCGAATGCAATGTAAATAAACTACGTAGTGTATCCATAGAAGCAAGAATACGACCAAAGAAATATAAATGAAAAAAACTACCCTTGCGCAACTGGACAAAACAAAAACAACCGAATGTGTCACGAACCGAATGTGCCGATGGCTACGGTTGCGCATACTATAAATTTGCAAACTATAACACCCTGTATCTTGGCCCGTGGATATAATTTTGAAAAACGGTGAAACACGTGGTTCTTTATTTTTATTGTAGAATTTACATACCAAATTTCAATTCTTAATTCCAATTTAAATTTTTGTTTCCATACAAACTTGAACACCCTGTATCTCCCCTTCTGGAGTAAAAATTGGAAAAAAGAAGGGCCTATGTCCTTCTCATTATTTTTCTGAATAGTTTAAAAGAAAAACCAAGTAAATCGGTTGCAAATTACGTGAGTTATAAGTAAACACACAAAATATCAACTTAGTTTTATATAGTAGATGTAATTTAAATTACCTGTTAATAAAGAATAATAATAATAATGATAAATTTTAACTTTCCCCCATTCCTTTCTAAAATCGTCCAAAGTTAAGTCTCGAATCGATGTTTTATTGTAATATGCGGTGTGGTCCGATTTACTAAATGTCTCCGCCGGTGACAACCCCAAGACTCGGTTCTTGGATCAGTGCTTTATAATTTATACACCTCAGATTTCCAGATGCAGCAATTCATCCCGATGATACAGCAATACTTTCATCGTATGTAGTTGGTCTCAACATTGAGACGAATCTAAAAAATGCGAATACCTCTAATCAGACTTCCCGAAACTCTTTACCAAAATGCTTATTCCCATGCTCCATGGTAAATGTTTTTTCTCCCGAATGTGGACTTTTGAAGTTCCAAAGAATAGCCTGTCCACCCGTTTGGACAAGTCTTTCAACTTTTGTTTCAGTTACCGCTACTACAGACATCAACCTAAGCAGCAAGTCAATTCTACTCAGCTTGAAATTTTTGCATTTTGTATAACAGCGATTTCGGACAACAACTACAAGAAAATTCATTTCTAGCAAATGCACAACCCTGGCAGCCATGTTTTTAGCACACTACAAAATGAAGATACCAAAAAATGTCAGCTTATAATGTGCGGCACATAGGTGGCACTTTACGGAAATGTCAATTTCTGCCTTTGAAATGTTTTCATTACAATTTTTCATTTTAAAATAGCCGTTGTAGAGTTTATTTTCATTTGAAAATTTTGAATTTTTTTTTGTTTTGTTTGCAGAAAATGGAACGACGACGCCTAGTAATAGAAAAACCGTTTGATCGATGTTGCAGATTTGGGATTTCTGGTCCAATGTTGATATCTAGTGGTGGCTATTGATGACGTATGTAGCCTGATAGGAAGCACCTTTGGTGTATTAAAGAAGACAGCACGCAACCGTATTACACAGTACATTGCTCGAAAGTCTAGACAGATTCTCGAAGTGGCAGGATGTAATGAATCCATAAAATGTAGACAAAGAACCCACCTTTATAGAACTTGCTGCAAAAGGTAGTTGGAACATATGACAATCAATATTTATTATTTTCTAATCAATACGATTGTAACCAGCAATAAAACGCAAAAAATAAATTAAAACTTTTTGTACCTTAATTTCATTTCAATGACTTTGTGGGTCCTTTTGTTAGGCTTGTTTCATTATTTACTGTACAATAACATTATTGTTTTGGAAAGTAAAATCAGTATCGAAATCTACCTGTAATTTACTTAAAGTAGGATTCGTTATCACCCGCATCCGTTTTTTCAACATAAAAAGGTTTCTCACGCACATGCTCAAACTGAAAAGGATAATAATTAAAAAAGGACCTAAGTACTGCTGTTATAATTTCCTCTGAAACGATGGGCTTGTCCTGCTTGAAGCTTGCAAGCTTAAATAAAGGTTTAAGTATGTATGTGAACCTAAATTTTGTTTAAAGCATTGTTTTCATAGAAATTATTAAGCTCGCTTTTTAACCCAGTCCCAAAAAAATAATTTTATGCTGAAGATTTGTAAGGGCATAGCCAATCTGTCGCTCGATGTCTCTTAAAGTTCCTTTTCAGGCAAAGATAAGAAATTAACTTGAAAGGGCTGTCAGCAAAACCAAACATGGCTTAGGGAATTAATCTCACACTCATTGTTTCAACAAGATTTCGCAAACCGCTGAAAGTCCACTATAAAAACTCAAAAGACCCATTTCCTTCAGCCGCGCAGGTAATATGAACTCATGCCAAAATCTACATAGTCTTTAAAATTGTCGTGACTTTATTGCGGATAAAACTGTCTATTATCTTCAAATTGTTCCGCTTTATAACTGCCCTTGCCCTCGGTTTTCGTAGACCGAGACATTCAAATCTGTAGCTACCAAGAACCAAAGAAAGCTATAGATACATATATGTATTTAAAGGACTAATAAAGATTTATTCTATGTCCACCGGAAGTGATTAAGTAGGTAGTCTACGTAAGACCGAAAGAATAGATACATTTCAAGCGCATATCGTGTAAATAAAATAAACACCCAACTAATCAAGGGTTTTCTAAACCAAATTGATTAAAAAAAAAAACTGTGAAAACTTGCGAAAAAAAATTAATTTTCCTAGACAAACTGTCTACATGCCGAGGGTAACGGTTTGCATTATTTTGTTTATGACATGTGCAAAAGAAAAGAATCAGGACGTTCCCTCCCACATACCTTATTTATTGCACTTGTTAGTAGGTTCATAAACAAGCAAAAAAAAGGGGTTGGTCATTTGCAATAAAGTTTCCACTCAAGGTTAGGGCAAAACTACCTGCTTAACGTTAAGGATTCGCGCCACTTAATATTACGTACATTTGCGGATTACCAAGGAGCATATTTTTATGACATGCGCAGAGTATCCTTTTTTTAACATTTTCAAGTTATGAACGTTGGAAGCATTGTTCGCGGAAATGATATGTGATTTGCAAAACATTATTTAAGATTATTTCATTTGGTTTTCCTAAAACCGCTATAAATTCAATTCGATTAACTTCAAGGACCATCTGTTAAGTTACATGGAAAGTTATTAATTATTTTTTAATTGAAGAAACCACATTTATGTGGGTTTATCATTCTGTTTAACCGAGTGTATGAATATTTACGTTCGAAACCTTTGATGATGTATCTGTTATGGACCAAGTGGAATGGAGCAGACAATGTAATATTGAAATTATCAAATTGCTCGGGCATCTTGAATAATGCCCATTGTTTATTGGGCAGACTAATAAACTATTTCAAACACACCCTAGAGCTGACATAGGCGCCTGCCTAGCAACAAGCACTTACCCTTAGCGCAGCATCGAAGTTGCGTGAGCGGCTAAACCCTGAGGAAAGGGGGTTTAAATCCCTTTAACACTCAACCAGTATTTGATTTGCCTTCACTGAGGGACGGCACAGTAGAGTAAGATCGCACGCAAATGAAAGGAGACCTCAACCAACTTGGCGTTCGAAACTAGAGGTAGCGAGCTAAAGATCAAGCTGGCTGGTTGTTGGGGTCCACCGCGGACCGTAGCACCAAAGTAAGGCAGTAAGACTTATTGACTAAGCAAATTCGTAGACATATTGAAAGCACAAGAGTCAATTTCCCCAAACATTGAGGATGCCAAATATGTATGTCCTCTCAGACTGTCAAGGTAAACTTGGACAAAGCCTTTTATTAATATGAAAGCAGCCTCGGCAAAATGCTTTTAAGGAAACAATGCAAAATGTCAGAAGAGAATGTAAAAAGTTAGCGTGTAAAATGCTAACAATTAGAACAACTGAAACAGGCAACAACTAGAGGTGGCGGAACAAAAAAAAGCTATACTAGCCCTAGCTAGAAAAAAAATGCTGGAGGGACTAGGGATGTTCTTAAGATTTTATCTCTTACATACCCTGCTGTAAGTTATTGCCCAAGACCACACAGCGATTTCAGTGCATACAAGGAGTAAAGACTCAATTGAACCATTCAAAGAGAAGACAAGGAAACTATAGCACACCCCCTATATGCAGTGATAAGGGACTAGTGCCCACCTCACCTACTAATTAATGAAGAGTAAACCTCTAAGGAGCTGATTTGAGGTTAACTGAGTACATCTACCATTGTAAGAAAGCAATTGACATGGATGAAGTTTTTGAATGTAAAATCTTGTTTAAAAAGCTAGTCTTGGCTGCAAAAGTAAACAAACTAGCAGATGATCCCAGGGATAAAATGTCACTAAAAATACAGCTATACAGATACAAAGTTTTAGATAAATCTCCCTAGAGTAGGTGGAAGATTGATATTGAAAAACAATTTCGAAATATGCGTCTAAGAATGAATTTACATTTCAAAAATGCTTTTGAATAATATATTGATTTTGCGTTTGGAGCCGACCTCAAAAAAGCCTATAGGTGATGACTTCCAAGTCATGGCGTATTGCATATCATTTTGAAAACTTTGAACGTAGATTATAAGTTTTTGAAAAATATAAAATTATTGGCTTCAATTTAAACAAAAACAGTTGATTAAGGAAAAGGCAAATTGTAAAGATAGCTAAAGGACACATACACCGAAATATCAAAGATTTATGTGCATACGTGTGCTTGATAGATATACATATTTAAAGAAAAATAATATAAGAAAAAATTGTAGTTTTATATCCTCCTTCTTGGTACATACCTTTTTGAGGCTTATGGATGTGTACATGTGTATATTGCCCTTTGTAAGCTTGTATTTGTATGTTTTCGTTCTGGTGTTTCCTTTATTTTGGGGTTTTCAAACGGACCTTTCCCTTATTCTGCAGTTTTTTTTTTTTGAAAACAGTTTTGCCGTCGGGTAAACGACCAATAACAAGCATTTAAAAAAAATAAATTGTTTAAACAGTTTTAAAATATAAGTTTTGCTCAAAACTGCAAAGAACGTGCTCTACACGTCTACAATCATCGATGCCTTTAACAAAGGTCTACACATTCTGTCTCACAATTGATACATTTTCATAAACTTCCATCTCTGTTCTCAAGGATCACGGAAAAGAAATGATCATCATATGTAAACACGAAAACAATCATGTATCACGGATCGGACCATACCTCGTTCTATTTCTCTTTCACTTTAAAATGCGAACCAAGTTCCACACGCACAGGTACACACATGTGCATTTACAAGTGCACTATATGCATAATTGGCTACCTGCTGTGTGTGTATACCGATGATTGGCTTATGACACTACATACAAAAGGATTATCGCGGCAACTCGAACAGGTCCCTAGAATCTATAAATATAAGTATTGCGTCAAAATTTAAATCATAACCATCGAATCCTTGTTGCAAACAAGATCAGTAGTAATTCATTTCAGTAATTTTGTAAAAAAAAAAAACATTTGTTTAAAAATGTATAGCTACAACCCAGCAAATTTTCAAGGGGAATACAATAACTTTGCTTTGGTAAGTACCTTTTAAAAATTGTGCGTTTTTTAAAAATTTTCTTCATCTTTTAGGACAATGTCCTTTGAAATTAACAAAAAATCAGTGAAATTTTATTTTATTTTTATTTTATTTTTAGGCCCAAAGTATCCTGGACACACCACCAGTAACACCCCCATATAGAGCTTCAAGTTCCTGTTTCAATTCAACTCAGCCAACTGGACATAATAATTTTATCCAATATGGTAGGCCAGACAGCAACCAGATTCAACCACAACGGAAGGAAAAGCGACCCCGCACTGCTTTTACTAGTGAACAGCTGGTTGTATTGGAGAAAGAATTCAGTATCAACGGCTATCTACAGCGCGCTCGTCGAATTGAAATCGCCGAACGACTGGGCCTTAAAGAAACCCAAGTCAAGGTATGGTTCCAGAATCGGCGCATGAAGTTTAAAAATCAAAAGAAGGCCAAGGAAAACGCAGTGGCGCAAGCCTTTAACGCCGCCAACCATGTTCCGCTTATTAACCCAATGGCTTCCCAGTTGGTAGCTGGTCAAATGGAATACCAGCAACAACAACAATATGCTCAACCACAACAGAAGTTACAAGACGAGGTTTGCCAACAAGATCAGCAACAATGGGCTTACGAACGCCAACAACAAGACCAGCAGATCCAGAAACAACTGGCCTACGAACAGCAGGTAGCACATTTCCACGAGCTCCAGCAGCAAGGTTATCATCAAGAACAAGCGCAGGAGCCCGAGGATTTAGAATGGATGGACTTGGTGGACGACTTTCCCGGATTGCCAGATGATTTCATTTTGGATGACATCGATGATATCAACATGGACGAAATCAACAAATACATCGCAGGACCCAACGAAATGACATTGTGTTATTGAAGGGGAGGGGGAAAAAAGTTTGTTGTCAAACATAAAAAAAATGTGATTTTTACAAAAAAAAAAATGTTCCAGTAATTCCAGTAATTTGTAACTTTTAACAAAAAAAAAAAATTAAATTTTTTGTAGTTTAAAAAAACATTGTAAAACTTAAAAATAATTGTAATTTTGTAATTTGGTAAGAAAATAATTCAATTTCAATAAAATTTCCATTTCTTTTAAAAATATAAAAAAACTTTCTATTTCATTTCAATCATCTCTTTCAGCTTTCACTCATTCGTTTCAAAAAAAAAAGGGTTGTAAATTTCTTTCCTTTAAAAAACAAACTCCTTCTACCTGCGGAAAATTATTTAGGACTTTTTGCATCGAAACCTGTTGTAAAATTTTATTTGCTTTTCTGATGATAAACTTTTATTTTATTACATAAATCCGTTACTTCACTTCAAAGTTATTATCTTAAGTCGAAAAAAAAACTCCTAAGCTTAAAAATTGGAATACGGAGTTCGAAAATAATTGTTTTCACTGTTTCTCTACATATAGTTATGGATTTCAGATTTCAGAAAATTCTTCTCGAATACCACATGACTTGTTGAATTTTATTTTTCAGATCATCAAATCGGAAAATTAATAATTTGATATTTCTTTGTGGTCCGCCCCGGGTGACAGACTAAAAGTAACAGCAAAATAAGAAAGACTGCCAAAGAACTTACCGACGATATCTTAAAGCAACTCAATGAAGATAGTCTTGACATTAACCCTCGCCTTGCCTTGCCTTGCCGGACTATGGCGGGTATTCATGGAGGAGTTCAAAAATTAATTCGGCAAATCAATCCAAAAGCTTTGTTTACGCCGTGCCCAAACCATTCTTTAAACCTTCGTGGAGTTCACTCTTTGGGAAGCACTCCTTCAAGTTCAACGTTTTTTGGGACAGTGGAAAGACTTTACACATTTTTCTCAGCATCTACGCATCTCATAAAAAATTTAGGTGTGTCAGTCAAGATACTTGTAGACACTAGATGGAGCGCTCATCACGAGACTGTTAATCCATTGAAGGAACATTTCGTGAAGATAGTTTCAACTCTTGAACTCCTTTGTGATCTTATCTGATGTATGCGACTTTATGTTTTTGTGTTATCTTTCATTCTGGTGCGATATTTTGGAAGAAGTTGATGCAGCACAGAAATACTTGCAAAAATCCGGGCTCACTCTAGAAAAAAGTGTAAGGCACTCGCGAGTTTTCTTCATGATCATCGTGATTAAACCGTGAAAAAGGCCATAATATACCCAAGAGAACAATGTACTGAGCAGAAATTTCAATTGGAAGGCGAGGAAGAAAAAAAAGGAAGAAAATTATGCCAGGCGAAAAGGCTCAAGATGCTGGTTTGACGTTGGAAAAGGAAACACGAAGTTCAATGTTAGAATGTCAGGATACATTTTTCACTGAACTAAGGCCATGGAAGACATTGCGACAGTTTTTTCAGCTCTTCAACCGAAAATATTGAGGTCCAAAGAATTCCAATCCCTGTTTCTTTGAACTAAGAAGGAAAAGCAAAGCCCTTTCGCGAACAAGTCTATTGATAAAGTCACTATACTCCCAGTCCTGATCTATGGCGCAGAACCGCAGATTTTGTCAAAAATGGATGAGGTTGCTTTTGGGTGTTTTGGAAATGAATTAGCGATCCTTTGAACAGGATTCTGTATGACGGAGACCAAGGCGGATTACTCAATTGCCAAAAGCCAGTGTTCAATGGTTTGGTTAGGTTAGATTAGATGGCTAATGATGATAATTATTAATGATCTTCCATCACACTTTGGGGTGCTAAAGGGGCCATGACTATCTTTAAACTAAAGCACGGGCAAATTAGAGGCAAATTAGAGGAGAGACGAAGGAGACGAAGCCGATGCACGTTGGCTTTAAATGCTTGTGGGTTGTAATGATGAGGAAACACAGAGCAATGTGGATCATTCCATATTCGTGTGGTACGTCCGAGAATAGGCTTAAGGGTGAACTGATGTGCATTCGAAGTAAGACGAGTATTGCGGGTGAAATGTTGCAGGGGCGGAATGCAGCTGGCTATTTCGCTTGAGCACTTTTTGTACAAGAATCGATAGAACAGTGAAAGACAGGAAACATTTCTTCGGTGTTCAAGCGAGTCGATTGACTTCGCGATGTTTCTGTGGCCTATAAGTTTAATCGCGCGATTTTGAATTCTATCTAGAATGTACAAGACGGTTTTTGATGCACCAGACCAGATGTGAGCATTGCACTCAAACTTTGGGCGGATAAACGCCTTGTAAATGGAGGCCAGATCAAAAGGGGTTAAGTATTTTTTTGCATCGTTTGAGGAAGCCTAGACATTTGGCAGCGTTCTCGGCGACATTGAATATGTGGTCATTCCAACACTTAGGTCTATAATATGTCGACACATGGTGATACATCTGGTGTGTTTTCACCTTACTGCAAACAATAGATTGTGTACCCAAGCAGTCCTCCATTTAAGTCAATGGTTTGGAACATAGACGGTTCCAAGATGGTAACACAGTTTGGAATATGCTGTGGGTCAACGTACGCGAACTATGAGCATTCATACTACTCCTAAAATGCTTGACGAAATTGCATTGCAATCAAACCTATTTGAAATAAATTGACGTTGAAGTTAATAAGGACAAATCCAAGTACATCATGCCTAGGACACAATGTCACTATTGGCAGCAGTAACTTTGCATAAGTTAAGAAGTTAACCTACCACCGAGTAAACATCAACTCCACGAATGACAGAACGAATAAAGATTTGACGAAGACTAGAAAAGTCGAAGTGGCAGGATGTAATGAATCCGTAAAATGTAGACGAAGAAGCCACCTTTATGGAACTTCCTGCAAAAGGCACTTGGAACATATGACAACCAATATTTATTATTTTCTAATCAATACTCAAAATAAATTAAAACTTGTCACCTTAATTTCATTTAAACAATTTAAAAACAGATAACGATCTTTGTTTATCCTTTCCAAATAATAAAAGTTCAAAGTCGTTGACTTTGTGGGACTCGCGGGTCCCTTTCTTAGGCTTGTTTCATTATTTACTCTACAATAACGTTATTGTTTTGGATTATCGAAATCTACCTGTAATTTACTTAAAGTAGGATTCGTTATCACCCGCATCCGTGTTTTCAACACAAAAAGGTTTCTCACGCACATGCTCAAACCGAAAAGGATAATAATTAAAAACGGGCTTAAGTACTGCTGTTATAATTTACTTTAGACGATGGACTTTTCCTGCTTTGAGCTTGCAAGCTTAAATATGTGAACTTAAATTTTGTTCAAAGCATTGTTTTCATAGAAATTGTTGAGCGAGCTTTTCAACCCAGTCGTAAAGCTATAGCTAGACAGATCCAAGCTGTACATAGATTTGAAGGATTTTAAAGATTTCTAAAGATTTTGTTTGCATGTCCATCGGAAGTGATTAAGTAGTTTACGTAAGACCAGAACAAGAGATACATTTCAAGCGCATTTTGTGTAAATAAAATAAACACCCAGCTAATCAAGGGTTTTCTAAACCAAAATATCTTTTAAGATTAAAAAAAAAACTGTGAATGTTTATTATTCGTAAAACTTCAGAGAAATATCCTTGGGAAAAAAAATTAATTTTCCTAGACAAACTGTCTACGCACATGTTTATGACATGTGCAAAAGAAAAAAAAAGAGGACGTTCCCTCCCACATATGTACCTTATTTATTGCACTTGTTAGTAGGTTCATAAACAAGCAAAAAAAAGGGGTTGGTCATTTGCAATAAAGTTTCCACTCAAGGTTAGGGCAAAACTACCTGCTTAACGTTAAGGATGCGCGCCACTTAATATTACGTACATTTGCGGATTACCAAGGAGCATATTTTTATGACATGCCCAGAGTATCCTTTTTTTAATTGATTCTCCAACATTTCCAAGTTATGAACGTAATTGGAAATATTATTCTAGGAAATGATTTGCGATTTTCAAAACATATTATAGGATTATTTCATTTGGTTCCGCTATAAATTCAATTCGATTAACTTCAGGGACCATCTGTAAAGTTACATGGAAAGTTATTAATTATTTTTTAATTAAAGAAACCACATTTGTGTGGGTTTATCATACGCATACATTATGAAGCCTTAAATGCTAACATTATTAGGCGTTAAAAGACGCTGCTTTTTTTGTTATTGAGCTTGACTTCAACTTCAATTGAACATAAGCCAAGGCTGAGAAATAACCAGGCGTACATGAATACACCCCATCCCTTTGAAACAACTTCTTGTCCTAAAAGAGGTTTCAGAGGGTTTGAAAGCTATGTTCTCTATGACGACTTTATGAATACTTGTAACAGAGACATTGTTGACCATTCTCATATTTTCAGCTCATTCAGTAGATACATGTCTTAGATAGGCATCATATGATTTAGACCTATTTCTTTTCTTCTTTTGTGAATTCCAACCTACGAAAGGTTAAGTAATTGATGAAAAAGGACGTGGTTTTTAAAGTCCTATGACGCTACTTATATAAACTTACTTGACTCGTCCTGGCATTTGCAAATGATCAATAAGACAACTGATAACAATTTAATTTGCTTAGCCATAGGGGACGATCGACAATCAAGAGTGACTATTGATCTGAAGGATTCTGAAGGAACTTTAGAGCGGCATGACGGTACATAAAAATATCCCCAGTAGATACTATATTACATTCCACCTCGATCAACTGTACATCTAGTCTTGGCATACACCTACGGTGGAGGCGAACTTAAAAAAAAAAACAGCGCCATAGAAGCGTTTTCAAAAGTACAAAGCTGTAGCGATTTTCTCAAGACATCAGATGATGCCTTAGTGCTCATTGTATCATAGGTAGGGTGCAGATATATATACATATGTGTTAGGAAAAGCAAAGCCTTACTAAAGGTTGATAAACGTCATGAGCAAAGCTAGAAATAAGCTACAGTCAACTCACAGACTGTAGAGGAGCTTAGAAATAAAGGGACGATGGACTTATCTTTGGACTAAGAGGTAAAGTAATTTTTCCTAAGCATTGGGAATGTTAAAAATATCCTCTCAGAATGTAAAAGCAGCCTCGACAAAAAGCTTTAAAGGAAACCATGCAAACTGTGAGAGGAAGAAAAGTGAAATGTTCGACATCTTATTAGGCGTGTAAAATGCTAACAATTAGAGTAGTTGAAACAGTCGACAACTGGAGGTGGCGAAACAAAAAAAAAACCTCTTCAGGAAAGCCCTGGCTAGAAAAAAAAAGCGGGAGAGGCTTAAGACTAACTCTATTACACATCATGGTAGAAGCAATCACCCAGGAACGATTTCCATGCACATAAAGAGTAAAGACCTTCTCAGCGATGATCCTCAAATACCCTCTCGAAGGGATGACAAGGAGACTGTATCACACCTCCCGTTGTTTATGCTGATTGGGGACAAACTGGGCGCCATCTACCATTGTTAGAAAGCAATTGACATGGATGAAATGTTTTATTTCGAAAATTTCAACGACAGTCCAAAGTATAGGGGAACACAACATGTTCAGACTTCATATCTAAAAATCACAGTCTTGAATGTAAAATTTTTGTTTGAAAAGCTAGTCTTGGCGATCCAGAAGATCTTCGTAACGCCTCGACTGGAGATATTCTCAACTTCATTAGGAAAATAGAAAATCTCCTTGTCTAACTAACTCCAGGCACAATAGATCTTTTAGGTCGGAGTGCCATATGCCTCTGTCGCAGAGCCTTACTTATAATAATAAAATAATAATAATAGTCTTGGCTGCAAAAGTAAACAAACAAGCAGATGATCCCGGGGATCAAATGTCACTAAAAAAAAACAGCTACACAAATTTAGATAAATCTCCCTAGAGTAGGTGGAAGGTTGATATTGAAAAATAGTTTCGAAATATGCGTCTAAGAATTAATTTGAATTGATTTGTTTGGAGCCGACCTCAAAAAAGCCTGATAGATGTGTCTGGTGATGACTTCCAAGTCATGGCGTATTGCATATCATTTTGAAATGCTTGAAACGTAGTTTATAAGTTTTTAAAAAATGTAGAATGCTTGGCTTCAATTTAAACAAAAACAATTGATCAAGGAAAAGACAAATTGTAAAGATAGCTAAAGAACACATACACCGAAATATCAAAGATTTATGTGCATACGTGTGCTTGAAAAATAATATAAGAAAAAATCGTAGTTTTAACTCCTCCTTCTTGGTACCTTTTTGAGGCTTGTGTGTACATGTGTATATTGCCCTTTGCAAGCTTGGATTTGTATGTTTTCGTTCTGGTGTTTCCTTTATTTTGGGGTTTTTAAACTGGCCTTTCCCAAATACGATAGCTTACCTTATTTTGCAGTCTTTTTTTGAAAACAGTTTTTCCGTCGGGTAAACGACCATTAACAAGCATCTAAAAAAAAATCGTTTAAACAGTTTTAAATTATGCTCTCGAGTTTTGCTCAAAACTGCAAAGAACGTGCTCTACACGTCTACAATCATCGATCTTTAACAAAGGTCTACGCATTCTGTCTCACAATTGATACATTTTCTTAAACTTCCATCTCTGTTCTCAAGGATCACGGAAAAGAAATGATCATCATATGTAAACACCAACACAATCATGTATCACGGATCGGACCATACCTCGTTCTATTTCTCTTTCACTTTAAAATGCGAACCAAGTTCCACACGCACAGGAACACACATGTGCATTTACACATGCTATACTTTTCGTAAGTCCTATAATTGGCTACCTGCTGTGTGTGTATACCGATGATTGGCTTATGACACTACATACAAAAGGATTATCGCGGCAACTCGAGCAGGTCCCTAGAATCTATAAATATAAGTATTGCGTCAAAATTTAATTCAAAGCCATCGAATCCTTGTTGCAAACAAGTTCAATAGCAATTTTAATTTTCTAAATTTTCTAAAAAAAAAAAAAATTGTTTAAAAATGTACAACTACAACCCAGTAAATTATCAAGTGGAATACAATAACTTTGCTTTGGTAAGTACCTTTTAAAATGCGTCCTTTTTGGTTTTTTCATTTTCTTAAGGCAATGTCCTTAAATTAACCAAAAAAAATATTCAGTGAAATTTAATTTATTTTTTATTTTTACTTTAGGCCCAAAGTCTCATGGACACATCACCAAATAGAGCTTCAAGTTCCAGTTCATCTCAGCCAAATGGACAAAATTATGGTAAGCCAGACAGAAACCACATTCAACCACAACGGAAGGAAAAGCGATCCCGCACTGCTTTTACAAGCGAACAGCTTGTAGAATTGGAGAAAGAATTCAGTATTAACGGCTATCTACAGCGCGCTCGTCGAATTGAAATCGCCGAACGACTGGGCCTAAAGGAAATGCAGGTAAAGGTATGGTTCCAGAATCGGCGCATGAAGTTTAAAAAACAAAAGGAGGCCAAGGAAAACCCAGTGGCGCAAGCCTTTAACTGGGCAGGAATAGAGCCAACAACTTCAGCTGCAGAACTGAATGTTGTTGCTCCACTTCCGCTTATTAAGCCATTGGCTGCCCAGTTTGTAGCTCATCATCATCATCAAAATTCGGAGCTTCAAAGATCATTTAAACCGCAGGTAATTGTGCAAATCCCTAATTTTAACTTTATTAAATTTCAGCAGGAAGCTCAGCAACAGCAACAAGATCAGCAGCAAGCGCAGACTCACCAACACCAGGTAGCGCAGCAACAACAACAAGACCAGCAGCAGGCGCAGATTCACCAACACCAGGTCCAACAGCAAGCGCAGGAGCCAGACGACTCAGAATGGATGTACTTGGTGGATGACTTCCCCGAATTGCCAGAGGATTTCATTTTGGATGACATCGATTTAGATAATATTAACATGGACGAAATCAACAAATACATTGCAGGACCCAGCGAAATAACATTGCGTTAATCCCGGAGGGGAAAAAAGTTTGTTGACAAACATAAAAAATGTGATTTTTACAAACATAAAAAAAAATGCTTCCAGTAATTCCAGTAATTTGTAGTTTTTGTAATTTGTAACTTTTAAGAAAAAAAATTAAACTTTTTGTAATTTCAAAAAAACATTGTAAAACTTAAAATTAAAAATATTGTAATAACTTGGTAAGAAAATAATTCAATTTCAATAAAATTTTCATTTCGTTTAAAAATATAAAAAAAAAACTTCCTTTTCATTTCAATCATCTCTTTCAGCTTTCACTCATTCGCTTAAAAAAAAAAACGGTTGTAAAGTTCTTTCCTTTAAAAAAACAAACTCCTTTTACCTGCGGAAAATTATTTTAGGACCTGTTGTAAAATTGTATTTGCTTTTCTGATGATAAACTGTGCTTAAAAATTGGAATACGGAGTTCGAAAATAATTGTTTTCACTGTTTCTCTACATTTAGTTACGGATTCCAGAAAATTCTTCTCGAATACCATATGACTTGTTGAATTCTATTTTTCAGATCATCAAATCGGAAAATTAATTATTTGATATTTCTTTGTGGTCGTGTTAGTACTGGATCACTGCTTAGGATGCCTCCTTGTTTCCGCCTTTATAATTTCGGCCGTAATGAGTCTGGATGTGGTTGGCCAGTGCACCAAAACCTCAGCAATATTTTATGTTTTATATTTTAAGTCGGTTGTACTTTTACTCCTTGTTCAATCCTCGAGAATGGAGAGCCTTTAAACTGCACCAACCATAGAGCTATAAGTATCCTCAACATCGCCTTGAAGATCTTATTTGCCGTATTGTGTGACCGCCTTTGCCAAGATGAATGCACTCTGCCCCATTAAGGTAAGTCGAGACCTTTGATGTGAAAAAAAAGACTTAGACAAAGCAACGCTTTGAACGAATTGTGCAAAACTCACACGCCAACACCAGAGGCACAATCCTTCAACATAATCAGGTTATCGCAAAGTGATGTCAGTTACCGTCAAAGTATTGCGATGGAAACTACCAAGATGAGTTGAACGGTCAAGGACGGCAGGTCCAAGTATATGCTGTCAACATAGAAGGACACCTAACACCAACGTCTCGGACAGAACGTCACCCTCGATAGAGATAACTAAGGGGTAGTAAAGGAATTTGACTACCTAGGCTCCACTATAAACTCAAAGAATGACGCCAGTGCTGAAATCCCAAGAATTCCCATTCCTGTTTCTTTGAACTAGGAAGGAAAAGCAAAGCCCTTTCTCGAACAAGTCTATTGATAAAGTCACTATCATCCGAGTCCTGCTCTATGCCGCAGAAGCACAGATTTTGTCAAAAACGGATGAGGTTGCTTTTGGTTGTTTTGAAATGAATAACCGATCTTTTAAACATGATTCTGTATGACGGAGACCAAGGCGGATTACTCAATTGCCCATACCCAGTGGTCAATGGTTTGGTCAGGACATGACTAGGTATCTTTAAACTAGAGAACGGACATCAGGGAAATTAGAGGACAGACGAAGGAGGTACCGATGCACGTTGGCTTTAAATGTTTGTGGGTTGTAATGATGAGGAAACACAGAGCAATGTAGATCATTCCACATTCGTGTGGCACGGCTAAAGAAAGAATCTTTATATTTGAGAGTACGTCCGAGAATAGGCTTAAGGGTGAAGATGGCTATTTCGCTGGAGCACTTTTTGTACAAGAATCGATAGAACAGTGAAAAACAGGAAACATTTCTTCGGTGTTCAAGCGAGTCGATTGCCTTCGCGATGTTTCTGTGGCCTGTAAGTTTTATCGCGCGATTTTGAATTCTATCTAGAATGTACAGGACGGTTTTTGATGCACCAGACCAGATGTGAGCATTGCACTCAAACTTTGGGCGGATAAACGCCTTGTAAATGGAGGCCAGATCAAAAGGGGTTAAGTATTTTTTTGCATCGTTTGAGGAAGCCTAGACATTTGGCAGCGTTCTCGGCGACATTGAATATGTGGTCATTCCAACACTTAGGTCTATAATATGTCGACACATGGTGTTACATCTGATGTGTATTCACCTTACTGCAAACAAGAGATGGTGTAACCAAGCAGTCCTCCATTTAAGTCAATGGTTTGGAACACCGACGGTTCCAAGATGGTAACAGAGTTTGGAATATGATGTGGGTTAACGTTCGCGAACTATGACCATTCATACTACTCCTAAAATGCTTGACGAAATTGCATTGCAATCAAACCTAGTTGAAATAAATTTACCTTGAAGTTAATAAGGACAAATCCAAGTACATCATGCCTAGGACACAATGTCACTATTGGCAGCAGTAACTTTGCACAAGTTAAGAAGTTAACCGACCACGGAGTAAACATCAACTCCACGAATGACACCTTAATAGAGATTTGACGAAGACTAACTTTGGTTTGGCAAAACAGATGGATTCGAAACTCCTAACCAAGAAGACGAAATGCAACACTGATCCTGCCAAGTCTGCTATATGATGCCGAGTTCCGAATATTTGGTCCTTTATACGGGGAGAGTGAATAGTGGGGAAGATACAACTCTATGAGCTGTATAATGACTACACTGGCTCGGCCACTAGTTCCAGCCAAAAGAATCACACCCCCTAGCTTCGAGGCGTCGAGAAAGACCGAGCCTCCGTTTTAAGAGCCAAGCTATCGCGGATGCAAAAGCACTTTGTCTGGAGAACTGGATCGAAAAGGATAAAAGGCTCCAATATCTCGTGCAAAACCTCTCCACTGTTCGAGAGCATCTTAACTTAGTAAGTTTCAACACTATTATGGCCCTCTCGCTTGCATTTCAAAAAGAACACACAGCAGACTAGGTCGCTAAAACCATTACAACAAACTTCTCTATCGGGCCTGAGGCTTGCTGTGGACCTCAACCGTCAAGAGAAATCGCAGTTTTTGATAAACTAGAGCAGAAATACCTGAAGAATTCAAATCAATTGCCAGTCCCTTTAAAAGAAGCATCTCTGCGGACTAAATCTATTGTCGGTTCCAATCGGTATCCATATCTGTCATAAAGATGTCCTCTACACTTAATAAATTATGGGAACTACCCTCGCTGTCATTCATCAACAAAAAATTAAAGACTTTTCTCCTCCAGAAACACCCATGGGATGGCCTTGGCAAACCGCATTCCCAAAGCTCATCAACAAGTGGAGAGCTCTTAATAATCTAATCTAATATAATAATTAGTAACTTTGACAACTATTGTGCTGTTACCTGTGACAGCATGGGATTGCCATAAAGTAATGAAATTTGATTTCTTAATGAGACGTTGTAATCACAGCAAATTCAATAGACACTCCCATTGAAACGCAAAGGCCATGTTGTGTTTTTTTGTTGATATGGCAGGTTGTGTACAACTCCCAAATGAACATATGTACACATGTTTATCAAATAGAAAAAATATACAATTTTAATAAAAAAATTTAAATCACTCTACTCAATTGCTGCTCCAGACGATGTTGAACATCCTCTACGATTGCACCAAAGTTACATATTTTTCAAGGACTGTATAGCCCTATACTATTAAAACCGACAAAGGATCATACAACAACAACGAACTATAGTCGCAATCAGGTATATAATCCTCAGAAGATACGCTCAAGTGACTTCGATTATCGAGAGTTTTTGGACAAAGATGTGGATTGCATACGGCTTATGTTTTATTACGATGGGCGGATGACGACGCACGGCTATCCCCTCCACTCACAAGCTGCCTGAAAACAGACTTTATTTGCATCCGTCTGTACTGTACTGGGAACAATGGGTTTTATTGCTCTACCTTGTCGCCAAAGAAAGACAAGGTGTTATTTTGGTGCATCATTCAAAGCAACGAACGTAATTGTGGAGAAAAACATCATAAATCATTGCAATTTCCTAACAAAAACACACGCATGCATCGGAAATATTTTAACCCAATAGTTTGCAAAAACTATTTATGAGTTAATTACATTTAATAATACAGAATTTGCATTGGTTTTACCGCTAAGTTTAACTTGATATTTTGCTGCGGGTTTCCTGTCAAAAAAAAAAAAACCCATTGACTACCTGCGTTTCCACAACCACTTCGGTACTCGTACGTTGCCACATTTAAGCTTCGAAAATATTCATCAGGGTGCATTCTTCATTTTTAAATCTTGAAGATGTCATGTCTGTACTGAAGAGTGCTTAGGGATTAGTAGATTTTGTGTCCTTGCCGACTAGCTATGTATGTCCATCTATTATGGTTTAGTACGAAATATTCTATGAACTGACTGAGGTTTAAGCAACGCAAGACTGTTTATTTTGACGTTAAGTTAGACATAGAAGTTATAAAGTCGGAATGTCATGAGACTCTTAGCAGAGCGTTCGTCCAGCATATAAGCTAAAACATCTTCGATGCTGTCTACCCCTTTTAGGTAGCTATAGCTTGATATTCACCAAGTATGTCCTGAAGAGTATAAAACAAATCAAACTAACAAAGAAAACGACTAAATGCCCCATTTCGAGGGATCAGCTTCTTCGAAGCACTTGGCCGTTGAAAAATCTGTAGTACGGTCATAAGTCAATCTTGTGCTGGAGCAGAGAGTGTGAAAGGCCATCGTAAACTCAAAGGCACTATATTTACTGTATCAACCTCATAGTCCGTTCGCGGTTTGCCATTATTGAATCTTTAGCGGCGATTGAAAAATAATGTCTACTGTCTACCAAAAAAAAAAACCGTCGAAAACCGTCTAGGACAAAGCTTAACAATCGACACTTATAATTTTGAGGAAGTGATCTACCTCGGGACAAATCTAAACTCCACAAATGACATCTTGGTGGAAATTCGACAACTGTTATTACTTCGGTTTGTGTAAACAGCTAAGGTCCAAACTCCTAACTCGAAAGTTCAAAATTATGCTCTACAAAACTCTGATCTTGCCAGTCTTGCTTTATGGAGCTAAATGCTGGACGATAAAATAGTAGAGTAGATCTTGGGATCTTTCGAAAGAAAAAATCTACTTCGGATATTTGGTCCTGTCTGAGAGGAGGGCGAATGGAGAAGAAGATATAACTGCGAACTCTACGAGCTGTATAAAGATGTGAATGTAGTCGGGAAAGCAAAAACCCGTTGACTGGCTTGACCACATCGAGCGAATGGACGAGAACGCTTCTGCTAAGAGGGTCTCCGAATCCCAGTCACTTGGTTCATAAAGAACCCAGCGGTGGATTGAGTAGTAATTCAGGACATATTCTCGTTTGTCATTCCTGGCAAGAGTCATGCTGCGTAACTTTTGGTTTTGGTTGTTATTTTTAGCTTAGACTCGAACCTTTGTCAGCTCACTTCGCAGTCTGTATGGACACTGGCTACTACATTCCCATCCACGAGAGGCCTCCCTTAGAGCAATAATTCTGGTATTTAAAGCCATTTAAACGTGAATCATGCAATGGCATCTATTCAAACACCATTGCTTATGCGATATCTATTTATGATATTCGTTACCTAGCTGCCTCCAGTTTCAAACGTTAATTTGGTTGAGGTCCTTTTCTGCTGGGGTATGCCACCTTAGTCATCGGTTTTCCTCAAATGCGTTGTCCCTCCGAGGTAGCTGACGTCCCAGCCCAATGATCTCCTAAGCGGTTTTAACACTTGAGGTCTGTTATTGCTTTATCACACTCTCTTTCGGAACAATCACAGATCTATCAGGGAGGCACTTTGACGAAGAGAGGTTCAGCTAAATTGGCGATAAACTATATGAAGTGCTTCAAGACAAATTAAGATTGCTGGTGTAGAGATTGAATAGACACATAATACTCTGTGCCAAGAACTAGCTACAACAGTGACTTTTGGAGTGCTTTCGTACCATAAAGCATCATGGAGTTTTGATAAAACTCCAAATCAAAGCCTCTCATCGTTAACCAGCTCCACCTCGGCGTAAATCTTTAGATGCCATGTCGCAGTAGATGAAATGTGAGTTTGTTTCCTTCGCTTCGAATAGTTTTCAGGTTTACGTAGTTGATTTGTAGAACTAGTTGAGGGAAGATGTCATTACTCTCTGATGTAAACATATTAAAGTACCAACTTGTCCAACTTCCAACGAAAAGAGGCCTTCAAGTTTCCAAATAATTCAAACACTTATTACTTTCCTTCACTACTATTCAATTATGAATGCGACTTCTGAAGCAATGCCACCACCGTAAAAACTTCAATGTTGCTGCAACTTGTTGCTTGAAAAGACTTATTTCTTTCTCCCACCCCAGACACTTCTTAATCACTCAGAAAAATCGAAACTCTCAGCCAAAAATGCATTTCAATTTACCAATAGGTTCATAATCACTTTTAAATATGTAATTCATAACCAGCCATTGTCCAATTCGCTTGTCCGGAAACCTTCCGTCCGGAAGTACTTGCATACGCCGTCATTACGCCGAAATTAGAATCAACTCAGGGTATAATTAATTTCGTCGCGAATTCGCAAGTGCACAAGTATTTGGATTCAGGTCAACGAAACGGCGATGTCACTTTCGAGCCTCAAAAAAAAATTCGAACATTGTGGCAATTAACTTGTATTTAGTGACACTAAACTTGTAGTCTCGGCTGTCTGTTGATTGCGGCATAGGATAGTGAGACTAATAGATTCTAGAATTTGTTTCATTTCAAACCTTTCAGTCATTGGGTGTTGGAATATGAGTTTTGAAGGCATGAACTCTATTACTGCCTTGCTGGGTGCTACATAACTTTAACCAAAGTTACAACCAACTTTATGCTATTTGACATCACATCCGATGGTCAAAATGGCGGAATACCCTTCACAGCTAGCAGTAAGAAAAAGATAATTACCCTGATCAAGACCCTGTAAGCAACATCCAGGGTCCACCTACATTGACAATACACCAGAGCTTGCAAGACTCAGGATGGGTAATGAGTCGCCCACTTCGTCATTGATCGCTTGTAGCAAGATATTCAGTAGCTTTGTATCACAGCAGATGGATAGCGAGGAGTATATTTTACAGCTACCTTTAAGGCTTTCTTCAATTTTTTTTTGCAATTATCCCCTGAGAGGATGGCAGACGCCTGAAATAAAGTTCCTTTCTCGCGGTGAACTTGTTTGAACGGCTGCCTGATTTTCGATTTCTTTCTTTTTATCACAAGATGTCGCATGCAAAGTACAAAAGTGATGAATGACACACGGCCATTAGGTGGAGATCACAGTAGAAAAGGGACATCGACCAACTTAGTTGAGGGAGATGTTGGTTGAAACCTTGGTTCATCTCGGATTGTAGCGCCATCTAAAGTAAAATGACACGTGGGTTGTGTACTAGTTATCTTGAAGCTTATAGTTCCATTTCTTGGTGTCCCTTAATCATCCTCCAGAAAGTCTAGAATCTTTTCCAGGACATTATAGTAAGTAGTCGGAGTGATGAGTTTACTGTTTAAGGTCAGTATTAGGTGGATTTCGAAGAAATACTACCTATTTACTCTGAAGAAGTGCGAAGTATTCCTTAAGCATATGTGGAGAGATCTCAAAAATCTTTACAGGCATGCTCAAGTCTTTGTTCTCCAAGATGAAGTGGATTTAACTATGATTGCTTATTTTGCAAAGCATGGGTTCAACGACTTTTAGATGGATCAGTGTGTGAAGCTTAAGTTTAGCTTCCATTTGAATGTGGATCAGTATGGATAATGTATGACACCTAAGATGACATTTAGGGAAACAACTTTGGAGTGCATCGCTGAATGTCTGTGAGTGCGCTGACGTTTGTTGAGGATTTGCCTCTTATGTGTGCATCTGGAGATGTCGTCTGATTCTTTATCGTGGTCCTGGAAGAAGATCTTCCCAAAAGATTTATGTCTTAGGTGAAAGAGACAAGAAAAAACTACTCCGACGTAATTTCTAGGATAGATATGGACTTTCTGTATTTTTGCTAGTTTGCCTCCATTCGAACTCTATGCACTTCTTCCTGCACCGGGTTCTAACCCGAGCTTTTCCTTGCTTTCTCATTTTCGAGTACATCCACAAATACATGCATTTAGCAGAGTCTTATATTATGCTCCAAGAAGCCTAAGCTCTTCTATGACACCACGTTACAAGCTACGATTTATCCAAATATCCCTTGTGATATTGCCCCACTATTGTGGTCCAGGAGCCATATTTCTCTCTACTCAGATAAGGGCTTGAAAAAAGTCTTACGAAGTACAGGTATTACATTCGCTGTGTAGTCAATTTATTGAGGATCATGGTATATCCCATCTCCAGCAATTTTAGAGCACTTTTGGCTGCCGATTTTACAGTAAAAAGGTTTAAATAAGCAGCAGGTTGAGGATAACTTCGAGTCCTGCCATTGGTGTAGTTTTTTTTGTGCTGATAGTTCTTAGGCACGCTAGCCTTCAAATTTTCGTATGGTCTGCCGCCGTACTAGGGTGGCATAAATAAGTATAAGTTTCGCGATAGCAGTGTACATCCGCAGAATGATTTTGGGACTTGGTCCCCTGGTTATTTCATGAAGTATCCCACTCAATTTTTGTCGAGCACAAGATCCACATTTTCGCATTGGCATAGACTCTGGGGGGTAAACCACAACTGGAAAGTGATTCGTTTGATTTTGTCTACTAGACTACGGCAGAGTACGCCAAGATCATTTCAAAAGCAAAGGTGTGTTGCTAGAAATATTATTTTGGGTCTTTGACCCCAAGAACAAAGGCGAAGGACTGAGTCCCAACAAAGTAAGAAGCCTAAATGTGAATTGTTAAGTTTGCTTGTATAGGAATTTGCAAGGGTAAACTGTGATTTTGGTCGTCAAGTCATCATTGTAAACTCCTTCATACTCTTTCATGACGATTTGGAAACCTGTCCTTACTTCTAAAAACGCGCAAAATTCTTCATCATCCATATAGACGTCGCGTCAATATAGAGGTGAGAGTTACAGACTCAGACTTGTATATACCAGTATTATCTCAAATTCTACGGTTCCATTTTCGTTTACATCTTTTGCCCTCTCTGTCCTTATCTTTATGACTTACGCATGTAGTAGCTATACAACTGCAGCCATTTATATAAAAAAAAAACAACCATGTCCCATGAATCACGGTTCATAAAGTACCTAAGGCCATAAATGAAGTACACGTTCCACCCCGATAAGACTGTCGTATGCCGTTGTTCAAAATCCAACTTCACCTGGGGTCATCTGAAAATGGAAATACAAGCCACATACCCCACCTCCCACTGATGGCAGCATACGTCCGAGCTTGTATTGTTTTAAAGAATTTCAGTTTCATAACTACACTGTGGGTGAGAGATTGGTAATTATCTTTTGAAATAGAATTTCCCTCCACACGACGACCTTCGATAGCTGCAAGGTCTCCACCCGAGATTCCTCAGTTCACAATTCGGTTGTGCAGTGTTTGGAACGCTCTCAAATCTAAATCCGAAAAAAGAAAAACAAACAAACTCAGGGATTACGGATATTAATTGCGAATTAATTCAATTGTTGATGTTTTGCGTGCGCCTTCGAATATCCTTTCGTAAACGGTAATTACCGATTCGAGCTGACGCAACCACAAAAACCTCTTAGTGCGGTTCACTTCGCATCGCTGCAAGTGATTATCGTCAAAAATCGGTCATCCTCGTCGTCGTCTAGTTGTTGCGCGTCTCAAATCATTAGAAATTCGCTAGTTGACTCCTGCCATTGGCATTGGTGACCAACAAAAGCAGACTCTAGCGCCACCGAGTGTACACCCTCTTATGTATCTGAGCGAAGCGACGGACTTCGTTTATGGACATGTTGTAATCACCTTTTGTGCCCAGAGGATTCGCAAGCGCCACTTGTATAAGTAGGTAAGTGTGCTGAGCCAGTCTCATATGTCTAGTAATTAGTGTGCGAATGCTTGCGAATATTTCATTGTGAGTTACCTGGCGGCATATTGACAGGATTAATGCTATTTAGCACACAGCCCGACTGACTATTTTTGGTAGTCGTCGTCGGCTGGTCGAATGTACTAATAGTTGGAATCCCGATATCCAATCCGAACATTTTATATGAGTGTGTCGCGAAAAATTATATAATTTTCGTCCCGACTTGTAAGGGCGACGACTGGCGAGACAATTCGCGAATCGACTTGGATTTGCTTTTATTTTATGGTGCGTGCTGATGCTAGTTTGCCAGTCACGATAAGAAAGGAGTAAGTTAATGAGACTTGTGGGTTTGAGTCGAAAACTAATGGTAGAGGGCTAGCATTAAAGTCAATTCTGTGATTTATTGAGTTTTTACAGCAACAAAAGATCCTAGACTTCTTTATGAAGGGTTTGGTGAAGTTAATTTTTTGGGTATTAAGACAAAGAGACTTGAGGCATGGAATTTCTGGGAATTGGATATTCTAAAGCTTCCTTACCTCTTGTGTGGTGACTTCATGATTTGCAAGGACTTCAGCCTCTTAGTTGGAGAATTGAGCTTTAAGAGACAACCAAAAATCAGTTCTTTTGGCAAAATATCCAAAGATGCAACTTGTTTTCGACATTTCTAAGGCTTTGATTAATAAATGCAAGGATCAAGGTTTCTTCTATGAGTATTTACTTGGAAACACCATCAGACTTAGTTATTTAGTAAGTTAGTTTGGAGTGGTTCTCTAGAAGAGAGTGTACTTGGAGCAAAAGTATCAAAATCTACTCATAAAAACCTTTAGATTCCGTAGCGTAACAGTTTAAATCGGTTAATCGTTGAAGAAGTATTCGCCTTATGGGATTTGTCTGATGTTGGCAAGAAGAACGATAAGTTCTTCCTTTTCCACCTAGCCATAGCTCCTGCAAAAGTCGTGGAAAACAATGCTCAATCGCTGAGCTTGTCTTCTTAGGATGCAGTACCCTGTTATGACCTAAGTTAGTTTGAAATGGTGCTCTCATTTTAGTTGAATTAAGGTTTTCGAGGGAGGTCTTAGCATTGAGGATTGTCTGACATTGTTACAATAGTCAAGATCTTGCCCCCAATTATTTGCTTTTGACAGAGCATTAGCCCGAATCAAGTGTTTGACAAACCACACAGGCGCTTTTAAATGGTCAAGATTCCAACTTTCTGTATCTAGAAAGCCTTGTCGGGCTTATTGACTCATTACAAAAGTATTTGTGGTAATGTGTGTTTGTAGCCCGGCAACTGCGGTAAAGCAATCAAATTTCGATATGTCCCATCAGCCTGTAATATGACTGCTCCCAAAACGACGATAAAGCCTGCACGCCATTTAACGCGGAGTTCTGCAACGTACTTCAGTTCCATCCTTTCAGTTTTCTCCTACAGTGTTCTGCACAACGTTTGCTTAGGGCGATCCACTCTATATGGACTGATTCTGTGAGTGAATTCCATTGTGCAGCATACTTCGCAACTGAATTGTCTTCACACCGTTGCATGTGCCCAATCCACTGCCACTTTCTAAGCCATGTTGTGATGTCCATTAGTTTCTGACCCGCTGTTCGTTCGCAAAGCGGTTCGGCCAGAGCGAGTGACGGTAATGGTTGCTTTTCAAATACTTCACCCATAACGAAGTTTAAGCGGAATTATCTCAGCTCAGTTTTAGTGCTGAAAACATAAATTTTCCAGATTTTAGATTGCATTCAAAAAACAGCTTTTGCTTTGTCAAACTGCTGTCCAAATCCAGTTCGGTGAAACCATACTTCCTAGAGCCCTTCTTCAGCAATGCTTATTTGAACGGTCGAGTTTGAAAAGTTAAGGAAATTCAGTTCGTGTTGCATTTATCTTCAGACCCACTCTGCCAGCCTCAGTTTTCAGGGTGTAAGCCGTTTAATGTATGATGTAGGTTCATAATCATGTGTAAAAAAAAAGGAAGTTATCATCAGCGTAGTCAAGATGTTTCAAGTAAGATGTCATTCCATTGTCAAAGCTACACGGATGATAACACTGATAACCTCCAGGAATAGCAGTGGTAGAGACTGCATTAATTTCATGCCCTGCTTTGGACTTTAGAGTCCTCTGACGCGATACTTCGCCTCATTGTACGTTGCCTAAGTAAAACGAATATCTGTAGTGTGCAAGGATAACAAAATTGAATCTTGATTTCGAATGCCTTCTTGAAGATGAAGCATAGATCAATACATATAACTCTATAATGAATCGCAAGGTATGGTCGAAACAGGAAGATCCTGAGCGGAAAATCAGCCTATTCAAGTTCAGTTACTGCCGGACGTACATAAACCCTTTCCAGTTTCCGCATTTCATAACATTTCCCTTCTTCGGTAGCTTGATAATCAGTTCCTTGCTCTTTCCTGTCTCTTCGGGGAAGCATTCAGTTTCCCATGCACCCATTTCATTAGATATAGCAACTCTCCAGCTTTATTTGGAGCTACCTTGAGAAGATCAGCTGGATACCATCAATGCCTACCGCTTTGTTTTTCTTGGGAGTTCTGTGCCTGTTGCAATCTCTGCATTGCTAGAAGGTTCGGTTTGTATTTGGGAATTTGTTCCGTCGGAATACAAGTTTGAGTCTGTGACAGCCAGAGGCAATTAGTTATGGTCTCTGTAAGATATTCCATTCATCAAGCATCAAAATGAGTTGGTGGACGCTCCTCTTACGAGCTCAAGCATGACTTTATGGCAACAATCACTTTTACTATTAAACATTTTATTGCATTTTAAGCATCTAGTATTCCAGGAATGTGAGCTGGTCCATCACAGAAGTTTAAACTTTGTTGACATACAATCGTGGAGTCCTACAAAATTGTTAATTCGAACTCCATGAACTGGAACAAGATGTTTAATAAAATTCGAAAGCCTGTTTAAAAATCCCAGTCCCCAAGATCGAAAAAGAAATGGAAACACAAAGCAATAAGTGAACCTAAGTGGCCCAGATTTGTAGTAAGAAAGGATGTGCTGTCATGCTTAACGTACTCAACACACCACCCTACATTGATGCTTCTCTATGCTTGCATCTATCTAAATCTGTGCCTTATCGCACGCTGTATACCCACCGAAGTTTCAAACTTAAAGTTCGATGAATTTTTAATGTCAACATCATTAGATAAGTCCACTGTAAGAGTGTTTATGAGATACAGTACGTACGAGTATTAGATTCAAATTTAATGATAGCAGATATTTATATTTCGATTACAAATCAATTTGTATCTCTCATTGCAATTATTCACGAAAAGTAATTGTAATTTAAGAAACGAATGTTACTTTTACATTTTAGTCAGGCGTTGCATTTCAAACTCTTCAGAGCCACAGAAGACTTCGTCATGATCTCGACGATGTAACTCTGTAGTTTTGAGGACTTTTTGAAGTGGTATCCCTCAAGACAATGGGTTCTGAGGTAAAAAATAGAAGATAGTTTATGCTGGTCAGAGACGCACAGGATGATGTGAAGAATCTAGTGAATAACATTTGCAAGAAATGTACTTCCTACGAGGTGATATACGCCGGATTCAAGATGACTTGAGACGATATATGTAACTCATCAGTTTTTTTTTTTTCGGATACACAAGTTATAGGTATATTGAGCTGTGGCTGTTTTCAGAGAAATTCTAGAATTTCATGAAATAAAAATGTTGTCGGACAAGTTTTCTATTTAATTTCCAGTTTTACGCAGTGAAATTGAAAATTCTTCAAGTATTTCATCAAATTTTGGCTTAACTTTTGGAATAGCCCACCTCCGTCTTTAACTTCAATTACCATCCATAAAAAAAATAAAACAAAAGGATTAAATCATGTTTCCATATTTCGAAAACCAAATATCGATTCCACTCGATCTTCGTTGAAATGATCTTCCATTACAACATCCGCTGTTAGGTCATAAACAAAACAACAACAATGACAGTGTTTCATTTCAACTGTACCGATGGTGGGATAAATTCAACCGACCAATGGTAGGACCAGACAGACGACAGGTCGACATTTGCAATATACACGCACCTTGTTGCCATATAGTCGCGACCTGCATTGTGTGTCAAAGGTTTTGTACCTGCTCAACTAAACCGAAGTAGAGAGGTATATCTTTTGCATAGTTTTGAAATGGGTATAAATACTTTCGCAATATCGGTACACGGCACAGTCCTACTCTTCTCCTTCTAAGGATAACAACTCATTTTTTAGTGAATTTCCATATTTTCGAAAAAAAAAAATCGTGATCTCAACCAAAAATGATGTCGGTAAAGCAAGAATTTTTGAACTACCCAAGAAGTTCACCACCGCCCTATGCGGCACACTTGCAAATTGTAAGTTTTACGGTTCAACCATTTAAAAAAAATACATTTCCTTAAGTTTTTATGAATATTTAACTAAATTTCAACTTTTTTTTTTCAAAATTTCCAGATGAATTCGAACTTTGACTCAACCATGATCGTGAATAAATCCGAATTACCATCACCAAACAAGGAAAAGGGCAAACGCCCTCGCACTGCTTTCACCAGTCATCAACTAATTCAGCTGGAAAGAGAATTCCATGCCAATAAATACCTCTGTCGGCCACGTAGAATCGAGATTTCACAACGTCTCGACCTCTCCGAGAGGCAAGTGAAAATTTGGTTCCAAAATCGTCGTATGAAGAGCAAGAAGGATGCTGCCCGCGGTATTAAGGATTATCTTAAATTCCGGCCAAGTCCGGAAACTTCAAGCTCTAGTCAGGGTAATTCAGTACCAGTTTCGCCACAACATCAGACTTTTGGTAGCCCAAACCGAAAGGTGGAAACACAACAACAGCATAATCATAAAAATCATGATGGTATCGTACAAAGGCTCTTGCAATATAGCCCGCAGCGTGAGCAGTCAAATCAAATTGTTCCCATCATGCCAGTGTCATATCAACAGCAACCTGTTTTGAATAACAATTGTCCAGCTGTGAATGTCAATGCCAGTCAGGATGTGCCACAGTACATAAATCCATATCAAATGCACAATAATTATCCTTGTGCTCCGATTCCGATGAACAATACTGGTGTGACTGATAGTTATGTGAAAGCTCCCGAGGATTACATCGAAATGCCTTCGAATGACAGAGTAACTTATGGATTCGATCAGTATATTCCGAATTTTCTGGACTTTGCTTTGGGCAGTGATTTAACTTATGAACCCCCACGTGAATACGAAGTTAACCGCAATTTTGAATCACCCACATCGACAAGTGATGCGAGTTGGTCATCAAATTATTCTGCGATACCGTCGGATATTGACTTGTCTCACCGATTATTAGAATTGTAATTCAAAAGTGTGTTTAACTGTTAATATGTATGAGTAGTTATTAAGTGTAGCATAGATTTAAGTTGTAAATTTTTCTATACATATCAATAAACGTTCTTAAAATATCAAGTTGATTCTTTAATTTAAAATACTGTCCGTCCACATTTAACTCACCATGATGGTTGGTCCTAAAGCGCATAAGCCGCCGTGACATCACGATTATTTGAAATGCAGTTCGCTAAAGTCTATTGCTGGAGGAAAATGGAACTAATAAAGTCTTAGTATCTATCTTAAGAATTCTTTTTAATGTTCTTCCATTCAAATATGGGTTAGTTCACATAGGAGGTCCTGACATAGGAGGTTAATGACAGATGTACATGTCTGCTCCACTAGTTTCGCCCGACGTAGATACTTATCGTGTTTTTCAAATCGTCGTTACTATCTTGAATGCACTTTGAAGGCCCAATGCGGTTTTCAAACAACAATATGAACAAATTCAGTCAGTCTCCATAAGATCTATAAAGAGTCTCTGCCTGCCTTTCATTCTCTTTGATCCCTGGCACGCTATTTTCAGTTATCCAAACCAAGCGCTCTTGCATCCATGATAGCTAGGTCCCTAAAAGGGATGGTCGATCCTCCTCATCGCCTCAAACCTAGGGACTGTGATTCGAAGATCCTCCTGACTACAGCATTATTGTCCATGCAGCTTGATGTGATCAAGCCGGTATACTCGATGTGTTTTAGATTTTTGGGCTACATCCGTATCTTGATAGAGCTTATAGAGTTCACAGTTGTATCTTCTCTTCCATTGGCTCTCCTCACATTGAATAGTTTTGCACTCAAAAGTGCTGAGTAATCTGCTTTCGATTCTCGGTTATCTTCCAGTGTTAGGAGTTTTGAACCCATTTGTTTTGCCAAACCGAATGAGTTGATGTTCACTCCGAGGTAGGTCAACTCCTTAACAACGTCGAAGCTACTGTTGTCCTGTAGTGAGCAGTTGACAGATGCTTCTTTGTTTGTTGACAACATATATACTTGCTCATTTACTTCAAGTTCAACTCGTTTCGCCTCGTTTCGAACGACGATGTCAATTTGACTACGTATTCTAGAAGCTGGACAGACTTGTTGAAGGTAGTGCCTTCCGTGTTAAAACTGGCCTTGCGTACTATCTGTTCCAGCAGAAGTTTGAACTAATCATATGAAAGCCCGTCTTCTTGCTCAAATCCGTTGTATTTTTTAAAAAGTTCAGAAAAGCTGTTTCTAAATTGCATATTGCACCGCATGTTTTCCAACGCCACGCAGCACAGCGTGATCACGTTTGCCGGAATCATGAATTCAGTCCTTGTTCTGGAGAGCTCAAAGCGATTAATGTTATCATATGCGACTTTGAAGTCGATAAAAAGGAGGTGAGTCTCGACTTGAAATTCATCGCTATTTTCTAGGATTTCGATTCAGTCTATCGTCGGCCTGCCGGCTGGTACGTGCCGATAAATTCACACAGTATGTTGGATAGGATCTTATATGCGACATTTAGCATACACGTAGTTGGTACAAGAAATAAAATTGCCTTAGTTAGAGCTGATGGAGCATATGAAGTTGATATTCCAGTCATCAGGCATACTATCGTCCACCCATGCTTAGTTGATGATTTGGTATATCCACCTCAACAGGACATCACTTTCGTGTTTAAAAAACTCCGCTGGAAAGCCAGAGTTGTAGATACAAGGTGGCGCAAAATTAGTCACCCGATGTTCTTTGCCTGTAATTTTTTTATGAATGAAAAACTTTGGTTCTGCTTTTGGATTATGTTTATTTAATGTCTTAAATTTTTGTCCATTTAGTCGAAAAAATTATTTCGGCTAAGTGGCCGCCGCCAGAACTGATGACCTTTCGGGCCCGATTTATGGCATTTTCCATCACTTTTGCCAGAACTTCAGGCGATAGATCCACACTCTTGACGGATATTCTCTTTGAGGGCTTCAAGAGTCTAAGGCTTGTTCACATAGACTCGTGACTTCAAAAAATCCCACAAAAAGAAGTCTGGAACGGTTAAGTCGCTCATGATGATTTTCGATGAAAAGTTGTCTCCCTCGTGGTCGAGATTCAGGATGGCTTGAGCGTAGGTTACACGCGCTGGGCGGTCAACAGCTATCAGCTAATGCACTGTCTACACTTTGTAAGGGAACATCTTACAGTCTTTCACTTAAATTCTCTGTAAAGATCGCCGATTGATGCACAATGGTGTGGCACGTCGTCTGGTCGATACTCCGGGGTGCTCTGCGACATCTTCAGCCATAGCTGCAATATTCTCAGGAGAACGGCTGCTCCGAGACCGGCCGAACCTGACAACATCTCGTGTTGCCCCACACTCTTTTAGGCGAGCGGCTAAAAGTCGTAGTGTTTGCCCAGTTGGTGTCAGACGAGACGACCGGGAAATCTGCGCCGAAATTCACGCTGCGCCAACACCACTGAAGAATTATCCGCAAAACAATCTGAACAATTATTCCGCGTTCTTTAGGAGTATAGCGATTCATGTCTTCTTGACGTGTATATTGTATCTTCACAAATTTCAAAGTAGAATTGACGGTTGTCGCCATTTTCAAAAAATTACATCATCTTCCGATAGGGTGATTAATTTTGCGCCACCTTGTAGAATAAGAGAACATTAAACTTTCGATGTTTCTGCTCAGTATCCTTCATAAATCACTATTCGTCGCTTTCAAGAACGCCTTCGATTCGAGATGCCAAGGATAATAAGAGTCGTGGTTTGCACTAAAAATAAAGTGCCAGGGCTGTATGTTTACTCTCACTAAGAGCTGCGCTAACTGGAATAAATCAAGCCTGATATGGATAATGACATCTTGTCTCAAGTATCTGGACTGCGCTGGCAACGTTTGCCTATTTCCACACCGGAGAAAGATCAAACTTTAAAGTCGAGCAAACTACAGTGAAATCGAAAGGGCTGGACATTACAAACTCAAGTCAACATTGTTCGACAATGGAAGGTCAACAAAGTCAAAGCGAAAATGTCCTTTCTACCTTTAGGAACCAAAATCTAAGTAAACAATCATTCTCCTCGTATTCCTAAAGAAAACTAGTGTTTGCCATTTAGCGAAGGTGTAGTTCAATATTATTAACTAAGCACATCACCCGTCAAAAAATTGATTTTCAAAATCAAAAATTAAATAAAATCATATTAGTGAGTACGCCAGCTACACATCTTTGACGGCACTCTAACAATTGACAGACAACACCACCGCCTCTACGGATAATATACCTCAGATCAGCGCCGTATCCTTCAGGCTCCGCGATGGCAGACAGGGTCATATATTTCTTTTTTCAAAATGTTCATCTTTCGATGATATGAGGGCGTATTGATCCCTACTTGTTATGCTTCATGCCGCGGCGCCTCGAACAAACCAACACTAGACGGAGTCGAAGTTAAACTTTTGTCCTTGATACATTGTAAGTGCAGGTAATATATTCGCGCAATGCAGCAAAGGGATACAGGAAAAACGTAAACCACAGAATTCATAAACACACAGTTTACTACACCTGTGTAGGTAGATTTTTTGAAAGTGTTTGTGGAATTATTGCTTGGGGGCGACATACCATAAAATGATGTTCCATAATTTTTGTAGTCTGCACTTCTTCATGCGTGCCATCCTAAAATTACCGAAACTCCTATCGCAAATAACACCTAAACTTCGATAGAGAAGTGACGGCCTTTCGGAGGTATTTAAACAGAAGGAAAGAAGTCAAGATTAGTAAAGCCAAGTCATAAAGGTTTTCGTCCTTCTTTTCCATCTTCCTCACATTCGTATAATTCAGTGACCACACGCTTCATTTCGGCTATCAACTTATGAGTCATACTCTTTCTCTCTCCAACTCAACCTACACCTTCTAGCTTACATTTCTTCCCTTTCTTGGCGATTTACTTCATAAGAGAAAGAAATTTCGGTCTTCCCTGACTAATGTAGGTGTAGGTTAACACTCCGTTCCAGGAGAGCTACTTGAACGAGGTATTTAAGTACGAGAACAACTTTGGCTGCCACCAGAAGAGTGCACACTAGATCTTTTAGGTCGAAGTGCAATTAAAGTCAGCACAATTAATTTATTCATATTCTTTATAGTCAGAGCTCGTTAAATGCAGCTTCGACTCCTTAAAATTGGTTGCCAAACATAAAAGAGTCAAACTGTGGTGGGTGTCGGGACATAAATAAATAAGGTTGCACATGAACTAATCAGAATTGAGTCGGCTACCTTTCTGATCTCAACTGGCCAACTACCATAACCCTGATCAATAAATTCAATGAGGAGAATGTCAGGAAGATTGTGGGCTTCGGCTCAGGCCTGCTCTGCCTAATGTAACATCTTAACACAGTTGTCTAGTAGATTAGATTAGATTGGTAGGTGAGGTGGGCACTAGTCCCTTATCACTGCGGCCACAGGTGGGCCTATTGTGATATCCTCTATTTAAAGCTCCTCCATGATTCCGGAGTGAGTGATAAAACCGGCTATGTCTTTGGGTGAACTGGTGGTGATATCCTCCGCCATAAGGTAGTGGTTACCTAGAAAACGATGACGTGTTTTTGTGAGACAGTTACAGTGACACAGTATGTGTTCTGCTGATTCTTCGTCTTCGTTGCACATTCTACAAGAGTTGTCTTGTGCTATTCCCATAGTCATGAGATGTTTTTTAACCCGTCCCGTGACTATACGAATCTGACTTCTCGTTAATCGTAGAAGTTGTTTCGTTCTTTTTTGGGAGGTGGTTGGCATAAAGGTTCTAGCTTGTCTGTTACCTTCCATTTCTGACCAGTAATGTTGTGCTTCGTCTTTAAACCAATTTTTTACACAGTCTTTGGCTGTACTTATTGGGAGGCCACAGAATGGTCTTGGCAACATAAATGTTGATGCAGAGCCTTTTCTGGCCAGTTCATCTGCCTTTTCATTGCCTTCATATCCGCTATGGCCCGGTACCCAAATGAGGTGAACTCTGTTTGTGTTAGCCAGTGTTATAGGTAGTTGAAGGCAATCCCAAACAAGTTTAGATGTTATTTCACAGGCGTTTATTGCTTGCAAGGCTGCTTTGCTGTCAGAAAGAATATAGATGTCCTTGTTGAATATAGATCTGTTTATATTTTCTCTGATGCATAATTCTATTGCGTGAATCTCTGCCTGGAATACTGAGCTGTTTTTCTCCATGCTGCTATATAGAGAGGTTTTGGTATATAATTCATAGACTCCAGCTCCAACTCCTTCATCTGTTTTGGATCCATCTGTGTACCATACATGAGAATCGTTCGCAAATGTTGGTTTGTTCTGTTCCCAGTTATTACGCTCTGGAAATGTCACCAAAAAGTTTTTGCTGAAGTTGAATTTTTTCAAACATCTGTCTGATAGTGTGATTCCGAGTAGTTCATTTGTTGTCAATGCTTGAGTTATATCTGAATGAATCAGTGCGGAATTGGATTCATCTTCTGAGATGAGCATGTAAGCGTTAACTATTGCTTCTTTCTTGAATAAAAGGTGAAGGGGTGGGAGATTTAGTAGGGTTTCTAACGCTGCGGTTGGAGCTGTTCTCATTGCTCCTGTAGTGCACATACAGGCTAGTCTTTGCAGTTTATTGAGCTTGGTTTGTGTGGTCCTTTGCTTGGTCTTTTCCAACCAGACCGGTGCAGCGTAGGTGAGGATAGGCCTGACTATGGCTGTGTATAGCCAAAGCGCCATTTTGGGGTTAAGACCCCAGTTCTTTCCTAGAAGACATTTGCTGGTCCATAGTGAGTTCCTGGCTTTGTCTATGACCTTATTGAGGTTAACTTCCCATGTGAGTTTAGGGTCTAGAGTTACCCCTAGGTATTTGACTTCCTTTGAGAATTCTATTGATTCACCAAAGAGTGTTGGTTTTCTGAGTTTTTCCAGTTTTCTTCTCTTGGTGAAGGCAATTATGGTGCTTTTCTTAGGATTTATGTTTAGCCCTACATTCATGCACCATCTAGCAACCAGATTCAGTGCCCTCTGGAGGCAATCCGAGATTGTTTCTTCGAACTTGCCTCTGATTAGGATAGCTATATCATCTGCGTATCCTTGGACATAAAATCCTTCATTACTTAGTATAACCAGCAGTTCATTCACTACGATGGACCATAGCAAGGGGGAGAGAACCCCTCCTTGAGGGCAACCTTTCGCAGCTGTGATACTGAGTTTGGCGCAACCTAGTGTAATTTTGATTTTCCTATCTTCTAGCATGCTTTTGATCCATCGGCAGGTCGTAGTGTCTACCCCTGTATTTTGGATACATCTGAATATTTGGGAGTATTCAGTGTTGTCGAATGCACCTTCTATGTCCAGAAAACAGCCCACCGCAATCTCTTTTCCTCTGAGAGATTTTGCAATTCTTGAGGTGAGATTTTGCAGCGCATGGGTAGTTGATTTCCCTGGTTGATAGGCATATTGATTCTTATGAAGGGGCTTAAGATGCAGGGCCCCATCTCTGATATGCCGGTCTATAATTTTTTCCATTGTTTTGAGGAAGAATGAGGTAAGGCTGATGGGTCTGTATGATTTTGGTAGATCTGAGGGTCTACGTCCAGCTTTAGGTATACATTTTACTATGACCTCTTTCCAGCTCTTAGGTAGATGTCCCCACGCGAAGCTTGTTCTAAAGATGTTGATCATGGTTTGCATCGTGTGTGGGCAGCTCCTTTGAAGGAGTGCGGGGAATATTCCATCTTCTCCAGGAGCTTTGAAGGGAAGGAATGAGCATATTGCCCACTTTATTTTTTCCTCGAAGAAGATTTCCCTTGCTCTCTTCCAGTCTTCCTTAGTTAGTCGTGTGGAGCTTCCTTGGAGATTGAGTATAGGGGAGTTCGGGCTTGGAATGGAACCCGGAAAGTGTGTATCGGCTAAGAGCTTAAGCGTCTGTAGTCCACTTTCCGCATATGAGCCATCTTGTTTTTGAATTAACCCGATTTTATTCGTGTGCTGTTTAGAGAGAATTCTGTGGATGCGTGCGCTACCTTGGATGTCATTGTCTAGTAAGACTTATGTATGCCAATGGCAACACTGTTTCGAAGAGGAGGAAATTGCCAAGCATTCTTTCTGTGAGTGTCTTCTCACTTTCATCAGGAGGGTGGTAGCTCAATACATCCTTCAAGTCAGCCGCGGTTAAAGTTAAAAAAAAAATACGCCACTGTGAAAAAAGAAGAAGCACTAGAACCAAAACTTCTTGAATTGGAACATCCTCATCCTCAAAGAACCTTTTCTATGAACATATGTACCGTGCTTTGAGAGTTTGTGCAAGCGTTGTTATAATAGTGCCAGGTTTCATCTTTCATCCCCATTCCACTCTTCAGTCTTTAAATTTGGTCGTAATGGTATGAGGTTCCTAAAGAGTCAAAAGCTCTCTAATTTTGCGATTGTCCTCCACAATTTGATGAAAACTAAAGCTGTTCCTCGTTTATCTTTGAGCATTAGTTTCTGTATATCCTGGCTATAGTTTCAGGTTATTGAATGGGAAACGCACACAGAATTGATGGCAAATGACGCAATTGCCCACGGACAACTTCACCAATTTCTATCCATAATTTGTATCCTTCCGTATCTACCATGATACAATTCCTTTGGATGGTTGAACTTTTAAACGTAAACGTGAATTATTCAGGATGTCGTATGACCAGGATCGATGTGAACTTGTTCTATACTGTGCATTGAACATGAGTTATCAAACATCTGCCAACGTCATACATTCAACTTTATTAATCGAACATCACAGCATGTAACAAGTTAGCTCAACACATCCAACCATTTAATTTCACTCAAAACCTCTACATAAGGGGAAAGCATGCGCACAAAAATACCCCTCATTTCACAAAATTCATCAACTTAACGAACATTGAATGCATCTCTTTAAATCCTTATTCATCGCTCTGCTCCGTCAGTTCATTTGGAAATTATTGTCTGCTCGATGAGAAATATACGTAAAAGTATATGTCATGCACCCGCGTCCACGTTGTGCCAGCTTGCGTGCTTATACCGATTCCTTTCTAGTGCCGGCTTATTTAATTTCAGTAAAAAGGCGGGCAAGCATTTAACATAAGATACACTTTCTTTTAACATACATATACAGACGAATACTAATCGATAAAAGGAATTGGGGGTAGTAGGACATCATCCTCGTGGATAGATAATTTTCAAAAGCCTTTAGGCTTCCTATGATATTGTAAAGGTAAATGCTCGTATTTACGGCACACATTAACTTAAACATGTTACGACCACACACAATTCTTTATTATGCTAATCTTCAGTGGATGGTGGTGTTGGTGTATTGTCCTCGTTCCGCTTGACGTTGTCCTTGAAGAATTTTATTTTGACGGGTCGAACCTACTTGTCTTGAACTTTAACGCTAATGAAAGTGGATTATTGGATGTGAATTGTCTTTTCGAATTTATTAAGATCGGCGGCACTTGAAAAGATTGACTCAATCTTAAATAATTTTTTATACGAGACTTTGATAAGGACAGACATTTTGTGACTAAGCTTGGTGTGATAAAAGTCATATGTGAGCTGGAAATAAACATCTTCCATGTCCAGTGCATAAACACAGAAGGCACTATATTTAACAAATCTATCCAGCTGCTGGGATACGTAGACGATATCGACATCATCGCCCGGTCCCAGCGCGCCATTATTGAGGCTTTTACGGCAATACAAGAACAAACCCAACAAGTTGGTCTCACGATAAATGAGGATAAAACAAAGTATATGCTGTCTACCAAAAACCGATCCGTCGAACACCGTCTAGGTCAAAACTTAACAATTGACAGCTATAATTTTGAGGTAGTGAAGGAGTTTACCTACCTCGGGGCAAACATAAGCTCCACAAATGACACCCTAGTGGAGATTCGACGAAGGATAACCTTAGGCTACCGCTACTACTTCGGTTTGTCCAAACAACTAGAGTCCAAACTCCTAACCCGAAGGACCAAAATCTTGCTCTACAAAACCCTTATCTTGTCAGTCCAGCTTTATGGAGCTGAATGCTGGACGATAAGTAAGACAGCGGATCAGATCTTGGGAGCCTTCGAAAGAAAAATCCTACGTCGAATTTTTGGTCCAGTCTGCGAGGAGGGCGAATGGAGGAGAAGATATAACCGCGAACTCTACGAGCTGTACAAAGATGTGGATGTAGTCCGGAAGGCAAAAATCTGTCGACTGCAATGGCTCGACCACATCGAGCGAATGGACGAGAATGCTTCAGCTAAGAGGATCTTCGAATCCCAGCCACCTGGATCACGAAGAAAAGGAAGACCGAACCTCCGGTTTAAAAATCAGGCAATCGCGGACGCCAGCAGCCTTGGTCTAGTAAATTGGAAGCAGCGTGCCCGGGACCGTAAAGGATGGAAAGCGGCATTAGGTCAGGCTCAGACCCTCCAAGGAACGCTGGCCTGATAAGTAAGTAAAGAAAAGAAAGTTGGCATTTTATTGACCTAAAACTGAAAAAGATTGCAAACGATTAAGAGATTTTTAAGTACGTCAAATGCGTTAGTTCCATTTGTTGACGTATAGATGAAGATTAAAATGTGTCAAGTCGCTCAAAATGATTCTGGGTTACGGTTCAAAGCATGCAGTCTTAAATTTGTATGTAATGTAACCTAGCCCTGGAATATCTGTAATTTTCTACACAAAACTTCCCGCAGATCTAGCCAGAGCTTACTATAAAGCGCTGGAGGCTGCCTCTTCTGGTGTCAGCCAGTTTGTTGAGAAGTCCTAGCAACCATTCATGTTGTGTTTGTTGTATTTTTCCCATAAATGGAAGGGACCTACAGTTTTATTGTCAATTCTGGCAGATCGAGGAACTTTTGCATGACAGATAATATTCCTGCAGGTTTGTCATGCTTGCGAAGGGGTGGTGTCGCGAAAAAACGCTTGTTGTTTTGAGGCTCGAACCTGTGTCCTCTCGCTAAGCAGTCCAATGCACTAACCACTAATCAACGGCGACAGTGACAGCTCAGGTGCAAGAATCTAAAGTAACAACATTAGACTGCTCTCTGTCTTAGGTGTACATGCATGCTTGTCTGCCGAAGTCCCCTGGAGTGAGATGTCCGATAAGCTTGCAAGGTAGTTGAGTTTTTTCAGTCTAGAAGGGCAGGGCTTCTATTGAGGTTTATATTTTCAGCAAACATATGACTTTCCAGAACGTGGACAAGCCAAAATAACTTCCGTTCGTCTATAAAAAGGCTGCAACTATCTAGTGGGTTCTTACTTAAACGGACTGCCGACATGTTATTGGCTTTATAATCGCCCCACCTTTGCCTATGTTTTGTTATTATGTTCGGGAGGGTTGTTCACAGTTCTTGGCACTGTCGTTTCTCTTTAGAAGCCTATTATGCCTACGCTTATGTTTTCCTAGATGAGTTGTTTTACTCCAGGAGATGGCAGGAAGTTAAGGAACTTCTCTGGGTAGATGGCAGCAAGAGGTTCCATAGGGACACGCCGCCAAGAGTTATCTTTCTGAGTTAAAAAAGGGTTGGACATTTCGTTAGATTATATATAGAGAGAGGTATCTTTACTTCCAAGGCTGAGTGTACAGCTTGAATCTGTGGCAAGGTTCATGCGATGTAGATGTTTATTCAGACGTCTTTGCCTAGCACGAAAGCTTAAGCAACTACACCGTGTGCGATGACTGTGAACAGTGTCAAGACACTATGATTAATAGGTGAATGTTAATAATGATAATCTAAATTTTATATCACAAGAGCTTATACTTATCTTTCTCCGAAAAAAAGTATAATAAAAGGATTCTAACTCCTGGTAGTACAATCTCTATGTTTTAATCTGAGTGCATAGATGAACCTTTGAGTATTTTTCAAAGGTTTCCTCCACCACCTTGCACCTATACGTTTTATTAAATAGTGATGAGCGGTTAACTCTTGCATATCGCTGGTTGTGAAGCACCGCTTTATAGTGAAATAAGTTCTATCTGCCTATTAAACTTCAGATCCAGAAGAGTGAGCATCTAGATGTTATATTTGCTTTTGAGGTATACATAATCGTACGCACTTAAATTAGAAATATGTGCACGTCCTGCGTGAATGTTGTTTGACCAAAGCATCAGTCTCATTAGAAAGATACAAAGGATATTAAATAGTTGAATAAATCTAATTCGCATACATAAGGGGATGTGTAGCCATAATTATTTCTTTATCAAAACGCATTTACTCGTAACTTTTTATTTATCTATCACAGTTCTTTCACTTTAGAGCTCAACAGACAGATACAATTACTAATGACATAGATTCCATAATTAGTAATAGATTCACGTGTATATTTCCAAGGTGTATTGAAGATTTATGTGGGAAGAGAGGAAGTCTTATGTTCAGGATCAGAAGGTATGCTCAACAACACATGTCCTTGAAAGCCTTCATATCCACAAAGGAAGTAAAAGAATGGGGTGAAGGATGGCGCCTACCTGATTTTACTTCGTAAATATGTAAATCAAGATAAAATGTCTCACACTTGAATCTTTTGAGATTTGTTGTGACAACAATTCAAGTCAAACACACAAGCGTTATTGTCAATTGTGTTCTTAAACTTCTCTCTAATGTAAATCTTAACAAACTTTATCCCTTAAAGGCGAATTAATGTTTCACAAGAACTTCAATTTCAGTATACCTATACCAGGAAAATTATTAGAAAATGAGAGTACTACCGTCTTTTAAGAGCAATGCAACAACAAACAGAGGCTATCCACAAGGTGGCACTGCTGTAGTGCATGCTGATTGACGTATGCGGCAATTTCAGTTGTCTGGTGAAAAAAGCTTTCACGCAAAAACGTGACTGCCATTTTCACTTAATTCCAAACAACAGTTTGTCTCGGCTGCACTGAGGGTTTTTCTCTGCACACCTAGATGCAATGCTTAATTTACCACCCCTTAATAATTACATCATGAGCGTAACTATCACAGCCATCTTCCTTAAGAAAAATAAGTGGTTTCTGATATAAAACGTACGGGAGTTTGAAGGACCTTCCGTGAGGAATACTACTGTGTATTAACGGTCGAAATTTTTCCTGTGATGCAGGTGCTGGAATTTTTGTGAAAAACGATAACATAAGTCTTCCAAGAGGACATTTATGCAATACTTACGGCTGCGAACTAAGTTACGAAAATCAAGTGGAGCAGTATCTTCATCTTTATACAGCGACAATCAGGATGTGCTTAAGGCCTTGTTCAATCCTCTTGCTAAATCCAAATTAGTTCAAGAATACAGGACTAGCTTAAACTCGATTAGAAAGTCGAGCCGTCTGTTATTAGTATTGCTACTTAACTGATAAAGGCCAGAGTCAAGGAGACTATCAATGAAAAGGACTTGTCATCCGACCCATCCAATCCCCTTTCCTTCACGAAATATTTATTTTCTTTCATACAATTGTCTATGAATCCTGCAGTTCCAGTCAATAAATATAAGGAAACGAAAGCTTTTGAAGCAATAAACCATTGACGTGAAAGTCATTGAAAAGTGGCTATCTATGCTCCATTACCTTCCAAAACAAAAAGGGGATGATCATGTTATATCATCGTTTCCTTTCCTTTCTAGATTTTGTTGCAATTGCCTTGGGAATCAAGAGAAAAGACCAAACAAATTCGTAAAATGATTGTTTACCCTAGAGTTAAGTCCTTATAAATTCACATATTCGTTGCAGGATGCTCTTTGAAAGGAACTGTGATTTTGACTCCGGAAAACAAGTTAAGTTATTGTAAATCAAACGTTCCTCTCGATGTTTCAGTGATTAGCAGCGATTACACTAGAAATTCCATCGGTTAACCTTCTGAAAAAAGTTTGTTTTTTTTTCGACTAATTTCCACACCAATGTGGACCATACAAACATTTCCCAGTCCCAATTTCAATAGACACAATATCCTGTGATAGTCTACAGATTAAGGATTACCAGCAGAATGAAACCACGTAACAGCAAGCATAGAGATTCCCTTCCAATGCGGTTTCCGTCAACAGAATCGTTTCGTTTTAGTGGTCGTTTCAGTCGAAAAGGAAAGTGAAATTTTGAAAATACTTCAAAGCAAGTCCTTCGAGGATAATTGGATTTCAGAAGGATGCTGTGGATGGAAAAAACTGAGCCAACATCGGCAACGAAAGCATGAAGACAATACCACAAAACTGTTGTCTCTGGATTCAGTATGTTTACGTCCATTGTGGCAATCCGGAAACCACGTTATCCAATTTCATTTCATTGCGCATAACTGAGTTATGCTCATTGCGTGGGTCCTCTTAAGGAATGTCAAATGGATTACACCAAAACTCCTTAAAACTGCCGATCATTCAATTGGTTTGAGAGGAGATCGCTTTTAATTTCACAGATGGGCGAGGAAATGCTTAAATGATGAAGAGCTTAGGTCGCCAGAGCTCACCAAATCAGCACTTAAGATTCGCCACCTGATCTAAGACAATCACATATGAATAGTTCTGCGGTTTCGTCCCTCTCATCATAGGCATCGCATATAATCGTGTTGCTTACGTCGAACACACTGAAGTGTTTGGCGAAACCGCCCTTGCTCTTAAAAACAACAAACAACTGTCTGCAATCTTTTTTGCTAAGAGTTAGAAGATTTCCTCGAGTCGACGGGGTGCTTTCGTATAGTTTTTCTGCATCCTCGAGAGGCATACAAATTAAATACTTTAATTGCATCCAACCATCAACAGATGCCCTTAAGAAGTCTGCAATTCTAGCCTGCTTATAGCGTTCTGAAGGAACTTCTTGCAAAAACAGTAAAATGAAAGCCAGCTGGCAATGGCAGCTTCATTTAGAATAAGAGTTCTTAGGCGTACTCAACGCTAGTGTGGGAGTGCCTAGCAAACTCAATACCATATATGAAATCCACAGCATCTTCTTAAACTGAATACGAGAACCCTGATACGAGATGAGGGCTGTTAAACCATCTCAGAAGAGCTATGGGAGGTGGAAGAAATTAACAACCAAAGTCTGACAAGCAACCTCAAGTCCAAAACAATTTTCGGGAACTTTAACCAGAAAAGAGTTAAAGTCTTAAATCAGCCTAAACAAAATTGAGCTATGGATCCGGACAGGAATCACGGACTTTTAAATACACTAGGAAGCTAAGCTGGATGAATGAAAACACTTAAAAATTCTGCAAGAACTTGGGATGAATGACTTTTTCCTCTCTAAAAGGATCCGCAGTGGACTTCACTGTTAATTATGCATAAAACTTAAAGTTCATATTTTAAAATAAATTTGTATCCCGACAAGTAAAATAATTTAAATCCTTACACCATACATATGCATGTGCATATGTCCATTGGCAATGAGGTGCAAACAATTTAAATCCTTCCTAAGTGTACAAAAACCGCACGAAAAATCCTCCGGGTAAAGATATAATCTGCTTAAATGCAAAATAAAAAGAACATTTAGTTCATGAAATTGCAAAGGGATGCATTTTTGGTTCTGTTAAGGATCCATCCTTTGGTGTTCTCCCATTTCAGTTTAATTCACTTTCGTTGCTTGCTTCCATGGTAATTTTACAGGAAGTTGGTTTTTGAGTTTCAATGGTTGGAGGGCTTATGTTCTGGACAACATGTGTTAACACTTGTGTAGCGTTAAAGTTGAATCAAGTAAAAAAAAAAACTTTGAGTCTATGAGACGAGGTGGTTTAATAACGAATTTATAGTGTAAATGACGTTAAGTTTGGAAGCCAAAGATACCAAATTTTGGGAGAAAAAGCATTCCAGAAAGTCCGTAGATCTTGTGGGCAGTTTCTACAGCAAATCTGTTGAGCTACTGGGAAAAGGTGATGTACTCGATAGAACAAACAATCTACCACAAACAATTTTCTTTAGCCAACTTCTTGGACATAGATAGAGCTATTTAAGAATCTCTCATTAAGCTAGGGATAGACGAGCTTCTTGGCGTATATAAAAATTGTTCAGATAATACAAGGTAACACCGATAGAGGAATACACCAGGATGGTTTAATCCTACCTCTTCCCTAGCTTATGTGCATAAACAGAGACTCGACAAAAGATCACTAGTCTGCTGGCCCAACTTTATCAAGGGCTACAATATTTTAAAATAGTTAGCAGACCAACATAATTAATCTACAACAAAAGCGGGATGAACGAGCTCGTTAGTAAGACTCGCCTGGACGTCGCCAGAACTGTAGCGATCGGTATTGGTCATTGATCAATAAGAGATTGTTTAGCAAACTTGGTATTCTCTACAACACACACTTGTAGTTGAATGTGAATGAAATTCTAATTTACTTCCTTTGCAGATGTTCCACTCTAGCTAATGTCAGACAATATACACTAGGCAAACCCTTCCTCAGGAACCTTGAAGAGATTTCGGGTGAACAGAATGGGAAACTGACGCTTTTCATAAATCATTGTGATTTATGATTGTGGTGGCTCTGAGATTCTCATTCTCTTTCTAAGCCATACCAGGTCACATGCGATATGGAATCAACTGATTTCTTCGCAATATTCAGTTTTACTGGAAAAGCAAACGTTTTCCAACGAGATAATGTAGCGGAAAGACTAAGTCTTGAAGTAAACGAAGAATACACCCTGTAGACAAATAAAGAAGCATGTTTTCAACGTTTAAGACATAACCTCAAGGCTAGCTTGAAACTGCTTTTTAAATTTCTTTCCAAGACGTTGCATATTCCAAAACATGCCACAGGAAAACCAAACAATTTCAACAATAAAATTGTGGTTTTAGTAAATGCATATTTGCAAAAAGTGAAAGAATCAATTTTATTTTTAATTTTTTAATCAAATAGAATGTCCTTTGTAGACAATGTTGATGGCTTCATGCGCAATGATACCAACATTGTAGATTCTTGAACAGAAATGCGAATACAGGTAAAAATAAATAAATACGCCAACGATGCACTTTTGCAACTTTATCTGCATTATCTCGCATGTGTTCGCAATAATCCTGTTGTGGCCGAGTGCACTATATTAACCATAAAGCGATTATCAAGGTATGCTTTTCGCAAAAAAAGAACGTTCAACTACCAAGGCTTTCATTTAATGGATTTACCTTTGCTTTATACCTTATATCGTTTAAACAGATAAATTAAGGTCGGGTCATATGATTTCACTTCTTTATGCCTTTTAATTAGAGCAAAAGTCTGGTACTTAAGGTGAGTTCTTTTATTCCCGCTTAAATTATGAGAGGCATTTGGAGTGTCTTTTTTCATTCTGCCAGATCTGAGCCACCTTAGCAAGTCCTATAAGTGGTAGTACCTTAGTTGCCGAAGTCATTCGTATTCACAGTTGGCCTGCTAATTAGCCGATACGCACTCCAAGTTTTTTTAAGTCCCCTTTCACCTAAGGCAAGGTCTTCCTCCTCTGCGGTGTTCCTTTGGGTTAGATTCACAGACTCTTCAAGCAGAAGCTTTGATGTCATCTGGTAGAGTTCGTTGTTGAATCTTCTATTACTCAAGCCGGACCAAATACTTAACGAAGGATTTTTTGCTCGAAAGAATCAAGCGCCATAAAGTACAACTGGGATCATAAGGGTCTTAAACAGAGTTTCCTTGATTGTGATAGTAAAGAAAGTCCTTTACAATTTGTCTTGGTTTTGCTCTCGTTCACTACTAAACCACTTTTGCGCCGTCTCCTATAAAAAAAAAAGTTCGATTAAGAGCAGAAACGGGTGTTGATGCTTGTGCCCTAATGGTTAATCGATAGTGGTGAACGTATTTAACTGAAATATCATACTTCAAGTCATCGGTTAACATAAAGTGAACCATTGAAATACGCAATAAAGATTAAAATATCTAAACTGTCACCCAGTCATTTTCTATCTAGTTCTCATTTTTCTTCTACAGACTCCAAGGATGTGTTATTTGAACACCGACACTAGATACTGGATATCCTTTCAATTGAGTGAAATAATTGAATTCCTTAGAACAGACCGATAGTGTCATTTTAAATTCAGGAAGACTCGACTATTTATTTCGTATTTGAAAACGTTTTACCAAGTGTCTGCACGTCCGAAGGATATATTTTCAAATTGCATGCTCTCTTTGTGGGTTTGAGGTTCAATTACTGAAATCAATTACGATTGGATACTCGTTGCATTTGAAATGTAAACCAAAAAATAAATAATGGTTTCAATGTGTTTTCTTTTAAGAAGAATGCAAGCTCAGTTGTTAGACCGGTTAAATACTTCTTTATATTTGACAATAGAGCAGAAGACGTACAATTTACGAATGCTTTTTACTAACAATAATTTTTACCATTCACAAACGGATTGAATTTGAACACCCGGAAACGATACAATCGTTCGGGCTCTTAAGACTCTATAAAATTCCACACTAAACCTCCATTCTCACGGAGAGAAAGCGTTAATTGCTTATATTCGCAACCATTGGACCACTGGATGTATACAGCCATTGTCAGACCTATCCTGACTTATGGTCAGCCTGCTGGCCAGCGGCAGAAAATGTGACAAATCTCCAGAAAATTACTAAGATCCACTGGCGCTATTAACCCTGGAATGCTATTTGGGGTATAGTTGTACCCCAGCCTTTTTTTAATTGCCGCCAATCGGTAGCAGATGGAGCTGCTATTGGGATACAGGTGTACCCCAGTGTAGCATAATAAGTTTCGCAAATAAGTGTAGCATTCCAAGGTTAAAACCACTCCAACTGCAGCCTTTGCAACTATACTTGCACTGATTCCTTAAGGAAAAGCCGCGAATTGCGGCCCAAGATAAATCTATGAAACTGAATTCTATGACCTCAACACACTCACAACGTAACACGCGACACAACGGTTCCCACGGGAACGAAATGATAAATGAACAAGGAAGGAAGGAATCAGAGCAAGACTCATAGCATTAATCAAATCTAGCATAGTAGACTTCCAACAACAAGTTGACGAGCCTCATCATGTCGTATTTCTAGAAATCTCTGGATAAAAGGCACATTCTTCAGGTCACACTTTACGCTCGTCATAGGAATTATCACAGCCCACAACCTACTGGCAGCCCATCTTAATACGATCGACTTCTACAGCGGCTGAGACAATATAGACGGAAAAGAGAAAACAGCACACTTCCTTGCGACTTCTCTAGCCTCAGGAGGACCAGGAAAACAACGGTAGGCGCACTTCTTTAGCGACCCAGTTGAATCGTTACAAGAAGCAATCACATCTTCAACCTGCTTACCTAAATCACACGAGTAGACGCTCCTCGAAATTAGTTAGTTGGTTGGTTGAAATGTTCTTCAGCGAAAAGTTAGATTTCGACCAAAAGAAGGTCCATTATTATACCACTGTGAGTGCTAGAGTTGGAACCGTGCTGGAGCTGCTATAGTTATTTGGATCGCTTATGTTTGCAAGGACGGAATACGTGCAGAGGAATAGATTCTTCCTCTTCCTCGTTTTTGCAGCTTCCGCACAATTCCCTGGAATGGCGCTGTGACATGAAACCTAACAGAGTGTGTGTGTGTGAAGATTGCCATGCAAATGAACAGAAAGGAGTAATTCTTAAACTAACACTTGAAATAGTCTATGAATTAAGAAACCATGGATGAAGTTATATCTGACATATGTCTAACTACCCGACAAAACCCGACAGAAATGACTTAACAAATTGACAACAACAACTAAAGTGAACTTACTTAGGTACTTATATGATTTTCCACAAATGATTCTACAATCAAAATGTCAATCCGATTAGTAGGTATATTATTGAGCAAGTAATATACATTTAATCATAAAATCATGTAAAGGATATCAAGTGGATACGGAAGGTATTGGTATTGATTTTGAAAATTAAAAGATTAATTGAATTCATCTCAGTTGGAAAACTACTGTGTCAAATTGTTTCATGTACACTTTTACCTTAAGCTTACACACATACATACATCTGTACCTAGTTGGAGCCACATAAATAGTATCTGTGTTAAGAATCAACAACAAGCTTCGGATAGGGATAATTTTAGTGTTGACGACCCTAGTAAGTAAAATAAGGGCAACGACTTTAGGATATGCCTGTATACAATGATCAGACCATTAACACGCGACATGCAGCCAAACTACTTTTGTAGATCCAGTAACTGCAATGGAATGAGGCGGGCCGGATCACTACGAAGAAAAAAAACAGAGTTGATTCGGATGAAGATTTGTTACAGGCGGCAGATTAAGGCAAAAAGTCTTAAGCTTCCGATACGTGAACGACCGTCTTTTGGTAATTCGCAACAAGGCTTAATTCGACAGCCTTCAGCCTGATACATGCGCTCATACCACCACCAGAAGAAAAGAACGACAGCACCAAACAGTGTTTCTACGAGCTTCTCGACAAAACATATCAGAAGGCAAGAAGGACATCTTTGGCGATCAGATTATAATCATAGCCTCATAGATACAGAGGCCTCCTGATCATGAAACAGTCATTCAAATTCACCAGTAAGACTGCCTTTGTGCATCGGAGGTGCGAACGTGGATATCCCAAACGTCAAAGCAAAGAAGAATTACATTGAGAAGATACAAAGTCACTGAATTCGGAAACGACTGCAAATTTTAAACCGTAAAACACAACACAAAAAATTGCTGGCATACTTTTAGGCATACCTGCTTAAATTCCTTTAAATGATTAGGAAGTCACAGCAAGCAAAGTTGGGCTGAGAATTCACAATTACCCAAAATGATAACTCCCAGACTCTGAAATGAAGTAAGCATCGCTAAATGGACGATAGAAACATTTAAGACAGTCTGGCACAGGACATAGGCGATGAAGGCGCAATACATTACTGAAAACTTGCTTTTCCTATAAATCATTGTAGGTTATAAGGCTTTTCCAAATTAGTTCACCTAGTTTTCCTTGCGTTATATTTCAGAAGCGTTGTGACTTACAGGATTACTACTTTTACACCGATATGGATCAAAAACCAATGAAGGTGTAGGTGGTGGTGTTTCCTCTGATGGGCCTAATCTCAGCCTCCCTTTCAGTCATCCAAATCATTGCAGCGCGTTTCAGGCGGACACATTGACGATTAAAGAGGTCTTATCTTGGCTAAAGAAAAACGTGATATCTTGCACAGATATCCGTATCTTTTCGGACAGTCAATCAGCAATCAGGTCTTTGGAATCATTTTCTCCAAATTCCTTAGTAGCTCTAGATTAAGAATCATCTCTTGTAGAAATGGTGGAGCGGTTTGATATTCACCTTTGTTGAGTGCCGGGGCATGGAGCTATTCCAGGGAACTATAAGGCAGATGAACTCGCTAGGGGTGGAACAACTATACCCATGCTTCCAGATAAAGGCAATTTGGGTATACCGATCGCTACATGTCAACTTAAATTCCAGCTAAATGATATCGAGAGAATAAATTCTAGGTGGACAAGTCGTACAACGTGTCTAGCGGCAAAGCAGATTTGGCAGTGGCCGGGTCTGAAACGATCTAAGAATTTAATTTCTCTCAACAGATCGTATATCAGAACCGTAATAGATGTCATCACGGGAAACTGTCTAATAAGCAAGCATGCAACAAGGCTTGGCGTAAATTCAAAAGTTGTTTGTAGAAGTTGCACGGTGCACGGAGAGCTGCCCACCTCTCTCCCGCAAAATAAAGCTCCCCCTAGGAGAATTCGTGATAAACACGACTTAGACGATCTGATAAACATAGACGTCAGCAACCAATTTCGCTTCTGATGAAGCTCCAGGTGGTTCAACGAGTAGGTATGGAGATCTTTTCAGATCCAAGTGGGATCACAATGAACTTATGTCACTGGTCTTAATGTACAGGCAACAGCTGGCAGTCACTTCAACCTAATCTAACATTCATCCGTAGAATGTTTGACTATACACCATCAATCATGATTGATTTACGAGTAGTCACGTTTCGTCGTTCTTCCCTGACCAGCAGGCTAGTTAAAATATGGCTTAGTGGTTAGATCCTCAAAACCACCAAACGTTTTTTCGTGGCATCACCTCTTCAAAGGCATGACAAACCTGCAAGAGTATAATCTGCCATGAAAAAGCTTCTTAATCTGCTGTTTGGAGACGACAATAAAACTGTAGGTCGGTCCCTTCCATTCGTGGGAAAAATGTAGCATGCACAACATGAATGGTTCTGAGAAGCTAGGCCCTGGCTCTCTATGAGCTATCGCGCTAAATATTTGCATTTTTTTTTTTTTGTAAAATAAAACACATAAAAAATTAATTTGTACTTTTTTTGTTTTTACTATTTAATATTATTTAACATTAGTTATTGTCTATTCATTTTGAGTTATTTACAAATCGAATGTTTTAATAAAATTCTTCACTAAAATTCAACGATGTATAAAAGAAAAAAAATTAATAAATATATTGTTTTCGTTTTGTTCCTTTTTTTAATTTTAACAACTTTGTTCTTGTTTAGAAAAGAGGTTTTCCTTCCATCAAAGCCTGGCCACAGAAATGTGGAAATTGCACTCCTTTAAGTAAAGCATCTGTGGCACCCTGTAAAAAAAAAAAAAAAAAATTATATGTTTGAAATAAAGTTTAGATGCATTTAAATAATAATAAATTCACATGAAAGTTTTGACTGAAAAAGGTTCAGACTCTAACCAATATATGTAAGTGTAGTTTTTTTTAAATATGGCACCTACTACTGGTTAATTTCACTAGTACGACCCGACGAGACCCTCGTCCGAAGAGGGCTCATTTTAAATTGCGTGACTTATTTTCTTTTGCTCTTACGATTATTAGTCATGCAACTCTACACGGAGAACGAATGCCTCATTATACCAAGTCCATTTCCCTTCAACGGCCACATCTAGTTTTAGCTCAACTAATGGGACCACCAAGAGAAACTCTCGAAAGAGGACTTAAACAAGCTCAAAAGCTCATCAACCCCTCGAACAATAAGAAACGACCAGAAATGCTTCCTCGCCTGACGGATGAGCTAGGTAAGAAGGAGTCTTGACTATGTCAATGCTCCTATGCCGTTTGTTTAACACCTGATTCAGATCGATGCTCTGTCGAAAGCAAAGCATAGATGACAACATCTTGGCTATTAGACCAATGCTAGGCATATCTGACCAATTATCGATCATGAGAGATCGAAAGCGTTAATTCGGCTAAAAAGAGACCAGCTTATTAAACTATCTAACGTCATGATAGGGCACTGCATCCTAGCCATGTATCCCGTCCTTGCCAACATCGGAAAAATTATCTGAACACGAACAGTACGGCCGATCTAATGGTTTCCGAAGTAAATTAGAGTTCCTAACCCTACCACCCACAATGGTATCACAATAGACCTACTTTTGGCCTAAGTGCATCTCTTTTCTATGTGACCATTCCAAACAAAGAGACGTTCTCACTGGACACTGCTCACTCGTCTACCCTCACAACAAGCTGCGCATAACACCATCGGGCATGTGCTGATTTCGTTTGGAAGATCAAAAGACTGCCGAATATCCCACCCTACATAGCTCAAATCAGAAAAAAAAAATCGACAGAGGGTTCATCTTCCATCATCTTTTCTCTATCTTTTCGTTCGGTCTACAGAGAACACCTCTGCACTTCTCCTGGGACATTCATCCGCAATACGCTTTAGAAATTTTGTTTACTGAAGAACTCGAGTCACTAGCCCATTCTAAACCTCGACAGTTCATTTGTTGAGCTCATGAGAACCAAGAGGATGACGACGATTTTGCGAAGAAAATCTTCTTCAGCAATGAAGTGCACATTTAACTAAAGGGCTTCGTAAAAAATGAGTTTCAGAGTGGCGCTCCATAGAAGGAGCTGCCTGCGAACTTCAAGAGCATACGAAAAATAACAACCACCGTCCTAGAACCACGAACCTATCCGTGCAATTACTCGTGATGTCAGTACCGCGTTCGGGAGTATCGAGGTGAAAGCGGAAAAGACGGGTTTAACGTTTACGAATACATGCTATTAACAAAAAAGTACGCCCAACACCGACATCTTAGACAGAATCTTACCCTAAACAGATTAAACTCTAAACTCTAACTCTCAATTGAAGAACAAAGCCCTCTCTCGAACATTCAAAGTTATTCAATACAATAGTCTTACCATCTCAGTTGTACTGAATTGTCCAAGAAGCATGGACTTTGTCATGAATGGATGAGGTTGCTGTCGGTTGTTATGAGAGAAAAGTCTCCTTGTGATCTACGGTCCCTTCTGCATACATGAAGACTGGAGGAGGAGATATTCAACAACATCGCACTAGTCAAAAGTCCGAATACACCGACTGGAAGATAGCGACTTGATTGCGCGTAAATGAAAAGAAAGCATCTAGCTGGTTTAGGTAGATAGATAGAATGCCTTATGATAAAAAATTCTGCCCGTATAACCATTTAGAGTCCAATGAAGTATTTTTACAAAAGGGGGTATGGCTTAAATCACTGTAATCATTGAAGTGATATTGACCTTGAATTCTTCTGCTATGAAATAACGCTGGACATTGGCTGAGGTGTGTTGATTCATGATCTCTTAAAGCTTCTGCAAAAAACATTTAAGCGAGCCCCTAACCTCCCAGCGTGTTGTCCTATTAGAACGACGCCTGTAATAACAATTATGGTGCGAATTTGTTTTTTTAGTGACGACAATAACAATCTCCCTTGACTCCCTTTATTGATTGAGGCCCAAGTCCATCTCTGACTGTAGTGCCATCATAAATAAGTTACTAACCAACAATTGAATTATTTATTAATAATTAATTTTTAACTAAATTGCATTATTAAAAAAAATATATAATAAAGTATAATACAACAAATTAACAAATACATATTATTAATTTAAAAAAAAAAATAAAAAATTCTTATTCTTGATTGGTTTGTCTTGTTTTGTCTATAAAGGCTTGCATTTTAGCATAGCATCAGCAGAATAATGTGGGAGTTGCAATCCCTGCATTAATAAATCCGTAATTTTCTGTTGCAAAAATAAATTATTTAATTATAAATATATTTATTAATTTTAAATAAAAATCAAATGCAACTTACAACAACTATACTATAAAAGTTTTGGATATAAAAAGGTTTTAAGAAAGGAATCTACTTATATACAAAGCATGTAAGTCGACTAATAATGCCTAAATCCTTTCGCAAAACGTATACCTATGAATGCCAGATAAATTGCAAAAGGTTTCAATCATATTAGACATTCATAATGGACTGTTTCCATTTTTAACAGCAAGACATGCACATGAATCACATTTAAACCTAAAATGTGTCAAAAGATTAAGAAAAAAAAAATATTTTCTTTACCTATCGCCGGCTCTTATCTGCGTTACTTTATAAAAAAAAAAAAATTAAAACAAACGAAAGAACTTAAGTACACTAATTTTGTTGATTAAAAAAAAGAGTCTTATCTGTGGTATCTACGTTATGTCATCATTCGAAATAATGTTTTCCACGCAATTTATTTTACAAAGGTCGTCAAGTCAATACTGCTGTCTGCAGGTAATCTAAGAAGCGCTTTACAAAGTCTACCACTACGTGATAGGCAGCATTTACTGTGCTGAACGTGCTTTTTAATGGGCGTGGTATTGCCTGCAAAAATTCCAGCAGCATGAGGTTCAGGAATAGTGGAAATATGTCTAATGTGATTGCCTCTTTCAACTTCCGTTTTGCATAATATGTATGACAGCCACCCTTGTCAGTATCCCCGACGGAGAATATTGTGGTACCATGAAACTATAAAGATGGTTGCAACAGTGACGAAGAAAGACGAGGTCTTGCTCAAGTTAAGTCATTTGGTTACTAGCGTATACCTATATTTTCTTCCAAGTAAAGTTGCTGGAAATCCGGAAGGTATGCCGGATCATTAGACATAACCACAACACTACACCCAAACTAAACAAAGCTATTTAGTGATAGCCAAGCCGTTTTAAGGCCATAAGATACCTCAAGCTCCTATTATAGTGTAGAACGGAATTCGCCCGGTTAAGCTGTTGGTCCAATATCAATCTTTTCTAATTTCCCGGTCACTGTAAGATAATGGAACATTAAGTACCTGGCGGGCTAGCCAGTCGAGGGTCAACTATATGAGAAATGAACAAGTTGATGGTCTAGCCAGTATTTAGCCACTATTTATAAAAAGCCAATTCTAGGTGGAACGGTTTTCAACAACTGTGCCAGATTCGGAAAGATGTGGTCCCCTTACAATCGGACCTAAACAGTATAATTCAAAAACAGGAACCAAATTGTCTTTTCCGTGATCTTATAACTCATTACAAACACTTTCAACGACCAAGTCACGTGAGTTAACCTCGACAAAGAAGCTTTTTATTCCAATTGGATCTGTTTCTAGGTAGCTTTGAAACACCACTTTTACATGCCAACGATGGGCCCATTATGGTGCCCATGGTGTCTTATGAAAGCTTTCGTTCATAACCATAAGAGTGATCAGTCTTTTATAACCGTTTGACTGCCTTAAGAATTTATTCTGCAGCAGCATAATTCTGACAAGAGGTATGTTTATTTGCAAATTGTAAGGCGCACTTCATAGTTATTCAAACAGAGGGAGGGCTAAAACAAATTTATAAACCCCAACTAGGTCGAGAAAGATAACATTTTATTTGCTATCTATGTTTTGTTAGGCTCCAGCTGCAAACTTGAAAATAACTTTAAATAAAAAGCATTTATTTGATAACATTGAATCTGGCTAGCCTAGGTATTTATGATTATGTAGGTATTTTACAAATGCGGCTTTCATCAGACACTAAAACATGTTTATTGAACGTGACTCAAAACTGATAAGATAGTGTTCGGTGAAGCATTACCTTTATTTTGTTTAACAGAACATGTGAATCCCAATTTATGTTATTCCCAAAAATACAATAGAAAGCTATAAAGATTGTGATGATTATATGTAATAAGAAAAGATAAGATATGGAAAGTTAAGAAAATTTTCTTATGCTTTTCGGAAACAATGCCACCGGACTCTGATACCAGACAAATCGGATGGAAAGCACGATTAGCAATGATTAGAGGGGTGATTTCCGACTCTGAAAAGTGCATAAAATATTTCACATCAAAAATGGGCGTGTGGACTATATAACGAGACGAGGTTTTACATTTTAGAAAACATAGTTCCACACACCTTTGACAGTCAAAAACGTTAAAAGATTGGAAATGGAATATGGTTGAAAATCATCAATCACCATGCACAAACTTCTTAAATAGTCTTGGTAAATACTGGTCCATATTATAAGCTGGAGTCTTTGCCATCAATCAGTGTGTGAGACTCAACCAAGCCCCTTACGTCTTGGGGAAAACTATCTTTCTTTTCTCAGAAAGTCAAGCTGCCCATTCGTGCGAAAATTATAACACGAACAACAGCCTCTCGGGCTAAATATTTATAGTCAAGCTGCCCTAATTGCTTGATTTCCAAGCTTGTCCTAGAAACTCCCAATATGTTCATCCATCAGAGACAGACAAAATTTTTTCGGTGTTCAAGCGAATCTTTGGACTTCCTTCCCTACAACGACTGCTGTAGATGCTAGAGCGTTGATGAGAATCTGTACAACGCCTACTGTCACGCTGTCACACTGTCCCACACAAGCGACCAGCAGATTAAGTACTTTTGGTAGTAGCTTCTCTGTGGACTTAGAGGACCTACATATGATTTCAGAAGTCCTCTGAGATTTAAGGTCACTTTTGGTAGAATGGACACCCTTGGGACACCCAGAAAACCAACCATCGTCCATTCACTCTTGTGAAGTATATAATTGGAAGAACATTTCAAGAAACAATGTTTCTGTTTCTAAATCTCTAAAATAATTATTGGCACTCACACTTTCCACTACCTTCAATTCCAAAGACGTACTCCCTTATAACTACTATTTACAATCGAGAGGTCATTGCATGGCGTTCCTTAGGGAACATTCAACTTAATTTCCCTTTCAAGACAAACTTACCAATCCAAATAGCAACACACCTCTTAAAACCTGTTTTCCTTCATTTTCTAGGTTAAATTCACTGTTTCAAAGCACACAGATTACCATATTTGATTACAATAATTCTCCTAATCAAATCGAATGCGCATTTGTATGGCTTTATGAATTTAATCAATGACAAGCCTAACTGGAAGTCTGGTATTCATTACGTATTCCACACTACCAGTCTTGTGAAGCTAAATTTAAAACTGGTTAGCCTAAATAGTGTAGGTACTTACCGATAACTGCGGTATGCAAACTACGAAGGCATACAAGACGACGTACCAAAATGAACAGAAAAAACCCACTGGGAATGAGATGAACCAGAAGACCAGAAACCAGAAGACAAACCATATTGGATTCTTCCCCATTCTGTAAATAAACAAAAATTAAACTAAAAATTTTAATAGTCACACAAACAAAATAAAAAATATAATGTTTATGTCCACAATATTTGCGTCAAGATCAGGGAAACGCCCTGCACATCTCTGCTACATTCCATAGCGTTTAACACGGCTGGTGGGCAGTGGAAAAATATTGTTTTAAATACGTTCTAGCTGTTAACATACTTTCTTCAACTTCAAGTTTAGTACGCGACCAAAATATCAAGTGTTGTTTAAGTTCGTCACAAGTTTCTGACTAAATTGGACGCCTTTATGCGTTTTGCCAAAACGGGTATCTGCCTCTCTAGCTTTTTTAGGAAAACTGAAGGTTTTCGGATTTTATTGACAACAGTCGAAATGAAATAGATACAAAAAAAAATATTTACAGATACAAAATCACAAGGTTTTATCAGACGTACTTGAATACTCATGCAGTTGGCACTATAAGTACGAGTATCTAGTATATTGCACTCACGGAATGACTATAAACAACGACGCGATGGAACAAACTGGTTTAAGATGCGAGAAAAATGCACTCAACAGGTATTTGGATTCGGATAGCGTTAGGAGTGCAAGCGTCGCGACTCGATGACTGAATGAGACTGTTGGGAAATTAACTCAAAAATAACAACTTGGCGACTTGCTGTCATGACACACCACTGAAAATATCCAGAAATAAAACAGAAACACGCTTGCCCCGCCGACTGATACTGCGCGAGTTAATTAAAGCATTGATAATGAATATTTGGATGACGCCATCGAATAGTGTTGCCGTCTGTTCCACTGATAACGATTAAATACTTTAGAGCGCAAGAGTTGCTGATAAATTGTCGTAGAAGTACTAAAACTGGAACCAACATTATTTTAAAGCTCCTACTCACGTGCACACTGGTTCGCAATATGTCAGTACATCCAGATATGAAAGGTGTCTTCTTCGAACATGGCCTACATTTTTTATACTTTTACTGTGTCAACAAGCTATTAGCCACCGTTTCAAGGCGACAACTTTGTTGTGACTAAGTAAGTTGTGAATTTCGAATCCCTGCGCACCTTCTGTTTCAATTTAAGTCCTTTCTGATGATAATACCTTGTTTTGCCATCGGTGACCTTCCGTCTCTACTCTCGCGGTATTACCCATTCACTTGATGTGGTCGGGCCAATATAGTCGATGTGTCTTAGCGTTTTGAACTACCTCCGTATCTCATAGAGATCTTCTCTACCTTATACCCGACGAAGAATTTGTCTCTCAAAAGAGCTCAATATCTGCTCTTGATGCGCCAGCACTCGGCGTCATATAATAGGACTGACAGGAAGCATTGATTTTGCTCAAGTCGTTCTGTGGAGAATTCGTTTTGTATAAATTGAAGTAGCAGCGATTTCCTAGGATTCTTCATCGAAACTCCATGACAGTTGAGGTCAAAGTCCATCCACCTCTCAAGGAGAACCTCGACACTGCTTCCATTATTTCCCTCCAAGAAGAGGCTCTTCTTTCTGAGACAGACATCTTCACGATCTCTAAATAAAACGAATCGCTTCGATCGTTCTTTTAATAGCGGCTTTGAGGATCAAACCTGTGTCCCCTCGCTAAGCAGTCCAACGCACTAAGCACTAAGCCACGGCGACCAGGTAGCTTCTATCTCGATAAAAATCAAAAACTTCCACCTAAAGCGAAGCCACTTTCCTTTCTTAAGGATACTCTGGAAAACTGTAAGATTGAAATTCTAGCCTTAAGCTGTTCGGAGACCCTTCTCATCATCAGCCAAGTGTCTCAAACCTAAGACGTAGTTTTTGAGTTTATCTTTACCCAAGCAGTCCCTTCAGTCCCTAAAGTCGAAAATTATGAACATACTTTTGTCAAGTCAACCGGAGATATTACCTGGACTACCATCTCATCACGATAAATGAGGATAAAACAAAGTATATGCTGTCTACCAAAAACCGATCCGTCGAACACCGTCTAGGTCAAAACCTAACAATTGACAGCTATAATTTTGAGGTAGTGAAGGAGTTTATTTACCTCGGGGCAAACATAAACTTGACAAAATGACACCCTAGTGGAGATTTGACGAAGGATAACCTTAGTCAACCGCTGCTACTTCGGTTTGTCCAAACAACTGGGGTCCAAACTCCTAACTCGAAGGACCAAAATCATGCTCTACAAAACCCTGATCTTGCGTCGAATATTTGATCCAGTCTGCGAGGAGAGCGAATGGAGGAGAAGATATAACCGCGAACTCGACGAGCTGTACAAAGATGTGGATGTAGTCAGGAAGGCAAAAATCCGTCGACTGCGATGGCTCGGCCACATCAAGCGAATGGGCGAGAATGCTCCAGCTAAGAGAAGCTTCGAATCCCAGCCACCTGGTTCACGAAGAAGAGGAAGACCGAACCTCTGGTTAAATATCAGACAATCGCGGACGCCAGAAACCTTGGTCTGGTAAACTGGAAGCAGCGTGCCCGGGACCGTAAAGGATGGAAAACGGCGTTAGTAAGTAAGTACCATCTCCACAAGGTGGGCATGAGTCCTTCAAGCATGTATCGTATTTGTTTGGAAGATACAGTGATTGCTGAATCATAGCTCTAAGTAGAAAGAAATGCATCGCAACACGATCCTATGGTTCATTCATGACCTCAAACTTACTCGAAATCACAACATTTTCTAGTTAAAGGAGAGCATTGACTTTATGAAGATGCGTGCTGGTTCCACAAAGAGCCTTCTACAGCTAGTGTGGTTTGCCTGCCACACAGTTCCACGGGTAGTCGCCATGACTTGGAGAAAGCAAAAGAGATTCTGGTTCTCACTGATCAAATTGAGACGAATCTTAAACAATCGGCAAATCTAGAGATTTTTCGAAATCAATCCTATTTTCGAAAGGACTTTGCTCAATCTGCGTAATTCATTGATTACGCCAAGATCTGCCTCGTGTTTTTCTGACCTCTCTTTCCTGTAGAACCTCAGAGTAGCTTTACATGTATTTCCACAAAAAGTACACGAACAAACCCAAATATTTAAAAAAGTTTAAACAGAAATAAAAAAACAAAAAATAAAAATTTTATTTGTTGTCGTTTGTGATCTAATTGTTTGAAATTTCTTTGTTGATTCGTTACGGTAAAACTAAAAAATTATGGTTTAGCTAATGATCTATGGTATTTTGATGACACCGGCATATTTGGCAGGGGTGCATTCACAGTTAGCACTCCGTCTCTGGTGACGGTCGAACGGATGGAATCTGGCTTAACACCTTTTGGTAAAGGAAACTCGCGGTTGGATTCCCTATAAATAGTCTTGTTGCCTAATTTCTGTTGATGCTGAGCGTGTACTGATAGTTTTTCATCATCGGCACTCACAGAGACTTCTTCAGGAGGAAAGTGACTAACATCAAATCTTAGCTTCATAACATTTCGGTTACCATCCTTCTGAATTGAAGGTGGACTTATGGTGGCAATGTCATGCGATTTTGATGCAGTATGTTCCATAACGTCACGAGGCTTCATTCCATTATGTAAAAAATTTCCATTTTTATCCAACAATTCAGAGCGGAATCTATCCATTTCTGCTTCCACTTGGCGTATTTCAGTATCGAAACGCTTGCGCAAGCCTGAGAAATCTTTATCAACCATCTCATCGTAATCCTTGAATATGGTTGCTATACTTTTCTTGTTCGATCCTGCCATGTTTTACTGATATTATTTTATTTAATTTTTTTATTTTTTTATTTTGCTTAAGTTATGCAAAAAGTTAAAAATCTGAATGACTGACTATACACTTAAGTCATAGAAGAAATGATTTCTGATTGTATTATGCACTGGTCTAGCCAGTGTAAATACATCTCATTGTGAATTGAAAGCAAGTCCCTCAGTTGACGATAGAGACCAGAGTGCGGATGCGGTCTTTCGTTTAATTACCTAACATAGTTACAGTACAACATCCACATCTTGATGCAGTTTATAGAGTTCGCGGTATGTAGTGAAACGCAATGAATACCGAAAAGTTTGTTATCCAGATTTAAAATGCGTGCCTACCTACAGTACTAGATTCTAGATTCGAGAATCTAGAGGTGCTATTTGGACTCAATTCTCCGGAAACCTCGCACGACCTATCATTATGTCGAGTTTGAAAATTACCTAATTGAAAACATTTGTCTGCACTTTTCAACTTCTTCTGTTTGTTGTTGAGGCAGGCACATCCTACAGGAGTACACGTCCATTATACTGTCAGGTAGGGAAGACAAAATTATGTAGTTTTTGAAGCGCAGCCTCGCAGATTTTCCCCGTTGATCGGGATGTTGTTTGGCAGAGAATACGACGTCAAATTCACTTGTGCACGTGTAGCTCAACCAGTTTTTCAAAGAATTTTAGTAGAAAGGATGTTCGGCTAAAGCTCTTAGCGAGAGAGTTGTCATTCCTAAGATATCTTCCGCACACCGAAGTGATACTTTCGACCTCAAGCATGTAGTAGGTACACTTACTGAACAATGTGAATTGTGAAAACTAAAGAAAGTCAAGAAGACGCAAGGTTAAGAGTAAACATATTTTTATTAAAAGCATCACGTACATAACTATCAAAGCAACCAAGCACTTAAATAACTAACTGCTGGCATCCGATTTAGCAGATTCAACAGTAAAAAGATGGTCCCATTCACTTGAATATCCACTGCTCCGATAGCAATTCTCCCATAAGACGTTCTGGATTTCACTTTTCGTAAGACGTCCAGGATCAATTTCAAATGGAATAATTTTCGATAGCTCATCGTTGGCCGTGAACGCCTGTATCAGATGTGGAACCTTCTTATCGTTGATGTGAGTTTTAGTGCATGTCTTCAGCACAGATAAGTGGAGTAAACTAAAGAATACAAACTTAATGACGGACTTCACACCAGATTCTAAAAGGTTACCCCAGCTGGAGCGATTTGTTTTTCTCACATCCTTCAGATGCATTATTTTGAATAGTTTCAATTTTTTCCTCAAGCGCTTTGATTTGTTTCTTAACGTGTTCCTAAATATCAAAAATTTATTATTTTCCTATTGAAAAGAAAATTGCAATTTGCTTACCAACTCCTCTTCGCGATCTTTGTTAAGCATATTGAGTGATTCAACGATTTGTGTATTCTTTTGTAGTATAAGGTTCACGGAATTTAGTCGTTTTGCATTTTCATTAATTAACTCTTTAATTGTTGCTAAAAATAATTAAATTATTAAAATAAAAACTAGAGGTTTGATAAATGTGCAAGATTTACAATAATTATTCCATAATTTGGAGTAATTCTTTGCTGTACGTATTTCTTTTTTGGTAATGGACACGGTCCTATCACATATGTGTTTAAATTTTTTTGAACATTCTGATTTATTTACCATTTTTGAGAAATTTTTTAAGTTATAGAAATTTAATTTTAAATTATCTAAACTGATGAAAATTCCATACAACTGTCATTTCAAGAAATGTCAAAATCAATTGGTATAGAGAAAAATATATTCCACTGGTTACACAAATCACAATGGAAGCATTCAACTTAACAAATTGAAATTTTTTAAGAGTGTCACGACTTTTTTGTTATTGCTGTCAAGTTGGCTGTTGATTTGAGGACTCTTCTTAATGGAAAGTTCTGATTATTCACAAGACTATTGAACCCAAAACCCGCAATGCTATGTTTTCTATAACTTAAAGCATTCAGTATTTGACGGCTGTCTTCATTTTAGTCTTAACATTTACCTAATTTTCTAAACAGTCCCCATCCCTATGTCCCTATGAAATACAACAAAACATTTTATTAGGCTAAAAGCTGATCTTATCAGATTTCTATCTCGTTTCAGAATATCAGCGACATTTGTATAATTCGGTTATCAATTCTTTCCATCTTTCTGTCTCAATTTTTCGTTAAAAAAATACAGTTGGCATCTCCAGCTCATATGACTGACTGGTTGATTTGATATGGTATAAAAATTGGTATTTGTTTTTGGCACCTGCCTTACCGGAGTCAGAGTGTGTGCAAATTATTGCGTGCTTGAATTTTTGTTTTAAATTTTTGCACTTGGTAAAAAATACACCGCCTCTGAATTAATTTGCAAAAACCATTCACATTTATTAACATTATCTAACTAGGAGAAATATATCCAATTGTTTAAAGTTAAAAACTGTTGTCGGTTATTCCTTTTAAGGTTATCTTGTCACTGTCTCTGGGTTAGCTCTGCGGAAAAAATGGGTGGTGATATACAACTCTTAGATACAACACAATTAATCAATGGTATTGCTGTGTTACTATCCTTTTACGTTGGCTACAAATATGCCATTAAGAAACATGTCACAGAAGTCGGTGATGAGAAGCAAACTGACAAAGAACAGCCTAGCACTTCCGAGGGACTGGTAAGGAGTTAAGATTTTTTTTTTAAAGATTCATACCACTAAACCTACTGTTTTTGTTTTTTTTAGTCCTTTTCGGACTACTCGAACAGTTATAAAATGGTCTTGGTCGTTCGAAATGATCTAAAAATGGGTAAAGGCAAGATAGCTGCACAGTGTGGCCATGGCGCCGTCGCTGCATATCAAAAGTCTTTGAGGGTAAAACCAAAACTCGTACGTCTGTGGGAGCAAAGTGGATGCGCAAAAATTGCATTGAAGGTAAAATATTGACTTTTGAAAAGGTATTCACCCATTTTTGACCCAAATCATTGCAGGTCGAAAGCGAAAATGAGATGTTAGCTATTCGTAGAGCTGCCGATACACATGGATTAATTAGCTGTGTTATCCGTGATGCTGGCAGGACACAAATTGAACCAAACTCAAAGACTGTATTGGCGATTGGGCCGGCAACGGTTGATGATATTGATAAAGTTACCGGGCACTTGAAGCTATTGTAAGGAGGAGCCAATTCGGTTAACACATCTTTTTATTCTAACAAATATACTTAATCCGCATGATTCAGCCACATACACACAGCATTAATGATTTAAAATCACTAGATTGTAAGTTTCTCCTTGTTCGAATTTATGTAAAACTAAGAGAAGATTGGGCTTTAAGACCTGGTAAAATAAATGTACTAAACTTGTCATTGGAATACATTACCAAATTTTATAACTTTATACCCTCTGTCTCATTGAAAATTAGGTTAGTAACCCTCACAAAATAAATCCATAGTCGGCGCGTCATGTGATGACGGAATAGTGAAAAACAAACAAGTAGGTGTGGAGAATTACCTGCATTGATATACTCACAATCGTATTCAGATGTACTCATGCACATAGACGGTATTCTACATATGTATGTCTACTTGCAGTATCCTAACAATAAAATTGAGCTTTACATATACGATGTTGTACACTACAATGTTTAAACACGAAACAACGCATAAGGATATTATAGATTCGACGGGTTCGATAAAACTTCATTCTGTCGGCAATATAGTTTTTATTTGTGGTAAGCAATATGCACTTAGCCTTAGTCGAATTACGGCATCAGTGATCGAGTATCTCGTTACGTAAAAACGAGCATTATTACGCCGGAACGATCATTTATACGTAATTCGACCCCAGTTCAGACGGAGTTGCGCCAATTGGAAAATATAAAAAGAGTTGAGGTAGGTGTAGTAGAAGCAATGGAATCAACAAGAGGAAACAGGGCATAAGTAAGTAAGTAGCACCATTGGCATAATCTTATAATCGGAAAAACACAACGATTACAAAACGAAGTACTTATGACAACTTAGGGAAAACATCACGACAGATGTTACTACTTTAAGGTAATTAGGGGCTTTGCCTCACTAGTCTCTGCTATAAACTCTTATATTCTGAATATTATTCACAATATCGTGGATACTGTACGAAGATTCGTCCTCTTTCGAAAAACACTGGCAGCCTTGTATAAAACTCTGTTCATACCATTCTTGCTTCAGAAATTAGAAGAGATACCGATGCACATTGGTTTTGAATGGTTGTAGTTATAATGACGAGAAAATACAGAGCTACGGATCATTCCACATCCGTGTTGAGAGACTACAGGGAGACGGTACGTCCAAAAGTAAACTTAAGGTAAACTCAATGCCGGGCAATTATTAAGCGTTCAAGCGTTCTAGCATCCGATATCGGTTGGTCTACAATTCTCTGTGCATCGGTGAAGAGATCCCCTTTACTACTCCGATGAACCTACGTTCCGACCATGGAGTCAGCTACCAGTTGCCTGGCTTCCTTATAGAATTGCTGGTTGTTGTTCCTGTAATACAGTGGATTAATGGATGTTGGGAAAAGCCAATAGTTAAATGATTTTGAACGTATTTTTATTCATACTTTAACGGTATAATATATTTATAAATAAATTGTATCGTATAATTATATTTGTTTGTATATATATATAAATAATCTATTTTTTTTTTTTTCACAATAAATAAGTATGTGTGCGGTAATACTTATTATGATTTTTGTTTTTACTTTTTCTCTTTAGTGTTTTTAATCAAATCATCTTTTTCATCGTTTTATACATTTCCATTTTTATTAATTAAACTATATTTTGGTTAACAATGCACTCATAAAAAAAAGGCTTATTTTTATATAAGAACAATATCAATACATATAAGAAACATGTTCACAATAATTTAATTTAATTTATTTATTTTTTAGCGAGAAGACAGACAGGCATTTTGTAGTATTTTAATAAATTTTCTTAAATTAATCATAATTCATTTTAAGAAATGCATGTAAAAATTAAATATTTACGTTATTTTTACGTATTTGTTTTTATTTTGGGGATAAACAGAGAAGGAATGATGTAAGAAATTTTAACCGCCTTTCGTGAGTGTACATGTGATAATGTTTTTTTTTACATTAGTTTTTACATAATAAAAAAGTACGTATGTAGGTACGTGTTAAACAATGTCAATTTGTAAGGTGGGGAGACCTTTAATTCTTTTTTAAAGGAGTTACATCAATGATGGCATAGAAAATAGTTCCACTACCAAAATTATGTCAAAATAGTGCATTGGATAGTCGTAGGTGAAGGGCGTCGGGTCTTCCTCGGCATCTATGTCGCTAAAGCCTCTGCAGAGGTCGGTCATACTTAGACGCATTCCTTGTGTGTGACCATTACATGCGACTTCTTTTGAGCATAAATTCCACCCAGTTCGAGAGTAACGGGACTATTTTCAGGGGATCTAGAGCCTGCCGTACGACTTTTAGATCCACATTATAAAAGGCCTCTTCAATATCCAGGAAGGCTGCAATGTTGTATTCTTTGTGATGCAGTGTTTTTTTCTATCACCGTAACCAACTTATGCAGTGTTGTCTCTACTGATAGGCCCTTAACATAAGCGTGTTGAGCTAGTGAGATGTTTCCCTTTGATTTAATTTGGAGCGAAAGTGGATGTCGATTAATCGTTCTAAAGTTTTTAATAAAAATTACATGAAACTTATTGGTCTGGGCTGTACTGGCCACCAAACGACAATTTATTTTGAACTTTGCAACGAAGAATTGGAAATTGAGAATTACGGGACTCGCTCAGATTCTACATTTATAAATATGAAGTACACTATGCCATATTCGGGTTTGGCGAGGCGTTTTCTAGCAAGTGGAGATGGAGATGACTTGGTAGAGAACATGCACCAACTCATTTCTAAGATTTAGTCAAGCGAGTGTATGAGCAAGCCACATAAGGAGCCAAACCGTTCCCACTCATTTGAGGCCCACGACATAGAGATGAGAAGGCGTGTAAGCTCGCTAGAATAGGGTCCGAAATGAACCAGATAATGGACGATGATTCAATCCTGCAATCACTAGGACTTCAAAAGTCCAGTATCGCTTTGAAATTCCACAAACTTGCGAATCAGAAATGTGGCGACATAGCAGAGGGGGACACAGTCCAGATTCTATGTGAATGCCCAAGCCTCAGCAGAAATAGAAAGACAGTTGTCGGAAAAAATTGTTTCAATAATCGAACTGTCAAACAAGTCACCGAAAATCATCTTAGAACTCCTTCTGGATCGGAGTAGTTCAAGGAGGTCCCAGTGCAGACCATTGTAGGATCCCAGTGAGGTTTTCCAATAAATGTTCAGCCACCCTTACAATGTACCTACCTACATATGTATCTGCATAAACCCCATACAAAGGCCGATGGATCTAGCGTCTCAACCTGCAAATTGAGGCATAGACAAGCCGCAAGCATGGTAAAGTGGACTTCTATCAAACAAAGTTATTATGTGGACACGGATGATTTCACGTGTATCTCCACACATTTAGATACGAAAACTCTCCCAACCGTCCGCTTTGCATCCAAACACAGAAAGAAGTGGAACATGTGTTTTTATGCACCCCGAGAACATAGTGAAATCTATGACCCAATCACAGGGAACATGGAATGGTGTGAATGATTAGGCGAAACAAATTATGGCCCAGGTGAGGAACCTAGAACGAGAAAGGCGACAGACTGAAGAAGTTCTGTGTGCTCTTCGCCCCCCGACCGTGAAATACCAAAGGGGCGGTGCTGTGGCGAAAAATGACAGAGATTAGTGGATCGGAATTCCACATTCTTACTGGACAAGGGTACAATTTCATCTTTCAAAGATTCCTACATCGCAGAGAAAAAGAAAAAAAAAGGACAGACCTCCTTGAGCTGTTCTGGATCAAACCGCATTCCTACAATGCAACTGCAGACTTCAAACTTGGATAAAGTTGAGAGACCAACAGAAAAGCTTTTCATCATTTAAAGAATCAAGTATCTACCTTACAAATTGGGAAAGTAGGTATTTTATTTTACTTATGTACTTGAATTGATTTAGCTAAAACAATTTTAACAATTTGCCTCATATTCCATTAGTTGCTCTGCTTTGTTATATTTTTTCTTTTTTGTATGCCATAAATTTGTATATGTTTACATAGATATAAGTTATATTAAGCTAGCTAATATTTTTTATTAAATTTTTTTTTATGCATTCTTGAAGAATGCAGCTATATTTGATTTAATTTTTTTTTCTTTTTTGTTCTCTATAGATAAGATTTGATTTAAGACTTTAGATTTTAGTTAAATTATTTTAAGTTGATTGTTTTGGTTTTTGGTTTTGTTATACACAAAAAACTGTTCACAACATTAGTGTAATTTGATTGAAAATTATTTGTTTGAATATAAAAATTGTTTTGCTTTACATTGAAATATATGAAACGTATCAAAATGTTGTTATTAAAATTATAAACTAAATGGAAAATTATTTTTAACAGTCTTTGCAATCATCGATTAATTATTATTTAATTAATTATTATTAAATTCTATTATATTGTTGGGTTATATTATTCTTTTTGGAATTAATGATTTATTTTTGTATTACGAATATATTACAGTGTTCTGTTATTATATTTATGTTGTAAGTATGTACGTGAATTTTTCTTTTTTGTTCGTATTGTGGTGGCAGTTTAAATTACTTGTAATAAATTAAAATAATTAAAGAAAGCAAAGGAAACATAGAAATAAATAAAAGAAATAGTAATTACATGGCCCTTACACTGGGAACCAACAACTTTGGCCAATGCTTCCATACTGACTCGATGGCTAAGTCATGTATTAACCACTGGAATCATCACTGGCCAAGTTTGTGTGATAACTTGAATAATTTCTCATTTGGGTAATTGTTATTGTTTATTCAAATGCTTGGGCAAATTAATTTTGTTCAATTTATAGCATTCGGTCCTGTTCTTAGCATATCCAATCAAATTTGCAAGTATTAAGGTGTGTTTAGAGTATGGTAAGCGTATTTAGCAATTCTCCTTTCATTCTGGATTATGGACCTACATGGCTTACAACCTCGAAACCGAGGCTAACAAATTTTTGGCTGCAAATAATTGTAGTGAAAAAAGAGGCTCTAAGCCTTTCGGACTCGCATGGTCAACTGAACATTGCTTGACAGGCAATCGACAAAGTTGATTGTTTTCTTTATGATATGGTCTCGTCCGACGGTGCAACCGAATTGGACGCGGGCAGCAGAATCGCAAAACACAAAATCGAAGAAAGTGGTGGTGGATCGGATATACACCCCTATCGTGGAATCCGCCGGATCGGAGTTTCACTTCACTTATTCGATTCACTTTCACTTTACGTTGGTATTGTAGAATCCGCCGGGGACGCCTCTTTACCGACGAGTGTGTCGAAAAGGCAGTGCCGCAGATAGACAGCAATTTTTGTGATAAGTGACAGAAGCAGCATTTATTTTTGTTTGATTTTTTTCAAAAATAGTGAAACAAATTAAAAAGTGGATAGCATTGTTTTATTTTTGAATGATTCAGATTCAAATGAAGAGCAAGTGCAGTAAAAGACATTATGGAATTACCAAATGTATTTACTTGGATACAATTTTTTTTTGAAATTGGTTCCGGTTTTTCGTTTTTTCCTAAGAAATGTGTTTTAAATTACTTATTTGTTGTGCAAATTATAGAATTTAAATATGTACACTTAATTAACTTACATTTTGAATACAAAAATACAGAAATGACAAAAATTAAAACAATCCACAAAGTAATCCGCAACTCTTGAGCTGCGAATAGAAAGTGAACAATTTTGTATGGGTGAGTTCCACCTAAACGGTTTCCACAATACAGTGAAACCCATTCACATTGCCGACAAGGGAATAGTTCACTTCAGCGGATTCAACGATACCGACGGTCAAATTATAGTGAATCTTTCCCCCCGACGGATTCTTCGATAGGGGTGATACTATATCTGGAAGACAATTAGTTTACGAAGACGTCATGCTATGGAATCCACTGATCCAGTCAGGCACAGGATTGAGTCACCCTAAGCAGACGTGGAGTTAAATAAAATTAAGGAATCGGTGTTATTAGAATTGAGTTGGCGTGAGCTGAAACACGAGATGTGGAAGTATGTATGTCGCAAATTTTTACAAGCAATAAAGGGAATAATATAAGAAGAAGCTGCGCTGACTAAATACAATTGAGTCTTCAGGCCCTATCCCGAACAACGAACAAAGCTCTATTCTTGTAAGACTGTAATCATCCCCATCGTACTGCTTGTCCTTGAAGTATTGACTCTATTGAAGCGTAAGATATTCGGTCTCGTCTGCGTTAATGGAAGAGATAAAACAGCGAACTCTACGAGCTTTGCAGCGACATCGAACGAAAAAAAAAAACTGCGCATCGGACGTTTGAGATGAACACCAACAGTCCGGCCCGCAAAGTCTTCGAATCTAAAAGGGAGGGACAATGCAGTATAGGAACTCCTGGCCTTTCGTGGCACGCACATGTAAAAGGAAACCTCAAATAACTTGAAATAAGCAACAGGAGATAGGGCTATCTATCTGGATGAACTTATTCTTGATGTTCACGCTCATTCCCGAACTGTACCTTAATAAACACTGTCACACTTGCCAATATGGGTTTGCTTCTCTAAATTATCATCCCAGTCCTGCTTCGCTATGAGTCAACCTAAGAGAAAAATTGCCCTGCATTTTGATAAAATATCATCTTTGTGGTGATTACTTGGTGAATTCTATAAAAAAAAGTTTTTCCTTGGGAAGCATAATGGATATCTCGTTCAATTTTATTTGTCGATTAACAGCCAACTGGAGCAGTGTCACGAAAGGAACAAGGTCTTGATGAGATAAACTCGCTAAAATCTATTATTATTCAGAGTAAAGAGTTTGGGTCGTGGTTTCATTGCATAGGAAATGTTGAAAAAAAAAAAAAAATAATTTAAAAATTAAAATTTATTAAAAAATAAAAACGTATAAAGATAAGAGATTAAAAAAAAAAACTTACAAGTAAAAAAGTTAGTTAAAACTTAAACTAAAGTAAACATAAATAAATACAAAATTTATTCGAATTGAGAATCTCACTTTTGGGTTTTGCGTTGTAAATATTATAATGGTTACATATGCTTTTAGTTTTTTTTGAAATAATTTAGGATTTCCTTTTAATTTTATTTATTTAATTTTTTTTTTCATTTTGCTCATTTCTATATCTACTGTAATTTTAACTAGTTTTTTGTTTTGTTTATCTTTTCTTCCTCTTATTTGCACAATCAGTCAACGGTAAAGTTTCGAAATGAGAAACCTAAAATAATACGATTAAAAACAAACCATACTTTCTGTACATTCTCGTAAAAGCGAATCTATATATAAACTATCGCAAATAGCGGTAATAGTGTGACTCTGTAAGTGGAAAAGGCCTACTTTGTCTCTTAACTTTCATTCAACATTTCTTTTGTCATCCCCACTTACTGAAAATATTATATTAGCTAGGTTGTGGGGCTACTAGAGCCGCATTTGGAGTTTTTATCATCGATGGTGGTCGAGAGGTGCTCTTCCGATGTTCCGCTACAACGAAGGGAGCTGTGCTGGTTTTCAATGGAGCAGCATGTTCGGGTACCGGTGGTGGTGGTAATTCGCCTTTATTTGCAGATTCAGCTTTTGATTGAATGACTTGAGAGTATTCTCGAATGAGATTAGCGATTTGGAAGGCCTATTGGAAGACAATTTTGTAAAATTCTGACCAAAAGTCCATTATAGACAATAGAGTATACCTGTGAAGTTGTGAGGATAACCTTTGATTGCTTTTTATCTGTGCCGGTTATAATCATCAAACAATTCATATTGGGAGAGTATGATAGAATCGATGGGTATTCATATGTACAGAGTGTATTTCTGGAACGATGCTCTAACAAATGAATGCCATTTTGATCGACAGCCAACCATAGAACTCTGGGCCAATTCGATGTGAATGATTGCTGAAATTTAACAATAAACATATTTACATTCGTAATTTTAGGATAGAGTTCCATATAAAACTTACCATAACATCAAATATTGTCGCCTTATGTAGCGGCCAACTTTGAATGAGATTAAGGAAGGACTTCTTTGCCTCCGCTGGAAGCATACCACGTAAACTTTGATGATGCATTGCAACAGCTTCGTGTGGAATATTTGGAACAAATCTTGGCGGCAGACAGTGACTAGCTATGATGCGATAATCACTAAGAATTTCGCCACAATCGCCCAACTCTAACTGGCCTTGTAAAGCTGTCAGCATTATCGCCTCCATTTCGGTGATAGGGAAACGTTCGCTACGCAAACCATGCAGTACTTGATGATACAGCAATTCCTTCTCAACAGGATCGTCCAAATTCATATAGTGATCAAAGAATAGATGTTTCTTAAACAAGAAAATATGATGTTGACGACGACATTGAGGTGCCGAAGGACTGGACTGCTGAAAGAAGAAGAAAATTAACTCTTATCCAATTTTAAATTAGATGGTGATTAACAAACCTGATTCTGTTGAGCAGCTTGTGCAGCAGCATTTCTATACTTTTCCCATTTGGACATGACATCGGAAACTTTCTCCTCCGGTAGTAGACTTCTTTCTGAACTACCTAGCACCTCGTAGATAGCATAACCTTGGGCATTCTCCTGCAAGCCGATTTTCTTTTTGACCAGCTCCATGACTTCATTGGCCGTTGAGCTAGGATGAAATTCAACAGAATGATACTGACCGTCCATGAAATGGAAGCGGGCATATATCGGACGACGATTGATCGTGCAAACAATTTCCTCTCGGCTTGGCGGCCACTGACGACGTCGAGTTCCTTGTGTTTTAAAGAAGCACTAAAAGAAAATTAAAAATATATCATTGAGCGTCTAAACACAAATTCAAATGAATTCTAACTACTCAATACTGCTGATGAAAATGGAGTGAAGGCAGTGGAATTGCATATTGGATGGCCAATTTTTCACTCTCGACGGCTGAATGATAATATTTCTACATGACTTTCGACTAAATTCGAAGACAAGGAATATGAGATCTATCAGTTCAATGGAGGAACTACAGACACAAATTCTTATACGTTACATACAAGATCTTAGTAGTCCATTAAAAGATTGTTAAACCCACATGTGAGACATGACCGAATTTCAGAAGAAGGGATAAATCTTAAGTCCAACCGTGAATTACGTAGGTGTACACAAAACACGTTAACCGCGGAGCTAATCAAACCAGCTGAAGATGACTTAGTACAGAGTATACCGTCGGAAATAACTAGAGTGTATTCCAAAATCAGGTCAATGTCATTATCTAGGTGACGAAGATTATAAGGCGCGAGCTATCTGGGCCCTCCTCATGTGTCACTTTGAAATTAGCACCCAAGCGGAGAGACTCAGTGCTGCTCGCACTCGCATCCTTCACTTGCTGTGTGAATTTCGGACTCTTGCTAGTGTTTTTTTTTAGCCCGTCCGCTCGATCCATAAGAAAGGAGACCCGCTCAACCGTTGACGAACTTCATAGATATGTCTTCTCCTCTTCGCGTACAAGATCTTATCTACCATATTGTGTAAACGCCTGAAACACTTCCTTAACTATTTGCGTTATTAGCCCCTATAAGTGTGGGTTTAGGCCAGGAAAGTCCACAGTCGACCACATTTTCCACCTTTGGCAAATCCAAAATCTCATCATAAATCAAACGAAGAATTACAAATCGGGCTGGCACGGCAACTGAGTAGCAAGGCCCTAACCCGAACAAATCAGAAGAATACCCGTAGATTAGGGTAGACTCTATCGTTTGTCTCTTTGATCGAAAAATTCGGTTCCATTTGCGTTGACAAGATTTGGATGAGGAGTTCAAACGACGTACTATACGATCTTTTCAGTAATACAGACCTAGTCGAAGTGTTTGTGGGGTTTCTTGTTTTCTGTTGCAGATAACTTTGAATATATCCGTCAGCTTAATACTAAATTTATGTACATGGAAGAACCGGCAAAAGATCATAGGAAATCGGACCTAAATTCACTCTAAATTGTAGAGTTAGGTAAGTTAATTATGTTAAAAATGTATTAGAATATTAAATCCCATTTATTATGAAGTCATAAGCACTGATATATCTGATGTAAGTCCACAGTGGATGAAGTTATGTTCAATGGTTTATGGATTAGATTTTATCAACACCAGACTACTTCCAAAATAAATGATATTACAACTTGACACCTTTTGAAACCTCAGAAACACCCTAAAAGCCCAATTTTGTTCTTACCCATTCGAATGTAATAAGAGATATGATATTTGGAAGGCAAAAGGACCCATGGTACATCGGGTACATATTTTCGTTGTTCTAAAAAAAGGGTCTGTATTAAACCAACCGTTCAACGGTTAGGCAAACTCCATTCACAGACCAACGCCTGTGGTAAATGCTTAAATTTTAAGGATGCAAACATAAGGACTATGCATGTACTTACCCTTTCAGCGAATCGAGCATATTTTCCCTCCTCTGTTATGGAATCACTTGCACATCGTTTCAAATGACCAATCAGATATTTCCGCAGCACCTTCATTGGCGGCAGTATAACACTACAAGCCAGCGATAGCAATGCCCAATGTCTGAGGTTTACTCTTGAGTTCGGATCTGGATGATCCGTTGTCTGTTTGATCAGTTGAAGGTACAACTCATTGAGCAAGGACTCCTTTCGCATGCACCGGTCCATTATCGACTGAATGAGGGTAATGTGCTCATCTTCGGCTCGCTGTACGGAGTCACCTATAACAAACAAAAAGACATTTAGCTTGGAAGTAAAGTATTGATTTCTTCTCATTTACCACTTGTTCCTAATCCGGCGTATGTAAGGATGGCTTGGAAAATTTGTAACATTACATTCTCTTCCTGGTCCGCCAGCTTACTTAAACTCTGCGGCAATGGTTGTCGGCTAAATGCCCAAAACGCATGAGGAAATCCTTTATAAGTCTCTCCATGGTCTTGCACAGCGTTACCATGCTCAGCTCGTAGCTTTTCCAACCGATGTTTGGACAGCCGCCTAAGTGTGTTTCTCAAAAAACCACCGCTAGTATCCTGCGGTTTCCTCATAACTTCTGCGTCAATCAGCTGTCGACGGCAAATCACAACGTTCTGATACAATCGTACACGATCTTCATTCGTTATGCCTTTGGATTTCTTTGCTGGAACCTCATTTTCTGTTATCCAATTAGACAGCGGCGGATAGTATGATACGATCAGTGATCCAATCTCATTCTTTTGTGAGGTTTCAAAAACAAAGCATCGTTGTTGCTCTGCTGTAGGACTAGTCGGTGTGGTCGATGTTTGATGCTGTGTGGTTCGGTTAAGAGTTATCGTGATGAAGCTATCACTGGGATCCAACATAATCGATTCAATGTCATAATATCTAAAGTCATAGAGAACAAACTTGTCCTCGGATTGAATAAGCATGATGCCCTCACAATTCACGCCGAGAATTAAATTGTTTCCATAACTCCAGTAGCCACGATATGTCACCTGGAACATTGTGGTGCCATAGAGTGGATATTGCATCACACAACTTAAGTACAAAACTTTGGCAGTAAGTTCGGTGCGAGCGGCACCATATTGTCGGTGGGCTTGTGCAAGAATCGGCACCCAGAATTGTTCTTCGCGGGTCTTCGAAATACGTTCCGGCAGGTAGTTGTTAACGTCGGTGTAGTACTCGGGTTTGGGTTGATTTGATGGATCGCCCAATGCTACTTGTGCCTGCAGACCAGCCAATTGTAAAGCGACTTTCTCACTAACTGGGAAGTCATCACACTAAGGCAAATAAACAAGCACGATTAGCATGCGTTTTTACAAAATAAACATGTTATATGCACTACTCACTTTCACAACACTATAAACAGCTTGAGCGTAAAGCATATTAACCTCGACAGGATCTTGCGATAGTTCGCGAGTAGTCTTGAAGAGCCTCTTCTTGAAAACGAAACGATTCTCTCCTGAACCTGAGGTGGCAGCATTTCGACGCATTGTGGAACTGCCTGATGAAGCTTTTGTTTGTTTAATCTCCCATGCAGCTATGATGTCATACAGGTAGTCATGGGACTTAACGTGCTCCTCGCCGTCCGGCCGCGATTGATAAATTGCCCAACCGTCGGTGTTACAAAGATTTAGTTTATCAGCAAGCTTTGCTACAGCATCACTTGCACTATCCGTTGGATGAACATCGATGGCTTTGGTGCGACCATCCAAGAAGAAGAAGCGGCACACGATAGTCCCAAGACGTCGCATGGCCTGTTATTAAAGAAGAATTTATGATTCGAAAAGAAAAAGTTCGTCTAGCTACTTACCGCGACTTCTACACTGGATGGGGGATGTAATCTAGGTGAAACTTTAGTACACTTGCAATTATCGAAGCACCATTGTGCATATTGCCGCAGCTTTCCATCGAGTGTTTCTAAATTCTTTTTAAGGAAACTCACAAAATATCTGAAATTAAAGAGCCAAAAGTTAACAAAAACCGCGCCACATTTAAAGTTGGTCCATCTCACCTGAAAAGCAATTTACTAGGCTGAAATGCCACAATAGTCAAGCAAAGCAGTAACCACACTCGGTCAGTCCACTCAGAATGTGGATTATTAGTCGATTGTCGCATACACTGAACGAAAATCTCATCTCGTAACTCTTCTCTTTCAACACCTTGACCAATTATGTACTGAATAACTTGCAGTTCGCGCTCAGCGTTAAGCTCACCACGAATATACTTGCAGAGTTCCTAGAAAACAAAGAACAAGTTAATGCCTGATGAAGTCTGACAAAATGAATCTTAACTCACCCGAAATATATTGCACGCAACGACGATATTTTCCGGATCATACATGTGAATATGTGACGATGGAATCTTATCGCTACGATGATAGGTGACCATCTCATACTTTGGCACCAGGTCAGATGTCTTCTTACCCTTTCGAGTCAGAGTTGCCATAATTGTACCCTCTGGTGTACGTTCATGAATGTTAAAGTAATTCTCAGCAAACTCGAGAATATCGTAATACAGATCATCGCGCAATGGATCCTTAGCCTTCTCTGAGACATCGATTTGCTGCATTTCTTGCAGTTTCTTTTCAACGCGATGTTTGCGTCGTTGTTCACGCTCAGCAAATTGATGTCCACCACCGGTCGACGAAGTTCTTGAACTTGGTCGACTGTGTTTCGGTGATGAGGGACTAATCGGTCCACTAGGCGTTCTCTGTAATGCAGGACTGGCCGAACGTGCCATATTAGTGACGGCAGGACTCTTTGGTCTCAATTTGTGTGGTGGCGGCTGCGGTTGTGTACCTGTGGTATGATTGCCATTTACACCATTCATACCGTTGTGTTCTTGGTGCACAGGTGGTGGTGGCGGTGGAGCCTCATTTACCTCTGGTACAGGAGGTAGTTCTTTGGGTATAACTGCTTCGTAAATTGGTTCGGGATCTTTTGGTTTTGCTAATTTTATCGGAGTTTGAGCGGGCTGTACAGGATGTGGAGGATGCGAATGCGTATGCGGATGAGCTGTGCCATTAATAGCTGTTGGCGGTGGTGGTGGTGGCATTGTTGGCTCCGGTAGAGTGGGAACACCCTTATTGGGCGGAGTTTTAGTTGGACGTTCAAGAGCTAATCCTTCCATTTCCTGTTGAAGTACATTTTCGAGCTGAAGAAAAAAAAATTATCAACATATAAATTGGAAGATAGATTGTATTTCTTCTTGAAATACCTCGAGATCCAAGTCATGAACCAGGCTGTCCATTTTATCGCTGATCTCTTCAAGAAGTGGATTTACAGTAGTATTGGGTGTCACTTCACTGAGGAATGCAAACAGGTTGTCCAAATCGACAGAATCATTGCTCTGCTGGTGGGTTTCACCCACAGATGGTGTAGCGTGACCATTCGTCAATGCTTCCTTATTGTTAACATCGAATGGCGGCAATGGCGGCGGTGGTGGTTGATTCAATTTCGAATTTATCTGCTCAGCCATTGCAGAGAGAGCTATCATCTCTTCTTGTACCATTCTGTAACACATATCATAGCAGAGGATCATTAATAAAATAAGTTTTCAAATGGGTTATTCAATTAGTGTTAAAAGTGGAAAAGGATGAGCATTTTCTGGGAATAACAAAAAAAAAGGATACACACCGTGCAAATAAACTCTGTTACAATTTCTACGAAACATAAATTTTCAAGTTGAAATAAGTTAGATATAAGTGTCACCAAGTCACGGTGGTGACTTGCTTCCGTTCGCAGAGTATGATTTAGTGAGATTGGACCTTAAAAGCTAACTTAATAGTAATGATAGACATGATCCGTGAATGGTTCAAGCGGACAACCGGTAGAGAGAATAGAGAGTTTCTAATACATTAGAAGTAGTGTCTCGACTGATAGTGGAACTGAACTAGACATCAGCAGCCGAATCGATAAAAACAAGGTCTGCGTTGAAATGCTGTGCCAAATATGGAAAAGCAATGCAATTATATTTAACACTAAATTGTGACTGTTCCGATTCAAGGTTGGCAAAGTTGGAAAATAACTACCAATATCACTAAAAACCTTCAAACGGGTGTCTTTAAAATGTCCTGTGGATTTTCTAATCCAATCGTATTTCTAACGAGCAGCTGTACAAAAGTTTGGGTCAGAAATGAAACTGGTAGTGGGTTACACTGAAACTGCTAATTTTGCTATATGGTGCAGAGTGCTGTATTTAAAAACAGTTTATCCCTGTCAAACGTGTCACCAATTATACAGATGACATGATCCAAAGTTTTTAAACAATCGGTATGGGTTCACAATGAAACAATACATCTTAAAGTAAAATAAAATAAAAAATAGTTTCTACAAGTTTCACAAAAGAATGTGTTCCAAAACAAATCCAGGTTTAACAACTTTTTAGAAAAAGATAACATATTTAAAAAAAGAAAAACAGTTGCAGGATGTGTCTTCTTTAAATCGACTGCACTACGATACCTTATAGAATGTACGATGCATGTACGAGTATTAAAAAAAAAAAGAAAATAAAAGAACTCATAAAAGTGCAAACAATACTAAGTGCGAATACATTCCAAAACACAAGTCTCTAATTTTTAATTGCAATCAGCAAACACTCTATATTTCTCACTGCATGAGCACACAGTAAGACAACTTACCCTCCACCATCCTCGTCAGCGCTTCCAATACTGTGCATGCTTCAAAATTTTATTTAAAAATTAAATAAAAAACTTGTTACTTCACAAAAAAGAAAATCAAATAAAACAGAAAAAACGGCGCAAAATGGTTTTCGAAATTTTCTAAAATTATAAATATTTTTCAATTTTCATAAACAAAAGAATATATGTTAAGCATGTGAAATGAAAATAAGAAACCAATATCAAAAAAAAAAAAAAACGCTTACGCTAAGCGCTAAGGCAATTTAATGGAAAATATATTTTAAAAAAATCATTATCTTAGCGCAAAAAATGTTAAAGCCACATATGATGCACAAGTTAAATGATTCAAAAAAGAAACGAAACAATAAAAAAAAAACCTTAATGTATGTAGTATCGAAGCCAGAAGAAATTAAAATAATTTTTTTCTTTTAAAATCATAAACTCAAAATTAAACGCACTAAAACGGTGAGTGTTTGATTCGAGATGACTTGTAAAATGTTTTGACAAAATTGTCTCCTTGCTGAAAATACTAATTGGAAATTGTACCTTTCGCATTCTTCGATTGCCTTTCGGTCCTCCTCCGATGTCTTCTCCATTCGGGCTTGTTCTTCACGCTTTTTACGATCCGCCTCGATTCGTTCCCGTTTGCGCATTTCCTCGTCGACACGGCGCATTTCTCGTAATGCAGTTGCAACCTAAGCGTGTAGAAGAAATATTGAAATTATAAAATTTAATTTTTAAACGAGGCTTAAAATTTGTAAGGGAATGCAGGTGTCTGTTGACTAGTAATCAGACAAACGGAAGCTTCAAATGCTACACTAAGGACTGGAGTGACGGGTCTTCGCATACTTGACCGGACTCGGCAATAAAACCGTGACAGTGCTTGCCATTACTTGAAACACAATTTAAAGCCGGTTTTAAACGGTTTCAAGTCTGCCGTTGACCGGTGTTCCCCAATGCTCTGTTTTATCTGCGATACTCTTTCTCATTTTCATAAATGATCTCCTGTTCCTGTCTACAACTTCTAACACAATTCAGTACCCCCAGTTTTTCGTATTCGTTCCCTTACTCACTTGCCATGGTGAAATTTATTTCCCTATTTTCACTCAGTATGCTGAGCTGCACCCAAATGCCAGCTAACTGGTCCACAAAAAAATTTAGATAAATCAGTAGGTTTCTGCGATTTACAGAAGGTTCTCTAACGTCCCTGATACTTCTAAGTTAAACTTTAGCTAATGGAAATAAATAAATTAAGAGTACACCTATAATAAGAACCCACCTCTCTGGCGAAAACTCCTCGCAAGTGGCTTTGTATAACAATTGCAGCCCGTCTCTTTCGCAAGAACTCAATTCGTAACTTCCATCCGCGATACGCATGCTCTATTCTTAACGCTGCATTCCTCATCTTTTGGTATTTCTTCAATGCAACATAACGCTTCCACGTTCGCTGTATCACCAATGCGTTTGCATTAATTATTTGCATACGAACATCCTCAAGTGGTTCATGGGCACGACTCCGCAGGAATACTTTGGTTCTACCAATTTGCCACTCAACCGATGGCACATTCAATTCCTTTATCACAGCCAATACTTGATCACGTGCCGTTGGCAGACGTTGCTTCTGCTTTGTCAGACATCGATATTTCGTAACGAATTCCTCGAATGTCAGATGTATGGGATAACCTTCACGTCGTATTCGAATTATATCTAACATACCTAAGTATCTAAGTTGGTCTAAGACTAGTTGATCATTATAATCGTTTGGTACTTTTTCACAGTTCGGCTTAATGCATCGCACATACCTGAGAAGAAGAAGATTTTAAGCACTTTATACCTAGTATTATGCAGCCGTCTACCTACCATGGATTGGTACTCTGGAGAACATCTACGAGTGATTGTAATTGCACTCTAAATGTATCGCTTACGGTTAATTTACCCTTCGAAGTACCTCTTTGTACGGTCGCTGACGTTGAGGATATTTGATTTTGTGACTGTATCGATAGAAGATCCTGGAAAAACAACAATGACCACGTGTGTGAGTTTTGAAAGGAAATATTTACCTGATAGGAAGACAATTCCTGCACGAAGATATTTTGACTGCGGCTCATAAAATCAAATAAAACATCCTGCTGCACGTCTCGATTCTTATCGACAAATCCTTTAACGGTGTACAGCACACAGCCGGCATAGTGTTTTATACCGAATTCCGTTTCCCAATGGCGACGATCTGCACCTTTGACATAACTAGGATTCACCTCAAATTCACCATGCAAATTGGTTAGGTAAGCCAGATCTGATCCCTTTGGCATATGACACTGTTCGGTGAGCAATTTGAGAATGCATCGTGGTGGTTTCTCAATCAATTCCAGGCAGAACGTATTATCAGTGAACTCGATGTGGGAGTATTTGATTTCTTCTTGTTTGTACTGTTTAGAAGAGGACTTTCATAGAATCAAATACACAATGTTCCATTTGAATTTACTTACGATTTCCTGTTCCAGTGCGAACACATAGTGGTTAAAGAATTTATGCAGTTTTTCGTTGGTATAGTTGATGCAGAGTTGTTCAAATGAGTTCACAGCGAAGTTCTCAAAGCCAAAGATATCCAAAACTCCAAGAAATCTTGTGGAATCCTGTCCAGGGTTGATGCAGATGTTAATTTGACTTATTAGCCAAGCAAAAGTTCGTGAGTAGAGTGCCTTAGCCATGGCATGACGATTTTCTCTAGCCTAGGAATATACATTATAATTAGTAGGTTTTGTAATAAAGCGTCTTTGCATATAAGTAAGAGACCTTATATGAATACTCAAGAATGTCAGAAGGAATAAACAGAAATATAGCGTACGGATTTGTCTAAGTAAAGATGGTTTTAAGCATTCAATCGCTGGTGACAAATCACAAAAAATACCCTACAGCGCATCTTCACCTGCCGATAGTGTCCGCTGGCTGGCTGCAGACAACTACGTGGATAGTTGAATGAATTCTCGGACTTGCATTTTGTTACATATAAGGATGCAAAGTATCTTGTTTCGCACAAAAGTAAGAATTTTAGCAACGTACGCGAAGTCGGCATACAAACACCACTATTAATCTTGATAGTGATGAATATGGCCTGAAAGTGAAGTAAGCAAAGGGCTACAAATTAGGAACAAAAACCCCATCTGTTCCAAATAAGGACTCTTTTTAACAGAGTCGGCACACAATGTCTCCCTAGATACTTAATTTCTCAAGCAGCAGTTTATGACACTCCTGGGGAGTTCATCAGTCATGCAATAACCCGGCATGATGAATGTTAAACTGCTCACCTATCTAGTCGAAAGAAAGGCACTATTCTAGAGCGGTCTTAGAGTTGAAAGAGACCGATTCCAGGGACTTAGTGTTGTCACGACGATTTGATCGCCATAATCTACGCCTTAAAAATGCTACAATCATCTGGGATGCGGAAGAAGATATTGATGCTTACGTCCTTGGAAAGACTACAGATTTGGCTGCCTTAAATCGCACTTTCACATTTAACTATATTTTAAAACCTACTTTCATAAAATTGAGTAAATTCTCATAGATGACTAAAAGATTCTATTGGTGCATATGTACCATAATGACTGGATTCACTTAGTTACAAAGACGATAAGGAAAACAAAAAATAGTTTAAAGATTACATGAAACTTTCCACTGCGGTTACATCAGAATTCAACAGATTTGCATATAAATTTTCCATTTTTCCAGATATAAATGCAACAATCAGTCTAATGCGACAATGAATCAAGTGAAAGGAAATTTGCTTTACATAATTCAAATTTCATTATTATCGCCCATTAAAACTTCTATCACACATCAGAGTTATTGTGTATCAAGAGCCCGTAAAAATGGAAATATAAATTCAGTCAGATACAAGATACCATGTCACATTCCCTTCATCAAAACCGAAAAGCCCATGAAATATCTTATCTCCCGGCGTTAAAACAAACATATTGCGGTCCAACCAACATTGATTAATCGATAATTTCCTTTTAAGCTTCCCATTTACACTCAGTTAATCTGTTTGTTAAACATTAAAAACAAAGAAGCAACCTATTCCCGCCCATATTTTTGTGTTGTCTGAATCCGATTTCAAATTGAAAGAAATTAGTCAGACTTTGGTCTCCCCCTGTTTTAGTGTTGCGTGCATTGATGGCGTTTCTATCAAAATTCAATAATTTATTGAATTCGATACAAATTCTTTGGGGGGAATTTTATTCTCTTTTGTCACACGCCTAGGTAATTAGTATCATTTGTGTGGCAGGTTTCGGAAATTTGTTGTCAATTAATAATCATCAACGTTTCAAATTTTAAGATGATTTCAATTAAGTTTTCGAACTTGCCATGTCTTTTAGTCTGTTTATAGAGATAGAAAGAATCCCCATTCCAAAAAATTTGTTTTCTTCGTCTTATCTTGTACACGTTCAGTTTGTGATTGAATATTCTCCACAAGCAGAGTTCGTCTTGAAAGTCTTCAAAAGTGAACACGAGGGTTTTGTTGCACCTTTGCATGATATGAGAATCATTCAAAAATGTTTGAAACTCAACCTGAAGATGTTTAGATAGACACCTCGTAACATATTGGACGCTTAGTACAAGTCTTCGTAGGATAAGGTTAGATGAGGTGATAGTCCTGACAGGACCGAGATATACTTAGATCAAAGTTATACCAATTATTGTGATACCACTAAAATATACCAGAAAAGCTATCGGGCTTACTAGGAGACCTAAGACTTATCTCTGGGGGGAGATACAGACATGAGGAGCCTCATTGTACTTGGTTAGGATGATTGTTTTAATCGAGCCATGAGGTGAAAATTGCGAGAGCTCATTTATATCGACAAAAACCAGTCGATTGCAGTTCAGCGGATATTTCCAAGGCTCTGCTCGAGCGTCTTAAACGAAACGGGTTGGGTTTTCTTCTTCCATTTTTTCTTACGAAATGACTGAACAGCAAAACTGTGGATTTTGAAGGGTTAATTTACTCCGAAAAAGGCCAAGATGGTTTTATCGGCCGATTAGGGATGGTCTTTAGAATTTTCTTCATTGATTATCTTAACAAACTGAAGGCAGAAATTGCAAATGCACAACCGCATTTGAAGAAGAAGAAATTACTGTTCCATCACGGCCGTCCACCGTCCTACACATCGGCGGTTGTAATGGCCAAAATTCAGTCCGCCAATTTGTATCTTTGGATTGAGAAGACTAAGAAAACTCTACATAAGACCCATGACCCATGACCCATAAGAAACATGTGATAAAATCTGAAACGAGACAAAGTCAATCAAGACTTTCACTCCCGTCGTCAGTAGAAAGCAGTTCCCTCTCAAATAAATATAAAATGCGAATCTACTACTCGTACTTACCTCTTGAAATTTCAATGGAATCTCTGTAATATTTCCTCTAACATTGATTTGTCGCTTCAAGCAAACCTGCTGCACATCCTCTGTCTTCAGGCCCAACAAATCGGCCACCGTTGCAACGATTTCTTTGTCACTTACAGCCAATTCACATCGTTCACCATCGATGTCTTGAAAGTCCAAATTACCCAACCATAGAATTGCACTCAGCACCCTAATGATACCGTCAATTGTCGGCTGTGGTATCTGCAATACCGTGAAGGCCATCCGAAGTGCCTCGAATTTTTTCGCTTCCGTGGGAATGTCCATCTGCACATTACCGGAAGCATTCAAATATCGATAGAACGACGGTTCCTTTAGGTGAAATGAATTGGCCATTTCCTTATTGTTTTGGCCCTCTGCCACCAGCTGATACAGCACGTGGTAATTCCTTTCACCAGGACTTTGAAATGTTATGCGGGATTGTTCGAGCAAATAATCTTGAATAATACATCCTCGTATGCACCATTTGGAATCGAAGCAGACTTGCATGAATTTACCAAATCTGGAACTGTTGTCATTGCGGATGGTTTTTGCGTTGCCTGGCAGAAAACAAAACAAACAAAAAAATATGTAAATAGGTATGAATGAGATGTGATGAACAAAAGTGTTATTGTGACGGTTATGTCATTGTTATGTGACCGTTAAACTAGGTCAAAACAAAGTTTCACTTGTTAGCCCCATTTTAAATGGGAAAACATGTCTGTGCGTCATAGTGTACTTACCAAATGCTTCCAGTATGGTGTTGGCTTCGAGGATTTGCTGTTGCACCCATGTGGAGACGTCACACGTTACTGTGCACAAGTACTGTAGAATAAATTTCGTCGTTTCCGTTTTTCCCGCACCTGATTCACCGGATATAACACACGACTGTAAAAGTAATGAATTAATGAGAATTTTTTTTTTGTCTTTTGCGGTACACTATTGTCAGTCTTTGTTCGGTTGTAAGGGTTTCTGTGAGGTCGAAAAGTATGCTGCTTTTATGGGGTTTTAATTCGACGGTCGATAAGGTCATGAACTGCAAAAAGAAAATGAGGAAAATGTGCGGGAATAGAAGAATAATTTATTTTTATTTTCACCACCAACATTTGTATCCATTGCAATCGAAAGGGCGTGCACAACGGAAATTCGTCTTACTTCATGTGAGAAGGTAAATGAATTTCAAATTAGGGCCGTAAAAACCAAGGGTAATTTTGGTGGTCTTATAATTCGGGAAAAGGTCTACTGACGCCAACATTTTTATCAAGTTATGTTAGGGAAACAATACGAAAACAGCTATCAATTTAAGAATGGGTCAGCTGCGTCTATGGCCTTTTTAGAGGCTTGACTGTCGCTATGTTGACTGCTATGGGAAATGTTTCGTCGAATGTTCTGACGAGCCTCCTAGATTGCCAATTAATCCGTCTGAAAGGCGCTGAATAAATCCGGAAGTCGCGTCCTGACTTGTATAATATTCTTTCACCACTTTATCATACTTCCATGCCTCCTTAGATCGAATCCGGAGCCCATACACCTCTGCCCCGGGAACTTTGTGCGTCTGTATACTAGCTGGTGGTCTTTTTTACTGCTCAGTTTTGTATCAAATTTCCTTACAAAGCACTATCTCTTCATCTACTATCTATGGACTGGTCGTCCAAATGATGACTCTTTGGCAGTCTATGCAGTCTAGGCCGATACCACAGAATATACTTCGAAAAGGAGACCATAGCTCTAGCTACGAACTGATTGTGATGTACTCGTACAAAGGTGGCGTATCTACTTATTAAATAGATCATTTAAATCTAATTCGTTTAAGTCTTTTGAAAACGTAGTATATACTTAAACCTCACTCCTTTCCTCACTTTCAGCTCGCCCTAGTTCTTCAAGCATCTCCAATTGAGCAAACATAACATCCCACAATCAAAGCTACATTTAAAACAAAACTCATTAGAAACTTTACTGTACAAGCAGATCTAATCGACAGGTCTACGGAATTTAAGTGGGAGCATCCAGCAATCGCGTTTTATCGCCTTCAACCACCAGAAGCTGATGCGATTCACGATGTCTATAAAACCACCGATTTAATTGCATTCTCACATCAACGCTTTAATTTTCACATTAGGCATTCGTGCGAATCAAAGTAATTACCTCCAGCACTCCAACGCAGTAACACCTAAGAAAAAGGGCCTCCCTAATCCCACAAAGGGGTGTACTTTCTCGCAGCATTTGCGTTCAGTTATAACACATATATTTTCTGCAAAAATCCCTGTCAATTTACCCTCGTGCCTAATAACTCAAGCTTGAAGGTTTCAAGTACGAAAATTTGATGTCTGTCTGTAGTCATGCTAACACAGAATAATGTGCGTGCTTACATATTTACCTGATTTGTGTTTGTGTCCTTAATGTTCTTGTATGCGGCTTCGGCAAGGGCAAACACATGAGGCTCCAGTGTACCCAACTTCTGGCCATGGTACTTAAATACGAACTCCTGTAACAAAAGACAAAAGAGGTTGCATAAATAATTATGTACACCGAGATAGACTGACTGCCTTCCCAGTTGCGATTTCAATTCAACGGAACACAATTATTTCTTTTAATCGTGTGGCATTATGTTGCGACATTTACTCACGAACACGATATGGATTATGGAAAGGAATGGAACATGGAGTGGATGGAATACCTACTCTTCAAAGTGCATTTACAGTATATACAAGTACATGTTTTTACTTAACCTTTCGATAACCTTACACAAGGACTTTATGACCCTTAAACGTGAATTCTTTTGAATTCCTTTTGTTATTGTTGTTTCTTGGTTGCTCAAAACATAATGCTAAATTGTAGTTAAAAGTGTATACAAGTTGTGTAATCATTTAAATTACATTAAATAATTTTGCTACTCTCGTTGTTTTGTAAGGAATCCTTTAACATGAAATCCTTTGAAAATATAGTTTTTGCTTATGCAATTAAAACATTTCCATCATGATTTTAGTTTCACTTAACTTTTTAATTTTAAAATAATTGGAGCGCATTTTGCCGTACAGCTGAGTCAAGGCTCAGAGGTACGTTGGATTTCTTATTTACCTGACGCAAGTTCGAATCTCAGTGGAGTTCATGGACATATTATCGCATAACCACGAGCCAGTAAAATCTCTCAACAACTCTTATCCTACCAATTCCTGCGTCAAAGACCAGTTGCAACGCTGCCAGAGTGCCATCATTAACACCGCCACTGATATGTTGTATTTCACCTGACCGCCATCCCCCACCAAACCCCTAGTTTAATGAAGAATACCACAGCTAAGCAAGAAGCATATAAAACGGCGCTGCAAAAATGACGAGGGCTGCTCACGACCTCTACCAGGAAAATATAACATCAGCTTCTCCAGAGGAAAAAGAACACGAGAAACGCACAATTGAAGATATTGAGAGATGCTACTCTGGAAACAAAGAAAGGATGTAGGCAACAAAGCCAACACAAAAACCTGTAGAGATGAAGTATGAAACCAAGTAGTGAAGCCACATTCGGCGCTGAGAACATGGACAAACTACTTCTGCAGATTGTATAACAACCGCAAAAATCAAGCAAAACGAACCATTCAACCTCGACGAAGATAGCCAATACTTCCGTCCACCTGTTCAAAACGAAGTAAGGATGCGAATATCCAAGCTTAAGTCCAATTAGTTTCGTTGACCTGACGGCTTACCGGTGGAGCTATTCAAAGCAACTGTAGGGAGCATACATTTTTAGGATTAAGTCAGTGTTTGCCAGATCCACAAGAGAGGAGCCCTCTCAACTGTACCAACTACAGAGGTATAAGTTCCCCCATTTCGTGTATAAGATCAAAAGCCATCCATTTGGTTTAACGAGGAGAGTACCCAGTATTGGCTCTGGACATAAAGGAACACCTAACAACACAAGTCTGACAGAATAGCACAGCGGACAGTTTTAGCTTCGTGGTAGTAAAATATTTTGTCTACCTTGAGTTCTAACAGCGACATCTCATGAGAAAGCAAACAACAAAGGAAACTCTATTAAAAACCCTAATCATCCCAGCGTAACTTTAAGACGCTGAAGCATGGACACTCTCAACAGCAGATGAAGATAATCAGATATTCGGTCTCTCGTTTCCATTGACGCCCTTTGGAGAACCTAGTCAAAAACGGAGTATTGGTCATTTGATATAGGTAGGACATGTACAATGCCAATGCTCGGACACGCAGAGTTTTCGAGTCCAAACCGGATAGACAACGCAGTAGAGGTACAGGCTCACAAGTAAAAGGAAACCTTGATTACTTGAAGTGAAGTAGCCGACGACCGGACTAACTGGAGAGGCTTATTGGTTGACGAACAAGTTTTCTTAGAAGTGTAGTGCCACCTTAGAGAGTAGGGTGTTTCTGAAAATTGTTTTAAAGGTTTGACTAGGTTAATCTTCTATCTCAGGGAGAAGATGTAATTCACTTTTTTCCAAACGAATTTCAGTGGAAAACAGAGAGTTTCACATCAATCCGATTGTTAAATCATCAAGAGAACAATAAACCCTAGCGGCATAAGTCCATATTCATTAAAAATGCGTTAAAAAACAAATACCGTCGTCGGTCGGCCTAAAAACAAAACAGCACCAAGCCTATTCAATTGATTTCAGAAACCCATCCAAATTCACTTTCCCAAATTGAGATATATACCTGCGCTGCTTCTCAAAGAGCATAATTCACTTTTAAGTTTTTATTATTTTTATTTTTTACTTCATACTTTTGAATAATAAATAAATGAAAATAAAAAGAACTGCATTAATTTATTACTCAGTAAGTGTGATGAAACATTAGTTATTCATGGATTCCATAAATCTAAAAACAGTCCATGAGTGTGGAAGCACAACGCTCCCAATTTGGGCCACCGGAACAATAGAAGTGGCTCCACCTTTACGCGCCTCTTTGCAATTCATCGCCTCTCGGCAGTTTATGACTAATTCAACACCAAATACTGCTCTACGGGAAATGTTACGAAGCGTGAATCTTTCTTTAATGCGGTCCCAACTGTTAGGCGGGACCGCCTATTACGGCCTTAATTGTTTGGTAGGCTTCATCTTAGTTTTTTTCTTTTCCTTTACGCATTTTACGAAGTCATTAACTTGATGTGAATTTTAATGGAATTGTTTCCAAATTGGTGTGACACTACACGTACGACACAGGGCGGCGTCTATAGTTAATTGCAGATAATTATTATTTAGAGTTGAATTCCCTTTCGTAAATAATGGTTAAATCGAAGTCAAGCCTTTTTTTTAGAGCTGCATGGCACAAGTTGTTGTTTTGGTTTTTGTTATTTGGAACGCGACTAACCATGTTCAATTGGAAAACGTTATTAGTATGCAATTATGGCTTTAATTACTCAATGTGTTAAGCGAAGCACACACTCTTTGCCTATTCAGTTTTTCTATATGCAAATCAAAGTGTTAGTTTATGGTGTGTTGATAATTATGATGAATTGGGCTTATACTCTAGTTATTTATAATCCAAAATGTGAGCCAGTAAATCCAATTAAAGTTGATTGTAAATAGCGAGATTTATGGTCAGTCGCATGACGAACTTATAATTTCACGAATACCCGGATGAAATTAGTTTAGTAATGACACGTTTCACCTCGATATCCGTGAAAATGAAAGTGATCCAAGCAACTGACCATTTATAATCTTTTTGAACTATAAGATTCGAACTAAGAGCGATTAGAGATTATCTTATGCCGTCATCGCTCGAAAATATCATATGCCAGAACCCAAAAACAGAAGCAACGACATCTTTTGGGGATTGAGATGGTACATTCAGGCCGGAAGATTTCTCCCTGACTGTTTACCTTAACATAGAATTGAGGGGCTAAAGATGTGCACAGTGTTTTGAAGAGTTATACCGCGGGGAACAAATACCTGACTTATAACCCTACGATTTACCACAGGGCCATCTGCATACGTAGTTTAGGTCAATAAGGAGCAGATGAGAATTGAGATGCAATTAACCCAAAAGTTCGACTTTCTAAATGTGCATAGCTGAGGAGTGGCTGGGCTGAATCACTTATGTATACTTTGGATATCTGGAGACCTACAATTTTATCTTTGAGTGAGTAAATATAGACCTTATGTCTCATCCCCAATGAACAAGAACAACCGCAACAAGCATGTCAAAACCCCTTTTTTTTTCTAAAAATCGATCTTCAAACTAAACAATCAATGACTGTGGACATGTCTTTGAGTTCCGTATGGAGAGAGCGAATGCATTAATACTTGTCTCACAGCCAGCTCATATGTACATCTTCAAACATTCTCTAGACGCAGCAAAGATTGCTAAAGTGCAAGTTTATAAGGTTTAGCTAGAAAAAGCTAAAACGAAACATATTGAATAACTCCAAGCACAATGCTGCGAAGGCATTATTGAAGCACTATTCCATGGATGATGAGCTCTAAGTTCATAGAAACTACATAAAACTACCTAAAGCAGAGGTCATAGATGAAGTTTATAATCCATGCCTCCACAGTCTTTTATTCCGGCACGAGCCATTGTAAATGTTTTCAAAAACACATTTTCCCTCTAGTGAATTCGTTCAAGAAGCCGGTCTTCACACATTTTACAATCATGAACGACTAAATAGTAAATTGCATTACGTCATATATACCTCCCATGTCTTCTGGACACAAGCGTATGAGTAAAGTACATTTGTTGACCTAAATATTTTTTTTAAAATCCCTATGGGTTAAGATATATACAATCAATAAGCTCTAACCATTAGCAAAGAAAAAAAAAACAGGAGCGGCTGACTTTGTTTGGTCAGCACCCCGAAAGCGCATACACATAAAAGTCGTATCTCGTGGAATATAAAAAAATCCCTCCCAGTCATCCCCATTAAACCAGAAAAGGGTCTATTTATAGAACATTAAAGTCTCTCCTTTTATTTGTTTTCTCTTCGGCACACCATTTCTGGAAAAAAAAACTGTACAGAGGAAACTAGGCGTTGGGTATATCTGTCCTCAGATAAAAAGAGCTTCCAGACAATCGTGAGTGTTTATATTTGTGGTAGTGATGGTCTTTGTGATAAATCAGCCCAAATGGGATTCTCGTGTGTCTGATAAAACAATGGATTCTATGGTTTGGGTGGATGATTTCCTTAAATGATTGTACAGAACGATCGATAATGAGATACGAATAGGCAATGCTAACGAATTTGTACAAATCCTGGTTAATTACTTGAAGTGAATTAGAGAAGTTCCTCTCGGTTTTCATTGAACTTAAGGTGCAGTCTGTACTTTATTTGAAGAAGAAGAACAAGTTTTCTATGCCGCATGCCCACTTGTATCTTGTCCCAAATGGATGACAACGATGCATTCCAGAAAAGTATACGATACTGCATCATAAAACGCGGAGATGCTACGATTTCGAAAGGACCTCAACACTTTGTGTCCACGAGGAAAGTTAATCCAGATAGACGGTGTATGGCATCGACATATTGCAGAGAAGGCAAGTAATGTTCACGAAGTGCTTCTACGCTGACGATGACGTGAGGTTATTCGTTTCCTCGTTAAGACTTGTCGAACTTGCAAAGGCAAAAACCTATTTAAGATACAAACTGCAACTGTTTTGAAATATAGAGGTAACTATAAAGTCGTTTCGACAAGTTCATACATAGATCATGTCAAACCTATGGGATCCTGCAGTACACTAAGAATCAAAGAATCATACCGCCATAGCAACACAGCAAGAGTTGCTATCACTTCTTAGGAATGCAACAGAACTACATCTCAATGCCCTCCTTTAGAGGGGTAGACCGACAATGAGCCCATTAGCAGAAGCTTTTGACCCTTGATTGACAAAAGAAGATCTATCTTGCTGTTAAAACTAAGTTGGAGGGAGCTATCTCGAGCTATCTTTCTTAATGCGAAAACTCTTTGTTGCTTACAATGACTACTAGAAAAACTGTAGAGAAAGTAAAATCCGTCCATCAATTGCTTCGCGAATGTGCATTCGATTTCGTACACTTGCTAGTTGTTTCTTTGACGATCTGCGGGACCTCAGTATAATTTAATACAGTGGCCTCCAGAGGTTTATACTTATGTGATTCCCATTTAATTATTACTTTTGGTTGTTAGACCCAATAAGTGGTCTACATAAGCTTCAGACTTGATCCAAAAAACTGACGACTGAGTTTAACTGATATTGGCTAGATTTCGGTTGATTTCAATCCCAAGGAGCAGTGAAAGAAAAAAAAACACAGCTTCTATGCTGACATCTGTCCTGGATCCCTCAACCAGGACAAAAAAATATCTGTAGAAGGGTCGTAAACCTTCATAGATTATTTCATCTTCTGCAACAGCATGTACTTCTACTGTATGTTCATTTATTTAACTTCAACCCCTACTGCTTAGAAGATTAAGACATTAAAGACAATAACCGGCAAAAAATATAAACTTGTAATACGATTATCCGGGTTGATTATGATGGTTTCCTCGATGCACTTTACCATATTACTCGTAAATTAATTAACCTTAAACACCCTTCTTGTGCTGTCTGAACATGGGGGATTGCATCAACAAATCATGAAAAAAAAAAAGAAATCAAGCGAAACACTCGAACGATATGATGAAGACTCAAGGGATCTTAATTCCTTGTATGAAGGTACTAGAGACCGCCGCAGCAGTCAAATGGTAATTGAAGAACCACACTCGTCTTGGTGATTATCTTGGGAACTTATATGCCGGTTGGCAGAGAAAATGAAGATGCATAAAGTGTCGTTTGGTTTCTATCAACAGTTGATTGGCTAAGTGTGATGTTTTATTGGTTGCATGTGATGTTGTAGCTCATTCATCGACAGTGGATTTTATTTCAAAAAGCAGATTCTCCACATGGTATCGTGATGGATTGATGGACGAGTTAATTGATTCACAGAACAGTGGACCCTGATGTTGACTTTGAATTATAAATGCTGACATTGACCGTAATTAAAAATATTATGCGATATTTCCCAGTCGGCCAGTCGGATGTACACACATATCTTCGCAGTTAAGTTTACATCTGGTGACAGCTAATGTCCAAACGTCAACAAATCATTTTCTCTGAAAATTTGTCGTAACTATTAGATTGCTTAGGGCACCATCAAGTATGATACCAAAAAGTAGCTTCAAAATGGACACACCTAATTATATTTTTCGCAGTTCACTGAATGGATGTCCTTTTGACAGATACCTACTCCAGACTTTATTCAACTTTTCCTAAAAGCTCGTCCTAGTTGTAGTCGGTGAATTTTTGTGAAATTTTCTCACATTTCCACATAAGAAGCTTCTCATTTCCTTTTTCTCGTTTAATTTCATTTTTGATGAAAGTAGATGATTCACAGGAGTTCCCGTCTTTCGTCATTATTCTCATAAAGTTCCTCACTGCACCAGATACACACACAGCGACTTACAAACAAACGACCAAGGACCACTATAGTCACATTTTAAGCACAGAGCACTGCCGCTAGGGTTGGATAGAGAAAAAAAAAAAGGGGACAGGAAAGCCGGTTTAGTTTACAGAAGAGAAAGGAGACTTCTTTTTTCTTAATAGGACACTTCTAAACAAGGGCGTATGTTTGTATTGCTGTACATAGGAGTATATATGGATGTGTGATAATGTTTTAAAATTTACATTATACAGGGAGAAACATTATTAAAGTGGGTGGACGACATACTTGTGTACTCGTAAAGCTGCAACAGAAAGATGTAGGATGTAGGATCACTCCTTTCTGGTCGTTGAAATTAGGTCAATTAGTAAGGGTGTTATCTGGAGGGAAGGGTTCTCTAAGAGTATCCTATTTCATTTGAAGGCTGACGACGGCCTGGTTGTTACATCAGAAACTAAGTGCATATGGAAGAGTTATGCAGGACGATGAGTGTGTGAGCTTATACTTTTAAATTTAATTTTTGTTAAATGAAATGTGTTGAAATTTATGTGAAGTATGATATTCCGGGGAGGAATACAATCATCCCTAACTAAGGGATTTCAGAATATTTAGAAGAATGTGTCATACAGAATGGATTGTCGCGCCATACAATGTGGACGAGTTCTGAGTCATTCTTCTACAGGCATGTGAATAAAAGTGATGAAATGGAACCATATTCTTTAAAAAAGGACCATGGTTAGGTTTGACGTGCTTAGAATGAGTCAATTTGGTCCATTGTTTGTTTTCACAAAACAAGTGTTTGATAATTTCTATTTCTTCAGTATCCTGGCAACTTTTGTGGTAGTAGTTATGCCATTGCACGTATCGTGTAATGTCCTGTTATATACTTTCCTTTTTTTAGTCAATGATAGTCATAAGCTGTTAAATTTTATTCACACAATCAGACCAAGTGAGGTTGATTAGTTCACTAACCTTTCTCCTCAGCACTCCGATAGGAATGTTTTGAATGTTTTCTGAAACACTAGTATGTAGACGGAAGCAGCGAATATGGGTTTAAGGGTCAACAAGGACAAAACAAAGTACAATCTGTCATCAAAAAAAAGTACATCCAACACCTACGTCTCGGTCAGAACGTCCTCCTAAGCAGATGTAACTTTGAACTAGTTAGGGACATTGTCTACCTAGACTCCGCTAACGCTGACTTTAAACGTCTAAATTATCTGTTTTTTTTTTTCGTCTAAGATTTCGTCGGCGATTGACTAGCAAAGCACTCTCTATAACAGCCCTCCTCTATGCCGTGAAAGAATGGACTATGTCAAGATTTGATTAGATTGCCACTGGTTAATTTTAGATAAAAATCCTTTGGGTGGGCCCGTCTACATCGAAAAAGAGTGGAAGAGGAGATACAACCACGGCTGTTCAGCGACATTGATCTGGAACAAGTAGAGCGAGAGACACGACGCAATGGAGGAAGACGACGAATCTAATGTCGTGCTTAAGTGGAAAAGAACCTCAACCAATTTGGCTTTTGAAACTGGTGGTTCAAATTAAGGCGCAGAAACACCTAGAATTGCAGTAATTAAGTACGTTTTTGTAGAAACCCTTACTTTCTTACTTTCATCAACAAAAGCGGCATTCAAACGTTTTATAACGCGCGGCTAGGTTGCACGTACTTTCTTGCAATTTTCACTGAAAATACCATTTATTATGAGTTATGACAGCACCTGAGTCCAGGGTGTCGCTGATCGGCAGGGAAAATTTGTGACAAGTGGTTGATGAATTAGTTAGAAAAACGAGCTTCGAGAAAATCCAGTAGTGCCAACTTGTGTACATACTTCCAATAGTTAGCAAGTGGAACTTGAGCACTCTTTACACAAATCCAGTACGATTGCTCGGAATTAGGTTATCAATATTTTCCCTAGTTTTAATCTTCAGTAATACAATAATCACCACAGCAATAGTGTCATTCGATCTAAACAGGAAGAACCTACAATTTGTTTTAATGGAAACACTCATGCGACAGAATCGTGTACAACCACTAACATTTGCACTTAGCTAATGCGCTGGAACTCTCGTCTCAACTTATCCGATTTGACCCCATACTCTGAGTATGAATTCAATTGATGAAACTCTGCCTGGTTTTCCGGTAATTGTTAACGCAGCATGTTTATCTATGCTCACACATAAATCCCATCATCAAATTACTCGACGCCTCAATAAACCAGCACTCAAGCAATAAATCCGCCCGCCTTATATGCAACAAATTGCCGTAACAAAAAAAAAAACAACTTAAACTTTTTGTCGCACTTGCATTTTCTTATTGCATTACGTGACACTTGAGCGCATAAAATATATGCATGGAGTACTTGTGTCGTTCCCATCATATTGTCATTCTAGACAACTCCAACTCCAACTCCAACAACTACAATGACATTTAATAAATTTGTTTCATTTTTTACGAACTTCCGTTCGGGATGAAACAATCGAACAATGGGGAATGAGTCCCTCCTTTTGAATGACGTGCGCGTTTGACTACAGGAAACACCAAAGTAATCAAATGAGTGACATAAAAGCATATTCGCACGTCATCTGTTGTTCGATTGTAACACAATTGGTCGTTGATCTTTTCTCCGACATTGGAATGGAACATAACTTGTGTCAAGCATATGTCACAATCACAAAAGGTGAAGTACGCTTTATTGAATGAGTGGAACCGATTCTAGGGCGAGTAAAATAGAAGAAGGAAGGAAGGAAATAGAGCAAGACAAGATCAGAAAAAAATGAAATATCTGTCAGAATAAAAACACTACGGAATTGGAACATGTATTCCATTCGATTCAGTCGTCTCGGGTACCGACCGATTTTCTGCTGACGACCTCTGCAAATGAAATAAGCTTGTGCAGCCGAACAATTACGAGTATCACAGGACCTTGACTGCTAAAATAAAGCTACCACCCTCATCCATTGTGTGCCGGACAAAAGAAAGATCCCCATCAATAAATGCTGCAGAGAGCACAAGCAGTGCTTATTCGAATCCAGTCTTAAGCTTCCACCCAAAAAGGAGTTGATTAACCTTATGCAAACCACACTTAGAAGAAGCAGATAGCTTTAACTTCTTGCTCACGTGAACAAAGGCATACTCCCGTGGGAACTGTAGGAATTGGTGACATTGTAGAGTTTCTCCCCGAAATAGCCCTACCTCTTCATTTCGTTGTGAACTCACACATTCCCCCCAACAAACATCTCTGTACAAACTGATAAACCCCCCAAACGAGGGGAACATGATAACACGTAAGTAACGTTAGCTTTACCTCCGAAAACAACCAACTAATCAAACTTGGCATTATTGCCTAATGACTGATGTAGATCTAAATGACATTTCTGGACATCGACACGAGCTTTCATGAGTGGTAAACATACCCTTAACAAAATTGACGGGAAAGGTAAATGAACGTGTGAATGTTGTTGAAAGTGAAACAAAGAGTTTTGTCAAACGTCAAATCGTATGATTTACTCTCTTAACACTCTATATACATATATTTGACACATACCGTTATACACTTACAGCCAATAGTAGATAAACGTCAAATCTACATCATTGTGGTAACATTCTAAATGTCACTATTTAATCAAATCAAACTTATTTATTGTCTTTACATGACATTGACAAATCACTTTTCACTTTGATGTAACACGACCATCATTCCTTATGTCATTCTTTTATGCAGCAAAACTTAAATGCATTCCTCAAAAAAAAAACACGACAGAATACCGGCTTAACCGTTATTCGCCGATGCTTTCAAATAACAAAGTCAAGCCACATGTGGCTCGAGCTCATGTGTAATCACTGCCAGTGAACTCACACCTCACCTTTGTCGTCGGATAACATTGTTCAATCATAACACCCAACAGCACACATAGCATACGAGTAGCACAGGGGTCAAGTTACTCCGGTGCGGCAAACACGTGCAGTGTATAGAGACTTCCCGCCCGACGTGGAAACGTGGAATGCACTGCATCAAGGCTTCTGTAATCCGTCATGTTGTGAGGTTTTTTTTTGTCCTCTCTCTCGGCTCTTTTGTTTCTGTTTTGCCCTTTTCTTGGTTGAATGAGAGCGAGCATAAGCAAAACACATAGAAGCTCATCCAATTCAATCGGTTGGATAAATAAAATCCCTGCAGTAGCACACGGCCAAACAGCAGCCCGAGAATGGCAGTCGAACAGGCAGCTGCTGCCGCAAAAAGGCCAGAAATTAATTTCATTTAACCTAACCTAACCCTCTTTGGTACTACACGAGGATATCTCATTACACTGCACGACGACGACACACTCTTCCACGTACTGGATGTGCATAGACGTACTGACGTCTACTTTTTGCTCTTTTCGCTTCCCCCGATGAGCAAATGCAATCTGTATGGCCTCTGCCAAAATGCGGGGGAATCCACCATGGAGTTCAAGATTCAAAAGTGAATCCCAATCCACTCGGTGTCAAGCAGTCCTCGGCTATCTCTATCATCCATCTCCAAGTGCAATACTTCAAAAGACCACCTCGATGCAACTTTCTTAGTTTGTTTTACAAACAGAAACACAGGAGTTGTGGGGTTGGATTATGTTGTTGATGGGGACTTGGGAAAGTTCCTTTCAAACTCAAAGATGAAAACAAAATCGGGAGCAAGTGTTCTTTAAACGCAAGAAGTGAGATGGGTCGGTGCAAGCGATGATGAATAGTTCAGAAAGAACGTCATGCTCAACAAGTGAAATATGCTGTTCAGTTCATAACGACGACGAGTTGCTGATGCCTGGAGCGGGAGCCTGGTGTTGCGTATGTTTACGATAACACCGAAGAGTTTACTCACTCTCTGGTAGGTTTTGTAATTTGCTTTTCGGGCGTAACAGCCTTAGAGGCAGTGGGCGCTTCAACTGACTTTCGGTTAATGACAGATTCTTTGTTAGATAAGTGTTGAAAGACTTTTTCCATAAGAAAAGAACAAAATTCAGGAGACTGAATGGAAATTGGGTCAGAGCACGCCCGCCCCCATCCCAAGGTATGGGAAGGTAAACTCTTGCCCTTTTGTTTGGGTGGAATAATTTATGGAGGAAGTGCGTTAATTTCAAAAGAAAATGTAATGGAGGAAGTGTAAAGTACCAAGTTGCCTTATTAAGACAAGCGTTCAGTGGGTGGGTTTATCTTTTGGGAAGCAGGTGCCAAACACTAAATGGGACACTTAAATTACTTCCTGCTATATGTAAGTGACTTAAGAGCTCATGAACATTAAGAGCTATGGTGATGGAAAATTTTGAATTAGATGCTTGGCTTACCCTCTGATATCACTGAATTTACAGATTGGATATTTTAAAATCTAGATATAGGGCAGGGTTTTGTGAATTTACACCTTTATTTGACAACCGTTCTAAAACAACAACAAATTGTGGTATGATTTCACCCGCCCTCAACTCTGAATGTCTCTAATGGCAGGCTATGCAGTCTTATAAGCCTGACCAAAATTCAAAAGTGTAAAAAGAACTCACACGACACAGAACGAAAAGTCGACAAAACGGCTAAAAGCGCTGAAACCACTGCACCCCCTTTTCTTCCCAAAAGTTTTGTGACTAAGGGTTGAAAAGTTGCGTTAGGGATGATGCAGTGATTCCCTTACAATATCCTTCGTTCGTAACTTCTTTTTCCCTAGAGTTCATGGAAGTTGTTGGTCAGTACAAAGTTCAAGGCTGTTGACAATCTTTTACTCGAAGAGGACTCCTGGCACTTAACTCTTTCTTTTGTCTTTCGTTCAAAAACTATTTAGAAAACTCTTAAAACTTGCTCTTCATAAGCAGAAGAAGGTTCTCAATCGAAAGCTGTAACTAAAAACTGCTCTCAGCTTCCTGCTCCACATGAAACTAAGTCTTATTGAACTGTTTAGTATGATTTGCAGCTTCTAAGAACAAACTCGAAGACATAACAAACAAAAAACCAAAGAGGGCTTAACGACATGGATAGTTTTCGTAGCAAGCTAAGCTGCTTGATGAAAGTCACTAATCCAAGACGTAATAGAGTTAGTTTCTAGCGAAGACCACGGTAGTAAAATTAGTCGTGCTTAAAAGCTCGTAGAATATAGTAACGAGCTACAGATTGCTCATTGCTTCTACACTAAGTCTTGATGTTTGGGTATACAATTCTTTGATTAGAATCCTGACAGTGACGAATTGAATAGCAGTCCTAGAATCTCACCTTATTAAATAAAACATTGTTCTCTAGCCCAAGATTGATATCATAAAAGCCACCGCCCTTAATTAACATATTAGTATCATCGCCATAAACAAAGACTCATTTCATTCAACACTAAGCAGACATTACCGGTTTCAACCAAAACCCCATTGGAACATGACCTTCTGTATCTTGTTCCTGAAGGTCATCAGCGTTGAACTAAAATATTCCAAAACACAAAGTGTATCTACCCGGCTGGCGCCTCACACGAACAAAACTCATAATTTTCCCATTAGCCGCAGACCATCATCGACTTAGTTTTCATTCATGCATATAGCAGTCCCACATCAAGACCCGCATTGATAGCTAGAGTCCAATATGCAGAGCTTATTTTTAGAACTCCTGCAATCTCCTAAATGTTTACTAAACATGCCTCCACCATGGAATTACATTGCGTTCCAAATGTACCCCGACGATAATTTACAAAGTACGAAGAGCACTCTCCTCATCCCATTGGAAAAACGGATCAAAGGTTCCGCTTATTGAACGCCCGCCGAGTGATTGCTGAATGCCATACCAGGCCCGCGCACTCACACAAAGGATCTTTGATAGATTATTAAGTATCTGTAATTCATCTTTTATTGAAATTGGAAATGTTACTTGTGAGTGAGTGTGTGTGTGTATATGCACTTTGATATTCTGGATCTGGAGCCACTTTCCACTGTTGATGGATGGGAAAATAAATAGAAAAATGTACTTACCGTTGTGAAGACATCCAATTCCTTGTAGGGATTGACTGCAACTAAAATCGATCCTGTATATGTCTGTAGTTGTTGATGATATCGAGTTAAGGAAAATTAATGAAACAATTTTTTTTTATTTTATATGGTTGAGAGGAAAAATTTAGGTCAATATAAGGAGGGGGAGGATAAGCCCACATCTACTGATGCTTTTACAGAAACCACGGGAAAGGGAAAGTAATGACAAAATTGCTCTCAATTTACTTGATATCGGAGAAACTTCGGGAGCAGTTTTAACCCGGAAGCACTTGGAAAATAATGTTTTGCTTAACCCACGCGAGATGATGGTGATGACGATGATGTTGCAACCTTATTTCAAGCAACATTGCCACAGGGTGGCACTTATCAAGTCATGTTTATCGAGGATTTTTTTCTTCTTCATATTTATGTTTTTTTTTTGTGTGCAAATTGATTTTGAAGTATTTCATAGGATTTAAGGAAATTTTCTCACTTCCCACTTCTGGACGTGGGGTCAGAAAAAAAAAGTTTCAAGATTTGAACGAAGCCCTCTTTAATATTTGTGACTTTGCCAGCTTGTTCAAATTCAACCGATCAAAAAGATTCATATAGCTTCAATTGGTGAGTTTCTTGCTCACTCTAACGGTAAATAACTCATTTATAACATTCATTTCTCAAATAAACCCCCTTATACCCAATGCGGAGAAAGAGGTAATTCTGCATTTACTTTTTCAAGCAAATTTTGCTCCCAAAAGACACCTATTTCTTCTGTATTCCGTCTTCCAATCCAATAACCAAATTTTTAATTAAATAAATAAATAAAGTATAAATTACATCGGTGTTATCGCAGGGTAAACATAAACAATGGGCATGTATTGAAGTAATGGTTACGTGTTCTTTTATTATGCCGGACGTGGATAACGATAAAAATTCCCGAAATTCATTTATACTTTCCAGATATTCTGACGATATGGTCTTGCAAAGTCTTATCGAGTTCATGTGTATATTTTACAAGAGTAAATACAGCATTTCTTAAATCAAATGAAAGATTTATGGAAATGGACTGCATAAATGGGTTAAATAAGATAAACTGCACGAAGTAAAAGTGTCGTTTTTGAAATTTTAAAAGCCCTTGTGATTGCCGTAGTTCAAGTGGTAAGTACATATCTACGTTGGACTACCGATACTGAGCATGCCTCTTAAATATTTGTTTCCTCAAAGTAAAAATCAACATGTCTATCAGATTGACAGATCCTGCGAATCTTCAATTCACGAACTTATGCACATACAAGATCAATGATATGTTTCTAGAAAATGATGTGCAACTTTGCCAGAGGTAGGTGAAACCGTCTTGAAATACATATATTTTATTCTGTTCTAAAGGCTACTAGCTGCGAAAGGTTCATAAAGTTGAGAGAGGCTGCCCCGAGATGGAGTTGTTCCCGATTCACTGCTTGCGGAGGTACAAGCCTTGGATAGAATCGATGGCCAGTGCACGATGCACGAAGAGAGACTCGGACTCTCAGAACTTCGTGGCAGTGTCGGAGAGCTATTGGTAGTACACAGCGATCATCAGACTTATCTTCACATATCTAACACTCATCGGACTTTTTTTTTTTTTATAATTCACTAGCGCTAAAGGGGTTATGAATACCCTTATGACGCTTTTCACACAGCGCTAGTGTTGGTGTAGTAATTTTGAAACTCAGGTGGTATTAGGTTTCAGTCTGCTCCGAGGGTGGTGTCCAGAATGACTGGGGAGAATTATTGGTACTGTTGCCATTTCACAGTATTTCTTTCGAACATCCCGATATCATTAGTACGGTCAACACTTTCAAGCCATATGACCACACTACTGCCGGTGTTATGCCTACGCAGTAGAGTTGACGTCAGCTTTTTTTTCTCGCATTTGATCGACTTTTTTTTCACATCGGGATTCGAACCTGGAACCTTCAGCGTAACAAGCGATGATGCAACCACTACACCATGGCCACCCCTGTGGACTACAACGAGAAGCCTGCCTTGGACTGAGAGCACTATATGTATTTGTCCTTACTTTCTGAAATTGCAGGAACTTACTACGCGCTAACGTGAGTTTACGTATCCAATAGCTTACAGTACAGCACAATTGCGCATATTCAAGGTCGATTTTGCTTTGCATAGTGGTTCTTAAAGATTAATCTCTGAATGAGAATGGAATTTGAGTGCCTTCCAGCGATAAAGTTGAAAGTGCTTTAATGGTCAATTGATAAGCAAATTAATTTTCATTTGTATTTTCGTAAGAAATACCACGGTCAACTATTTTGATCGTAGCCTTACTGATTGTACAGAAAGTTTGTTGTTAAAGAAAGATGATGAAGGAATATTGAGATTCTAGCATATCCCTTCTGCTGTTCTCTTGATTTCTATATTTGCGTTAGCAATCAAAGCAATATCACGCATCATTTCTGAATAGTGAATATGCTTCCATCTGTTAAAGTACCTTTTTAACCAGAAGTACATAAGTACGTATCTTTTTATTCAGAAATTCATCTGAGAATTATATATTATATCGTCGTCTCAAACTGATATTAGATATCATTTTCCTATGAAATTGCTATACATCCATGTGCTATGGTCTAGAATATCATTTAATTTACAACTAAACTCTTGCTTCAACCGAAATCGATTTATATTAAAAAAAAAAAAAAAATTATTTGTCGCTGACATGCAAGTCCACAAGAACGGACGACATACATTTCCTCCACCCATCATCCCAAGTTACACGACATTTTTATGCATTCATTGAACTCTCTTCTCTGACAGTCCGCCGAATGTTCACGTAATAATTTCGAAATCGTTCACGATCCAGTATCCACGCGACCATAATATTTAAAATTAGAGGTTACCCTCCCCACTCTCCAAAAGAACAAGAGCGATGACAAACGAGACGCAAAGGGACAGGAGGCGGCAGCTAAAAGTCAATAAAAATATCTTCATAGGAACACATACCCGTACATAAAAGGGAGGGGAATTATTTCTGTCCCAACGAGAATTATAAAAATGAATGTGTGTGTGCCCTGCATGCGCATGCATACTAAACCATATCCTAGAGATGTCCAAATTGAGCAAATACCCTCAACAAATAAGGCTAACATCCTTGAAAGAAGTTAAACACAAAACATACAAAGGGTGGACGGACACAAATAGCTCGAGTTTCACTTTGAGGCTTCGCCACAACACTGGTACGTGCTTACCCTTAAAAAAAAAAAAAATTTGGCTTAACTTCATAACCTGTTTTGCATTAACCCTTTAAGGTGTTTACAGTGGTGACCAAAAATATGGATTCAGATTGAAAGACTTATACAAACATTACGTGCGAAGTCAAAATGTCGCACATTTCTAGAGCGCAAGTTAGTTGCATACGCTATTCCTGTCTAAAATCAGGAATCCTGTTGAAAATACAGCATTAAAGGTCGAAAACTCAATTCAGCGGCGGCCCTGGACATATTTTCGCATCTTGAACCTTTAGATATTTACAACAAACAAGTGACAACCAATGCAGCTTTACGCATAATACAACTTCACCAATGGTGCGTGCTGGACTCTCCATCATTCCTAATGACTTGGAATTCCTAACTAAATGCATGACGGATGAACTTGCCAGGCAAGGAGCAAATCTATCAATTTTACCACTTGCATGTTGCGATCCATATTACCTACCACAAGTAGACGGATGGTTCCACCTGCTTCATCACTAAACAAATTCGGCCTTAGCTCTTACTGGCTGATCAGTCAGAAAAGCCTGCTTATTAGTATCATAGTGGGTGTCACAACGAGCTACTGCACCATTGGCAGGTAGACTAATAGGCTAAGCCTGCTCCATAATGATGTCTGTGCAGACTACATGGATGAGGAAAGAAAGAAAAAATTCTCCACCTTCTCTGTCCAGCTCTCTCAACTCGAAGAAGAGCCTACTTTGGAACCAGCTTCTTGCACGATCTTAACGAACTGGCTGAAACCAGCATAGCTAACATCCAGCGCTTCATAGTTAATCACGATTCTGCGTATAATTTTCTGGAGGAAATCACAGATTCATGTGGTATCACAGAGGACCTTCTCTGATGTAAGTGTGGTTACCTCAAATGCACCACTGCCACTCTAGCCTAACCTTACCTACACATAGCTTGAAAACTTCAGCATTCGATACTTTATCAGCGAAGGTTTCAAGATAAAAATCGTCACGCCTAATAACAGAGCAAAATACATAAAGACGCAGAGTTCTTTATTTCACTTTATGTACATACATCCGTCAGCAATTAACGTACATCGTCCCAGTAGATAACACATAATTACTTTACTCGCTTTTGAATTCATTACCTTGTCGCACAATCGTTCACAATTTTAAACGAACCCAAATCACTTTTCCTGGCCCAATTCTTTTCCCAACCACTGTAAACATGCCTTCTCTTTTAGGCCTTGTTACACTCTCATTAAATTTAATGGTTAAAAAACACCTGCAGTATGCCTGCAGGTATGCAGGATTGACTGCTCAATTCCAGCCAGAGTTTATGTCTCTTCAAAACATTAACCCCAAGGTAGATACTTCCATCTTAAAATATTGTTTGGTCGTCCAAAACCAAGCGCATTTTTTGTGGGTCAACAAATAAATGAAAGTTAATAAACCATAATTCAACTGTTTTTTACTTAATACACGTAAAACTAGGTCACACTTGTATGGTTCCCAACATTAGGCCCAAAAAAAAAAGGGCTTAAACTCTTCGTCAAGTCTGGTTGTCTTTACCATTTGAAAACAATAGTCACGTTGCCGGAGGCTAACAAAAGCCAGACTAAGATTTATAATTATAATCGCTTTAGCATATGTAGTTGGCCGATGACCTCATGAAAAAGAAAATGACGCAAAATGAATATGAATGAATATTCTATTGTTGAGGTTTTGTTTTTGAAAAGGATACATATATTTGATCTCTTTGGTATCGAACTTTAAGATTTTGATTTATTCCATTTTCATCGATATCCGATATGGTCGTCATGTCCGTCACACCTTTGTCGGGCGTGGAGCCCAGTCGACCTGTGAAATAGAAAAACAAAAACATTAATAAAGGTTTTGAAGTTAAATTGATCGTAGATAAAATTGTTGATGTCATAAGGTCTGTTGTCAGATAAAGGTGAAAGTGTTTGGTAGAGGATTAAGTTGTAAAGAACTTTTTCCTTTACAAATTTTAGTAATACATTGCTTATAAAGCTTAAGTTTCACATGGGCTATTAAGAAAAATGGGAAATCAATAAATAGGGAATAAACAAGAAATCTGAAGCATTGGAAAGTGATCCTTCGAGCTGAACAGGTTTCATAACTGAAAACTGTCTGATCAACAAGCATGCATTAAAGCTTGGCGTACTCAAACGATTTTTATAGAAGCTATGCAGACGAGGATGAAGCGGAAACTATTATCCACCTTTTTTATATCTACCAACTCTTTCCCGCTAATAAAAAAAAAAAACTTCACTTAGGAGCCATCTGCTTATCCATCTTCTTAGTGTGCCCGCTTTACCTGACAGCTACTCTAGCTTAACCTTATCTAATCTGGATAAACATAACTAAGCTACTTCGCGTCGGTGGCAACTCCGGAGAGGAGGACCTATGTAGAGGAACACAAAACACAAACCAAAATCATGAAAGAGACAACGAGAAGAACAATTTTTATTACGGTGCAGTAAGTCGGCTCCCCAGTACCGGGTTCTATTCAAAGGTGAGCACGTGGGTCCCGTCTTTCTACGAAAATATGAATACTTTCCACAATTTTCCGGGAGTGGAACGTAATGTTACAAGTGAAGCAAGAGGAGATCCGTTTAAAAAGATTTGAGGACTGTAGAGCTTACCACCAACTGCAAAGCAAGCTGGTTCTGGATCAGGACTACTGCATACATTTATATTAGCCCTTAAAGACACTCAACTTACGAGTGCTCCCCTACCAGGAGGGAAGGCCAGAGGAAAGAATGAGACCACAGACAAGCCCGCTTAAAACTGAGGTGGAAAAGAAAAAAAACAATTCTCAAAGATTATGTCCCCGCAAACCAGGCTAGCCATCGTAAGAGGCAAGCCCTTGGAAGAAGACCTCTGCGAAAGAAAAAAAGACCGAGATAACGGTTAAGGCCAAGAAACTCAATAAAGCACCAGAAAGAACGTGAGCAGCAGAAAAAGAAAGCGATGGATAGAGGTGCATCACCCAGTCGGAAGAAAAAAATACAACCCAGAGGAACATTCGGAATAGTTGAGGATAAATGTTTTCAACTGGCTGTTTCTGTAGACCCTTCGAAAGACAAATAGTATACAATTGTAAGACTCTTTTAACTGTCACAAACGTGTACACGAAAGTTCGATAAGAACATGCAATGATATCAATATCACATGTCAGTTAGACAGACCTTCGAGTACCATAAATAGAAAATTTCATGTGAATCAATACGCTGACTGCTATCAGTGAGTCTCTTTGATGAGAGAGGCACTACAGTGTTTTTGTATTCCATAGCACTGCGAAACAACATTGATTGAAGTATAGTCCTAGACTATACGATTCATAATTAGTTTAAAAGCATGGAAATTACATCCTATGCTGAAACCGGAAGTCGATTACTGTGATGCGAAATGAATTGATACACAAGACATTTATCATGTCCACCACAATACACCAGTTCTCCGGGCCAAAGATCCTTCGAATGCTATCCGAATAAACAAATATCACAATGGACCTACTTTTGGTTTGAATGTACCTCTTTTCTAAAGACCGCCTTTAAACTAAAACTTCATCTTAATTGACGGGATCTCATGCTCTTATTGAACGCTTTTTCAAAAATTCCATACATTCTGCTATGTAAATAGCAACCGCGTTCATTTAACATTTTAAAAGGCATGAAAACCTACAATTACCTATACAGAAAAACATATTCTAGTAGGCCTTTAATTTACAATAAAAAAAAAAAATCGTCTATATGTATTGCTTGCATAGCTCCACAGGAGACCAATTCAAAAGGACACATGTCCTTTGTTGCGTATCTGATTGTTATGGCACCTTTATTGTCACCAGTCTACCTTTTGTTACAAATGACCAGGACTAAGGTAATGGTCAACATATGGTGCTTCGTTTTACTTCGTTTACCATTGAAGTGAACTGAAAAATTTAGATTAAACAGAATTGAGTGTTTTATTTACGAAATTTATTTCTCATGGCTACACACTTCAAGGACTTTCTGATTTGTTTAGCAGGGTTTCGGTATTTGTTTTGTATTTGAATTCTACGTATTTGCTTTGCTCAAAAGTCCTTAATTTGGACTGATTTTCATTTGATTATGAATTCGTTTCTGAAAAGGTAGATACACGTGTAAGTTTCACAGTAACACTGTACATTGGAAGAACGTGTATTGACTTTAAATTTAAGGGAATTAGGAAATACAAATTTTCGAACTTACAAAAAATTGCCCAATTAAGGTCTTCTTTGTTCGACTTTAATTGCAAAGGCATCCAACGTATTATTATTTTTATTCAAAGTCTGTTGGATCTAACAAGGAACACGAAATTGAGTTTGAGTTCAATAACTTCAGTTAAATCCCTTTTCACTATCTCTATCTTAATGGTACTCCATCTGAAAACTCAGATAAATCTTTAACTTATTACGAGTCATTGCTCGTATTTATTTTTAACAGATTTACGTGTACAATTCATGAAATTCAGACACCAGTGTCGTAATTCACTGGAATTGTACTTAACAAATGCCACAAGGTAATAAAAATGTGATAGCATCTTTTAAGAAATCATCAAATACATAAAACACCTACTCTTGGGTAAATTTACTTATCACGAGTTCGTCTATATGCATATATGTAGGTACTCATAGATATGATCTGAGTTCTATTTTTTTTTTTTAATTTTCAGTAAAATTGTTGGAAGTAATGTTCTTTGAAAAAAACATTCGTAGTTTGGCATTTAAGCTAATTGCATTGCTTCTATAAATTTTTTTTTTTTTATAATTCACTAGCGCTAAAGGGGTTATGAATACCCTTATGATGCTATTAACACAGCGCTAGTGTTGGTGTAGTGATTTTGAAACTCATGTAGTATTAGGTTTCAGTCTTTTTGCTCCGAGGGTGGTTTTTCCAGAATGACTGGGGAGAATTATTGCCATTGCTTATAATTCGCAGTATTTCTTTCGAATATCCCGATGTCGTTAGTACGATCAACACTTTCAAGCCATTGCCTACCCTACTGCCAGTGTTATGCCTATACAGTAGAGTTGACGTCAGCTTTTTTCGCAATTGACCGACTTTTTTTTTTCTGTGACATCGGGATTCGAACCTGGAATTTTCAGCGTGACAAGCGATGATGCAACCACTACACCATGACCACCCTTATATTTAAATTTGAGACAATATTCCAACTCCACATGGAGACTTTGCTTTGCCGTTTTGGCCAGCGATGTCCAGTTCGGTTTCATCCTGAGTCAAAACAAGATTAAGTTAGGTGGATGTCCTCGCTTAAGTAGAGACAAATTTGGACTAGAATGCAGGTCCATTGTGACACAACGGATTATCAGCATCAGGAACCTTGCATAACAGCTTTCCTTTCTTTTTCAAGAAATATACTATTGGAGACCCTTTCCTGTTCCGCACTATGTGCAGACCCACATTTGTAAACATCGAACTTGGTTAGGGTTGTGAGATCTTCATAGAAATGCTGCCCTAGGGTTTGCCTTCTTAGCTTTGATAGTGCAGGGCAGGTGCAAAGAAGGTGAGTAACTGGGGGAAACCCATTCCAGAGACGTGCCTGTCTATCAAACAATGCCCCATGAGGGCTTCTACTATTGTTCTTATAAATATATTTCATATTTATGGACAGAAGTCTTTCTTTCAATTCTCTTCGGATCCAGATAAAGCCAGATATGCCTCGACGAAAGCCAAGTATTGATATTATTCCACTAGCCCTCTGGCATTCTTCTAGTTTCAGTATGAAGGCGCGATTTTATCGATTCTAGAGGAGCAAGCGGTTCCCCTCTATTTTCAGAAATGTTCTGACCTTTTTTCTCCTTTGCTGGCTCGTCCGCTTTGCATTTACACTGAAAGTCCCTGTATCCTGGAACCCAGCACAGGGATACGTCGCATCTGCCAGCAATCTGAAAACAACACTTCCAAGAAAAAATAAGTCGAGTTGATCTTGAGGAAACGAATTGTTTTTCAATGCTTGGAATGCATGTAAGTCCAGCTCTTCGTGAAAATTAGCAAATCACAGATGTTATTGAAAGTGGTGCTTGCAGTCTTCGTTTTCTCAAACAATGTAAACGGGTTTTCACGTCCAAATACTTGGCTATTTTCTATAAAGCTTACATTCGTTCGAAACTTGAATATATCTCGCATGTTTGAGCGAGATCTACTGCAGCAAGCGTTCAGACTGATTTGTGATCAGTTGTAGGATCTTAAATACGTGCTTAGAAGTGAGAAGATTTCGGTGGCACGGTTGACAGTTCGGCCAGGTCGCTAAAGAAGAAGGCTCCTAGAGTTGTTTTCCTGGTTCTGCTGAAACTGGGGCAGTCGCAGATGAAATGCGTCGTGTCCTCTTCCGCGTTAATGTCGACACAGAATCTGCAGAGGCCGGTCTTACTTAGTCGCATTCTTTTTAGATAGGCCGGCAGTATAATGCTGATGATGCTTATCACTAATCAACCATTATTTGGTTCAGTTTTGATCCTATTTTACCAGCTCGTCTTCCTTTTCATTCCCATCGATGCCTCCATGCTCCGGGAAACAAAACAAAGTGAGACTTTGTACTTAGGATTTTAAACTCATAGCGTTACCTCTTTCCTTGTTTTGATTTTTGTATTACGGACGAGACAACTTGGCTATCTCAATGAATATTTCTTCGCGATGTTATTACGGAAGAGTTCGGCAGAACTTGTGGTTGGAACTGGCGTGGAAGGAAGTTTTAAGTTTCACCGGCCGGGCAATGGCCGGTTCCTCTGAGTAGACTCCCGACCCTAACCCTTTATCCATCAGTGAAAACGGATAAACTGTCGAATTTAATGACTCTTCATTTTTCCCAACATTCTTTTGATGGAAAGAGAGTTAACAAGTTGAGGTCCAAGTCAGGGTACAACGTTATGTAAAGAGTTTTTGTTCCCCAGTTGGTTAATTTGTTTTAAAGTTAAATGTGCACAGTTGTAGGACGCTCATCGCTGCCATTTCTTTAGTGAAGGGGTCGAGCTGTAAGAGTGAAAATATCGTTTTGCGAGCTGCTACCGGGGTGGTAGTGATCAATTTTGATGCTTCAAGCCTGAGCTATTGCATTAGTTTAAGAAAAAAAAAAACCTTTTATTTGAGTAAAGATTTAAGTGGCTAACTTAAGGCAAATGCTAAAATCTGGTTGGAGTCTAAAACCTTCGTCTTTCAAAACGACTATAAAATTTAACAAAACATTCAGTATGATTCAACCGATGCCTGGAATCCAGACAGACATGAGACAACTATTCAAATTCATTCGATTTGCATTGAATGTATTCACTCTTATAATTGCTCGTCAAGCAACAACTGGTTTACTCAATGATTCAATGCTGCCCGGCCACTAGACAACGCTAAACTTTGTGTGAGTAGCTTGGTAAACTATTCGATACGTATCTGCTTAGTTGGAAATGATTCCGATTGATATTTACGCAAGAGACAAAGACATCGTGACTAGCGCACGAGTTACTTTCAACATTCGTCTGACTCATATGTTTGGACTTCCCTTTACGGGCAATTCATGGAATTTCCTTTACAAGAAATGCAACGGAAAAGATACAAACCAAGCAAATGTGATTAAGGCCACTATGTGTGGTACGAGTATATGCTTGGTCGGTTAGTGTATATTTTTTCATTTCGATATCCGCTACTACAAAGGCAAAAGATACAATCGATGTGCTCGTGTGGATGGGTCAAAGTTTCATTATGATTCTGTTTGTTTACCCTTAACGTGGTGAAGTATGCTTCAAATGTTGGATATGAAAACGGCATCAGAATGAAGACAATAACAATCCAAATGGTCATTGCTTGATGTGAGGTCGCCGAGAAGTTTGGAAACAATTTTTTTGTTTTTTTGTCTAAAGAGTCATTCCATAGACGAGACAAGACATCTAAAGTAAATTGATTTTGGTGGGCTAAAATAGATCTGGTAGGTACTCGTATTCATAATTGAAATTTAACGAGGCGTTAATTGTATCTTTCGATAATTTCAACATATCCACGACGTAATCCAAATAAATTATCGGCGAACTGTAATAGTTTGGTCCAAGTAAACAACCTGCCAACTCAATTGGAAACGATTTTCAACATTTTTTTGTGTTTGTTTTTGCTTATAGTATCTTGTATCTAGAATGGCTGAGAACTTAATTATATCAGAAAGAATGTACTCGTAATCGTAACTCTTCAAAGATACGGTTTATTTCGTTAGGAACGCGAGCACTGTAATTAGGTGAATCATACCTCAATGCTACTTCCATTAGCTTATTTATCATCATCCCAAGAGGAAGAATGGGTTATATACTTGCGAAACCATGTTTCCAATTGCATTTTGGAGGGGAGCAATGTTTTTTTTTTTTTTTTTTTGCGGTTCCACGTCACATCATATCATCTCGTGTCGAGAGGATACGGGCTTCCTCGAATTTTGTGGATGATAGAGGCAGGTGGATGGTAGCAGCTGCCGCTGGTTTTTTTTTTTTTTAATACCCTCTTCCATAGATGCAGGTGGTGATCTGAGAATAATTCGGAAAAAGGGGGAAACGATAAGTGATCCCCACAGGGTCTCGAATTTTGATGTGATAGTGATGCAAAGTGGTTTAAAAGCTGGTTCCCCTTTCATCTCCTTTTTTTCTTTTCCGGATCCAAGAAAATCTGAATGAATTTTGCGGTTCTAATAATAAGTATGCACGTTGCGAATGAGAAAAACAAATAAACAGATAGACGGACACATTGGGGTTTTTCTTGTTTGTTTAGTTTTTTTTTTTAATTAAAAGATAGAATTTTGATTAGCATTAATTTGTTTAGAAATTATTTGTTTACGCTAAGCAATATCCGTCTGGTGAGTGAAACACTATGAATTTATTTAAATCAAATTTTGAAGAGATTGATGAATAACAGAACAAATTTACCAGGAAAACCAGACTACTTAGGCCTGTTTTTTGTTTTTTCGTTATTTATATTCTTAAAAGTAGCCTTGAAGGCAGTTTTAAGAACGTCAACGTGCCTAACATGAATATTAAGTACAATAAAAAAAAAACAATAGGAGGTACGACTTTGGGGACATTCCCCAACGAACTTATATGCAAAAATCATGCAAAAGAGCACCAATAAAAGTGTTTAATGCCAATTTTTGCAAAGGTGATGTCGCAACAATGCTGCAGTGATGCATTTCTGAATTTTCCCGATACAATCGAAAATGTTAGGAATTCAAAAGGCAGGGACCAAACTTTCTTCATGTCCAATCGATGGTAAAGCTATTTTCATTTATGATGTTATATCACTCTACAACGCACCTGTAGAACTTGCGATTCATCTAGAATCCTTCGTCACAATCTTCTTAGCAGAAGTCTTTGTCATTTTCCAGGGAGTCGGCAGAAAAAGAGAAACCTGTTGGGATAGTTAAGTTTAAGTGTTGCTTGACTTTATTTGTCATCACAAATCCAACGTCCAGATTTCATCTGGTCAGAGAATGTAAAATCAAATTCAACCTGCGTACCAGCCACAACGACGTTGGCTTTATTTGTACACCGAATCATGAGGGTGCCACGGGGAACAAGAAAACTGATGAACTGGCAGAAAAAACACAGTGTGAATCGCATTGACAATAATCAAAACAGCAATCAAGAAGAGGATGCACAGGACGCAAAGTTGCAAGATCACTCGTAATGAAACCAAGTAACCTTCTCATTAAAAATGATTATTGTTTCAAGCAGATATAAATTGAGGTTGATGATGGCACTAATTACAGGACAGATTTGCCTCAGCTAACACATGCATAGCCTAGGGCTCACTTACAAAGCTTTTTGTAAAAACCTGGAGGAAGAAATAGAGGACATCGAATACTTCCTATGTCACCGAGCAGCTTTGGCGAGAATGCAACAAAACAGTCTGGGGTCTATTTAGATACCGGACCTAAAGCAATTTATGCTTAAAGGAATCGGTGTCATCCTGGCTTTAACGAAGGAAGCAGAAAGATTCTTCCGCTCATAAGTACACTAGTCAATTCCATAATTGCATCTTTTGCGATAAAAGCTTAGAGCTTCTATCTTATCTTTTCGACGCAAGAATTTCCTGGAGCTGCCTTAACATCCTCAAGCAGCTAGCTGTTCACAACAAAATCCCGGAAATATGTAAGTTAATTAAAGGAAGGAAACGACAACGAGATTGTCAACTTAATTTCTGAGGCTGATCCACCAAGAAGAGCTCAACTACAAGACTTCGAGAATCTATTGTAGAAAGTTCATTTACCCCTTTAAACAATAAGAAATTTCCTCACTTTGCAAGAGTGGTGCTAAGCTTCTAACGGACTTCCTCATCGGACATTGCGCACTCAACTGTCATCTCAATAAGCTGAGCATAAGTCCAGTTCCACGGACATGTACCGACTTTATTTGGAAGATCAATAAACTGTGGACATTTCTTCGATATATAATCACCAATGACCAAAATGACAGTTAACCTCAACATTACCTCCACAAGAGTGTACAAATTGACGTCCAATTCAATCTTTTTTAATTGATTTCAAATACCGTTGAGAAAGGTTCATTTGCTAAAAATTTAGTTACAGACAATAAACTACGTCTCACCGGAAGTTACAGTGCCAGGAAATGATTGCAAAAATTACTTGAATACACTTGGGTACGTCACTGACTTTTCTAATAGAATCACAAAAAAATGAGTCGCAATTAAGTCCCCAAAGTCATTAGCGAAAAAAGATCTCCGTTCACGAACTTCAGCTTGGGATTTCTCTATATCGGATTTACTAGTTGACTTAAATAGCTAAACTATGTACTCATGCAAGAAAAAACAGAAACAACTCGTTCAAGACTCGTAAGTTATTTTAAGAAATTACATACGATACGAATATGTGTAAACTTGTTGGAAAGTTTGAGCTATTCTAAGTGAGTTTAAGATTAAGTTATTCTAAGCAAGCGACTGCCAAGCGCATATACTAACAAAACTAGTTAAAACTTAAAAAATAAAAATGTTATTGTGTACATAATGTACTTGTAGAAATTGTGAATAAAAAGTAGAAAATCTGGAGTGAGATCATGGTTTCTTCTACCGTCGTAGTTGTGCATTAATTTGGCTAATGTCTACGAAGATTATAGAGATTCAATACTCGTCGAATGAAGCTTAAATGTACCAAATCGCAGAAGCTGTTGAAGAGAATTGCCCCAAATGGGGCTTCTTTTTGCTCTGCTCTACAGCTCTGACCTTTGAGAAGAGGCCTAGCCTTGAGTTTCTTACAATAACAATAAGGTTGCAGACGCATACACAAAATGGCAGAAAAGATTTTATACGAGATAGTTAGAAGACGGATGCCTCTGATATTGGCGCAGTTTAGATGATATAAGAGAGACAATGCGGAAGACTCCATTCATCGTGCATACGTGACGAGTTGATGTTAATAGAATACACTTTATCAAATCATTCCCAGCTGATAATAACACGCATTCTGATTTGGCATTGCAAGACTTCATAACTCGTGCCAGCTATAAAAAAGCGAAGGAAGACTTAGAGAACTTCATCTGTCGCTAAAACAGCGAGGTTCTGGGTAAAATTTCTTAAATCCGTTCAACGAGAACATTTTATATACTCAAGACGGTAGCTCAAAAAATGTTGAGACTTCTGAAATCCGGTCAACAAGAACAGCTCAAAAACAGAAAAACAAATATTTGCTTGGTGAAATTCAGTTTTATTTTTCAACATAAACCGTCTTGGCCCTCTTCTTTACCCTTCGCAACCCACTATTTTGACTTTTCCTTCTTTTCAGGAGTACCTTCAGTGATAAATCAAATTTCAATTATGAATCGAATCGAAGCCTTTGGAAATGTTCACGTAAGTGCGCTTTTGGTCCAGAAAGTGGGGACAGTTTTTTTTTTTTTTTCTAAATGTAAAAACTCTCCAATCTTTCTTACCTTGATTCGTTATCAGTCCAATAGCATTTGGTGAACTTTTTCTATGTTACTGATGGTAGTCGGAGTTGTTGACAGTCCCTGTCCCTGGTACGACCAAATTCAGATTCAGCTACCAAGATGGAGCAGAGTTTCCAAAAATTTCGTACAGCTTGGCTTTAATATGCCCAAGCGTATTGCCTTTTAGATGCAAGCAACTCCACTGCAGGGCTTTAGGGTTCTGCTGAATCAATTGCCATAACCAACCTCTCACCTGGCTGCTAATGGCCACATCTAACCCAGAGATATTTCTTGCGGGGACTGCCACCTTACCTCGTAAAGTAAACCTTGTTCCAAATTCTAGGTTTACAAGTTGAGCTGACTCCTTTTGTATGGATTTCTATACCGGAAACAGTCAACTGATAATTTTCTAACCTGGCAATATCATGACAGAATGAGAAATATGTCCTGCCTCTCCTATTCAATTGAAATAACTCTCTTATAGAGTTTTCTCCCAAAAAAAAAAAAAAACCAACGCACACAGAGAAAGATCCTTGCCAAAAACAGTATTTATACTGGAAAAGTGACATGCATGCGTACAGTAGGTACAGCCGGGCTGAGAGGAAGAAGCAGGCCCAGGTACACAAATATAATGTTTTCGATGCACACATTAAAAAACAAAGTAGCCTCTCATGCACTGTTGAGTATACACACATACATACTTGACACAGTCCTTTTATTATTACTGTGTTATTTTTGCTTTAAACGAGTTAGAGAGAGAGCACAGGGTGGGTGTGTGCAATGTGCCATAAAGTTTAGCTGCACTCTGCCATCGAACAAGCACACATACAACACCAATGATAGAAAAGAGCAAAAGAACCACCACCATCCATCCGATGTGATTGTTACTGATTCTATCGCACATGCTTGGACGAAGCTATGACGACGACAGTGTTTATTTATTATCCTTTTTAGGGCAAGCAACTTTGATTTACTTCTTTTTTTTATCTTTTATTTCACCAATTTTGTTTTCCTCTCCTATGTTGCAGAAATGCACCTCAAAGAGGAGTTATAAATAAATGAAGAGGAGTGCTGGAGATGAGTGTGTGGGATATTTTTAGTCCTTTCGTTTTTTGTTTTTTAATAAAACTGTTTAGCTTCTCTCTGCAGGTTTCGAATTAAATTAACTTTTTTTTTGTTGTTTTCTTCTGTTTGTTTATTTCTTTTCAAGCACACTGCGAGAGTTTATTAGTATTCCTTGCGGGGTCTCTTAATGGTGGATAGATTTATGCCTCCTATGTTAAGTAAATAAACTTTAAGCACTTTAAATTATTCTTTAGTGTGGCTATATGATAAAGAAGACGTTTAAAAGAAATCTTAGTTTAGCAATTGGAACCGCTCCAACTGCAGCTCTTGAAACTATACTCGCCCTGATTCCGATAAAATAAATAAAACAGCCGCCAAGAATACCTTTAAAAGAACCCAATTTTTAGAAAATAGGCGATATGGGCCATCGTAAGTTTGCAAGTTGAGCAAAATTAGAAACCGAATTGAGCTATTTTACACCATCTCTTGACTTCAGCCTTAGCATAAAAACAAGGCTTGCAGAAAGGCCATCAACAGATGGATCAAAAACCAAAGGAGCTATCTCCAGGATCTACTCACTAGAATCCAACATCACCCGGTCTATAAGACTTCTGAACCACAGCAGTGTGTTCCCAACGTAAGTCTTAGCTATCGCTTAGGTAGCCCAAGAATTATCAATGAAACTAGTTTCTTGGAAAATCAAGCTTACTGTTAAAGCCGTTTCATCCACAGTCCTAGAGTCAAAACGTTGCCATGACAAGTTTTAGGGGAAATTGTGGTACTGTCCTTTCCCGTGTCCTGTCATTTTCATTTCGAAAACAATGAACTTTCCAAACATGTCTCAGCTCTAGATGTACAACACATCTGTGGTTGGAAAACTCCGAATTCAAATTCTCCTGCGTACCTGCCTAGCGAGGGTTAGGACATGAATAAATATCAAAAGCAGGTACGATCCCACGAGAGAAGAATTTTGCAATACGATCGTTTGTTTGGAAAAGCAAGAAAATCCCGAAAATTATATACATGTGTACGTTCCTGGAACACTATGATTCCAATAAAACCACGTGCCACGGATGAGATAAACGAAATGTGCAAATAGTATGCCTGGGATAAGGATAAGGTCGTTGAAAGTAATTTCAAGCAACAACCGAAAAGAGAAAACGATAAGGGATGTGGAAACTTGAAGAATGAAGATTCCTTCTCTATTTTTCATCAAAGTCCAGCCTTTGAACTGGGCACCATGGCTCAGCAGGTATTGCATCAAACAGCTGAGCCAGCTTTGAATTATGCATGTCAAGCCAAGTCTCTAAATGTGAACGTAGTTCATGTACATCATGTTTACTTCGACAACATACATTTTTGATTTGGTTTAACAGGTTTCTGGAGTTCACAGCACACTCCTGTTTATCAATCCAATTTGGTTGTTCTACCTATTAGGCACCGAAGTAAGTAAGTTGACAGATGGCAGGATGTAGATATAATTTCCATATTTTATCAGAGTTTAAAGTAGGGATATTGTAGTCGATATCCATACGCTCCGAAGGTGACCGTGTGTATTGGTGCTGATGTAGATGCCTACTGGCATCAGTAAATAAGATTACACAACGATTCTAGCCTTCGCGATTGCTTGATCTTTAAAGCGGAGATTCGATCTCCCTTTCCTTCGTCTTGGTGGTCGATGGATCGGTTTTTGGTCGTCAGCACGTACTTTGTCTTATCCTTATTCATTATAAGACCACCTCGTTTGGCTTGTTCTTCAATTGCCGTAAAAGCTTCAAAAATGGCACTGGAAACGGGCGCTTAGAACATCGCATTTCTGTCCCACTAAATCTCTCCCTCTTGCAAAATATATTTTTATTATCAAAAAATGTTCATATCTGGCAATACTTCGCCTCATTTGCAGGACATTGCGTACACTTTCCATTTGAGAGAGCAAATAAATTTGATATCCTTTAAATCCTTCACACTGTTTGTGTCACTGTATGGGTTGGGTAGGAAAGAGAAAATAAAAGCAAACATAAAGAAGGGTGTGTTTTTCCAAATTATACCAATTTTTTTTTTCTCATTCTTTTGCCAAAAAGAAAAAACAGGACCAACAAAAACTCCCTGTCACATTTATAGACTGACTCTGCCAAATCTAAGGAACCAGATGTTCCTCTAATCAACCCACAAAAATATTCCAGGAATTCCCTATCCACTGACGTTGACAACAGGAATATTCTATATGCAAATCTGCATAGCATCGATAACCGACTTACCCTCGAGAAAATTTAGAACCATTTTTGGGCTGAAAAATGAGACTTGTCGATGCAGATTTTCAAATATCCTTTTTTTTCTTCTTCTTCTTTAAGTATTATGTTGGGTAGCTGGGACCCTGGTGAGGATTTTCCCCTGTTATCCTTTGCATTCACTTGGTTACACAATATACATCATCACTCTCATCATAGAAATGATTTTCTTTTTGCACTTTTAACACTTTAACCTTTCTGGGAGTTTTCAGAAATTTTTTATTTTTTTTAGAATTGCAAACACGCTTATACGTACTCCTTTTCTGTCGGTACAAATTCTACTTAGAATTTCACCCCGAAATGCATTTCGCTTGGTCAGATTGAGATACGCGAACTATGCAATACAAATGGAAGAACTTAAGGTTTTTTTTCTTATTCATAACTTTTTCCGTAACAAAGAACTACTTGCGGACAATTATTTGCTCCGATTGGATACTTCTTCTTGCCGTCGTCGATGCTGATGATGGTGTTTCCAAGGGATAGAAAGAAAACAACAAAAGTAACCAAAAAAACAACTTTAAAAAAAAAATTTATTACATGAGAGAAAGATGGTACACAAACAGCAAACACATTAAGCGACTTATCCGAAACCGACCGAAATCAACTGTGTATCTGCGAGAACTGAAGCGATGGCAATTCTATGGATAGAAGTTTAGCCTACAAGATAGAAGTTTGTCAGTAGAGGAAGAAAAAAAAAACAGCAATACTTACCAACACAGAGAAAATGAGAAGTTAATAAGAAAGAGTATCTACAACTCTGCGAATGCGATACTCTGCGGCAGAGGGAGAAGTATCTTTGTTCCATTCCATTTGGTTTCGTTGTTGGTTCAAAACATATGATTGGATTTTTTCATGCAGACCTAGGGGAATCGAAGCATCATTGAATTTACTTTGATTTGCTTGAATAATGCAAACTATAAATAGGACTTAAGGCTAAAGCTGAAGAACAACAAAGCCACCGGCTCTGATGGCTTAAGGTAGGTAGATAGAGGTGGCAGTTCAAAGTAGAACCCAATTAGCGCTAGAATGCGCCGCAATTTCGAAGAGAACTTCTTTGGCCCTGAAAATGCGTCAGATTTTTCTACATCTTTAATTCAGTCTTCCATTGGTGGCTTGATTGTTAACACATCTTTCCAGGATGAAGGTTAAACAACCGGATACTTGCCCCCGCCAGCAGAACAGACTACATACAATTTATTAGCCTCATAAGCGGCCCATACGCTTTTGTCGAACATCGGGCCAAATGTCTGTTCTTAAAGCATAAGTTTGGTCTTAATAATCTTTTCAAACCCGAGAGCTCGGATTGTTGTTGTTCATTCGCTCCAGTATCTGCTCTACTTTCTTGCCTATTGTCTATCACTGCACTCGGTGCCATATAGCGAAACAGGCAGGTGCAATGCTCTATGAAACATCACCTCTGTTCTTCGCGTTAGGAGCATAGACCGCAGCTATTTCTCATAACCGGTATATAGTTATTTTCTACAGGTATTCTTCGCCAAATTTGTGTTTACTCCAAGGTTAATGAACGTATTCAACTATAAAATTGGATTTTTTTCGAATAAAGCCGGACGACACCTAACTTAGGCTTACCAAAGTCAAGCTCTGGGTTACCTCTTAACTGCCCTGACAACAAACAGAAAAAAAGGCAATGCGACCTAAAAGATATTTTGTACCAAAAGTGAGGTCTTTTACTTCTTCAAAGTTATAGCTGGTGACGGTGCATGCAAGACCATCTTCTCAAACCTGTTATTCAAGTGCCGTAAATGTCTTTACCACAGCTTTCTGAGAACTTATAGAAAAAGGACCTTCCATGTGGACACCAACAGAAGTTTGAAAAAATCGCAAGACAGCTTATCATCTCGACGGCATTCAGCTGGATCAGTTTTCTTGCAACCGTCATCGCTTTGTAACGTTTCAGGCGATGAATGCTCTCAAACGAGGTTTTAAAGTTGATAAATAGGTAATGGCTTCTTTAAGCTTTGTCCGGAAATTTGGTCTATAGTCGATTTGCCGTGCCGGAAGTCAAACTGGTACGTGCTTGGTTCAAAACGTTCACAACACGTTTACGCCAGTACGCTCGTAGATTTTTTTTTTGTATCATTGAGCAGTAATATACTTCCGCCGTTTTTGCGAGACAGAATCGCTACTTTAACACACGGGCTATAAAGAGCTGATAAGCCAGTCGTAGAGTATTATTTCTTCCTTCCATACTTACTTGATTAAACCATGTGCCCCATTGTCAATGGAAATCCTAACCGAATATATGAACCATCTCCGAACGGCTACGCTACGCAGAACAAACGCTGCCTTCAAAGAAATAACCAATGCAAGAGTATTGCAACGAACCCGATGTGTGGGTGTTTTACCTTAAATTTGCTGGTGACCCAAGTCCGAGATGATTTAATTGCGGCGGATATTTTAACACGCTTTTAAGAGACTAAAAATCGTGTTAGTGCTATTTTTGTGATAAAATACATTCATATTAATAAAAAAAAAATTGGCATTACTCTGCAGCATTTGCCATTGTTGATCATTTGCCAATTTCGACAATGTGATCATGATGATCCAGATAAACAATTGAACATGAACTTCTCAATTCTTATACCTTCAATCGACAAATTAAGGCCATCACTTATAAACTCAAGCAATGACACTCCTTTCACTCTATCTTTTGCCACTCGGGCATACCATCGATAACGAGTCAAGCCATAAAGAATTCTAACAATGTCTACATCATCATACATTTTATTTATAGCTCTTCGCCAATATAATTTCTGCCACTTGTCACCTTGATAAAACCACAAATTAGCGGTCGTTGTACCTGTGTTAAACAATGATTAACGAAATTATCTACGGAATTCCTTGATAAATAATACGAATTCGAATTAGCAGGGTTTTGTTAACAAATATGATAGACACAATTCTGATATTGATTCTCGCATAGGTCAGTTCTGTGATAACTATAAATTCAATCTAAACACCAAGTGGTCTCCCACCACGGAATCGATTTCTTGCCAATAAATACACATTCAATCGGAAGTTCATTTTACTCTTAGATGGAGTCTCCTTTATTTTTCATTTAAACATTCATCCTTACAATAAACCCTCGAATTTGTTCACTTAACATGTTAATCACAAATTTACTCGTACTTGGGTGCTGGACTCTCGGTTTTACTGTAATCCCTGATTGGAGAGTAAAACTGGAAAAACGGATTAATTCCCAATTAGTTAACAATTTTAGTACGTTCGTCTAAAAGTTAGGTTTTACCTTGTATTGCTTATTCCTGTACTCTTGCCATGGCTCAGGGTTAGATGTTCGATTCCATGTTACATCGGGATTCCTGGTGGCCAATCGGAGCATGTAGTAGCCAGCTCCAAGAGCTCCGGCAGCAACGCAAGCGTACAAAGGAATCAACTGAAATTAATTACATTTTTAATCAAGTTTTACTTATTCCAAAGTAAATACAAATTATTTAAAATAAAATTTAAGAAAAAATCATTTGACTACAAATGTCACGAGATTATGTAATGGAAATTAAAATGTACGAAAAGTTAAATTCATTCAGACACATAGAAACAGCAAACAATTAAACACATGACTTACAGCTGGATTCTTTTTAAGACTAGCCCACCCAAATCCTTGCATTTTGAATTAAGTTATTTAATTTGCAAATGAAACACGGACAAAATATTTCGTTTTGTTATGTCAACGAGAATGAGAAAATATTTCACGAAGATATTTCTCAGTCAGCAAGAACGTCTACGTCGTGCTGTCGATTTTTCTTTATTTTCTACTCCTGAATGCACATGAGTAGAGATTTTTTGTTATCGATTTAATTTGCTGAAGAAAATGCATCATTCACAATATGGTTTTTTAGGTGTTGAATTTAGAAATTTTACAGTGGAATATAAAAGGAATTACGTATTTTAATTAAATGCTTTTTTAACTGCATCTACCTTGATATAAAATAGAATAGCTGTCTTCTCGAACAACCTTGGTAGGCACATATACTGACAAATTAGAAATATCCTTTTAACAATCCCGACAGAAACCAGAAAAGAACTAGAATCTAAAAGATATTTGGTGCCAAGCAAAGTTCTGCTTTAACTGGAGAAATGTGATCCAGAAATTATTGTAGCAATGTAGGGCAGAATGAAGCAAATGCCTGGTCCTCTGGGAAGAAGTACACTTAGACTAAAAGTTGGTGCATTGTAATGCAGAACATATTTACTTCGGTGTGGCTAAAATTTGGAGAGAACCTGGGCCTCAACCAAAAAGGATCTGAATGTAGACCGTTCCTTGACTAAGCTTAGTCTTCCTCTTCTGCATTTTTCCAGGTTGCATTCGAAGACTTTGTAGACTGGATTGTTGGTGTACATTCGCTCCACACGTTCTAGCCAATTTTTTGTTTTTTCATTTATTTATTTATTTTTTCTGTTTTGAAGAGGGAATCCTTTATGCAAGGTCAGGAGTGACCAAGTTCCCCCAGTCTGTCAGACTCTAACCGACTAAACCATCTCCATCTTCAGCTAACCAAGCCCAGAACTGCTTCTTGCATTAATTGAGTGTGGTACCACTTTTCATAGCCCATATGGGCTCTGCTCTTCTATGGTCTTGACTTATTTATGTAGTGTTGCCTTCTCTTCATCTTCAGCATTTCCTCGACTTTACCGTAACGATTTCGCTCGGCATGATTTCATCTACCTCCGTTTCTATTTTTCGTCTCTCTGCAAGCCATCTGGTGCATTTCAAGAATGTGTGTTTGGCGTTGTCTTGAGTCAAGTTGTCATACTAATCGTTGGAGAACCAATTGTGTGAGGTGGAGATTCATACCTCCACCCTGTCCAATCCAATACTCTCCAATACTCTGTACAGCTCGAAGTCATAACTACCCACTGCGATATTCTATCCAATTCCTCGAAGTTGAGTGTTCTTTCTTCACCTCATTCATCCCTAAATGTATTTTGAACGCTTCTGTTCCAAAACAAACAATTTAAGTAATCGCTTTAGCATTCAAAATATTCCATTTATTCGCTCAAATTTACGAATGTAGTAAGCACGAACAAATTTTGCCCATGTAGATCTGTTGTTAGTTTAATCGATAACATTTCTTCACATCGCAATAAAGAAATTTACTATTGTGAATCGATATTAATTGTAAAAACGTCAAATAACTTCACTTCAGAAAAAAAAGTTCAAGGTGCTTTAAAGTTGCCGCTAATCATATAATTTTCGAATAACTTTTCTACTATATTTACATGATATCAATAAGAAATAAACTAATTAAAAACATTCAGGTAAGTCATTAAAATTATTAAACAAAAGTTAGTTTTAGTATCATTTAGATTTGATCCACGATTAGTTTTATTTCGCCCGGTGTAGTTGAGAATGAGCAACAATTTTACGCATGAAGGTGCATGGCGTAGACGAAAATTTTTATTTCATAATTTAGTAATCTATTTAGCAGAAAACCAACTCATTTAATTTAAGTTTAACAATTCAGGTGTATAGTAGAAGTTCTGGTTTTGTACTAGCATTGCATGAGAAAATTCACTGAACGGTACTGAACTGTTAATTCGTTAAAACTTGCATCTAATTAAAAAATCAAGTTGGATAAGCACATACAAATCATCATATTGGTCTTAATCAAGAGTTTACAATTATTATCATTTCCTATCAGTGATGTAATAAAAAAACATTTTTTTCCCCTCATGACTTGAACATTGCATCACAAAATTCTTCTTATCTCGATTTGTGATGCATTGTGGCTTCGTGGTTCTTATAAAGGTGGTTCTATCTTTGCGGGTGTCCTCAGCCGGACATAACGTCAAGACTGGCTATCTGCATAGGTCAACACCTCTCTGATAAGACACTGAATGCATGAAAACGAAAATATTTGGATGACGGCGTTACCCAAGTGGAATTTGTACTCGATCATCTTATTCCGAGAGTACAACTTTAAGAGACGAATTTTTTAAGTGCATTTATTATTGATTGTACGTATTTTTTGTTGCTGTGTGTTTCTGTTTACATTTGTGATTTCTTGATTTTCTTGAAAAACCAGTGGTGCAAGCTTTTCACGTTTGTAAAAAAAATGCAATAAAAATGTCATTACATAGATAGCTCTACCAATTAGCAGTTTTCTATTAAGTCTGTTTACACTCGCATTGAAGCGTATTGATTCGTTAAAAATACAAACTATGTAGGTATCTTGTTACGCCTTGTTTAAACAATGGGAATGCTGTTTTATGTTTGTCAGTTGTTTTATAAACTCTAGCTTAAGTGTTTTTGTTTTTTAAGTCGTAATCGGTTTATGACTATCAAATGTTGAAAGTTGCGATTACGCTTGCCATTCAGAATCACCCTTGTTATGCATCGAACCCTTGTTATCCCACTCACTTTCGATAAAGAAACAGAAAGCTAAATCGTTAAGTATGATTTCCATCTGTTATGACAAGAAAACCTAATTAAAAGAAATCAATCGAACGTTGAATCACGATCGGGAGTCAAATAATTGGTGTTGTTTTTCTAGCATAAATCTGAGGTCACACGGTGTCAAATCGCATCATTTGTCTAGGCGATTAAAGTCGTCTGCTTGTGAGATGGCACGGCCTTGAAATTGTTGCCACACTAAATCTATTGTTTCTTGCGCAGAGTATCAAATCGCGACGTCTTACAGAACTCGGTTATCATGGTGCGGTCTAATCATTCTGCTTGCCCAAAAATTGCACCAAACAGTAGTTTATCGAGAATGTTTATCCAGTTGAAAGTGCTCTTTACCACTGAAATCAGTTTTCTTCGCAAAATCATTGGTTTTCGATAACTCAACTAACAAACTGTCGGCGCTAATAGTCGGTTGACTTGAATTCCTGCCTCAACTGAATTTTGTAAGCATGAAATTTCAGATCTTTGGCTTGTCCCTGGACTCTCAGTTTTGATTAGGTCGACGTCACTGTAAATCTCGTTCAGTTTCCCATCGAATATCTTTCAAAACAACCAAGGAGATCTTCATTCGCCTTCGATAGAGACTATAGGCGTTTTTCTTTTTTAGTTCAGAGCAGAGCTCTGAACAGAGCTCGATCACATCGAGCGTGCTCTGAACTGAGCATGCTCAGAGCGCTCTGATTTGTTTATGAAACACACTTGAGCACTTAGCCGTCATTTGATTTCTTTCCTTTGTTTTCCCTCCTGTCAAATGCGAAAAATGGCTGTGCTGAGCTTTTTACTCTGAATGCTCAGTCAAATTATTCTGAGCTCATAGAGTGCGCTCTGAGCACGCTCTGAACGAAAAAAGAAAAACGAATTCGGAGTTCTGATGTGTCTGAGCTAAAAAAGAAACACGAATTTTTTTTTTGACAACTCAGGCTCTGCTCTGAACTAAAAAAGAAAAACGGCTATTGCTTTAGCGTCATAGAGTAGAAAGAAGAGCTACAGTCCGACGAAGGAACGTGGCATCTGCGCCATAAGAGTTGGAAATAAGAGCAACATGCCAACTCGGTCAAATGCTTTGGGGGTTATGAAGTATTATTCTAATGTTCTGCTCGATAAATACTGTTGAACGAATTCTACAAAATTTGTATTGGCGGTTACTTATGAGGTGGTTCGGAGACTAACGCGTATGTGGATATTCCCATGAAATATGAGAAGAAAAATATATTTCCCAGGGTCTTTGCTAGATCAGCAGCATATTTGCGACTTAAATTTGTTGATCTTTAATTTGTTAAGGACTCGGATCGAGAGACTGAAGATTTGGAAGGTATCGTACGAGCCATTTGATTTGGAGTAGGTAGAGTAGAGCTTTCAGCGAAGTATGAAACTAAAAGATTGTATTTTTTTTTATAGAAACAATAATAGGTGCGTTTTTTTAACGGCTGAGAACAAAAAATGGAAAATTTTAATTGTTGTATGAACAAACATATACACATAGGTTCAAGAAAAACAAAAATACACACTTATTAGGTGTGCGTATTCTCTGTATTTTCCATTCTTATTTGTATTTTATCCAAATTATGTTCAATTCCAATTATTTTCAATTTTTTAACAGCTGACTGTCACAAATGTCATAAATGTCATCTGTGCTGCCAAGTTTTATAAGATGAATTATTAAGCGCCGATGATCGTTTTTTTGTGCACTTATAATTTAAGCGTATATACGCTTGCAAAAAAACGCACCTAATAGCTTCACGTGGTCGAAGGTTGAGTAATCGTTGTTTCATTGTTTCAAACATTTATAAATGATATTTCGATGGCCAGCGATTGGGCAATGACTTATGATGGCGCTACAGCTTGGGATAGATCTTGGCCTCAACCAAGTACCTTGATCTTCGCACGCCAAGTTGGTTGATGTACTAGGCACCCGGAAAGTTTCTAAATTAAACAGTTTCTGTCCGGATGGCGAAACGCGTCTAATAATGTGTCATTTGGCATACCCTCTGTATTAAAGCTTCCCAAGTAATACAATCTTTTGTTGTTTTGTTATATTTTTGAGTGTGCAGTTTTGTTTTGAATTTCTTTTGAGCTCTTATAATTGAAAGTTTGTTTTTGTATCAAGTTGCTTATCGATTATATCAATGTTCTGGTTTTCTGCTTAAAGTGTATTGTGCTGTTTCCGTGTTTTCGTCCGACTGAAATCATCTAAAACCAATCTACACCCTATAAAATGGCATCCTCATCCAATGAAAATGGCAATCTCATGGATGAATTCGAAGAAGCATTCCAATCATGTTTACATGCACTAACCAAACAAGAATCCAATACTGGCAACAATAAGGAAGAAATTGAACTTGAAGTTCAGAAGACGACAAATAAATTCATTGATGTTGCTCGGCAAATGGAAGCGTTCTTTTTGCAGAAACGATTTCTCGTTTCGACTCTAAAGCCCGATATGCTAATAAAAGATGAAAACTTGGAGTTGCGTAATGAAATCACCCGCAAAGAGGCCTTAATCAACAAACACTACAATCGATTGGAAGAATGGAAGAATTGCTTGTCTGATATTCAGCAACAACAGGGCTATAACAAACCACCGATGCCAGGTCAGGGAGAGATAAGACCCGGCCAGCAAATGGGCTATATGAATCCCATGCCACCAAATATGCCTGCACAAATGGGAATGCCAGGAATGACACAGAATCAACTACAGCAACAACATATGCAGTCACAACTGCAGCAGCAGCAAAAGATGATGCAGGCTCAGCAAATGCAACAGATGCAGCAGAACTATGGTAAAATGAACAAGTCTATGAAATGACAGCATAGCAAAAGGCATCGGGAGTGAAGGGGAAAGATGTAATAATAAGTAGGATACGTTTTTTTTTTTTTTTTGTAATGAAATAAGTTTTCAATAAAAATATTCATTGCTAACTTTTGTGTTGCATTTAATGTTTGCATTTATTTCAGAGGCGAGAACCATTCTTTAATCCGTTAGGCGTTTCATGCTTAAGCCTAGTGTAAGGGTAGAATGAAAGAAGTTTGTCTACCGACAGGTGGTCCCGCGGGAATGTTTAGTTGTTTTGCTGACTTTAATTTGTGCCGGCTCGCTTAGCAGTTCAACGCATTTATGGAAAGTAGCAAGTCACCAACACAGCCTTAGTGCGTCTGGGATCGAAATCGATAAACAGCACAACATTATAGTCGGTTTTGTTCCAGTTCTTTGCGAAATCCCAGGGGACTGAGTGGCTGACGAGCAAGCCAGACAAGGCTCTGTAGGTAGAAATAGCAGGCATTTTGGGTTAAAGTACATATTTCATTTATTTAACCCTGATCCACACCAATGCTCATCATAAATGGATACCTTGAGACTATTGGAGCAACGCCAAGCTTATTTGACTTCTCCTCGATCCTAAGAGAACAGGAGAATTAGAAAGGCACTAGCACGTTAGCATTCACCTATTGTATCTCTTTTCTAGAAGACCACTTCAAACTAACTACTTGAGTAAGGCAATCACTCTCATATCAACGCCGTTTCTTTGTGTTTTTACTTCCAAAACTAGAATTATAAAGCCACAAGTGTATTTCTGGTTAAAGTTTCATTTCACTTTTTCTCTTGTTCACTTACAGACACTTTGCAAAACTGCTTCTAATTGTGAAAAGAAAATGAAGTTTCTAAACCAAACCGAAGCGACCAATATTGATTTAGAACTTTTCAATGAATACAAATTCAGTGTTGATCAACTTATGGAGCTAGCCGGTTTAAGCTGTGCTCATGCGATTAGTAAATCGTTTCCCGCTAAGAGGTAAGCTAAACGCTTTCTCTTTTAATAATGCTCCTCGATTATAATCGAATCCTTTTTCTTTGTAGTTTTAAAAACGTGTTAATCTGTTGTGGTCCAGGCAATAATGGTGGCGATGGCTTAGTCTGTGCAAGACATTTGTCTTTAATGAACTTCGAACCAACAATTTACTATCCCAAACGCACACCTAAAGAGTTGTACGAGAATCTCACTCATCAATGCATTCAAATGGGCATTGAATTCATCGATGAGTGCCCCAGTCGGAATGAGGCTTCGGAGAAATACAATTTAATTGTCGATGCTTTGTTTGGTTTTAGCTTCAAACCGCCTGTTAGAGAAAGTTTCGTACCAATTCTCGACGTGATGACATCGAACAAACTACCAATTGCAAGGTTTTAAATAGTTTTTCTTTGTAACAAACTTTTATGTTGATTCTTATTTTCCTTTTTTGTTAGTATTGATATACCAAGTGGCTGGGATGTTGAAAAGGGAAAACTTAACGAGTGCTCCATTGAACCTCAACTACTTATCTCGCTGACTGCACCTAAGATGTGTGCGAAACACTTTAAGGGTGGACATCATTATTTGGGTGGACGTTTTGTGCCCAAACCTTTGCAGAACAAATATCAATTGAATTTACCAGAGTACCCGGGTACGGAAACTTGTATAAAGTTGTAATTTCACTTAACACATTAAACAATACATATTTAGTCATGTGTATATTTTTATCGATGAGCTTCTTAAAAAATACAACCGAAACATTTTACAGAAGTTTATTGGAATGTTGTCTAGAAATATCAGAGCAGATCTGAAGCGAGAAGAGAAGTGTAATCCAGTGAATTGAAAGATTCTATTGCAGAAACCAGGTTCAGAAATTTTACTAAAAAGTAAACAAGAACATGCCAAAACTATACAGCCAAAAAAAGCGTGCAAGACGAATAGAAAAATCTATTACATAGTAGAATCACAGTCGATGCTGAGGATACGAAACGAAAACTTTGATTATAAAGCAGAATGCATTATTCAATTCTGTGCACTTAACATGGGTGAAGTTAGAATATCAATATCTAAGCTTATGTCCTGCAAAACAATGGAAGATGCTTCAATTCATCGGACGATAGTATGCCCGCTGCAGGAAACGAGAATCTTTCAACTGCACCAACAAGAGGTATCATTCTCCTTAACTTTGCATACAAGATCTTATCTGATTGATCCATATTAGCATGGTTTTACATTAAGAAAGCCCACAATTGACCAAATATTCACACTACAAAGGGAAGGCCAAGACATTTTAATTCGCTACCCACCACCCTTTTATCAGTTTTACGACACCATTTGGCAAATTAGCGGTACGAGTTATACAAAACAATATCTAGCTTTGTCATCTCACCACTAAAGGTACAATAACTAACAAACGCCGACAATATAGACATTACCAGAAAAATGCGATGTGATTTTAGTAGCGCATTATTGAGTATTGAAAGATGCCCATCACTTACCAAACTTGTCCGATTGTGCAGTATGAGATCGGTTCTGTTGGTGTATGAAAGTATTTATATGGAATAAGATAAACATTTGGCTATTTATAACATTTTAAAATACTCATCGTATCTAAATATTTGTTCAATTTACTTAGCTACTTAAGTTTTACAAAACAACTTTGATTCAGATTTAAGCTAGACGGTTACGATATTCATACAGATACCAGTGCCAAGGTGATATTATATAGTTGATTAACACAATTGAAAGTTTTCACTTCTCGAATAGAAAACCAGAAAAACAAACGAGAGAATTGACCTTTCTACCTTGAAAAATGATCACCCTATGTCACGAGTTTAGTAATTGATTTTAGGTATAAGCAAGGCTGAGGGTCCACTCTCTAAAATTAGATTAACTGCCCTGCAAGATTTTATCAAACTTCTTCAGATACCCTCGTATCGGAAAAATGTCTAGCCTGTAACTTGCTCAAAGTCCGATTTATGCGAAGTCATTGAGTTTCTTCGAAATCCAATCAAATGCTAATAGTCAAGTTAGTCTACAGTGTTGTTTCAGAACGAGTGTACGACAAGAATTCAACAGCGCAAAAGAATTGCGTGTTTATAAGTAACTTCCAGTCAGATTTTTTTTTATTTTCGTTTATCTTGACTGTGCTAACTAAAATTATAATTGTTGACTTAGTTACCAATTCTCAAGTGAAAGCTGTGAAGGTAAGTAAACAAATAGCAGTTTGCCGGTTTAGACGGTGTGATGTCTTGTTTTATCAATTTTTTCAATGACATCATTTCCTCGTGTACATACATAATTCCATTGCGCACCCAAAATAAAACACATTTCACTTACACTCTATACATGCATATTGAGAGGCAAATTTATCGACTTCACAGACTTTAGCGAGTTCCTACGTATGTGGTTTCGATTTATTAACATCATTTGAAAATAACATCTGGTTTTCAAATCCGTCGTGGGAGGAAATAAGAGTTTTCCAGTGAAACTGCAATCACTGGCACACGTATGTTAAAATTCGGTTGTTCTTCTTTGTCATCAAAGTCTTTATCTGGGATTGTGCTCTTGTACGCACGAAACCGAAACGCATAAATAAGTTATCGCTGAGGTATGAGGCAATCATTATCGCAGTTGCTAAATTGTGACCATATATAAGTTAATTGCTCTACTATACACTTTAAGAACACTCTGGTTTTTTTTTTGTTTTTTTGTTTAACGTGTGGTGAAACTCATACTCATTGGTTGCATTATACCTGGGTGGTATTCTTTTTGTTCTTTTTTTTCGTTTCTTTTAGTAATACAACGAGTTTTGTGTGAATTTTAAAGGTTCATTTAGATAATTTTGTTAAAATGTCTGAGAAACTTGATGTGATTATATTCGGCGCCTCAGGATTCACTGGGAAATACTGCGTCTACGAGGGAGTGACTGTTCTAGAAAATCTAAAATGGGGTGTTGCCGGGAGAAATCAGGTGAGTTGTATGTGTTTAATTAGTGAAATCGAATTGATTTTTATTTTAAATTGATAGGAAAAACTGGAGGCAGTATTGAAAGAAATGGGCACTAAGGCTAAAAAGGATTTGTCTAAAATTCCAATTATTATTGCGGATATTAGTGATGAGAAATCTCTTACTGATATGGCTTCTAAGGCCAAGGTGAGTAAACTATAAACCAAACTATTGAGCTGCTGCGCCTGCCGTTTTGTTTTTTGTCCTTTACGAAGTGGTTTGTAGTTCTTTAACCGATCGAACAATTTCTTAGTGGAGTCTTCTTATAATCAATTTGCGGATCAGGACAGGAGATTTGTTTCATCTGCTTCAGCTGGTCGTCTTTCAAACCAAATAAAGTTTAATTGGTCTAGCGTCACGAATCGAACTTAAGAGGTGTGACTTGAACGTTTTGTTGGTTGAAGCATTGTTGAGCCAATGTTATTGGGGTTTTTGTTTTTTTTTGTTTTTGAACTATGAGCACGTTCTCCGGAGGTAGATCTACGGATCGATGCAAACACGTGTGGAATGGTGGCCAGGAGCTCATTGACTGGTCTCACCCGCATTCACAGCATTTATAGCTCGAATTTATATCTCATCGTTTTTTTTTCTAACGAACTCAGTATCTACTCTACTTGGTCAGTTACCATACTGCAAACAGGTATTCTACATAGCAGTGGTTCCCAATCTTTAAGCACTTTAAAAAAAAAAATCGTCACGGAGCACTTCGTCGGCCATATGCCACGATTTTCGTGAAGCACTTTAAGAAGTGGAGCACCAAGTGTGGAGCATAGTTTGGGAAACCCAGCTATGAGCATGATTCTTCCTTTCTACGTTATGAATTTTGACTTTTGAACCCAGCTCTTTAGCTATATCGAAGTACGAAGACGTTTCTTATGATTATTCGTCGCCGAATATCTACTAAAGTGTCATTCGTGGACTCGTTTACCCCGAAGTATGTGAACTAATTGAACTATGCGACGTTTTGTCATAAGCGATGGGATAGGTAATTGTTTGTTTGTCAACAGCATGTGTTTGGTTTTGTCATCGTTGACTTCAGGACCAATTTCTCGAGTCATTGCCTAGATTGCAAACAAATTATATGTTGACAAAAAAAAAGAACACCAAAAACCGACTTCTCAGGCAGAAGGTCAGGGACTTTGTCTACCTAGACATAACTCCGAGAATGACAACTTTTCCTCAATTGCCGTAGGTGTGTGCAATAACATCAACATCGTCTGCGTATTGCAGCAGCTGTATGGACCAGTGGAAGAGAGTCACTTCCGTGTTTATGCCACCTCCACGCACGTGAAGGCGTCCCAACACATTGCATCACCTTGCATAGTGCAAACATTTGATGTTATTCAACGTTTTTGATACGTTCGCTTGATTCAACGCTTGGAATATTCGATTTATTTTCTCTCAATTTCGAATGAGTGTTTATCGTGGTTAGTGCATTCAACTACTAAGTGAGCTAACATTGGTTCAAATTTCAGCGAAGTACCGAACAAGAGTCTGCGTCACCATCTCTCGATTACGGACTGTCTCGCCAAATATTTATTTTATTTCGAATAAGTTTTCTTTTTTTACCTCTTCAATCATTTTCTTTTTTCTTTTCTGATTAATTTATAAAGATCATTGTCAACTGTTGTGGTCCATATCGTTTCTATGGTGAAGCAGTCGTTAAGGCATGCATTGAGGCTGGAACTCATCACGTTGATGTAAGTGGAGAACCACAATACATGGAGTTAATGCAATTGAAATACAATGAACTAGCAAAGGAAAAGGGTGTTTATATTGTGTCTGCATGCGGCTTTGACAGTATACCAACGGATTTGGGTGTCATTTTCTTGGAGAAAAATTTCGAAGGTTTGTAAAGTATTTCTCCCCACATAGACAATTTAATATGGGCTTTATTCTTAATTTCAGGCGTTGTCAATTCAGTTGAGACTTATTTGGAAAGTTATTCTAAAGGTGGAAAACCTGGTGGAGCATCCATTCATTATGGTACATGGGAATCTGCTGTTTATGGTTTGGCACATGCCAATGAATTGCGTGATATTCGATCAAAACTTTATAAGGCACCATTACCCAAGTTCCAGCCAAAGTTGAAAGCAAGGTACATACATACTGTGTGAAGGAAAAAAAAAGTTCTATAAGCTAAAACCCTTTATTCCCTTTCCAGATCTGTTATTCACAGATCTGATGTCATCGATGGTGTCTGCCTACCATTCCCCGGATCTGATAAAGCTGTCGTTCAACGAACACAGAGATTTTTATTTGAAACTGAGAAAAAACGTCCTGTACAAATTCAGGCCTACATTGGATTCCGGTAAGATTTTTTTTACTTTCTTTCCCTCTTATCCTACTTATCCTTATTTCCAGTTCCATGCTTGTTGCACTCATCGTCGCTTTTGTTGGCATCGTCTTTGGAATCATGACTAAGTTTGCTTTAACCCGTCAATTGCTTCTAAATTATCCGAGAATTTTCTCGCTTGGTTTCATCTCACATGAAGGACCTTCGGAGGAGCACATGAATGCTACTCGCTTCAAGGTCACAATCAAGGGTAATGGATGGCCAGCGTCAGAGAAATTGGCTGAGCCAACTGATCAATTTGCTGATCTACCAACAAAGAATATGACTGCAAAGGTAACTGGACCGAATCCGGGCTATGGAGCCACGTGTGTTGCTTTGCTAGTATCAGCTACCACCATTCTAAGGGACAGTGATAAAATGCCAGGAAAGTAAGTTGAATATGTTTCATTTAATAAAAAAAACGAAATAAATAATTGGATTTTTAGCGGCGGTGTCCTACCACCAGGAGCTGCTTTTGCCAAAACTAATATGATTGCTGAGCTGGAGAAATACGAGCATGGAATTAAATTCGAAATTGTTGCAAACAAATAAACCGCTGCTGCGGCACACTTCAACAATTCCTTTCTATTTATTATCTTTACACATGTAACCAACGTTAATCTTATTATAACTATTTCTTTTTTAACGCTCATATTTAGTAATTATTGTATATTAATGCTGAATTAAATGTAGCTAACAAATGGCAGAAGATAAATGTGAATAGATACTACCTATTAAATTTATTTTTTCCTTTGGAAAATTTCTGAAACTCACGAGATAGCATGGGTGAGTTCCGACTTCTTAGCTTTTACATAACAGATTTAAGGTGAATGTTTTCTGATGAACGACTGAACGGAATTAAATTACCATCACTTACATTATACATCGTTTACAACAAAAGAACACGGTCAATAGCAATAACTTCGTTGAACTTACCAGGACTAGGAGTTAAATTCAAAACATCCTTATTTAAAGACGATGGCCGATGCTATTCTAACTTGTGTTCAGAATTCCCCACATTCAGTGGATATTTAAGAGTATTCCTGTCTGTAAAAATAAGACACAATCGCGAGCTCCACGAATAAGCTAGTTAGTTTGGATTAGTCGCAGCGTGATGTCAGTTAATTATCCGAGTCCATTTCTATGTCGCAGATGCATATAATTTGTCAAAATTGAATGAATTTGTTCTTGGTTGCTTTGAAAAGAAAATCCTTCAGGCGAGATTCGGTCCCGCATGCATAAACCGTGAGTGGAGGAGGAGTTACAACGATGAACCGTACGAGTTGCACAGCGACAACGACTTAGCCAAAAGAGTGAAGGTCCAAACACCAAGGTTATGTAGAGCGAATGGACACCATTGCTCCGGAAAATCTTTGAATCCACCACCGATGGACGACGCAGTAAAAGAAAACCGCGATCCAGGTGGCGCATGCAAGAGGAAAGGGACCTCAACTAACTTACTAAGCGTACGAAACTGAAGGCGGCTAACTAAAGATCGAACAGGCTGGAGACGCTGGACTGTAGCGCCACCATTAGTATGTAAGTAAAGTCCATTGTGAAACCACGTTTAACTGCTGCAACACAATGGAGCAGTAACCACAGTTGTACGAGCTAAGAAAAGTAGAAATATGTACATACACCATCACGAGTCGCGGTAGTTAAAGCGAGCCCCATTAGCTGCAGTGAGTTTGACAGTTAGTCTACGACGGCTACCCTCAACACAAATACTCCATGTTCCGGCAGTTCGCTGATACAGAAGAAGAAATTAATGATTATGGGTTAATTTTCTTTCAAACTATATATTTGGTTACGTTCGATAAATTAATCAATTGTTTTCGGTGCAAGCACATAATTAAAGCAAAATTTAACGATCCAGCCGACAAATTGGTCCTTCTTCAACCATCTTCAGGTCAACCTTCGGTCCAACCAAATCACGAATATTATTAAATCCATATTTGATCATAGTTGGCCGCTCTAGTGATAGTCCCCATGCGAGAACACGTACATTTGGCGGTATACCCATTGGTAGCAGCATCTCCGGGCGGCAAACTCCAGAATTACCAACCTGGAAAGAATACTCCATAAGTGGTTGCATAAATCAACGAATATATAAATGACCTTACCTCAATCCATTTCCCCAGGCCAGGATGGAAGCAAAAGATCTCCATACTCGGTTCAGTGTAAGGATTGTATGCAGGCTTGAACTCTAACTGTGTTATGCCTAGTTTTTTGAAGAATTCGTATAGAGTTCCAATCAGGTCACCCAGCGTCAGACCGACATCGGTAATCACTCCCTCTACTTGATGGAACTCAGCGAGGTGAGTAGCGTCGAGCGTTTCATTTCGGAATACTTTATCAATACTGAAGTACTTAGCCGGCTTGTATCCTCCTGGTTGATTGGCTAACTTATACAACATGCGTGCACTAACAGCTGTTGTATGAGTTCGTAACAAGTTTTTCTGTGCCTCCTCGAGTTTCCAATCATAACGATATCCTTGAGATCCGTAACCACCTTCTGAATGCACTTTCTTTACTCTCTGCAAATATTCCTGGGGGAATTTATAACTTTTCTCTGGATAGTTTATGAAAAAGGTGTCATGAGCGTCACGAGCCGGGTGTTGTTGTGGCTGGAAAAGTGCATCAAAGTTCCAGAATGATGATTCAATGTAATTATTAGTGGGCATTTCAGAGAAGCCCATTTCCAAGAAAATTTGACGAAATTCCGTTCGAACTTTTAGTAAAGGATGAAGGTGTCCTCTTACTGGAGGAGCGCCCAGAGCATCGAAGTTATATGCCTTAAATTTGAGATCTTTCCACAGTCCAGAGGCGAGCATGTCAACAGTCAGGTCAGTCTCTAGCTTCGTCAGGGTGGTTGAGAATTCCGGACCTTTACTTAGAATGAAACTTTTTGTAGTTATCTCTTGTAGCAACTTTCTCTTCTTGTAGTCGGTTACAACATTGGTGGTTAATTCATTTTTCCCACTCGCTATTGCTTTAAGGTTCTGCATAACTACATCCTCGATCTTGTCCACTTTACGCTTGACAAGCGGTGGGCTGATAGACTTATCCACAAAGATCCACCCTTGTGACATCGCTTTACTAAAACCTACCTTGGCGTTTGGAGAAGATTTCATAAGTTCAGCTTGTGGAATGCCCTCAGGTGGAACTGCATTATAAACTGCAGCCTCATGGCTACCATTAGCAGCTACTTCATTGCCTTCATTAGTTAATTCAAGTGATTTCCTAGATGTCTGCTCGGCGATCACAAGTTCACCATGAGCTTGAATGCTCTTGAGAGCTCCAATAATTTTCTGATGTTCCTCACCGAATATCGGCACTAGATCAAGAGTGTCAACCTTGTCGGAGCCATCTAAATGCTGAAGAATCCTTTCTGTTAGATCCGGATGCATTTTAATCAACACAATTCAAATAAATATGATGGAAACTAGAGCACTCGTGTCGCTGATGAAGTCGCCGTGTCAACATGCGACACTTTTGACGGTTTGATAAATGATGCGTTTGATTTGTAAACTTTTATTGATAGTCATTGTCTTACGTTACGTCTGTTACGTCACATTATAAGGGAGAAAGTATTGTATTGTGACTTCAAAAGCCTTAATTTTACAATTTGTGTGTGTAAGCATAGAAGGATTTTAGGCTCATTAGTTCCTGTGTTTTTCTTTTTAACCACGATTCACTGCATGGAATAGTGCGAATAAACGAAAACCTAAAGCAATTGATACATATAATGTTGTGTGGACAGCTTAAGGCGACTTCTTTTGATACATATCTCGGTTTTTTGGCCAACGTATACCGTGAAATTTAAAACAAATCATCGATAAGTGCCTTGGATATAATTCATTGCGTTGCCACCTTTTGCTTATGACACTTGTCATGCCAGCACTCCCAAAACAAACAGTACTAATTTGATTTTGTTGAAAAGTTCTGGTTCTTCTGTGAAATAGAAATAAATTCTTTGCTACATCAACACATCCTATTTACTAAATATTTCACAGTTAAATAAATGCTGGTAATCGAGCTTTAAGAGGGTAAGAAATTGTAAAACTTCATTTCCCAACACTGCTTTTAGCTCGCAGCACTGTATTTCTAAATCATAATTACGAACATCTGACTTTGGATGACTTAGAAATATTGGTTTTTTTTTCATATATTTTTTTTACTTCTGTGTTTGCATATGTAAATCGCTCCAATTAAATTGCTATGCATTGGACTTATCTTCGCTGTGTGCAAGACACACGTAATTAGATTGTTTTTCAAGTGACTTCCATTATCAGTGTTTGCTTTTCCATTTGCAGAAAACTCGGTACGAAAGCCAACTGACCTGCGTGGATATAGTAAATCATGAGACTTTTCTTCGAAGAATTGCTCATTGGATTTGAATTTAGGAATTTCTTCATTGCGCTAGCTGTTCTCTTCATTATTTACCTTGCTTGGGAGTCAACATACGTGAGAGATTATCACGTTCAACCCAATGCCGTTTTGATAATTGAAAACAATCGCCGACTACTTGTTGACATTGGTGCGAATACATCGCGCGATTTGAGATCCGGTACTGATTGGACACTAGAACAAGTACAACCGGATAACAGTACAAACAATAGGTCTTCGGAAGCTCCAGGAGCAGATATAGGAGATGAAAATAGAAGCACCCGAGGCGATTTAACATCAGAGAATAATACCGTACAGATACCAGAACCTCCACCCTCACTTGAGGTTGTCATCGAGGAAGTGCATGATTTGGCTAATGTGCGCCAGCAGCTTAACGAGAACGCTTACCGCACATTAGAGTCATTTGAAGAGGGTATAAGTGATCTGCTAGACGATAACGAAAGTGGTCCTCAGCGTGTTATTCGAGCTATGGACACAGCTGAAGGGATCAGAAGACGTCGTTTGGCCTTCTACGGTCAAGAGCATGACATAAATCAGCTGAATGAAACTAGTTCAGAAACGAGCAGTACAAGCCACACGCAAGGAGGTGGAGACTCAACAGATACCCAGATAAACGCTGATAATTGTTCGAACGAGAACAGTGAAAATGAAAGTAAATCCAAGGCGGATGATGGCACGAATATAAATGCCTCTGCTGAGAACAGCAATGCAGACACTCAGACAGAGCCAGCAGATAGGAAAGATGAAATAAGAATTAAGTTGAAGTACTTAAACGACGACATGAAGTTGGTGAAGGGAAGTCCGAATGAAAATATTGGTGATTTCAAAAAGTAAGTGCTTACTTAGTTATGTACGTGCCTGTGTCACAATCTTTGTATCTTGTTTTTTTTTTTAGACGAAATTTCACACTCGAGCTTGGTGCTCAGAAATTTGTTCGATTGGTTTTTAATGGCCATGTCTTGCAGCCAGATTCTAAGACATTGCAAGCATGTGGGCTGTTTGATAATTGCGTTGTACACTGTTTGGTTCACAACAGAAATCCCAATGCAGCCAATCAAAATCAACATAGTGGGCAGTCTACATTTGGTAAGTAAGCTTTTCAAAACACGGGTGCACTTAGAGCGAGATAAGGTCCAGTTTAATACCAGATATAAATAAAAAAACGAAGCCGTTTGAATATAATCCTTTAAAAGTATAACTCAGGAAACAGTATTGCAACCTTGGACTCTACTTGGATCTCCTAAAATAATTTAACCTGAACCTACTGATTATAAAATAGAGCAGAGACGAAGAAGATGCCGATACACACTGGTTTTAAATGCTTGTACCTTGTAGTGATAGCTTTGTAGATTGTTCGTTTGAGTTCTCTCTAGAATTTTGATGTTGCACTCTATGTCAAGTGTTGTCCACCAGACCAGCATCTCGGACATCGGTTTCAGTAAGTTTTAGATTCCCAGACACTTGGCTTGATCTGCAAAACTGGAACGATAGCAAGTACCTTGTATTTTCTTGTGAACAGTACTATCTCTGTTTAAAACGTACATACATATTACCAACTTGTCTACTATCTGATTCCATCAGATCTCTTATGATTAGGGAAATTCCCCATGTACTGCTTACGCGATGTTGTCCACATAGACTTAAACACTACATCCCTATCATTTTTAAAATGGGGAGAATTTATTTCACTAGTTGAAGGCCACAATAGTGGAGAGAACACATTCCCTTGAGAAGAACCTTACACAATTGGGTGGGACATTTGATAACTAATACCTTGCCGATATAATTAATTTGTTGAATCATTTAAGAATTTAATTATTTCAGGTCCAAGAAATACCTCTAATCAGAACACCATAACTGGCGACGCTAACCCGTCCAACAGTGGAGGACCAACAGTTGGTCATTTTTCCAACCACGAATCCAACAATGGCCACATTATGGCCATGTACGCTGGTATTGCATTCATCGCACTATCTTTAGTACTGTGCTGGTATTGCAGGTAAGTTAACCCATCACAATTACTCATCAAACTATAACTAGATATTCTTCTTTACAGAATACAATATCATGTTTTCTTTTCCTGGTATTCAACCCTCGTCCTTATTCTGGTGACAATTCTCTTCTCGATACTTGTTCCCCTATTGGTGTTTATCGAAAACAATGAAGTGCAGCAGACAACTTAAAACCTTAAATGGATACGAATGCAGGCTCTATGTTTGAATCAAGGGGGTGGCAATTAACTGAATCACTACGTCAGGGGGGAGATAATTTATAAAAAGAAATGCATACTTACGTATTAACATATGTATGTATATACTTTTTTTTTTTTCTGATCAAAACTAAATCTGTGACGAATCCAATTCATAACTTTTTACAAATACATACGTATATATACATTTTTTTTTTATTTTAATTTTTATTTTCAACAAAGTTAGAATGTGTTTCTTTATCATTTCTATTCACACACACACACATACACTCAAGTCAGTAAGTTTGCTTTAATTTTGAATTTAAAAAATAGAGAAAGTTCATTTATGTATAGATGTGTAATTGTATATTATATAAATATAAAAAAAAAAAATCAAAAGAAGATTAATAAAAATAAAAAAAACGTAAAATTATTTATTTGAATGATGAATTATTTTTCGCAATGCCAAGTCAAGTTAGATGTATAAGGATCCATCCGCAGGCCCTAGATAACGTAGTGAGATGAGAAGTACATCGATGATAGTCCAAACGCCTAGTCCTCCAAAGCTGAAGAGCTTGCCAATTCCCTCTGGCCAGTGACCAAGGTAAAATCTAAAAATGGTTCAATAAGAACAAAAATTATTCAATTTACACTTCTGACAAGTATCGGTTTGTTCGACACTAGCGTACACACTCTGTAGGGTCGGAGTGATACAAAATTGGAACTTTCGTCCAAAATCAATGCACCCATCGATGCTTTGAACATGCTCCTTTATCTTATCATCTCATACATCTATTATAAAGAAATGGCAGCTATTATACTTAGAGCCATCTCATACTGGACAAGTAGACACATCCATCAGCTATGCCTTAATTCTTAACCAACTCAATTATTTCCGAAACAACAGACTACACCATCCTAAGGTATTTTTTAAAAATAACTTCAAAGCCGCGATCCCTACGAGAGATTTCTGGGAAAATTCAACATCGCTTACAAAAGAATTCATGAAACCTCAATTTCTCTTTTCGCCTTCCAGAGCATTGTGGCGTCTTCCAGGCGGAGATTATGGCGATAAAAGAAGTCACGTCTCACCAGAGGTGGAAAGCAATATCTGCTTGGGATATAACAACTTTCGGTCCCTGTTAAATCTTTGGAATCAGTCTGCAACATCAGAAATAATTCTTGATTTCCGCTCGTCTCTCCTAGAGATGGCAGAGCAATTCAACATACTGGTCTGTCGAGATACAGACACATTTCAGAGAACCGTAAGGCTGATTGGTACTACAATTCAGTTTCTTCCTGACAAACGAAATCTCGGAGTACCAAACTTTTATTTAAGCTGAAGACAATCAGCAAAACCAATTAAAGGTGAGCAAATGGTACAATCTGCCACCTAGCAGACTAATCTGGGCTCCAACAGATTGCAGTGACTAGCACGTTGGACACAATGGACCTACTACTGGTCTTAGTTCGTCGATGGTATACGCTGATTACCTCCCTTACCTAATGCTACATTTTCGACTTTTCAGCTTAATTTGGTAGATGCATTTCTCTTTATACATATTGGTCGGACAAAGTAGGGTAGTAATGACAATACCTTACCTGTCGACACCAAAGCCACCCAATGTTAAACTAATAATCAAAGCAGTGCTCCATCGATATCCTTGTGTCCAATTGCATTTCACATTTTTAGAAAATGTTCTGTTGCCCAAACAAAGCACCTCACTTTGTGCTGTACAATTTGTCCTGCAATGCAAACCGAATAATTAACTCGCCATCATTCATCAAATGAATAGCTTCCTCACTTATAATGCTTGCCAATGGAATTGCAGCTACCTCGCTGCACACAGGAATATTGCCAAAGTTCCGTTTGAAAGCAATATCGACAATTCATTAGCCTTGTAAATAATCTGTCACCCTGGAAAAGTATTATCCAATTTAGACTATTTCATTTGCAATCATGACTGCCTTACTTGACATTGTATATTCGACGCAGCTTCACAGGTCACGTTGAGATCCTTTCCATAGACGCAAGAATAATTATAATTGCATCGAATGCAAGGAAATGTTAAACTACTACATGGCACATCCGTGGAACAGGCTGAAGTCTCATTTAACTGCTATTACCGCGGAAAGAAGTAGAAAACAGTTTATATACTAAGGTCTACCAAAAGCAGATGAGTCGGCATTACTTACATTCTTAACTATTGTCACCGGTACATAATCGACTGTGTTATTTTTCGTTATCTCTGTTTTTGTATCTACATCCATTAGATTGATTGCTTAGTAAATAGAAAGAGACTGTAAACGCGTTTTTTTTTTTTAAAGAACTAATATACCCACCAGTTTGACTTTGCTTTATCCCGCTGGCGATAATAGCGAAGAGCAAAACTACAGCTGACCTTAAATTAATTACAACATACCTTCGCTGGAACATAGTTTTTTGTTATTTTCTTTATTACATCGTTCCAAACTAATTCAAATTAATTTCCTTTTGTTGTACGTTTTATAAATTTAGCTGGACAACAAATATAAATTGTAAACAGCTGATAGTCCGAAAAGTCAGAATCCGACATCGACAAAAAAATGACAGATGGGTAGCATTACGCGATGATCACATGGGTAGCTAATAAAGTAGAGTCTCGCTAATTTGAACTTCTTCAATTTGAAAACTTGAATACAGGAGTTCAATATTCAATGTTACTGGTCTATCTTCCTACTGAATCTTGGGATACCAGCTACCCCCGAAAATATGCCCGTGCTATGATGTTTGTAAATATCGTAAAGAAGTCACAGAAGATGCAAATCTTATGGTGATGTAGCGCGGCAAAAGTATCGCGCCAAAAGGCGAGAGGAGAGGAAAATCCTGCGTAGGAAGAATGGGGCATAAGCAATTTCGTTTCAAGTTAGGTTGTCTTGAGGTTCAAACCGGTGTCCCCTCACTTAATAGTCGAACAAACTAACCACTAAGCCACGGTAACGCAGCCTTCCAGCATAATGTTGAGAGGGTGATATGGCAAGAAGGGTACTCACCTTCAGACATGTCGAAGACATAATCCTTCTTCCCAGTAAAAAAGAGGTCGGCACAGCTATCAAAAAGCCGCCGACTGTGATGGCTTAACATCATAGCTTTTTAAATACGGAAACAGCTCTTCTTAACTTTCTCAAACCGAATTTCGGCAAGGAGATGCCGAATCTTCAATCTCATACAAGACTCAACGGAGTGGGAATCTGTACTTTGAGCTTAAGATTTTAAGCTCATTGCGACATCTCTTTACTTGTTTTGTTTTTAGTACTGTGGATAAGACGACTTTGATTACGGCGACTCTCTGGACCGAAGTGCTGTTATCTATGCGCTCCATTGTCAAATTCTCTTGTGTCCTTTCATGGTAACAACACGATCTTTGTGTTTCCTGCGAAACACATCTTCGACGCTTCGTTTCAATACCTGCAAACGTCTCAATATAGTGACCATACAAAATTTGCCAAATCTTCAAATCCTTTGCATTCGATATGTGGGAAGCAGACTATTTCGTCCTCACACATGTCACACGAAACTTAATTACATTGTCATTTTTATATTATTTATTTATTAGAATTAAACACATCGATATGTAAAGTTTGTACTTTTGAACAAATCGGTGTACTAATGGAAGGGAATGTCGCTTTTGTTTTTGCGGCCCAATCATAAAATTGATTCGGTAAAGAACTTGACTCGGATGTTGATGTTAAACTGTTAAGAATTTAAAATTAAGGTCAATTGATGCTTTACAATTAAGTATGATATTTTTACCTAGTTTTGGTTTTCTCTTGAAGGCTCCGTTTTGAAGCATTTTCTAAGATATGAATTATTTTCCACTTTGCCTCGGCGTAGATTTCTTCTGATACGGCGGACAGTTCTGTTTCTACCATTTCTCCTAATAAAACGTAAGTCAGTTGGTTACAATCCTCTGGATTGCCATTATCTGAAAGTATAAATTAAATGTTTATGGATCAACGATTTTTTTTTAATTGAAATTGAGTTTTCGTCTTCTTAATTGACTTTAGAGGGCTTAAATAAGTAACACAGTCACCTTAAAAAGTGTTCAACAAGTACCATAAAATACTTTCTCCTCTACTTCACTTCTTGACACAAGTAAAAAAGATTTGCTGATTTTTTTTTTCATCTAGGATTAGGATATGGTTCAATAAGCTCGCCATGATTTCTACATATATGTAACTGGGTGTGGGAACAGAATAGGGTATAAACTGAAACGAATAATGATGGTTTTTGAGGATTCAATTCGGATGCAATCCTCATGTAAACGGGGTAAATGTTTCATCACTCAGTTTTGAATCTGACTCCCAAACGAGTTCTGAAAGCTTACCCATGAGATATAAAACAAAAGTCGGATATCAAACAAAAGTGGCACAACATAGCCAAAAGAAAACCAAGGAAAAACTTAAGCTCAACAGATTGTACGACTACCCGACACATTTCTGCTGCGACTGCCCAAGCCCCAACAGAATGAGAAAATTAGTGCTAGGCGCCATTCATACTGAATTCGGAGCAGTTCAACGAGACAAACAATAGATGAACAAAAAAGAAAAACAGTTCTATGTCTTTGATTCTAAGTTAGGCGGCACTAAACATCACGCTGTCACCAGTTCAATCTAACTAAACTTAATGAAACCTTCTCGAACTACATAAGCTGTACCAACAAATAAGACTCAGCAAGAGCGGCGGTGTCTATCATTATAAAGTTATTGAATAGAATATAAGTATCAAGTCACAGAACCGTTATGAAATGTTAAAAAGCGCATTCAAATTTCTTAAATGATTCTCGAGCTTCAGTAGAACATACTAAGAGAAAAAAATAAACATACATATTACAGTTCTCCAAGTACCTATTAGAAAATCTTCAACTAACCTTTGTCCGGGGAAAATGTTTCCATTTTCCTTGAAACACATTCCAATAGCCTTGAGCAGTTTTCTTGTAGCGCATTGCGTGCATAGTCATGATCATATAGTCCTATCCGTCCTTGATCGACTCCTTCCTCATATCTAACTTCTTAAAGCAAATAAAGTAATGATTAGAATTACCGATTTACATAACGCACATTTGCTACCAACCTGTTTTGACGTTTTCCATTTCATTTGTAAGACACTCCATTATTCGTGAACGCTTTGAATGCAACGTAATTTGTTCGCAGATTTGCTCTTCTCGATCATCGAGATTTCCCAAATCAACTTCTTCAAACTTCTTAATTGGGTCTAAATAAGTATCAATATAAAACTCCTCTCCTGAGTCTTCAATCTCTAAATCGGATTCGTCTGATAAAGCTGTAACATCTTGATTCTTTTTATACGTTCCTTTACTGTCCAGAAAACCGAGTCTACTGAAATACCAAATTTTGGGTTCATATGGTGTCTCGCCCGGTTTCAGCTTATTTAAAGAAGCTTTTAATCGTAACTTTGCTTTGCGATATTCATATTTAAATTGCTTAATTTTTCTTGTAATGAATTTTTTTGTAATATCACATTCTCGAAGAGGTGCCATTTTTTCACTTATCTTTTGATAGGCTTCACTTTTGTGTTTTTGATTCCAATAACTTGGATGCGTTCTATCGTACAGCATAGGAATACTTTTAAGTTCGTCCAAAAAAGCAATCGTGTGTTTCTTAGGCCATTTTCCTCTGTTATAACGTCCTTGTTTATGACGTCCTGTCCTGAAAAATAATAATGTTTCAGATATCATTTGATTTGTTGGTAACTTGAAGTCGTATGTATATATTAAATTACTTTTTCCTTATAGAATTGCTATAAATTGACTGAAAGCAACCATCCAAAAAACTCATGTGATTGAAATATGGCCACTTAATCAACTTTGGTTTGTCTTTCTTAATCCTTCTATCACTTCTTTTCAAGGGTGTACTCTCGTGTATCTTAAAAGTGACGTATTGTACTTTCATGAAATTCCAGCGATCACGAATTTGTTTACCTAGGGAGCGTCACAAAAATACAAAAGTTGTTTTCGTTCAATTTAAATGTGTGTACCTGAAACATTAAACTGTATTCCTATTTCCGCCCACTTCTGTTGCTTCTTTATATAATTTAGGAAATGTTCATCTCTAGGATCGTAGAGACATGGATGTGGCTTTATTAGTTCACTTAGTATTTTTCGTTGTTTTTCCATGGGGAGCAACCAAAAGCATCTTTTTTGATTTTTCGTGGACATTTTGAACTCGCTGGTCTTGTTTGAATGTGGTCCTATGGATAAAGAGAACAAATTTTATAAATTTCTACATAATTATTTATGTGGTATATTCAGTTCTAAAGGAACTGAAGTGTACAAACATAATAATAAGACGTCACGAAAGGCACCTTCTCTGGGAAACCAGAATTAACTATGAGGGGCCCCTTACCTACCTGGCGCAGACCTTGTGCTGAGCAGAGTTTCCCAAGATCAGGTAATATGATCACAGAATTGTGCTTGGAGATGAACGGTTGGCTAATTCTGAGGAAATGAATAATTCGTCACATGTCCGCGGAAATTGTGCCGAGATTGGTGAGATGGTACATAGTTAAGTGAGCAATCACCTGTAAGAAAATCCTCTGGAAACATAGTACAAGAATTGTTTGACTTCTATAATATCGGGTAGCGTCTGAGAGTTTACGTATCGGTGACCTGTTACGATTGTTAACATTTTTTAATTCGAAAACTGGATAACTCTGCAGATGCAGGTAAAAACTCGTGCAGCTACGTTCGATTTCAACTATATTCATGAATGTGTCGTCGTTGTAGCGCAAGTGATCAGAAGATCTTCGAGTAAACAACGTTTGCGAATTCGACCCATACCAAAGTCCTGCAGAACAGAGACCCGCGCATTCTTCCAATCCTATATAAGACTTTCGTTACTACCAATAATTACACTGTTTTGGTTTCAAATACCAACGGCTACGGTTCCCCACTCAAATCATTCCATTTTTAACAAAATTTAAGAAATGACTGATGGAATTGACTTAACCTTCTATGAATATACATATTGTAGCAGACGATAGCACTCCACACTAAAGAAATTTTGTTCGCATTTTATTGACGCTGAACATTAGATTTGATTTTATTAAAATCTCAGTACGGTTTGTTTATTTTTTTTACTTTTAGAAAATATACAAATAAAGCAAATAACCAAATTGTGTAAACTTATAGTTGACTCACAAAGTAATTGAACAAAAATATATCCAATCCAGTTATTCAAACTTCATAGGCCCGCTAATGTGGTTTAGAGCAACAGCTGTCACTGTCAATTGAATACGTTCCACAAAATTGCAGTGTATTTATGTCTGTTTACACTTTAATAAAGTAAAAATTTTGTGGTATATCTTATAGCATGGGAAAATTGTAATCTAAACTTGAAACTTTTTACAGAAGTTCGAGATAGTAAGGGACTATGAATCAAATGAAAATTAAGTCTTGCCAATCGCTATTTCTTAGGTTGAGAAAACAACTGAGTAGTTAGATTATATTGCGAACAAGTAAGGCGGCTTTATATAAGAACTTTATCATAACAGTTCTACTCTGTCGATAGGTATTGGCCCTCTATGGGTCATCTCGTCGAATTCTTTACAGACTTACAACTCTTTTATATTCAAGCTATGGTGCCCAAAGGATGATATCTGTTTAATTTTAACACGATCTTGTAAACATCGTTTATGCAAAGTATATTTTATGTTTGAAAATAAAAACAAGTAGTTTATCTTCAACTGTTAATCGTGTATTATCACATAAAACTGAAATTATAATTTGTTATTTGCTCATCTTGCATTTCAATTACATCTAAGTGGAGAGTTTGAACATTTGAACAAATTCCTGCATGCACAGAAGGAACTGCCATTTCTGTCTGTTGTTCGTCCAAATTATAAAATTGATTCGGTGAAAAACTTGACGTCGAACGTGCCGTTAAACTGATAAAAGTTTTAATTAATGATCAACTCTTACTTTTGAATTGTAAATATTAAAATTTTACCTTGCTTTCATTTTCTCTCGAAGGCTCTTTTTTGAAGCTTCTTTTAAGACTTGAAGAATCTCCCTCTTTGCATCTACAAAAATATCTTTCGATATGGTGGATAGTTCCGATTCGACCAATTGCCTTAATAAAGTGTGTGGTGGTTTGGTTTGTTCTTCTCGGCTCCTGTTGTCTGAAAATGTAAAATAAATGTTTTGTTCAGCGTAACGTTTATTCACGTAAAATTAGGAACATTTATGCTAGCTTCAGTTCATTTGGTAGACTTTGCACAGAAGGGGTATTCTTGGAAAACTGATAGCTATGATTGAGTTTATGTACGAAGGATATCTCCCTGCTTTCACACAGGATTATGGCGTTACATTAAATGGCTTACAACCCGGAAACCAAGGCTGGCAGAGTAGGATTGAAGGTTTACGTATACCCAGTGCAAATAAAGGTCTTAGGCTGAGTATAGTACTTGGAAAGCGACCACTTTAATCACTCGCAAGCTGAAAACCTTCATGAATATATATCTACGTTTTGTACTGAGGATTTCTAGCTATACATAAGAACAGATCAGGAAGCAGTAGAAATCACAATGAGGCGAAGACGCACCTTACGACGTGAAGACGATACCGTTGCGAAGTAAACCATGCAATGGTATACGCACTCTGTCACGCAGAATTGTTACCCGCTAGACAAACGTGGCGCCGAACAGTGTTGATGAGGAATCGAAATCACTAGTGATGAGCTTGAAGGAACTCAAACCAGTTGCAGAACCGCAGAACAGATGGCGGTTGTTTCCGACTTATGCCCCACGAGCGGTGAAAGAATTTAAGTAAGTATATTTGTGTTGAAAGTACTCAAAAGTGATGGACAAAATATTTAAACCAGCTTAACGCAATTAACTTACCTTTGTCCGACTTATGGTTTTCCATTTTATTTGCAAGCGATTCTAAAAGCCTTGAACAGCTTTTATGTAGATTACTACGTGTTTGATCGCAATCAACTGTTCCTATACACCCTTGATTATCTTCACCTTTAAATTCAAATATTAAGTTAAAGTGAATCATTTTAATCATTTCTTACTTCTTACAAACCTGAATTTTCCATTTCATTTGAGAGACATTCCACTATTTTTGAACATTTTAAGTGCACATCACTATGGGTTTGGTTGAGATTAAGTGTTTCTGTCTCTTCTAGAGTATCTGTGAGCCCAAAATTATTGAATGGATCATTGGAATTATCGATGTTACGCTCATCTCCTGAGGGCTCTATTTCCATTTCTGAGTCCTCTTTTAACGTTGCAGATTTCTTTTTTGCAGTCGCTCTCGTATCGTCTAGAAAGCCAAGTCTATCGAAGCACCAAAGTTTAGGCTCATACGGAAGCTCACATTTTTTTTGATACCTTGCTGCCATTTTTATACAAATCTTCTCTTTGTGATATTGAAATTTTAATTCTCTAATTCTTCTTTCTAAGAATTGTGGAGTCATGTTTTGAGATATAAAGGGCCTTAGTTTTCCAAATATATTTCCAAGGGCTTCATGTCGTTGTGCTTCGTTATAATAAAGTGGGTGTGCTTTATCATACAGCAAAGGGTTATTTTGAAGTTCTTCAACTAAAATAGATGTGTGTAGTTTAGTCCAACGACTGTTTTTCGGAATATGTCGTAAACTGAAATGTATTAACCATGACCATGAGTTTGAGGATTGATTCAAATGTAAATATGTGTATACTTTATTAAATTACCGTTCTTTCAAAGGATTCCAGTGGATTTCTTGCATGCAATCATCCAAAAACATAAGTTGATCATAATATTTATACTTTCTTGCGGGTGTCTTCCAACTAGGTGGAAGACTCTCCCGCCTCTTTACATAATAATATCTATCTTTCATGCCTCTCCAACGATCGTTAGCTTCTTCCGCTATAGAGCACAATATATGTTTGATTTGTTTTCAATAATTATAATATGCTTACCTGTAATATTGAATTCTGCTCCTACTTCGGCCCACGTTCGTTGTTTCTTTGCATAACTCAAAAAATCTTCGTCTTTTGGATCGTAGAGAAATGGATATTGCTTTACAATTGAAATAAGTCTTTCTCTGTCTTCATCCGACATTTTGTTTTGACTGGATTGTTTCCATGCCATTTTGAAAATTCAATACTGTTTTGAATGTGAATGTTGATTCTATGAATGAAAGCGATAATTTTTAAAGTTAATTATAAAAGCAAAAAAAATAATTAATGACCATATAGAGTCTTGTGCTGCATCAAACTCAGAGTTGAGGTAAGAGCTCCTCATTTTTTACAACAGTCAGAATGTAACCAAGTACGATTGTGTTAGGTGTTAAATGAACTTGTGGTTTCATGTTGTAGTAATAGATAAAGAGCTAATAACGTGCTTATCGCAACCATTCGTTTCGTGCGTGATATATTTCTAGCACAAAGTGAAAGACACCTACAATTTTAATTACTGAACCTGAACGAAATTTTGAGAACCTTCCCATACACACAAATATTTTTATGGCTTATCCTTCATGAGTGTCACGGCGGTAGAATGCTCAAGTGAACTCGCCAGACTTCTCGATCCTCCAACGCTGACTCCATTTCATCAAAAGGAATCTCAAAATGGGTCCAGGAGAGATGTAGAATTTGATCCATCTCACGCTAGATTTTATAGGATTTCACTTGCCTGATGGCATATCATTTATGAGCATGCGCTCTACGCGATCGTTCTGTTTGGAGTAATATAATAACTGCTCAACATTTAGTTTCTCGGGTATTCTGCTGTTTCGAAATCCATGGCAGCAACACCACGAAAGAATCGCATTTCGGCAGCTTGTGTCCGCGTTCTGACTCTTTCGGTTACTACCCAAATTTCTAGGTGACAGTTGGAACAAATACCAAGTTTAAGACCAAAACTAAACTTTGAGATTAAGATCGGCCTTCCTCTTAACAAATCGACTAAATTGATCTAGTCTGACCAATCTTAGACGACAACTCGGCGTTTCTCCCCTTCAATCATTCGTGAAAAAGATCCCCAGATACTAGAACTTCTCCACTTGTTTCAATTGGACTCTACTGAAATGCAGAGAGCGCATGCACCCTGCAGTTCGGTCTAGGAGGACCCAAAGATGACAAATCAGTTCATGAAAAGTAGATGACTGATCTTCAAGTCTCCCCGTTTGAGAAATTTCCGTCATCTTAAAATATTTGTTCGTTTTGGCATGCATACGCAAGAGATGAGAATACACTGGACTGCAATAGTTTTATTGGAATCATAAGATTTTAGTATACATATGTATTTTTAATAATTGAATAAGCTAATAATGAAGTAATATTAAAATTAATTTGACTCACTTAAATAATTGTAAACAAACTTATTCAGGTGTAACAATTAGACCGGCAGAACACTCAAGAAATACAGCTGTCACTACTGTCAGTTTTCTTTGAAAATGCGTTCCACAAAAGCTGATAATTCTATGCTTGTTTACATTTGAAAAAAAGTTAAAATGGTATCGTTCGTTGATATAGCTAATCAATTTGTTAAGTTTTTGGCTATCCTGAATATTATTGATGGACGAGTATAAAGGTAAGATTAGACGGCTTGCCAAGTTGGCAATTGAATGACCACAGGCGAATGACCAAATTATCTGTCAAATGACCAAAATGCCAATGTTGTCAATGTTCTATATTACACTATGTGACCAAATTTGCCACTGTTCATTCAAGGCATTTTGTTATATTTTTGAAAGTGAATTGTGGTAACACTGCATGTGTCAAAGGGCACAACAGAAATAAAACAAAGCAGATAACAAAAAGACAAACCATTAATTTTCACTGAACTGAACAATCAAATAATAAACAAACAACGAAAAAAACAATAAAAACCAATTGAATTATTGAATGCCAGAAATGCCATCACCAAATTTCAATGAATGGCAAATGGTTATTTGGTCATTATGCTGGCATTCGTACAAATTGTCCGATTACACTACTTGCCATTTGGGCAATTTTATCTGTCAAAACGAGTGTGGCAATTTATGGTCAAATGGTAATGTGGTCATTTGGGAAATGCCCATTACACTGCATGACCTTATTCTGCCAGGAGAACTGTCAGAAATGGTCATTCAATTGCCAACTTGGCAAGCAGTCTAATCTTACCTTAAAACCGAAACTCTCTAACAAAAACGAGATGGAGTTCCTTAAAAAGTGCTTTTCGTTCCTTTTTAAGGTTTACGTTTAAAAAAAATACACTACTATATGCGCATGCCCATCTTCAGGTGTCAGTAAAACGTGAAGTCACGAAGGCGTGTAAATTAATTACACTGGTCAACAAAAAAAATATTTATTTTTTACTCGGAGATAAAATTATGTGATTCGTAATCGTTGGAGTTTATGGAATGAGGAAAACTATATAAAATAGCCAGGTCACATCGGGATTTTGTGAGAAAAAGCTTTTTTGAAGTTAAGAATTGAACCGATAATATTAAAGAAAAATAAAAATGTTTTGTTAAATTTAGTTGTTTTTTGGAAGCATCTGCATTACGTTTATAGGAAGACCTTGGAGTTACTCTTATAAGTGACTAGCAGTTGTCTGCCAACATTTATGGTACCCATTTTGCTTGGTACCGTTTCTCTATCGCAGCAAGACCTTGGTGGAACCTCCCGCCGTGCTCATCGTTGCTGTACGTGATCTGAGCAAAAGATTATTTTTCCGTTATCTACAGATCGAGTACTATGAGAAACAGTATTCAGTATGTCCGAGTATTTTTCACTGTTGCCCAGTGTTATTGGTGTTACCTACTGTGCAGATTTGAATTTTTAATTGATTATTACGATTTCCTAATCTTACATGTTTTTAATTTGTTATTTACAACAAAATTTATCATTTAAGACACTTATTTTAAGTTTGAAATAAATGAACAGTTTACTTTATTTCGACTAAAACAGAAATAAAAAAACCACCGTGCTGCGAAATTCTTCCCCAATAGTACGCCTAGATGACGTAGATGCGCAGAACAAAGTGAAAATTAACTACAGGAAGACGGTATTTGTTTAGATGTGTCATGGCTCATCATCTTCCAGTGCAACAGACAGTTCAAATGTCAAACGAGTAGTTAAGTTCCCATGAATGAAGTGTCCCATTAGTGTCAATTTATTGACATTTCTAAATTTAATATTAACCGCTTGTAAACATTGAAGTTATTTTGCATACATCTTCTCTAAACGATCCAAAACGTAAGTTGAATTTAATTTATTTTATTTTTTAGGCGAATAGCCAATTAGCCATGCAATGAATATTAAGATGATGTTTGGAGGAATGGTAAAAAGAAAGAAATTGATTTTACATTTCCAGTTCCATTTCCCTCCCTGTGTGTTTTCCGGTATACAGACCGCAATAAGTTCAGAGCATTGAGTATACGACTTCTGTCATTACTAATTGTTGCCAAACACTTTAATACACGTAAAAAAATGTTCCAGTAAATTGTAGATTCGTTTAAAATATAGAATGATCAACCACTTAACTATACTCCAGCTCAAGTTCTCTGGGCGTTATCCTTGACCCAAAACTTAAATGGAAGGCCACAGTTGCTTGTCGAATGGTGGTAGTTCTTGTCTGCCTTCACTCATACACCACCGACTCAAACACTAGGTAATAGAAAAAGAATGAAACGGATCCCTTTTATTCTACTCAGACCACGGACGAACTCAAAAAAGGTAAGTGGAGGGAAGAAAAGAGAAAGAGTCCAACTATTTTCAAGAATGGAAAGGGGCAATACAATTCCATTGTCGCTTCTCTGTACCAGTTGGTCTTGTTCCAAGGACACTCCAGATGTCGACGGCGTTAGCAACTGTTGCTATCTCTCCTGGCCTTGTACACTGGGAGACAGCCCCTTAGCCAATGTCCAGTCAAAATTGTCACGACCTGTGGAGAAAAGTTCGTTCGTCTTTCAGTGCAGTCATCGTCGTGTCAGTGGATGTCATCCCGTCATGATCGTCACGCCAGACTAATGGAGAGACGGCCTTGCCCTTCGTCCACACACCGAGTAAAAGGTGGTAAAATATACCCACACGTACAAAATGCCAATCTGAGAGGAAATAGGCAACTACTACGTTATATAAAGGAAGATAAAAAAAAAAAAATCAACTGAGATATCCTTAAAAGAACTCAGGTTGACATTGCCAAAATCATTAGTTAGGTTCTTCTGAACCACTACTTCCACCACTATCACAATATTTGTTTTAAAATAATTTTCAAATACATTATCTTTCAGCTTTCGACAATGACTTGCTTGCCAGTAAATCCATCCTGGTCGAGAGAACAAACCCGTTTGCTTTTGGAAGAAATAAAAAATCACCCCCAGTTATATGATCCAACACATCCATTATGCCAACATCGAGGACAAAGATTTATAGCCCTCCGAATGATATATATGAAATTGAAGCCCATTAAACCAAATGTAACGCCACATCTTATATTGAAAAAGTTTAAAGCTCTAAAATGCCAGTATTACAAAGAAAAAAAGATGCTTGAAAGCAAACTATTGCTAGATCTAAAACCTGGTGATTCTCCATATCAACCTAAGTTATGGTGCTACAAACTGCTAACTTTTATAGACAAAGAGGGAACTGACACAAAAGCTAAGACAATTTCTTCCGTTTTACCAAAAGTTGAAGACGAAGAAATGCAAAACGTAGATGATCGCATAATACTCGTAGATGAATCCAGCCAATCGAATAATGATTCATTCAGTCCATTTGAAGAAGTCGAAATAGAAGGATTAGACAAACAGAGACAAGCCGAAAATGAAGATCACAATCAAGCTCCTAGTGTGCTACATACAAAATGTCTAAATCTGGTGGACACTCTTACTAATGAAATGAGAACAATCAGAGATGAAAAAAGTATGCCGTTATCAGTAATCACTGAGAATATAAAAAAAAAATCCATTTTTCCAGCCAGTGACAATCTTGGATGCAAACATCAATCGCCACAGACTTTCCTAGGACGAATGGTCGAATCAGAACTGTCAGCAGTATGCGACGAAGTTTACCATGATGCTAAATGGAAGATAATTCGGATTTTAGAAGAGGCTTCAAAAAAAGATCGTGATATTAAACTGCGACCTGTGCAAATTGGGTAAGACAATCAATTCTTAAAACTGGAAAACGTTTCTTATCTTATTTTGAATTATAAGTAGTTTGCCATCAACATCAGCGTCTACATCATTACCGAAGGCATCTTATAATCTAGGGAGAGAGACACGAATAACGGTACTCGATAGCGCAATGCTTAGAACTCCTATTCATACACCAATCTGTTCCCAAGTACAAGTTAAGGAAGTTAATGGCTTGAAACCGAAAAAGTAAAAGATCACGACTTTTGTACAACAATTATGCTTTTTACTTTTAAATAATAAATATTTGTGTTTTTATGGGCCACCAATTTACATTAAAATGGTCTTTTGTTTAATAGACTTTTGATGTAAAACTACATCTTTCTCCGGACTGGATATGGATGTTGCGTGTAATTTTAAAAGTAAATTTTAATTTCATTGCATTGCATTGCAGGTTTTGAAGGCGAATCATTCATGTAAAAATGTAAAAAAAAAAAGTCCAACAACGGAAAATGCTACAGTGATTAACGAGCTGAATATAGTTACAAAACAGAAGCTTCAGGGAAATCAAAAAGGCCAGTGAAAGGACATCAAGGAATGCCGTAAAATTAACACAGGCAGCCGCGGACCCACAACTATCTACTTCTGTACCCGACATCGAAGCGGAGCATAAGCTTAAAGACTTATGTACAGCAGTGACCGGCCAAATATCTGGGCTGAGTTGTTCGGCGCAACACAGGTCAAGGGACCTTAAGCATGAGGCTTATTACAAGCGTACTGACGACAAATTCCGTGCGCTTTTTTTTCAACCATCCGTTCGAAAAAGTCTGCAGTGTATGGGATAAACTCTGGGCCCGGACTCTGTATTCCGATTCTAAAGTACGGATCTTTCGAAACACAATTCATAAAATTCATGGAGAAATTGCGCGTAGGAATGACACGAGGGTAAACTGGACGTAAATCTAGACTTTTTGTCTTAATCTATGACCAATATTATTGTAAATGCAAACATTTTAGCTACCTCATGTTCTTTAGCAGTGTATGCTCCTCGTGCCTGGTTTGAAGATTATTCTGTTTAAATTAGTGATAACGGTCAATTAGTTCTAGTGAACAAAAAAGACTGGAATCATATTTTTGTTCTTTATTTCAGTCAATAGTTCTGTATCTATATGATTTAACGTCTCTACTCCTTTTTGAAGCTTCTTCAAGCAATTTGATTATTTTCCATTTCGTTTCTTCGAATATATCATCGGAAACCTTTAGCAGCTCTACCTCAACTAGTTTTCCCAACACTGCTTGAGGCGTTTTAGAATCTTCGTCTTGCTGGCGGCCTAAACAATCAGACAGAGAAGATGTAATACATATAAGATTTACTTAGACGTAGTCAGACACTTACTCGTCTCCTGTTCCATTTTCATTTGCTTCGATAAACTATCCACCAGACTGAGACATTTTTGGCGAAGTATGCTACGAGGTATTTGTGCATTTATTGGCTGAAATATGGAAATTCCGAGTTTATAATTTCAAAAATATATCTTAATGCCAAAGAATGTTACCAATGGTGACGCTGCTTTAGGTTCGTCTGTGTCACTGTCATCAAATGATTTTACGTAAATTTCATTATCATTTTCTCCAACGTAGCAATCGTCTGGCGGTTCACCTATTTCAAATTCCTTTTCATATGACGATGTATTACGCTCTCTTTCGTCTTCGAGAAATTTCCCTCTCTCATCCAGGAACTTTAAGTAATCGAAACACCAAAGTTTAGGTATATATTTCACCCTACCCCGACGTTCTGTAGTAAGTTTTTGCATATGTTTTTCCTTCATATATTGTGACCTAAGTGTTTTGAGTTTTGCTCTCATGTCGGGTATGGTTACATTGGGCTTAAGAAGTTTGAGTTTTGTTAATATATCCCGAAAGGCTTTAGTTCGCTGAATAGGATTTGCATACAGCGGATGAGTTGTGTCATAGAGAAGCGGACTCTTTTTCAGAAGCAAAAGGAGGTTAAATGTTTGTTCCTTGGACCAGGATGGAAATCGGGATGGTCGACCTCTTCTTTCAATTTTTTCCTAAAAAAAAAAACTTATTTTCAGAGAGGATATACTAAAAGCAAAGCATAAACTGGTTAATTCGTCTTAGCTGCACAACATACTAATGGAACGCATCAAAGAGCTTCACTCACACATCACATCCTCTATATTAATAGAACAGTGTAAGGAAATTATCACCCAAGTGCTCGGTTTGGAAGTGGTAAAAATGAAATTGGCAGTAAACGAAAAGGAAAGGATATGTTATTAAAACGAAAGGACACACAACTTCTGCAACTGATTGATGATTTAACACCGAATTGTACGGGCTATGCAGCTACAGTGATCTAGATAAAAAAGCGCAAATCCATCGCCTAAGATGGCTAGAAAGCCTAGAGTCTTAACTCGTTTTACTGAAGTCAAAAAAGTTAAAAATATTCATACAATCTTACCTCAATCGAATCACTGTTGCTGCCATTTTCCAAAAATTCTGCAACCATCACCTCGTCCATTACTGCTTCATTTTCGATGGTGACATCCTTTAAAAAAAACAATTTAAAAATAGAATCAATCTCACTTAACAAATTAAATTTACTTGACTACTGTTGTCTTGAAACTCAATCTCTGTTCTTGCTTCATTGTCAATAAATTTTATGTCTTCATAACACCATAACTTTGGTTTGTAGTCCTTAATATTTCTCTTTGAAATAGCTGATTCTCTTCGACGCTTTTCTTTACCATATTGAGATCTTAAAGTCTTAAGTTTTGCTCTGATATCGTTAATTGTAGTGCCAGGTTTTGTTTGGCTCACTTCTTTGGCTATATTTCTTAGACAATTTTTGCGCAGAGCTTTGTTTTTATAAAATTTGTGGTTACAGTCCCATAAGTTGGGAAATCTCTTATAGGAGTTTATAAGCTTACTTGTTTGTAATACTGTCCAGTTGTCTTTAAGTTCCATTTATTATCTATAATTTAAAACAAAATGAGGAATGTGTTATGGCAGAATACAACGAGAGGGCGAACAAACTCGCTTAATCGTCCCTTATCCGACCGCTAACATTCTATGTTTTGCCCTGATTCATTTAAAATCAGTTTAATTTTTGGGAACAACAAGAACCAAGCGAAGACAGACAAATGGAAATTGAAGCAAAACTCTAATTTAAGTGTAAATATACCTCGAAAATTACTAGAATTTAGGGGTCCTCCCGGAAACTTTAATTGTTTATAACTTTGTTAATAATAGTTTCCGCATCAAATGACTATTATTTTCGTGTTTAGGAGGTCATTTTACATTAGAAAAACTTTAACTTTTTTCGATTTGAGGGGTGAACTATTGTAAAGCGGCCCCTCCTGCTGACAGCTTCCATGGCCTTATCGGTTTTAATTTTCTTCGTATGATTCAAGGGGTGTGCATTTTCATTCGCTAAACTTTAATTTGGGAATCATTCACCTAGTCCTTGTCACTATCTAAATTGTGCAGCTTCCTTTTACCCAAACGAAATTCTTGACCAATCAAGACCTGAATCAACTTAGTTCCATACCCATCAATAGTTTGGACTTTAACATAAACAAAGAAAAAATAAATGCAAATATTTCAGTTCTGTCAAGAAATTTTTGGTTTACAAAGTGCGTTTCAAACCAAAATTTCGTCTACGTCAGAAATCCTTCGCAAGTGGTGTACGACGTTGTTATACCCCTGCTCAGTACACCAATTGAATGTTTACACTAAACCGTAACTACATATACATAAATGTCTTTTAAAGAATATTTGTATTTACATGGTAAGAGAAAATTATCAAATGATTAAATTAAACTAAACTTACCCTTATAGTAAAATAGTAGAAAATGATGAGAAAATCGAAATTTTTGTGAAAAGACGTACAAGATATAACGATTAACGATAGCAAATGTCAAATTGTACACGACACGAACATGCGTTCCACTCGTCTTCCAGTTCAATCACACATGGAATGAGGAACAGTGTAACTTGTTTTCTTAATCCGTGATTACATTAAAGTACGGATTGTGGTAACATACAGTTGCTCTACCACACCGTAGGTTTTTTTTTTTTTTTTAAAAGAAGCATTTTAAACAATGCATGCTTTTATCTAAAAAGAGAAGTATTATACTAACACGGTCATGGCATCGGACAAAATGAAGCGCTGATATTTGTTACTGGAAGAAGGGTTTGTCAAGATCTGTCGAGGTGATGCCACAAACAACTTCTAATGATTTTTTTTTACTCAAATCTGTGTCAACTCGTTTAGCAGGTTAACGCTACCAGGGTCACGGTAGACCAAGTCCTTTACTACATCTAAGTTATTTCTGTCCAATGTGACCTGTTCGATTATTCTGTTTTTAATATTCCGTTTCGAATTAATTAAATTTATAGAAATTTGCATTTGAATTCATAGAATCCACTCCTTTCCGGAGAACACACAATTCAGAGTCCTACGGGCATTATAGTCACGATATAAGCTCCGACAGCATGCTTAACTTAATCGTGATCAGCGTGAGACTTGTAAATGTAATCTATGGTCCATCTTGGCTAGAAAATCGGAAACTCTTTGAACGAAATTTGTCCGCTTCTATACCTTTTATCAATTAATTCTTTTTAAACAATCCCATACGCAAAATTATGTCACGGGATATGGATACGAGTTGCGACGTCTAAACTTGCCATTCTCATACTCATTTTACACTTAAGTTCCACATTAACATAACGTTACGTCTGACATTTCCACAACCATCTTTATCTTTCACGACGCTGGCTTTTTCAAGAAAACTTTCCACTATCAAAATATCTTTCATATTTTTGACGAATATAAATTAATTTTATACAAAACAAAACAAACAATTTTATATCATGGGAGTACCAGCATTCTTTAGATGGCTTAGCCGTAAATATCCAAGTGTTATTATTGAATGTGTTGAAAATAAGGTGTGTAGAACAAGTGAACCTGGAGTCAAAACAAAACATAACCTCAGATGCTACTTGCTATGCTAGTGATGTGGAAAGTAAAATGATTTATTTTTTTTTTTCTTTTTAGACAGTGGACGATGAAGGAAAGAATCACTATGAGGACGCAACACTACCCAATCCCAATAATATAGAATTTGATAATTTGTATTTGGACATGAATGGTATTATACATCCGTGTACCCATCCGGAGGATAAGCCGCCCCCTAAGAATGAAGACGAAATGATGGTGGCTATTTTCGATTGTATTGATCGTTTAATTAGTATTGTTCGTCCACGAAAAGTGCTGTATATGGCAATTGATGGTGTTGCGCCGCGAGCTAAAATGAATCAACAGCGATCGAGGCGTTTCCGAGCTGCCAAGGAATCAGTGGAGAAGCGCTTAGAAATGGAGCGAGTGCGTAGTGAATTGTTGGCTAAAGGTAAGCACAAAGGTGTTAACAGGTTTGATTTTGTTAAGAATGTCCAGATTCTGGGAGTATTCACTTCGATAGTGCATCACTTGCTCCGCCTGCTTCGTTATCCGTTCACGACAATGTAATTTGTTGACATGCTTGCTTACATAAGTTCTCCAGGTCGTAAGACTACGAGCGCGTGCTTCGTTTTTTATATGAGCCTTCACATAATGACGATTGATACGATGAACATTTTAATGTTTCTCTTTCCTGCCTCTCCACACTACACTCTTTAAAACCACAATTTAAAATTATTTTACTTTTCAGGTTGCGTTTTGCCTCCCGAGAAACCCAAGGAAGAGCACTTCGATTCCAATTGCATTACCCCAGGTACACCGTTCATGCAGCGCCTAAGTGAATGTCTGTCTTACTACATTCACGACCGAATGAACAATAATCCAGCATGGAAGGGCATTAAGGTTATCCTATCCGATGCCAATGTCCCTGGTGAGGGCGAGCACAAAATTATGGATTACATCCGTAAGCAACGCGCTCAACCCGACCATGATCCAAACACTCAGCACGTGCTATGCGGAGCCGATGCTGACTTGATTATGTTGGGTTTGGCCACTCATGAACCTAACTTCACAATAATTCGGGAGGAGTTCCTACCAAACAAACCACGTCCATGCGATATGTGCGGTCAATTTGGTCACGAATTGGACAAATGTGAGGGATTGAATGCGGTTAACACTAGTCCCGATTTCAAACCCGATGTACCTGTTGGACAAGAGGTGAAGTTCATTTTTGTTCGCCTGAGTGTGTTGCGGGAGTATCTCAAGCGGACACTGGAAATGCCTAGCTTGCCATTCAAGTATGATTTTGAGCGGGCGCTCGATGATTGGGTGTTTATGTGTTTCTTTGTGGGAAATGATTTCCTCCCGCATTTACCGAGTTTGGAAATCCGTGAAGGAGCAGTCGATCGATTGGTGGAATTGTACAAAAAGTGTGTCTACAAAACAGGCGGCTATATCACTGACTCTGGTGAGGTGAATCTCGATCGTGTTCAGCTGATCATGAATGACTTGGGAAATGCCGAGGATCAGATATTCAAAGATAGGCAAAAGCGTGAACAGCAATTTCAGGCACGAGAGAAAGCAAAGAAAAGGCGCATGGCAATGGAGGGTGACAGTTCGGCCTTCAATAACACACCGTTTGCTCCGACCCCACTGGGAAGAGGTCAAAATCCGGGAAAGATTGACAACTACAAGCAGGAAGCGGCAAATGTGCGAAATAATTTTGGTGGAAGAGCTGGTTTAGATGCTCTTATGCGTCCACAACAACATCAGCAACAGCAACAGCAGCAGCAGCAGCAAGGTCGAGGACAAAAAAGAAAGGCCGACGAAGCAGGATTAGATGAAGAAGAAGATGAACAAAAACATGATGAAGTTCGTCTGTGGGAAGATGGTTTTAAAGATCGTTACTACGAGTCGAAGTTTGACGTTGGACCTGACAATTTGGAGTTCCGTTACTCGGTGGCATTGCAGTATGTGCGTGGGTTGTGTTGGGTTCTGAAATACTACTACCAGGGATGTGCCTCGTGGAAATGGTATTTCCCATACCATTATGCGCCGTTTGCTTCGGATTTTGTTAATATCGGCGGTTTGTCCACGGCTTTCGAGAGGGAAACCAAACCGGTGAGTAACTGAAAAATGTGTTAATTCTCTTTTTGATAGTTTCCTTTTGCAGTTCAATCCGTTGGAGCAACTTATGGGCGTCTTCCCGGCAGCTAGTAGCTCACACGTACCAGCACCGTGGGCCAAACTTATGTCTGATCCGGTAAGTATTCACCAAACTTTACCGGGAATACTACACATCCCCTCCCTGATGACACAGCTTTGACAATTTAATCCCTCAGCATTCTCCAATCATTGATTTTTATCCAGAAGACTTCAAAATCGATTTGAACGGAAAGAAATTTGCCTGGCAAGGAGTCGCCCTACTGCCATTTGTCGATGAGCGAAGATTGTTCAAAGCTCTTAAGCCTTACTACCTAAAGTTAACCGATGCCGAAAGTAAATAAGTCCTTCTGCTCCATCATTTGATCTAGATAAATTTTTTTTTTTTTTCTAGTCAGGCGTAACAAATGTGGTGACAGTCGTCTGTATGTTGCAACTGGCAATGAACACTACAAAATGTTGAGGGCGCAGTATAGCAATAAAATTTCACCAAACGTAGAAGTTCCAATAACGATGCAGGGAATGGGTGGTCTGATGTTGTCGGCCGAAGAAAATATACCACTCTCAGGGTAAATGAAAAACTCTTTGCCTATGTCATTTCCAATTTAAGTTAAATTTAATTTTTGTTTGCTCAGAAATTTGCAATCTCCCATAAGAGGTTTGTTCAACATCTCCAACAATGAAGTCATTACTGTACGCTACAGAGATCCAAAGTACGACAGTGAATTCATATTCCCAGCGGTAAGGCTGCCCAATGCAGAGGATCCACCAAATATATTAGGACCAGAAGACAGAGAGGAAGGTTACAGGCCAATGATTGGTAAGGTTTGACTAAAACATTGCTGGTTTTAGTTTAACTTAATTGTTTTCTTTCTTTTCTCTTTGTTAGGTTTTAAAAGAAATTCGCAACAGGCTTCGTTATCAGGTGCTGGTCACAGAATGGTCAATAGTTACACCGGAGGAAACAACAGACAACAGAATTATGCACAAATTGCCCCACCAAATAACTATAGTGGTAAGTCAAGTTAGAAGAAGCTAAATTAAGATTTCTAACAACCGTGACGATGTTAAAAATTTAGAGAGTGTGTCCGTATTTACATTTACTTTGTAAACAGCTTTGTTTAAGTTCGCGTAATAATTCACAGAAAATGAATTATGGTATATTAGCTACGATAAGCAACATACGAAGTAAGTATGTGTGTAAAAATATTCAGATTTTAACTAAACAAATTGATGACAAAGTTTGGGTTGTTGTCTTTAAATTAGAGTGAAACTTGCTGATTTTGTTTGGGTGTAAAATCACTCGATGTTCAGCCGGTTTATCTAGTTGTAAACTTACCTAATGGGTACCCAACTCCTAAGAAGCACTGCCTTGAGACACTATAGCGTTCAATGCTTTTCGATCCAAAACTTGGTGCTGTCAGTATATGTTTTGCTTTGCTGCTTATTCTCAAGCACTTGACACCATACAATCGAACTGGTAGGATAAGTGTTCTATAATGTACCACCTTTAGTTTTCTTGTTTGTTCACCTGATTTATACTGGTGTTAGGTCAAAAACAAGTCATAGATGGCAACGTATTAATTAATGTACCAATGCTGGGCCAATCTGGCCTGTCCTCGATCCTAAGAAATCGAAAGCGTTAATTCGAGTAAAAAGAGACGAGCTCCCGACTCTAACCAACGTCCTAACAAAGGACTAGGCAGACTTGCTCAACATTTGGGTATTGCATGTAACAATTTCTGCAAGAGCTGCAGAAACTGTGGAGGAAGAATCAAGTGTGCACTTTCGCTATACGTGCCCCGCGCGTATAAATATAAAGAAAACCACGGATTTTGCAATTACAAAGATTGAGGTGGCTATTTAGGTCAAGTTGAGCGGATGCTCCAGTCCGAAGAGTTTTCGACTGTCTTCACGCAAAAGAAAGTGACCGGGCGCAAGTGGAGGCGATCTCAACTAATTCGAAGTACGCAATTGGAGGCAACCGGCTGAAGAGCTGCAAACTGTAGCATGAATCACGGGCAAAGTCGTTTATTTGCAGCATGCATTGCTTTAGAATTAAACAAAAAGCTTTCAGTAAAGTTTATCGTGGACTTAAGTACACTTTACAGGCGCTACGTCGTTGAGTCCACCAAATTCATTTAGAGTTTCTTCGATTATTCAGCTTACTGTGGTCAACGTTGGTAGAATATTTTAGAAAACGCATAAAACAGAGGAGAAAAAATTAGGCGTCAATTAAACATAAAACAAATTTTAAAAATTCGCTAGCTTTGTGGTCGACAGGATTGCTTTCTTATCAATCAGGACCAACACAACTTGAAATAAAATATAAGACATTTGTGAAATAAACAAAAGTAAAAAATGTAGTAGGTCGTGGTTGTAGAGCCGTTTCAACACTTGTCTTCTCGTTGTGGGGAAATAAGAACTATGATGAGTTTCGCGGATGGTGATTAAGTATTTTAAAGTTAATCAGGTTTTAACCGAGACCTATTCATCTGTTATCCATTCATGAGTTATTTCAAGTGTAAGCTACTACATTCTGTATACCGCATGCAGTCTCTGATTAAAAATAATTTCGTAAGTCCTTATTGATTTGTAAAACAACTAAACTTATTCGTTTTTTTTTTTTCTTTTCTGAGTTTTAATTAATAACTTTATTCAAGAGTGATGTGTATACTAATTTGTCATCAGTCCACAAGATGTGCACAAATTAAATGGAAATCTACTGCTGAATACCATTAAGTGGATGGTGGGTGACATCTTTGCCAAGCCATCATCTACGTGCTCTTTCATTAATCAGCGTGTATTCGTATTCGTTAAAATGAAATTATTAAAAAAGATACGAATAGATGTGTGTACACCCACTTAACATATCAACTCTGGGGTGCACAAAGTATAATATCGCAATTTTCTTCTAGCTCACTGGAAGCTAAATTTATCCCACTAGAGCCGTGTATGGATATATGATTCTATGTTCACTGCATTCCGCCGTGCGGTGTCGACGAAGACAGTAGCAGTAGTACTGCTGCTAGTACCACTTAATATATAACCCCAGAGGTTTGACAAAGGTACATACGTACATATGTATATGTGGTAAAAAAAAAAAAAAAAAACATTAAGTACCATATTTCGCTAATGAGCAGAAATGAGAGTAAAAAAAATGCAGGAATACTCAAAGCTATCTACTTCTCTTGCTGCTGATGACGATGAAAGGACGACGATATCACGTTTAACCCGCATGGGTTTGAATTTACATATTTATTTTTAAACTTTATATGTGCGTTTTAAGCTTCTGTCTATCTCTAATAACTCATAATAATAGAAATTCACAGTTTAACGCGTTTTCGGTATCCCAACAGATCTATCAGCGTTTCTTTTGTCACCTCATCGACCGAGAAGGAGACTCATACAATGCGTCAAGAGCGGAATTGCTCTAGGGGGTGAATCCAATGTTAGTCTATGCTTGTTAACGCTTTGCATTTTTTATTCGTTAATAATACTAACAACAACAATAATAAGAAAGACGACAACATTGAATGGGTAATGGGGGTATCCTGTGCATATGTTTTGTTTGTTTTGAATGGATGGATGGATGTTTTATGTGGATGGGCTAGGTAGGTGTGTTTTTTTTTCTTCTATTTTTTTTTAAAACATCACGTAGAAAAAGTCAAAATAATTGTCGACGGTTATGTGTATGGTAAAACAAAGATGAAAAGAATGCACAGAGAGAAGGATCTATTTTGTATGTTGCATTTCAATCGTCTTAGATGGCCCTAAGGGGGCCTCTGTTCTACACAGGAACCAGAAATAATTGTTTCTGTTTCGACACAAAGAGTGAAAAGATGTGTTTTTTTTTTTGTAGAAATCCTTTTTTCCTTTGGATTTTGTTTGCTGTGAAGTTGCTGATTATAAGGCACTTCCGATTGAGGTTTTTTATTTTCTCTTTCTGTTGTTGTTGTTTGACATCTTAAAAGCTTGCACAATGACGAGTTAATTGTCCTTTGTGGGACAAAGTGGCGATAGAAGTTTATGGAAATAGATGTACATATACATACATGTGCATGTATATGGAGCTTTTATTTGGGATGTGAAGCTATATAAAATATGTAAAAGGTTTGTTGAAGTCCAAGCATCGAATCGCAAATTCAACTGTCCTAAGTGCTTTGAGCAGGCATTTATTCTGAAAAAAGCTGAAATTAGGCTCGGAGGGGCCTTTTACTTACCTGGCAGAGACCGGAAAAAGCACTGCAACCTAAGAAAATCTTCCCGTGCCGAGAAATTGTTTCCTTCAAATGGAAAACAGTAAACAAATGAAAGAGGAAGTGATCATAGAGGAACCTCATGATCGTGCTTGCGGGGTATTTGTTGACTCAATAATATTGTGGTGACTGTAATTTTGGAAACTTTGTACTGGTCAGTTCCAGCGAAGATCTCGACTGAAAGAATTTCTCGTTTGCAATGTGCTCCGAAATATTTGGGTAAACACTACAGGTTTGTCCAGGTCTTGCACAGGACGGTAGAAGTTTTCAGCCAGCATCACTTTATTACAGCCATCGATTGACTGAAGTGTTGTGCAACTGAACATCAGCCTTTGGTCGTTCCTCAGGTCTTTTAGCGTGTGGTCCAGTGCCCCTAGGCCAACAATATGCATTCCCGTAACATCAGCTCGAAGTCACTCTCTCTTGCGGCAGTTTTAATGAATTTCTGCTAGTTGGTATCGTCATGACTGACTTCATACAAGACAGCGGCAAACACAGCTCTCTGTTCGGGCAGCAGTCGCGGAACCAAGTGTTCCACTTGGTATTGTAGCTCGAACACTTCAACACTCTCATAACGCCATTGTTGAGGCTTTTCAAGACGCAGCTGTCAAAGATCATAGACGCGACAAAGATCATGTCTCCTCCATGGTTGCAGACTAGTGGTTGCCGTTTTCGAGGAGACCTAGTCGTGTTCGTGTCAGATTAGCTTTCTCAGGTTGCAAAATGATGTTGGATTCTTTTGGAACTCATTTGTATGGGCGTCTTATCTTAACGCCAGTAAAAGCGTATAAAAAGTAGCCAGGGTGTTGCTCAGGCACTATATCTATAAACACGCAAAATATTTAGCTGAAAGCTTAAATATGTCTTAACTTGTAACCTATCATTCCCTTCAGGTATTCTTTTGTGTGCCTGTTGAGCGTCCCGAGCTTCTTTAGATAACTTTTACCTTGCGTGCCTTTAAAAAAGGAAACTTATTAAATTTTGTTTCCAATAAAAAAAAAAACTTAAGCTCGCACATACTCGTACACTTATTTCTCTGAATGATGCGACTATAGACACAACCCCAGGTATGTGATAATTTTCCGGTTTTACCTCACATCTAGGCAAAATCAACTACTTGAGCACGTACGTTTGTGGCAATTATGCGAACTCGTAGGTGTTCCCCTTGAGTGCAATTTATACATGAATACCAAAGGCCAAAGGCAAGCGCTGACAAGAGTATCCCTAAACCTATCTGGCACATTTTAATAATTATTCTTCCCATTTATTCTGATTTGCGCCCAACCGACCAACCCAAACGAACAAAATTCAAAGGACACACAATCAATGGACAAGAATTCATCGAATGAAGTAATTACTACAATTTGACATTTCGCACATTCCTCAATTGAAGAGCGCTGAAATGTGTTGGAACAGGTGAGTTGTCGTCCTGGTTCTGCGTGTCCTGGGGAGTCCATTTGTCAACGATGTAAACTCGTAAAAGCCAAGCTCCAATTGGAAGTTTGTTCTCAAGTGTGTCGACTGCTGGTGGTGATAAACAATAGGATTCGTTACGAAATTGAGGGATGTATAGGTGAAGTGTCTGTACGCGCCATTCTTTCTAAATGGGTTGGCTGCGATTTTCGGGAGGGTGTATTCTCCATTAGAACTTGAGAATGTAAAAGGGAATTTGAAGAATTAGAAATCAGTATCACCACAACGGTTTTGTTTGTCAAGTTGCAACGAACGTTGACTTGCTCTTGGCTGCTGAATAAGGTTTAAATTTTGTTTGCTAACTCTTGAGAACACAAAGGTATAAAGAGGAAACCATTGCAAGACGCTTTGTAATTTTGGGGAAGACTATTTTGTCTTTGTTTTTATAGCTATGACGTTTCTAAATGTGTCCGTATTATGGGTTAAGGATACACGGTGAGCTTTTTTTGAATTTGCTTTGTTTGTGGAGATGGAAACCATTAACATCAATAGCTTTGTAGTCAAAAAGTCGTTCCTCTGCCGTCGATTGTTTACCACAGGGGATTTACACATGATGAGAGCGGTCCTTCGAGACAAAGTGGGGAACTTTTGTCAGCATTTTTGAGATAGCTAAAAGTTTAGTATAGTACCTACTATGTCATGGAAATGAAGGATGGTTTCGTATACCTCTTCGTTCCTACAGCTTCTGCGATAATTGTTTGAAATCGTGTGGACAGTGTCCTCTGAGAGCACCGATTATAGGATAGATCTGACAAATTATCTGTTCCGATTAGCAGATCTGTGTGGAAACTAAGCATGTTGTACTCTCGTCCTTCGTACCTAAGAACGATAGGTTTCCTAATTCTAAGTTACAGTATTCTAGGGAATACGAAATTATCACACCAAACACTTTAATTCTGTAATTATAGGTTTCTTTGCTAGAGCTTGCCCTCTTTTTTGAATGTCAATTGTTCGTTTATAAGTAAACAAACCACCACCCCCGGCCAGACCATACCATTACTCACGAATATGTACTCCAAGGAGGGTGTCAAATTTAGTTCTCTCTATCAAATTCCATTCAGTCAACACTATATAATCCTGTCGAATGCCAAAGGGAACAAATGCCTCTGTGCGAACACCACATCCTCTGTCCTCTCATATGAGGATGAAAGGATATTCACCGCATTTAATAGGGCGTACAATAACACCAGAAGCAACAACAATAATTGGCGGAAGGAAGAAGGGAATTTATTGGCTGCAAGCTGTCACCGCCTGTTATGATTAAATCTGACATGCCATTGTCCTCCAATTACACGCGTCATATACACTGCTGCATACACTGTTCTGTCACTGGTATGGTGAATTGTATTTTAGATAAAAGGACCAAGGAAAAGGGAGGCTTTGTGTAGGGTGGTGGTATCAATTGTTCGTAGTCCATTCTGCATACACACAATCATTTGACACATCTTCTTAGAGATGAAATTCATATTTGCCAAAGGCAACTGGAGGTGATGACGCACAAAAGATGTCGCGTGTCCTTAAGCAAACTTATGAGCAATTTGAGTTTTGACATTCGATCAATGGCGGTTGTGTGCGTGGTAAGTATTTAATAATTTATATGCTAATGATGGACGTTTCAAATGTCAAAAGTGAATTTTAATTGGAATTGGGTACGGAGAGGTCAAAGATGGCGTGTGTGTTGTTTCATGCTTTTGTGGACAAATCGACAGTCAAAATAATCTCACACTGTGCGGCGTATTCTGTAGGCCACTATTACCATTTAACAATCAAAAGAAGGCCAAACTGTTAAAAAATTCCACTTAAAAGTAAAAGAGTTGCTTCCAAAGGAAGGGCCAGTCTAACCATAAACCGCCAAATTCATAGGCAAGCACTCCATAACCTCAAGTGCGGAGTATACAAAAATTTCCTAAAATGCTCTCAATTTTAAGTTTTTTCCTTTCATTTGCTCGTTTTTTTTATTTTTTTTTTAGTTTGTTTGCTCTCTTCATCTCCAGTTACACAAAACTGGAAAACAAAATATTGTAATCGACTCCTCCTGAGCGGTTGTACACTTGAAATTCACTTTCCCTATCTGCATGATGGTTTCGCGTCCTCCACTTATTCACTGGGTTCATGAAAAAAAGGAAAAGGACTCGCGTGGTTGAGCTTCTCAATAAAAATTTGCCTGTTTTTTTCGGGCAGTTTTTCTTTAACTAGGTTTTTTCGCGGTTAGAATAGACAGTTAATGGGGGACAAACGTTGGTTGATTATCTGATGTTCTATGTAGCATCTATGGATTCTTTAAGAAATGCGTGGTCACAGAACTTTGAAAGCCGGCAAACTGTTGTGTTTATCATTTCTGATAACTAATTTAATAGAACTGTTTGTCTTCTCAGATTAAGCCAGAAAGCAACTTTTCTGGAACCACACCAGCACTGTGACCTAAAAGATCAGTTCAGGGTTTTCCTTCAACTGGATAAATGTGGTCTTCAGCAAAGTTGAGGTCAGGGAGGGACCTCAGGGTCTTGCTTGTGGTTGAAGGATTGACTACTCCTAGGGAGTTGAATCCACTACCAAAGTGTTTTAATTTCGAGCTTTGGCGGGACATTTTACAGGCAATTGCAGAGCGGACGAGGAGCAAAGGAGCCCCTTCCTTCAGAACCTTTCCTCCATATAGAATCGACACAATTTTGCCTTGATACTGAAGCTAGAAAAATGGCACATGGGTGTTCATTCCAAAAATCTTTGCAAAAGTTATAGAGACGAGGAGGAGAAGGAAAACCGGTTATAACCCCGAAAAATATAACACGCACAACATGAATGCTTGCGAGAAGCTAGGCCCTTGCTCTCTATGAGCTGCCGTGCCAAATGTTTGTATTTGTCTCCTCCTTCGAAGTTTCAAGTGATTCGACGAAGTTCATGGTATCACAATGGATCACCCTTGGTCGAAATATGCTGGCGTGTGTCCACTATATCCTAACCTAACCATGTTCATGGATCGATCCGGGTCAATGCCATTTGACGTTACTGTGCAAGCGAAGTGCCGTGTGTATACCGTCTATGATTCCAATACATGCCTGTCGTACCTTTTCCAAAACTTTCTTGGTGATTAATTGTGACACCAGTTCTTTTTGTGGTGGTTAATTGTATTCCTGCTGTCCCGCGACTGATTGACTACTTTAACTTGGAAGCATCGAGACAATAAATACCAACACTTCAGCTCTTTTAGTTCCAGTAAAGGCGACAAAGGAATCCATGTAGACTGTCTTTTATCAGTCAAACCCCATGCAAAAGCTTTCAAATAAAGTAAACACATTTGTATAAAGACAAATTCACTTCCTTTCGCTTTTGTAACGAATTAAAATCTTCCAAAGACCTTTGGAGCAGCTCATTGAGAAATTGAATTCACAAAAAAAAAAAAAGGAAAACCTTGTCCTTCTGCCGTGATGAAAAGAAAATTCCTTTCTTCCTTTCACTTCAAACCGCTTTATGGGCGAAATAAGCTCAATTCAATTTATGATTAATTAAATCAAAATTAGGTAAAGGACATTCCTCTTCCTCGCGTTCTGCTTTCATAAAACCATCAACAATATCATTCAGAGTTACCTTCAAGAGAGAAAGGAAAATCTTTGTTTAATATGCCACCAATTAAAGGACACAGGACTCATTCACGTAAATGAAATTGCAACTGAAAATGACGACCTCATCATCATCATCATCATCGTTGTCGTTGTTGTCGTCCTCATCAGGAGCGCGCTTGAGTGGCTCCAAAATAAAGACGCATCGCGGTTTTTCGCGTACATTTGTATATATTTCTCCGTTTTTTCTCATTGCATTACCTCTTACATTTTACTTATCAAGAGGGTACGGATGTGCCATCTTTATTGCCGCGCCCGCTTTATATTAAATAAGCTGGAGCGCGCCGTGCCGCTCCGCAACGGGGGCGGTGTGCCGTGCTTCCTCTTTTCTATTTAAATGATGAAAAGCGGTACAAATTTAATTGAAATAAATATGAAAAAGGATATAAATTATATTTTTCCATTGAAACAAAGTTTTTCCGCGGTTCGTCGAGGTCGAAACATTTTATTTATTTTTTTTCTGAATATTTCTCCCCCGTTTTTGTTTGACTTTGAAAGGGAGGATGTTGTGGTTTTTTATTTTTCCTCCCGTGGTTGGTTGATTCTGTAACTACTGCGCGGCGGTAGCATAACCATCAATGCTGAACGGTAAAAAATGTTTTTAATTAACGAATTAATTTTTGCTTTTTATTCAACGCCCGCGACGAATAGCTATGAAAGAGAATGCACTGCCTTTCAGTCTGCATAATACTTGTACTTTCAATCATTTGGTGGTGCATTCTTTGTGATTACACCCTGTCTGGCGTAGGGTGTGCCAATTTCGAAAATTCATTGCGTAAAGTACTCAATAATATCATTTTAATTGGCCCGCAAAAAACTGCTTTCAATTGACTATTTCATAAAAATCTGTTGATTCTGTCAAATCTGATTGGGATTAGGTCTTAACCAGGAAAAACACCTAAAAAATCGTACTAGTGCTCTTTACTAACAAAAGTCCGATACCAGCTTTCTAGCTATCCACTTTTGAGGGGTGTTTCCTTCCAGCTGTCTGACAGCGCGAAATACTTAGGTCTCATACAGGATAGAAAGCAAACGGCATCGCTCGCCTTCTATGCCTTTAGTATAGTCTTCGGCAAAAACTTGGGATCTAGACCCAGAATATCTTTACGGGTGTAATCTGCGATCATCAGACCCATACTCACATACGAAGGATTAGTCTGGTGGCAGCATGCAGAGATATGAACAATCACTTCGATGTAAACAACAACCACGGAAGGGATGGAAGCAATTCTTCACCTAACGTCTCTAGACCTTTACATACAAGAAGTTGCAACAAAGAGTGCTCTCAGAATCAGCCAGTTAAAACACTGAAGACCGAATCTGTATGTACAATCCAAGATGCAAGGCAACTACCGGGCGCTAATGTCAGTTCTGGCTACATTGTCCTGTATTTGGACTCCGAGAGACCCCTCCCATGGCTCTTTCCAGGGCACACTGGGAAAACAACGAAGTGCCAGATGACGTAAGTGATACGGTCGGCTCCGTATCTATTAGAGTTCTTGGCACGCAGCACAATTTAAAATTCTGATGGGTCCCTGGTCCCTGGTCACAGCTGTTAACGAAACAGCTGATGAATAATCTAGAAAGGGTTTCGCTCTAGATCGAGAGCAAGCACATCCTCTAATAGACACAAATACTTAGTGGGACAGCTTGTAGAGAGCCAGGACCCAGCTTCTTGAATTTATTCATGTTGTGTGCGTGTAAGCCGAATGGAAAGGAGCTACAGTTTTATTCCCCACTCCGAACCGCGGATTGAGAAGATTTTTCATGGCGGCTTATACTTTCGGAGGTTTGTCATTGTCTGACAAGAGGTGGTGCTGCGAAAAACTTTTGGATGAACCTGTGACCTCTCGCTTAGGAGTCCAATGCACTAACCGTAACTACTACGTCACGACGACCACAATGGAAGACCAGGGTTAACTTTTGTTTCCACGAAAAAAATCTAAGAAAATGTTAATCTTTCCTGTTTCCATAATTTTTTTTTAAACGAGCCTGACAAAATGTTTGACAGAGAGGCTTCATATTTTAAGTGATGCCAGACCGAACCAATCGTGGGTATTGATCATGTAAAATTTGTATAGGATAAACTTGCCGAAAGAAATCACTGTCTTCCTCCAAGTCACATGATATAAAGTCTAAAGATTGTCTTTCATCTACACAGCCAATTAAAATGTCATCCCTTGTCCTCAACTCAATGCAACATACAAACCTAATGTCAATCGGTAAAATTCTAATTGACAGGACGCAAACATTACAATTTCGTTCGGTTCATTGTTTTTCCCTCGTCTACAATCCATCGAATTCATATTCACTTAACAAATAAAAGATTTTGCTAATTACCCCCCATTGTGAGAGCGCACGGCATATATATTGCACACACTCCGCAAATACAATCGGTTCCCAATTTTCCAAACTCTGAATGACCGCGCCATGCCATGAATAGAAAGTGCTTAGCGGACAGACACTTGAGAATTTCAACGTAGTCGCGTAGCGAAATGTCAAATCGTCCCCTGCTTAAGGATATTGCGATGAATTCCATTTTTCCTTTGTATTAACATAAATATATATAATAACCTCTACCTTGAGCGTATCTGCAATCAAAAATCCCTGACAAAGGTTGCTGGCTAAGTTGAAATTGAAGAGGTAGCACGTGTTATATTCGGAAATATTGTTGGGCGAGTTTCGAACTCGAAATTTTGTCAAAGTGACAGAAATGACGTGACACACAGCAAACAACTTTGTGTGTATCCTTGTGGGAGGAGTGTAAGCAAGTTTAGGATTGGTCGACACGGGGGAGAGTTCAATAAACCAAATTGAAGACATTTTGCATCAATTTCCATTCTTCCATTCATTTAAACATAAACTCAAGAAGAAACGACCGGTGTCGTATAAATTCAAAGCGAAACAAAGGATATGCCAATCTCTTATGGCCACTTGCATCCTTGCCAACATTATTATCGCTCAGCCACTTGACTCTCACTTTCTACATTCATTTTGGAGAGAGGAGGCGCGACGGTAGTTACCTACCCATAGGTGGCAAGCTCAAAATAAAATCCTGGAAAGGGTTGAAGGACTCCAGGTTTTTTTTTTTTTTTTTGTTTCACGCCATCGTCAACACAATATATTATGCACCTTTAACCAACAAGCACATAAGCCGAAAAGGTTCAAAGAGGCGGCACAGAGCAAGTGAAAATGAAAATGCAAAAAAAATAAAAAATTCTGAAAAAGAAATAGAAAATAGAAAGCTCGGGTGGAAAAAAAAAGACGTGCACAACACAAATACTCAACTTGGATAGTCAAAAAGGCTTATAAAGTCCTTGCGAAGCATTATAATAAGTTAAGAAGAGGTGAGTGCATTCAGCGCATTCAACACTCACTCAGCCATTGAATGATTCACGTCTAGGATGCATGGGCCGAAGCAACTGAAGACGTATTATAAGAACTTGGCGTGTGGATGAAGTGAGTGTGTGAGCGCTTTTGGAACACAATCCCAATGGTTGGTGATACGTATTCGAATTCATTTGTTCGCACCTTATCTGTGCTTTGTTCACTTTTATTTTTGTTTTACCGAATTCAATTGGAAATCGTTTTGGTGTGTACTTAGAGGCTCTAGAGTCAGAACGTCCTTTACAGAACAAGAAACGTTGGCTTTTTGGCCTCAGTGGGTTGTCCTTGTAGGTAGATACAAATTTCGAACCCACGCCAAACATGAACTTTATACAATTTTTAAACCTTTGTCCGAGTAAAGAGAAGAGGCACCAAACGCGGCAACAATAACAATTTTCATTGATGGGATCAAAATGGACATTTGCGTGGATGTGGGTGTCTTCTCTGATTCACTGGGCTATCCAACTGTTAGTTTTTCCATGCGTCTTCCGAGTGTAGGTCCTAGCAGTGATGATAGCCGCCCATAAGACTGCGATAAGAGTAATATCATGAGATGATGTCACCTTCATCGACAGCCAGTCAACGATGATACGGCACTGTTAAGCACTTTCTATGTGATTGTCCTCGCTTTGCTCGTATTAGGTGGCAGATTTTGGGGCTGATGTGGTGGGTGAATGCTGGTGGTAACTTAGCTTTAATTCTTACCAGCCTTTCTCTCAAAGACGAAGAAGACACTGTAAAAGGGTCGTGCCTGCTGGTAGTTTAATGGGCCTGTTGTCATGTCTGAGAGCTCCAGCATAATCTCCCAACACCTTGACAGGAAAATAAAAATAAAAAAACAATCTTGGGATTCGCTTCGAAGGAGGATCATCTTATTACTATTGGATCTTGAAAGAGACAAAATAGTTCATCACCCTAAACTTGAGTGTCTTGCTTTCAAAGACACCTCAACTGCAAGGTATCATACAATCTACTAAATATACTAGAAATGTTGGAGCCTTAGTGGACTCCGAGGTCGTCGTGGCACAGCAGATAGATTATTAAACTGCTGAGCAAGCTGGGTGAGGTTCAAGTTCTCGAAAAACTAAAGTTTATCGTGGCACCACTGTGGAAAAGGATAAAATAACTGAGGGGTAGGATTATGGTAAGTCTCTCAGTACATACATGGTATGTCGCAGCACAGATTGGCAACGTTAACGTGAATTTTACTCTCGATTCGCACTTTGTGTCTACATTAGGCCCTATCAATGTTATTTGCCATTTCTGCGGAACTCAACTAAGATCTAACGTTTGACCGATTTACAAAAAACGGGCTGAAGGCCATAATGCTATTGAAGAATACTGGCATTGCCCTTTCTGCCGGGGTCCCTTTCGTTTTCGATTATATTTAAAATTTTTCAAAACTCAATATCACTAGGCTACGGGGTACAGCTTATAGAGGTATAGAGGTGTTATTCAAGGCAAATTATTTCACTAAAATACACATGAGCTTCACATTATTTTTTAAATAAAATTTATTTCCACGTTCTATCCTCTTCTAGAGAACACCCTGCGATAGCTGTTTGAAAACGTGTGAAATTATTAATAATGCAACAACAGCGACGACGGTACGCTTTTTCAGTCAACACCATGAAGGTGGTGCACATAATTACCAGTCGGTACAAGGAATCACCGGTTCGTAAATTTTCCGCACTCTCATGGCAAATGTGAAAATTAACATCTTTCATTCGCGATAGCTTTTGTGCCCCGCCGACACCGGCTTCCATTGTTTCGAACGTTCACGTTTCACAATTTTTCCAATGTAAACATGGAAAATCTTTGAATAGTCGCCTCTTGAAACGTTGAAAACGATGGCCGCCAGGATGGAGCTGGGGCTAATTATGTACCTTGCCATCAAGAATACAGTAAATGCAATCAAAAGTGGAATTATTCCATTCAATACCTTGCTCCTTCTTGGGCACTTGCACCCCCCCATCTATCTTCTGTTTGCATCACTTAAGAATTCCCTCTCTCTATTTCAAAAAGATGCGCTTCCTGTAGACTACAAATTTTGAATCCTTCTCCTTGAAGAAATTTCTTAAGAAACCGTGAATTCAGTATTCTCAAGCCAGATAAATGCAATACTCTTCCGTCGACTTGTTCTCTCACAGGAGGCTAATTCAGGTGCTGATTTTGTTATAAAAGATGTTCTCTCAAGCGGCAAGGATTCAAACAAATACACAGACACACAGGTTCCTCTGGGAATAATAGTTCAACTTCTAGAATGAGTTCATAAGTAAGTAAGCATTTGCCTCTTCAATTGATAATTGATAATTCCCAACATTAAGGTTATTGTTGTGGTTGAATACGAAGGCAATGTACGTTGTCTGGCTGTATGCCGAACAAAGAAGGGAAGGATTTCTATTTGTGGTCGCTATGCAATTCATTGGTTGTCTCGTCTCCGAATTGGGATCCAATTAATTTAATAATTACAACGCAATCATCCTGACGTAAGTGGCATAAATGAATGAATCCAAACTAGCATTGAGAGAACCTTGCAATGAAAAGGATAATGACATTTGAATGGAATCCATTCGAGTAAGCCAATGTGATGGGAGTACCTGTTTTGGGTTATCCTTTGTGTGTTCGAAATAGTTTTGGGTGCATTTGGAGGAGGGGAATTTTCTATTGTTTAAATGTGGAAGCATGTCCTGATCTTACTTGTAGGTACTATATGGATCTTTATTTTGTTTCCTTTCAGATCGTTATAACTCGAACCAACGTGGTGGCAACAACTACAACAACTACCAGCAAGCAGCGGCGGGCAGTGGCAATAAATTCCAACAACAGGACAACAATCGTTTTGGCGGTAGAGCTGGTAACAGTGGCGGCGGTGGTAACAACTGGGTCCATGGAAGCAATGCTGGTGGAGGAGGCTATAGTGGCGGTAACAACAGAGGACAAAGAAATTATGGTAACAACCAGCGTGGTGGTAATTATAATAACAATCAAGGCGGCGGAGGTGGTGGAGGAGGAGGACGAAGTGGTTACAATAATAACTACAATAATCAGAGAAGATTCTAGACGACGCATAACATATATGTATGTAAGTTGGTAGAACAATTTCATATATGAATATTGTGTACGTACGTTATTCTCAAAGCAACGTACAGCTTAGAAATAATCTTAAGCACAATAATTATAATGCATACTTACAATTAACAGGTTGTAGTATAAAAAAAAAAAAAAAAAATAGGAAATTAAGAGACGCAGATACATTTGTAGTTTCTATTCGAAGCATTTTACCGAAAGAGATTTAAGGAAAACTGTACTTGTATTCATATTTTGTGATGTAACGTCCAGCTACATCGTATTTGTATTCGTAAAATTAAATAATAATAACTAGTAAGAGTTGTTTTTTTTATTTAAATCTTGACTAACTAGACCTGGAGAAGCTAATAAGTTGACCAAGCTTTCAAACAAGAAAACTCAAAAGATTTTAACACGTAAGGGAAGGGTTATTTCATGTTTTTCTTGGAGACTACTCATTCAACTACCTCAGACATATGCCGATTTTGTTAAGAAGACCAAGAAGACTACTGAGTATATTTTATGCAAATGTCCTGGATTCTGCTTAAAGCAGACAAAAACAATTCATTCATAAGCACGCTCATCATGACCTCGATCACATTCTCCAGATGTACAAGAACTTAGATTGGCACAAAAGATGTCTCAGGTGGCAGTGATTTTCTTACCTACTTTCTTAAGTTGGCGCTACAGTGCGGGGTGGACCTGGGCCTCAACTAACAAGCGTCTCCAGCCAGCTCGATCTTTGGCTGGCTGCCTCAAGTTTCGCACGCTAAATTGGTTGAGATCCCCTTCAACTTACGTGTGCCACCTGAATTGCGGTCTTCCTCTACTGCGCTGTCCCTCGGGGGCGGATTCGAAGATTTTTCGGACCGGAGCATTGGTATCCATCCGTTCTACATGACGCAGCCACCTCAGTCGTTGGCAGTGATATTCTAGTTTTCGGATATGCGACCCCACAGAGCCTAATATTAATATAACATGAAAGGTGCCTTCTCGCTTACTCCGAGATGTTATTGATCTCAACCTCTACGATTGAGTAGTAAAATGGAACTGCTCCTTAAGGCTGGGGGTTCTACCGTAAAAACCTTCCTGGTTATGAGGGAGAACCTATAGGCTAAATAGTTGGAACGGAAACTCTTGGAAATACTGAAGGGAATCTTGTCACCAATGCAGTTTCCACAGTTGCTGAATGGGCAAAATGTAAAAGTGGTTGGCCACCGGGTCGGATGACTTACCAGCACGGAGGTGATGTCCCACATGCGTCAAGTAAGAATCGTCTAAAGCTATTCTGCAGCACACTAATTGGTACGTACCAGTGTACCTTTCGGGTCTGGAAAAGGTCAATGAATTTCAAATCGAGACTTACCAGCGTTTCATCGACTTTAAAGCAGCAAATGATAGCGTTCATCGTCATGAGCTCTACAGAGTGAGGACTGAATTCGGGAAGCAGATCTTCCAACTTTTTTCCAACGTGCTGCAGTAAATAGTACGCAGATCAGGTGTTAATACAGAAGGCAGGATCTTTAACAAATCTGGCCAGGAGTTGGGGTATGCACACACCATTGATATCGGTCGTTCTCAGCGTGCCATTTCAGAGGTATAAAAAGAGGAAAAGAATTGATGCTATCAACAAATAAAGCATATTTAGTCCACGGCCTAGGACAAAGTTTCACTGTTGATAACCACAACTTAGAGCAGTTAGGGAGTTCATCTACAATACTTTGGGATTCAACATCAACTCCATGAATGACAGTAGTAGAGATTCCTCCCGTATGTGGATTAGTCTGAATTCAAACTTTAGACTTAGCTCTGGATGAAGTCCGCCTTTAGATAAGATAGATCTTTCGGCTGTTTTGATTATTCTGTCGGACAGAATTTTTCGCCTGCTCGGTCAACAGAAAGTGGACATTTCTAATCCAAACTTGAAATCCATAGCCGAATAAGAAATGACTGACTAAGCAATGGTTAGCAACAATTTATTCTGGATATGTACTTGCTTTTGGCCCACTCTGTAGAGATAGACATACGTATTGTATAGTATGTCCATTCATCCATCATCTAGGACAAAATATTACTGTTGATGGAGTTTAGTAAAAGTTTGCATCAATCAATTGTTTGCAAACAATCTTTGTCTGTTAAATTATTCATTATGATACCGCTAATGAGTATAGCAAAGTGTTACTAGGGTAAATTAAGTAATTTTGGGTCAACATTTTGCAATTTCAGTTTTGTTTACTTTCAATTGAGACTGTATCTTGGTTGCACTCTTCATCAGTTTTGTTCAATCGACCGCAAAGTGGAGATGTTTCACCTTCATATCTTTATTCTTATCTGCTGCATGCTTCTGCCAGAGATGGTGCTCCCTTCAGAACTTGCAAATTTAACAACTTTTATGGATATTCGACAGAAACGTAGTCTAATCTATGATGGCGGTGGTACAATTAAGGTATTCTAAAAAATGTTTCAACTTTGCTCATACATTTACATAACTTAAGGACAATTGTAGTTCTCCGCCTCAGGAGTTTGGCCTTTAACACTAGGTGATCGAGTGAATTGGAGACAAATGAACTTCTTTGGCAGTGTACTAACACAGTATCAAATGCCTGACAAACCTCTAAATCCGTGGGACAAATGGACGTTACCTCATGGGAAAAGCTTAAAATCTACACGTGACGAGTTCGATAAAACAGGATATTATACAGCAGATCCATCAAGGATGTTGACTTATGCTGCTTTGGAGGAATACATGAATAGAAGTGGTCAAAACGGACGACAGTGTCTTCTACGGGCGATTTGTGAAAATGCTCAAATCGATGAACATGATGATGTCTATTCCCGGATACTCAATGTTGTTTTAACGTGAGTAAATATTTCGAAAAAGGGGAAGAGGACTTGGCTGACTGACATTTTGAATATATTTTTCTAGTCCTGGAATGGATAAGGATGACTTGGATAAAGACTATTGGGATGCGGTGGAAGCTGGAAAATTCGGTGCAGATTGTTTGAGTGCGTTTCCCAAGTGTCCACATGGAGAAAGTTTCTTAGACCAAGTGATTGTTGTTACTTAGAGGTCGCGAAAGAGAATTATTGAACAAAATGAGTTTCTAGCTGGATCGTGTTGTTATTGATCTAGTTTACAGTTTTACTCCGCGATGAAGTCCATCTTGGTATATCAGATTTAAATGTTGGCAATAGTGCTATTGGACAGCTGAAAGATTGTGACTGTGGAGGGAACATCCGTTCGAATTGACATTTTCATGGTACTCTGCTGGGTGTGAACACGATGGAGTAAAAGTTAGAGCCTGTTCCGCATTGATACCAAATACAAATTCGATTTTCTCGGATACCTCCGGCCTGATTGGCACTTTAATACCACGACATCTGCGGCTAAAACAGAAGCATAAATATGCTTCCCATATCACTTCAGCTTGATTTCCCACACCGAAGTATATTACATACATCTGCCAATGTGCCTGAGGGTTTACTTTCACAAAGGGCCTCAGTTTGTTTAAACAATAAAAGTTAATGTTGAACTTTGTACGAGTTACCTTCTGTTGGACCTCAACAATGCCAACAAATGGCCTAAAATTTGTATTGAACATGCGTGCTAGCGAAATACCCATCAGAAGCTTCGCTACTTCAACCCAACTGACGGAATCCTTGCTGACATGCATATCCGAGTACAAGTATAGCCAGCCCCTGTTGTCGTTGTCAAGTGGTCCTTGTAACTCAATTGGAATGGGTTTCCAAGTGATGCGAACAAAAACTAAAGTCGTGAACAACTAAAGCCAAAAATGCCCGAAAAAAAGAAAAAAAGAATGAAATGGAATTTGAAAAGAACTTGAAGTGACCACTTGAGGCAGAACAATTGCTGGTAGTAGCACTACCAACAAAGACGCGACAAGACCCCCATATGACATGAATTTCCAAGTGGCTAAGGAATTTTCAAAATCGGTTTCGAAAAAAATGCTCAAAATTTCTCTGATCAATGATCGGCTGTCCTCGAATAAACCACAGGAGACGGCGCAGAATGTAGAGTTCATTATAGCCGAATTGCATAGCGGTAGGCAGGACAAAATAAGGGTTGTGCAAGTAAATGGAACTGAAACAGAGTTCCGCACTGCAATCAGTTAAGGGATGGTGATTATGATGACGATTAACGTCTGACTGGCACTCTCTTATGCTGATGAGCCCCTGATGATGGCGCAATGAAATTTAAAAGAAACGAATGATTTGTCAAGTGGCATTACTTCCGATTGTAAATTTCAAAGCTTATGGTCTGCTACTGTAGAAGTGCTGCTGTTCTCTCTTGTACGGTAGCGATGGCGAACTGGTGAGCCTCCGATAGAGTGTTACGCTGATGGTGGAGATTTAAATTGCGAGAACTAATCAGCATTCAATTATGAGTTAATCGATTATCGTGGGATTCTGATATATGTAGTGGGTACTTGTGAACATAGTGCTAGAGCCTTAGCAAGGAATTAATGGTTATACATGAATTTAAGGATTCGTGGTGACAGTTTTTTTCTTCTTCAGCAGTTGCTTACATCTCACGGCCGATTTATTTGTTAAACGATAAAACAGCGGCAAAGGTCAAGTTTTTCTGTGCACAAATGGACTTGAAAGTTTTGTTATTTGTTTATAAAAATATGTTAGGTTAGGTTAGGTTTAAGTGGTAGTCAGCACATTAAGACAAAAGAATTTCAATGTGATATCCTGATTTCGGTGGGAGTTCTCCAACCTTCCCGCTTTGAATGAAGCGTACGTGAAAATTGACATTTAGATATATGTGTCAGATGGCAGAGGGTGATGGAGAAGAAAACTGCCAAACGGAGCTTTCGCCTATTCGTTTCTTAAGTTCCAACAGACACCCTTTAAGAAGAGGCCTTACCTTGTTGCGTGGCAGTATCTAGTGATGACATCTATTTGAGCATTACAGTTTAGCATTACAGTTAAGATGAGTATTTGTGATCACTCCCAGAGATGAGTGGCAATCTAGAGCTACTTTTAAAGTTGAAGAGACTAACTTAAAGGTTTTAAGGGCTACTTGGCTGTCCGTAGGCTTCTTTACTCACCATTATTAGAATACGCTGTAGTAGTTTTGACGATGGAAAGAGAGACTCAGATTTAGCCCTTTCATACCATTTTTGGTTGTGGGGCCATCCGTGTCAAAGGATATAGGCTTCTTCGTCAAAGTGTTGCCGAAATCACAAGGTTGATGCTCTAGTAAATTAAAGCCCTTGATGGGAAAGACAGACAAGCAAGGATAAAAAGCTAAAATATCTTGGTCGTTTGCCAAATAACTTTAAATAAATCGATTGGAGTCTAGTTTGTAGCTCCAGCAACATCTGTTTCTTTCTTCATTTCTAACACAAGTTTGGTTTACAATCACAGATCCATTCAATTCCTCTCCCTTCCAGCTACTGTCACTGTTTAAACAAAGAGAATACCTTCAAAGGATGTGTATATCTACTCTTTTCCGAAACTTTTACTTAACAGAACTCACTTAGGTAGTTGAAGATAAATCTTTAAGAACCAAATGTCAGTGTGTGGTTCAATAAGCGGCAAATCGAAAACTGGGATATAAATAGAATCACTTAATGAAAGTTCACTTGCAGAAAACTTAAGAAATCGACAGACATCCTGTTAAAACAAACAACAATTGAATCGTTCCAAATTGGAAATCAATGAGAAAAACCCCAAACTATATTATTTAATTAGAGCTGTTTTCACTCACTCCTTTAAGAGTACCCTCCTTCTTTACCCACACGTCGCCGAAGCAGGACTAAAAATTCGAAAACTCTACTACGCAAGCGCTGAAATAAAATGAGATACAAAAATGTATCTGATTCTTCCATTAGGCACATTGGCCACAAATTCAACTCAGCAAATAAGGCAACAAAACACCATTAGAAATCGATGAGCCTTTTTCTGACATGTCTTCAGGTATCAACGATGCGTTGACAAGCAAAATACTTGCTGTTGCGGCAAGGATAAGAGACTGTGATGCTCATAGCACAGTCAGATATATCTATCTTTAAATAGAACAACAAAAAAGGATTTTTCAACGTAATTATAGAACTACTGGAGTGGTGAAACCATTGTCATACATATAACCACCCATTTGCAGACATTTACATTTTGAAATTATATCCTGCGCATAAGTGCATACGTGAATGTGACCCTCTTTCGATACATATTGTACGAGTGTATGTATATTTTGGATATTGGGGGTAGAATATCCATTTTGAATCGAACGAAAAACAGGGGATGTTCGGGGGCACGTTTGGGGATGAAAGTGAACCAATCGAATTCATCGAGTTTGTATTGTTTTAGCAGAGATGAAGGAGGCTTTTCACCATTTTCCTGGGTGCTTTCTGTTTTTTTTTTTAATGGATTTTGAAGGATTTTTTGTTGCATTTTCATTGATTGAAAAGGTTTAAGATGATTTAAGTCCAAGGATAATTTTTTAAATCAAAATAGTAACCTACATTCATTGCCAAATGCCCAATAACATCTATCAGTTGTTTAAGAACTGGAATGTGTCAGGTGAATATTCGTTTTCTGATCACCGATATCTTCAATGTAATCTTTATGATGACCTTCCTTACCCATAAGCTTTCAGAATTCACCGGAAAATCGATTGGCTTCAATACAGGGAGACTCTAAAGGAACTAGTCTCGGAACCTCAAACATCTGGGAATCATCCCAACAAAATGTCATGGAACCCACAGATCGAAAGAATAATCACCAGAGCTACCATATCACATAGACCTGTCGCCGAATCTGCGGAAAAAACTGGGGAGTACAACCCAAGATGATACTCTGGCTATATAAACTAATCGTCAGACCGATGATCTCATACGCAAGCGTGGTCTGGTGGACAAAAACTAACGAAACCACCACAGGGAAAAAATTAGCCGAAACCCGCATGTCAGGATGTCACGACTCCAACTGCTGCACTCAATGTCATCTTGAGTTTACCAACACTAGAAAACTTCCCACGAATGGAAGCCAAATTGGGCATCCACCGAATTTTTCATTCAAGCAACTTCGACTCAAAGTCCCTAAGGAACCACAAACCCCAACCATCAGCTTCTAACCTCGTCTGGTATACGGACAGATCCAAAATGGAAACAGGAACTGGCTCTGGAATTTTTGGAGAATCATCAGCCGAGGTCTTTGCTATCAATCAGTGTATCAGACTCAATCAGTCCTCTCACACCATGGGGAAAATCATATTTATATTCTCAGACAGTCAAGCTGTCGTTATCTCGGACCAAGCTAGGAAGAATGGTCATTCTTCACTGGATGCAGGTAGATATGCGGGTAATGAAAAAGCCGACTTACTGGCAAAAGATGGCGCTTCAATAAAATCGGACTCGAACCCTTTTGTGGGATAAGTAAATCACTCTTCGCAAGAAATAAAAAATGTCTTTGCATGCAAGAATCCAGAGAAGCCTAGCTCAAAACTGCTATTCCCCTTACCGTCACATGGTGTAGTGGTTGTATCATAGCTTGTCACGCTGAAGGTTCCAGGTTCGAATCCCGATGTCAAAAAAAAAATAGTCGATCAACTGGGGAAAAAAGCTGACGTCAACTCTAATGCGTAGGCATAACACTGGCAGCGGGTAGTCATATGGCTTGAAAGTGTTGACCATACAAATGATATCGGGATGTTCGAAAGAAATACTGTGAATTATAAGCAAAGGCAACAGTACCAATCAATCTCGCCAGCCATTCTGGACACCACCCTCGGAGCAAATAGATTGAAACCTAATACCACCTGAGTTTCAAAAATCACTACACCAACACTAGCGCTGTGTGAATAGCATCATAAGAGTATTCATAACCCCTTTAGCGCCAGTGAATTATATAAAAAATAAAAATAAAAAATTTAATTTCATTGTGAACCTCTATAAGAGCAACCTTAGGGCACTAGTTCGATTTCTAAGCATTAGATTAGATTTCGTAACAGATTCAAGCTGTAGACTCTGCCTTGAGGATGAAGTGGCCTCTCTACACATCCTAATGGAATGCCCAGCTCTCTTTCAATTTAGAAAGAGAAGTTTGCTGCTATTTATCCAGAGAAGTTCCTTAACTTCCTGACATCTTCTGGAGTGAAACAATTCATCTAGGAACATTAAGGAAGGCACAAAAGGATTACTTGAAAACTGCAGTGCCAGGGGCTGTGTCTTGCTTAAGTGTTCCACAAACCTGGCGTATTGCCAATTGTTCCGTGTGGAAAGTATTAGCGGAGTATCAGCTTCTGTGAGAAGATTCCCAAGTCGAACTCTTAGTTAAACTTTAAGCAATCGGTGAGGATTACTTTCATAATCCCTTTGTTATTCCATGACTCTCTGGTAGAAGATGTTGCTGTTCTTCAGACTTTTGGTAAATTTGAAGCGATTTTAAAGGCTCAATTTAATTCAGTCAGCTGTGCTGCCCGCCAAAATCTAAAACAATGTCCTTGGTTGCTGACATCTCCGGGGGACAACATGCATTTCAAACATCACGATACAAGTTCATTGGCAAAAATCATAATTTTCTTTCAAAAATTAATTTCCTTTCACACAAACTCCTTATATTGTCAAGATTTCCAATCGACTTAACTCAACATTATTGCACATCTCAATGGACATTGCACTTCAAATCGACACTATGCTCAGGAGAATTTCAATCGTTTTCCCATAACCGATTGCACCTCCCTATCAGCATGTCGTCCGAAAAAGGACATTAACGCCAACAACATGAAGGTAAACCTCTTCCAGGCTGCCAGTATCCAATCATCCGTAAAAATGTACAACTTCACGCGAATACTTTCACACGAAAATCGCTGTAACGGAATGAAGTACTGCAGAGCGCTATCACTGCCAATCGTCAGGACTTTGAATACAAAAATGCAAAATGCGCAGTCACTAGGTAAAATCTTGTCAATTGCCACCCGTGAAGTCACAACGGTCGGTGGCGATAATGTGAACGATCCCTTAAAGATCCCACAGTAGAACTTGACGAATACCAATGTACATCTAGGACAGAAGTTTAAATGAACATTTTCACTCACCACCGGGGAGGCTTTTTAATTTTTTTTTCTTTTTTTCGTCTTACACTACAACCCTGTGGCACACCGCTCAGCATGATCGACAATCTTTGATAGAGGATCTTGGTCAAGTTAGTTACTACCCTGCATACACACTGTATGCAATATCCATCCTTCCTTGTACAGGCACTGATTTAAGGGCTCTTCACTTTCGATGGAGAATTGTTGCCTCCGGGCGCGAGATTGATTTGAAATTCCTTATCGATGGGGATGAAGAAATGAATTTTATTTAATTTAATCGATTCGGTCAAGTGAAAATGTCAGACAATTATGAAAATGATTTCTCAGGAGTGAATGATGGAGTCCTGTGGGAATTTTTATTTATTTTTTTTTTTTTGAAATTGTAACATTGTGAGGGTTGTTGACATTTTAGCTGATGTGAGAACCAGCGTAGGGAGGATTACAACAAAGAACCGAAGTTTTGCACAAAATGCAGCAGGACTGGAAATCCTTTTACAAAATCGAGTTGCTTAATGTAACTTTCAAATCCTTTTACTCCCATCCCCCACTATATCCATTAAATGTTGCTTCCTTTTAATTATTTTCTTGCCGTTTGTTGTGTTCTCATAAGCAAAAACATAAGGAAGAGCTTAAGTTCTAGGGTGTATGATACCCTATTGGCTCCTAAAAAAAATCAGAAGGGGTTGCATTGTTATGAAAAATAATTTGTTTTCTGTGTTCGAAATAGATTAGGTTAGACTAGGTTGGATTGTCAGACTGCACTCGATGCAGAGTAGGTCCTCTGTGAAACCACATAGATCTGGGTTTTTTTTCCAGAAACTACTCACAGAACCAGCAGGTGCTTGCTAGGAAGCGCTGGAGGCTGTTAACGCTGATGATGAAGATATGAAAAAGCTTCTTCTTGCTCTTCGTTCATATAGCTTCTGCACGAATAATTTGAGAGGAGTCTCCACCTATTGGGGTGTCTGTTAAGTCAAAGGTGTAGTGTCATATGAAGGCACTCACTACACTGCTAATAAGCAGCCTTTTTTGTCTGATTGGATAGTGAGAGTGTTTGTGATCAAGCTTAGGTCAAAACTGTTTAATGATGAGGCAGGTGGATCCATCTATTCTCCTGTAGTTGGTGGTCCTGATAGCGTTTGTTTTGAGAAGCAAGAGGTATGACAAGATTCCGCTTTTCCAGAGCTCTTCGATAGAGCTGTGCCATGTCTTGCAATTTCGTTGGCTGAACAGTAACCTGGAGTGTGCCTATGTCCTGACATCCAGATAAGGTGAATTTTCAATTGTATAACCAACTCGTTGAAAGACAATTTAGAGCGCCTTTTGAGTTAAAGGTGACAGATTCCAGTGATTTGGCCGCGGCTTGACTTTTGGTAAAAATGGTTATATCTCGCATAGATATCATGGTACTTCGGCCACGTAAGGGCTTCCTTTAGGTTCGGAAGATGCTAAAGTGGTTGGAAAAATTGAAGGAATTCTCACTTAAACCCATCTGCGAATAGAAATACGAAACGGACCCTTTTCGTTGTAACCGAAGATTATACCTTCATTTAAGTCTGGAGTGGATAGTGGTTTGGAAGTTTTTATCGAATAAAAGTCATTGTAGGGTGTAGTCAAGTCAGTGTCTTGCGGGAGGAATTGTAGATAATTGAGAATGGTAGAGTGTTCAGCGAGTAGGGTGAACCACTGGTGTAATTGTAATTTAATGCGTATGGCTGCGCTGGATGAAATAACATGTCCAGAGCCGCCGTAGAGCTCTATTGATACGCAGCCCAATCTTTGCACTCGACCAAGATAGTTTCGACGATCATGCCATACGTCAATATTAGCCTGATGAGAAGTTCATTCACTACAAGGTTCCAGAGAAGATTAGAGAATATACACTCTTGAGGTGTAAGAGCTCGCGTTTTACGGCTTAGGAAAGAATTATCCTTTTATTTGACAGTTGGTCCAAAAGAAGGGTTAAGGATAGACTGATGTGCATTCGATGCATGATGTGTATTGTAAGCGAGGAGGTATGAACTTTGGCAAGAATGGATGAGGTCGCTCTCCATGGTTCCTTCAACATAGATGGAAAGCGGAGAAGGAGATAGCGACATCGACTTAGTCAGGAGAGTCTAGATACAACAATTTATATGGCTGGGACTTGTAGAGTGTAGGCGCACTAGCGCTCGAGCCCGTAGAGTCTTTGATGATAACTGTGATTTAGGTGACGAGAAACCTTTACCAAATTGGCGAGTGAAACTTGAGGTAGCTAGCCGAAAATCGAGCTGACTGGAGACACTTGTTGGTTGAGGCGGTTAAGATGTTATCCGCACAGGCTAAACCTAACGTTACGAAAAGTATTAATATTCAACCGTTCAAGTACCGTTAAGACATCAGTTCGACCAACTCCTTAGAATTACCTTCAGAAAACATAAAATGCTGTCTAATGACTGGATTCAACATTTCTTCGACGTCCTTGTAGGGAATTTACGAGTCTCACTCCATTTTTTCTTTTCGTTATAAACTACAATTTCAAATTGGTATACCCTACCCTACAAAAGGGTTTCGTTTCGAATTTTTATTTTTTTTGTTTTTCTTTTGAAAATTTTCTTCTGTTTCCTCCATTGCATTCTGATTCTTAAGCATAAAAAAATCTAAAAGGACACATAAAAGTGTTCACCGTAGAAAGTGACACGCAAAAATGCCACAACAAAGGGATAACAAGTGGAATCCTTCAGAAACTAGAAAAAGAAGTAGAAAATGTCGTGCCAAATGGAAGGGGGTATGGGGTGCAAAAAAAAGGCTGTATGTGCAGGAAATGAATTTGCAACTGCCACAAACGGGCTACAAAGGAAACTTTCATTGCTATCAAGGATATTTTTCTCCTTTTATGTTTTATTTTGTAGCTTTTCCGTTCTCTTCCTTTTTTTTTGTATTTTATAGGATATACTTAACGAAATCTCTAATTGTATGTGACTTGAAGTGTTACTGTGACTGTATGACTAAATGGATGTACATTTGTTTCGATTTTGGAAGAAAGATGTATATGAAAGGTTAACACAAGTAGGGTTAAAATGGGCTGGAAATCAGTTCGACAATGAACAGAAGCTGCAACCAAAACAAAAGAAAGAACGTAAGTAGACCTTAACATAAATTGACTTGCCACTGACGGTAAAGAGTGCTTAACGGAATGCCTTCATCAGGCAGAACCGAACGACCAGTCACATTTCCCCATTCAACCTTACGACGCAGGCCATTTGAAAAAGGACTTACCTCGTTCGTTAATCTCTGAACTGTGGTTGCCTCGCCCATCAGCAGATTGCGCTCAGTTCTTCTGACGGTGTTGGCTTATCATGAGCCATCTAGCCTTCTTGACTGAGGCACTAACATGTTGTTTTAGCTAGGGTATAAGCTTTAGGCTTACAGTTGGCTTGGTGGTTGTAGAAAATAAGTTCAGGTTGTACTGATTGTTTTAGTTTTTGAATAATGCTGACGTCTACGTCTTTCTCCCTGAGGGAAACCAGTAGAATAGTCATGCCGGTTCCGAAGATATCCACATCGCCATTAGGACCTATGAATCGAGCTTGATATGTCCGGTGTCAAACCCGGTGAGCTACTTTGAATGCCCCCAGGTATTCCTTGTTGACCAGTAGTAGGGAGTCAGATCTAATTTTCTTTGGTTTCTCTTTGACTGCTCAGTAGTCCATTGGAATTGTTGGATTATGAAGCTTTAAATATTGCAGCAGTCTTCCTCCGTCTATTTTTATATTGGACAAACAAATCAGGGGCTTCACTCATCTAAAAAACCTACGAAAACTGATCATCGCATTAAAGAACACCATATCTCCTTGCGGGATCAGCCAAATCAAAGCAGAGAAGAGGTGGAACTAGGGTGGCAAGCAACTGAGTCATAACATTTCCGATGGCCTAACCTGGATCTAAAGAGAATGAGAAGACTTCTGTATAAGAATTATACGAGGAGCTCTTTGGACTGATGTGCTCAGTCAAAAAAAAAAAAAACAGAAAGCAAATGGCAGCGATACAGTGAAGAGGAGTTCTTACCGAACAGTGTCAGAGCAAGCTGTTCTTGTGGTCGCAGGAGTAATCCCCATCGATCTTCTAGTGGCAGAGCGAAAGTACTCGTACCTACATATAAAACAGAAAAGTAGAAGTTGAGAAGAAAATAGCAAGGCGCATGCCAAGGAGATCACTAGGCAATATTGGCAAGAATACTGAAGAAGAGTCACTATTGGGGAGTGATTAAAAAATCGGGGATTCGACGGGGCTAAGTATGGGGAAATGAATTCCTACCTCGACAATTCCTTACGGGACACGAATGCTTCAACAAAGATCTACCGACATACATCTGTCAAGGCCGTAGGAGCCATAGAGTCTAGGAAAAGTGACAACACCCTGAAGTAGTGCAAGAAGCAGTTCCGTAGTTGGTTTTCCTAAAATGGAGAGGGTTTAGTCGGTAAAAGACCGACACACAAGGGGAACTTGGTCCAAGCATGTAGAAGCCCTCGCGAAGCATTGCTTGATAGGTAAGCACGTGCTCGCCACTAGAATGAGTGTTCTCTTCAAAGATTCCTGTAGAGGCTACAGAGACGGGGAAGAAACAGTAACCACCTTCTATGCACCTGCCCTATTATGAGAAGGTACACCGTCGGGGAGTATATTTCTATAAATACCTCAGCGACCTAGCCAAGCTTGATATTTACAAAATAAAGCGCTCTGTCTGTGGGTTTAAATAATGTTGCACAAATTGTGGAGCAGGTATCTTCCTTGAGAAAAAAAGGAAAGGTATCACAATCGACATGTATTCTGGTCGAAGTATGTTCCTGTCTAAGCGGGGACAGTCACCTAACCTCGATTTCAATACCAAATTTCAAGCTTTACCTAAACTGGAAGTCGGAAATCATGTTGACTACACATCGTGTATATTTGATGCACTGTTGGTGGACCTAAAAATTTGAAATTTGGCACAAAGGTAAGGTCATATGATAAAGCCAAGGAAACATGACTTAAACATCTACGCTTATAACAATAAATTCGTCCCCTTTCGGGCGGTTAAGGGAGGTATTTCGGAAAGTACTCGTAAGCTGAATACCAATCAATCAAACAGTCGCTTTTGTAATTAAAGCTTTCATGTAACTTAAGGCACACAAGTAGTCTCATTTAAGCGTGTTAAATTAGCGCTTATCACTACACCTACACATCCTCGAGAGAGGACAATCCCAGCAAAGGCATCGATTTTGCATACATAGTTCGCTTACATCATTCCTCCTTTGTTTACATTAATTAAACGAAAAATATCTGGCATCAAATTTATTTCAAACAAAAGCAATAATATCCTTTGTCGAGCCTTTAGCTCTTCAGATATTGGAATACCATACACACTATATCCTTTGATGCGACATTCCACAATGACAATCCCTTAAATATTAACTAGATTACATACGCACGGATGCATTCCACTTGAGTGTTTCTAATTCTAATACCTTACACAGGTGGAAATAGCAAAATAGCAATTTTCCAATTTAGGATGAAACCCACCCCCCTCCGTTCGTCATCCATCCAACCCCTGACTAAGGGAAAACAAACCGAATTCACATGGCAACAAATGCCAATTGCCTGGCTATGGCAGAGCATTCAAGAGGCTATCGCTCAAATGGAACGAATGCGATTCGAATTTCTTATTTGAAAATCTCTCTTTGGTTCGGTTTTTCTGTCTCTGTGTGTGTGTGTGTGTATGTGAATGTGAATTCAATATCCTTTGTGGGGAGGAGTGGTGACAGTCATAGCAACAAATTAATACTCGTACACCCAATCTTAGATACATACATACCTTCATAAATAGATTTAGGAAATTGCACCAATGTACATACAGAATCACCGTGTTTAGGAACTCTCAAACGGTAGTCCTTGTAGCCTTTGTATGGGTGTAACGAAAGCTGCAAGGAATATTGATGTAATAAACAACCCCACGTGTGCGCACGTTGTCAGGACTCAATCGGTGTAAGAAGATTAGGCGTCAATTTTGTACTCAAATTGTCTTTATTTCACAACAATTTGTTGGGCAATTAAAGGAGATCAGATCCTTTCAGCTTTATGTCATAATCCATTTGAAATTTTGTTATCGTTATGAGTGCTCTAGATGCGTAAGTACATTTTTGTATAAATTAAACAACAATGTTCAAGGACGTATCGGCAGACACGACGACGGGAATAAAGGTTAAAAATAATTGGAGTACCGTCACATGAATCAATGAATAAATATCTATTTGTGGAACATAAGTCGTCGACGCAAAGTCTTTGTTGAAGGTTAGATAGGTTATCTCCGTCGTCTAATAAAAATTTGTATTCCTAGTTGATTTAGTTGTATAAAGGACTTCATGCCCCCTCAGATCGACCTCAATCAAAAAAAGAGAAAAACCGAGCCGGCGTGGTATCTACAGCCTGAACTTTAAGCAAGCAGTCTAATTTGGCAGACACATCAGGCGAAACTTCCTTATGAAACAGGCTGTCATCCTTTTTGACAGCGCAGAGATATGGACTCAACATTTTTCTGGAGCTTTCTTAACATCTTGAAGCAGTTGGCTGATCTCGGTCACAATATCATTAAGACCAACGAAATCGCATTCGAGCTCGCCCGACAAGGATGTCAATCAGCATTTATATCTCGGATCGCCATTTCCCTTCTGTGGCTTATCCTCCAGTCATGGGAGCACCAAGAGCATCAAGAGCACTCAACAAGAAAGCTACGAAAAGTAAACATGTGACTTAGTTTTTTACGGACTTCCTCACTGAGGGCTGTTCACTAAGTTTTTTTTGGAAAACCAAGACCGACAGGGGGTTTCATTTCCGCAGTCATACAATCAACCGCTGGCACAATCCTAAGGTTCCTCCAAGATTTCGGTCTTGCTGCGGAATCACGATGTTTTTTAGTTGCCGGAGAACTATGCTTGGCACAAAAGATCTTTTATTTCGAAGTGCTTCTCTGGTCTTCTCGAGGTTGGAGAAGACTCCCCTGTGATTCCAGAAAAGGTGCCTTTGGATAAATTGGTGTCAAAGCAACTTACTATATCATGTTACATATAGGACACTTTCGGAGGAATATAAGGTTTAAAGCGGTGTTCGGCGGGGCACCTCATGGTTGTGGTGATCACTTACGTGATTGGTGACACGGACCATCTTTGTGGGGCTGTAGGCAAAATCAGAAGTCTCACTGACAACAGCTCAACCTCACAGATAAGCACTGGTGAAAATCAGTTAGAAAAGTGTTGTCTTAGTAACTGTGCCCAGAAACATAGGGGAGATTGACTTTGGATCGATAACTTAGCTGGGCGACCTTTATCCCACACCGTACTACATTCTAGGTTAGAGGATAGCCGAATCTATGGCCTTGACAGCATTTTGGCTATCACTAAAGATAGCTTTGTTTAGTTTGGGAGTAGTACTGTGTCGAATGGTCCAATACACATTCCGGATTGACAAAAATTCCGCTTAGCTTTAGTGACCATCTTTGAGCTGTCTGTCGTGCTTCCATTCCTCACTGAAAGAGCGCTTACGATGGAAGTTTTTCTGAAGTTTAACTTGTGCGTTTTTTCCCTCCTTGGTAGGGAATATAGAATGTTGCTATGCCCAGCACTCAGACTGCACTGCAGCACCTAGATTGACCCCGGTCTAATGCAGGAATTGGTGTAGCCTCGGTCGAACATGACTGCATGATTCTCATAGTCCCTAATCCCGCTGTTCTTTGAACTGGTTTTTGATTTTGTAGACTATAACTCAAAATGGGTCATTAGACTAGCGACTGAGCCCACCATAGGAGATTGCAGTTCTATACACGAAGTTGGTATAGGACTTTCAACACTTTTAGCAGAGCCTTCGGTAAAACTGTCATACGAGTATGCAGTGAGTGGAATTCAAGTTCGTTTTAACTCTTGAGCCCATATTTTTGATAGGATCGAGATCTAGAGACCTTTAGAGCAAAAGTAGGACGAATGCAACGTCTCCTTAGTAGTTGAATGGGTACATTCCGACAGCAAAGCTAATTTTAAAAGACAACCCGTAAAAAAATAGCCTTCAGCGGACAGTCTTTAAATTGTTGATCTACTCCAATTGCCTTAACTTGTACTCCCATCCCATCGTTCAGATACAGATTCAGTAAATCAATTGTGGTCGACGTTAAACCCAAATAAAGTTCACTCGAGCTTTGGTTAATTTGTCTGCACTCTACCGCCGGCTGCCATTCGAATTGAACCATTTTATTGTCCTCCTGTGTGTGGGTGTGTGTGTATGTCACCCCCTCGACAAGACCAACAGGACAACTAAAAGCTGGAAAAATAAAATTAATGGAAATTTGTTGACCGCATCCCACAACAAAAGGTTCTGTCAGTGTGAAATTGTGTTATGGTCATCCTTGGTCCTCCGCCCAGGACCATCTCCCTCGTACTCGTATGTGTGTTGGGCTAATAAAACTCTGTGGGTGTAAGCAGCTCTACGCAACTTTTAACGCATTAGTGACACCATTTGGATCTGTCAGTGGCAGAAATGAATTAATTGAATATTTGCCACAGGATACGAGGGTTTGACTCCTGGTCATTCCTGTATGTAGAGAAAAAAAAAAAAAGGAAAAAGGAAATCAAATTGATTTAACGAGTATTTTGCCTGCAAAAAGTTTATTCACCACGCGAGGTGTGTGCGAATGTATTGTGTGCATGTGTGCGTTGAGAAGTTTAAGAAATAATGAGACACTTTGAGTCCTGCAGGACTTTTCCGGATTTATTTTCTTTTAACTCTCCAACCATGACACATAACCACAAATTTACAGCGGCCTGAGGAAGATTTCCTTGACGCAAACAAAGAAATGTTTCCTGCAACCCTTTGTAGCGTGACTACAACGAGTATTCAGCTTCAGGAGGGGGTTTAATGAAAAAAAAAAAAAAAAAAAAGACGAAGAAAAAAAAATCAAACTTAAAATATCAAGTGCATATCCTGGATGTGGTGTGTATTTCGCCTGCTAGCGCCTCACAACAAAAGCACACAACCGCCTCTCGTCGGTATCCGCATTATTATCCGAGAGCACATCTTGCGCGAGAGTGGTGTCATGTGAAGTGCTGGATGGTTTGCTGTCACTGTTTTGAGGAGGGGAAGGGGATAGGAAACGAAGACAACGTTGTCGGTCGCTTGCCGCACGTAGAGACAATGAACGGAGGTGGAGGCTTTTCTGATTCAATTGTGAAGTCACGTACGTGATACGGATGCATTGTGTTCGCTCTGTGACCAAGTGCAGATTTTCCTTTTTCTCGTATGCATTCCGGGAAACGGAAACGAGGGAAACAACAATGTTGTTTCGGATTCTTGAACTCACAACTCACCCTTCCACTGAGGAAATTTGAATAAAACGGTATACATATGCATGGCGGAAAATCTGATGTGGATTCTCCGATCCTGCACACACTGGTTAATTGGCAAGGAATTGCGGCGTTGCGAATAATGAAGACACGAAATGTTGCTGAAGGACTGTACTGTACGAATGTCCACTAGGATATGACAGCTCACGTTTGAATATAGGTACGTGTGTGTAGTGTACGCACGTCTGCCAAAGCACAAGTTTTTCCACCATAAGGATCAAAAGAATGCGACGAAACAAAAAAGTTAAGAAGATGCAATCGTAGTCGGTAGACGTTGTCGACAGACGAAAATCGTAGGAATACGACGAAAGCATGTCACAGTTTGAGTGTCGAATTGCGGGTCTGAATTGCGACTGATTGGTAAACTGTCATCAAGTTCGTAAGCAAAAGCTTAGTTTTCTTACGATTGTGTAGGCTAAAATAGTTAGTGCAGACGGTCTAGACGGTCCTACGATTTTAACGACAATATTCCGGAGTAGAGTATCATGCGTCATGATCATGCAGAGTTAAGCCCCAACGGATCCCTCAAATGAGGATGAAAGGACACAATTAAATTGAACTATATGTTGGAATGGATTGTATTATAGCGGTCTAGATGCAGTGTACGACCTTGGCTTGGAATAGAAGACGAGGTGGAGGAGGGAAAAATCGTTCACTTTCTTTCTACCTGCCTTGCCTTGCTCAAAAGGAGATTGCTTCACCTGAGAGCTCCTTTTTTCGACGATTTCATCGATTTGGCTCACAGTCACATTGTTGTTAGTAGCATTCTTCGCTTCATCAGCAGCTCCGAATTTGTCAGAAGTCAGAAGAAAAGCAACTTCTATGATGGCTGGGACATGTAGAGAGGATGCACACCAGCATTCCGTCCCGTAGAGTTTTCGAATCCACTCAGGGGGGATGGTATAGTAGAAAAAAAGACCGCGACTCAAGTTTTCGTGTCTATCACGATGGGACATCAAACAAGAGGAGAACCTCCACCAATCTGGACTCAGCTGGCAAAGAATCCTGCCGACTGGTTTTCTCGGACTGTAAGAGTAAAATTATTGAATTTGAATGTTATTCGCTGAAATATGAGATCAAGTAAACCCCGTTTGTGGTCCCTAAAGAGACTCACGTTAAACCGCATTAAAAGGTTCAAAAACCAAGTAAGACACCAAAGTCCCTTCACTCAGAGTGATCCCAATAGATAGACAATCTCATTAACTACTGCATTCACCTTCCTTCTTAACCGGTACGGACTAGTGACTATATTTGCTTTGGTTAACACTAATCCACCCAGCGGGAGGATGTCCTCCAGCAAATCTAGCCATTAAAAGTTTCCACTGAATAAATATTTGTTTGGCGGGGCGCACAAATCCGCACCCAAAACATAAGTCCTGGCCATCGCCACGTCGCATAATGATTTACTTTTAATTTTTCCATTACTGGCCAAGTGCATTCGCGTGTGGGCCGTGAGCCGCGTTAAATCAAATTAAAGCTGTTACCACGAGTACATACATATATATTGTGGACTGATGAAACATCTCCGCTGTTAGTCGCCTGACTAATGTTATGCGGTCTTTCAATGTGAATATCTCTACTCTGTGTCCTGTTTCTTCTTTCATTTCATATATCTGTTCAAGGATCCACCCATCCATCCACCATCCATCCAACCAAACCAACCAACCAACCAACCAGCCATCCATTCCATCAGCCTTCTCTGTGTGTTAAGAAGGTGAATTCATGTAATGTTAACCTCCTGTCTCCGTGTATATTCGTAATACGGGGTATATAACGGTGTGTAATGCAAAAATTACATTCTTTGAGACTATGCGCGTACAATTTTCAAAGGTGTTCCCTTCTTGTGAGGCATCTCCCTGAAGAGGTTAATTACGTCCCTTTGAGACATTTATAATTATAATGAAATAAAATTGAAATAAAAAGGATCTCGAGTGGCTACATAGTATTTCGTCCTTCATCCTTCGTCATCCTTTGCTTTAATGCGAATGGAGAAACTTTTTTTTTTTTTTGATTTCTTCTATCGGCTCTTGTTTTATATTCACAAATTGGGAGATGTAAAGCGTGATAATTAATTTTTGAAGGATATACACAGCACACAGGGAATACACACATAGGACACACTCTGAAAACACGAATGGAAGATGGAGGAGGTAGAGGAAGCTTCATTTTTTATTTTAACTTGCTTTCTTATGCTTCCGTCCGCCTTCTTTGATGTGAATGGGTTAACGCTGATGGTTAATGGTTACTTGCACCATTCCCAACCGAAGGACTGGTGGTATACCCACTCGTTCCTACACATGGTTTTAGTTTTTAATTACTGTTTATTGAATTTCTTTTTAATTAAATGTGTAAACTTTGCGAAAATAATAATTACGAAACGAAAGGAGTTAGCCAAAGAACGGGGCGCACGTAGGAGCGGGTGAACTTGAAGCGAGTGCATAAGTTGCAATTATGAAGTCGTTTACTTAAATTGGAATTTAATTTAAGGATCATGTAGAGCTAGAGAAGAGTTGAGCTCTGAATATGGGAAATAATGACGGGGGAGTCTTTATGAAAACCTTTTGAGGTTATTCTTTGAATATTTCATCGTCTAATAGACATTCTTCTATGGAAATTTAATTAAATTAATTAATTTGTTTGTTGGCAAGGAACCACTAGATTGATCCTTGCCTTCGATATTATTTTCTTCAAGTGGTTACTCTGATCGTGCAAGTAACATATCCCAATAGACGTTGGATCAATGAAAAGCGAGAAGAACGCCTTGTAGCTCTGCTAGTAAGGATTACCCCATTCCGGCCATTTGGGATGAATTATCTGCACCACATAACAGGATACGTTTGGTTTGGTCTTTGACCCAGCGAGCCACAATCGTAAAAACTCAAAAACATGCCTTGGAGTGTTGGATTTATATTTTGATGACGATCATTGGCAATGGAATAAACACAATGCTAGACAGCCAGGCAGGAAATAAAATCGAAAATTGTGAGGTGCTGTCGAGAAGAGCTCAGAGTTCTTGGAACACAGCACAAGGCTACGCTCTGCTGGGTCCCCGGGCATGAGGGCATAGCAGGGAATGAGAATGCTGACGAATTGGCTAGAGAGGGATTGCCACTAAGTCTAGAACAAGCCGACCTCGCGGTGAATATCCCGCCTTGTTCATTGAAGCTCGAAGCAGGGAACAAAACTCGAAGAGAGGCAAGTAACAGATGGCCCTCATTAGACACTTATGCCATCACAAGGAAGTTATGGCCTGTATTTGATAAGGCTAGGACCGCCAGACTTATAAAAAAAGGATAGAAAATCCCTCTTCACCTTTGTAGGTATGATTACGGGTCATAATACTCTGCGGTACCACATGAAGAAACTCCGTGTTACGGAAGAAGAGCTATGAAGAGGCTACGGAGACGAGGAAGTCCATGAGGACACAACCCACTTCCTCTGCCACTGCCCCGGCCCGTACCATCTAAGACACAAACTAGAGGAACTATCTGGCAAACCAGTGAACGATCTGAATAGCTTTATCAAATCCAAAAGACGGTTTGTACCACTGATGTAGTAAGTAGCTACTAGTACACTTTTTTATGCGGGTAGCGTTCAAGGGTAAGATATCCCCAGCCCACATGCCTAACCTAACCTAAGACAGTGCTAGAATTCTGGAACGTTAGGACCCTACTCGACTCTCAGGAAGAAGATATCCAAGTAGAGCTGAAATAGGATTACTGAACTCTCTTAGTACCTTAGGAAGTGTAATGCTAAGTGTCCTTAGAATTACCATCTCAACAAGCTGGTCTTATAGACATGAGCTAACTTTATTTTGAAGATCAAGATCGCCATAATTCGATGCAGGAAAAAACACTTCTCTCCAGCCAAAGTCAGCAATTCATTCGCAAACATGATCTTGATGTTTGTTTGGCACAAAGTACTTTCCGGTATCCGTTGGTCAGTTAGGAGGTCCCAGGAAGCCTTGTTCTGGGATCTCTATGATAGCTATTTTTTAAAACGTCGATGTGATCGATTGAATTGGATGTTCTCTGTTTAGTTCACTTCGGTCTCTAAGGCCGTGTACTCCCGTCACATAGTTGACCGCAGTGTTATCATTTCCTATCTTGTCACTGAAATCTCCCATCACAATTACGATGTCTATGTTAGTCGTTGGATTATAGACGGCACCTAGAGTGCCTCAGTCATCTTGAATGATGGTAATGTTTCTTACTCTGCTCTAGAATCTGGTCATCAATATTCTATCACTGTAAGGCTTCAAGGATATGCTATTGGTGTGAGTCCAGGCTAGTTTTCCAGATGGTTGGACTCTGGTTCTCATCAGCTGATTGAGCTTCTTGTCTGACAAGCTTATCAGCTATTTCATTGTTAGCCGCTAGCTTCTTGATCAAAGAAACAAGGCCTAGGACGGTAGTTCAATAGCAAAGCCTTCTTTCGAACATCCGAAGTGGCTCTATGCAAGACCCTGCTCATCCTAGTCTTGCTTAATGGTGCGGAGGCATGGACTTTGACAAGAATAGATGAGGTTGCTGTCGGTTGTTTTAAGAGAAAAATACTTTGGGTGATATAGGGTCTCATCTGCATGAATGGAGAGTGGAGAAGGAGATATCAATAATGGCTCAGAAGAGCAACTTAGGCGGCGCACGCAAGTAGAAAAGGACCTCAATCAACTTGGCGTGCAGAATTGAAGACAGCTAGCTAAAGATCGGGCTGGTTGGAGATGCTGGTTGATTGAATCCCAGGTCCATCCCGGACTGTAGCGCCTCCATAAGTAAGAAGGCAAGCTGCTTGAGGGTGTTTAGGCGGCTTCAGACAAGTTTTGCGTCAAAATAGTATGAACTCAGAGCTTTTATCGTTACCTGGTTATGGTAATTTGTTTCCTTCCGTTGTTTTATTTTGAAAGGGCTCGTTAAATTGGCCTGAGAGGGTAAGACAAATACGTAGTTCAGTTGGAGGTACCCACTAATTCCGCCCGCAAGTTTTTTGCTGGGGTTCTTAGGTATTTCATTGAAAGTAATAAGAGTTAGGGCCAGTCTGTCGTTGCGTCCCACCTTTGTCACACATGACCCACCAGTCTGTGAGTGTAGTTCACACTATAGGTACTCGTCTGACACTGAAACAACACACATTATCTGCATATGTCACAAGACAGTGTATGTCAACAAAAAAAATATACATTCTAACCTTAAACTCTTGAATAAATTCCCCTCCCTCGCGACTTGTAACACATTCAACAACAATTAACAATCTACCATCGCCTTGAGTCAACATCTTGGCTAAAAACAATTATTACCATTCTAAGATAAATGCAAATAACCTTTTCTCACGACTTACGACGAGCGACGGTCCCACAAGCCACAAGCCCCAAGACTGTATATAAATGCCAAAATCATTAAAACAATTAACCAATCACAGCTATCATAACAAATTGCTAAAAAATATCGAAAGGAAATTGTTTGGTTGCCTCATTTGCATCGGAGGGCACCGCCGCCGCTACCTCTGTGGTAATGACAGAATCCCAGCTCGGGTATGGGTTGTCCACCAAATGAGATTCACAAATGAGTCTATGGTTGTGGTAATGGTGCTGGATGCTGACGATGTGGTGTGTTCAGTGCAGAACTGATTGACATCTTCGAGTGGAAGGCACTCATAAACGTTGGCTCAATTTGAAAATCGTGCGCTCTCAAGCCGAACTAGAATCGAATTATGTGGAAACGTTTGACTTAAATAGGAAATTATTGTAGGATAAGCAAACACCACCAGAGCCAGCCATCTCTGGTACTGGCAGGCTGAGGCTGACACGCTGGTTGGTCGGTTGCTCCGATCTCCGGTGCCATAGACAAATGTAGGTGATTACACTTGAAAGAGTTGTCGGTCGTGTCGTCTGTTGCAAGTAAAGAGGCGGAGATGATGCCACATTCAGACTTGATACTATGTACGTACCGTACCACCACCATCCCGTAATTATGCACGACGTAGATGTCCGTTTTTTCTACATATTTAATATATATTTAATCATTTTGTTGTATCTCTCTGGTGAAGTGGAAAATGTAATGATATACTCGAGTGTGGTGAGTAAATAACGTTTTCCTTTTCCAAATTCATTGGAATGACTTTACAAAATGGCAGCGAACTGTCAAAAAAGAAAAAAAAATAATTTTTAATGGCGCATAATAAATTAGTTGAGTAAACTTGTATCCGGGAGAGGTGTTAGATGTTACCACACCGATCGACCGTTTGACTAATTACGTAAAACAGTCGCTATTTCATTGGGTTAAGACCAATTAAACCCTTCAGCGGGGGGTCATACAAGACAAGCACTTTGGCAAATAACATTTTAATGTTAAGTCAAAGCGGAGGATTAACAGTTTGGCAAATAGTTTGACACCTTTTCAATCAAATTGGACCTTCGGGGGGGTTTGGTAGAGTTTGCTTTTTTATGATTTTTCTAGCTAGTTATGCACTTGGGTGGAAATGTTTGCATAGCGATGGGTTTTAGTAACACGTACAGAGGTTGAGGCTGAGAGAAGTGTGGACGAACTCCACGAACAGTGCAAAATTTGAATTGCTTTTCAACTTTGTTTTTCATAGGGAAAGCAGCACTGAAACTGTGACATTTGTTGCGTTTATTAGTCATGAGAAGGCTACACGAGTGAGAAAAGCCTCATTACTGTCAAAACGCATTTCAAGTATGTACGTTGAAAACTGAACGTACTGACTGATATTTTGCAAAGTTTGTGCAACTTTTTGGTCGATAAAGCGAACCAAATCGGAGGACAAATTGAAGACAAATTGATAAGTTTAAACCAAAGAACGTGTAATGGTCCTTAAAATCGCTTGTAAGTTACTTACTTAATGGGCTTCAGACCCTTGGAGGATGACACTGCAGTCTTCCATCCTTTTCAATTCAAGGCACGCTGTTTCTAGTTCTCCAGACCAAGCGCTTTAGCATCCCCGATAGCTTGACTCTTAAAACAAGGTTTCGGTCTTCCTCGTGGTCTCAAACCTGGGGGTTGTGTTTCAAAGATCCTCTTGACTGGAGCATTTTTCCCCATTTGGTCGATTCGGTTGAGTAAGTGTAGTTGACATGTTTTGGCTTTATCCATATCTTAATACAGCAAATAGAGTTCGCGGTTGTATCTTCTCTTTCCTTCGCCCTCCTGGCATTCTGGATCAAATAACATTTCGCAATATCTGCTCCGCTTTCCTGCTTAACATCCAGGACTTAGAACAATATAGCAAGGGTGTTTTGTGTAGAGCATTTGTTTCCCTAAATCGAAATAACAGCAGCTTCCTAGAGTAAGTCTTCGTCAAATATCCAGTAGGGTGTCATTGGTGAAGTTGATGTAGGTAAACTTCATGACTAATTCAAAGTTAAAGTGACATTTATTCTTCGGCGGTGGACAGATGCTTCTTTGTTTGTCGGTTTTGACTTATTTACTTCAAGGTCAACTCGTTTCGCCTGTTCTTGGACTTCCGCAAAAGTCTCCGTGACGACAGGCTGGGAGCGCCCGTTGATGTCCATGCCATCTGCGAATTGAGTTGGATTGAACAAATCACAGAAGAGCTGTTTCCAAATTGGACATTGTACTGCGTGTTTTCTAGCTTGTAGAGTTCCATATAATAAACGCTTTCACTTGCGGCTTTGAAGTCAAGGAAAAGGTGGTAAGTCTCAACTTAAACTTCCAAGATTTGCTTTAGTTTGAAGATTTGAGCCGTAGGCCTTGTTGTTCTTTAACTTTTGGCTAGCTGTGTCAACCTCTTGTATACTGAGAGGGAGGATTAATTTTTGGTGGACTGGTGATGGGCTCTCTTCTTGCCCTGTCACTCTCCCAATATTAAGCCCAGTCAGCAATCGCTGGAAACAGATCTACAATTCTCTGTACATTGGTGACAAGGTTCTCTTCGATATTTTGAAGAGCCTGCATTCCACCCTTGAAGCCAGCTTTAAGTTGCTTGGTGTTCCTAAAGGAATGACCCAACCATCAATGGAAGCCCTAATTGAACACCCTGGCAATCCCAACGTGGGTTCTGAGAAGTTATCTTCTAAACCTCATCTAACAAGCTTAATTGAAGTGTAAACAGTACGGAACGCCAATCAAGTTTTTACGGAGAGCTGCTGTTTCTACTTGACTATAGTTGACGAACCTCTCTTCGTCCTCTCCTGCAGACTATTTCACTTGACGGATCAGCTTTATGGTATTGCGGCTGAAGATATTGTCTTCTCTTGGCACGACGGGCATTGAGGAAATCAGAGTTCAGGGAACTTCTCTGTTGGATGATTTGTCGCTGAACCAAGGCTTCCTCTCACTGTTGGGTAAATTTAACACACTTTCAGCAAGCTCGTCGCTCCCATGCCTCGTGATCCTCTTTCTATCTGCGTCTTGAGCAGGTTAGCTAATCTTGTCGGTTTCGATTGTCGTTGGGCGCAACCTGAACTGTCAAATCTTCTGCTGATCAATGTGACTTCCCGTGACTTCGTCTGGAGATTGTCAGGAGTACCTTTTGGTGGTTTTCGTAAAACTTCACAAGACGCTTTCCATAATTGTTTCTAACTGAGCGTCGACATTTACAAATACTCACGTCAACTGTTGTTGTTCGATTTCTCCTACATTGATGTCAAGGATATACACATATTCCTCTCGTTCCGATTGGTTTTCAGTCACACATCAGACATGTTAATGCGTTCTATGCTTCAATTGAGTAAGGTGTCCAACTGATTGTGTTATGAAACTTAGCATTTCCCGACCTTGTAAGGCCCAAATATCTGCACGGAATCTTTATTAATGTTCGTATCGACGATTAATAAGCAAAATAATTAATTACCTCGGCTACTTCCAAAACACTTCCTACAATATTCATATATTTCACCGAATATTACGAACGACCGTCACGTAATTTGGAACGAATTTGTACAGAAACGTTTTCCCCATACGCATAGCGTTCGGCTTTAGAGACTCTCTTCATATGGGAGTCTTGAATGGCTGTGCCTGGTTGGAATTTCTAAACGAAAATGAAGTTTTTTTTTTCAAAACCAAGTCTAGGGGGTACCTTTTTGGTTGTCAAATAAAAATTACTTCATTGTGTCGAGTGATGACAGTTTGCACTAGGAATTCATAGCGAGAAGTTCTCTCTCTCTCTCCTGGATTACTGAGAGGATCGTGATATAAATTTTGCAGGATGAGTCGATTCGTAAGGATATTTTGTATAAAAATTGTCGGACTAAAACTAAAGAACTTGTGTCTGTGTGTGTCTTGTTTATCTTTCCAAAGGTGATTATCACTCTTTTGGCATTTATTGCTGCAACATCTGCTAAGCCATACGTTGTGTACGGTGCTGGTTATTACGGTGGATATGATTATCCATATTATAGTTATCCCTATACTCCTGTCACATATGTGGAATCAATTCCGTTCACAACTGTGGTAAGTGGACCTCCACCAGTAGCTGCTGTGCCTGTTTTACCTGCCAAGTTAACGGCCAGGAAAGCGAATCAAGTGATGGCAGCTCCTCCACCACCAGCACCATCAGCACAGCAGGCACTTCCATATCCACCAGCGGGACCACCAGCAGGACCTCCAGCACCTCCACCACCACCACCACCACCACCACCAGCGCCACCAGCACCTGCAAAACTGATCACCATATCAACAGATCTTGATCCGGCAAAGCTTCTGTCAGCATTGCCAATACAACAACTTCTAGAGTTGCCACCAGTAAAATCGATTGTCGCGCTTAAAACAAGTAAACTGGAGGCATTAATGGGTCTAAAGAGTGCATTGCAGGGGAAACTTGCAACGCTCGCTTCGTTGTTACCATAAACTTTAACAATAAGTGAAGTTTTAGTAGATAAAATTAATGTAAGCGTGTTTATTTTTTTTTTTAATTTAAAAACGAAATTATAACGAATATTTTACGAAGTCATGTGAATAAAAGTTTAATTATGATGCGATTTAAGAAAACGAGACTTGGCTTCATTGACACAGCAAAAAAGTCATAGAACTTCATTGAGTGGGTGACAGTGCTGCCAATTTGTTTGCTTTCTAGTATTAATGAGCTCCAGACACTCATGAAGAGGTTTCATCGCTGATAAGACAGTGGCAATGACCATTGACAGTTTCGAACAGAATTCTGACATTGTTCCTGTCAAGATTTACTGGAAAGTTGGCATTCTCGTGGAACTCATGACAGTGACAGGAAGATTTTTATAACTTATAAGTCATGGCCCGACTGGGTTTTTATTGCGCAGTCTTATGATCCAAACCAATGCCGAGAAAAAAAAAACTGAGGATTTCCGTTAAGCATAAGTCCCGGAACGGGAGGGAGGTTCTTCAAGGAACAGCATTTTAAGCAGAACGATAATGGCAGCTGCAGTTTGCCAAATTGACACTCGACCAAATCTTCGCGCACTTCGCACAGGCTTAGAAACGATCAATGAGTTTCAAGCTAAGACCCACCAATTGGTAGGTTTCAAAGTCAGTAGCGATCCAGTCAGTGCGTTGAAGCATCAACTTCCTTGTTACAAAAGACCTTATCTACTTACAGTCCAAGGTGAATGTGGCCATCAATCAAAAGTACATCCTCCAGCTATCTCCTGTTTCCCTGACCAAGTTGGTTAAAGTGTCCTTTCATATATGTGGCTCATTCATTGTAAGGACTTTTTTTTTACCTCAATCCACCGGGATGGATTCAAAGACTTTTTAGGAGCGATATTACTGAATAGCCTTCTATTCCACTTACCCTCTCTATACAGATGGGACTGATGAATCAGCTTCGACTACTTTACAAGACCCTGTGATGCAAGAGGCTATTCCTTCGTCGAGAGCCTAAATGATTTCTAGCTGATCTCGGCGGTACTGAATAGTTTATGCGACAACGTTGCTAAGTTTGAAGACCTGAACAGCGACCAAAGCATTGAAGTATACATGTAGGTAACTAACGAATCACCGCCTGAAAAGTTAGTGTACAAAACATGTCCTCTCGAAATCTGGTGAATGTTTCCCAAATATCAGAAGAGCTGCTTCCAAACTGCATGCTGTATCGCGTCTCCTCCAGCGTTTAAGCTGGATCAGCCTACGCCCTTTAGACCTTTAGACGATGAACGCTATCATATCTGGCTTTGAAGTCGATAAAAATGTGGTGAGTCTCGACTTGGAACTCGTTGGTCTTTTCGAGAGGATTTCCGCCGAAGTGTGAAGATTTGGTCTATAGCCGATCTGTCACACTGATACTTACCAAAAGGCTTCAAAAGGGCTTTAGAAGTTCACAGAGTACCGTGGATAGGATCCTATATGCGACATTTAGCAGGGATGCAACATATAGAATCGCTTATCCATATGGAGCTGGTTAGCCATCAGAGCCGGTAGCCTTGTTATTGCTTGCTGAGAACCTCTTCTTTACTTCTTCAACCCTTGGAGGTGGGCGCTCTTCTTTCTCTATCAATCACTTCACGCAGCGGTAGTTAGATTCCCTTCATTCATTCCCTATGTCTATGTTCTAGCCTCTAAGCTAGTTGCCAGAACTGCCGGATGATGTTTTTGTCACGCGATTCTACGATGTTCATAGAATGGGATACTACACATGCCATCTATCTTCTTCTGGCTTAATATTCTCATGTTTTGAGTTGAAGGACCTTAAGATCAGCTCTTTCCGGTATTTGCAAACATCATCGAGTGCATCTTTTCGGAGATAGTTGGTATCCCAAGGTGGATTCGTTTACTTCGTTGATGATGTTGCGATACTAGGTCCATTGTGTGTTAACGTTAGTTTTAAGTACAATATTCCATCAAAATCCACTGCAAAAAGTTCTCAAAAAAACCATTAATTGACAAGTTCGCCGTTCAAGAACTGAAAGAGCAATCCATCACTAGCAGCTTCCAAGAAAAAAAAGGCCGCCAATGACATCAACAGCAGCTGCTTATCGTTTCATCATTTTCTTAGCATCAATTACTAAATTTCCTTGTTCATCTTCGAAGGTTTCTATTCACACTTCTCTAAGTTACATAACGAGTTTATTACAAATCTATGTGTCTAAACATCTGTAATTTAAATAATAAAATTACGTAACTTATCCATCAGTTTGTTGCCCGAATTTAATTTTAGTTACCGGATCAAAAGTACTTCTCCAAATGCGTATGAAAATTAAAAAACAAAAATTAATGTGACACAAATGGTTAGCGTATGATTAATTGTCATTTGTGTCACGTAAAATTATTTTCATTTTCATTACGTTACGAGTATATAACGTGATTATTGTCAAATGACGTATGCAGCGTCAGTTGTAACCCTTATGCATAATTAACCTAGAGTTTATTTATTCTTAAGCTTTGTCACCGCCCGCCGAATAGTTGTTAGTCATTTAGAATAATATTTTCATTAATTACCATTAAGGGATTGGTTTGCATAATTACGCCTGAGACATGCCAAGTTGTTTGATTTCCTGTGGGGAGTGTTTAGACAGTATAGACAGGAAAATGGTGTTGACTATGACAGACGAACGTCAGTTCAAAATAGTCAACAACTTGGGCAAAGTTGAGCCATTTGTTCCAGTTTACCGATTTTTCACATTCTTTCGAATCGAATTAGGGTTAAAAGCGTCAATTTGACACAAGCCCTAGACTACAGGGTATGTCAAAATAGGTTTTGAGACACTTTTAGAACTCAATGAGGTCAACATTACAAATGAAACAAGTGATGTGCAGGGATCGCCACCACGAAACACTTTGGGGTGACAAAGAATGGCGGCAAGCAGAATTTGCAAAACAGGACGCATATAAACCAGAGCTGCAAAGACGAACGAGAACTGATCGCAAGCTCTATGAGAAAAAGAGACGGAAAGTAGAAGGTGCAAGATTTTGAGAGATGTTACTTCAGGAAGAATGTATGGAAGTTTTTCGAAAAGGTTAACAGGACGTGTTAAGGCAACAGAGTCCGTACAGGGTTTGTTTATGAGCTACAGTCGGTGATGAGAATATGAAGAAACTACTTCTGCAGACTGTTTAACGGCGGCGAAGACCCACATTACTGGCTGGAGGTAACCATTCCACCAAGACGATGATAATCAAAACATCCATCCTCCTTTGGTCAACAATCTGATTGACCCTTATCAGTGTAATTTTAGATCAGGAAAGTCTACAAGTTTCTGGAGAAAACTCAAGAAGTCCAAATTGATACTCACCATCTCTTCATTTATTTTAAGGCCCCCTATGACAGAATGTAGCGAGATGAGAAAGTAGGGCTATGCCTAGCCTTGACACATGCCTAACTCGTCTGCCTGTTCAAGATGATGATAGAGAATGCTCGCAGCTTTATCAAAGTCTGTTCCGAGACTTTGATGTCCAAATGTTGTGAGGAACTCACAAGCCAACATCAGAGGCACCATCTTTCAAAAATCGGTGCAACTACTTACGTACGCCAACGATATTGATCAGTGAATGCTTTCAGGAGTTTTGAGGCAGAATCGGGTTTAGCAGTGAACGAAGTCAAAACATAGCGTTTGCTGTGAAGCAGATGGGAAGACGGAACATCGACGCATTGCACAAAATATCACAGTGGACAACTTTGTCTTCGAGGTTGGAAGAGCCTTTGCCCATTTATGACAACGACATATCATCAGAAACTAAATTAAGGAAATCTGATTCCAAACGCTGATTCTTTAAGCAGGACAGTCAACTGCGTAGTAAGACCTTATCCCAAAGCAACTAAGCAGACCATACAACACGCTTATCATCCCAGTCGTATTCTATACCGCTGAAGCATGGATGCTATCGAAAAAGATATCCTTGAGCAAAAAGGTCTGCATGAGATATTCACACTCGTTTGCCTTGACGGGCTTTAAAGGTGGAGATTCAACGATGAATAACTCTTCAGCAAAAAATACGTATTGCACCTTTAAAATATGTACCCAGGATATGTAGAGGGACTGGGCACCAACGCTCCGGCCTAGAGATTCTTTGAATCTAACCCGAAGGAACAACGCAATAGAGGAACATCTCCTCTTTGGTGGCGCACAGAGGTTGAAGGGGATCCCAACCAACGAAACTGGAATCAGCTTGTTAGTTGAGGCCAAGGTTCACCCCAAACCATAGCGCCACCTATCTCCTTCTAGACTCAAATGTGAAATGTCTGCATAAGTCTTTTGAACTTGACAACACAGATCCTTAACGAAATCACAAGAGAATGAACGAACGAATGACGTTCGACAAGTATTTGCAAAGCTTGACATTGACAGCAAATCATTTTGATAAGCCTGTCTGTCAATTCCTTGCAATTGTGACTCCTTCACATCAAATTTAAAAAAAAAATTTCACAATTACCCAAGTTTAACGTCAACCGATCCGTGCATCATGCATCAACGTTAAATCATTCTCCGGAACTCCGTCCAGTTTTTGTTGTCTGTCTTGTGGGTCTTTTATTTTTTGGAATAACATTGTGAAAACGTTTTGTTTATCCAAAGAAGATATCTCAAGTGCTCCGCTCTGTCAGTCATCACCAATGATTTCGTTATGCCCATTATGTCCCACCTTCAAAAATGTAAACAATAATCAAAAAAAAAACTGTCAGATGCGACGTCAAAATTACACGCCGAGGAGGACCAGAGAGAATTAACGCGACGACACAATAACGAAAGGTAAGCCTTACCTCATTTTTTCCCGCGAACGTGTAGACAAGCAACAACATTGGCAATCTGGCGAGGAGATGCGTTGCAACGTACAACCATCACGGTGGTACCTTGTTACAACGATGATACATTGGCCAACCAGCCTGGTCAGGTAAACGATGCAATATTTGACCGTGCGATGAGCTCTCTTCAAAAGAAACCACAAAATGGAAAAAGAAAACCCTTAACCACCCGACCCGATACACACACAACAAATGAAGAAGCAACACTAACAACGAAACTCATTTTTGTCCAGTCATAGTTGCAATGAATCGTCCAGAGGAGGACCACCCGTGAACCAGAATCGACCATTTGGTTTGGTAACAATAGGCAATGGGCGTCTTGAAGTGGGAATGCATATCCACGGAACACAAAACACGAATAGATCTCAATTAGAGAGGTGGCTGGTGATAATCAACGATAGTGTTGAATGTCACTTTTGACATTTACGTGTTGACAGCTTGATTATCCTTTAAGACATGGGGTTGGATGTTTTACTAAAGAAATCAATGGTCAAAGGAATACGTATCCTCGTAGGTATATGTTCTTCTCTATGAATATTTAAAATCAAAAAAAAAAAGTGTGAAGTGACAGAAGGAAAGGGTAAGAGGGTGGATTCTGCAGATTTGCATTTTCAACAACTCCTTGAGGACACCCATAAATGTAGTCATGAAACAACAAAATGGGGTTTACTGGGTGGATGTCCTTAACCCTGTCATCGAGATAAGACAAGACATTTGTAAGAAGTAAGCGAGTGTTCCACTCGGTCCATGGATGGGGATCATTGTTTCTCACCCATTGTCCCTATGAATATAAAGCGTGTATTTTTGGGGTTGCAAATGAAAAGGGTGCGATCCACAGGGGGTTCTTGTGTGGTTCTTGTTATTATTTCCTTTGAGGGGTTGTTAACCTTGTTTTCTTTTTAAACACATTTAAATAGATGTGAATGTGAGAATTGTCGTAACATGAAGACTGGCTGTAAATTTGTCTGTGAATGCAAAGAGAAATGGTTACGAGGGTTGCAAATCAAGAACACAAATTAGGTAAACCACCGGCGATAGTAAAACGACTTGTGACAGCAGGTGTCCGATGTATTTGAAGGGAATGAGGAAGGAGTCGAATGGGAAATGTGACAATATTTTGTGCAACTTTTTATGTCAAATACCAAACGTCAAACGTTCTTTAGCTCGTTCGCATTTTCATGTAACTTTTCGTAGACTGGAGCACAGGCTTAGACAGCGTATCTCGTCAAAGAGAGCCTTAGAGATTCAGCCCTAGAGTTGAACCCTAAAGGCATCAAAAGACCAGAAAGACCGTAAGTGACGTAGAAGAGAAATCTTCAGAAGTCAGGGAAAATGTGAGCCCAATTAAAACCAAAGCTTTGGACTGTAGTCGATGAAGACGTTTGATAAGGGCCCATATCTCCCTTAGAAGCTTAGAGTAAAGAAGAAGAAGTGTCAATTTCTTAAAAAGGGAAGTACATTGGACAGATATATGTATATAGTTCTACCCCATTTCTTTCAAGTTCATTAGCAATCTCATTTCCTGTGATGTCCTAGTCATTGCTAACTCTAGAGCCTTAATGGCTCACAGAAAACCCCAGCTCCTCTACCGATCTACATTTCAGACCGATCAGTAGAAAAAAAAGCTAACTCTTCTGTCCTGGTGACCTCCTTCATACATCTGTCCTGTCTAACACTTCACTCGTGGTTGGGTAGTTAGTTGATTCACCAACGTTTCTCCATTCACGTAGAATAAAGGCATGGCCGAAGGTAGTAGATGACAAAAGCCTTGTCTCATTGGGCTTAAGTACAGTTCTGGAAGGAATTTATCAGATATTAGAATGACAACGACATGACTAACTTATTTATCAAACGTCTGAGCCTGAACTAATGCAGATGTCCATCCTTTACGATCCCAGAAACCCTGATTCCGGTTTACTATACTAAGGTTTCTGTACTCCGCGATCACCTGATCTTTAAATCGGAGGTTCGGTCTCCTTTTTCTTCGTGAACCAGGTGGAAGGGATTTGAAGACTCTTAGCTGGAGCATCCTCGTCCATTCGCTCGATGTGCCCGAACCAGGGCTGTCGATTGATTTTTGCTTTTCGGACTACACAACAGTTACAATACTCTAGGCATCGTTAAGTTGACACCACTCATGGCCGAGCCTATTTTCTACAGCACCTAGCCGTCAGTAAGTAAGGACATCTTTTTATAGCATATTGAGTTCGCGGTTATATCTCCTCTTCCATTCGCCCTCCTCAGAGACAGGTCCAAATATTCGACGAAAATTTTTCTTTGTAACGATCCCAAGATCTGCTCCACTGTCTCACTTATCGTTAAGCATTCAGCTCCCTAAAGCAAGACTGGCAAGATCAGATCAACGTCGTGACTACTAAGAGCCATATGAGGGATGAGAGGACTCCACCCTGTGACATACCTTTAACCCTAATTTTTCCAGCAAAGCCACCTAGTTAAGAGTGAAGAACAGAGAGATCCGTATTGTGTTTAGCCCCATGCTGGCGGTAGGCCTCGCTTCCCGATGTATCGAACTCCCCTCACCTCCAGAACCGGAACTGCAATGCGCAGTACTTCAGATTAAGAGTGGTTCCATTGTTCAGTTCATGAGGGCTCTTTCCTGCTTTTTGTTTTCTTCTGCCGCGGGTTTAGAGCTGCTTTCTTCTATTATCTTTGAGTATAAGCTCAACGTAGGAGCACACCCGGTTCCATCGCTCCTCATTAGTAAGTATCGCCCACAAGAAATTGTCTGGGGTGATGACTGCTCTCTTCATTTCCAGCCTTCGACACTTTCCCTTCGAAGACGTATTTTTTCTCTGCTGTTAGTAGATCAATAAGAGTCATTCCCGCCACTATGAGGATACAATTCGGTATGCACCTATTTCTCAAACTTCTGCTCTTCTCTGCATCGAGGCCATTCGTTTGCTGAACTTTTCCTGTATAAGTTCTTCGGCCCATATCTCAGCGCCGCCTTATAGGAGAATTGAGTTCGTGAGTGACATCAGAAGTCTTCGCTGCTTCCGTAGTAAATGGAATTTGCCTCCTAATCCGAATGATTATCTCTGTCCTCTTCCTCTCAACTGCGGACATAAACGTTCCAAAATCTTTAGCAGAAAGGATGACAGATTGGCAGACCTAATTCTGTCCAAATAGCCGGCGGCGGCGTCTCAAAATTGTTAACGAATTGAAGTTGTCTCTCAATGTTTCGAGATGAATTCTATTTTTATCATGAAAATTATCATTCTAGACAATCATCCCACATCCTGGAGAAAAAGTCCTGTGTAAAATCATTTAATGATTTCTTATGTTTCCTTCTCTTTCTATTTTTATTTTTTTTATAAACAAAAGAATCACCCAAAAGGAAGAAATCAAATTTCCAATATGACAGGATTAATCCTCCCCACATGTAAACAATTACTCGGAATCCGTCGTTTTATTCGGAGTGTCCTCCCTTCCGAACCTGCAACGCTGCCGTCACTAATCACCGATTAATTTAATCGCGGACTTAACCTGAATTGTGTACACGTGCCCTCAGGACACGTGCTTACTTGCACAGGGACAGAGAAAGGTTGTCCCTGTCGTCATTTGAAACCTAACAACATAAACCAGAGAAATCAGAAGAAACCCAGAGAAAGGGCTGGTGTTTCTCACACATATACATAAAACTCGAAGGATCTGCGATTTATTATTACAAAAAAAAAAAAAAAATTTATTTGATTCCTTGGTGATGTTCGTACACGTTTCTAGGCGGTCGAGAGTGCATAAACTTAAGGATATTCGATGGAGCGACGGAAGGGTGGGAGATGGTTGCACACCTCGTGATTCTCCATTGACGCATAAACGTATGGCAATGCGGGAAATATCCCTGAAAGTCCTTTTCTCTTTTTTTTTTTCCTTTCGCCAAATCCTGTGTGTTATTATTTTTATGTTGCCTTTGTTATGACAGGATATGCTCCGTTTGGAGATTAATGAGTTTCGCATGATCTCTGTTGCTGTTGTTGTTGTTGTTATTGATTTAGTTGCTTTGTTTTGTTCATATTCTCCTGCTTATGTCATATTTTTCTGGAGGGTGGGATGCGTGTGCTAGCAATTTTTTTGTTTTGTGTATTTTCAGACAGGATGAGGCGTTAGGCGGAATTATACAAATTTTGTTTGTTAGTATACACACAACAGTAAGTAGAAGGACCTTAACAAAGGCAATTAAAAATTGATCCACCATAGGAACACTGAACACATACACAAGAAGGTAAGGTTTTGTGGAATTAATGAGAGGAAATGTTGACGAAATTTTCTGTTGAACATGTAAACAGGATCAAATTGGTGCTGCTTGTGGTGGTGGAGTGAATTCCTTTTGTTTGAAGCTCTAATTGCTGCTGCTATTGTCATTGGATTGGATTTAATTGGCACAAGAGAATATATAATTTACATAGGAACGAGGGTAAACCTTGCTCCTGAGCATTTCGTCAGAAAACCGATGAAGGTAACTAACAGTTTTGAGGATAATTTCAACGGAAATCCGTGTTTTGTACTAATTTCCTGAGAGTCAAATGGTTTTAGAGACGCTTACCCAAAACAATTAAGCTCCAATTGTTAGCCCATTGACATGGACAAGTCCTGTCGTCAAAAGATGTGAAACAATTAGTAACTAGAATTCTGTCTTATTACTACACGAGCCTTATGATAGAATTTCTGGAACTCCAGCCCGTCATCAGCTGTAAGGATTGCCTTTATTTTTTGTTGTAGCAATGGATGTGGAATCTTCTGAAGAAACTCGTAGGCCATTCCTCCGATCTCATCATTTGGTCAGAAAGGAACTGCGGACTTGGCAGGTTAATTCTTTATTCCATGAAGCGTGCTCTGTATCTTCCTACGGGTCTGGACAGTCTGGACAGAGAGGTGAGCTATAGTATTCAAATTGGTGTAGGTGTTTGCTAGAGCCAATGTGGCGTCAGGTTGTAGTTTTAACTCCCGGGTACTCGGAATCAATTTGTAGGTCTATCTGACTTCTGTCGTATTGTCTCACTTGGTTTGCCACACAGCCATTGAAACTTCCTTTTCCTCTTCTAAACTTGTTTGATGACGTTTATCTCTTATTGCATCCTTACATCTAAGCATTTCGCCCGCAATGATGTCAATGAGATCCAGTCCGGTTGCTTCGTCCGAAATCGATAGTCCTTCCGCCTAAACGGGGGGCTGAGCTGCCACGGCAATTGAGTCACCGAACTTTCATTTAACTTCCCGTGGCAGCATTAAATGCAGAACTAAGTCGTTCATGATGTTCCATAAGAAGGGGCCCAGTACCGATGGGGCCTACAGCCTAAAATAATAATTTGGCTGTACACTGTAGTCGTAAGACCGATCCTCACTTATAGCATAATGGTTAGGTGGCCGTTCTTAGAAAGTAACTTGCAGGGTGCGCTTAGAGCTTCTCCAACAGCTACACTGAAAGGTATGCTAGACTTACCGTCCTATAGACATTTCTTGTTGTAAACAACATTAACGCCTTTGGCTGAAAGACACTCATGAATCGTGTTAGCAAAACGTAAGGCATGCCAATATTCTTTGCTTCATCGCAGTCTTCCTAAATCAACTGTTGTGTATGTAACCTACTGAAACCTGGGCTACAAACACGCAATAGCGGATAGGAGCACCTGGAGTCAGTGTGAAGTTCTTTATACATAGCGAGTCTATCTCGATCACTATGGACGGCTATGGAGCTGAGGGAGCTGGTGTCTGTGTCCTTTCGAAAGCCTGGTGTGTGTCTCTGAACAAGATCGCTTAACGCTTAGGTCATAACGATATTTCAGGGAACGGTGCTTCCTAGGTATATAAAGTTGGAATTTGGTCATGTCAAAGCACTTTTGTCGTTTGTTAAGCACGTAATTTACACCGATGCTCTGTTGAAAGCGTGATAACATCTTGACTATTGCAGCAATGGTAGTATTACTTGGCCTATCATCGATCCTTAAAGATCAAAAGCATTAATTCGACTCAAAAGAGATGAGCTCTCCAAACTCACTAGCATCATAACAGGACACTGCATCATAGGCAGTCATGTTTAGGTGCAGAGACGAGGAGAAGACTCTTCCCGCCCTTCCGTCCTGCTTCAATGATGTAAATGATGTGTGATGCACATGCGTGAAATGTCGAAAAGTTAGTAGAAGTAGAAGTATAAGAAAAAGAGGTCTGAACGGCACGTGCTACTTGTAGGACCAGCAAGGTACCCGGATACATCTTTCATATTCAAACTTAATTGTGTTCTAAAAATCGTAGGAAAATGTTGAAACTCCCATTTTTACATATCCGATCAACACGGTTCTCGTGACACTACGTTTTAACACTTTCATGTCGTACAAATTTAAAATGTCGGCTCCAAGATGGCGGCCAAATCAGCCAATTATGATCCGATTCGACTCAAAATCGACATCGCAGGGTTTACTGGTTCGCTAATTACGAATTTTTAGTCAAAATTTGGAAATTCAAAATGACGGAAGGAGCTATGAACTGAACAAAGTAACTGCAGATCCATTTGCATTCGTATGAAATATTTGTGGAATTTGGATTACATAGACGATTTTTGTTTCCTATGTACCTTCACCAGTTAGAATAAGTTGAAGTCTTGCATTTCACCGATAAGACTGTAAATTTATGAAGAGAATGTTGTCATACCACAACAAGTTATTCATCTGAATCAAGGATAGCCACTCTTGTTTTTCTTTCCAAAATACAATTCAGAGGTCAATAAATTTTCAAATGCAAAGTAAAACTAATAACCGCTGTGTTTTCAAAAATAAACCCCTAAAGGATATTTTCACGCCCGAAAAGATAACAATTAATATTTATTCACTTAATGACAAAACACGAGTCACTCCTCTCAAGCCCTTATAACTTGGATTTGGCAAAACGCAAACGAAACTGGTTTCAGTTCAAAAATTCATCGCATGACAATCCGTCATCGTCGATGACAATATGTAAATCAACAATGAAATCAAAACAGAATTAGGACTCAACCGAGCCCCAAATCTTTGGATACACGTACGTCTTATCAAAATAATCTCATCTCCGTGCAATTATCAAACAGTGAACTTGATCCAATTAAGAAAATCGACAGCAGTTTGGTGTTGTGCGGCACCACCTCCCTCTACTTCAAGTGGTTTTTAGATACAATAACTTCTCCTCCGCCAGAAGCAATTAAATTGAATTAAAATTTGGAATCGAAAAAAAAAAAAATAGAAATCCCCCTCAACCGGACAGTAGATGACAACTACAACAAGTTTTGACCACAAATCCATTCAATCGTTGATTTGAATACTTCGTACTCTCGTATCTTTCAACTTTGGGGAGTATTTTTCCAAGTATCTACGAATAGAAAAATAATCGGTATCGGTCCACATACAATTATTGTTAACGACGACGGCACTATGACATGACGGTGCGATAATAATTGTCATCACAACTGTGAGAGCAGTGTACTGAATGTCGCGTTCCTTACACACAGTCCGATTCGAAATTGTCGCTTGGAATAACAATGAAAAGTATCTTTTTTTGGTAAAACACGCTTTCAAAAAGTCAAATAAGAAAAATTTAATTCGGTCCGGTTCGATTCAAATTGATTGTCGAACGGAATGGGATCGACGGAGGGGGAGAGGCCAGAATATAACGTAAATATGCAATGAACTTTTGAAAGGTTGAAATAACAAGAACACAAGCACACAAAACAGATAGGACTACGAGTGGTTTTGTTTTGGAACCTCAACTCGTATCTGAGTCCATGATTTTCGGATTCTTGTGTGGAGTATGTAGATATTTAGTTAAATAACAAAATTAGCCGTATTGAGCCGCAATTAATGGCATTGTAATTGAATAGGGGGCGTGTTTTTATCCCGTTGAATGGTAGTTAGTTGATTTTTAGGACACGAAGCAGAGTCTAGCTGTCGATATAATTGAGGGGACTTGTCTTTTGAGAACAGTTATGAAGCATTCCGGAATGGGATGGGATAAGTCAACAGATAGATATTTGACTTACTTAGCTACAGTTCGGGATGGGCCTCAACCAGCAAGCTGCTTCCAGTTTTGCATGCCAAGTTGGTTGAGTTCTCTTTCCACATCTGGGTCGCGGTCTTCCTCTAATAGGCATACAAGCCTCTACATGTGTTAGCCATCTTAGTTGTGGTATTTCGACTCCCCTCTACTCACAGTCTACGCAGACAGAACCGCAGTTCACCTAAAGGATTTTTCTCTCAAAACAACTAAGAGCTACCTCATCCATTCTTGACAAAGTTCATACCTCAGCGAAAAAGAGAAGGACTGGGATGATAAGGGTATTGTATAGTGTCACTTTGATTATGATTATTTGTGAGAAGGCTTTGCTACTCAATTGCCTTCTTAGTCCAAAGAAACAGCGATTGGCAGGAGTTATGCTGCATTTATTCTCGAGTGTTGGTGTCGTTGTCTGAGTTAATAGCGGAGCCTAGATGGACAAAGTCTCTGTAACCACCTCAAAGCTATGTATATTTGTCAAAAGTGACGTTCTGTCTAAGATGTCGGAGTTTTGTATCCTTTGGTGTTGACAGTGTGTACTTTTCTTAAACTCATCTTCCGCTACTGACATCACGATACAACATAGTTAACGTGTGCATGGAGTTTTGAAAAATTGTGCCTCTGATGGTCGCATTTTAGTTAAGTTAAGGGCATCGCTTTGTCTAAGTTCTTTTCTAAGTCGACGGTCTCGGTGGAGTCTTTACCGACACCTATATTGATGGAGCAGCGCTTATTCTTCATCGTCTTCGTACGGCGTAGGAGTAGGCTTTGCAATAAGGAAAGGGCGGACCAATCTGGCACAGATATCAAAACTAGAAATTGCTTGGTGTCGCTCATCTCTATAAATGCTGTCAAAGGCGGCCTTAAAATGAATGAAAGTGAAGTGGGTATCGATCCCACAAATCGTTTTTTTTTTCTAGACCTGCCGTATTGTGAATGTAAGGTCGGTGGTGGACTTTTCGGGTCTTAGGTTGTTCATAAAAGGCTTCAGGTGCCCAGACAATACAGCGGATAGGATCTTGTAAGCGATGTTAAGGTGACTTATGCCTCTGAGGTTTGCGCAGTTTAGATGGTCTCATTTCTTGTGGATCGGGCATGGTTTCATTCTTCGAGCCTGCTTTCGTCCGACTATATTTTGGAAGTATCGTTTAGACCAGAGACTGACCGAACAATGCTATAGTTGCGTTTGGTATGTTGTCCGAAATTTGGAGAAGAAGAGCTTAAAGACCGGGCGATGGCTGTTCCAATTCAATGTTCAATGCGTGTTATTCTACGGTGGAGAACACTTTGAAAATGTCAGCCACTATCGCAAGAAAATTGCAAAGGTTCTTGAATAAATGCCTTCTTAACATCTTGTGCATTTCCAATACGAAGCTTCGTGAGAGTACGAATCAGGATCCGATCGGTAAGTAGCTAGGTAGAGCGCCGTTTTGAAACTACAACTCATACAACCTGGTTATTTGGCGATGTTAATCCGTTGATAGGTGAAGTTGAGGAAAATACTGAGTTCTCCGATCCTTTTCATGGATATCTCTTGGAGGTTGTCAAAAAAAGAAAACTGGGCTAGACGTTTACAAGGGGAGTGGAAGAGAATCATTTCCGCTGCTATCCTTGCAGTTATGGCAGACGGTGTTGTGAGAAATGCCTACCTTGGCTGAGTGGTTTCCTATTGTGTCCAGTGGCCTGTATTAGTGACGATTCTTCCAACATCTGTTCTTGCTCTGCTTAGTAGTTCGTTTATTTTTGTTTTATTGTAATCGGCTCAAGTCTTTCTTGATATGACGCCTGTATCACCCTTGGTTGGCCAACTTGAAAAGTGATGATGAATATTGCCCTTAACTGCTCCTAGCCGAAATTCGACCCTTTTTGCTGGTCCCTGCCTAGCCAGTTTGCCAGCTCTTTCTTTGCCTCCTGGGACCTAGGTTCAGTTCTTTCTGACATTGCTCTATCAATAGCTTTGATGGCGGCTTGGCTTACCTAAATGTAGCAATGTTGTAAATATGTGTTGAAGAACTTTTCAGAAACCCATAGATGTCACAATTCAAAGACGGAAGTAGTGGCAGTGGATCGGACATACTTTTCAAAAAGGTGACACTTCCATTGCTTGTCAAGTAATGCAATGTACTCTGCTGACACAGGACGGAAGAAGACGTATATACATGGCGAAGGACATTCGAAGAGGAGTTATGGCAGCTAGGAGAAGTTGGGCAGAGCTACGACATATATCCAGAAACCCAACGCGATGGCGTTTAGGCGTCGTCGTACAGGCCGTAAGATCCACATGGGGAAATAGAACATAAGTAGGTTAGAAATAAGCTTTAAAAAAAAAACCTTTTAATTTAATTTTTAATTTTATTTATTTTTAAATTCTTTGTTGATTTTTGTTTTTTTTCTTTTCTTGTCCTTTTTTTTCATTTTGCATTAAAGTATGTGTACAAATTTAATATATATTTATGTATATGGGTTTTTAAATAATTTTACATATCAATAAAGTAAATATTTATAATAAAACTTTTGTTTTTCATTTATAATTCGGTTGTTGTTGAAAAGTTCAAAGAAAAAAATATAAACGTATTCCATTCAGTTTTTATTGTTAAATAAATTTTTTTTCTTTTAATTTAATTTTCAGTTTCACTATTGTTAATTAAAACAAATATTTCGTTTCGTTTGTTTATATATTTTTGATTAATCATTTTCAATTTACACTATCACTTAAAACAATTAAATTATTTTGTTTTGTTTGTTTATTTTATTTTATTTTTAAAATTTGCAAATTTAATTTTCCTATTTGTATTCTTTGTTAGTTTTTTTGCCTTTTTTTTACTGTAAAATATTTTTATAGAATAAATTAATATTATTTTAAGATGGAAAAGAATTTTTGAAAAAAGAAAAATGAGAGATGAATAAAGTTTTGTTTAATAGTGACTCGGGATATTTATATAAATAAGCTATAAGAAATAGTCTTGAAACTTGGCCGACAAGACAACAAGTTTATGTTTTTAAATTGATGACTATCATCATCTTCCGCGAACCAAATTTTTTATCGAAGACCAAATAATTAAGTAGGTACTGCATTCCTTATAAAAAGAAAAGTGGTAGTACTTGTAGAAAAAGTCTTGAATTTCGGTAGTTGCCGTGGCTAAGTGGGTAATGCATTGGACAGTGCTAACGAGCTGATACAGGTTGAGTGTCACCAAAACAACTTGAAGTTTTTTCGCGGGAGCACCTCTCTTGGCAGGCAATGAAATTTTTTTGAGATGTATAAGCTGTAAGACCTTAAGTCCCTTCAATTAATGTGGAGACAATCAGAAGCCAGGCCTTGGTGCTCTACGACCTTTCGCGTCGAATATGCATTCGTTTTTGTTGCCTCGAATATCACAGACTTCCAGATTTAACTGCCGTATTTAAGAAAGATGCCAGTACCACTTAAACCAGGCTTTAAGCCAACGACTTGGGTAAAATTTGTCATATCATGTAGCTTACTTAGAAGAACTTGACTCCCTTAACCTCCAAATCCCAAGATTTCATTGTACTCCCAGGCAGAAACCCCTTTTTGGTGCAGTGGCTGGAGAAACTTAGATTTTGTTCGTTTCTCTTCTTTATTTTTGGTGGGCTGTTCCCCGGCCGGGCTCGAACATGCAAAGGTCGGATCACCAGCGAACACTCTACCCACTACACCATCGCCACCCTTGCAAGTTAGGCTTTGTCCGACTGTTGTAAGAAGACCCCGCATATGGAGTGACACCAATCCTGGTGCAATCCAGCAGATTCCATGTCATCCAATAAAATGCTCCCTGAAGGCATCTTAAGGTCTTTATTCTTTCAAAATGAAGCCAAACGCTGTCTAGTGTGCACGCTACAGAATGGTGATCACTCGATCTAGAAGATATGTGGTTCCAAAAGGTGCCACACAGCGATCTAGTTATTGAAACCAAAAATCAGTGATGAGATTATTTCAAAAGATGGACCTGTAAATTGGCCTTCAATGTCGTGTGACTGAACGCATCTGGATTATTTTCTTTCGGGATATGTCAAGCTACTGATAAGCCGCATTAGAACCCAACAAAATTCGTGTCAATTGCTGGAAAAAGAGACCTACAATTTTAACTGAGCGGATGCGGTTTGTCAGAGTTAAACACGGTTCCTATATGCCCGAGATGTTGTCATCATTGAGATTAAGTTTTATCGTATGGTTCCCTAGAGACTGAGGAGCTAACCTTAGGGAAAAGGTATAGGCTTCCGACAAACCACGAGACCAGCCAAGATACTGACGGAAAACGAAAACATGAGCTTGTTCATTAGGGAAATTGACTCAGGTAGCCTTAGAGCCAAACCATCTACTTCTCGGGCATTGGACAGCACGCCGCCGAAGTATGTACAGCAGCAGCCGATTAACTGACTGCCTATATTGACGATAAATTAAAAAGGTAGGATAGAGCAGAGCTAATAGAGCCATGGGGTAAGTTGAGACACGAGTATCTTCTTTAGTTGCGTCATGAGTACATTTTTTAGACATACACGCATGCATTAGATGGTGTAGTGTTCAGTTTAGTGGAAGAATTCAAGAAGTAGTATTGACTTTCAATGTTAACAGTGTGATGCCAGAACCAAATTGATAGAGATAGGAATCCCAGGAGGTCCAGCAGCTCAATATTATGTATGTCTTTCAGCTCGTCAAAGAAGTGACTGCCTAGAGCCTTCATTCACTCATTCCTCTAATTTCCCTAATGCCCGTGGTCGAGTTTAAGGGTAGCCATATCCCCTTTAGCGCGCGTTAATTATAAAAAAAAAAGCAGCTGCCGAACAGATTTTATTCTTTTTCCGTACCTACACCTTCTACAAAAGCCATTGTGAGATATTCAGAACCGCTCTGTGTAGAAAACAATATTATACTCCTTGACGACGAAGTATAATCAAAGAAAGGGCCTTATTCTTATTGAAGACTGGCTTAAATGGTCTCATTAGGCACGTGCCGAAACATGATCAGCCTATGTTTTTTTATTTTATATTTACCCTTATAATGTTATTCATACAGCGCTACTGTTAGTGTAGTGATTTCGAAACTCACGTAGTACCTACTAGGTTTCCTCCGAGGTTGGTGTCCAGAAAAACTGAGGAGAATTGCAATTGCTTATAATTCACAGTATTTCTTTCGAAAAGTCATAATTTAATAATCACAACATCAAGCCGTATGACCACTCTACTGCCAGTGTTATCCCTCTGTTATGGAGTTGACGTCAGTTTTTTGCAGCAGTTGATCGACTTTCTTGACATCAGGAATTGAACCTGAAGCCCTCAGCTTGACGAATAATGATACAAAGCCATCCCACCGTCTAGATTCATCAATATTTTTGGAATAAGTACAGCTGAAAGGGGCATTTACAAAGGGAAAGGCTAATGATCTCTAGTTCTGACTTCTTTCTCACAAGATCCTCGGGTCTTTTATAACCTCTAAGATTTATGTGACTGTGCGATCATATGACATGCGCGTTGTGTCGAAAATGGAAAAGAATTATAAGAAACTTAGACGTTGCGAGTGTTGGGTAACTTTTTCAAGTTGGTAGAACTATTTTAAGGTCGAAATGAAAAAGGGAAGAATTGACACAAGAAATACAAGGTAGGTAAGGTCCTACCAGAAAAACAAGTAGCGTGGATGCGTCATTTTGGTACCACAGGCTCCACCTAGATTTGGCAATACAGAGAAAGTGTTTGAGAATTCTACTCTTGATAAGTCCCATTGGGGAACAAACTGCCTCCGCAAGAGAGACATCAAAGGTTGAGCAACATCTGGCTAGCTCATCGAATCTCTCTCATTCTATGTTACTGTAGCCAGAGGAGAGTGATATTAACCCGAATAATTTCCTTGCACTGTTCTACTAATTTAGAGGACGAAGTAAGTGAGTGGAGCACTTTGACGGCAGCCTGGCGGTTCCTATGATGTTTTTGGTAGTGAAGCTGAGGCTTAGTATCTTGCAGGCTTCTCTAATCGCTAGTACTTCCAGTTGGAAAGCACTCGAAGAGTCTAGAAATCGGTACAATTTCGATACGTTCAGTTCTGCTGAGAAGACACCTGCTTCGAAGCCCCATTCCATATTGGAGCCGTCAAAGAAGATCGATACTTGGTATTCCGATAGGGGTAAGTTATTGTTTCATTCCGTCCTTTCTGGAAAATGGACTTAGACATTATTATTGAGAAGCACAAGAAAGAGTGTTCGTTCTTATGATACCAATGCCGATCCCGTAGTTCAGTTAAAATTAAAAAGAGACTTAAGAAAAAGTGACACAACTAGCCGCCCTCTATCTAACCCTTCTTACAGCAGGTGTATCATAAACAAAACCCTAACCCCACAATGCTTGTTGAAAGTAATTAAAAAATAAATCTATTCACATTGCTGTTAAGTTTTTTTTTTTGTTTTTTAATTTTAATTTATTTATTTTTATTTCATTATTATACGTTTGTTTTTTTTTCTATACATTTATATTGAGCTTAAGACTATAAACTACATTTTATAATTAAAAGTGGAAAAGACAAAATATTATCATTTTACTAAATTTTAAATCTAATGTCAACTATGTATTTCATTATTAATTTTATTATTTTATTTTTTTTATTTTTAATTTTTTACTTTTTCCCTTAAGTATACTAATTTGAAACAAATTTGTATTTACAAACACATTTTCTCCTGCTAAGTTAGATATTATTTTTAAATTTAAACATTTTTTTTATTTTTATTTTCTTCTTATTTAATTGTAAAATTAATAATTAATAAAATTAAATTTGCCAATTAAATTAGCACAAACTGCGCGCGTGTGTGTGTGTGTGACCATAAGTCGGTCTAAATTCGAAAAAGGTCTCGTTTTTTGTTTCTTTTTGAAAAATATTACTTTTTGAGTATTTGTTTTGTTTTTGTTTTAAGTGTTAAACAAAAAATTAATTTTTAAATTAAGAAAAAAAAAATAAGAAGAACAAATGGTAATTGAAAAACTAATTAAAAAACGAACTGATACAATTGCTTAATTATTACCAAGCCCTACCCTGCAGTGGTAAATAGCCACCGCATTGCTGTTGATGTGAGTTAGTCATGAAGTTGTTTTGATTCCGATAGGCCATGGCCAGACTATTTGACATTAGGGAATTATTGCAGGGTTGCTGTAGCATTTGGGCATTATGCCCTGAAACGGCACCATTGTACGTGGCCAGTAACGTTGATGATGTATCCGGTGAGTGGGTGTGTGGAGCATCACCGGAGAGCAGGTTACTACCGCTGGTGACAGCACCACCGCCACCGGTACTGCTGCCGCCACTGCCACTTGAACCGCCATTACTAGCTCCACCTACTTGTTGTTGTTGCTGTTGTTGCTGTTGTTGTTGCTGCTGTTGTTGAGGTGTTGAATTTGAACTGCCCGAACAAGGTTTGCCATCTTTGACTAAAACTGGTACAGCGACACGTCGTGGTGAACTCGCTGACTGAACAAAAAATACCGACGAACAAGAGAAAGGAAAAAAGAAACGATAAACGAAAAAGAAAAAGAAAAACAACACATTTAATAGGAGGTTATGTGTGACAAGATGTAAAGATATAAAACAAGTTAGAATGGTAATTGAGCAATGCATAGGCTGGTTAGACTCGTCAGAAGCCAAGATATAGGATGTGAAACGCTGCATCTAATGAAACATAAGTCACAAGACGGCTAATTCATAAGGCAAAAGGTGTATGAGTCTAGAGGGTGTCCCACTCGGAACGCATAATGAAAACTTTTTTTTTTTTTGTAAAATTGGCGGATGTGCTGGTCCAACTGGCAGGTCATTAGGAAAAACAATATTTCCGCACTGGAGCACAGTTCAATATGGAAATCGATTACGAGGGCCACTCCTCTATTCAGGTGGAGTCCACGAGTGCTGGTTATCCATGCCTAATGGGGATTGGAATCGAGGCATATACAGGTGACGTTATAATTGTAGTTCAGGGCATACTTGTCAATACATCAAGTGAGACCATGAAAGTTGCTTTATCAACCACCAGTAATTGGGTTAAGGGCTGCGGACTTAACTTTAACCCAACCAAAATGGAAATAGTTCTCTTCAACAAGAAACATAAGATGCCCCACTTTAACCTGCCCAGAATTAAGAGGGTAGAGCTGTTCCTGTTAGATGATGCGAAAAAGAATTAAGAATGCCTGCAATGCTCTTTTTATATGTAAGAAGTCGGCAGGAAAGGGTGTAAGGCGAAACCAGCAATGATGTACTAGTCTTATATAATGAAAGTCAGCCTCACACTTCCCCTGATGCAAAGCAACGAACAAGAAGCCACGCTATTACAGGAGCTCTACGAAGCGCTAAATAAGTTTCTTTATGTTTTGCCAGAAGATCTACAGATAAAATAGCAAGCAGCAAACAGTAGCTTAAGGCACCCTAACGTAGGTTTGTTCTAGAACAACAATGTCGGACATTGCTCTTTTCTTATCGAAGGCTCTGGAATCGCGTGTCATTAGATCTGAAACAGTCACGAACTGCAACACAATGCTTAGTACATCATGTGTGCATAACCGCGTCAGACTGTGCTGGATGCTTGGACATTGTTGTAGAAAGGCATTACGAAATGTATACGAAGACATTTCGAAAAGCTAGTGGAATTCTTAGTCGAGGAAGTGAATCAAATCGGAGGACATTTTAAAGACTGACTGAGACTGAGGGGAGTGGAACCAGTGATTGACCAGAAAGCTAATGAAAAATGATGGAATGCAGGGTCGAGTCATACGCCGAGTTCATCTACTTTCGATCGACCTTCAGAAGGCTTTTGATAGCGAAAATTGAGATTTTATTTGGTTGCCTTCGTATGCAAGAAGGGATGGCAGGAAACTCATACAAGGATGCTGAGTGTCCGGAAGAATGTCGGAGGACATTAAAGTCCAAGAAGGGTACGATCCAGTTGCATACATCATACGTACATATACCTCTGCTATTCTTGGTTGTTTTCAGTGTTCTTATCTTATCCGTGCGTCTTTGATGCAGAGAAGCCGAGGTATACAATGGATAATGACATCTTATTCGAAAGATCTGTACTACGCTGAGGTTTTTAGTCAGTTTTCACGCAGAAAGGGCCTATGAACCTGAAAACCGAGACAGTCAGCGTAAGGCTAAAAACAAGTTCGGTAAAAATAAAGGCTTCAAGCCTTTCGAACTTCAACGTCCAAGTTAACATTGCTGGACAGGAGGTTAAAAAACTCGATTGCTTTCTTTATCTAGAAAGAATGGTCTTAGCTGATGGTGGCGTAGTACTGGATAAGGGCAGTAGAACCGAAAAAGCAAAAGCTACTTTCTAGCCGGACAATACCTAGAACGAGCAGCTTTACTGCATTCAGCCAATGAAGTGGCAGGGGAACTAACACACACCACAATGCGAAGGCAATTCAATGGAATCCATTCACCCAATAAGGCAGAAGAGCAGATCGTACCAAGCAAACGTCGCGTAGGTCAGTTGAAGAGGAATCGAGGCCACTGAGGATGAGCTTAAGTTAGCTGAGGTGCATTGCAAAACTCAGCACAAGACGGCCACGCAGGCGTTGTCGATGCCCTATGCTCCACGATGTCGATTCTATTCAAAATGTCGTCTATTACAGACCACAACTCGATCGTTCATTTTTGATCCATCGATGTACCAAGTTGAATCCTGAGAGGGTGGTCGTCGGTAATTTCACTAGTTTCGATTGTTTTCTAAGAACACAACGAGGTAGCTCCTTGTTAAGGGTTAGTTTGGGACGTACCTTTGATCGTCTTGTTATGCTTTGCACTGAGCCTTACAGCTTGACACCACTCCTATTGTTATCATGATTGCCACTTGAGATAGATAGCCGTAGTTCTGCGGGTTCTTCAGGATTTTGTCAATAGCTGTGGAGCAACGAAAAATGTGAAGGCAACGATTGCCAAGTGATTACTCAAGCTCGGCTGCAAGGTGCAGATCCATCCAATAATCGGTTGCCCTACGCCGTTTGCGTCTGCTTTCGATGGATTTGTAGAAGTTGCTGTCTATACTAGCAAAGTGTTGAGGAAGTCTCCTATTTTTTTTTTTAAGGATGTTGAGAGTAGTGCTTTGCTGAAACTCTTGATACACATTCTGCGAAGTCTGATGCCATGAAATCGTAGCTCTTTTCGACAGAGTGTCTTGAATTTAGGGCAACGTGAGGAGCTGTTTGATGCTTTTACAGACTCACACCCATCCTTTATTTTAACCATTCTAACTCGTATGCATCAACTTATCCCTAAATCCTTATGGAACTACAAATATTTACCTGATTCTGTTGGTTTTGTTCAGCCATTGCCTTCTCTTTTGCTTGCCGTTTGCATTTGTATCGATGATTTTGAAACCAAATTTTCACCTGAAACGAGAAACCAGAAAAGAAAACAAAAATTCTATCAAAATTCTATCAATCGGTTTTAATAGATAATAGACCCACAAAGCCGGTGTAAATGTAAGACGGTCTTTGGTAATATAATTCTTAAATGCCCCCGCGTTCTCAAGTGATGTGATAATAGACAATTCATCGGTTGAATATACCCGTAATGAGATTTTGACACAATAACAATCCCCAAATACACACAAAGGCCCTAAGCCCGTCTTAATCTTCTCCCGATGGAGAACAATCGAAAAATGAAAAAAATCGAAAACCACACTCTCATTCACACCTGATCCGGTTCGATCGGAGGCTGAGTAATAGAATTGTCATCACAGCCCTTTCAGAGGTGACACAATGCGATTCAAAGATTACAACGATGTCCTTCATGCACTTTGTGGCAATTGGTAACACGATGAGGAATCAAATAAAAAACGTTCAAGTGGATCTTCTTCTGTTATCCGTCGAGCTTAAGATGTACTTAAGTGTTGGCCACTGAATTGCAGTATGACATGATGTTCAGGATACAATTCAGTTCAGGATTATGACTTCCCATGCCCATCTGATGTATCTGAAACACTTACATCCGACAAGGTTACTCAATTGTTTGTCGATTGCTTCTGTCATCCAATCCATGACCCTCTTTGCCATCGTCATCGTTGTACACATCGACTGCATTGCGCTGGAATTTAAAAAAAAAATCGATCCGAGCCAATAATGCTCAGGATCCCGACATGTGCTTACCTATGCATGTTTGCGTTTTCATAAACTGTTCTCAATAAAAGGATACGAGTATTTAATATTGTGCAGATACAGTAGTTTTCAAGAGGAACATCTTTTTTAATCGAAAAAAGAAGGGCTAGTCGCTTGCAGGTTCTTAAGAGTGAAGTTCTATTGTCAGCAATTTGGTTGTAGACAATGGAGATGGTTCCGTTTTGGAACACCTTTTGAAGTGAAGGCTGACTCAGTAAATTGAAGAGAAATTGTGTCGTCTTAGAACTTGACGAAATGTCTTTCGTTACAATTGGAATAACGAAACACTTGTGCAAAGAAGACCTCTCACTTCAAGTTATTCTAAATCCTGTTTAGGCTTAGATAACATCTTAAAGGAAAGCCACAACCTTGGCTTGCTTGACTCCATGTTGAAACAGAGCGAGTTTAGTAGGCCTCTGGATGATACATGCCTCTGGGAAACTTTGAAACCTCATCCATACCGACATGAACTTATTTGGAGCATTAATGGGTTTAATACTGAAAGCGGATAGCGAATAATCTACAAGCGAGCATCTCGACGAGCCTTGACATTTACACTTCCATATTCGATGTCGATGTAGAAGTCTGGGACATCAACCAACATAAGAGAACAATTTTGTACTTCAAGACTTGTGACAAGGATATCTTAATTTTTACAGTCAGGCGGCCGTCAAAGCTAGTCTTCCAAACTATGATAGCTCTAGCTACAAAATGGCACTCGCTAGCCAGAACATGAGCCGTCCTGTAGAGTCTGTAAAAGTCAAAAGCTATATATATCAGGCAGGCAGGCTATATCTGACGAACTCTTATATAATTTTGTCGGCTTCTTCAGAATAGACTGTTGTGTCTCTCAAGACATCAAAGTTCTTACAGCGGTAAGTTAATGTTTGTAAAAATCTCCAATTCAACAAAATTCGACCCAATGTAACTTCAAGGCAGTTACCGGTCCTTGTATGGAGCATTAGAGCAACATATGGAACACCTACTGCTTTCTTATACAAGGAGAACTGGAGGAAACACAAACCCTAACCTTGTTTGGAATACGGACGGATCGTAAATAGTAACAGGAACTGAATCTGTAAATTTTAAAGAACTTCTCAGCAAGCCTTGGCGGAACTCTTTGCCATCAATCAATGTATAAACCTTAATCTCACATCGCCAAGCTGCTCAAGCGCACTTGATTCTCCTATTATCAAGTCTGAGCTAGTTTTAGCAACTCATACGTACTCTGGAAGCTAGTAACGAACAATCTAGTCATGTCACTGAACTCCAGGCCACTAGACCATGAACCCTTCGCCGGGATTTAAAATAACGTGAAAGAATACACCAGAATAATCATACCCCACGCTGCTTCTTCCTACACCATTGCAAAGGAAATTCAATTTTGTTAACTCTCCTAGTGTTTTCCGCCTCAACCTTGATAGAGCCGGGCACGTACAAAGAAGGTGTGCAGTCGTTTCTTCTTCCTCCTAGTCTCTGCAGCTTCTACAACGATTTCTGTAGAGGTACACTCATTCTGATGGCATGCCTGCCAATTAGACAATGCCCCGTAAGGGCTCCTATTATGATTCTTATAAGTTTCCTGTTTACGGACCGAAATCTTTTTGTTCTCCTCAGATCCAGGTTACGCCAGATCTGTTACGACAGAAGACAAATGTTGATATTATTCCACCTGCTAGTAGCTATTCTTCTAGCTTCACTATCGAGGTGAGACTTTATCGATTCTTTAGAGGCAAGTGGTTCCCCTCCACTTTCAGAGTGGATCCGACCCACGCCTTCCTTAGGGATCAATCTCTTAGTCCTAACTGAAATATTCAATGATGGCCACTGACTTCTGAAAGAACTTCTGGAGATTGAAGAAAGCTGTCCTCAAACTCTTACACAATGTCTCGTAGCGAACCTTGCTACCCAGAGACAGACAGACAGTCTTTGGTTTAGAAAAAAATTGCTTAAGACTTATCAAGGCTATGAAAAGTTCTTCCGTGTCCAATCTTATTTAAGGTTAGGTTAGATGGATAGGTGAGACTCAATTAGGCTCAGAGCCCGTTGTGAAGCCTATAGAATTCCCTGAATCTAATTCAATCTCTGCGGTAAATTCTGTTGGAAGTTCTTATAATGAGCGTCTTGTAAGGGAGTACCACCAGAGTCATATCGTTAGCTTCAGCCCTCCATCTGTACAAAATAAAATCGTGGCCATAGTATAGAGTATGAAGCATAGATGGTGTCACTTTTATGGATCCTAGTCAGCCTGGAAAGAAAGTACTCTTTTTTCATGCGTCTTCTACCAAATAGCACAGTCAGTCTTTCGCCATGAACTCTACAAACACTTGTCAAAGAAGCTGTACGGTTGGTATGTTGCTGACACCAAATATAGTCTGTGGTGTTCAAGTTAAATGCAAGTCTGATCTGATAACTGTTTGATGCAACTTCTGTGCCTACTGTCTCAACCAATCAACAGTTTATCATCTCTTGTATGCTCAGTCAAAAGATAGTCCACAATGTCAGACAATGCTACTTGCTTTCACTTGTCAATTTCCTAAAAGAACCTTCTTAAGCTTATAGCTCCTACAAATCTATAACAAATCCTAAGGCACGACTGGCATCATCAAATGCTCTTGTCCAAATCCAACAAATTTTAGCACATAGCGTAACTCCAATTCAATTCAAATCCCACCTGAAGTATCTGAAGTACACATTTGGTCGGTCGGTTCGTCCACACATTCATTCTTCTCTTCTCTTTTAGCTTTCATCGTGTGTTTATTTATAATTTGATTATTTCGCCCCATCATCGTTCAAATGAAAAAGGCTCTTAAGTGGATTTTAACGTCAATCACTTTGAAGACTTCAGAGCACAAACCACCCGGCACAACAGCAGCACCAGTAACATCACTCATTCGCCGTACACACGTTAATTGTGAACAAGTCGCGCGAGGACAACGCGCAAACGTTTCGGTACATACTACACGAGTATTTAGGGTCAACAATAATAAATAATATAGTTGTTGGAGGCCTTACCCACCCCCAGAAACATCCCCACATAAGCCCCTACAGGCACCTCTCACCATTCACTCAGGCTCAAAACACGATTATCCAATTGAACGGTGACAAAGTGTCGTTCCACTAGAGCGCGAGAGGGCGCGAAAACATGTGAGCACGAAGCCGTATGTGAAAATGCCGACAGTTAAGCCTACGATACCCCCATAGACAGTGTTAAACAGGCATATTTGAGTCGTGTGTCTTACTTGGTATAGCAATAGCTAGGACAGAGTGTTCCAAAAGTCAGAGGAGCTTTGTTTTTTGAAAAGAAATGGAACTTGAAAATGTTTGGTGAGATGGAATGAGGCCGAAGTTCCAAACTGTCAAGATGATGAAAGAATAGATTTTTTTTTAACTCACAGCGGCTTGTAGGACAACAATGATACGTAGGTTTATGTGGGCTTGTGTCTGCGAAATAAACTTGACACACAAGGCAAACAATTAAGCCTTCGAAATGCAAGACAAGAGCGTTTAAAGGAAATTAATGAAAGGATGGCATAGTAGAGGAAGACCTCAACCAACTGGACGTACGGAATTGGAGACAGAAAGCTGAAGATCGAATTGGCTGGAGATGCCTGTTCGTTGGAGCCCAGCAAGTCTGAGGGACCAAGCATCATCTGTGGATTCTATAACGTAGAGGAGTAGAGTAAGCAGTGCAACCCAATCCCAGGATATATAAGGGGCATATATTCAAAAACGTTGGTAAAGCATAACAAAAATGCTAATTCTTACGGCTGTTCTATGAGGCTTTCCAAACTTGAAGCTGATGCCTTGGAACTGTCTCAACTGTGACTGGTGTATTTGATACCTATATGCATGCTAAGTGATGCCCTAACGAGGTATACATCCTTTCCCAATGTTCCCAGCAAGTAAGTAATGTGGTCAGATGCAACATAACAAAGTTAAGTAGCAATGTCACAAGGCAAGTTCTAAGCTGGTACATCGAAATTAGGACAAGGTTCAGGAGTCGACTAGAACACCAAGTCTCATACAAGAATAACTCCTAACAAGCATATCTATATCAACTTTTCCACTTGCAAAACGAGTAGAGGTCTAGATAAGGCCTAGGTGTGAGGAATAATAGCACACGCAGTAAGGGTGTCCCTAACGAACATATTCCTATTGAAAGGGCACGCGCTCGATCAACGAAGACGGACAGTTTCGAGACAAGACGTGTCGAAAATCTTCAGTTCTCTAGTAGTAAATGCAGCTCCAGGTTTCGGAAGCTTGTGGACAAACATTGACACCTTCACCCCACCAAAGCTCTCATTTCGGTAACCATATCGTCAAAACGCTGGTAGAACAGTGTCTAATGGAATGGCCCAGCTAATAAATAGACTATCGATTGTACTAGTCTGGGTCCCAAATCATAGGCTCATTTAAAGAAACGAAGAGGCCAACGTACTAGCCAGAGGGGATCAGCTCTTTTCCAGAGATTGTTAATGGGAACATTTTTTTCCAAGACTTATCAAGAGCTGAACAAAGATGAAGCTTCACTCTCAATAGTTCTCCTCGGTAGGGTTCATACGGATATTGTACGAATCGTAGCAATTCGTGCCTGTCAATGAGCTGTTGAATCCTATGCAACTAAACTTGACATCCTCCTTTGCATACACTGCCAAAGCGAGGCTTTTGAGAAATGGGAAGCTCAGGCACGACACACCTCTATCGGTTCTACCGGTAAGGGAGAATCTTTGCATACCTCTTGCTTCATGTAGGTTGCAACTGAAAGCGACCGGAGGTGGATGAGTAGAACCAGACAGATGTGACGCTCCAACTGTCTAACCAGATAGAAAAGGCTGCACTGACGTCTGCGTCATCACAGGACACTGCACTATTGACAGGCACATCAATAGGCTAAGCCTCCCCTCAAAAGAGTTTTGCAGAAGCTTTACAGACAAGAAGGATTAGGAAAAGATTCTCCACCTTTTCTGTGCAGGCCCAGCCCTCTTCCCTCGAAGAAGAGTCAGTGTCCTCGACAATCTCAGTTAACTTGCTGACATAAGCATAAATAATGCAGTCTCCCACTCTAACCTAACCTAAGCTTGTCATAGATCCTCAAGCTGTGAGTAAAAGACTTGAAAAAGTTAGGAAAAACTAAAGTTGGTCTGTTGAAAGTTCGGAGACATCATCGATGGCAATTTCTCGTCCAAATATTGTTTTAAGACTCCAAAGCTCTTATACATTTTTGTGCGGGTTTAAATGCATAACTTTTCATTACCACTGTAACGGTAGTAAACAATAATTTATATTTTTGCGGGAAAAAATATAAAAATAAAACGTTCAACTGTGGTGTGCTATACAACTCTTGGCGGTCGTCAGCTTACTCGAGATGATTAAATCGGATGTTGTGTCATATTTAGCAGCTGTAAATTAAGTGGAGCACATAAATTTAGTACTTAATAAACGGTTCCACGATTCCGATTCAATTCTGGGCCTTCAGCAAGGGTAGCTCACCGAGGTTTAGAGAAACATTTTCGGGAAAAAAGTGCGCGATTAAAGCGAAAAGCGTGTACACACAGCCGTTGCCGACACTGGCAGCGACCATTTTTTTTTTGTATTCCTCTACACGTTTCCACCCTAAAAATGAACACTAGACACCGTGCTATTACCGCTGTGCTGCAGTAGGTATAGGTAGGTAGTAGGTTCTTCTAACCAACGGGTATGCAATTCATTATTTTCACCAGAAGCAGGGGGAACATGGCAGCCACTTGAAATCACGGGCTATTATATGATTTTCGTGTGCGTTACCTTTTTTTTTTCTAATCTAAGGTCGTCCTCTGCGATTCGAATGGAACATGATGTTCAGTACTCCTGGTCCTGCTGCTGTTATGATACTCTCGAGTTGGAAATACGGTGTTAGCTACCAGTTTTTGGTTTTTTTTTTCGCATCAGATGCTGCGTCCTATCAAAACCCGCAGTGCTGGGCACGCTTGATTGTATAGGTTTACGTTCCTTTAAGCGAGGGGCTACAGAAATAGGCTGAACACAACAATAAAGTTGAAGTGGTTTTGCACTCTCAAACATCTGCCCGATATTATAATTATTATTTCATATGGTGTGTGCTGTTATTTATTTAAATAAAAGTGGTGACTGGTGAGACTGTAACGGATATGGAAGGGAAATTTGCAGCCATTATCAGAGCTTTTAGATGGAACCATAAACCTTTTGGGTAAATGCAATTAATAAAAATTCCTGGCATCCGTTGTTATGTTTTACGCTGAAAACTAAGTTTGCACAATCAATGACAGATCGAAGATTTTTCTATCTGTCAACAGTGACAGCAATAGACAAGTGTCAAACCTTCAAGCGTCTACAAATGACTCGATAGAAATGTGAGACAACTTTGAAATCCAATCGAAAGTCAGCATTGCGTGACGTGACGTGATGTAATCTTGTCGAAATCAAGGTACAAGTTCTTAAGTTCAATGGTATCGAGATGGTTTGTCACAGAGGCATTCTTGGAAATTGGATGGCAGATGAGCTTTCTAGAATAGGCACTACCTTCAGCCATAGAAACAACACCTAGATATGTCTATTGTAACATGCAAACACTTACTCAATGGAAGCATGGTACGACCTGTCAATTGTTCAGACAAATCTGGCCTTAACCAGATTTAAAACGCTCCTATGGACAATTAATGCTTAAATGACCACAAATGAGGTCTGTAATCGGTCTCCTCACTTGCGAATCTTCTATTGGTTCACATGCTCAAAGGTTAGGTTTCTTTCTTAATAATTTTCGCAGGAGTTGGCAAGATGAGGAGAAAACTGCTTTATTTGAAAAGATCCCTCCCTGCCGGGTTGGCCATGGTCTTTCCCTTTAACTCTCTCACCATCGGTCATTCGAAGAGCTTGCATTCCATCCTTGAAGCAAGCTGGCAGTTTTCTGGTCTTCCTAAGGAAATGAACGATGTTGTTCCCGTCGCTAATACAACTTTCAGAACGATCATTCAGAAAGATCCTTCGCTTTGACTGTGATTGCACACTTTCTCTTGAAGCTAATTTAAAAATTGTTGCTGCCTCAACAGTTAATGCTCATCGATAGCTTATCCTCCAATGGTTCCCAATCTCCGACCAACAGCTTTAAGACTTGTCCCAACTTTAAAACATATTCCTTTCGTCTGACCAACAATTCTTGAAGACTTTCATCGTCTTCGTAATTTTTATAACACGACCTCTACTTTCGATTCAAAACATCTTTCTTCTTCGATTGTTCGATACGTGCCTTGAGCTCTTTAACACGTTTCTCTTGCTTTTAATATTTTTTGATCATTCCTTTACTCTCTCTAGCCTCTGCTGAGTATGCCCTGATCACTTTCAGTTCAGCTCCTGACGATTTAGGGTTTTAAGTCGGCATCAAGGATAGGCAACTTCTTGTTTACAGAGCAATGCAAGTGTGTTGTTTAACCATGACCGTTCAGTCCCACTGAGAAGACTTAAGGGCTTTAGGTATCTATACATCAGTTCTGTTCAAGTAATTTTGAATGTGCAACCTTGTGCTGCGTATGCAAGCGCCAAAAGTAAGTAGTCACCACTCAAAGGAACACTTTCATGGCGAATTTTTTAAAATTGTTTACACATTTCATTGTCCCACTCGCATATTTCAATTGCCATTCCTTTGTAATGTTGAAAAACCTCGAGTCTTTTGAAAATTCACTTCTTTATCCTGTGCAAAGTAAATCCATTTCGCATCCATTAAATGCATTTTCACATGCGCTTTTGTATCTCTCTTTTTCTCTGTGAATATGAACATTACTTTCAGCGCGGGAGTAATGTGTTATCTTTCTGTTTCCTGTTTATATATCCTGAAGTGGTTTCATTTTATATTTTTAATAAAAAATCATACAATTCCATATAACATACCCTTTCAACGGGGTAAGGCTTCAAGTGCTGTTGCTATCTATCTTTGTGTTGCGATAAAAAATGTTTTTTTTTTTTGCGCATTTTATGCGATACAAACAGAAAGCCTCCATCATCACCCCAAATGGAGATCCAAAAGAAAAGTCTTACATATGTAGGTACCCACGTGTGCCTTTCTTTCTTGTTTAGCAAGTCAGGTATTCAGGTCTTCTTCATGAATTAACATTAGGAGGCCAGCATGAGATGCAGAATGCAAAAAAAAAAATTGCCCACAAAAGCAGATCCTTGCATATGCAACCGAATCATGTGCATCACTAAGAGAGATAATTTTATTGGCATTTTGCATTAAAAACAGGACGAAGGATATGCCCTGATGGTGGTGAGAATTTGTGACATAACTCAGAGGCACTTATAAGCGGGGTTAGTTGGTTTTGAATAGGACCTTTGCCCGTAGCAAACGAGTACTGTGTGCATCATTTCATTGCACCTACTTCAGGATGTACGCTGTATGCTTGGGATGTTGTTTTGAGCCTCTTCACTGGCAGCATACCTTACCTACTCCTTGGGAGGGAACATGATGGACGAGAGGATATGTTTATGAGGCTTTTTCATCTTGATGGGACGAAATGGGCTCTTAATTTGCCGTTTTTTTTTTTTAATTTTCTTCGTAAATATGTGCAAAAATTATTCAACGGAAGGGTTCCATTGATGCGAAGGCTTTTCATTTGCAGGTGATAAGGTTAATTTTAAGGCATGATAAACACTTGCACTTAATTTTATTTTTATATTAAGAAATGTTCTTAAGAAAAAAAAAGGAAAAGAGTTTGAATAGACGCAAGGTAAAGGGAATTTATTACTGACGAATGGCAGTAATGAAAGAGTGGAAGAGGGAAGAAATGAAAGCACCTACGTATATCTACGTTACATTAAGGGCAACGATCTAGGGCGGAAAGTCGAGTAGTTTTAAACGTGTGACTGCAAGCAAGTGAGACAACGAAATTTGATGCAAAATATTTGGAAAACAAAGTCTCAAGCAAAGTTACAGAACGATCAGTCCATCTAACCAAAGGCAATCGAAGACACCTCTAGGCAAGTTTGAATTGAAAAAGTCAACCGAAATCGATGGTTCACTGAAAAGCCGCACAAAGTTTTGCTATGGAACCGAAACTATGTATTACTGACTGACCTCATTAGAACTGCGCAAACTGCAGCCCTTGAAATTTTATTCGCCCTGAAGAAAACAGCTGCAAAAAGTGACGTGCGGGCGATATGAGCCATCGTAAGATCACAAGTTGTGCAAACCTAGAAACTGACGCGGACTATCTCACACCATCACTTAAGGCCATTAACTCGATTCTCACAGTCGGGTCAATAAGCAACATTACCCAGACAATAAGACTACGAAACCACGTTAGTGTGTTCCAAGCAGAAGTCCTAGAGAATTATGAATGAAACTAGTTTCTAGGAAAGTTATTGACATTTACATGGACAGTCAAGCTCAGTAGTAAAGTAAAAGCTTGTAAAACATTGCCGTGAGGAGGTCCCGGGACACAATGGTATCCACGGGAAAGAAAAACCTGATGAACTAGCCAAGAAGCGATCAGAAAAGGACCTTTCATTGGTCGATCACTCAGTACTGTCCCCTCTAACACTCGTTGAAATCAACATAGCACTAGACTTCCAAAGACAAGCTGACGAGAGACGGAGAGCACTCTCATCAAGACGTAAACAGATCAAACTTAACGTTGGTCATAGGAATTCTCACAGGCCACTACCTACAGGCGGTCCACCTTAGATGAATGTGTTTGAGCGGTGATAAAGACGCAGAAGAGAGCACAGTCCTCTTCCTATGCGAATGATCCAGCCTATGTAGAGCCAGAAAGACGGCCCTATTGCAACAACCTGGGCGATCTGTATAAGAAGCCACCAAAAACCATTAATTCTGACTTCGAAACCATCATCCAACTAACACAGACCTTTCTTCTTTGTCTTCCCCTTCAGCCTGAACATTCCACGCTAGGGGAACATAATGAACCCTTGGAGATCCTAGTGAAAGCTGCATCATATGGAATGTAGTCATCCCTTCAAACCGCTGATAGCCGGATAACCTTGCCAGACAAAAAGCTCAATCAGCATTCGAAAAACTATAGAGGGCAAAAGAGCACCAAAAGATATTCTCAAAATGGAACTCAATGCAGGTCTTTGCTAGGCTTAAAAATGTAATCAACCTCTCAAACAATGAGAGTCGCCAAAAAAATGCTCGCACTTAGCAAGCGTGATGCTTAAATTTTAACGGACTTCCTCACTGAATACTGCTCCTCAACTACAATCTCAAGAAGCAAAGCATAATTTTTACTTTAAGGCAACGAAAAAGTATGCCCTCAACTCTATGGACATCCCTTTAACCTTATCTAATCTGTAATTCCCTTTTAGTCCACTCTCTGTGACAACATGACTAAACTTTGCTGCTGCCTGGACGTTTGTCAACATTTATTGACCGTAAGCACTTGACTTTAAGCTTTTAAGCCCAAAAACCTTAACATTACTTGTACTGTTTGGAAACTGATTGTGATTGTGATGACTGTAAAAGACTTGAAGCATAAAAGAAGGCGTAAAAGCTGAAGGTGCTCATTGAAAATCGTTCAAAAACCATTTAGGATTTCAGTGATGATTTATAAACAAAAACTCGTCTTAGAGCCTTTGCCCCAGTCATTGGAAAGTGAAAAAGTGATAGAAAACGGAAACACCCGGAACTGCCAAATGTCTTTCCAAGAAATGTTTGAGAACTTCCTGACAAGCAATTGTTTCAAAAAGGTAATCCAGAGCCTCTTTACTTTTTTGAGGCATGTTTAGACCAATCGTGAAGGCTACAAACTCCTTTCTTTACCCCCACTGAAGAAGTTAAAGAACTAGTCTACCGATTGTTTGGCTTAATCTAGTGAACACCTACCTTTCTAAACATAAAAGTTGCCATCTTCCCTTCGAATAGAAACATTTCCTTATCTTAACTCTCTCATCTCCTTTTCCAATCCTTAAATGCCACTTGAAAAAAGAGGACAAATTAATTACATACACACAATGACACCCAATTGTAATAACACCGCCGCCGGCAATCATGTTACAGTCGGTAGGGAGACTACACCGTCACAAAGTGCTACATAGCCAGGATAACAAGGATAACGACGATGATAATAATCAACACATTTAAAAAGCAATTGTTCGGAGGTTAAAACTCCATACCGGCGGCGGCCACCGGAAGACCATAAACGAACCATAAAACGATAACCAGTGCATCCCTCAGGCTATACCAAACCCTAATTGGGTTGCAGATTCGAATTAAAGGGGGCGCGACCAAAATATACACATAGTTCCTTCTACACACCCCTAAGTATTGCAAGACTATAGAAAGATAGATACTCTTTCGTCCTTTCAAGAATGCCATGTGGGATTGGTGATGATGATTCGAATTTAGTGACAAGGGTGCCAAACATTCGGGTGTTTGGTGAAATTCTATTGTCATGACACTCGCAGAGCAATTACCCTTGGGCAACAACTTTTGAGCGGAACCAGACTTCAAGGGTGACTTTGATTTCTCCATGGCAATGGACAGATACCATGTGGAAGAGATTTATTCCATCAAAATCGGAAGTTATACCTAAGTGTGTGTGGTGGTTGTTTTTATCGTTTCACTGTTAAGGGATGAAAGGAAAAAATAAAAATAAAAAATATCACAAAATCAATTACCGTTAAATAAACGAACCCAAATGTAGTTAACTTGAATAGATTTACGCATCATTTAAGGGACAAGTGGGGTTTTTCTTTCGGTTCGACTAGGTAATTTGCCTTTGGGGAAATAATTTATTTCCTTTTGGGGTTTTTTGGAACTCGAAAGTCATAACTACAGACTTTCGAGTTCCAATTCGAAGAATCAAATATAAGAGCAACTCGGGTCAACTCAATTGCTGTAATTATATTTTGACCATTCGTTGTTTTTCAAAGGTTTTCCTTTGGATAAGGACATGTTATGTGATTGATTGAGTCTTTGAACGGATTTTTCAAAGGCAATTATGTATACGATGGCTTCAAAACGTATGGTCTTTAAAACAGTGAAACAAACCTAGAAATCGACATCCATGGAACAGTATCAGCAACTGCTGAATGGGCAACAAATACAGAAGCAGATAGAAACCCAAATTTAGTTGATGAGCCAATCTCCATTCACATGTTTGGAAAGCGACATCGACCTGGTCAAAGATTGCTTATTGGTAGTTTGAAAATGCTAGAACACGTAGAACGAATGCACACAAACGCTAAGTAAGCAAGTAGGTAACGATTTTAGGTCGAAACCACCGTTTCATCAACTTCAAAGCCACGTTTGGCTTCATTCATCGCTTGGAACTTCACAAGGCGATGGTTGAATTCGGAATCATGATACCATTAGTCCAGCTGGAAACGCTGATAGAAACACTTCTTTGAATCTAATGCAATGTCTTGAGATTTCTTCAATCTTGTATTGGAGAAGGTAGTGCCTAAAGCTGGCGTCAACAAAAAAAAGTGGAATGCCAAAGTAGCAATCGAGTTTGCCTCAGTAGGCCCTAGATATGGTCTTGACCGGGACAAGATAGAGGCAGAATTTAAAGACGCCAAGGTTCACAACGGGCCGCAGAACGAGAATGAAGGAAAAGTACGACCAAGTAGACATTTTTTCAACTTGTGTTCAGTGTTTTAAGTATTTGATCGTCATCCAAGTTAACAGGCTCTTCAAGAGCCCACGGAAGCTTTCCACTTTTAGCGTCTACTCGACCGAAGGTTGCTCGTGCTTTTCTTTGTTTTCTTCTGCGTGCACGTTTCTGCGCTTTTTTGTTGGTCGATATTCATCTATTTTTTCAGAATTTGAGGGAGGTTTTGAGTAGCTAGTTATGTGAAGAGATTTTGAACTACAACGAAAGGGATCCATCTGCTTCTACACGGATGACTCTAAAACAGAATGGGGAGGGTGAATTCTCCAAGGATTTGAACGTAAGTACCTCTTTTAGTTTGCCTGACCATTGCAGTGTCTTCTTAGCCGAAATAATGGCAATCAAGGAAGCCCTTTAGTGGCTGATGTAAAATGTACTATCTACTTTGGATATCACAATTTTCACCGATAGTCAGGCCGTGATAGCAACCTTAGAGTCTGTCGCCTGTAACTCTGAAACAGCCCTAAATTGTCTCTTGTCTCTTAACGAGATGGGTGTCGGGACATAGGGACGTTCCAGGCAACTGCATGGCAGAAGAACTCGCCAGAGAGGGTAGAACTCTTCCAATTTTACCGGAAAAGGGGAATTTAAGCATGCCTCTCGCCACTTGGAAGTTGTTACTTAAAAGAAACGCGAACGACATCGCCAATCAAAGATGCACTGAAGATGGTTTGAAGGTAACACCTGCCTCACCATCAAGCAGATTTGGCTAAAGCTGGATCTCAAATTCTCTCACTATCTCATCAGCACGCCAATAGGCTGGGCCTCTTCTACAACGAATTCTATAGAAGCTGTATGGACGAAGAGGAGGAGAAGACAATTCTCCACCTCTCAGCTCAAAGAAAAGCACACCTAAGAACCAGCTTCCTATACAGCCTTAACGAACTGGCCGGCATCAACCTATGCAGTCTCCAACGCTTCATAGCTAGAATTTGTTGATTCTACGGGTAGTATTCTGGTGACGTACAGATCCATAAGGTAACAAAAAGGACCTTATCTGGTCTAAGTGTTGTTGCTATTGCAGCCAGCCACTCCAACCTAACCTAACCAAGTCGATGACTTCTATACCTTTCTTCAACGTGGAGTTGGTAACCTATTCCTCCCGAAAAAAGCTTCAAAGCTTTTCCCCTGTCATTACATATTCTGTTTAGTTTTTAGAAATGTATGTGTAGATGGCGCTGCAGTTTAAAGTGGACCTATCAAGCTCCTGCTGTGAGTGAACTCTTAAATATGAAAATTGCTTTAAGGTAAACAGATAAATCTATTAGATCGGCAAATCTCGATGTCGAAAGATAACTTGATTCTCTATCCTGTCATCCCACAAAAAAATTAACCACCAAATCAATGAGATTAAAAAAAATATCCTTGAAATAATATTTTGACTTTATTAATGAATGGGTGTTGCGTGCCATTCAAAAGCTGCTGCTTCTTATCCTAAAACAACACTCCTTCCTAAAAAAAAAACTCTCCCGAGAGATACACCAACCACAAGTAAAGTATGAATCGCATCCAACTCCTTGTGTAATTCTCTGTATCCTTTTAATATTCTTATTGGCTTAAGCAAGAGTATACCTAAGTAAACAATTCGCTCAAGACTACCTGTTGGTTTGTTCAGTACATCTTGTGGTTTTAAAAGGTTTTGCCACGACAAAAACACGGTGACGGGCTGTTGTAATAACAATAATACTAAAGGCAATAATTATGATAACGATAATCCGTATCCTTCAAGGATAATGAATTTCCGAAAGCAAAAGAGAGAAAAAAAAACGAAGAAATTCCCACGTAATTATATGCCAGCATCCCACTCATGTTTTTATTAGCAGACTTGTGTAGGTATTTGTGTGGCATGCGAATATTTTTTTTTAAGGATTTGCTATCTTTACAAGGACATAATCAATTATCCTTCCTTTTTTTCTTTTGCTTTATCGGATTTTTTATATTTTTTTCTTATCCTTTGTTGTGGAACCTGCTACCGCTGAACGAGTATCTAAATATGTGTCCTGCATCTGTGAATTGAATCGAATTTCTCGATGAATGAACACACAGTATCTATACAAGTATCTAAAGATTCGATGGTGATGATGATGAATTATTCCCCTGCGTTTGTGATCCGGATTAAAATGTCAAATATTTACCCGCATTATTATCGGATTTACGCGGGTTTTTCCCTTAAAGGTTAAACGAGCTGTGAATTTGTATACCGGCGCGTACAACATGTGTATCCTGTGCATGTCCTGGGGGTTTCTTACTTAAAATTTCCTTTTTTTATTGACAGGAAGTATCGAGGTATATGATGTGTTGGTGATCAAATCAGAGGGGATTGTCTGCGGCTAAACAAGTTGTAATAATATTTGTGAAAGATTTACGAGGGTGATGAGGAATTTTGTTCCTTTGTGAGGTTTTTATTGAGAGGAATCAATCAAGGAGAAGTAAATTTGTGGTGAATTACTTTATGATCGGTGTGGACGAGAGGTTTCATTGCAAGATGTAAACAAAGAGTGACTTTCCTTTAAAAAAAAAAAGCTATACAGGTCTTCTGAAGTTGGCTTGTGGAAACTAAACAACTCGTTCTGTTTTTCGGCAGTGTTTCTTAAAACACTGTCATCTGTCATGTCCTAGATTCTTACTTTTAAGTCGACCATACCGTGCATCATTTACGGCTTGCCATCGGTCAAAGGGTCAAGCGAAGGCGAGTCCCCAGAAAGTTAGGTGTCGCCAAGTCGCTTAAGACAAAAATGCTTACAATGCCACAGAAGATTGATGAAGCTTCTAAAGAAAAAATTGGAAGGGATACTTTTGAGGTAGCGATAGCTAAAAATAGACTGCATAGAGTTTGTAAATTAAGGCTAGGGAAGAAATTTAGGGTTTACGAGATCCTGCTAGTTCATTGTGTCCCTTTTGTTCCATTGTCCTCTTTTCAACATCGAGTTCCAAGTGACTGGTCCTTGAGCAAACGGGCTTATGGAGGTACATATGTCCATCAATAGTACATTCGCATCGTCTTCTGGGATGGCTTTGGAGATTTGGAGATTTGGACATTCGCAGAGTAGGGGTTTGATTGTCCGTTTTTCTTTTACATATGTATATCGTGACAACTCCTGCAATTGTCCGGTGAGTCGATATGTGTAAGGCAGATATTGTAACAATTTTTCTCATGGGAACCCATCGCCTTAAGTGCTGCTTGAGTGTCTTTGAAGAAATTATGTCGGTTGATATTGGTACATAGCTCCATGGCGTAGAATTAAGTGTTAACAACGTATTTCTGGTAGCTTCAAGTTTGTAGTTGGGTGTAAGGACATAGACTTCCTGGTCTAAGATTTCTATATCAGAACTTCCGGGCCAAAGACGAGAAACTTTCTAGACTGAGCAGATCAAGTTGTGCTGTGGAAATTCATTCACATACAATGACAGGCTTTTCCCCGTATTTGACATCATTGTAGTAACGTTTTCAATGTGTGGCCTCTGGTGAAGGGTACTGGTAAGACTTTGTCGGGATTAATCAAGGCACCTGATGGAATCAACTCTCATTGAACTAGTTGAGTGAACGGACAAAGTCGGACACCAATGCACCGGTCCGAAAAGTTGAAGGGGACCTCAACCAACTTAGCGTACGAAACTGGAGGCAACTAGCTAAATATCGAGCTGGCTCGAGACTCTTGTTGGTTGAGGCCCAGGTCCACCCCGGACTGTAGCGCCACCTTAAGTAAGTAAGTAAGTATGTAAGGGCTTTGGACCCGAAATGTGGCCTCCAGCTTGAAGTAGTGTAAAGGTGAACAGCGCTGGACAAGAAAAGTAATAGGGATCTTCTGGCAAGAATTCAGAGGTTATCTTGCGTCTGTACAACGGGTTCTTTAAGAACTCTACGCAGGGTTCCAGGACACACTGCAGAGCGGACAAGCTAGCAAAGTAAAAAGCAGGTCAGAACTTTTCTCAAAAAAGAGACGAACCGTCTATTTCTCAAGAACCGATAAAGTTGCGCCTTGATACTGTAGCCAGAAGAATGGCAAACAGCAGGCAGACTAATATTAGATCTGAAAGACTTTTGCCTCTCAATATGGAGCCATTGATAGGAATATGTCCCCTCCAACGATTTTTGCAAAACTGTAGAGACGAGATAGAGAAATTAGAAATAACCAACCTATGCAGCTATCCTGAGGCTGAGAAGAAAAACCATCAGGAAGTACTTCTCTAAAAACCCCAGCGACCTAACTAACAATATAAAAAGTTTTGTTTCCAACTCTTAGTGCCTCTATATGTAGTGTGAAGCAGAAAGGGGTTAACACCGATACGCCTACGTACTAGAAACCTTGAAAAGAACAACCTTCGATCGTGCCCTAACTGAGGCGTATGAGTATCCTTTTTTTTTCTGTCGGGGTGTTGGAACTGGAAAACTCAGGCACAAAAACAGGTCCATTGTACCTATGGGTATCTTAGTTGCTCTTTGCATAGAAGCCTTACATTCTAATACCTACTCGTGAGTCTTGAGCTATGCCGATCACGACCACAGCTACATTTGCATGTAGGTCGTCAACTATGTTGGTCTTTCCTCTTCATCATAATCCACAAGCATTCAAAGTCAATGTGCATTCGTTGTAGGAAATACCTTAAAGAGCTACAGATTGCTCAATCAAATTGAGGGATTTCGGGCCTTTATGTGTGTTAGACCAAGTCTTAATCTATGTTTCCTCGATCCACTCCAGCAGATGCTTTGATCTAAAAACAACTATAGCTAGCATCACCAAAGGACGCAATAGATCTTTTCGAATAGGAAGTTATGTATACATCTTTGCATCTTAGTAACAAAAACCTTACAGATATGTGGTTATAGACTAGACTTACCTGCGTCGGCGTTAAATGTATTAAACTTGCTAAATGTTCTCTTTCGGGCGCTGATAGATATCGCTGTTGTTTAAACCTTCGTTCCAGTTCGTACACCTTTAAAAAAAAGAAACAAAAACGAAACTTTTCATTAAAAAAGTCAAAAGAAACACGTATATGTAGCATGTATCTATGAAATTTTTTCCATTCCATAACTGTTTACTTCGCAGTTAAAATATTAAAATTATTAGCAATCAGCAACGTTCTAAACCTGCACACCTTCATCGTTCATGCATGCATTTTGGAAAAAAAATTACACAAACCTAACCCCCTTGCATCGTCGTCGTCGTCGTCTTCATCGTCTTCCATAAGCAAGTACTTTGAAGTATTTCTTAGCTTCTACGACGCTGCTAACGTCAATTAATTGTCATTTAGACAAATATTGACAGTTTATGAAATATTTGCCATTGTACACATCACAGAGCACCCTGACGGGCACCACTCACTGCCATGTGTGTGCATGCATCAGAGGATAACCCTCGTTTTGAGTGAAATTACCTGAAAAGGCCAAACGAAGCAATTCAACTTGATAGATACACAGTATCCGCTGTATCTACACACCGACCGACCGAACGGCCAAACGTCATTAGATATATGATGATGTACATCATTGGGGAATGCAAAAAGCGTACGTACGGTTTGCGCATTGGCACTGCGCATGCCGTATCGTCCTCGGCCTCGGTTGACAGTTTAAACTAACATATTTGTCAGATGATTATGGGGAAAGGCGCACGCAATAATATTTATGCAATGGATGAGTGCATTTTGTTGTTACTTGCAACAACAACAGCAAGACGACCAGACTTTTGTTCTTTTAGTCCGGGATCCTTATGCGCGGATTGATATTTGTTATATGATGCGCGCTTCCAAACGGGGGGACACTGGCCGCGCAGTGTTATTCTTTGGTCAACACAAGTTAAGTTGGAGAAGAAGAAATGTCTTCCGCGATTATTTCGGTGGCGTCCCTTGTTGACCGATCGATGAGATGGGGGATAACTGCTTAAAAGGATTCAATTAGGACTTCGTATTCGTATACCGTTCTTGATTACACTCTCTCATCGTTTTTTTTTTTTTTAAATAAACAATTGTTACGTATTCGCTTTGCCAGTGGATATTTGCTCACGCGAATATCCAATAAAACACATCCTCGTGCAGACACACACTCACACTCAAAACAGAGTCACAGCACAGTCGATATTGGTACTTGAAAAATCCATTAACAATAATGAATTCTCAATTTCAATACTAATTTCGAAAATAAGGGTACACAGCGAGGAGTGAACCGCATCGAACCACATATCGGAGGTTGGAGAGCCCCGCAACTCTTGTCGAAAACAATATTGCAATTCCACAGATAGCAAGGCAACTCTCAATATAATAACAATAACAGCACGCTAGGTGCATTGAAATTGTTCGGTAGATACACAGATACTCGTACAGAGGCTTTGCTGTATTATTATATTGCCAAGGCTCTGCTGGCGAATGTAATATTCAATTTTATTCAAGAGATGATGGTGCAGAACTATGACATATGCCAACAGATTGACATGAATCCATTTTTAATTTTGCAAATAAAAATATTAAAAATGTTAATTCGGGTGTAGAGACTGGTTCGGCAGTTAAATGGGGTTTTCGAGTGGTTTGTGGATTGGCTACGTAAAAGTGATTGAAAACGGGCACGGTTCACTTAGAAAGCTGCGAAAAGTTAGTGTGTTAAGGCTGTCTTTTGTGATCAAGAGAGGTAAGAGCCGGTACATGGATATGAAATAAGACAGATGTCACCGATACATTATGTGTCAACCTTGCCAATTTTTGATTGCAAAGCCATCGGGGGATACTTCTATGACAGTTTGAAAGCCTACCTGTTCGAGTTGGAGGAGAATTTTGTTCTAGAGATTTGTCATTGCAACTGACATTTTGGGCTTCACTAGACTGGACAAATTGTAAAACGCAACATCTACTGGGCCAACATTTATGGCATGTGAAGAACTCTGACTAGACAGCATTTCCGTTGGAACACTTTGGTGGTGGCATGTCGTTTTTTCCACTCACAACACCCCTGAATGTGACTTCTCTGTAACTGCTGAACTTTTACTGATGGTTTAACTTTCAATCTTGGAAAAAGGGTCCTTGTACCCGCTTTCACGAAAAGAAAACTGAAAAACATCTCTGTTGATCTCTCCTGGGAAGCAAAATCACTTGACAAATGAGCTGAGTCTAGAAAGTGACAGCACCTGCAGAATCGAAATAAACTTCGAAAAATGTCCCAAAAAATTGAAGACACTAACCAACGTTAGATGCTCTGTGGATCTACTCGACACACTTGAAAAAACCCAAATTGAAGGAGGTGTTCTGATCTGGAACCAACGCAGCTGGCACCAGAATAAGGACTTAGTAATAGATTTTTGAGTTTGAGAGCCTTTGGAGTTTAGAAAAATGCATGTTTGCTGTTGAGCCGTTTTAATCCCTATTTGCCACTTTTAAGTTAAACCAAACCTAAGTTGCAAGGAGTCGGCGACAAATACAAATATTTCCCCCGATAGTTCATAGAGAGCCAAGACCTAGCTTCTAGCAACTATTTATGTTGTGCGTCTTTTATTTTTCGCACGAATGGAAGGGACCTACAGTTTTATTGCCGACTCCGAACGGTGGATTGAGAAGCTTTTTCATGACAAACAGGTTTGTCATGCCTGCGAAGAGGTGGTGCATTACTTAGCAGTCCAACGCACTAACCAATTAGCTGTTGGACTGGTACAGCGTTAAAAACGGCTAACAATACATCAGTCAATTAAGCAAAAAAGAAGTTCTGCGGCAAAACAGATATTTAGACTCAAAAGTCTTTTGGACACGAGTCGGTTTTAGAATGCTGTAAGCAACTAGGGTAGCTTAGCTGAAGGTTGACTGGGTAACTATAAACATAACTTTCGCTGCGGTAAATCGATATTTTTTTCAGCACTAAAGGCAAACCCTAGAAAAGACCAATGAATTTCAGGTCTAAACCAATCCAAATATGTTATTTAACTGTTGAAGACCTGGCGCTATGCAAGTAGGAACCGCAAGAAGTCTCTTCAATCTCTTTAACACTCAAAAACTGGACTTCAAAAATATGCACTCTTCTTTGGCTTCGTCTAGAGAAGAATGGGAATGTGATCGAGTTGTAAGTGTCAAGGACTATAGCAACTTAGACTGATGTCTACTCTGATTCTCGCTCCCTGATCTTGCTATCATATTTTGATCGGGCGGCACGGTAATCGTTGTAGAGACTCGATTAAGGCTCTAGACTCCACTCTAATCAAACTGAAAATCGCTCACCTGACAAAGAACTTAATCGGTATTAATAGGCTAAATGTCCCTTCAGTGGCTTTCGAGAGTTGGAGTTCAACACTTGAGTAATCCCTCAAAGAACCTTTGGCACTGCGGTTTCTCTTCAGAATCCTGTTATGAATAATAACCTCAAAGTCCAAGAGACTGCTCAGCATTTTTTGTGTGAATGGAGCTCTTTAGATCGAAACAGACAAAAACACTTTGGTATTGGGTACGTACTCATCCACAAGCATACTCCTTAGTTTCCTCCATAGCCTCGATCTTTCTCAATCAGTTTTAGGAGAACTAAGCCAAAACACCTCGAGAACACTTGCTCGCCCACCTCGAGCGACAATAATGCCCCATCCAAGAGGATCTTCAAAAAAATGTTCGAGATGATGAAGAAGACCGAACCACAATTTTAAAGGCCAAGCTATCTGGAGAACTGAAAACAGTGTGCCCGGGATCGAAGGAGATGAAAGGCCGTCGGGTCGGAAGTATCAATGAATTTTATCCAAAGAAAAATGGAACTGCAGCACTTTCCCAGTTGACATATATAAACGCAACACTCCACGCAGCTGCCAGACAGGATTTGTCAGGATTGAAACAAATAAAAAATTATTCCCTAATTGTCACAGAAGTCCACATTCAAAATCCCCTCTCAACAATTTTATACACCCCATTTAAAGGCTCTCGTTGCGCTTCGTTTTAAATTTAAAACTCATTTGAAGCACTTGACAAAAGCAATGCGACGACCGGTAAAAAAATGCAACAGAAAATATCCTTTTCCCCCTAAGGATTAACGCAGAATGAAACAAAGTTTGTCCTCAAATTTTGAACAAATATTTACCATCAACCGAGCCGCGTGTGCGCGACAGTAGGTATGTATTTGTTTGACAAATAAAATTGTCAACTATGGGGGCACATCGTCCTGACTGAATCATTTGTCCTGGCTGTTACTCCAAATGATTTGTTTTTAATTTGTGTGAATCAGCAAAGTGCTTATTACTTCTTTCTGGGAAACAGTAGTCCTTTTGTCCGAAAATATATTAATAATGTGAAGGATATTCCATATGTATTTCTCTTGTTGTTTGTTTCACAAAAGAACAATACTTAAGGTCAGAGAAAACACACACACACACATATACACAACAAATATTTAGTCAAAGAGAAGAAGGAAGAAACAGAGAGAATCCATATACATATATTTTATTTATCTTGGATCTAAAAAGATCCAAAAGTTTTTCCATCCCCATATGACGACGGTGATGCTGATGCTGATGATGATGATGATGACGAACGAGAACGAGCAGCAAAGAATCCTTTTTAGTAAAAAGCATTACACGCATACCTATATATACACGATGAAGAATGAATGTCTATTTGCAGAGCACTTAAGATGCCAAGTTTTCTACTAATACAAACAATAAGAATAATAATAATAATATTCGTATTCGTATAGTCTCTCGGCAGCTCAGCTACTGGTTGGTACGTAGCGTATACATGTCCCAAAAAGGGAGCCACCAGCTAGACCAGATACAGATACTTTATCTGATGACGGTTTTATTTGGATTTCGTTGTTGTTGTTATTTTATTCTTGTTATGGTTGTTGGTTTGTTAATTTTTTTTTTTTTTTTTTGTAGAGTTGGAGCAAGGAACAACTGGTCAGTTGGCACCACACACATTTACTTGTCTTATGTTGCAAAAGTTTCAGGCTCTGGGTTCGGTGGTGTACAAGTGAGTAAACATCACAGACTTTGATATTACTTTTGAAGCTGAAGGGAGATGGGAAATTTAGAAGAAGTTCCTTTGTTTCTAAGGCCGTATATGGAGGTTTGTTTAGTTTAGTGAACTTTAGAAGGAATCCAGGGTTTGGGTAGAAAGAATCCTTAGAATGGGCTGTCAAAATTCAAAGAAGGACAGTTCTGGACAGAGTCTAGTTGGCACGAATATAATTCTGACAAGTAGGTATACGTCCAAAATGGAGTTCTGCGTCAAATGTAGAGGCATACGTCTGAAACTATCAGGCGAACGCCTGAAACTATCAGTCAACAACCTGATAGGTCGATATTAGTGTGGCTTTAGGCCAGAAACATCTACTCAGAGCCCACTGTGATGCCTATAGAATGCCCTCTGAAGGAGAATTCTACCCACAAACCCATTTAGAGCTTATATTGAAGAGTAGGAGTTAACGTAAGGGTCTTCGGCTTAAATACAGTCTTCCTCTGCTGTGGGAAAGCGCTGGATAGTGGCAAACATGGAAATTTGTAGTTTCCTCCTCCTCGTCATCTGAACAGTTTCTGTAAATATCATTGGAGAGAGCCCTTAGTCTTCTGATGTGTTATGCTATTGGGTAGTGGCCAGTAACGGCACGAATTTGTGTTCTGTTGAGAGTAATAATCTCCCTTGACCTCTAGGTATCTATTTCAGGCCGGATGGCTCTGGTGGAATGACACGTAGGACCGCTTTTCAATCTGGAGTTACATACCCATCCCTTGGTATGAGAGGGAATTTCTAGGTTGGTTCCAGATTTGGCAAGCTCGTCGGCTCGATACTCACTACATTTTCATCGATTTTAACTCAAGACAGTTTCTATACTTTTTAGAGACGTACTTTACAAAGCGATTGTGCCGGATGACAGTGGAGAATGAGTGGTGCTCCATCAAGGTTGTCGAAAACCTCACCGAAACGATTATTGTCAAAAAAGGATTAAGACAAAGCGATGCGCATTCCTGCGACTTCTTTAACATCGTTCTTGAAAGAATAGTGCAAAACTCACGCGTCAATACTGTCCAAAAGTCCATTCAATTACATTATCGGAAGCACGCAGTGTGACACCATTAGCGCTTTCGTGACTATTGAGCTGGAAGTGGGAAAAATGGATTTAACGGTCAAGGAGAGTACATACTGTTAAAAAAATGGGAAACCCAACACCGACATCTCAGACAAAACGTCGCGCTAGGTAGGTATAAGTCTCAGAGGTAGTTAGGGGGTTTGTCTACCTAAGCTCCGTCTACCAAAGACAACGATAATAGTGCTGAGATCAAACGAAGAATAAATCTTGCCAATCGGTGTTTCTTTGAGCTAAGGAAGGAAGCCAAGAACAACCAAAGTGACTCTGTACAAAACCCTGATCATCCAAGTCCTACTCCGGAGCTAGAGACTGTGTTGATTGCAGACAAAAGTCGTTGAAGTGATTGTTAGTCCCGTCTATATAGACGATGAGTGGAGGAGGAGATTTAGCGACGAACTGTATGAGCTTTTCAGCTATATCGACCTAGTCAGAGGAAGCAACATACTCACCAGCGCTCCAAACAGAAGGGCGTTCAAATCCACCCTCAAGGAACGACGCAGTAGAGAAAGATCGCAACTCAGGTGGAGTGCGCAAGTGAAAAGGAACCTCAACCAACTTGACATGCAAAACTGAAGGCACCTAGCTAACGATCAAACTAGCTGGTGTTGCTTGTTGGTTAAGGCACAAGTTCAAGCCGAACTGTAGCGCCATTGTATGTAAATGAGTAAGTAAGCAAAGTTCTCGCTCTGCTTTGGCAGGAAGTTTGTGATAAAGCCGTGATACTTGGGCTTCCTGCAGTCTGCTGCTCTAAAGGGAAAAAATGGTATACGAATGGCTTCAAAATGAATTGAATAAGTCACGAAACTGCTTAGAAAATGTCCTAGAGTTTTCTCTGCTGGCTGACCTCAGAACTAAAAGTGCCTTCCCACTTGATAAACTCAAAATTCGTTTAGATCTGCTTCAATGTTCTCTTCGAGACCAAGCTTGTCATACCAAAATTGTTACTGGACTTGAAGGCAATGAAATAAAATCGTCAACCACTTTGGGATGCTGTAAGAGCCTTGACTTAGTTCAGGCTCTTTGTCTCCTCGCATTTTTAATGAAAGATGGAATCACTTAGGTTAGGTTAGATTGAAGTGGCTGCCAGCACACTTATACCAGTGATAGGTCAATTGGGATACCACATCGATCTAGAGCGATCTCCTTACCTACTCGTTGAATCAATTGGAGCTTCTGAAGGAGGTTTCTAACATTTACGTTTATCAGATCGCCTAAGTTGCTTATCAATTGAATCACTTGTTCTTATGACAATCAGTTTGAGATGAAGAACAGACTTAAACCTAAACCCAGGTTAGACCGGTGTTTGGAATTTCTTTGAGAATTCTGAAGCCCTCTCTGTTTGTTCTCATCAGGAAGTGTCATCTCGGAACTAAATCTAAATAGTCTTCCTTTCGGCAAGTAATCTAAATTGGCTTCCACTTATGGGTAAACTAATCCAAAAGCACAGCGGTAGCTCTCAACTAGCTCCGATTTAAGCCAATTAACTCATCAACGACCAAATAGTTCGACATCAATCGCCTTCACCGCCTAAAGCTCTCAAGGCATTGACTAATTTTCGCACATTTCAAGACCAATTTCCGTTGTGATACGACGCATATGAATCACTTCATATCCATTGTGCACTGAAGCCACCACCAGAAGCGGCAAAGCTTCTTTTATCCCCAAAAACACAATAAAGATGAATTCCACGGATGCCTCGTGTTCATGAATTCATTGAACGTTGTCGCTTAATACGCTCTTTGTGTTGGACTCAGAAGGAACGTTGATATCGTATCTGATGATCTGAGATTTCGGTTACAGATGCGGGTATGTTCTACGTAAACGAAAGATGCAAGTGTTTTTTTTTTCAATTTGTATTCCCGGGATGGATAACAATAAAAAAATAAAAAAATGAAAAATGTCACAGCATCACACATCATCACCGCAGTGGAAGTACATATTTGCCGAGCTTATGCAGGACGTTTGTCTTTGTATGCGACAATAAGGGGATTCATCTATTTTTTCTCATAAGATTCCGATACGATATGCTCTGCTGTACGTGACCTAGATCGATTCTGCAAGGAGTACCAACACCAGTGGTTCTCTGTTGGGATTTCCGTTAAAAATATTGAACGGCACGAACTTGTCCAAGATTGAAAGATTGGGAGATTTCTGTTTTATCCTTTGATGATGGGAATGCTGAATGGGTGTAATCTATTTGACAGCTTGCAGATGGAAATTTACGTCATAATTTCCGTGTTTTCTTTATGATGACACACCGCTTCGTGATCTATCACATTCTTGGGAGAATTTCAATCGGAAAAATTGTTGCTTTTGCAATTGCATCGAGTCAAAGAAGACCGATCAAAGCATTGGAGCAACAAAGAAAGTGGTGAGGAGGTATCAAGAAGTGGGTAGTACACTGCGAGCAACTTTGTCTAGAAGGCAGAAGAAGAACAACAACAAAAACAGGAAGAGTTCCTCAAGGATCTGTTCCAGTGCTATGTATCACAACAACATACTAAAAACGCGGAGGCTAAATGGAATTGATGTCAATAAAAGAAGGGATGCTAAACTGCAACCGTGAAGCTGTGGTTATAAACATCAGGTCTAGACCACAAAAAGGAAGCTGTCCTCATAAACCCCCGTTAAAAAGGTGAACCATTCAAGTTGGTGAACAAAACATCGAATCGAAATCATATCTGGAAGAGTTGTTGTACCACAGACCTACCTCAGAGACCACGCAAAGTACCGCAAGTGAAAAAGCATCTCGAGTAGTCACAGCACTGTCTTTACTAATGCCAAACATTGGAGAAAGCTTAATAGGAGCTTGTTACCGATCATGAGCCAGTCAAATTGAATGTGGCTCTGTGCACAGACCTGCAGAGTGTGTTGTCCATTTAGGACAGTGTCAGCGGAAGTCATCGCGACTACTTCTACTTTTTGTACTGCGCCATCCCTCCGGAGTGTACTCGAAGACTCTCTAGGCTGGAGATCTAGTGTACATTCACTCTACATATCCCAGGCATCTAAGTCGCATCTGGACTCTGCCGGCTGGGACGATGACGCTGACGAGCTAACATAATTCGTCCCTGTTACTCCTCCTTCGTTCTCCATCTATGTAGACGGCTTAAGGCACTCACACAATACAACAGATAGGATCTTTCTTTCCTTCCTTCTTGAGGATAGTTCAAAAAATGCTGAGGTTCCATTCGTCGGGCCTTCTATTTGCAGAGGAGTTGATGCACACTCCGTACCAGAGCATCTCCTGTTGCTTTCAATAGCTCGGCATTAAGGCCGTCAGCACCAGCAGCTTTATTCGACTTAAGTCTAGATATAGTAATCTTTACTTTGTCCAGGTCGGGTGGATGGAATGTTTTATTCTGCTTGACAGTCTACACGATATCGTCAACACTGACTGCAATTCTAGCACTATGTTTCATTTCTCATCTTTGCAAGCTTCGGTTCGAGTTTTTAGCCTAGACAAGTTCCTCATTTCTGCAGTTGTATCTCTCTTCCCTTTCCTTTTGTTCATAGAACTCTCTAACATCACTGGTCCTTCTACTAAAAGCAAAGTACAGGGTTAAGGCCATCCGCTATCTATCTCTGGGTTGGGTCTGTTCTCGTCTCCCTTGATTTGGTGGAACCTCTAGTAACTTGTTAATTTTTCTGGGACTTAAACTCAAGCTAACTTGCTTAGAAGTTCAACGCTCTATCCACTGAACCACGACTTTGAAGCTTGCCATGTCTCGGGCCGAGACTCTATTTTGAACACTGAACAGGTAACTCAAGTATGTAAGTTTTAAGTACCGTTTTGTCATCCCAATCTTGTGACACTTTGTTTCTGAACCAAAAAACAGTTAGAACGCAACACAGGCTTCAATGTTGTCCAAGAATCCAATCCATATTTCATCCTAGTTTGGCTTCATCAAGTTTCAAGTCCAGACCGTCTAAGGCTTCTTTGCTGTCTTAAGCTTCAAAAACCATTTCGAATCCTAGTTCCAATGGAGACGAACCATTCCAGCTAAACAATTTCCTTCCAACTAAAGCTGTTTTCTGCGACTCAAATGTTTTACATCACAAGCTCACTGAAGCGTCAATCAAGTAGTTATTGCTCCAAAAATGGCCACTTGAGGGAAAAAACAATGATTCTCGATGTTCTCCATGATGATTACGATGACACGACTTGTCAAGTGGACCCGCCGCGCCGTGCTCTCAACACGCACACTACAACAATCAGTATATGCTCTGCCATTTAATTTAATTAATTGCTGGTCTCCCTCCAGAGTAGAAAATAAAAAACCGAAAACTTTGACGAACATAACGACAATGAAACGAAATTTGTCATTTGCCAGAGGAAGCTGGAAAAAAAAAACGACAAACTTGAGGCCAAAATGGAAACCACACACATCCGTGGGCGCACTAGAAGTGAAGAGAGACCTGAATCTCTGAAAATAAATTCAGATCAAAGTATCTGCAATGGACGACAACGGATGGCCACTTGAGATGGAACGAAAGACTCCGGACGATGTGGACCATCTTGGTTTCCATTCGTCAAATGATAGACAGTCAGACGGATGAGAAATGAAAAAAACAAAACAAAAAAACCTTCTCTCGAAGAGGAAGACTTTAAGAGTCTTGACAGTGTCCACTTGGCCTGGTCTGACTTTTTCGTGTATCTCAAAGCAAACGAAAGTGCAGCACCATCACTTTTTTTTCGATTCTTTCCCTTTCTCGGGGCAATTTTCACAGGATTTCCTGTACACTTTCCATTACAAAAAAAAAAAATGTTTAATAATATTTTTAAATTTAAATTTAAAATTAGGTGGTGTGTGTCTTTTTTTTTTTTTTACTAACCTGTGCTTGTGTGAATAACACTCGTCGTTTTCTTCGCTGCGCCAATGGAAATTGCATCGGTTTTGAGTCGCTGACACTGCACGCCGCAAGACTTCCCATATTACCCATGTGTCCCATTGAGCCACCCGCTGAACTTCCCATTAATCTTGAGACTGAAACGAAAGAGAAATGCAAAAAGGAATGAAAACAGGAAACAAAAGAGGGAATCAATTTAAATTTTTGGCGTATAATTTTGTTTAACGAAAACTGTTCACTTTTTTTCTGGATGGCGGTCCTAATCGAGTTAAGTTCGCGACTGGGAATTCAGAATTCATGTTGCAACGTATTTCCATGAATTAGTGACTGTTTTACAGAATTCCCGGATGTCACTTTGAGTCGGACATTTAAGGTATTTAACGTCAAGAACAAAATACAAAGTTTTACAAGTTGAGGTTAGGTTAGGTTAGGTAGCTGCTACTGCTTTGCGGACCAGAATGGATGCCCTTGAAATACCATGATGGATTCCCTTTTCAAGAAAGTAGCTATGAGTAACCTTACGGTGCAGACCCCTTCGTTCAGTTAGACCCCCAGAAAAAGCTTTTTATTTTGTAAATATCGAGTGTGGCTTGATCGCTTAGGTCTTCGTCGAAAAATTCTCCTAGAGTTTGCCTTGAAAGGGGAGGGAGGGTTTCTTCGTCTTCCACGTTTTTACAGCTTCTGCAGAAATCGTTGGAAGGCACGCCCAATCTAGTGGCGTCTATGCCTATCAAGCAATGCCCTATGAGGGCTCTATGGACACAAGTCTTTCTGTTCACTTCAGATCCAGTTTAAGCCAGATCTGTCTCGAAGAAAGAAAGTGTTGATATTATTCCACCTGCTGTTAGCCATTCTCCTGGAGCTTGCTAAGTCTTACTTCTGTACACTACAACTTGGATGACGTTTCACGTTTTTATATCTAAAATGACACATGTCATGCATTTCCATTTGCAGTCAAACCTGTTGACAGTAAAAAGTACTAGAATGCTCCAAATATTCGTATGCAAATCGCATAACTTTACCTGATGTTGAAACAGAGCTCGGAACTTTAGGTAAGCCCATAATTTGTTGGGACCTTGTCAGACAAATGTGCATCCAAACATTTGAACAATTAGTCTAGCGGAATGTAGTAAGGGTTGACGCGGTCTTATTTGGTTTGCTTGTGGATCTGTCACCGATGCGATGGAAATGATCGGATTGTGTGAGGTAGTAAGGAAGTTGGCTACCTTGGCTACGCTGTCACTTCTGACATTTCATTGGAAATCAAATGAAGAATAACTTTTACCAATCGATGTTTCTTCGAGCTGAAAACGGAATTGAGAAGTGAGGCCTTATCCCAAACAACTAATGAAACTCTATATAAGATCGTAATCATACCAGTTCAACTTTATGGTTTGGAAGCATGCACTCTATCGAAGGCGTTTCGAGCCAAAGCTTCTTCTTACTATGTTGCCTTTGGAGAAGAAGATTCATCGATATTTTGTTAGTACGTTTCCTGCGGTATTGAAAATCTCACAAAGCCCTGTCCATGCCACATTTAAGGTTTTAAACTTGAGCCTACTAACCCTAATACTCGACACTCAACACATTTTCTTTTTAGTACTGTTTCTTGCTTAGACAGACTTTCGTATCAGAAAGCCATTAACCCCTCTCCTTCAATGTTTTCAGCGTTCTACATCAAAGTTGGCAAGCTACTTATAATTTACATTTGGCCACAGAAGTCTCATCTGTGACCTGAACTGAGCAAAGCAAGGCCCCAAGCAATCCGTGAATAGCCACTCAATAGCCTTCAGATACTCAATTAAACGTTCAAAAACTTGAGTTCATGATGAATCTAAAGGTGGTCTCTAAAACTGTTTTTTTTTCTAGATTTAGGTAGTATCTTGTCCAATTTGGTCAGGCACCGACGTTATGGAGTTACTTCGCTCTTTTGATGACTTGCTGCTGACACTGATGAAGTGTACCCAGGAATGCTGTAAGAAAATCTTCACTGCTAACTTGGCTCTACTTGCCTTTAAGGGAACATGCATCTGTCTTCCAAGCAGCGACTTAGGCTCTTTTACCATATAAATGTACGGGCTACGCACTTTATTGTAAAGAAAGAAGGGGGAAGGTGTTGAATATTTGCGTTTGGACAGTCATTTTAAGGATTAACTCAAGCGTTTTATCAATTACAAAAGTAGATCAGGAATGCAAAGACTTGCTGAATTCTGTCGAAGAGCTGTAATCAATAAGTCTTGTTGGATTACGGACTTTGGGTTCACAAAAAATGAAATTTCCGATTCTTAGGACTTGAACCTCCTCAGGAGCTTGTAGCTATTGGTCTGTTTAGATATCTCCCTGGACACATACATACATACAGAGATTAGATCATGATTTTAGGACGACCACTCAATGAACACGTAGCTCCACTGAGAGCTCAATAGTTCCATTGTACTTCCCGTTGTGAAAGTTATTCAAGAACCTTAAATAGAAGAGAGTTTGTCCGCCTCGATGGTTGTTTAAGACCCCGTGAACCATTCCAAGTCTTAACTTTGGTGATGATTCGCCCAAGATCTCTTTTTGTTTTTGTTGAGACACGAAGAAAGTAGGCTGTATTTCCACCTTTTGCATCTAGTTCTTAGCTTCTGCAAAAGCCTCCATCAGATTGTGGCCTATTGTCATCAGAATTGTAAGCGTTTTGAGGACTCTCTTGATATGAGGCATGATGGGGTGCATAACATCTCTTTCCGTGATTTTTTGGAAATCCTTACGATGCTAGACTTTTTTGGCTTTAGTGGGATTCAAGTTGATCCTTGCTCGTTTCATTATCAAATTGTCAGGACCCAACAGATTGTGATACTGTATGTTGAGACTAGTGGAGTAACCTCTTTGTTTCAGCGTTTGTTGGGACGAGATGTGGAAGAGATGCCACATACTTCCACTTGGAGGCAGTTGTTAGCTTCCTCTCATTCAAATATTCAATTCCGAGTTATTGAGACTTTGCATCAAAGGATGTTCACCTTAATGTCAGTGGACAATACCGTAGGAGCATAGTGAAGGCAATCACCAATGGAAGTGAGCTGCAGGAACTGCCATCCAAAAAGTCGATGACAAAAACTCTTCTTCACTTTGTTCCTTCATAGTTATTTTCGTCTCAGCCCACACTTCATCATCATTAAGGGTCGCTTTAATTGCCTTCGAAAACCAATTATAGTATTCCACACCCATTCTCGATTCGCCAACGTCCAACACTCACACAACATCACCATCGACTAACTCTCTGGTCAACATCTTGAAAGGATAAACCGAAACGAACATTTTTGTTTAAAAGAAAAATATTTTCACTTCCATCCTTCTGTTGTTTTTCAGACGAAAATATCTCCAAATCCAAAATTGAAAACTTGAATCTCTGTGTTTACTTAAAAAAATTGTCCAATTCAACAATACTATTGAATTTGTGTGCCGTGGTTACGAGCCACTGTCCGTCGCACTGTGTCAACATCCCAGATTCGTCAGAAAAGAGACACGACAAGCAAAATTGAAAATCATTTTCGGTTTTTTGTGTGTGGGTTTTCAGATGTTATTACAGAACATATTCCGTTTTTCGAAAACCAAATTCCTCACACATGACAATCCTTATTGATTCAAGGATGATGCATGCATCAGCCAACAGGCATCAGTTGAACGCTGAACGGACATATTTGATGGGATGTGTCCAGAAATTGATTCTACCACTTTGAAGTGGGAACAAGAATAATATTGAAAAATTGAGAATGAAATCCTTTTCGAAATGTGCTTGTGTTATTTCAGGAATAAAATTTTCTTTTTATATTGTTTAGGGAGTTTTCCTTGGAAATGTCCTTAGAAATGGTTCGTATCGTGTGGAATGATGAAGATAAACAAACAAAACGAGACTCAAGTGTCAATGAGGGGCTATTGTTGTGGTATATGCTCAAGGTGGAGAGCATATTAGGAATGATTAAAACTAGCACTCTCAAGCATACTAATTGTATGACTCTTAAGGAGTGCCCTCTTCAATCCTTTTTTTGTATAAGAAGTGACTTATTCAAAATGAAACATGTTTAAAACGGGCTAAACGAATACAAGAAAGGGGTGTACTAAATTTAGAGAAAGATAGAAACTAATGAGTGGAAAAGAAAACGGTGCTTAGAGTTTCAAATCCAGATAACCATCCTGACATTTCGATGACATCGAATAGTTTCAGTCCCTCGATTGTGTCAAGCTTCAGTTGCATATTTGACTCACATAAAGGTGTCAATGAACGATGAACTTACAATAAACTACATTTTTCCATAAAATGGTTACAAACTTGGTGGGATACTTCCACAAACTTCTGTGTAAGAAATGGTCCGACGAAAGCATGTGCGATGATTGGAAACATAGCACCATTTACCCGGTTTAATGGGACTGCCTCCAATTATTCATCGCATTGGCACAAACAGAGTTTACCTTATTTGGGTACCGAGCCATAGCGGATATGAAGGTAATGAAAATGCAGATGAACTTGCCAGAAAAGGTTCTTCATCAACCTTCATGATGCCAAGATCATTCTGCGGCCTCTCAACAAGCACAGCAAACGACTGTTTACAAAATTGGTTAAAAGACAAAGCACAACATTGCTGGACAGAAACGGAAGGTGACAGACCAACCTCTTCCCAAAAAGAACGAAACAACTTCTACAACTAATAAGAAGTCAGATTCGAATCGTCACAGGCTTTCTAACCGGACACTGCCGAGTTAAAAAACATATCATGACTGTGGGAATAACACAAGATAACACCGTGTAGGATGTGCAACGAGAACGAAGAATCAGCAGAACACATACTATGTCCCTGTAACTGCCTCATAATTACACGTCATCGATTTCTAGGTAAATACTACCTCGTGACGGAAGATATAACCACCAGCTCACCCAAAGACATCGCCGGTTTCATCGCGCACTTCGACATCTTGGAAGAGCTCTAATGAAGAGGATTTCACAATAGGCCAACTTGCTGCAGCAGTGATAAGGAACTAAGGACCACCTCAATACTTAATCTAATCTCATCTACCCGGTTTCAAAGAAAAGAAAGGTGAACTCTTCACCTGCTCCAATTATAGAGGCATAAGTCTCCTTAGTATCGGCTAAAAAATTCCATCTGATGCAAGGCTAAAACGCATGAAACTATATATTGACGCACTAGTGGGCTATCGACCAAGGCTACCTAGTTTTGGTTGTCTTGCAAAACTTAAACCCTTATAGGATGACGATAGAGAAAGCTCGCTGTCAAGGTCTGAGAAAACCTTCGTTACCACTAAATGTTTAAGGCAGGACGACACACTGTCATTCAGCTTATTCAACCTGTTATTGGAGGAAATAGTTCAAAAGTCAACACACCAAGCTATATTCTCTAAAACTCAGTACAACAGCGTTGACATTATAAGGAGAACCACCCAACTTTACGAGCTGTACAGAGCCATCAACTTTGTCAAGAAAGGTCGCGAATGAAAACCGAGTCTTCGACTCCATCCCTGACAAACTTATCAGAAGAGGACGAGATCATATTCGATGCCGTTCGCAAGTGCATGGTAACCTTAAAGAACTCGGCGTAGCAACTGAAGACACCTGGAAAAGGCGGGAGAGGTTTGTTGATTAAGGCCCTAGTCCACCTCAAATTGTGAAATAAGAAAGTTGCTACTTCGAAATGATATCGCTGATACCTTCTTAAGTACTTAAGAACTTAAACAAATCGCATTCAGCTCTTCACTCTTACTCATGCTTATGTGGATTATGTAGCTATACTCTGTCAGAGCCCTAGAGACTGTATGTTCGAAGACGTAGATCGAGCCTTATCATTGGTACAACTATCATTGAAATTCGGATAATCCTATTCTCAACTTCTGTCTTACACCAGATCTTCAACTAGCTTCAGCACCAGCCTGATCTGTGTTTTGCTACTACAGTCTCTCGACGGAGTTGAAAAAAAAACGCTAGCGGTCCAATTTGAAAAGTTTCGAAAACGCAGACTTCATAGCTTCATACTTGAGCCGCATGTTTTGTTGTTAGTTTAGGTAGATGGGTGCCTTATGACATTGCGTGGACCAATTGTTGGATCCATTGTGGCCATTTCTTTAACTTTACCTCGGGAACCTATCAAGAAAAAACGGCCTACTCCGAACCACCCAGATAAGGACTCGAATCTCAGCTCAGCTCAATATTCCATAAGTCCCCCGGCTCTATGAAGAAGTAACTGCCAAGATACCTTCTTGTTATATCGGCAAGGGTAGGACATTCGCACAGCAGGTGACGGATTTCATTTGTCTCTCATCCCTGCAGCTTCTGAAAATAGTCGCTGTGACATATAGAGAGATCACTTCTTGTTATAAGCTGGCCATAAGTTCTTAATTGTTACGCTTGCGTCTAGCTGCTGAACCCAGTGTGTATTGGCTTAACTGATGGCCTCATCTTTCATCTACTCTTTTAGTGAGCTTATTGGAACTTCTACGAAGGGGAAGGAGGGCCTTTGACGCCGACTCCTTTCTTTCAAGTTTATAAGGCATCTCGTTTACTGTGCTCTGGTATCCAGCAGAAGATCCCCGCATTGGCACTCGATATTAAGATGCCTTTCCCAGGTTCTTACAAACTTCACGACTACCACGCTACCTTTGTAGACAGTAATTGTCCTTGGGACGATATCGTTCCCATGAATGATTTTAACAACCTGAGTGATGGCCATTATGGTCATTTATTGTAAAGGCACGCTGTACTCCTATGGCTTTGCAGTAAGCCCCCGCTCCCATGCCAACGTCTATCTTTGATTTGCTTCTTGACTGCCCTTCAACTAGCGCCCGGTCAATAGGCAAATTAGAGGAGTTTTTGTTAGTTATAAAAGCTTTCACGAAGCTACGTAGTTCAATCCAAAAGTAGGCTTAAGGGGGCTAAACATTGGTGACTTTTTGGGTCCTTTAGTCATTTCTGTCAGGAATTCTGCTAGTGAATCTGGTGTCAAATGCCAACATCAGAACCACACGATGTTTACAGTCTCCATCGAAATAATATGGCAGCGTGCCATAAGCAGCTGATGACCACGCAGACGTTCTCCTCTCAGCCTTACAGAAGTTTTAGCCGCTGCGGAAATCAAATCAAGCGAAGTAAAACTTATCATGGTTTCCCATACCGTCGCGAATGTTCTTCCTATTGATTCTCTTCTCGCCGGATCCACCAGCACCTAAGCTAAAGCAAGACTTGAAGAATGTATTGCGTTGGCAAAAAAAAGGAACCCCCGCATCGACATAAACTATAAAAAAAATAACGGTTTACCATAAACTTATATGCTCCATTAAAAATTCCATAAAAATCAATGCGTCTAACAGTATAAGTACCAGATTGCATTATTACTCTCGCATGTATGTAGGTATGTGTGTGTGTTTCTGTTTGCTTCCATTCAGGACATTTGCTGAGTTAGCTTCTTTTCGCGTTGCTACATCCGCAGCACAAGCTAAAAGTCAACCAACAAACTTGAAGTTTGTTTCTTCCTTCCTTTTTTATCCTTCAGGGAGGGGAGGCCGAACAAAAATCCTGCTTTTCACCTTAATAGAGAATCTCTGTGACATTGCAGGGACGTACTTGGAGTAAAGGTAAACAATCTCAACGCGAATAAAGTACGTAATTTATGAAAATTTATTCGAAATTGATTCTCCCTTCGAAAAATTGAAAAATTTTGTATTCCAACTTTTGTGTGTGTTCCTACTCTCTCCCTGCTGTGCTTCCTGGTAAACATAAAGTTTTTTCCTTTATTTTCCTGTTACGGTCGAATATTGGTTCTCAGTCGATAGAAAAGTTGAGCATTGGATGGGATGGGTAGGCCGCTGGTTGTGTGTGAATGGTATCGGTTTTCCTTCTTTTTTTTTATGCATAAAGTATACAAATTTGCTGACGTTTTGTTGTCAAATTGATTTTGACGTTTCTCCAAACTGGGTAAAGGGGGCCTGAATTTGAGAAGTGAATGTCACAGAAAAATGCAACCCTGCTTATTGTATTTGTAGGCATGAAAAGAGGGATAAAGAAACGATGAAGGAACTCCGAAACTAAAACGATATGCGCCATTATTTTTGGTTGAATTTGAGCGAGCTGGCAACGTCGCAAAATTGTTCGAAATTTGGTTTATTGTCGAGTCGCCATGCGTTTGTTTGAAATGAAAGTCAGCCTTTAGAAGGGGTATTCCGTGTTATTTTCAAACTGAATTTCGTTACAGGACCTGAAGGCGGATCATTAGTGTCAAAATGCCAAAAATAAAGAAATACAAGGCAAATGCTAACAGACATCGATTCAAAGATGAACTTCGGTGTAAGGGCCAGTGTCTACTCGGAATCATTCAAAATATCAAGACCGCATTGCCAGCGTCTTCCAGGTGGAACTACTGGCAATCCGAAAGCGTGACACAAACAAAACATAATTATCCTCATAGATAGCCAAGCCGCTATAAAAGCTATTGACTCGGCTACTCAAAATCCTCAAAATTGGTGCAGGGGTGCCGGAACGAGCTTGCCCGCTTGGGCGAATGCTTCAGGGTCACCCTGTTCAGGGTTCCAGAGCACAGTGACATAAAAGGAAACGAGCGTTCAAATGAACTGGCCAGACAGGGATCAGCTCTATACACTAAACGGCTCACTCACGGGAAGAGAGTCTACATCTTGCTAGGAGCTGTTAAAGGACAAATCCACTCACACTTCCTGCAGAAGGCCAACCTCCTGTGGAGGGGCTTATCAAGGAAGATATGGCCGAACTACGATAAGATTAGAAAAAAGACCTCCTCAACAGAACTCACCCACCGGGCATCGTACAACCCCCCGTAGTTGCAGGAATGAAAATGAGAAGGAAACTCTCTCCCATTTCCTCTGCAAATGTCCGGCACTAACAAGAGCCAGACTGCGTGCACTTAAACCAATCATTTTTCAACGACCTTAACGACATCACCGGTAAAGGGATACAAGGGATTCAGCCTTCTGAACTCCAGAGGCTGTATATAGACACCAACTGTCTCTCATTTTCAACAACACACAACATCAACCAAGCCACACGAGTCATGGCAACAAAAAGGCACATCGTAGTGCTACTCGGGATCTGTTGAACGACAACCTCTACCTACAGAAACCGACGAGCTAAACTTAGGGAGAAAGTGGAAGCTTTTTCGAAATCAAAAAGACCAGACAACATACTGGCGACCAGAGCGTCTTAAAATTGATGTAGGCAGCCTCAGAATCACAACCATCTACTTCTGCAGCACCCGATATGGGAGTGCAGTACGAGCTTAAAGACTTATGTACAGCAACGACCGACTAGATTCTGAACTGCATGTTTCGGGATAACTCGACGCATTAGACGCTGATATAAGGGACGTAGAGTAAGAGGCTTATTACAGGCGTATTGACGACACATTCCCCGTGCTATTCATCAACAATCCGTTGGGATGTGTCTACAAAGTGTGCGACCAACTCAAGTTAAATCTACACTTGAGCTTTATCATCACAAAGCAAGTGGCCGTGATCAATGAGCGAGATTGACTGCCTGTATTCAAGCTGTGTTCCGCTTCCGTCCAGGCGCCAACAAGAAGTTCTACGTTAATATTTTCTGTACGCAGCATTGTTAAGTTATGCTACCGTCGCTTTTGAACACAATCGTCTGACAAATCTGATAGCTCTCTTCCTTAAACTTTACTCAGGCCTTCTTCAAACATTTGTACAATAAACGTAACCTCATCTCTTTGAATTCCTTTTCGTTTTCGACATTAATGGCGGATAAATTGTCACAGATCATTTCAATTGGTTACTATCCCAACACAAAGTTTAGGTCACCCGTAAAGCAGTCTAGCGTAGGAAAATGCAAGATTTCATGACTCCATCTCGAAGCCCAAAACCTTAAAAAACTTTAATTGTCTACTAATTCGATTTAATTTTCATCTCAACTAATTCAAATCACTTTTTCAAGGACGATTCTATCAAAAAATTTCGATCAAATTATCAAAGTCATCGCAACCCCCTTCGAAATAAAAACCACCACCAACTGTGGAGAGGATAACTTAAAACACACAAACAGTTAATGAAGTTTCATCTGAATCGAATTTATCCATCCTTTTCCATATCTTAATACGTCACTTTAGTAATCAAATAAATTAAACAACAATTCCACAGAATAACACGCACCCTCTCCTGAACACCCCCATTGAGAGAGGAGTACACAGTACACACACACCCATATTTTGGTCCGTCGAGGTCGGCTTAGTCCGGACTTCGAAGTTCCTTCCCCTTGAACATTGTATCTGTTGAATATTTATCTTTCATCTTTCTATCTGCCCTTCATTCTCTTTCTCTCTCTCTCTTCCCCATTCGTCATCCTGATGCCTTTCATTTAATTTTCACAGAGCAGGGTATAATATTTGATTTAGACTAGAAACCTCAATTTCGAGTGCAAACATTATCTTTCGAATGTCAACAGAGATGTTAAATGTGTAACTTTTGCCAAGAACACAGATACCCTATAGACACACACATACAGCAGCCATTGATAACGACACGTCTGACACAAAACCCAGTCTTTAACACATGTTAAGACGAACTTGTCTTCTTTTTTGTGACCATTATACAGTTTTTTTTTTTGTGGCCAAAGTGTGTGTGTGTATTTATAAAAGCTACTGGTCTTCTGTTTGACTAGTTAAAATGTGACCAAAACGGCGCATCTATAGTCATCTTTGGATGGCGTTAAGCCACCGAAACAACCGGTGTATAGTCATCCGGAAAGTCCATTTAAAATAGTGGAGAGGGTCTTGTTTGCTGTTCGTTGCGTTCGGCAGAGGTAGTGTTTTCTTTTTCTGTCCTCCACTGTGTGTTCAGTGTGTGGAGTGGTGACTGAAAAAAGAAGTCCCCACACCAGGTTAATTGAAGTTCCAAACACATGTCATTACAAATTAGATGGGCAATTGTCAAGGTGATTAAACTAATGATAGTGTCAGGTTACACACGCAACAGGAGGGTGATGAGTGAGTGAGTGCCATGATAAGGGTAGAGACAGACGTCGTCGCCTCCCTCCTCGATGTAACTTGATATGATTTTTAATTGTGTTTTGGTTAAACGATGGCTCTAAGTGAGTGTTTGACACTCTTGTCAAACGAAGACGTGGCACAGCCTTTGCGGATCGCATTAGAAATATCGAATTTCAGGTGTTATTTCGTCAATTGGATCCATTTCAGGGCAACGCCAAGTAGGTGTTTATTGAGATTTGCAAAACTGAAATCGATACGAGGTGTAAGGGAGGAGTTTAAGGCTTAAGTGAGTGGTGGTGTCATTATAGACGCAGAAAATAGATTGACTGTAGTCAGTTGAATAATTCAAGCCAGCTTCCATGGATTTTAGTCAACAAAACCACCAACTTTTTCCTGGCAATGACAAATCATGAAAAACCTGCTGAATCCGCCGTTTGGAGTGGGCAAAATAAATCTATACAACACACACAGCAGCATGGAAGATGCCTTAAGCATTGTGCTACCATTTCCGACTAATTCAGATCTGACGACGCTTTAAGCCCGGTCTGACTATCGATGTTAATTGAAATATCCTTGTCGGATACCTAGCTTGATTGCTGGATACATCTACTCATGACTCGGAGAGCAAATGTCAGAGGGACACTTTGAAAGCCCTTCTTTATGGGTTACGTTGTTTCGTATCAAAGACCGTTTCGAAAAGGTATTCCTCAGTTCCTATTGAAATCGTTGACAAAATTCAGCGAGCTGCCTCACGAGTATTGAGGCAGAAGTCACTTAAATGGATTAAGCAGCTTACGAGGGCTAAGTCAAGTACTTGCTGTCAATAAGAAGGGACACTCAACATCGACGAATCAGTCATAATGTCACAGTAGACAGCTGTACCTTCGAGGTCTTAAGGGACTTTTTCTACTTTTGCTTTGCTATTATTCCTGACAGCCAGATGTCATCAGAAGTCAAACGAAGAACATCTTTGGCCAATCGCTGTATCTTAAGTCTGAAAAGGCTAGTAAGACACTATCCCGAATAACTAAGTACCATTGCAGTCTTACTTTATGGCACCGAAGCACGGACTTCTTCGTAGAACTGCGTCTAAAGGTGGTGAGAGCTTGGCGACAAGTGTGTAGGCAGTCAATCTCGCCAATTGACGAACACTTTCTTGATAATAACCACGGTCAAGTATAGATATGTCGGTCAGAATGGATTGTTGACGAATAGCACGCGGAATATGCCGTCAATATGCGCTTCATATAAGCCTCGTACTCTTACATCGGGATCTACTGCGTAAAACTCAGCTTTCATGTCAAGAATCGGAGAGGTAGGTGATTGTAGGTTTGAGCCCACCTGAGTTACTTTTCTAGCCACTGTGTTGGGTAGACTTTTTATTCCTAGAAGCCTCCGCTTTATCCCTTCTAGCTTAGCACCAACGCGCAGCCAGCCAAATTTCAAGCATTTTGGCGACGATGCAAGTTCGCCTAAATCCAATCGTCTTACACAGTGTCCAAGATTAATGACAACGTAACAGCAACTACAACAAGAGACCTTGCAAGGAAGCCTTTAGACAACTGACTTCAAGTCACGATCACAATCTGTTCGAAATATGGTTTTTCGATGAAGCATTTGTCCAATGTTTGGTGTCTGGTTAAAGCCACGGCAGAGCACTTGCAAAGGAAGTGGTTTAGGCTCTGACTGCATGGGTTTCTACAACCGACATCTCTGCGGATTCCGTTGTAGAAATATAGAGAAGAAGAGCTATAGAAGCTATATAGCCATGAACGTACAACAATTAAGTCATGTAGAGTGGATGACACCAATGCTCCAGCCAAAAGAAAAGTAAGGAAGGAAGGCTGAATACGGGTATTTAGGTCTTGGTCGTAAGGAGCTCAATTCAGTTTTCCTGGAGTTAGCAACTACGAAGTAAGCCAGTAATAGCCTACTGACATTTGAGTCATCACGTCGTCCACATATGTACATGACCACCTAAGTTCGTACAGGACCATCAGCCAAGGCAATGGAAAGGTGACTCTACTCTGAAGAGGTCCTCTACTGATAAAAATAGTTTTATGGCTATTTTCATGGATCTTCCTCATTGAATCAGATATTCCACACACTGTGTGGCAAGGGATTCATAAATAGCTTCTGTGTAGACCAACATACCTACATTATTGAAGGCTTTTTCTGTATTTAAGAAGGAAACTTGATTTAGAACTGTTTACTACGTTGTTAACCCTTTCGACCTGATTAGGACAATGCATTCCAAAAAAAATTTCTCTCGGGTTAAGTGCCAAATCAGTAGTTTCTCTCCCTTGAAATACACCTGTTTAGACCTTGAAAGTGACTTCCGGTCGACAATTCGCCGACCCTGAAACTTCTGTTCCACTTCATGTTGTTGTAAACTGTTGGTTTCAGGTTCTCGAGGGGACAGTAGAAAACCCGTTTGACCTCTAAACCACACGTTTTTCACTTAATTTTCAATAATTCACTTCAATCATCTTTTTTTCTGACATAAGCAACTGTCACTGTCACATCGATACGAGTTGCATTCACAGTGTTACCAGAGTAAAAATTTTTTAAATAAATTATTCCCTTTAAGTAAATCAAACACATTAACGGTGTTTGCTTAAAAAAATTCTTCTCTCCCTATATTTCCATAATCTTAAATAAACAAAATAAAATCATCGATAGATTTGCTTTGCATAACAACATCATTTCAACATAATAATGGCGACAGGAACGAGGAACAAAAAAATAAGAAAAAATAAAAAAAATGCAAAAAGCAAACATTATCGAGGCATCATTCCAAGGATTATCTTTTATGTATGAGCACATACGTTTGTACCTTATACACATAAACAATCCAACAACTGAGGGGTAAACGATTGTCGTGTAATCCTTGCGATAGATTTTGTGCGATTTGAGCTCGATTTATTATTCAGGTACAGGAAATCCACATGTACATTCAATTCATTCGTTCATTTGTGTGTGCAGGAGCATAATATTTTGATTTTCTTCTTCTTTTTTTCAAATCCTTAATAGTTATACCCTCTGAAAGACGAAAAAAAATAAGGAGTACATTGAATGCTCACGTCTATGGAGTACAACATGCTAAAAGCATCCTGTATGTGTGCAGATATCCTTTGCTTATATATTTTTTTATAGATTCTCGGGTATAAATGGAGTTCATGGGTCCTTTTGTTCGTTTCGAGGGAAAATGTGCTCTTAGTGAGTGAGAATACAATGGGAAACGTCATTTGAAGGATAGGGATAGGCTGCTGGGGCTAGGAAGATACAGGAATGGGTTTATATTTTTTTTTTTTCTTAAAATCGTTTTGCTTGTTTGTTTTTATTGATTTTTTTTTCTATAGTATTCCGTCGTAAAATGCAAAAATAATGTTTTATTCAAAATTGTTTTTTTGTTTTGTTTAATGGTTATGTACCCGGGCTTGTGTTTAAAAAGGATGAATAGAGACATTTCGTCTATCATCAAGAATTTGTTAATTAAACCGAAAATGTGATTCTGAACATCTAGGTTGTGTGAGTACAGTAGAAGTCACATAAAGACCACTTACATACACATACAGTACATGTCGCTAATGTTAAAATTTAACTGAATAAGCTTAATTTTAACTTGGCTTAGCTTCAGGAAAGACTGGAATTTGATTCAGGATTGTTTGTTTTTATCAATGAAAAGTATGGCCAATATGAAAAAAAACTAGGACATGCTTCTAAAGGTCCTTTGAAAGTGTATATTGCATGATAACAGTCGCACTTTAGGTGGCACTTAGCAAATCAACGACAAACACTCTTCTGGGTCCTCGGACTTATTGCACGAAAGCAACGATTTATTCTTCTACTAATGTCTTGACTCTCCTGTTGAAGCATAGGGCCTTAGTTTTATAAGAAAAACTTAACTTTATTCTAAGATTTTTCAGATTAGTTCATGTCGTTTTGGGAGCTTTGTAGGTCCTACTCCTTTGGGTCTTTCATTCCAAAGATTGGTAACAGAACTCTTCCGGATCTTTACAGAGTGTGTACCATTCCCAACTGTAGAAAAAGCCACAAACCTAAAGAGACTTACAAAAATCCAGCGATACATAACCGCAACATAAAAACCAAGAGAGCAGTCGTCGAAATGACGCTTTCACTCACATCCCTTAGACTAAAGGGCTTTCTAAAGCGAGCCAACTGTATGACTACCAAAGTTGGAAACAAAAACTTATTACAAAACGCCTGACTTTGATCTAAACTTTCAAACACTCTTTCCATCAAGAGAAAGTTGGGACGAAGAAAAGGTCATTAAAGCCGACAATACTTAAATTTTTTGCACACGACTTAAAAATGGATGAAGTGGTAGGCTTCGGAATCTACTCAGAAGAACTTGCCATTGTCCTGTCAATAAAATTTTCAAACTACGGCAGTGTGTTCTAAGCAAAATTTCTAATTAAGGCCGAGGCTTTACAAAGCCTTTATCGATCGCCAAGCAGCTATCAAAGATTTCTCATAGAGTCATCGATGGCAATGAAAAATCCCATGAACTGGGAACTGCAGGACTAAAAATGAATCAAATAGTCGTCGATCGTCAGAACAAACAAAAAATACTCAAAGCCTTCTCACAGGCAGTAACCTATTGGCGAACCATCTTAAAGGAATGCAACTAAGTATAAGTACTGCCAGTGATGTAGACGCAGAGGAAGAACCGACACATTTAATTTTCGACTACCCTTAGCCTCAGCAAATAAAGGGAAACAGCTCTAGGTGTGCCCTTCTCTGGTGACTCAAACGAACTATCACACCACCAAAGGGCATTCTTAAACTCATTTTGGATTCGATGTGGTTAACCATAGAGAGGCGAACAATAGATAGTCAACAAGGAATTACTTCTCTTTATTCGTAAGAGAAACAATGATGACCTGGGGGTATCCCTATAGCTAGGCATCTAGGTTTTGACTTAGATAGGAAACTGACGGAGAAAACAGACGCTGAAATGAAGTACTCGAGCTCGAGAGGACTCAGAATCTTTTATAAGTGTCAAAGAGCTTTAGTTTAGACGTGTTGCAACGGCTGTACACAACGATCATCAGACAATTTTTCACATATGCATCTGACTACAGACAAAGAGAAGTCCCACTCCTGGCAATGCTTTGAACCTCAGTCTGGGGTGGACCTCGGCCTCAACCAACAAGCATTTCTAGTCAACCCGATCTTTAGCTAGCTCCAGTCTCGCACATCAAGTTGGTTGGTTACCACTTTCGTGAGCCTCCTAAGTCGCGGTCTTCCTCTTCTGCATCGTCCCTACGGGGTAGATTTGAAGGCTATTACCCCTATAAATCCGGAACCAAGAGTTATGCACTAGATCGAGCCCAACGTATTATAGCTCCATGAAGAGACTTCCTGTTTTGTGAAACGGTCTGATAAGAACGCTTCAGAAGTCCTTTTCGACCTCAGAAGCTATGGTCGGACTAATCAGAGGACGCAACGCACGTGATGCCCCATAGCAAACAGTAATCATTAAGTGCCTAACATGCGCATGTCTAATCTTGAAAGCGACGATACGACGAAGGTCTTTATTCGTTAGTGTCCTGCTTTCGCGAGATCAAAACTACCCACCTTGGGTAGGTATCAGTGTCATGAGAAAAGGCTCAATAAAATCTTTTTCCCTTGTCGAAATTCATCAAGAAAACAAGGAAATTTGATGAAAGGTGTATTTTTCAAGGCACAAGTACAATGGACTACCATTTGCCTTAGTGCCTGTGGCAATCTAACCTAACTTCCCCACACCAACTCAACTTTCAACAAATCAACAAAATTTCTTCAATTTTTCTCTCGTTCCTGTTACAAAAATGGTTCCTTCAACCAAAAAACCATCCAACTCCTACTCCTTGTACCTCAAAACGAAACCGCCACCATGCAACCCCCAAGAATACTCATCTGTCTTCCCGCATGCTGCGGTAAACCCCTTCAATTAATTTCTAACTCTAAATGTCACCTTCCTGTGTAGGTACCTACACAAATACTTCCTTTCCAAAACAATGTCTACCTCAAACCCCACATTCATTTGAAGGACCTCAAAGCCACACATAACGAAGACTTAACACCCAAAACCAAAAAAAAGGTTCACACAAGTGGGAAAGACTATATCATAACACAAGTCTTTAGGTGAGGTGTCATTTTCTTCCAACTGTTTCCCGGGAATCAACAACATCAACCCAACACAACACACACAAGACGTGTCTTAAGATGAAAAGAGTTCCAAACAAAAACTGAGAAAAAAAAAACTTTCACCTATCATCCCTGTCATAATCATCACCTCATTATGTGCTGGCCATGCGCTGTGGCATGGAGTTGTCCGACACGAACACACATCTTGCACAGGATGACTATTTTTATTCTCACCCATCGCTCCAAAGATACCGAGTGGAACAATGCCACAATGACATGGCAAATTCAAAATGAAGTTGATACGACGACGACAACACGACATGTTGATGTTGATGCTGATGCTGATGAGTTGTGTAATAGAATAATGACCGTGTCTCGGATTCCGATTCCGAGTGGCATTCAGCATGCATTTAGCGCATCCATCGCCAACAGAACCATCCTTCGTTGGGAATAATTCCAACGAAGTAATCAATGAAAATATGTACGTAGTTGGCTTTGTTTTGATTCGGTTTCGGAGAAACCCTCAATAATAGAGCCATCTGGCGGACATGAATGTTTGACACTTTTCTATTGTTCTACCCGCACCCACTGATCGCTGTGTGGGAGATTCGTCAATGCAGCAGCAGCTAGCCAAACATCCGCTAATGCTGTACATTACCGTCATTGATTTGTTTCTAATTAATAATTCCGCACATGATTAAACAAACACATTGACCGTTTTAATTCAAATATTGGTTGGTGTGTATAATTTTGTTTAATTTTTCCTTATTTCCATTTGATCGCGCGGAGGTTGCTGGTGTGGTGATGGTGTGGTCCGGGTATCTTGGGGGATTTTTTGTTGTGTTCCACTGTTGATTTACGTATCAGCCTTGTCGTTGGGCTTTTCTTCTCGTAGCTTGAATGGGTGCGATTGCTATTCAACTTGAACTTGTGATCAATAGGAATATGATTATGATTGGAGTTTTTGTTGTTGTTGTTTTGTTTCATGTGTTATTGGCTTGGAGTCAAGGTCCACCAACGCACTTGGTGCTGGAGATGGCCAGTTTTGTTGAACAAAAGTTTTATTTTGAACTTGATTGGAGGCTGCTGGTGAGTTGAGTTGAGTGTGCCTAATATTCTTTCAATATCACTGCGTAGTATTTCTTAACGTGACGAATGTGGAATTGAACCTATTTGTTGGCCGAGCTGTTTAAAGCGGGGGAAGGTGACTTGGTAAGGAGCATATTTTAACGTGCGTCGGACGACGAAAGGTCTATAGATATAAGAACTAGGGTCAGGCCACAGGGACATCTTCGGTTGAGGTATGGAGAACGGAGGCAGGAAATGAGAAAGAAAAGAAAAAAGAAACACTTCCACTCAATGAACCTGTGTCCATACAAAGGAGCGAGAACGGAAGAGGAACCAACGCTCACCTTACTAACTTAATCTAAACCTGAGCAAACCTAGACCCCAGCCTAAGCTTATTTTTCTTAAAACTAGCCTAAACGACCCCAAACTTTACACATCTTCTTCCAACGTCGCTTCTCCGTACAAGTTCGTCTCATTCCCCAGATACGCCACCATTATCAGCCCTTCCTTCGCAGCCCCTTAGCCGATATCCAGTCACAAAATGTCACGTGCTGTACAAGAAAGTTCGTCATACGTCTGATCCCGTCATCTTTTGGTCAGTGGATGTCGGCCCGTCATGTCATCATCACCTTTGTTCACCGGGAGAACGGTCTTGCCCGTCTTGGTGCGTGGTCCAAATATAAATAAAAAAATACTTAGCCGCTCATATTTTCAGACGAAGGTATGCATATGACAGCATTTATAGAGACGAGCTATGTAGAGCTATGTCTAGTTTTAGAATCCCTGCCAATCTTGTTCATCAGTGGCGGAAAACGATGGAAAATTCCAGGCAAAATGTGTGAAACAATTGTGCAGAACTCACCCCCAAGCTTCTATCAAAGCACCGGTCGCCAGTTTTGCAGGCTACGATTGAGGATCTCGACTTAAAATCTGTTCCCAAAATGGACTCGATTTGGGTATGGACTCTGGTACCGTGCTAGGTCGGGACAGTCCGAAAGAATTGCCAGGTAACCCCATGGTTTGCTTGTCAGGTTTTCTATCGAGCGTTAGAGGTTTATCATACTTAAGTCAGGTTAGGTTGAGTTAGGTGGTTACAGATCCATGGCGGTACCATGCAAAGTACCGGATGACAAGCACCAAGAATTTCCTTGTCTACAAGGAAGGAGATGCTATGTGTAGCCATATCGGTGCAGAACCCTTCCTTTACCAGATTACGTGCAGAACCATTTAGACCCACAGACAAAGCTTCAGATCCAGGTAAGGGGGCCAGATCTGTTTCGACAAAAGAGACAAGTGTTGTCGGTATCGAGGCGTGGTTTTGTCAGTTCTAGGGAAGCAGGCGGTTCCCGTCTATTTTAAGAGAGGCTCTGTCCTGTCACATCTGTTAGAGTTCTCGTTTAGAGACCTTCGGCATTGCTTCACCAACTTGGATCGTATTGTAGGTGATTCCAAGGCTTTTTCCTATTCCACTTTTTGGATAAAAATGTGCAGAGGGGTAAGTCCAATAAGTGCCTCTAGATCCGCCATAGGGCAAGATCGCATAGCCCCAAAATGCTCACATTTGTAGTCGCTGTAGCTTTGAGATAGTCGTTTGATAGTCTCGTTGACTTTAGTCCACCATACTGCAGAGGCGTAGGTGATGAGAGCTCTAACTATCAAAGTGTACACCCTGTAATTATAATTCTGGCCTGCAGACCTCAGGTTTGACTAAACGCTCGGAGACATACCCAAATGGGATTGACTGGTTGCGTTTGAAATTTTAAGAAAATTTTTGAACAGTTAAGAACTGAAGTCCAGAATTCTATCGGAGTCACCCATCCCCTTCTAGTAAATGGTACCAAGACCAAGACCAAGTTTACGATCCCTGTGGTTCGTGAGTTGTAGGAATTTCGTGGTGATGCTGGACTTTTTTTTGGTTCTAGTGGATGTAGGATTGAGTCATCGACAGTTGCCAGATCTATCTCAGAACCCATTCTTGCGAGCTCATCCGCCGTTTTATTCCCATGGATGCCCTTATGTCCCGGGTAACCAAATGAGTCTGACGTTATGATTAGCCTTGAGTTCATCGTGGCAGTCTTTCACGGTCCTGAATCTGATTGTTGCGGATGTGATGGCTTTAATGGCTGCTTGACTATCTTAGTAGATTGTCTGGGTCCCTGGATACAGCGGGTTTACCGGAAATGGTTCTCCGATGAGCTTGCCAGAGGAGAACCCTGAACCTACGTAAGGTTTGCCCGTATCGGGATAGGGCTTCTACCGATGGTTGGGTTTCTAGCAAACACAACTGTAGGTGGCGGTATGACTCTCCAGGATACAGGCAGACTAAACAGATCATTCCCGACATCTGTAAGAAGTCCGCGGCCTTCTTGCTGTCAAAAGCCTGCAGACAACTCATTCGACACTATACTCTTTTGCCAAATATTTCAACGTGTTAGGTTTAAGTGACACCACTTTCTGCGATGCTTGTGGAGAGGGCGAAGACACTGCGGAACATTTCCTATGTGATTGTCCTGCCCTTGCTTGTATCAGGTGGCAGATTTTTGGGCTTGATGTGGTGAGTGCCGGTAGCCTAGGCTTCATATCAAGAAGCTCTTACTCGACTTTCTAAGAAAGACGAATAAAACACAGTAAAAGGGATGTACCTGCTGGTAGTACAATGGACCTGCTTTTGTGTCTGAATACTCCAGTGTGGAGTTCCAACACCCCGACAGAAAGAGAAAAAAAGATGTGACATTTTGGGAGTGTCTGCTGTGATAGTTCTCACGAGGCCTCGCCGATTGCTAAAGGGGGAAGCCTCTGGAATGCACTGCTGTGGTTTGAAAGTCTTATCAACCGTGCGATGCTTGGTTCTGATGCCTTAATCCCGGAGCCTACACCTACATTTGATATATGGTTATATGGTTGAGGTTTCTAACCTCTCTTTCTGTCGACCTGTCTCTGGAGGGTATTTTGAGTTCGAGGTTAAGGCTGAACTCAGGGATTGGTGTTAAATTGTCAGTTTTGGCTTCAATATTCGCCCACTTGGTGATTGCTTCCTATCAGACCTCTTTTCCAAAGGTTGTACTGTTATAGGCGAAGTGCACACGATGTGGCCACTTTCTTTGTGAAAAGATCGACAGATATTAGCCCTAGTATGATCTTGAGAGCTGCCTTCGGAATTGTTCGGATTGCAATTGTGATTCCTACGCAATCCAGTCGCTGAATCTTCTTGAAAATGTTTAAATTTGTGGTTTTCACTGCGGTTGCCCCCTAAACAAGACATGCATACGTAAGAATGGGACTAACAGGTTTGTCATATCGAACTAAACAGTCAAAGTAGCCACTAAATCGTCATCATTTCAGAACTTGTCATGGCTTGATTGGCATTTCTCAGGCGAAAAAAAAAACAAATATTTAATCAAATTTAAAAATTAAAAATTCATCGGAATTTGTTGTTGTTGTAATGTAACCATGTTTGAATTGGACATGCTGTTGACGAGTTAAATAAAAAAAAAAATTTATTAATTTTTCAAAGTTGAATTTGTATTTACTTTTCGTTAAGTGCTGCGCAAACAAACCCAGGGAATGCTTTGTTTTTCATCTCCATACCCAGAGATTTGGTTTTTTTTATTCTCCCTTCCCTCACACATACTTTGCTTTCCGTGTTTTCTTTTATTTCGAAGAAAACCAGTTGACTACCTACGTCCTAACACTTGATTTTAATTCATCAGAGTCCAAGAGTCACGAACAACTTCACAAAAAAAAAACCTCAAACAATGATTTTTATCCGCCACAATTGGCAAATTGTTATTTATCGTTGCGTTGCGTTGCGTTGCGTCAAAGTTTAAGAAAAAATAATAATTATTTGTAACGACTTACTTGCGAATCTGGGATCGTTGGCGGTTGAACCATACCAACCGGCTGAACTTCTCATGTCTGTGTAATGGCCGGCCAGCGATAGGTTGTCTGTTGGGCCGCAATAACTTTGCACACCCGGACTGTGATAGAGTGGACCCATGGCATATGGATTTGCCATGCTGCTACTACCTAATGCACTGGGTGAATTTATACTACTGCCGCTGGAGTTTGATCTGAAAAGAGAAGTTCATTTTGTTGTTAGTCCTTAGGAGTAAATAAACACGGCTTAAGAGTATCAATTTGTTTAGACATAAAGTTTGTTTGTAAGGTTTTCAGTCGAAGGCCTTTGTTTTAATGCCTGTGGGTAGACCGTGCAATTTTGAAGTTAGAGACACAATGACGAACTGTGCGGGCTGTACAGCGACCTCAACTTGGTCAGAAGAGTAAAGGTTCAAGGCTTGGTCGTGAAGAGCAGATGGATACCAATACTCCGGTCAGGGAAATGTTCGAATCCACCCCTGAGGGATAGCATATTAGAGGAAAACCGCGTCTCAGATGGAACACGCAAGTGGAAGGGGGCCTCAACCAACTTAGCGTACGAAACTGGAGGCAGCGAGCTTAAGATCGAGCTGGTTGGAAACGCTTGTTGGTCAAAGCCCAGATCCACCCTGGACTGTAGAGCAACCTTAAGTTAGTAAAACTCGCAGTTTACAGTGCAATTTTCGTCACATTAATGCAAAGCTTGTATACATTTACTACAGAAGTATGGTCCTTCACCAAATGGTAATGAGGGGTCTGTGGATACCAGACCTAATATTCTGGAGTTTGTCAAAAAGACTGGATGATTTTCCTAACCTCACACAGAAGAAATAAACGTTCTACAGGTAAAACACAAACCCTATGCCCCATTCTATACAAAACTTTCTCCAACCGACGTTTCAGGGGAATTAAAACGGGCCTAACCGAGGCTTAAGTAAAAAGCTATATATTTCACAATCATAGGTCTTCACTAAGGGGACCTTAGTTAGGGAATTACCGTCATCCTAAAGAGCAAACTGTATCGACATCATAAAGAGAAGAATGTTAATGGAGAAGACTGGGCTGATGATAGCTAGTCTTAGGTCCGATGCCAAGGCTCAGCCAAAACCTGGTAACAGTGGTAGATCCAGATAATATATAAATCTTCAGGCTTCCCACTGCCTAGAGGTCGTATTAAGTCATCAAATTATAAACCCTGGTCTCAGTAGAACCGTTTAGGCAATTCTTCACAGGGAGGGCCTAGGTTTCACTATCCTCAATCGTCTCTATTGTCCCGATTGAAGTCCTTTCTCAGTCTTCCGCAGTTCTTTCATTGTGCATTCAACTCCTCACCGACAATGTTTTGCCAAGGGTTGGTAGCTCGCTGAGTTTCCTCCTTACGACTTCCCTTACGCCGGCAAGTCGTTGGCATTTTGTATGCAATAAGGACTATCATCGCGACTGAAAGCATTCATACTCCGTCAGGAGCTGGGTTATGTAGAAATTCAATGTCTAGCTGACTGGAGACGCTTGTTGTTTGAGGCCCAGGTCCACCCCGGATTGTAACGTCACCTTAAGCAAAGCAAGTGATGTCTACAGAATCAGAAGCTTTTCTCAGAAGCACTCCAGCATTCTTGTCATTCTGCTCGGTTTCGCATTCTTTCTAAACGTTGGACGGTTTAAGCCCGCCACATTTCCATGATTTTCCTCACTATGATTCACGTAACACAGACGTTGCTCTTTATACCCAAGGAGGCGTTTTGGAGGCATTCTTGCTTGCTTGACAGTAGTGGACTGAGCACAGAGCTTTGTAGTACGCCGTTGGAGATCTTGTATTCCTTAGAGCAGCTGTCGGTGGGTCACCGTGGCTTAATGTGTCAGTGCGTTGGACTGCTAAGCGAGAGGACACAGGTTCGAGCCTTAAAATCACCAAACACCTCTGACAAATCTGCAAGAGAGTAGTCTGTACTGAGTGGTTGACAAATGATAGGTTTTGTTCTGATCTGATTGGTAGATGCCGGAGCCCGTTCCTTCTTCGGTATCTGACCCGTCTGCGAAAATCGAAATTTTATTTGAATTGATGTCCTTTCGGCTAACCCAGTCATCTCTCCAGGGGATGATTGTTTTTGTGCTTAGGATGAAGCCAGGAGATGGTGTGAGATAATCCGAAGTTAGATTGCTTCAAACGCAGGAGTTGGTGTGAGATAGTCCGAAGTTAGATTGCTTCAAACGCAGAACACTTTTCGCGGCTCTTTCCTTTACATTCATAGGTACAGAGGCCTACTGGAATCAGGACGAGTATAGTTTCAAAGACTGCAGTTGGTCTTGTCGTTGGATTTTTGAAAGTTCCTTGAGGTTTGTGTTCTTTTCTGCCGAGAGCCAATAGACTTGACAGCCATAGGTCAGTATGGGTCTGTATACAGCCAGTGAATGATTGCGGGTTTGGGTCCGCTTACCAAAGTTTTACTGTACAGGCGAGAATGCAGTCTAGGTGTCTCACCCTTTCTGAGACTTAGAAACGTTCAAATTGTTCTTTGATTCCTTTCTTTGGTTTGGTTCACATCTTTTAGACTGTTTCCGGTTGCCAATATGACGACATCATCTGCATAGGAAACGACTCGAACTGCAATGTGCCTTAGTTTAGCCCACAACCGCTGTTGTGGATACAAAAATCAGAAGGAAACGCTTTTCCATTTCCTCCGCAAACGTCCGGACCAACCATTCTTTAACGACCTTAATGATATCTCGGATAAAGGGAAACGAGATCTCATCCGTTTTCTAAACTGCACAGGCTGGAACCAGGCTGTCCGACAGTTTCATATCTTCAACAACAGGCATCATCAACCAGGTCACACGAGTCGTGGTAACAACAAAAAGGCACATCCCAGTGCTTTTTGGGTTCTGTTGAACCGGCACCTCTACATCTTGCAGTTACCGTCGGTCGCAGCTTGATTCATAACCAAACTTTGAGATTGCGGTGAATAATAAACTTCAAAACAAAGTAGCACTGCGCTTGGGTACATGAAATACAAGTCTAACTCCGAAGTTGAAGCACTGAAAATTCTATCGTAGACGGATGCAGATATCCTTAGTCGGTTCTGTTTGCTTTGATGGGCACTGGAGGAGGTGATTCAACGACGAATTATACAAACTGTACAGCGACATCGGCTTGGTCAAAAAATTGGAGACATGTAGAACGAATTGACACGAACCCTCCAGCCCAAAGAGTCTTTAAATCGAACTCTGAGGAATGAAACAGAAGAGGAAACCCTCGCTTAAAAAGAACTGGACCTCCACCAACTCGGAGTGCGTAACCGGAGGCGATTAGCTAGTTAGTTAGTTTGAAGCGGTTCTCTCAAACCAAAAGTAGGTCCATTGTGATATGGCGGTAAGCTAAGGTCCGGTCAAAATGGGCAGGTTTGTTGGTTGAGGCGTAGGTTTACCCCGAGCAGTAGCCCCACCTAGTAGGAAAACCAGGTAGCAGGATTTTAGACATAAATGTCGTGTTTGGTGGCCCAACTTGACAGATCTACTAAATGAACGGACTTCCCTGTGGTTTAGATACGAACTAAACTGACGTTTAATAAGTTTCGGTTAACGAACTCACCACATTCGGTGAGTTGATGAGTTGATAACTCTGGCAACGTCGGACATAATTTCAAAAGGAATTGCGTTGCAATCAATCGAGAGATGCAACCACAGATGACTCACACATAAATTAAGGCGTGTTCACACTTCAAAATCTCAAATCTTGCGGAGACGTTAGTTGTCCCCCTCTCTCTCTCCTCATTCTGATGACATCAATTAAAAAAAAAAAAACCGCCAGCAATTACTCAGATATTCCCTCTCTCAGGCAGAAGTATTTAATTCGAAAGCTCCTCCAAGTAAAACCCTTCATATCCTTACAAGGACTCTATTTATAATATTCCATCGCCCCTACACCGATTCTATAAGTTGTATATAGATATCTAGGTAAGGTACATTCTAATATACTCACCTATATGGTGATGGAGGATTTGTGCTAAGCTCCAGTTTGCGATAGGATTCCTCAATCGGACTCAGTATGTCTGTTACACTAAACGGTGTCGAATGACTACTATTCAACAGTGTATTGTGATGTTGATGATGGAGATTCTGCAAATGTTGTAAATTGCTCAAATTATGATGATGATGATGGTGGTGATGATGATGAGCGGCAGCTGCTGCTGCTGCGGCGGCTGATGCTGCTGCGGCGTTAACGGACGTTGAAACGGATGTCAATGCTGTCTGTTGCTGTAGCGAAGATTTTGGCGACAAACTCATTACCAAGTCGACGCCATTTAATTCGGTTAGAAGATTTGTATCCTCGTGTTCGGGATCCTCCGCAAAGGCTCCAGAATTATTCTGATGTATATTGGCCAGTGTGGCTGACATACGCGTTTATGTTCGAAGCACTGGCGTAACTTTTCATATATAAAACACGATTTTTATTTTTTTTTTTGCAATTTTTTTCGTTTAAAATTTATACACGTGGTAATAATTTTTTTTTCACGAAATTTTTTTTGGAATTTGTTGAAATCACTTAAATCAACAACAATGCACTCGTCAATCGATTGCAATCGAATCACCATCCATAATCCATCATTTAAATGCTATCCACACCTGGAAGAGAGAAAGGACACGCAAAAGTTTTTTTTTTTTTTTTTTGTAAAATACGTATAAAGTGCGCGCGTAAATGGGAAATAATCTTTTATTATTCACAAAAACAGATGCATAGGGAACGGGTAGGATGCACACAAAAACCGAGAATTCGAACGTCCTTAAGAACCCGCCGACGAAAACTAAATCCCAACACCTAACTTGACAAAATAACACGGTGTCATCTTGACGACAAATGGCGCCTTATTTCGTATTCCTTCATTCTTTATCCTTTATTCCTTATCCGTATAATTAAAGAAGAAAGCTACACATGTATGCATTTTGATAGGATATAAGGAAATGATATCCTTGTACAGCACATGCATTGCTTCCATTTCCCACTCTCATCACACCGGAAAGGTTGTTACTTTTTTTTACGAATGAAGGAAATAGCATGAGGGGCGGGGGGGGGGGTGTATAAAAGATGGAGATGGCATCTATGCCAATGTTTGTATACAATTTTGTATCTTCATCTTGTGAGATGTGAGAAACCGAGAGGCTGCATCTTTAATTGAGGAAATTATGAATTACCTGTGACTGTTTGTTCTAGATAGGTATGCGCGCGCTTAACGCGGTTTTTTTTTGCATTTTTTTGCTCTCATCCCTGTAAAAGGATCGCGAATAATGAGCTAAGAAAACAAACGTAGAATTGCAATGTGTAGGTATAGACGTGTAAAGTTTCTTGTGAATGTTTGTGCGGGGAAAGTCATCAGGATTTTTTTTTTTTCTCTCTAACTGATAGTTGTTTGTATGTGGTTCTCTGAGTTCCGTTTTGGTTGTATAAAATGCATCTAACAGTGAAAAATAATTGCAACTTAAAAAAAATACAAGTGAAATGAGATATAAAAAGTGAATTTCTTTGGGACAACTTTTGGGACACGTGCAAAATGTATCTTTTTGTATATTTCTTCTTAAATTTTATAAAACTTCTTGTAATGAGAAAGTAATTGTGATTGAGGAACATGCAATCTTGCAAATGGCTGCCGAACTAAACCTCTGCATTATGCTTTTTTACAACTTGAAGGTGTTTTTCTTGAGAACAGTCATTCCCAAACGTAGAGCCTAGGACATGGTCCATATGCTTCGTTTTTTGAGGTATCTACACTTTGCAACCATGCGGACCAAGATTTACTATCGAAAATGCAATAGGCTGGTTCCCAAGATGTAAATTAGCTGCGAACGTCTTGGAATGTACAAATCTGAGGCTTCGGCAACAGCAACAAGGTTTTCACTTGACCTAGCGCACTCAGCACAGATTGATGTCATTATATCAGCAACTTGGAGGACCTGTACAAGCCATTGTGGATGCGGAATGACTGTGTTTAGAGCTGTAGCATAACAGATGTTTTAAATCATAGCCATTCCAAGTAATAGATTACGGGAGGAGTTCCGCAATGGTCAGTTCTGGGACAAGTGCCGAGTAGAGCAGATACTGACGATTTTGGAGTTATAGTAGCGGCCAAAATATTCAAGGAAGTGATGCAAGACTACAATCAAATAGTAATGAACGTGAAGCTTTGCCTACAGACAACAACTAGATGAGATAGCAGACCACAAAACCGAAGCCATTTCCACAAGAAAAAAAATGAAACACCCAACCATACTCGAAGCTATACACCAAGTAACTGGGAGTGTTGCTAGACCACACACTCTGCTTGAGGGACCACCTAATGTACGTAGGCGACAAGGTCTCTGGGACAGAAGTTGCAAGGCCAGTATGCAGCCGCAATAAAACTATCAGGGGCGTGCCATGAGTCATACCTTAGAAGGAGGAACTTGGCGCACAAAATTGCATCTTTAAAGGAGTGCTGCGCCTTCGAAACTGTGTCAGGCCGATACATAATAGAAGCGAATAAGACTGCGGCGCCATGCGAAAACCAACAGGATGACAGAAGAACAATCATGGAAGCTAAGCTGAATAAAGTGGAACATCACAACAACAAGAGTAATGGACATATAAATTGACGGGGAGGTCAACTATTACGTAACAAAATTTCTATCGGGGCATGAATCCTCCTGGGAATAGCTCTACAAGTACAAGCACGCGGAGGGAAACCTCTGAGTACAGAGCGTGTGGGGATGAAATGATAAGACAAATTGACGGCCTAGTGACCTCAAGAAGCCTGTTCACATTCATGTTGGCGACGAGCAAAGGCTGGGAGACTGTAAGTGAGGTTTTTACAAGCATGATGTCGAAGTTCGAGCAAAGGCTGGGAGACTGTAAGTGAGGTTTTCACATGCATGATGCCGTAGCAGCGTATAGAGGAAAGCTTGAAGGGAATGCCGAGAAATGAAGAATCTGTTAAAGAAATGTCAAGCCTGCACCTACGAAGGAATGCCTTGAAAGGTGGTACCGCATGGGACAATCCAGACAAACCATCAGGCTGAAGTGTGTCTTTAACGCGTAGATATGCAGGAGCCGGAAGTGACGGCCACAGATTACCAAAAAAGGGGTTTCACATTCACCTTGTGGTGAGTGTCATGTGCAATTTCACTCATTCCGTTAGCGAATTTTAAGTAGTGAAGTCGAGTCTGCATTTCCTGATTAAAAATGGTGAATGTGCAATCATTGATGCGCCATCCTTGTTTGCACAATTGTCTAATAAGAAGGTGTGAATAGTCTCTCTGGAATTTCTTTCAATATTTGTAGTAGATTTTCATTATTTTCTTAAGCCATGTCATTTTCACTTGACAGCTGTCAGGGAATCCCAGTTCTATGTTTGACAATTCAATAAATACCGTGAAATTCGAAATGAAGTTTATTTTAATAGAAAACCCTGTATTATGTCATTCTGCAGCAAATTTATTGTAAGGCAAAGAGTCAATGTACATCTACAATTGCAAAGCGTGGATTTTGAAGTATTTGATATCACTTTGAGGTGTTGCTAAACTATTCAAGTGTCTAACCTCTAAATTGAATTGATAAACAATCTTTAAGAGGTGAACTGTAATAGGCAAACCGAATGTTTCAGGAGAGGCGCCTCTGTAAAGATCGCTACACGAAATGTAGACTAAAGAGTATTGACAGAGTATTGAATCACTTAAGAATAAATGAAGTCAAGGAAAACCTAAATAATCGATTACGCATACGTGTTTATAGTACCAGGTCTTGCAGCTCATGTCATTAATTGTTTACTTGGTGTGGAAACTTTTGAAACAAGTAAAGGCTTTTATAGGTGGACAAGAATAAATGAACTCGTCTGTCTCTACGTTTTCACTAGATCCAAATCAGCTTAGTTTTAAATTATGCATTTCGAACGGTTCTCACTGCATTCTGTTGATTTAGTTTGACAGTTGTTTAATACGAACTTATTTTTCTTCAAAAGTTTCTTGTCCTTAGTGCAAATATTTGGAACGTCAGCTAGTAGAGAACCAAGATCATTATATTGCGCAATCATATGGAGGGGGACCTAAAATTTTAATGGCCAACTCCAAACAACGGACTGAGGAGATTTTTCATGACGAATTATGCATGACGGAGTTGCGTCATTGACAGCAATTTTTTGGTGATCTTTACTGAGATTCGAAACTGTGTCCGTTCGCTTAGCAGTGCAACGATCTTTACCACAAGTGATTGAGTATTGAAGGTCTCCGCGTTAGAAAGTGGTTCCTCTGAGTTCGACTCTAAGAAACACACAACCTTTCATTTCAACTGCATGAATTGATCCGAAACAAGAAGAACAGAAAGAGAACATTAGACTTAATCAAGACGTTTTTGTCAACCAAAGGAGCATGGCAGTAGTGTTTACACTGACAAATTTGAAAACATGTCCAAAAAAAACCTACTCGGGGTCTAAGAAAGTGTCCAGTCTTTTTCTCCTTTGGGCAAAGTGGTAAAATTTTAAGCCCCAATGGTTGGGATTTGATCAAATCGATTGATTGTGTGAGTAATAAGGAAGATGACAGTTTCTAGTCCAAAAAACATCTTTCCATCACTATACTTGTCCAATGGAAATGGTACCTAATTAGAAGTTTCTACGTGTCGTAGCAAATGTTGCATCTTGTGTCCAATCAAGATTGAAACGTCAGCTGCAATGAACCGTCCGTCGGCCACTAGGACCTGTAACAAACCCCTTTCTCGCATAAAAATGAATAAAATCTTTTTTCATAAGCTTCCCAAAGTGTTCTAGTTTGGTGAAAACCGTTTGAATTTCAAGTTAAAAAAAAAATGCAAGTTGCCACTAAAGTAGACCCACAGCAATGGTGCTCTAAAGCTTCGTTGAAGTTCCCATTGACCGTTTTGTTTTTTTTATTAATAAACTCAGATCAGCCCAGCGGCTTAACTATAGGGTGACTGAGCTGGTAAAAAGCTGTGCAAACACAAACTAAGGTTACTCCTAGATTTCTTTGGGGGTTGTCATTCGTAAACGGCCGTCGGAAAGAGTTTTTTGAGTAGTGTTGTTACAGTTTTTAGTTGTATCGATTCGTATTTAAGGAGTTTTAATACGTTTACATACGTATGTAGAAACGTCATCAAACAAAAAATATTAAGGCCATCGAGGTTGAAAATATATGTCCAGGACTGCAAGAGAACCAAGAAAGTGATCAGAATCCTTGGTCCTACTTTGACGATTTCTTCATATCCAACATGAGACAAAGAGATAAGTAGACTTTCAAATGCAGATTGTGCGTGAACGCCAAAAAGATCCACCCAATCGAACTCGTGCTGTCAAAAGAAAAGCCTAATGCAAGCTCATTTCGTGGTAGAAGAAGTAAATAGAAGATTCCTCTAGGTTCCAGCGTCAACAGCGTTAGCAGCCAAGAAAAGCACGACAACAAAGTATTTATGTGTCCTTTTGGCATTGCTTCTGTTATGGCAGAGACGTTATTGTTAGTCAGAGAATCATGGTTAAGGGGCTTCATCACGTATGTCATCAGATCAGATCAGAGTCACCGATAGAAATGCATGGCACATTCGTATCAAGTACCTGACGGAGCAACGACGCCTCAACTTTGAAGCCCGTTGACGCTCGGCATCAGACATCCGAATCTTCTTGGATTTTGAATTATTCAATCTTTCTTCCTGTTTGAGAATGGCATGCCAAAAGTGAACTTTTTGTGTCAACTTCTATAGCTATTCCCGACGAAATTAAGACGTTTTGTTTATTTGACATTTTAATCGTTTGTTAATGTCAAGATCAGCATTGTCAGGCTTGCTGTTGAAAGAATCAGTTAATAGAAATAGGATATAGCCTAACTTTAGTTTTAGACTTTTCCAAAGACGTTTTGGTTTCCAGGGCAGAAGGGCCTTCATCACGAATGACGACAATTGTTCTACGATAGCTTATTGTGTAACGTAACCAATAAAATGTGTTACCAACCACCTGAATGACTTATTTTAATATTAAGAACTGTCAAGTAATGTTGTTCCCTCGCTTACGTTAAGACGTTGCTGTTTGACGCGACAAGGGTTGCCTTAAATCTCTAATCGGTTCCAAAAAGCAAGTCAGCATTAATATGCTTAAAGATACATTTTTGACGCGAAAGCCCATACAGGACCAAAGCGTAACTTCTCGCAACCATTCATTTTTCACACGAATTGGAGGGGACCTATAGTTTCTATTGCTGACTCCGACAAGATTTGTCATCATCTCCCGAGAAAAAACGAATAGTTTTGCTGGGATTCAAACCGTTTTCAGCTCGTTTACCATGGCAATGTACTCACTACTGAGCCACGGTCGCCCCGTAAATATGATTGAAAATTTGGTTGTTGTTCTAAAAGTTAGCTTCAAGTTAGCAAATTTCTAAATATGTCAACCTCAACAAAGCTTCGGTTTCCAATAGGAGAAAAAAAAACAAAGAATTTTTTGGTGTTTCCCATCGAGTTTTGAACAAAAGAATTGGCAATACCCAATTGGAATATATACACATCAACCTCAAACTTGATACATTTAGGGCCGGTGCACACTTGCGTTATTTTAACGCGCAATAGTTCAGTGCCCACATGCGGGTTTTTCTCGCAGGACTCAATCTGCAGTTCGCGTTTGGCTTGCAGAAATGGAGGTTTATAAAAAGAAACGAGAAATTTTCGCGTACCTTGTGCATAGAAATGATGTTTTTAAAAAGAAACGACGTTATTGGGTACATCCTTTTGTTGATCATCGGCTAACAAAAGGAATATTTTATACTCTTTTCTTTTGCCGGTCATGGTATGCCTCGGAAGCAACACTCCATATTTCTGGAAACTTTTTTAATCCCTCTCAAATAATTCTATATCAAATTCTTCCATGTTTGATATCTTTCTGTCGAATTAAATAAGCGGCAAAATCACGCATGTGTGCACTGCTCAATAACAAACAATGTACTGAAAGACGCAAATGCGTCTGCGGTGACGCAGCGGTCTCCCAGAAACCTGCGAGTATTTTTACCCGCAAGAATGACGCGCGATGCCGCAGCGCACGTGTGTGCACCACTCAATTTGTTTGTGAGTACTGTAAGACGCAAAGGTGGTGCCGCTGCGGCACCGCGCGTTAAAATAACGCATGTGTGCACCGGGCCTTAGGATGGTGACAGTCTGAAAGCCAAGAATTAGCGCTTTTCTAGAAATTCTAGACGAATCTTACAACCAAACACGACTGAAAAAAAACTGACAACAAGGAAATATCTTCGTTTGTTCGCTGTAAACTTGAGAGCCACTGGACCGATTAGTTAAGAACTTCAGTGTTAGATTACTTATTGTTTTAGTTTGAACATAGGTTATGTAGTATTGCACGACTACAACCAGGAGAGAAGCAGTAAGGAGAAAAGAAAACCATTTGGAGCTAGACGTCTCTAAAATCTTTCAGTGAGTGTTTAATTGTGAACAAGCTTCGCAAAGTTAACCATCCTAATGCCCAACACCATAATCAACCGAAAGATTTCCGTTTAGATCCTACCAAAGGAACATTTATAGGCTTACAAAGCAACTTCATGGTGAATGTGACTAAGTAAAACACGGCACAGTTGTTAACGCTGAAACTTAACAGGCTCTGTGTGCCTCCCCGCAATATATTCATGAAGGATCAATCCAATTACCTATAACAGATCATAGTTTATCCAATTGATGAGTGCTGAGTGGTTGAGTAGAACCCGAAACTGTATCCTTGGAAAACAGAGTACGTATCGAACTGATGCACTTAACTTTACACAAAATTGCCACTAGTCATGTGTCAATTGCACTTGAAAATTACTTATAGCCCCGACTAACTATTCCTTTGAAGTATTTTTTATATATCACTCGTTCTTATCACACAATGACGACGTCACTAACAAAAAACAAAAAAAAACCGCGGGAACAAAAAAAAACGAAAATGCTCCCAAGAACTCAAATCGTCAAAACAGCAGAAGGGTTTTTCGTCTGTATACACGCGTCAAGTGTATAACTAAAGTACGTACACTTTGTGGCCAATCCAACTTCCTTTTTGAGATAGGAAAAGTGTACAAAAACGCACCACCGCGGCAGTGTAAGCTATAGTATCTTCTATAGTTATTGTATCACATTCACTCACTCTCACATCTCCTCCTCCTCCTTCAGTGTCTAAAAGGACTTTTTTCTGTTGTTGTTGTCAACAACAAGACCCAGATGTCGAACTTAATTTATTTGATATCACTGTGCACGATTAATAAATTGTACATTTGTTGGACGACAACAACAACAAAACAAAACACAAGATAAAATACAGAAAAAAACAACGACGGTGGACGACAAAAGACGCGGATAATCAAATGACGATCACGACGGATGACAGTAGTGGCTACAAACGGCGGCAAATAGAACAACACAACAATCCATAAGAATTACAATTTTTTTTTCTTTAAGGCAAAAGCATCAGTAGTACAAGATGAACCGAGAATCCAAAAATGAAAAAAATTAAAAAAAATATCTAAAACAACAATTCAGCTCAGTAAATTTATTATGAATATCCACTCGACACGATTCCGTCAAATGAAATAAGAGGTCTGAACAGTACTGACGAGTGCTTCTCAGATGGCTTCTGGATAGCCCTCGAATAAAACTTTTCCATATAGTACTCTTACAAGAAAGGAACAAAAAAAAAAAAAACGAGGAAAAAAAACAGAAAAAACTGCCAGCAACAACAACACCACAATAAAGCGACGTGTTGTGCACACGAATACACTCGCCTCACTCGTGGGGTAGGAACAACACACAGGAATCCCAATTGTATCTAGATACCCGTGGCGAGACAGCGCCACACAAAGAAAGAGAGAACGAATGTTTCTCGCTGGAAAAGAGGAAACAAAAACAACAAGCACCCGAGTGAGTGAGAGGCAATAACAATAATGGTTGCACCACGGGAGAGGTGGGTAGATACAAATTAAGCAGGCACCTTTATGGTATGCGTGTGACACACGGTACACACAGTGAAAGTCTCATCCATCCAAAGGGGTGAGCCCGAAAAACAGTTTTTTTTTTTTTTTTTTCGTTTTTCGAGCTTCCAAAATCGGAACCAAAACTCTCATTGCATGAGATACATTTGTATCTGGCTCTTCTCTGTGTGTGTGTTTGGTTCGATGAGGTATTTCGTTTGTTTCATTTCACTGATGCCGTTGTTTTATAGCATCGTGTCGCTACTGGAATAATGGGAACCGAAAAGTACCATCCCACTTATGTGGGCTTGAGTATGCAGTCGAGTATCCATAGATACATTATCTATACGGGTATGTGTGTGTGTGTGTGTTTTTTTTTTATGAAGACTTGTCATCGCACTCAAGCGTGTACTTTTAGAAGAGGCTAGTGAGTGTCAAACACAATGGCCATAGAAGAGAACGACAAACGGAAGAACGAAATGGCGAGAACGACAAGGAAGGCGAGTAAATGGGCGCACGACTGAGCGCACAGAGAGAGAGGAGAACTATGGGAGAAGAGGCCAAAATCAATGAAAAGGTAATTTTCAAAAGGCGTCAACCCAATGGGCCACACACCTTCTTCTCTGTACAGTTGTTTTTTGGTGTGCTAAAGTGTGCAATATATTTCTCAAATTAGATTTTCACTAGGGATATTTTGTTTTTTTCTTATGCGTATACATATGTATGTGCGTGTGTGTTTGGTATGACAGGACATTGGGCTAGGATATGCGATTTACGATTGAAAAATACCTTCAGAGAGGAGCAGATGATGTGTATACACACATGTGTGTATATCTCTATCTATAACTAGATATGAAGGGGATACTTAACAAATTGTCTAGTGGCACTAAAGACACCAAACAAAAATCGGTGGTAGGTAGGTTGGCATATACGCAAATAGAAATGCAGTGTGACATAAGCGCCTGCTCTTCATCATGCATGCATTGAGTTGTGACTCCTTTTTTTCGTTGTTAGTGTTACATTTGTGTTTTTTTTTTTTTTTTAATAATTCTTTCACTTCTCTTCTGTTGTTGTTGATGGCTTGGGTTTCCCCCTCTGACTGTCTGTGATCCAATTGTGAATGAAGGGGGTCGTACTGGTAATTAGGACCTTTTTTTTGTTAGTCGGTTAATGTGCGTAGGTATAGGCCGACGACGGTAGGTGGTCTGCGAAAGTTTAAGACGTTTTTGTAGGCACTTTATTGTATATTGATGAAAGTGGTGCTTGGGCTTGTGAGATGCTTAAGTGTCTTATTCGATGATTGAAGTTATGGTAAATAGAGCAACGCGCTAAACATCTTTTCTTTTTTTTTTCTTTTTTTGTGTGACGCTCTTTTTGTACATTCACTTAAGTGTCGTAAATTGTGGGACACAAATAGAAATGGTGACATTGAAAAGTTTTCATTTACTTGGACTTGAAAGTAGGTACCTACCTCCGATTTTTATTGGAGTAAACATGGAGTTATACCTTCTAGGTCTACAATGTCTACATTCAAAACACTTGAAGATAGTTGCCCATAGCTAAAGATATACGTCAATGACGCCATGCAATGAGGTACCGTTTCAATTTGGTTTTAAATGTTCGTGAAGCAATGGAGCAATGGTATTTGCACGATTTGTCCGGCGATGGCTACGAAGGACTTTATTTACTCAAATCGACACAAAAATCAGCAGAAGAATAACTCTCTACAATCGCTATAGGTCTATAGGCCGTGGTTATCCTCATCCTGGTCCGGCACACAATCATCGATATTATCAAAGGCGTGTGAAACTTGGTTGTTTCGAGACAAAAATGTTTCGGGTGATTTTTGGTCCCTCCTATATTGAAGAATTGGAATGTTGAAGATTTACCAAAGAGCTAAGTCGACAGCGACATTGATCTAACCAGAAAAGTTCGAGGGATAGTGCAATATAAACAGATCTTACCTTCGGTGACATATAGATATGTAAGTGGAAAGGGAGAGACCTCAACCAATTTAATGTGCATAACTGGGGATAGGCACCATACGTAGCTAAGGATCGAGAATGATGTAAAAACTTGTGAGTTGAGGCCGATACGACCACAGAAGACTGTAGCTTTATGAAAACTAAGTAAGTAAGGCTGTTGATCTGCAAAAAAAAAGCACTAATTGGGCAGACAGAGACACATTCAAACACAATACACCTACCTAAGCTCGGAGTCTCTGCTTAGAGGAAGACGAATCAGCCGAACACGTACTATGTGAGTGAGTGGCTGTCTACAGGGACAGGAAACGCTTTCTCCACAAAGAATTCCTAACACCGGAGGACATTCGTAATGCCTCGACTGGAGATATCATCAACTTCCTTAGGAAGATAGAGGATCTCCTTGTCTAACTGGCTTCAGGCACAATCGATTTTTTAGGTCGTAGTGCCATATGCGTCTGTCGCAGAGCCTTACTAATAATAATAAGCTCGGAGTCTTTGACTGCATGGCGATGGATTTAGGGTAATTGCGGGAGAGATGCCGCGCTTTTTTAAAAATCGATGTAATTTTTTTATAAAAGTAAAAAAAACTTAAAGATGGATTTATTTTCGATTGGTGAACTTCAACTGCAGCCGAGTCTGATATGCTGAAGAGAGGTCTGGAATAACTTGAGGATTAAAGCGGTAGATTCCTGAGGCCCTGATAAACAAATTTAACATGCGGCATCTTATCAAAAACAAAAGTGCGGCATCTATCCCTGTAGTGAGGGAGAGATGCCGCACCACGCTTCATAACTAACAAAAAACGAAAACAAAAAAAAAAATCACACCAACCACTTCTTTTAACACTAATTAATGACACAAAATACTTACACTTGAGAAAACACGCGATTACCTGTTTCTGGATCGACAAGTAGCAACATATCGAAAAATTTCCATAGCGTAAAGTGGTACGAAAAACCAAACAAGGAAAAAAAAAACTCCCGTTATATGATGCATGTTTTTTTTTTTCATACGTTTTTGTTTGAATACCTAGCGGACTAAAAGCAAAACAAAATTTGTTGGCCGGATGACTAGATGTATGAGTTTGATTGGGTGCGGCATCTATCCCGACGCGGCATCTCTCCCGCAATTACCCTATCAGAAAAGCTGGTGAGTAGATGGGTTAGTCACCTAAATATCATGTCTCCAAGCTTATGAAAGTTTCAAATACCTTCATGAATTATGTTTGAATTTGCATTAAATACAAGTTAAAAAAGTAAACAGCTGTCACTGTCAATAACACGAAATATCGTTATTTTACTTGAATGCTATCATTCTTGGCTTCTAAAGTGTCGTTCTTGAGCTTTCTTGCTAATTCTTCCTTTGATCAACGCCAGAAATATTCTTCACCATTTAATTGAAACCGATTAAGTTTCGTCGCATCGGCCCAAATTATTCGCTTTCAATCTTCAATAACCCGTAGGTACATGACCATGGTTTAGCTTCTTGGAACGATCTGAAAAGATAGCCGACAGGTGGTGCCACGAAAAACGTTAAGCTATTTTGCAGAGAGATTCGAAACTGTGTCAGCTAGCTAAGCAGTCAGCGTCACGCTTTGCGAATCTGGGGGCCCGGTCTCAAATTCCCCAAAGTGATACCCTAAATTATTAAAAGAAAAATGCCGCCCGCTCCTCTGAGATTCTCAGACTGAGTACCTCTGTGTACCCCCCGATCAGGTTAATAGTTCCTGTTGATCGGAATGTAGCCCTGCCGCTGCAAATTCAAAAAAAAGTGCCTTGTCCGCTCCAAATGAAGCCCCCGACCGTGTCGCACATAGGCAGGACGCGATGCTGTAAGAAGTCAACAAAATACTTGGTGTATTTACAAACAATTTTTAACTAGATTAGGTTACGTTGAAGCTTGAAGTCACTGTCAGAGCCAGCTTAAGCCAACACACTTAGAGCAATGATAAGTCCGTTGTGATATTATATGGATCTTTGCAGAGAGTCTCCTTTTCACTTATTGAACCAATCGAAGATTCTGTTGAAGCGCATAGGAGGATTCTGACATCTGTGTTTATCCAATCGCCAGGGCTATAGTCGAAGGCTCCTAAGTAAAGCTCTCTTTTGCGGGCGAGACCTGAGCAGGTACAAAGAATGTGAAGAATAGTTTCCTTCTCTTCTTCGTTCAAATAGTTCCTACAAAAATCGTTTGAGAGCCTTTAGAAACCTACGCCAACAGACAGTGACCAGTGTAGTGATGACATTTATCATAGTGGTGATATACAATCAATTCAGATCCAGCTTTGGCCAAATCGGTTGACACGTTGTACCATTTGTCCATCTAAGAATTATTCTTTCGATAGCATCCAGATTAAATTTAAGCCCGTAACGTTTGGTATAACGAAGGGTATAGTTACAAATGGAAGACGAACTTGCAAGATATGGAAGTTCGTCTTCCATTTGCGCAGCGTAACCTTACTCTTTCAACCTTGACGATGTAGACCAACAATTCCGTCCCACCGACCTAGATGAAGTGAAGATAGCCATATCTAAGCTTAAGTCCAACAAAGCAGACGCCTTGACTGCCAGCTCTTCAAAGCGGCAGGCGATGACTTGGTAAGGAGCATGCACCAACTCATCTGTAAAATATGATCGGAAGAAAGTATGCCCGATGAATAGAACCTCAGCATTGTTTGTCCGATCCTCAAGAAAGGCGACCCTCTGAACTGCCCCAACTACAGAGGCGTTAGTCTTCTTAACATCGCCTACAAGATCCTATCTGCCGTATTGTGTGAACGTCTGAAGTCGTTCGTCAACAACCTAATTGGTGTGGCTGTAGGTCAGGAAAGTCCACCATTGACCAAATATGCACACTACGGCAGATTTGGGAAAAAACCCAGGAGCTCCAAACCGATACACACCATCTATTCATCGATTTTAAGGCCGCGTATGACAGCATCTATTAGAGACGAGCTATGTATAGTTTTGGATACCCTGCCAAACTCGTCTGTTTGTGCAGGATGACGATGGAGAATGCACGCTGCTTCATCAAGGTCGATAAAGAACTCACCGAGACCTTTTGATGTCAAAAGAGGATTTAGACAAAGCGATACGCTGTCATGAAAGAATAGTGCAAAACTCACGCGCCAACACAAGAGGCACAATCTTTCGAAACTCCGTCCAATTACTCGCATACGCCGATGATATTGAAATAATCGGAAGAAAGCAGCGTGATGTCAGTGGCGCTTTCGCGAGTATTGAGACGGAAGTGGCAAAGATGGGTTTAACGGTAAATGAGGGTAAGACCAAGTATATGCTGTCAATTAGAAAGGACACTCAACACCGACATCTCGGACAGAACGACAGATATAACTTTGAGGCAGTTAAGGACTTTGTCTACCTAGACTCCGCTATCAATGCAGACAACGACACCAGCGCTGAGATCAAGCGAAATAACCCTTGCCAATCGCTGCTTCTTTGGGCTAAGAAGGCAATCGACCAGCAAATGCCTTTCTCGAACAACAAAAGTGACCTTAATAATCTCAGTCCTGCTCTACGGCGCAGAGGATGGATGGGGGTGCTCTTGGTTGCTTCGAGAGGAAAATTCTTCGGGTGATTTGATGAGTGAGTGAGTGGAGGAGGAGATACAACGACGAACTGTCCCGACTGTACAGCGACATCGACTTAACCAGAACCAGAAGAGTGAAGGTCCAACGAGCAACGACTGAGGTGGCTGGGTCATGTAGAGCGGATGGACACCATTGCCTCCGGTCTGAACAATCTTCAAATCCGCCCCCGAGGGACAACGCTGTAGAGGAAGACCGTGACTCAGGTAGCGCACTCAATTTGAAGGGGACCTCAACCAACTTAGCGTGTGAAACTGGAGGCAGCTAGCCAAAGATCGAGCTGGCTGGAGACGATTGTTGGTTGAGGCCCAGTTCCACCCCGGATTGTAGCGCAAATGACGTGCAAATGTGTCACATAATGAACGTTTCGTTTTCTAGTTTAAAAATTATGCCCTAAGTTTTGTTTTATACATAACTAGCCTGCGCTAATGGGGTTATTTACGACAACACTTGAACTAAAACACGGACATGGGGTTAAGTAAAGATGTGCTTTCTGAATTAGGGACTTGAAATTGTTTTCACCAGCACCAGTCGCAGTAGTAACAAACGAATTTCTGTCGCGTGGTTATTTTGTCAAAAAAAAAAAATGGAACATGCTGTTCTAAATTGAAGTGAAGCTTGCCACCTTTTCTATATAAATTTCAATCTTCTCATCGTTATTTTACAAAAATCATGAATGAAATTAAATTTGTACAGAAGGTAGGCAGGTATGTATTTAATTAAACTTCCCATGAAGCCAAACAGCAATCCACACTGATGAAAGTAGGTCCTATGGGTGCCTTTTTCATTAAAAAAAAAATAATTAAAAGAGTATCCATCCGAATGTGTATAAAAATTCATCCCTCTTCTCCTTCTAATCATTTCCCATTTTGTCGCTTTAGATAGGTACCTATACCTACTGTGTTCTATTCAATTTTCCCTTCTGACAAATATTTGCACTACCTTCTGCTTCTGCACACCCTCCCTGTCCGCCCGATCCATTTTTATTTATTTTTATTAAACTAATTCTCGAAAATGTTCGATGGAAACAAACAAACAAATTAAATTTCTATTAATCCCTCCATGACCCGGTAGATAGAGCACAAATACACCGTCACATCCAGACCTGCAGATAAATCTATCTGTATTCCAAAAAAAAAAAAAAAAAACTGGAGAACTTAATGAAATTCAACTGCACCCTGTGTTTGTTGGCGACAAATATCCTCTTTTTCTGTTGAAGCAAAAAATGGATTTTTTTTTTGCAATCTCCTATCCGTCAGTGTCTCTCGGATATGGAGTCCATGGACGACGATGATGATGATGGTGATGATGATGTATCCCGGCGAAATGCCAAAGTGTGATTGCAGCCGCAGCGCAACATGGCTCAGATACTTTTTTCCCCACTCAATAGATACACAGATACTCATACTCACACTGAGGCATTTTCAAACTTTTTTCATTTACAATTCGTTGCAATTGCCGTCTCTGTTGTACTTTACTGTCTGCAAAGACTGGCTCTCTTTCGCATGCTACTACATTGTTTATGGACTTGCTGAATGTGTGCGTAGTTCAGACACAAGTAGGCGTGGCACACAATGATGCTTACCAACCAGATGATACAAAATTTTCCTCTCTTGCCACTCAAGCGTCTTCAATTGGCTTTCATCGAAATGTACGAGTTTAGCTGCGGCTGCTGTCATCGCACACAATTGCAAATGATTTATGACACAAACACACCTTAACATATCGTGTCCAGTAAGTGTGTGTGTGTGTGTGAGTTTTTTTTTTTGGAGCAAAGGTGTGAATAAAGTGTACCTCCTTGGGATTCTGCTCGGATGAATGGTGGATTTAATGTTGCCTATTATTTGATGTTTGATTATCCTTCGTGAGTGTTTTTTTTTCCTTTCTGCTTGTCGCTCCTTCTACGGTTTTTTTTTTTTTTTTTCTGTTTGTGAATGTTGATTTTGCCATTTAATGGCGAAATTGCATAAAAATTCGTTCGTTTTTGACCTCTCCTTGGTCAGAGAGTTTGTCTTCTTTCTTTTTTTGCGATTAATCATTTCCGCCACAATTGTGGACTTTAAAAGGATAGAAGCACAGCTCAATTGTTTTTAATTGAATTGATGAAAGGATTGCTAGGGTAGGGACACAGATTTTGGTTAATTGGGGATTTTCTTTCCTTTAAACTTCTACTCCTACTCATTTTTTTTGCATTTAAAGACGCATGCGGATTTGTTGATTTTCTATGATTCTCTCCAGTTTTCTCCCGCAATTCAGTCAGGACGTGGTGTAGGTATATTTGTTGGGAAATTACGTTTCTAGACAAAATTTATGTCTGTGTGTGGAAATAGGAAAATAAAGAAGAAAAGTGTCTCTGGGCACAGGCATAGAAAAGTCGATAATTTTGCATAGTGTGGATGAAATTTTAATTGTAAGACCGGGACTAGGTATGTAAGGATTTGTCAACGATATTCCCATGCTTGTTAAGGAGTGAAGTTTTGCATTGCATATCCTTAAGCCGATTTGACTTTGAAATGACTTTAAGCTGATTTATGAAGGTTGGTGTTACTTTAGGAAGAGCAGGACATTACTGAATAGGTACATGTAATTTGTAGGTTTTGAGCTATACTTAGGAAGACTGTGACAAGACACGAGACTTGATGTGCTATGAATTGGGTAAGTTCATGTTACTCCAATACGAACTTTTGTTGAAAGTCTTTCTCAATGTCATCTTGAACCCTTTAAAAACAAAAATGCACATGTAACCCTAAGAATAATTGGAATAATTTTTTTCTAAACTCAGAGATGGCAGAACTGTTCAATATTTACCTTTGTTGGGCGCCGGGGCATAGGTAGAGAAACTCCAGGGAACTGTAAGGCTGACAAACTTGCAAGATATGGAACAACTATACCCTCAGTTATATCAATCGTTACAAACGTGTCAACCGCTTTGGCTGAAGCTGGATCTGAATTGATTGCATTGCAGCACTACAATAGGAGTCATCACTGCACTGGTCACTGTCTAAAAGGCAAGCATGCAACAGAGCTTGGCGTACACCTAAACAATTTTTATAGAAGCAGCGGTATATAGACGAAGAAGAGGAGAAAACGATTATCCAGGTTGTACCATGCTTGTAACTTTACTTAGGAGCCTGTCCTAAACCTCCTAAGTTCCATCAATAGCTCCAATTAATTCAACAACGAGAAGGTAAAGAGAATCTTTCCAAGATCCATATGATATCACAATGGACCTATCATTCCTCTATAAGTGGATTGGCTTAAGCTGGAAGCCACTTCAGCTTGACCTAACCTTCAGTACATCCGTTCATTTTGCCGTCGGATAAAATCACTTCTTCTCGTTTTGGCCAACGTACTTCCAACGTGGTAAAGGAAGTTTTTCTCAAAAAATCGACTACTTATGACACGGTGTAAAGTTGCTCGTCCTTTTTTTTTCCTACTTTAAGTACAATATGTCCGCCAGTTCAATTCTACGGTCGCTTTCTTCGTTTCGGTAAAATATTTATGAGCTTTTCTCCCAACAAAGCACGCATACTTACGCCTTCTATCCCCTACTAGTGTTCGCCGTGGATCAGAGTCAGTGGGTATAACATTGGACTGGGCAAGGTTCGTGTCTCAGAAAAAACACATTTTCTGCAACACCACACTCTAAAAAGAGAGACGAAAAGGGACCCCCCATTATTATGTTCTCTTTCAATATTTCTCTCGACACCTAAAAATGTAACATAACACCGGTCACTACAAATCGTTACTATTTCCGTCACACTTGCTTTTTCTTGTACGGTTCTGGTCGCCATCAGGATAAGTAGGAAGCTTCACTGAGCCAAGTGCTGTTTTTTTTCCATCTAAGTCCTTGAAAATGGTCAGCGTAACGAAAAATGAAACACTGTAGCCTAGCTTTATTGAGACTTTGCTACAACTGAGAGTAGAACGAGTGACACGATTGATATTTATCTCATATTTGCCTCACGCTAAGAAACTAAGTATCAAGTGTAAGATTTTTAGCTGTGTAAAAACAGCTCTACCCATTAAAAGCCCTTTCAATGGTCCCTCACAAGTGTTTCACTTTTCGTTACACTTCCATCGCTCAACATGCTAACTAGTATCTACGAGAGATACCTACAGTATGAACTGCCAGATGTGAAACTTATTCGCCGTCGGGTAAAATCGTTTCGAAAAATCGCATAACCTGCTTCCAAACGGATTTGGATTGTTCTCAGGCACTTATTATTGCTTACAATATCCAAGTTGCCTACCATCTACTCTGTTTTAAGACGATCTCGAAGGAAACAAAAAAGCAGACGAACTGGCACAAAGGCGATTCGAGCTAGGAACAGAGAATGGAAACTATCAAACACCTAACTACCCTGCGAATGCCCAAATCTTCAAATCGCCGCTTTGTGGGATACAAATTGTTTATAGAGAACTAGAGGACCTAGCAAGAGTCCCATTGATAGACTGACTTACTTCGCTTCATAAAGATCACAGGCCATTTCAACAATGGACAAGTAACCTAAAAACTTTGATTGCAACGATCTACACACAGCAAAGAGCCAGTTTGCCCCCGTGAGCGCACACGCTTTTGTTACAAACATCCCCAACAAGCAAAAACCTTACCTAACCTAATTTGTCCATTCGCTCATAGATCCTTTTGTTCTATATTGTGTTCTCTCTATTCGCCATCTTCGCAAAAAGGACTAAATATTAAACTAAGTGGCTCTGCAAAGTGAACTTGACGAATAGCGTTGGTCGTTCTGAGAGAATTCCGCCGCCTAGATAGGTCGAGAAGCTGTTTAATAGGCACTTAGTTGTCAACAAAGTCGGTACACTATTGTTAATGGTGATTAGGAGGAATCTAGAGATGCACAGAGGGATGTGGTTTTAGTAAGTGTTAATCTGTTAAGATTGTCACCTTCCACTGTCAAAAAAGAGAGATTTTCTCTATCGAATCAGGAACAATCAAGAAGACCTTGCTTTGTATAAGGTTCTCATCACCTAAGTCTTGTCCTAGAAGTATTTACGTTAAAAAAACTTATCACTAGGGCTTAGGTCTTTTGAAGGAAAAGTTTGTAGAGACGAGGAGAAGATAGAATCCATAAATTCAACTCAATCAGATTCAGAACGGCTACAATGGACAGATTGAGTGTACTGCGCCGCACTGACTTGAATTGGAGGCAGTAAGCTTCGGAATGAGACTTGTCCATATCCACTTCTCCATTGTTGGGCCAGTGCTTTTACATTTTTAAGTCCTAACCTAGATTTAGTTCCAAATAAATTGTACGGATCGTTGTTGTTTTTTAGCGCCATCTTGTGGTGCGTAGAGTGGTCAATGATTTCAATGACTGATGCTAATATCCGTTGATTAGCAGTCGACTTACACTGAAGCGAACTCAAAGTGCTTCCTATTTCATCCTAGTTTGTAGAAATCTTTAGTCAGTTAGGATCCACATGACACAAGCAAAAATATATTTACAACATCCCCTCATCCCACGTTATCGATTGCAATAGAAGCTTTCTACGGAATGCAAATATGTACCAGCCTTTCACCGGTTAAACTTCGTATATTAATTTGAAATGAAATCAAAAGAAATTGCTTCCACTCCTTAGAAATCAAGTTCATGACCCCATTTATGTGCCCCCACCCGTCACTGTGCACTCCTCAAAAGGAATCTGTAGTAACCACAACTTCCTGGCAGGTAAACTTTTCAAAGAGCTCTCGCAGCAAGTGAACCCTTCTCGTTCAGTAGATAGACCGCAATAACTTGAACTTGAAAATCAGAAACCCACTCACACATCCGTAAGCACCCATAGCGCCCGACGACGAGGACGACTGACGGAGAACGGAGATTCAAACTTAAGCCAGTCATGCCGTGTCCTCTGAAAAAGGAAAAAAAAAAAAAACAAATTCTCAAAACCAAAACTCAAATCCGTTTCGATATTTTCCTTCTTTTTTTTTTTTGCTCTCGACGAGTGGCAGTAGAACGCGCTGGCACAGTGGCACAGTTCCCAGTTACCCTAGTGAGTCCCTTATCATTATTACCGGTTCTTTTTTTTTGAGTAAGGCAAGGGGTGGGTGAACCGTTATGACCCTTGAGAGAACAACAAACTTCAGGAACCCAGCCGTACTAGGTACTAGAGAAGTCTCCCTTTACCATTGCCGTCGCTCTGCCCATCGTATAGCCTCCTGACTTTGCATTTACACGCGGAGGAGTTGTGTAGAATCACTCTGATGGCTGATGGCTGATGGCTGATGCTACTGCCTATAATTCCACGTAAACGGAATTTCTGCAGCCATTCAGTACATAGAGAGAGAGAGAGAGAGAGACATAGACTCTGTTGAAGAGGGGGGGTTTAGAGGAAAGGAGGGAAAAGTCGGCGGCGGCATTCCACAACATCACAGCGACAAGGACCATCAATCTTCTGTGATTACGTTAGGAGCGCTTTCGAAAAGTTTTTCATTTATATTAAGAGCCATCTATATTCCATCCATCCGCGACGACCTCTCCAATGGATGGGTTAGAGTAGAGAGAGGGGTTGCTGATGTGCGTCTGATTCAAGGACCCACCAGTTGCATAGGTATCATATGTGTATGCAATTTGTCTAATTCTGGACTCTCAAAGTGGGCCTCTAATGGGTTCATTCGCATTATCATAGCGAATCCTTCCCGAATTTAAAGAAAATGTCTCCTTAGAACGAATTTCAGAAGAAAAAAAAAAAATTTCCATTATAACACACACACACTCACATACAGACTCTAAAGTCGAAGTGCCTTCTTATTCAAATGCCGTTATAAAGAGGAGACACTCTCACACATTATCCTGAACGATGCTCGACTCAAATGAGTCCACGAGTGGAGCGGGAGCTCGTCACAAATAGCCCCATTTCGCGGCGTGTGAGATGTGTCTATCGCATTTGAATGGGAAGAGGGAATCCCCAGCCTTTATACTTTGTGTTACGTTTAAGTGCATTATGTACTCCAACAGGATTCAAGAGCCCCATATACACACATTCGCTCATGATGATGACCATCACTGACCAGTGGTAGTAGTCCTTGCAGCAAACTGTCTCGTTCTCATCTCATTTTCTCCCCGAGTCGGTTGCTGTGTCGATCTCGCTCACTCTATGAGGAGCCACTCGAGAAGAGGTGTCGCTGAAGGACGCTCTAACTTATAGCATAACGAACTTTTGAGGACTCTGTCCGGTTTTTTTTTTTTCTATGAAAGGTAGGTTCTTGGTATTGCACTCGGCGCGCGTAGAACATGGAATTTGAAAGGCCGATGTTGTTGGCCATCACATTGAAACTTTGGTCAGCAGGATTAGCATCTCACTGCAGTAGAGGATGACCGTGTTGAATGGAAAGTGTATGTGGTGCAAGTCTCTATTGAAAGTATGCGATGAAAGTAAAGCCTTGCAGTGAATGAGATTATAGGTGGCAGAAGGAAGCAGCAAGAGTGTGGTAGTTTGAGTGATCGGATGATATTTGTTTGTCCAGTGAAAGGACAAAAATGAAAAAAACAGGACTCCAGCTCAAAATGTTTTTTGGGGAAATCTCTTCTTTTTTTTTTCTTCACATTTTCGCATGCATCGAGAGATTTGAAAGGATTTTTTGTCTTCATTATGTGAAATGTCCTTAGAAATTGTAGAGATGCTAGTCTTGGGGTTAAATAGAAATACAAGTGATATGGTGTCCTTCGAAGCATGTCACTCGCACTTAAAAACTCAGAATTTGAAGAGTTTGCGTTCCAGAACGTAGGACATAAAATGAGGGACAATTGGTGGTTGGTGTTTCTGTCGACTGTCGAACATTGGAAATAGAATGATGAAAATGTTCTCGCTCTGTTGAATAGTTTCTTAGAGCGGATAGACACCAATACTCCGGTCAGAAAAATCTTCGAATCCGCCCCGAGGGACAGCGCAGTAGAAGAAGACCACGACTCAGGTGGCGCACACAAGTTGAACTTAGCGTGTGAAACTGGATGCAGCCAGATAAAGATCGAGCTGGCTTAAGACGCTTGTTGGTTGAGACCCAATTCCACCCTGGTCTGTAGCGCCGCCTTAAGTAAGTAAGTAAGTCGAATAGTTTCCAGTAGGTTGGCCGATTGTATCAAACTTGTTCGGAGTAGGTATCTCTATAAATTCCTCAAGAACGGGGTTTATTTGTGTCTATTTTATGTAGCACAGTTCATAGGTGAATTCGTTGTTGATCTAGCGAGCTGATGAGCTTTGAGCTCAGTCTAGGATCGCTAAGATCGCTAGTTTAGGACTAGAATACCTTCCTTTGATTGGCAAGCATAGGTAAAAACCAAAGACCACCAATCTCCGAAACTAAAAGCAATTATCTGACTAGAAATGCTTGTTGGTTGAGACTTGAGACCTTCGTAGGTCCAATCTCTGCACGTTGTACTCTAAAACTAAAGATTGTGAACAGAAGCCTGATTCTAGAACCTCGAGTTCATTCCACCAGGCCTTATCTAGATACACCTCCTGTAACCCTTACTTACTTCCTTATCAGGCCAGCGACCCTTGGAGGGTCTGAACCTAAACTAATGCCGTTTTTTATCCTTTACGGTCCCGGGCACGCTGCTTCCAGTTTACTAGACCAAGGTTTCTGGCTTCCGCGATTGCCTGATCTTTAAACCGTAATCCTATGTCTTTCAAAAACTACCGAAGCATATCCCTACTAAAAGTCGCATATAACATCCTATTCAACGTATTGTGTGAACGTTTTAAGTCTTTCAGCAGCACACTAACCGGAATGTAACAGTATGGGTCGGCAGATCGACTACGGATCAAATTTACACACTGAGGGTGATTCTGAAAAAAAAAACCAACAAATTTTAAGACCCACGACCTCCTCATCGACTTTAAAGCCTCAAATGACGGCACTTATCGCCTTGAATTCTATACGATGATGGCAGAGTTAAGGATCTCGTCAAAACTGATATGATTATGTCGCGTAACGCTGGAAAACACGCAATACTTCGTGCTTAATGTTTACAGAACCCTGATTCTACCAGTCTTATTGTATGGCACGGAGCAGACATTGAACTTATTCGAGAGAAAAACTCTTCTTCGAATACTTGGACCCCTAAGCGAGGAGGACAAATGTAGGGGAAGATATAACCCCGAACTCTATACGTATGAGCTGTATCAAGATGTGGATGTAGGTTCAAAAGGTAAATGGCTAGGTCACATCGAGCAAATGAACGACAATACTCCAGATAAGAAGATCTGTGAATTCCAGCTTCAGATGACAAGGAAGATTCAACCTCCGTAACAAAGAATGATCAGCCGATCTTGGAAGTCAGAAGACTTGGTCTGGAGAATTGAAAGCAGAGTCTCGGGATCAAAGGGGATGGAAGGCTGCATTTAGACTTCCGATCAATCCAGTAGTTAACTGAGTCACCCATCAGATTCTCAATAGTAATAGACTCGTACCTATTTGTAGCATCCTGGTGTTAGGAAGAAAGGCTGCTGAAGACGGAGTGCATTCTTTCTGGAGGTACTCACTTTGCGAGTAGCTGAGAACTGCAGTGTAATCAAAACTTAGTCTATTCCAGCTCATGTCACATCACACAGACTTCCAAAAGTTACCTCGTTTACATCTCTGACTTAGTCTAAAACCAAACCCAAATATTACTACTTTGTGAATGTGTACTAGATGGCGTATTGAATGACGGACTGGAATTTATCAGCAATAGAATCAGAATGCCATGCCAAGCAGATAGATGGTGGTAATTTGAGACTTCAAACCGAACTAAGTCACCGACAACCATAAGGAAATGTAATTTATTTTTCAGACCTTATTGGCTGCTTCTCAAACAAAAGGCTCCTTGTCCACCACTGCAGCGATTCCACTACGAATTCTTTCTGTAAGAGCATTCCGATCAATAACGAAAAATCGCTCAATTTTCAAGGTATTCCCGTTGCTCTTCAAAATCGCATATCCCAGATGATTGTTGCTGTTCCATAATCAATCCACCAATGCAATCCACAAGCATGTATACAAGACTCCCTCAATAAACTTCATAAATCGAAACAACCGAAAATGCCAGCAGTCCTCTGAAATCCTTTTCATTCCACAAGGGATACAGAATGCACTTTGGTGAAATTTCATTTCAGATGGGATGTGGCTGGAGTGCCAGGTCGGGTATTATTGAGTACTAAGCTGTTAATAAGCAGAATTTACACTCCCGCTACACTGTCGATCGATAAGTACTTGAAACGAAATAATTTTCGATTTATCCGAATTAATTTGTAATATTTTTGGAGAGAAGCTTAACACGGCACGGGGCGGTGTGGTGAAATAAAGGGCATGCATTCAATTATGCTTCAAAGAGATTGCAGTACCTTACTTAAGTGGCGGTACGGTTCAGGGAGAACTTGGACATCAATCAACAAGTCTCACCAGTTACCCTGGTCCTTAGCTTATTGTCTTCACCTGAGCAATTTTAGATGGTTGGGGTCCCCTTCCATAATGTGCTCCATCCGGGTTAAATTCGAAGACTCTGCAGACCGGAAAGTTAGTCTACGTCGCTACATGTCCTAGCCATCTTAAACGTTCAATGCGCAGTTTTTTTTGACTAGTTCGTATAGTTAGTCGTTGAATCTCCTCCTTCAAAGCAAAACCCATCAACGTAAACGAGTGCAAATATCTTACTTACTTACTTATCAGGCCAGCGCCCCTTGGAGGGTCTGAGGCTGAACTAATTCCGCTTTCCATCCTTTACGGTCCCGGGCATGCTGCTTCCAATTTACTAGACCAAGGTTTCTGGCGTCCGCGATTGCCTGATCTTTAAACCGGAAGTTCGGTCTTCCTCTTCTTCGTGAACCAGGTGGCTGGGATTCGAAGATCCTCTTAGCTGGAGCATTCTCGTCCATTCACTCGATGTGGCCGAGCCATTGCAGTCGACGGATTTTTGCCTTCCGGACTACATCCACATCATTGTACAGCTCGTAGAGTTCGCGGTTATATCTTCTGAACGACCACGGATATCTTCATCCGCCTTCGATAGAGTAGAAGTAGAAGTAGAAGTAGAACTTGAATGATTAGAGCCTTTCAAAATCTTTCTCACTTCCACCTTCCATACATTCTAATCCATGAAACACTTGTCCAAAGTCGTTTCTCATGAGAACATTTTCGATTGCAAACTAGTCCTTCCGTTCCATACCTGACTTGACTTAGGAAAAGGGTGAGAAACTCAAAACGCGACGAACGTCTCTATATTTCATTTCATTCTCACACATCTGCTACAAACTCATCCCTCGCTTATCTAAATCAGTATCTAAGTAATCTCTTTAGTTATCTGTGTGCCATCGGGGGTAGACTTTGTCGCAACGGACAGTATTTTCTAACCAATTACCCTCCCAAGGAGCCGATTTGCGACTCTACGTATCTGTGTACCTCTACCAATTACGTCGGATTCCGATAGATTCAAAGAAGAATATCCATTAAGTACATGAAAGTATCTTTTGCAATCTTCAATTCCATGCAATTGCAAAACAATCTGGATCAGAGGGAACAGACAAAATTGCGCTAAGTAGCTACACAGCCCATTCGAGGCCAATTACCTTCGATTCTTTGTTGCATGCGAACAAGAATCAGAACCGTCCCATTGTGTCTCCGAAACACTCAACATCTCCAGGATGTCTACGGACGCAGTGTGTACGTACATATACACCAGGCGGACGGACGGCGATCCCATGTGGTTGCAACAATGGACACAAACAATCCGATAATGTGACAAGATATTAGGACCGTTAAGTATTTTAATTCTCGTCTAATTGAGCCACTGATTGCAGTAACAACAATAAAACGGTAATAATGGGCCCCATTACAGTGATTCGTGGCGGTGGTGGGAGTGGATGGGAAAAATGGCAGCGCACCAGGAATGCATTCTTGTCTGGCTGCCTGCGTGTATGAACGGCTCGACGGGGTGCGTCGTTAGCGCGCTTCTTAATCCCGTACACTCGACGTGGTCGTACAAAAGAAGTCAAAAACGCTTCAATTAATACCATTCAGTTGGATTCACCGGAGCGAGTAGTGGGCGGTACAGTGCAGCACAGATTGAGTGCAGGAGCCAGTGGGTGGGAGGGTGCATTGTACATCCTCCTCCCAAAAAAACACATGTAAGGACGACGACGACCATAGGAACAACGACTGCCATCTGGATGGGGTTGGTGGTGGTGGTGTGTGAAGCAATAAAGACACCCACTTAGCATGTCATCATCGCAGTGGAAATTTTCAAGAGAGTCCTGTTGCTTGTTTGGTGGATGATACTGTATCCGTTTCCTTTTTGTTCATAGATTGATTGATGGTCGCTCTTTAAAAGGATAACAACGGCTCAAGGATACGGATTACAAATTGTAAGATGTAAATATGCCCCGGCGGCCGGCGGCGCTGGGACATTTTGCATTTATGATGGTGTTCGTGTTCGGTTTTGATGACTCGACAAGGAGATTAGTTAATTGATGGCATGTTGTTGGAGGGCGTTACTGTATGAAGTTGACTGTGTCTTAATAATTGTTCCATGTCGGTTGTAAAAGGTTTAAATGATTAATGGACTGTGGATCAGTGAAGGCAGCTCGAAGAGGAATTTATGTGGTCAGGATGCATTTTCGTTGGCGTTGAAAGAATTGTTGTCTTAACTTTAATCGAGTGCACTCCATAATGGACCACAGTGCAAGAGAAGAGCAGGAAAGCACTTATTTTGGAACACGAGAATCAGGACTCTTGTCTAACTGGCGGAGACCAAAAAAGAACTACGAGAACTTCCTGATCCTAAGCAAGATGTAGGTCATAGAGGAACTGAATTGGTTGACTGTTTCTGGGACGAAGCATCTTCTGCTGAAGTAATTTTGCCTGCCTCGAGCCATGGCGGGACATTCGGCACATGTCCGCGCGACTTATACTCAGCTTACTGGGATGTTAATTGACTGTGCAATGTCCGGTGAGAAAGAGCTTAGCATGCTTAGTGCGTTAAACTGCTCAATAATCTTTATAGATTGTCGAAATTCTGTAGTTAAGTTCCACTTTGAGAGCTTCTCGTGGTGCTATCCTGGGTTAGGCCTGGGTGGCTGGTGGATAAGCCGCAGAAGATCTATAAACGTTGATTGCGCTCGCTGCGCTCGAGGCCTTTATGTCCAGACACCCAATAGGTTGACATTTTGTTGTGAGGAGCCAGCTGCTGGAAGGTTTTAAGGTAATTCCAGGCAAGCCTCGAAGAGATTGGAGCTTTAATCTATGCCTGGCAGTCGGAAAAGATGGCAAGGTGTTTTCTTCGGAGATTGCGTCGAATGTTTTTTCTAGCCGTAACTAAGGGAGCAAGGTCAGGAAGAGCTTCTAAGGCTGCAACTGAATTTAGTGATGCCTGTGCAAGCAAGTCTTTAGATTTTTTGAAGAACGTTTTATAACAAGACTTTCTCAAGTTGATCCCACCATTAAGGTGATGTCTAGGAGACGGGAGGGACTATGATAGTGAGATAAGACCAGAGTATCATTTTTGACCTCAGGTCCTTCTTCATTTCAAAAAGCCTCGCGCAACCCCATAAAACTGTCGTGTAGCAATCGGTCAATAACTATGGACCATAGCATAGCAAACCCTTCCTGCGAGCAACCTTACTTTGATAGAAGTATTTGGCTAGCAGTCATCAAAGTGGTTGCGTATACGGCTTACGTGGCTATCCCACTGTTGAGGATTCTCCTCTCCATGATAATTGAAGTGGTGAAGGGAGCCTTGGATAAGGGAAGTACTTGAAAGCAAAATACCGATTCTTACGTCCCACGGCTTTTTATGGTTAATTAATCAGCCCTAAGACTTATCCTGGAGCCAAAGTGTAGCAGAGGTTTTAGGTTAAGTACTTGGGCGGCGAATAGGGGTTCTTCCACGGGATTGAGCACTACGAATGCCATGTAATCCTACACATACTACCCCTCGATCTACATATTAAAAATATTGCATCGACTAGCGTCAGATTAGGTGCTCGTCAGCTCAACTCCATGGGCATAGGAACATTCTGAATCCCGTACCAAGGGACGTGGTAGCATCCATGTTAGTAAGCTTCTCTTCTAGTGAAGAATACAAGCATGTTTAAGTGATCTTGACTGACTGTTCAACGATGGACTGCAGGATCGATGCTTTAATCATCTAAATTCTACCGACTTTCCTATTCAGCCAGAATCTTCGAGAAGGAGTTTCTAAGTTCAGAGTTTATGAATGGAACATGCTAAACCAAGGCAAACGAAAAAAAAAATGGCTCACGTTAAATGGCTGTCTTTTCAAACTATGCAGCTTGGGTGAAGTTCAACTACAACACTACCCCTGTCGATTGGTAAAATTGTCGTCCTTTCCTATATGGCTCCTATAATGGAGCTAAGCTAGGTTATTTGTCGAATCATGTAAAAAGAAATTTGTTTCGTATGTTATGCACGAGTTTAAAAATGGAAATGAAAATCTACTACAAATCTACTACTCCCTCATCTTTTTTATGACAACAACACCACCTACATTCGAAACTGAGCAAACATCATCCGGCTGTCATTTCAGAATTTGACATAACAAACTGGGTTGATGTGAAGAAAAATGGCAGCACGTATATTATCAACCTCGAGTCAATTACTAAAATCTTTTCAAAAATTACACATAACAAGTAAATCGGTGCAAAATGTGATCCAACAGAGTGAAAACAGCCTTTTGCAGAATTCCTTGCCAACTGTATGTGCCACTCGATACACGAGTTTTTTCAACAAACGTAAGTGCCCCTCCGCTACTTTGTGTGGTTATGTGACCGAATTTCTTGTAATTTTCAGTTCCTGCTGAGGATCTCTGGCGTGGAGTAATTTCTGTGAGTAATGCTGGCAAGAAACGAGGTCGTGGTCGTGGTGCTGGCAGAAAACTTGTCAAAGATTTGAACAGGGGTCAAATCATCGGTATTGGAAGTACGAACATTCAGTGGCCAGGTCTCAATGCTCCCATCATCCGTGGCAAAGAATTGGTGAAACAACAGAAACTACCCGACGATCCGGAGAGGGAGAAGAAACTTATAAAACTACGTGATTCGATGAGTGGTTTTCGTGCGATGAAATTAAGCCCCATTGACCGCGGCTGGTCTGGATCGAAAATGCCTGGACGCAGTATTGGACCACCAGATCCAGTTGGCGAAGATAATTTCGAAGGATTCGACACGATAGTTCTTGAACAAAAAATAGTTTTCATCATGAAAGGCAACATGGGTAGGACGAGGAGGTTTTCTGTACTCTCGGTGACTGGAAATGGAAATGGCTTGGCCGGCTTTGCACTCGCCAAAGCAAGTGAAGTTCGTGCTGCTTTGAGGAAATCAAAGAACCGTGCTGGACAGAAGTTGATGAATATTAAACTCTGCGATAATCACACAGTGTTCCATGATTTCTTCTGTCAATTCGGTAAAACTAAGATATTCGTCTCAAAGAAACCCGAGGGTTACGGACTAGTGTGTCACCGAGCAATTCAAACCATTTGCAAAGTGATTGGTATCAAGGATCTTCACGCTAAAGTCGAGGGATCTACAAACCTCCAACATGTGGTGAAGGCATTCTTCATTGGTCTCCTGCAACAGAAGACTCACGACCAGATAGCCGAGGAGAAAGGCCTGCATTTAGTTGAATTCCGTAAAGAGTTCGGCGGACTACCTCGTGTGGTGGCCAGTCCAAGTGTTTGCAGAAATAAGAAGGATATCGACATCAACGAAGTGATGGATTTCACACAGTACGTGATGGATGATAAAATTGTTCTCAAGCGGAAGAAGTTTGCTCCGTTCTATACGAAAAGTCGTGGCTATGAATTGTACCTGAAAAAGAGGGAGTTCTTGAGAAACCAGGACAAAGTGCGATTGGATATGACCGCCCACTACGGAGAGCTGAGAAGTTTCCTAACCGACAAATATCCCGAGTGTCGGCCGTACAAGCATCAGGAACAAAAAGATGAGTGAACATGAAGTACGATGCAAAAAGTAAATGCTAACGAATAAATGTTTAAAAAAAAAGTTGATTTTGCTTTTTCCTTTGCTCGCCGTTGTTTATTCTATGAGTCGCTTCAAAACATTGGCGCCACTGTTGTTCTATGCTGTAATAACGAAAGTTTTTTTTTACATCATTCTTTTTATTTAGATTCTCCTTTCCCATTGTGTTTATGGGCTGCTTGGAGTGTGTGCGTGTTTTTCCGCTAGCTGAGAGGTTGGATTCTGATAGGTTTCACCTTGCTCTCTTATTAATGAAACGAACTAGAACTGGAATGGTTGAGTGAGAAGTGTTGTCGTCGGCTTAGGGTTGGATGGTCGTGATCTACTACATTTAGGTGGAAAAGTACTTTGTAGTCTCTAGACATGTGGAAATGTGTCTGATTCTGATTATTTTTAAAGAAAATCATTTTTATTGGAAAGAAATGTTCACCAACTGAATGTAAACGAAGCGGAACTTGAAAAAAGAACGTAAAAAATAGAATGTGAGTCTAATCAGACAGAAATGGCAGCTTATTAGCACCGTAGTGAGTGTTATCACGGGGCAATGTATTGGCAGGCACGCCAACAGGCTGGACATCATCTTCTTTGATTTTTGTAGACGCTGTATCGACGAGAAGGAGGAAGGGACTGATCTCCACCTTTTCTGTACAGAAGAAGAGCATACATAGGAGCCATGTTTCTGAAGGGAAATCAAGATTCATATGTTATCACAAAGAACATTTTCTGGTCCCACCGAACCTTAATATTTATATATGTACTTACGGTAGTAGTAGTTCTATATAGCACTGAAGAGTATTGTGTCCTGTAATCACTCCTTTAAGCTTTCTTTATTGCACCATGTCCAATATCTGCTATCACGAGAATAGGCATAGAACTCCTGTTTCTTTGTGCGAATCTTTTAGTGCTGACTTTGTTCCATATCGGCCGTAGTTTTCTCGGTATTCTGCAAGTGCTAAGAGTTGTCATGCATCCTGCTAAAGATTGTAAAGTTGAATCCTTATTCTATAGCGTGGAGTCCTATTTGCTATATCGTCAGTACCCAGCAAAGTTTAACTTGATGCTGTGTTCTAAAAACATTGAACTTCGCGACAGCACTTTACAAGTTTCAAGTTTCTATGGCAGAAATGGCTTTTTATTGCCGTCTGGATGTTAATGAAGGTGAAAGGCGACATCTCTATTTGAGGACTCCAACAAATGATACTAAGCTGGAGAAAGATAAAACATGAGAGATTGTTTTTGTGGTAGGTTTCCTGTAGAGATTATTTCTTAGCTTGATCTATCGGTCTTTGTACACGTTGCATTGACAACATATCGTTTGGAAAAATCTTGCCACTATGACCATATTCCTATCCAGAATCCTGTTAGTTTAAGAGTTTCGATAAGACAAATATTTATGGCAGGTTGTCCGGAAAGCTACTATCTTCTCGGCACTACATACACTAAAACTTCTGGTTTTAGTTTTACCAGCCGAGTTACAGGTAAAACGTCATCTATCGTGATTGTTCTGCCCCAAACCAGTTTGCAGTTCCTTAGTCCAATCAATGTATTCACTCGATGTACACAGCCATTGTCAGACTCATCCTGACTTATAAGTGGCCAGCGGCTGAAAAGACCACGAAAATCCAACGACTAGCATGCATAAGCACAATTGGCGCCATTAGAACTACTCTAACAGCAGCCATTGAAACTATACTGATTCCAATCAACCTGTTCGTATCTCTAAACCTGCGTTTAAAACAATCTAACTTCTGGAAAGCAGGCAAGATCTTAAGTGACTGTCTTACGCCATCTTCTAACTTCAGCTCAAGAACTGACTGGGCTAGCGGAAGGGCTATCACGCCGATTATCACGGACAGGACAGAAATCGGTGAATTAGAGGGCTCCGGGATCTATTCGCTGGAAGACAACATTACCCGGTCAATAAGATTTCTAAACCATGATAGCGTATTCCAAGGAAAACTCCGAGCTATCGCCGAGGCGGCTCGAAAATTATCAATGTCAAGGTGCTACTTAAGCCTTTTCATGCGGAGTAGTAAAGCTTGTAAAACGCTGCGGTGACGAGCTCAAAACACCCGCCGCGAATCACAAGGTAACATTCTGGTGGGTCCCGGGGCACATGATATCCACGGGAATGAAATGGCTAATAAGTAAGCTAGGAAGGAATCAGAACAGGACAAGGGTCGATCACACAACCTACTGCCGACCCACTTTAGAAAAATGTGATTAATCACAGACGATTTAAGCTTTTTTTCTGTCAGGGTGATGGAACTCCGCACTGGAGCACTCAGACACAAAAACAGGTCCATTGTACGATTTATGCAGAGAATGCGGCGATGCAGACGTAGAAGGGAGCACAGCCCACTTCCTATGCTTCTCTTCAATGTCAAATAAATCTTTCGCTTTTTACGTCGAGTGCCCCTCTCTAATGACTCTAAAAACACATTTTTGACAGAGCCTTGCCGAAAGTTGCTTACCCTTGATCTATACCTTTTCCACAATCTGGACAACCTGTCTAAGAAGAGATATAAAAAATCATTTTAAAATTCGTTACGAATTTGGGAAATGAAGCATCGCCAAGCCTTTTCTCAGATGTCGATAAAGAGTTGGAGTTGATGTTTTAAAGAAGATCTTACAGTTTATTAGTTTATAAATAATCTCTTTGCAATCGAAATACTCCAGACTACTAACCTTGGATCGATTTCACAAGCGCTTTTCATAATGATCATTAAATGAAACTGCTTTCAGATTTTTTCAAACTCCATGAACTCCATTGTAAAGGCTCAGGTCAGTAATCCTCGCAGATATGATGAATTCTGTTTGCTAATCCTTGTCTGGATTTTCTATGCATCTTTTTTGAACTGTCTATTATATTTGCAAGGTTTTTCAAACAATAAAACAAAAAGACAAAAGGACGGGAGTACCATCGGGTATTTTATTTTTGTCGGGACTATTCAAATATGATGTGCATAAGGTTTGTTCCTTCCTACCTGATACCTTTGCGGGGCGCATAAAAGTCATTTTGAAATTCTCAGACAAATACCTGAAAATGGTAATTTTGGAACCGAAAACCTGAAAGTCATTTCTATCTGCAAGTTGACGGACAAAGTCAAACAGGGTGTTCAAATAATTTAAATGAAGTTGACGCAATTTTGTATTGATACAATTTTAAACAGCCAGCTTTGACGCAAAACATTGATGGAATGATATAAAGTTTTGGATAACTTAACTTCTCAAGTCAGACACTTCTTTATTTACTTAAGTTTTTGTATCCCCCGTTGGGGCCCTACAGTGCCAGCAACGCCTGCTCGCGATCGTGTTTGGAGTTCTGCGATGTGTTTCAGCTCAGTACAACTCAGTCCCCATGACCATGATTGGCATTACGTTGCTAAGCGCGACCCGTTCTTCTGCCTGATTGGGTGAGTGGATTTCAATTACATGGCCTATTTCGCAACGGAATTTTGTCGTAAGGTGTAACTGATCCACTGTCACTTTCCTCGTCGTTTTGTGGTGTCTATTGGTTTCTGACCCGTTTTTGCATTGAGTTCTTCGTTTAAAAAGTACTAACTTTAAGTTGGAGCGGAACAGTCGCGTAATGTAATGTAAGCATTACATATTTTGGAGAACATCCCGAGTGCAGTTATTGCTTTTCCGATTCTGCTGCTCATATTTAGTTCGGTGCTTTCGAGCTGGTTGGAGACGCTTGCTGGTTGAGGCCTAGGTCCACCCCGGACTGTAGCGCCACCTTAAATAAGCTTTCGTTGGCCGAGACCAGGCTATATGAAATGCTTTTGCCATCTCCTGAGCTGATTTCGGAATAAGACAAGAGCCGTCTTAACTTTTTATCGAATGTTGTTTGGAGCTTCGGCCACCTTTTAGTTATCTGGTGTTCTCTTCGGCTTGTGAAGCTAAAACGTTGATGCAATTATGCTTGTCGTGCCTTACACTATGCTGAACTTTCATCCTTTTCACGCGGTATTGGGCTTTTAAGTAAAATACGCTTTTCGATCCGTCTACAGGTATCAGTCGTTAGTTATCTGCGGTTGGCTTTTTGCGTTTTACCGACATACCTCGGTACCCCGGTTACAAACTGATTTTTCACAGCTTGCCAGTTTCCAGAGTAAGATAGTCCTTAAATTGTTAACGTACTCACGGATCCTGAAACCCGTCGGTATTGAACTTGAATGCTATGGGCATATTGGAGCAGTTGCTATTAATGGATAGCAGTACGAAGACGTATGGGAGCCATCACAAGATGGTGGTCGTGTGCCATTCCGAGGTCAGCATCAAGGTGTCCATTTTATACCGCGTGATTGGAAAAATCTGGCTTTTTCCAAGGGTCGAGAAGAGTCTTAGGGTTCTAGAATCTTAGCATTGTCCTAATTCGATAAAATAAGTTAAAAAAATTCTTTTAATTTTTTTTGTTTGTACCTGAAAAATTCATTTGAACACCCTGTAACTAAATACGATACGCAAACAATACATTTTCACTATTTTATTGCTATATGGTCGGCAAGACCTTCAAGGATTATATGGATGTACAATACATATGCAATACACATGGATAACTTCGGTATGTCCATGTTCAAGAAAAACAAAGAATGTGAAAATAGCACGAGATCAAGTGAAGTAAGTCCCGCCAAAATTGTAGACACTCTGAAATATTAGGCCAGGTAAGAGAAAACAAAATTGTCTTAATCTTTTGTTATAAAGATATGTTATAATGCGACAAAGCTAAGACCTTATACAACGAACGCTAAAGTTTAAAACAATTTTCAACTTCAAGTTCTTTTTCTAATCACATTATGGTCTTATCATGACTTGTAATAAAACTCTCTAGGAAACTAAAATATCTTCGTGATAATAAAAAACTGTATTTTACGAATATTCTGCATCGGTAAATTATAAAACAGAGCGCTTGTAGCCGTCTTTTAAACGCTTCACCCTTCACCTGTAAAATTATATTTTTCTAAGGACTTAACTCGATAAATCGAAAGCATTTAAAAAAGGTTCAACCCTGTGATCGCTGATGGATGGAAGCACTTAGAGATGATCAGCTCGCAAGATGAAACAATCTTTCTGTCGGAGTTTGTAACTAATAGGGGGATAGTGCATTTTAAAGGGCCTATATAAAGGACAACTAGTCTTCCCTTTTCATTCAAATTTAAATGATCGAAGTATGTAAGAGAAGTGAGGTCATAAGGCTTGGGCTAGGTTACGTAGTAGTGGCAGACTGCAAGTTGCAACCTCACTTAAACCTGATAAGGTCCTTTGTGTCACCAGGCTTGCGTCATAGGGCTTGATATGATTATACTTGTCCTCAAACTTTTTCGACAAAAAAAAACGTTCTTTTGCAACCTGACATCTACTGAATCGGTCAAAGAAGCATTTTTTCGTCCTTTACCGACTTTTGTACGGCTTAGGCTGTTTAAAAAGAGACAAAATATAGTGGCCGGATGTAATTTTTAAAGCCTTTAGCTACTAAAACAATTTTTCCTTTTAAGTTACTAGCAATTTTTGGCTTTTCTCTTCGGAGCTTCAAAAACTCAGTGATGAAGCAGAAATAAACTGCTTTCCCACTTTACTTTTGGGCGGTCTCTTCTTCTGAGCATGCTGCTATGCTCAGCAGATTTTCTCTGTGTTTAAGGTCGATTTTGGTGAAGCGTGTGGCCACTTGATGTTGTTTGTAGTAAGGTTGAGTATGCATCCAATTGTATAGATCCTAAGAACACGACAAAGGCATCAATTGGTCAAGTGGTTGGTGATCAGCCATTTCTTGTAGAACCGACATTATGTTTGAATTGAAGATTCAGAGTTTCGTGTTTGATAGCTGTGATTAGGCACAATAGGATTGTTAGAGACCGCAGTGCGAAGGGCTGTGAACAACCCTTCCGAACACTATACATAATAGCTAGGATTAATTGAACTTATACCCATTTGGCTTTGTAGATTCTGGATAAGAATTTTTTATCGTGCTCTTTATATTAGAGGGAAGCGTCATGCTGTTCAGGTTCAGATAATTAAAGGTGTTCTGGGCAGTTTTGAAATTGTTGCTATTAACGAATTTGGCCTTTACTGCCTTTGTTTTGCTGGTATTTGATTCTTGGACTAACTTTTGCAGACTCCAAGTGCTTTGTTTTTATCCACTTAAAGACCAACTCGTTTCGCTTCATCTTCAATTGCCGTGAAAGACTTGCTCCAGCAAGCTATTGAAGAAGTCACATGATAGTGCATTTCCTTGCCTTAATCTGGTGTACTTTTGGAAAAGTTCAGATGAGTAGTTTTAAAATGCACGGAGGGAGCATAGAGCATTGCGTGTTGGCCAGCGTTGCGCTACACCACCAGATTAGTTTTGCCAGGACCCCTAGACCAATTCCGTGTCAGGAAAAAAACAACCATCTACTTCTCCCACACCCAAAATCGGGGACGAGCAAGAGCTTATAGACATATGTACAAAAGCGACCAACCAAATATCTTACTTAAGGTGGAGACTTGGGTCTCAACCAACAAGCGTCTCGAGCCTTTAACTAACTGCTTCCAGTTTCGCACGCTAAGTTGGTTGAGGTCCCCTTCCACTTGCGTGCGCCTTCTGAGTCGCGGTTTAAACAGATATCTGGACCGAGTTATTCGTGGGAGCACAGAGCATTAAACGCCCATGTATGAATACGAGACTTATTACAATCGTATGACACAATCCCTGTGCTATTCGTCAACGATACGTTCAGTCATATCTGCAATATGTACAACAAACTCTGGTTCAATCTATGCTTGAGACTCATCTTTGCATAGCAAGTGACCGTAATCAAGAAAATGTCCGTAAATAAGTTCTGACAAACCCTATCCCGTCATTCCAACTTAGTGTCACTTTTTGCAGCAATTGTGACCTTATTACATCAATGACGCGAGTTATGTTGGCTTCCAATGCGGTAATCGTTGCTGGTTTATCAACATAACCACGCAAAAAGCTTCGTCTGTAACTAGCCCTATATGCCGTAACATCGTATTTCTATCAAAGTTTTAATGTTATCAATAAAATTCAGTTTTCAATGGAAAACGATCAACGATAAGACTCTGATTTTAGACTTTATCACCCTTAGATTAACATTATTCAGAAAGTGTATACATTTTTTTAATCTCGGGACGACCTTCAGTCCTTGACAAGAAAGTGAATGTATTGTTTCTTTTTTTTTTTAATATAAACGTGAATATAATTCAAGATAGTTAAACATTTATAGAAACAAAAAAATTCAAAATTTTATTTACAACAATTTACAATTTTTATTTATTTCTATGTGAAAGTACGCTATGTACGCTTAGGTTTATGTATGACACTTACACGTCCGCATTCAATACCATAAAACATGATTTTATTGTCTGCTACACACACTCTAGAAGAGGAAGAGTTCCCCTCTCTACGTCCTTTATACAGTGTGTAAAGGCTTGTGGAGGGGGAAAAATATCCTGTACTAAATCTCACCGCCTTTTTGTGCTACAATTTCGAATGTGTGTCCTCAACTTTTATGTTCCAACGCATGGACTAATTCAAAACCAACTTGGTAGTGTTTTCACTAAAGCCAAATGAAATGATTTTGCTAAAAATTCCTCAAATTCATGTCCTAAATTCCTTTCTTTCGAAAGGGAAAAGAAATAAAGGTAGACTTGCCTACATTTAGCTTTCAAAACATCGAAAGTAGTTATAGTTTAGAGTTGTACTCCAGAAAAGAGGTATAGTTAGCCCAAAAGTTGGTACATTGTGATACCAATGTAAGTGTGTTGGGAATACCAATCTACTCCTGAAACCATTTGGATTTCGTATCAGTTTAGATCGGCCGTCTTGGCAGTGCTCAGATTGTTAGAGAAATGTACAATAGATTCCTCTTGTTCATCATCTTTGAAGCTCCTGCAGAAATCGTTACATATAATGCTCAAACGCTGAGAATTTCTGCCTAGGAAATCAGTGTCCAGTTATGATGATAGTTAGTTTGTAGAGTTGGTTTTTTTTTTTATTGGATCTCCAAATAAACCCAGCATTGTTACCTAGAAAGTCTTGTCTGATTAGTGTCAGCCATATGGTTTCTTGGAATCTCGTGAAGGTGTACTGTTTACCGACCTCGTTCAGAGACAGGATACTCAGGAGTCATTCACTGTCCAAAATTTTACTGTTCTGGACGCAGCAGTCATTCACTGTCCTTAGCATTGCTGTTGAAATAAATCACAATATCTGTGCGTGAGTTAATCTTCACCCATGCAGCGGTTGTCAAATCGGAGAAAGTATGGTACATATCTTATCGCTTTCTCTGAAAAACTTCCCATAAACAAATACAAATGTCAAATCTGGAACTTGTAAATCTCATTCGGTTTTAGCACCTCTAAAACCGATATCAAGAATCGTCATAGAGTATCTAGTAACAGAACTGTCATTTTATTTGACGTTTGACAAGTTTTAGAAAAGAACCCGCTTTCGTGAGCTCAAATTTGTCAGCGATTAGGCATTTTTAATTTGAACACGTAGACTACAATTCAAATGTTCGTTTGCTTCAAATTTCATGTTTTTGCTATTTCTGTCCACAAATTGTACTAGATCAGTTAAATGTCAAAAGTACTACCTCAGCAACACTCCAAACGTCTGTCTTCTCTTCTTATCGTCTCCTTTTTCACTCTAACGTTTTTCCGTTCGACCCACACAATCAGCTGCTGATGAAACAGCGAAATACGAAACACACCACAAAACAAATCAACCGATAAAGTACCAAAAGAACAACAAACAAGGAAGCAAAACAACAACACGAACATATGGAATCCAAAGAAAAAAATACAAATAAACGCCAAAAATTATATAGGATATAGGAAACCCCTCCTATGTGTGTGTGTGAGTGCAGGTCTTTTTACCTTCTCTCGCTATTTATCTTATCCCCTGTTTGCGGTAGTCTCTCGCTCGCACAGTGGTTCTTTCGTTCGCTCGTTCTTCAGTTCTCCCAAACACAATTAATTCACATCGACATTTTGACTGTTCGTATTCGTACATATATATACAATTCGTCGTCTTCGGCTGATTTTATAACACAAAAAGAGAGAGAATTTTCCTTCCTCACTACCCAGAGAGTTTAATTTCAGTTTCACAGAGTTTCTCGCACCAGTTTAGTCAAAGTCGACTCAACATTGACAAAGAAAATTTGTAAAGTTGCAGACCAGAGCAGAGCAGAGCAGAGACTCACCAAATTCCCTGCTGCTAGAAAGTGTCACATGAAATCTCCACTCGAGTGTTCAACAAAATAAAATGCAAATTGTTAGTTCTAGTAGAAGTGTAAATTCATCGTGGCTGAATAGTTTATAACAATTGAAATTGTCGTTGCCGTTGCCGTCGATTTTTACAGCAAATGGTGAGGAAAAAACAAAAAATGAAAACCGTACTCGTAAATGCGTAACAGAAAAGCAGTGTGAAGTGAAGTGAGCCAAATTTCTTTGTGTAAAAAAAAAAAAAAGTTCCCCACACAAAATAGCACTAGCACCAGCACCAGCACCAGAGACGGAGACGGAGACCAAAGCAACAGCAGAGAAACGACGAGGAAGAGAAGAGCTCCACAACACGGAAAAAACCTACAAAAATATATATTTTTTTACTGCGTATTTTGTTTCTAACACCAAAAAGTTTCCACTGAAAATTGCAAAAGAATCGGAGGAAAATAATTTCCCCCCCATATATCGTGTCGCGAAAAAGTGACGTCGGAATTGTGTCCTGCGAGAGACAATTGAAAAGAAAAGCGGAAATAAAAAAATAAAAATACTGAAGTGAATAGTATTTCTCGGCAAAAAACAGGACAAAAATTAAGCCAGGAAAAATCAAAAAGGACAGGAAAATAACAATAATAGAAAAAGTGCAAGGGAAGAGAGAAGACCAGATAGAAAAAAAAGAAAAAAAGAAAAAAGTGCGGGGGTGAAAGGCGGAACATCATATACACGCACACGCCAAACGAAGAATAGGGAGCACCACTTCGTCTCGACTACGTCAGTGAGATAGAGCGAGAGTAGTTGAGGTTTTGTAATAAGAGAGCACACGCAGCAATGTTGCCTTGGTTGAACGTATGGGACGGGCTGAAGAAAAAAACATGCAGATACCTCCTGCAAAGGTATCTTGGCCAGTATCTCGAGGATAAACTCAACTTGGAACAGCTGAACGTTGACCTGTACAATGGCAAGGCGACCGTCAAGGATGTCGCCCTAAATTGCAAGGTAAGTGTTTTCTCAAAATGATGGGCTTTCAAAGCAACAAGCGTCATGCTCATGATGATGATGATGATGACAATCGCGATCCAAAGTTATACCTGAATTTTTTTTCTAGATTTCATTTGTGCAAACAAAGAGCTTTTCTTTGTTTCTTGTGTTCTTGTGGAAGGGGGTGGTGAAATCATTTTGCCAGCGCCTGTTGGTAAGGAATGAGTTTGTTTTTGCTTTCTTCATTTCACTGGCTTACTGTCTGTCTGACGCTGTTGACCCTTCTTCCTTCCAGCAGTGGTGCTAACATATGGTTCTACAGTGAGTCGGAATTATTGACTTGAAGAAAAAATATGAATTTGCTTTTTCCTCATTCACACGGAATTGGTTACCTCTTTCCGTCACGCAAAGGACACATTCCTTGTGAAGACCTAGGATTTCAAGGACAATTGTAAACATAATCAGAAACGCTATATATTAACATATTGTATGTATTATATCTTGATCTTTTGCCCTTCGAACGAAGGATTGATGGAAAATTTCTGTATACAAATACAAAGCTACCTGGGGGTGCATATTCTTTTTGTTTTCTATTTTCATCCCCTTTTTTGGACTTGCATATGGTATGTCCTCGGCATTACCAAAATAAATGCTTGTCTGTCTAGCAGATTTTACCTTTTTCTCCCTAGTTCTTTGTTTATTGTCCTTGGTGTGGTTTATGGCCTTTACACATTTCTCTTTCACTGCTGTGCGTTTAACTCCCTATTTTTTTGATTACATGCGGCGCTGGTGTATGCACTGAGAGGTGCAATGAAGAGGGCGATAACACTAAGCGAGCGCAAGAGTACTGATCAAATGAAGGGCGTACCATGTAATGGGGTAAAACCGGCCGGCATCGCTATATCTACTCATATGTATGTAGGTACATGTAATTTATTTGATCTTCTACTTTTGTTTGGAATTTGTTTTTGCTTCTGTTTTCATCGGCACAAGATGTGATTGATAGTTTCTTGATCTTGCAAATCAAGTTGGCATGAGTGTGTGAAACTTTGATGAACTTTTCAAGATGATAGTTCACCAAAGCTGTGTAAAAGCCCTTGTTATGTGTTCCATTATGATAACTTCTTTTGAAATTTCTAAACATTTACCTCTGGCTTCATAAGGATCAGTTTATGTTGGCTTGTCTTGATTCTGAGGAAGCTTTGAACTACCTACCTACATATTTTCAAATGTAGATTTCTGCAACCATTCGTTTCTGGCATCAAAGTTTAGTTGAAATAATTCACAGCAATCAGGACATTATCCTTCTGCTGCTTTTCTGCTTACCTTCATAATTATGAAAATATTTGAAACGAGCGGCTCCATTAATGACGCCCTTGATGCTTTTCTTACTGTTGTCGGAACGAATTCATAAATCAATTCAATTCTTTACATTACTGGACATAAGTTACTAACTAACAAACAAAGTACTCCTACAAGTGAAAAATGTCGTTCAAGATTCGAGGTCATGAAGGAACTTCAGGACTTTGCTTGTGAATTAGTAGTTTAATATGGCTGGAAAAATGAACACCCTGCGGAAGCTCAGGGGAGACATTCACATCAAATATGCTCAGCAGTTTCCTGATCTTTCAAATAAAATGGGCACATGCCCGAAGAACTTATGCCCAGCTTGATGAGATGGTTATTGACTGAGCAGTGGCCGGTGAGGAAGTCCACAAGAATATCACATCGACAGTACATTTTCTTTGACAAGCAAACGATTTAATTTTTTATCGTTTGTCGTGACTGCGTCTGTCATAAAAATACATTCTTCAGAAGTCCCATTGACGTATTGTTGTGGTGCGGCATCATTTTACTGAAGCGACAGGAATGGACATTTAAGGAAGCTAAAGAATAAAGTTTTAAAACAGAATAAAGTTGGTTTAGTCTTATGTTATATCTTATAAAACCTAAAAAATCATCATAAGTTATACGATTTATATTCTCATTGTCCTTTTTTGGTTGCAGTTACGCAATCAATTCAGCTGAGGCCGAGCTGAGCTGTTACGATGGTTCCTGAATGCAGATTTCCAAAATATTTGTTAAATGCGTTCTCAACAAGCTTCGTTTGGATAAATCTTATCCGTTTTGAATACCTATCCAAGACTAATTCAGTACAATTATCGTCCAGTTCCCTAATCCCATACATAACTTGATACGATACGTCTATTCTATTTTATTTTTGAATTAATTAAGGAAATGATGAGATTGCATACTGCATCTGGTCGTTAATATTTTCGATTAGAGTCACGATTTTACTAAGAACTTTAAGAGGCTCACCACTTGTGCAATAATAATTTGCAATTTCATCATCTAGAACTTTTTACAGATCTCTGGCTTATCACTGTTAAGCCAAATTGCACACATTTTGTGTTTTCAATTCTCAAGTTATCAGGATACTTGACACTCCATATTGGTAAAAAACGGCAGAAATGATGGGTTCTTAATAATTATTCTACGTGACTACGTACTGTAAAAGTGACAAATTAGTTTTAACTTTGTTATAGTATACCTTTCCATGCAGGTATGGCATTCGTGATATGTATTTACATTCTGATCTCTGTTTATGTGGTCCCCTGTATTCATAACCGTCATACTAGCGAAGAACTGCAATACCTGCGTTCAATAATGCAGTTTTACTGCAGAACTGTCGCAGGCAAACTGAATTACCTCGTGCAGATTAGCTACTAAAATAAAAAAAAAACCGGCTGCAGAGGAAGACGTAAAAGTTGAAGTTGAAATTAAAAAAAAAAAAGTATCTTAACTTTCGTTGTGTAAGGAACATCATGGATGAGGAAGTGGAAATTTGGGGTCCAACGTTTTTGAACGAGAAATTGTATTAAAGCATACATGCAGCGATGACGTTCAGTAAATGCGTTCAAATAAAGTTCTGCGATTGTACTTTGGTAGAACAATTGACGTTTCTGTGGCTCGCATGGTTATATATTTCGATCGAGATGGTTTTCTAATCAAGAGATCGGTCACCTTGTGAATTCAAAGGCAGTTAAACTTGAGCTACATGTGATGACATTTCACCCTTTCCCAAGACAAGTGGCTTAGGCTTCTTTTTCTACTACTAAGGTTTATTTCGTAGCTACTAAAAACGCTACTTTATAGGCAAGTAATTGAACCTACGAGATTCAACTCTGGGATTGTACTAAACAGACCAACATGGGCATCATCCAAAGATTCCAAAACAAAGTAGTGAGAAATATCGTCAATGCATCCTGGTATATGCGGAATGAGGACCTCCACAGAGACTTTGGTATGGAACCAGTAAAATATAAAGTCAAAAGACATGCTAAAAAACATGGAGAGTGGCTCCGACATCACACGAACCCTGAGACCCTCCAGCTTCTGGACCATATAGACGAAAACCTTTCGAATTAGCGCAGCACTGAAAACGTAAAAGTTAGAAAATACACATTCAAACGAGCGTTATGGAACGATAACAACGAGCGTAGGGGCGCTCGGAGTGAATTCTATCCCCCACCGTCCTGAGTGGTCTAAATCCCATTCGCCTAGTGATGTATGTGCATAACTTTTCTTGTGAGCTCATGAGGGAGTGGGTGGAACTCTAATTTTATACACATATGTAGGTAGTTGCTTTTTACTCCCAGTGACTAGATCGCAGTAGCATAGACGAATCTCTGTCCACAGGCGTAGAACTTGGCCTGCACCAGCTGAGCATAATCACTGAGTACGTCACCTGGGATGTGTTATCTTTGGTACGTGCGGTAAGAAGTGTAGGAGTCAATTGACATTTATGTGTGCCAAATCGCACGACTGAAGAAGAATGCTCCCAAAATGTAGCTTCCTTTTGAAGAAGAAAGCGGGATACTTGCTCTTTGCTCATACAGAAATCATTCAAAAAGAGGTCTAGCCTTATTGCGGGCTTGCCTAAAAGGCAGCATACGGTGATAGCGCTAATTGTTATGCTGATGTGCAGTCTGCTAAACGAACTCAAGCTCTTAGAGCGTTTCAAATCCAGCTTGGGCTAAAACAGTTTGGTAGTCTGGCACGTGGTACCATTGGATCATCTAATTTTCGTCTTGCTGATTGCATCAAGCTTAGTCAGTAGCGAGGACCATATTGCATACATAGATTTTCCATTTTTGGTGAAGGTGGCGTTGTAGTATTGCGCTAAGCGAGATATCAGCCTTACACTTCCCTGTAAGTATGAAGACAAATCAAAGTCCTAACATAATTATTCATGATTGGTTGATTGTTTAAAGTTGCTGTTTCCGTTGACACCCGCGAGATTCAATTTGCGTTAAATGCGGCGCTTTGTTACCACGACTCTCGTGACCTGTTGATTGCGATGGATAAGTTAGTTATAAGACGTTGTTGTCCTCAAATCAATTTTAGAAAGAGCAATCAGAAATGCTTTCCCCTGAAAGTTGGTTAAGGTTATCGAAGGACTGTGCCTTGCTCTAGCTAGGCTTTCTTATTCCTCCAACTGCGACCTGGGTGGCCTGTACAAATTGCGGCAATTCGTGGAATGTAGGTTCTACTGAGCAATTTGATTTTTCTTGTTTGGTTATACTGTAAGTATGTGATGAATATTTTACTGGACCATGACGCTTTGGCTAGCCTGCTTTAACTTTACTTAGATTTTGATAGATAATTTGAAATAATAATTAAATTGAAGGCTTCTAGTTAAGTGTTAAGCCTCTTCGCAAGGGCGCTACAAGGGCTGATCCTCATCGGTTTCCTCGTTTCTGTCCATTTCCCTGACTACCCAGAGACGCAAGTTCGTCTCGACACTATTCTATCAGTTTAAATGATGTGGTTGTCGATCGAGGCGAACCCTTAGGTTCAAGTGGTCTGAAGAAAGTGTTACAATCTAACGAGTGTAGGATGTTGCTACTGTCTAGCATCCTTTGCGGCTAACTGCACTGCACGATGAAATAGTTTTTGACACTTCGGAACAAACCATTCAAGACATAGTCCATAGATAGTTTTTAGAAGCCATTCGTTCGTTTACATAGTTCAAGACTTCTTGCTAAGTTTGCATACGATTTTTTTATGTTCTATAAATCCAGTCGTAGTTCTGCTTTGGTGTGATGTCAATTGTAAACCCTACAAATGCCATTGCATAGTTCTTATCCAAAATTTATCGCAATGTTTTGCTTTTTCAGACTTGAGAAATGTGCAACATGTCGGAAGTTTGCCGACTGGGACTTCTGAGACGCATTTGAACGATAAGACATATTTTCATGCATTATCGTAATTTTTTTGTATTCTTGTTTCAACATATTCATACGGATAACAACCACAGTGACGTCGATTTCACTCATGTTATCAAAACAAGAGCGACCTTAGATTTGACTCTTTTGTTAAAAGAAACCATCCGTACCAAAAGCTGAACCTATCATAACACTTAGCTGGTTGACAAAGTGACCAGCGTGACTAGGAGCGAAACTTTTGTTTATTATTTATGTTTTCAGAGAGTTATCAAAACCGACTAGGTTTCTAGGGTGGTGCTGAAGCAAAGTCAGTCCACAAGTAGTCCGAAGTACATACGAGTACGAGTATGTATAACTTGTTTAAATTGCATTACAATAATTATTCGTATCTATTTGAGTTCTTTCCTCACAGTTTTTTTTGTTTAAACAAACAAACTAGTATGCATTCACTTACTAGACCACTATTAGTACGAGTACTTGTATGTACTTCTTTCCGGTATATTTTCTTTCTGCGTAGAACATTAGATACGCAGAATACAGTGATATTGCACAAACGTTGTATAGGTATTTTATTTTTGATACGCCATAAACTTTCACATGCCATATTTGTATTTGTTTCCACAAAGACTTCACAAACGCCCCAGATGCTATTAATAAAACTGAAATAATCTATATGTGCTTTGAGTTAGGTTTGTTGCTTTCGAAATGTGATCTGCTTTTGATGACATTTTTGGAAATACCTATTTTGGAACATCTTTATGGATGAATTTAACAAATCATAAAAGAGCTTCAAGTTAAGTTCAAATGTACCGTTCAAGTACAGATAACATAACGAAGCTGAAATATAATTAAAAATTTTGTAGGTAGCAACTGCTGTCAGCAGGAATTTCACCGGATAAGGTGATGGTTTTTGCGCAATATTCTAAAATAGACTTGCGAGTTGTGAAATTCATTTCATTAAAACGTTAAATATTTGATTTTTTATTATAATTCTTTTCATTTATAATTTTGTTCATTCTAGACTAAGGGCTTCAAAGAATCCACTATCATATCGTGCTAAGCTTTCTTTCAAATTCCGATTTAAATTCGCACACACACTGGCATTTGTATGTGGACATTGCCTTCTAAAGCGTTAAAGTCACCTTTGACCAACAATTGCTATTTCGTCTACAATTTTATAGGAACATGCCATATAAAATGTATATTCACTACAATAGTACATTCTGAGTCACTGTATACATTGTCTATCTCTGTGGACTGGATTACACGTCATAGTTTTCGTTGTTTTGTTTGTTTGTTTGTTTTCACTGTGTGGCCATTAAAAACGTTCTCTCTTTTTCTGTCGGTATTTCAGGGTCTAAGCTTTAGTCAGTGCGCTGGCGCTGGCGCTGGTCTGCTAAAATCAGCAGTTTGAGCGACTTGTTTGTGGTGTTACAAGTTTATCCAGCAGCTGAGATCGGAAGACAACAATGTTAAACACGTTAAACTCATGTGCACTTGTAATTCTGTCCAATGATCCACCACTCACAAAGGCAGAGTACCATATTGAAAATATGACACCATCAACAGGCACCAGTGTAGTAGGTACAACTCATTGTAGAAGGAACACGAGACATATTAAAACTTTGGCATTTCTTTGTTCCTCCTCCTGCTGTTGTTTTATTGTCGATGAATAATCATCGTTGACTTCATCGACTCACCTCACTGGGGGAGGCAAGTGTTTTGAGTGTTCTTTCATTTCAAAATGGAAAATTGGCATTTTCAAGGAAACCCTGGCATTTAAGTAACTATCCAGCTTTCACTTGTTGTAAGCTGTTGCTGATGCAAGTTTATTTACTTAATGGCAATTCATTGTGATTAAAGAAAATTGCTACCATAGGCCAGGATAATTATTCCAACAAAAAAAATACTTATAAACCTGATCCATCGTTGTCGTCGTCGTCTTTGTCGTTGTGACCACATGTTTTTATAAAATAATTTCATAATACGTTGTTACACTTTTACCTTAGCAAACTCAAAACTGATAATAGATAGCATTTTACTATTTCAATAACAAAACTGTTAAGAGAATTTCTTATCTTATAGATTTCGACTTTTTAAATTGAAAAAAAAGAAGAAATAAGCAACGTAAACAACAACGATTGTGAGTACGTAGTTACATACTTGTAAAACATGTAAAATGTCTCACGCTAGACAACGTGGAACGTGTTTTGGAGTTTCCATTTCCGATACGTGGTGCTGAACGTGCGCCATGCATTTGCGTTTTTGAATATTTGTCTAAAATAGACGCAAAAGTGCACAATCACTGGATTAGCTACATACATACATATGTGTGTAGATACAATCTCGAGCAACTGTCATTTTTGAGTGCGCCTTTGTTTGTTTCAAATGAATTGCGTTATTTCGTCTCGATAGCGTATAAAACGCTACGATTCCACGCGACAAATCCACGCGCTAACAGCTTGGGGTAGTAGTATTGTTCTCTGACCTATTTACGTATTTAGACCATGTAGTATATGAAGAGTATCTACTTGCGAAAGGCTCGAGAGTCAAGAGAATTATTATTATTTTTTTTTTGTATATATTTAGACTAAGCACTAGTGTGGCTATAGCATGGAAGCATTTTGTATGTTTTGAGGCAGTAAATCTCGAATGGAATGGAGCGCTTATGAAATGTGCTTTCAAGGCTATTTTTGGAGAAATATATATTTTATAATTGTAATACAACGTGCAAATTGTTTGGAACTTGGAACTTGTTTGCTTTGTTTCCTATTAGGTCGTGTGTATATGGTATGTGTGGCCATACATGGTGTGTGGTGCTTGTGCTGATCAAGTTCAAGAAGAGACTATAACGAATGGAGGTGATTGGAATTTAGACTTCGTGTTGTGTGTTTGTATTTTTTTTTTTTTTTATTGAAAATGAACGAATTTCTGTTTCCGTTCAATTTGGTAAACAAGAAATTTACAAAAAAAAAAAATAAAAAATGCGTGTAGAAACATAGCTTATATGTTTGAACTGTGCTTCACATGTGTTTGATCGCACTTTTAGACATTTTTCGAATTGTCATCATTTGGTCTCGCTCCAATACCTGTTGAGGTCTGGATTTTGTTTTTATTTTCAAAAAGTTTATGCGAGACATTCAGAAAAATAATTCCCGTCTGTTTGTTCACTATTGACTTAGATTTTGTAGAAACCACGCCACTCCTTGATTAAAACAGGTGAGCATTACGCAAACATAGTATTAGCCACACATGTGGTACTACCGGATTGTAGGTACTATTTTGCTTTCAGTTCAGTACCGAGGTGAAGCCGCGGCTACTTTGCAATTAGGGGAGCAGATCTGGGCGTGGAAAATCTTACTTATTACATAAAAACAGCGTAAGGCCATGTGGGATATATGTAAGTAGCGATGGTTATACTAATTGAGAAACGCAACGAGCTTATGGTAAATATTGATAGTTATGTATGAACATGTCATGAAGCTTCATTGCGATGGGGAGGTACCTACCTATAAGGGACTTGCACGCATTCCCATTTTCCTCGAATCAGTTCCATTCGTTTTGAAGTGGCTTCATGTCCCTTTGGAGGGTTAGAGCCTTGCTTCACACAACCATTTATGTTGTATGTGTTATTTTATTCACGTGAACGGAAGGGATCTAGACTGATTATACTCTCGGAGGTTTGTCATTGCCTGCCGAGAGGTGGATTCCATTGTATGGTGGTTGCGTTCTCATATAAATTTGTTCGTTTGATACAGGAAAACTACTAAGAGAATCCACATAAATCATTCTTGGCTTTGCAGGATCTTACTGACAGAGTTCAGTGCAGTGCAGTGCCAAAGAAAGTGGACTATTCTCATGTACGTATTCATCATCTCAACCTCTGAATGTTGTCAATGATTAGGTCTACAGAGAAGAGAAGGACTTTTTATGAATGTCTCTCACGGTTCTTTGCTTGTTGTGCTGTGTTCTAAGAACCCATAGCTCTACGCGGCTGCGATGTAAAATCCTTGAATATTGACTTCCTCCAAGTTCTGCCTGGAAATGCTGACAACTTGCGACTGTTTTTCATTTTGCTTACCTCTAAATCGTGGACTATGTGATGCAGCTTCGTTATTTCCGGAAACAATTGCATTTCTGTTGTGAAGGCACTTGACATCATAGCGGGGACTTCAAGTTTCTTTTACGCTTCAAAGAACGGCATATCTCGGCAGCTTCAGAGTTTTTCAAAGTACACCTTATTCCTGCTGTAGACGCTTTCAAGAACCTTCCTCACCCTTGATATTTAAAGTTGACTTTCCTCGTGTTCAGGATTTGTTTTGGTAAGATTTCTGATGAGCTTGAAGATGACTTCTTTAGGACCTGAGCCATATAGAGTTTGCAGCTTCCTTGGTTAGGACTTCCGTTGACGGTTAGGGTTCTGCTGAACACAGTCTAAGGGGACACGACTCTCCAGGATGCAAACAAACTAAACAAATGCACTTCGACGTCTGTAAACAATCCGCGACATGCTATCTCTTAACAGAAAAGATTGCAAACAATGTCTTGGCGTTCTTATGGCTCATTGCGTTTTTGCCATCCACCTCATCTGCTGAACGCTCTCTTTATCATTGTCCTGCTTTTGCTTAAGTGACGATTTTCATTGCTGAGTGTTGACAAACTTAACTTTTCATCACTGAAGCGCCTACTCGTCTTTCTACGATGAAAGAACATCTGAAAATGAGATCTTTACGTGATTGTACAACAGGCCAATTTTAGGGTCTGAGTGATTCCTGTAGATGGTGCATAAATCAAAAAATAAAACAATTTTGCGCACCATGTAAATCGTAGTTAACGCTTTAAAACTCTTGTCAAACACGATGAAGAGAAGCAGATGATCTTCTGGGATGTTTTCACTCTTCCTAGCTTTCCTAATTAAACCATGCTTCCCCTTAATCACTCATCACATATTTCGTTAAACTTCCTTAACTGATTATACATAATTTATTTATTTTTCTGTCATTGCTTAGTTCGACTGATGTTGGACTGAAAGATAAAGACTAATAAGCTGTCACATGCTCAATATTCACACTAGCAGTGTCCTTACGATTGATAGATTGACGAGATCTACTCGTAGATTTTGTTTAATCATAAAATATTGTGACACTTCATCCACAAATTAATGACCATTAAAGAATCTCATAAAATGTTGTTGTACGGCCCAAGTAAAAGTCATTAATTCACTTGGATGTAGACAGTGTGGCTGAATGTCTTTTACTCTTGTTGTTTCCTTGCATCCGTGCCATCAAGTTAAAAGTAACAACAACTCCATTCTACAAGGAACTAATGACCTATCTTGTGTTGTAAACGGAGAAGGTTTAGGTAATTAAAGACATAAAATCCCTTTCTTTTTTCACCGAAATAAGTATATTAACCACAAGATAAAAATGGAGGATTTGCGTAAGCATCAACTTCGTTTTGTGCTTACTTTATTTTTAATAATAGTTATTAACTAATGGGAACGTTAAGACATAAAATCAGGTGCTGTAATCAAAATGTGGTGACGTACGAAATGTTTAAAGACTTTATTTCGCCATTAAACATGTGCTTATTCGCTTTTACATGGAAGATTTCTAAAAGGGATACGATCCAGCGGAGTCACCTCCACAAATTGATTAACAAATGAACAGAGTTTGCGAATTGCTGAAGGGAAAACAGAAAAAATTGAAAATGACTGTCGAATTTGATTCATCGTTGTCAGTCGGAATAGGTCGTTGATTAAATCGTGGAAGTCGTTAAAGTGAAATCTAAACGCTCAGGCATTATCATTGATTGGAGCTACGATCGCTGAAACCAAAAAGCTTTCCATTCTCAGTTTGGAATGACTAAATGACCGATGTTGCAAAGTACAATGGGAAATTTCTAGGTGATGCAAGAAATATTTACTTGATCTGATTCTGCTATCTACAAGAAGTTACCTTCAACCAGAGAAGCCTCGCTTAATACACCAGGCAGGTGTAAGCATGCTCAAAGTTGCTATTCCCGATATCATCGTAAGGAAAAAAGCGTTGACAATCGCTTCTTGAAGAGAAGATGTGAAATATCAGCGTAAACTGTTTTCATGGGCCTTGTAATATAGACACAGTTTAGTCCTTGAAGCTTGTTGAGACTATAGTCTTTTGTTCAGTTTTACGCCCCTACACGGGTGCTGAATAAGTAATGACAGGTATTGCCATTGCCGTATGAAGCCACAGTGTGATTTTAGGGCCAAGGCCACAAGTGGACTTTTGTTTCTATTATACTTTGTTATTGTGGTCGCCTCGGCTTAGTGGTTAGTGCGTTGGACTGCTAAGCGAGAGAAAACAGGTTCGATCCTCAAAACCACAAAATGTTTTTTTGGCGGCACTACCTCTTCGCAGGCAAGACAGGCCGTTCGGAGTCGGCAATAAAACTGTAGGTCCCTTCCATTCGTGCGAAAAATATAACACGCAAAGCATGAATGGTTGTGAGAAGCTACGTCTTGGCTCTCTATGAGCTGTGTCGCTCCAAATATTTGTATTTTTTGTTATTTTTCTGTCTTCAAACAACAAGTTTAATGGTTGATTCTGACGGAAAACAGAGGGCTTCGTTGTCGTTTATAAGTCGAAGGAAGAGTCTTTCAAATTTCTTAACAGTGATTGCGTTTTTCAATGACTTTATGAAGCTGATTTCGTAGATGTAAATGTTGTCAGAAATCTTTACCTAAAGTGAACCTGTCTCCAGAGACATCCACCAAGTTAGTTAAGGTCGATTTTAACTTGTTCTGCTAACGACCTAAGGAGATATATTTCTTTACTGCTTCGTGATAGATTTGAAAATTCGTTAGAGCTGAGCTCTGAACACACACAGAATGTAAGCAGAAGTTGAAACCAACTGGAAACGTAAACAATTTGAAAAAATAGTTGAGCGGTTGTTGTTGTTTTTGCAAAGTATTATCACGCTTACAAAGTGATAGCCAAATATAATGCTGAGATCGTCTATATTTACACTTAAACCTAATCGTCTGTAGACACACTTCTTCCAAATGAATAACATCAAGATTATCTGTCTATATCAGACATGTACAGGTTTAATAATCATTTCCACGATTCGATTTTCACTTCCAAATGAGATAAGAATTACAAGCTGATGTCGCGTCTTCTGGACTCGTCAATAAAATTCAAAATTCCCCCTACTGTCACAGATCATTTGTTTATCAGTTGTTTATTAGTTTGTCCAATTTTAAATTAGCACACGATAGGTAAATGCAGAGTTTAAAGGGGAACACCATCTGTGCTGAATAGCTTAATGTACGCACTCGCATTGGGACAAGCAATTAAAATAAAGTGGGTAAGTCTCTGTGTTTCATTATCTGTGCACGAGCTCCAGAGGTGGATTGAATGCATTGTTTTCTATATTCAAATCATCAATTCATTACTGACTGTGGCATTGTTCTCAACACTGCAGGAGGTGCCTCACAGCGATAACATCAAAACTAATTAAATCTCTTGATTAAAACATAAACTTTTTATTTGATAACCACTTATCTGTGACCATTGTCTGAGTTGCAACCACGCACACGCTATAAATACTGAGCTCTGGGCCGTTCATGCACTGAACCAGTGACCACAGCAATGTCAAACATTTTATATTTTATTTATTTCTGAGAATCCCCAAAGTTAATACATAAAATAAGACACACAAATAAAAATCTGTTTCATTGTTACTTTAGCACAGCTCCTGGTACCCGATTCTAGATTAATGGCGTTGACCTACATATAAATTTGATTTGATAACAGCAACAATCAGTATACGCATTTGGAATTTGTCGAAACAAATTATACCGAACAAATCGAAGGTGGATTGACAGCACAATTTTATTTATAGAAACACATAAAACACGGTATATAAAATAAAAAAAGCAGTAAAAAGAAACAAATATGGAGTAAGGCAAGCAAAAATTGGAAACGAAACAAATATTTGGAAACGAACTACCTTGACTTATCTGCTTATGTCGGGAGACAAATGACCCGATTAGAATGTTCCTATCAGTAAAATGTTTTCATCGTTTTATTTTTTATGGTAGCTGGGTGAAGGCTGTGCATCTTTTCCATATCATCAGCTTCCAGTTGGTTTCTGTAAAAGATGATGAATTCGCTTAAATGCATGTACACAAATGTTAAACATGCACTTCATTATTGCTACACAAGCCGAAATAGATGGAGTTTTCCATTGAAAACATTGTAAATTGAAAAAAGATACTCAAGTGAGATGATTACGTCTAATGAAAATTCGTGTCCAATAAAAACAAAATCTTACAAGTCCGCAGTTAGCAAGTCTGGTGTAGACGCCCTCACGAACGAGTTACATAATTTATTTATAACACATTTTGTTAAAATGAAGAATTAACATAAATAGCAGACGGATTTTTGATTGCGCAAATACCTTTGAATAGACACGAGACGATAACAGGTAACTTTTACCGAATAATCGATAGTAGCAGCAAGTCATACGCAGCAAAATATTTCCGCACTATCTAATTTGAGAAAAAAAAAATTGCCTCTGTCCAGATGGTCGAATAGCCACCAAAATCGACCTCATGCTGATTGATGTAGGACATGCATTTAATATATTGGCAGTTTGATTGATTTGTCTGCTACATACCGTTTTGTGTTGGCTTAAGCTTATTACAAAAACATGACTAGAGACAACTGTTCCACATGCCACGAGTGAATCCAGCACCACATTATTATTGAATAGGATGAGGAGTATAAAAAGCTCTCCAGTGCAAGACAGGAACAGCAAATGAAAGAAGAAGATGTCCTACTTAGATCTCATGACTACATTCCCCTGCATTAGCTGGGGAATTCATCGATCGACTTTAAGTCAAAAACACTGACTATTGATCTTCTTATCATCGATAGGCTCAAAATTAAGTGGAACAGTCGAAAGGACAAGGACTACTTCATTAAAACCGGTGTTCGAGGAATACACCGAAGTGTTTTGCTTCTTTATTTATCCCAGATCTTGTAAGCTTGGTTGTTGTACTAAGAATGCCAGATAGTCTTAGCTGCAGATCTATTTTAATCTGCATCTCGATGTTACTTTACAACTCGGTCATCTTTTCATCGAGATCGGAGCATTCGTTGTCGCTAGTGTCATTCTCACGAAGGTTCGCACCACGGCTTCATTAAGTCCGACTCCATAACCATGCTCGACTTCCTCCGCATTTTGGGATTTTTTTCCACCACATATTGGTCGTTTGGTAGTAAGGTGCTACTACAATAAAGGGGCCCCTCGATATCGTGATCCCAAGCAAAGTGTACCAATGACATAAAGGACTGGTCGTTGCTCTGTAGATCCGGGGAACTGACTGTTTGTCATTGTTTGTCGAGAGGTAGTGTCGCGAAAAACGTTTGGTAGTTTTGTTGAGGTTCGAACCTGTCTCTGCTCGTTGGTTTGTGAAATTTTTGAGCGCTGGTGTAATGTATGTATATTTGGCACGACAGCTCATAGAGAGCAAAGGCTTAGCTTCTCACAACCATTCGTGTTGTGCGTGCTATATTCTTCGCACGAATGGAAGTGCTGGTGTAATAGTCTAGTCAATTCCCCATTTCCATAAAGAGGCTAATCTTTGATTTGAGAAATTTAACTGAAAGCTTAGTGTACGACTCATTGATTCCTTCCAGTGTCATCTGCGGCTTAGAGTAGAAAATCACTAGACTCTATCAAATGGGGAGTGCACGACAATATCATCGGCGTACTACGGGGGTAAAAGTTAGAGTTCTTTAAAGTGATTAGCACGGAATCGATCAACATGATTTGTAACAGTGAATACACAATGTATTTTTGCGGTCATCCTCTGTCTACCTATAGTCTATATCCACAACCAAAATCCTATACAACAGCCAACTTTGATCTACAAAACTAAATTATTCATCAAACCGCTTCAAAGCAGTCGTGTGCTATTTTGATCGTCCAAACAATGTATTTTGCGAACAAAAGATGGACAAATTAAAAATATATATAACTACGGGAAGTGATATATTCCAAGTATAAGATCATAACTATAACTAGAGTTAACCGACTAAAAGGTTGAATTTCATACGATAAATTTGCATATCTATGTACATTTGGACATGGAAGCTTAAACAAAAATAAAAATAAAAATTAACCTAATTGCTATTTGAGAAGATTCAAATTAAATCAAATAAATTGTTCAAATGTTAATAATTATCCGACAGTGAAAAATAATTAGCACTGTTATATTTCAATTTACATGCAATGATGTGCGTTCCGATAATTGCTTTTGAGGCTCGGCTAATTACTGTCCAGCAATTTACGCACTATAACAGCGGGCGGGAGCGGTAATTTATCTCTTTTTCGATTGATGATAGCATAAGACAAAATAATTTTGACGACAAATTACACTCTTGACATGATTGCATCATGCGCATAATTTGATAGTTTAGTTAGCATATAGCGCGAATCTATTGGATTGTCGAATTTAATTTAATCTATGAACTATGACTATGAATTTATGTAGACGTAGTAATTTACTTTAGATTCGATGGCGCTACAGTTTGGGGTAAACCAGGGTCAGCATGATGTTAAGTCAGTTGTCTCCAGTTGTGTATGTTAAGATCGTTGAGATCACCCGCTTACTTGATCACTTTGGACTGGAGTATCGGTGTTTCATCCGAGTTTTATGACCTAGGTGTCGCTGTAATAGTAACCACCCAACTATACCAGCTGTACAAATTTTCATTTCAACTCAGTTGGGGCCTTAAATCGACCGAAATTTGTTCTTGCTTCTGCACCATACAGCAGGATGGGGATGATTATACACTTTCAAGCTTTGCTCTAACCCCTTTAACTCGTTACAATTTCTTTTTATTTTTTGCTTCTTCCTCTGCAAAATTGGCGTTCAATGTTTACTCGAATGCGTTTTTGGTCCAAAGTCGGTGGTCAAGTGCGGCACCCAGCCTAGACAGCTTCCTTTTCTCCATTCTACATGTAAAATAAGATCAATCTGTTTCTATAATATGCCCTCCGGCTCTAGCATCTCTCTAATCTTTTGTATGGTGAACTTTTTCGATGTTATCGGTGTTGTTCAGCTTCACACTCTCCAAATGCCTCGTACTAGCACGAGCCACACTGCGTGTACTAAACCAACCTTTCTTTGATGACCTCAACAACATCTCGGGTAAAGGAATACGAGATCTAATCCACTTTCTAAATTTCACAGGCACCGACTGTCTCACATCCTCAACAACACACATCATCAAACCACGAGTCGTAGTAACAAAAAGGTACATCCTAGTGCTACTTGGGTTCTGTTGAAACGCCACCTCTACCTATGTACCTTACCTACCTTTACATCCTTCCACGGTGGCCAGAGATGGAGCAGAGTCCGGTGAACAATGTCGGGTTCTCAGTGTTTCTGGGTTCATAGACAGCATGTACCCTGTTTTATCCTGATTTATAACCAGATTCATTTTTGCAGCTAGCACTTAGTGCCCTCTTAAACTTCTAACGTCTCGAATTATGCATTCAATGCAGTCAAACAATTGACTTGAATCTCTATTGTTTTCATATTTCTGCTCTCTTCAGTCATTTGGGTCAACTCTCCCATGTTTTGATGGAACATTTTTAAAACATCATAAACCTAGAACTGTTTCCATTTCTTGATCTATAATTCCAATTTGATTCACCAAATGCATGATATTAACATTTTTGTTTTTGTTTCAGGCACTTAATGAACTTTGCGAAACACAAGGATGGGGAGTTGAAGTCACAGGTGGCCGGATTGGTCTCATCACAGTCACAGTACCGTGGAATGCTATTACGACCAATGACAGCTATATCGAAGTGAGCGACTTATTTATTTCTTTACGTCCTGTACAACGACAAACAGATGGCAGTTCAATGCTTGAATCGATGTGGTCATCGGTAAGCAGTTCAATGCAATTGGCACAAGAATGTCTTGAGAAGCATGCCACAGATGAGGATGATTTTGAATTTAATGCACAAAGCAATTCGATCGAAGGGCTGGAAAAATTCGCTCAAACTATCGATAGTGGTAAGTACTCGTATTTAATGATGATTGGCGTTAAGTCTTACTGAGTTTGTGTCACTTTCGATTTCAGTTCTAACTAGAATAAAGGCAAACTGTCTTAACTCAGAAATAAGACTGGAATACCTTCCACCGAACAGTAGCCAGGGAACAGCTATAGTTATAAAAATTAGGAGCCTGAGCTATAAAAATGAAGCGGGCAGTGAAAGTTCATCGGATGGAAGAAATACTCAAGCGGATCAGTCCAGAGTGGACGGTGATGGCGGTAATGATGGGGCCCAATTTATGCATGCACTCTCCACATTTGCCACACACAGCATAAGCATGGAAAGTATAACAATATTCACTGAGGAATTTAAAGTTTTCCAACCAAACAAACCGCCAAAGCAGCAGTCTCTGGATGAAAGTACAATACACACACGAAATAAAGATCTGGAAGGGAGTGTTGATGATCCTTTCTATAGTATGATATCTACTGCTGGTCAGCTGCCCTATATGGAGAGTTTAAAGCGCACACAGGAGTCGACGATGGCTGCATCAGAGTGCTCCAGCTCATCTTCGTTCTCCCGCCGATCGAGAACACCGACAGCTTTTGCCGCTGATGCTGACGAGGACAGTGATCCGGAGGATGAAACTACCGATCCCGTGATAGAGGTTTTCAGTTCAAAATCCATTCCCTTGATGCGTTTTGATGGCAAGCAGGAGATCAAAATTAAGATGAAGCAGGCAGAAGATGTCTCCGGACCGAAAGTGTCGTTGGATGTTCAACTTGGTGCTTTCTATGTGTTCTCAACACCACGACAGCTTCATTTGGTGACGAATTTCTGTGATGCTTTCTTAGCTGAGACCGTGACGAAGGAGACGTTCAGCGCAGGTCGAACTGATCCTTCACAGGGACAATCAGCGGGAGCCGCCGCAAATAAAAACTTCAGTTCAAACATGACAGGAATCTTGGGCGGTCAGGGTAATTGGGGTGAACCTCTGGATGACTATAGTTTCCGAAATGCTTCTTGTTCCACGAGAAGAGATTCAACCACATACAGTAACGATGACGGTCGTTCAACTCTTGGTAGCGGTTACTGTGAGTCCGTGAGCAGCTCACTGAGCAGTAGTACCACAACAACGTGTTCATCAAAGTTCGCTCGTAAAGCGGCGAATTTGGAAGCAAGTGGAGATATATCTAATTTTAATATAAGTGTGGCGTCGGTGATGATTATTATTTTACATGAGGATATTCTTTTGGCCTGCAGTACCCCAGAGATTCCAGGCAGCCCACTAAGCGAAGAGAGTGAAGTGAAAATGTTAGAGGTTTCGAACTATTTCTTTTCGTGCGTTGATGAGAAGGCAGGATTGATTGGCTTTTCCTGCCCTAAGAATCATATAAAATTGTGTGCAGCGCCTGTTATTGCTGAAGGTATACAGCAGCGCAATAAAAACGTGATAGTTATGAAATTCACAATTTCAATGACACGCATGGATCTCCACGAAGTCTTGGAATGTGTTGAAATGCCATTGTTAGAGTTTGAACGGAACGAGATTTGCGATGAAGATTTCCACAAGCGTCCAGAGGTGATTATTCAAATGAAGTCGACAACGCCATCGAATCCGAATAGTAGAAGAAGGAAGATTCCCATTCCACCAAGAACAGAATTCGTTTTCAATCTAGCTAAGTGTAGTGCTGAAATGGACATCTCTATGTATGATCGGTTGTCGGCGATATTCTGTGCATCACCATTTAATGCGACAATTGATCCACCTCCCACGGAGGAGATAAAGAAAAATGAAAGTCGTCACTTAGATCCTATAAAGGAGTTTAACGTGTCCTCGTCTATACTGCAGCTGAAGTTAAGATTCCCCATCGCAGATATTCGCCCAATACATGACCCTAATCGTGTGCCATGGTGGAAACAAAATGTTCGCCCAGATTTGCTGCTGTTCTCATTTTACCAATTCCGTATGAAGTTCTCCTCATTACAGTTTGAATTCCTCGCGAACGAGATTGATGTCTACTATGTGGTAAGTCGCAAGTAGCATAATAAATGTGTTTCGATGCTCACTTCTTTCTTTGCAGGAGAGCCCGACGATTCCTAGAATCCATTTACTTAAGTCCAATTTGGTGAATAATAGTATTCCGACATTGAACGAACCTAACGTGGATTATCCAAAGTAAGTTAATTTCTGTTTAACGCTTAAACAAATCTTATAAAGTCTTTAAATCTAGAATAACAATTGAGTTCCCTACGGAAAAGACATTGAATACAATAATAAAGTGCTGTACAGAAGACAGCGACAGTGGCGAGACTTCTGGGGAGGGCTGTGATCTCTATGCTCGACGAAATCGTGAATATGTACCCTTTAGTTCCAAACGTGTGTGTCGTCAGAGTGATACTCCTCATCCCAATACAAACACAGAAGAGATTGAAACAATCCTTCTCCCAGGTGATTCACAAGAGATGCGCAAGTTTTGTGAGACAGCTATGAAAACTTCAAAGTTGCAAATAAGAATAAGTCTTCCAACAGCCGTGTTTCAAGTGATGTAAGTGGTATTTCTTTTTGATTAGATACTCTTGAATTGACTGTTCTTTTTCTTACTTTTCTAGTTCAAAACAACTCTACGAAATCATCTATAACCGTGTTAATACCGACTTACTGATGTGGGAGCCAAGTTCACCGAGTTTTAGTAGGAAAACCAAACCACCACCGGCGCCAACGATAGAGCAGAGCCTTTTGAATATTGGAATGATGGATTCAATGTATGTGCCATCAACATCACCGGTTCACCCCTATGATAACGATGATGTCAAATATCAGAAGCGTTGCTCATCGTCGGAGGGTGGTGAACCTGAAAGTGGTTTGTCAGACAACGAATCGAAGAGTATCTACTATTCGGCATATGAAAAGAAAAGAAGCAAGCGTAGCCACCAAACACAGTCAACAAAGAGTCCGAGCGTTTGTTCCTTTGAGTTGACAGTGGGTAAGGGAGTGCTGTCACTTTTTCCACCGGTGCGCGATGCAGAGAGTCGGGTTTTGCCAAATCAGCTCGGAGAGTTTACGGTTATGATTGAGGCTTTCTCCATATTTTCGGTTAATGGATTCAATGGGAATGACAACATGGCGTATTTGTGTCTACATGCGAAAGATCTTAAAGTTTTTCATTGCGGTAAGTTGATATCAAGCTGATAGAGCTCTTACGTCCATCCTGTTATGATAAGTTTACTAGCAAAGATGAAGTTTCCAAGTTGTCGCTGTTTTATCTTCTGTCAAGTCGGCAATTGTTATTAATTTTCGAATTTACCATATTCCAGGTCTGATTCCAGCACGTGACGCTGAACCAGGATTACCAGATTTTAGCGGTCTACTACCTAGTCATATGCAATCTACATTCTATCCCACTCCAGAAGATCTCACAAAAGGTGACGGCGAGGGTTGTAATCAACGTGAGATGCTCTCGTTAGCCATCGAAATAAAAAAAGTGCCCGATCAGTGTATCAAGGTAAATGCGCACAAACAGTGAGATCAGTCCCAGTGCAATTGACTTACTATTTTCGACCCATTACAGCGTTTAAAGATTACAACCGGAGTCCAAAAGGCGACATTGCGACACAATCCAGCACTTTCGCCACACACCTGGTTGAATCAGTTGATAGACTTCCTGGACGTTTTGGTAAGAAAAAAGCTTTTGTTTGTTCGGAATTTTGAAATAACTTAATTAATTACTGTCATAGGATTATCCAATTGAAGGATATAAGCCGTTTGGGATTGTCACAGAGATGCAGCTTCATTTGTGGGATTGCGCCATCGACTATCGGTTAGTTAACACAATTTGTGTTACATTTTTGAGTTTCTAATGTATTCATGGACTTTTTCAGGCCAAAGAACTTCCCATTCCGCAGTGTTATTGAAATTGGTTCGTTTATGACCAGCAGCAACATTGTGTCAGCAGTGCCTGGTTGCACACTGAGATTCATTGCTGAGGAATGTATGCTGTCGTTGGCACCTTATGTAAGTTGTAACAAATCAAGTGGCATTGGTATAAATATAAATAATTTCTCTCTGCTTTTTAGGATCCCAAAACATGCAAGCCAGAAAACAAAATCAGCGTTCTGCCATCATCCAATCTAGTCCCCGTGGTCGAACTTGGTCTTCTTGATATCTCGTTGCGTCTGAATGAAAAGGCAAGCGAACGCAGCCCGAAGTTCGACCTACGAACTTCCATACAAGACGTCCATATCCGTAGCTGTTTTGATTCAGGAAAGGCTTTGTCTCATTTTATTTCCTATGTGGCCGGTGACGGTGATCTGTTGAACTCAAATGAGGATGCGGAAAGTATGACTTCGTCTTTCGGGTCGTCTGTGTACAGCGATGCTGGTCTATTCTCGACGAAGGACAGAAAGAGTTCTATTCCGGAAATATCAACACGTCAGCAGGAGCGCGTGACTCGTTTGATGGCAGAAGCAGTCCGGGAGACGTTCACGTCGCGAATTGTTTTAAAAGATGAACCGGAGAATAAGTTTGATCGAGGTGTAGAAGTATACTTCTTTCCCGATGAAAGTCAGCAGCCTTTGGATAAGGAAACTGCTTCTGCTGGAAAGAATCGTGAAACATCTCCTTCAGCAGAGCAACAGGGCAAGGAAACACCAGCACCGGGATTGTCGCGCACAAATAGCAGTTCGGATGAATGGGCATATCACGCAATACGTGGTAGTGGTAGTAGCAATGAGCTGCAGGACTTGCTTAACTTTGAAACATCTGTGATGAAGAACTCGTATATGAATCAACAAGAAGACGATGCAGTGGAAGCGCTGCCGCAAGTTCGCGAAGAGCTTGGTGATGTTAAGCAAACGGAAAAGACACCCCAAATGGGGAAAAGCTGCATGGGACTGGATGACGATTTTTGTGTAATTGCCGATGAGGAGAAGTCATATCTGGTGAGTATACAGGGAGATCACAACATTTTCGAAACCATAATCAATTTCGTATTTTTAGTCCCAATGTGGCATCAGAGACCTAATAATATCTGAAGATCCATTGCGTATGGTTGATAATCACTTTAAGTTGCCTGCCGGAAAACCAGATCTCCTTCAGGCGCCAGAGAATTTCCCAATGGCGGAGTATCGCTACACGTTGTGTGAGATGACAATGATTTGGCACTTGTACGGAGGTAATGATTTTCCCATAACAACCGACGAAGAGTCGACGGAGGCCAAGGATAAGGAAAATATGTAAGTAAACTGATTGATAAACTGAATATTTGTAATTTTTTGAATTCTTGCCTCTGCAGCCGTCCAGAAGCGCAACCTGGCATGTCCGATGCTTTTAAACACGGCGTTTCGTACTCAAAAGCCACTCAGAACGTTCAGTACGGCAAGAAACCGAAAGAGAAACTTTCTTGGAAAACAGTCGGTGGACCTGGTCGTAATCATGAGACGCTTGTTGAAATACAGCTGGCGAAGGTTCGATGCTCGCATGAAGTCTATCCAAGGCACACCACTCAAGCGTCCCGCCAGGTTCTGGTTATAAGTGAGCTAGAAGTCAGGGATCGACTTCAAACATCAGACATCAATAAATTCCTCTACCATCCGAGTGCCAAGCATCTGCCAAATAAAAGTTCGCAACACATGATTGTGATAAAGGCACTGCATGTGCGACCGCATCCTCGGACGAGTATTTCTGAAGAGTGTTCACTTCGGATATCACTACTTCCCTTGCGGTTGAATATTGACCAAGACACATTGTTGTTCATAGCGCAATTCTTTAATGAGTTGAGTGCTTCTGGTGGTGATGTCGAAGGAGTATCCGCATACAGACGAAATTCATCCCTACAGCCACCGGTAATGATGGTCGATGATATGCCAGAAGCAGTGCAAGATTTGCAGGCACGACGAATGGTCTCAACTAATTTGGATTTACTGATGGAGGGTGATGAAAAATCTCAAAAGAAGGAGCAAGAAGCTGCTAGCGCCAATATACCGGATGAGGGAAATCGTAAAGCTCCCATTTACTTCCGAGAAGTGATCTTCAGTCCGGAAGTTAATATTCGTTTGGATTATCATGGTAGACGAATCGAAATGTCCAGAGGACCATTAGTTGGCTTCCTTATGGGCTTGGGACAATTGCAGTGTTCAGAAATCAAATTGAAAAAGATTATTTATAAGTGAGTTAAATTGTGGAACCCAAGTGGGATGTGAGTCTATAAAATAATACAAAATTTCTTTTCAGGCATGGATTATTGGGAATTGACAAGTTGTTAGCACATCTTTGCAAGGAATGGCTTCAGGATATAAAAAAGAATCAGGTGCCATCGATTTTGAGCGGTGTTGGGCCCACATACGCAATCGTTCAATTTTGTAAGCGAAAAGAATTTATCTAATTTTACTTAAATAGATAAACTTATGTATATATGTTTTTTCTCTTCAAAGTCCAAGGAATCTATGACCTATTCTGGTTGCCATTCGAGCAGTACCAGAAGGATGGTCGTTTCGTACGTGGTCTCCAATTGGGGGCACAGAGTTTCACGGCACGAACGGCACTTGCGGCATTAGAAATTACATCAAGGGTGATTCAATTATTGCAGGTGAGTGCGAAGGAATATTACACAATATTATGAACTGTTTAATATACGTGCATATTTTTTTTTTTTTTTTAGTTTACTGCTGAGACCGCATACGATATGGTCTCACCGGGTCCATCGGTGCGAAGTATTCGTCACAATCGTAAGGGCAAACGTAAGAGGCCTCATCGCCCGCAAGATATTCGCGAGGGAGTTGTCAATGCATATCAAATTGTCAGAGATGTAAGTTTTTTTGTTTAAATTTAATTTCGGTATCGTTGTCTCGGAAGTCTTTCTCGTAGCTCCTACGTATTTTCTTCTTATAAGCATGAAGAAGTCAATTATTGAGTGATTAAGAATTGCTGCATTCAATGACTGTTGGGTGTTCTTCTTGTTGACAGCAAGGATCATACTTGTTCACCACTGAACCCATTTGTGCCATTTTTGCCTCTGATGTTGGCTCGTGAGTTTCGTAAATCATGTTGTGGCGGATAGAATCTCTTATGCGATGCTGAGTAGTATTTATAGCACCGTTTTCGGGTCTCATTTTTTTTAATGAATTTTTCCCTTGTCAGTAGCTCATAAGACAATTCTTTCTCTTGGTCGCCGCCGTTAGTGGTGAAAGCCCACAGTCAATGAAACGCAGTGATGTTCGAGAGAATTGTGCTGTTCCTCTCTTCGGCCAGTGTTACCTTTTGGATGCTCTACTTGAATTTTATTCCAAAGCTTCCTTCCATATGTAACTTTGACGCTTTCAAATGCGAACAATTCCCCGAAAATTTCAACGATAGCTCAATGGCTCCTCTGCGAACTGGCCCAGCTTCTCGCAACAATTCACGTGCGGCTTTTATTTTTCACACAATTGAAATGGACTAACAGTTTCCATTGCCGACTCCGAACGGCGGATTAAGAATCTGCTTTATGACAAATTATACTTTCGGGGGTTTGTCATTGCCTACCGAGTGGTGGTGTCATGAAAAACTTTTTGGTTGTTTTTCTGAGGTTTGAACCTGTGTCACTTTTGTTTGGCAGTTCAATGCACTAACCACAAAGCCACAGCGACTACATGTTTTTGCTACGAAATGTGTTTATTAGACAAAGAATAAGAGAAGTTCCATTGGTTATTGTGATAACTCTAACAAGTGCTAAACTCTTTTGACAGGGAACTATAGACGCACTCCTTATGCTTATCGATATTTCAAGTTCCTTGCTTTACGAATTGATTTAAATTAACTTTTAATACCTTTCTATTTTCAGGGCATCAATGACACTGCTAATGCTCTTATTGAAACTGCTGTTGTGGAGCATGATCAAAAGGGTTATACTGGCGCTTTTGGTGGTATAATCCGACAAATACCACAACTGGTGGTACAACCGGCAGTCCTTGCCACACAAGCAACCACCAACATCTTGGGTGGTGTTAAAAGTTCTCTAGTGCCCGATGCTAAACTCGAGGCACGTGAGAAATGGAAAGAAGACAGTGATTAGCAGAGGCCCCATTGCCACTGCCGCCGCGACACTTATCCACCAAATGGATTTTCAAATCTTTCAGTTCACCCTAGAGGCGTAACTGGACATTATTTTTATTTTATAAATAGGACAATGCACTCATTTATTTGCTGATATCCTAATAGTTTCATTTTCTTTTATATGCTCTAGTGTTTAGCTGTGCTTAATGTGTTAAGTTGATTTAGCGTGTAATGTTCTTTTCTATATCCTTTCACAAGCAAACGAATTCCGCTTTCCATTAACACACAAATCGTCGAGACCCCACTGACATCATAATACAAAGAAATATCCAAATAACGGATAAAGAAATTCTAAAAACATAAATCTATAAACTTTCTACAAAATTAGAAGAAAATGTAAATAAGTAAATGAAAGGAAAAATGAAAAATGAAAAATGAAAAACGGATGTGGAACAGGAGGAGGGGAGGGAGGATGTTTAAATTTTATTATTTTACTTATTTTTTTTTTCTTTGGTATAATTCGCCCGATGCGGCTATGTGAGAAAAAAATGTGAAAAATATATATACATACATATATTTATATTTTGAATTGAGAGAAATTAAGAAAACATATTATGTATATGCCTTCTTATAATATAGTTATTTTTATTGGATTTACGAAAACAAAAGCTAAAAAACATAATATAATAAATAACAAAGTAAAAAAAAATAAATCATGATAATAAAAGTCCCATATAAGCAAAATTCTTGTAATATAAGTTTAACTTGTGGTCTTTTTATTTTGCTGTGATCGAGGCGAGGATTGAAACTTGTCGATTTAGGCGCTGTTGTACACCCGAGACCAATGGAAGTGATTCTGGGAAACTTATAAGGAAAACAGCAGCAACAATGACACGGCTCGATTTATTGACAATGGTGAACATTTTTTCAAAATTAGATGAGGAGGAGATGGTTCTCTTTAGACATTTGTACCTTCACAAGGAAGTTATGGCCCATATTTGATAAAGTTAGGACTGACAGACTTACACAAAAAGATAGGAAATCCCTCTCCAACCTTATAGATGTGATTATAACACTCATGAAAAATGTCCGCGTTGCGGAAGAAGACATGTGTTCATTAGGCGACGAGGAAGTTCATTAGGATACAACCCACTTCCTCTGTCAGTGCCCCAATTCTTTACCATCTAAGACATGACGACACTTCGTCCGGGATTTCGAGGAATTATCCGACAAACCGGCGAACGACTTCAACAGTTTCATTAAACCCACAGGATGGTTTGTATCACAGTAAAGTATACTTTTTATGCGGGTAGCGTTTCAGGGTAAGATTTTCGCCTGACAGGCACCACAGAACTGTTATTTGGGATCGGATCTTCGATCGTTGCGAGACTTCAACCATCATAGATAATAGAGCGGCAGAAAGTATGTATTAGAACAATCTAGATCTAGCCTGACAACGCTTATGTTGGGAGGGCTACACGCTTTGGATCACTTGGGTGAGAGTCAGATGCAAGGAAGAAATATCTTTGTACATCACCGGCAATGAAATGTGTTCAAAACTTAGTGACTGCAATTGAAAATACCAATGTTGCGGTTCGAAACTGGGTGAAATAGTAGTTTACTTCGCCATGTTCCCGTTGAGTCCATTTGGAAACTTCCCTAATCAGCCAAACAGTCCATCTTCCTCTTGTTTTTAAGCTTTACCGTCCTTGCAACTGCTGCTTGATGAGCTCCATCGCCTCTTAAATTGCTGTTTCCACTCCTACTTCGATGGGGATCACTTGGCTATGAGGACGGCTGGTTCTGACACTGTTCTTCCAGAGCTTGCTACTCGAAGAACTCCGCGTTTTGGTACTACCGCCATTTTTTTCCTTTATTTCTCTTGTCTAAGTGATTCGATCCAGTTCTCGAAGTCTCACAGCGCCAAACGTGAGAGATGCGTGATTGACATAAGACGAGTTCGTTTGCTTGCTGTTGGGCCAATGAGTCTACAAAGCCGTTGTACGTACATACAATTCTTTTTTGTTGTTGGCCCGCTCTGAGCAAGTGGGAAACTGACGCTTTTTCTTAGTAGAAACCAAGGGATGGATCTGAGGGTCTCTTGACTCCGACTACACTTTAAAATCTCTATAAAAAAAGCCACAGAACGGAGGTGGCCGACCTATGAAGGGTAACTGGAAAAGACTTATGACGAGTTCGTTGAATTCAATGCCTCTTGAACAGGAACCGAGATGATTTCCTTTGATAGTTGAAACACGCTACGATCTAAAATAAAAGGATTCGGGGGCTATCGTCGCAGCGGTGACTATCGGACAAAATGTTTCTGCTGTAAGGATGCAGGGCGATATAATAATTCTACGGAACGATTTATAACAAAAAGCTCACAAGCATGCCAAGTAACAACCCTGTTTCAAAGAGCTTTTACTCAAAACCCTACCAGCAATGAATCCAACTTCGAACCAATCATAAATTTCCCCTCAATTTGAATCCTGCGCCCCAGTTCCTACGATAGGATCCACATGCTCCACTTACTACACAACTTCCGTATACAAAGCCAGCAGAGCAACAGACCGCATAACAACCACTTCTCGTCCTCTCTCTCGCTCTCACACCACATTTCTGACAGTGCCACGCACCATAAACACCTTCCACCGTTCGAAACGAACGCCACACTGGGTTCTCCCAACATCACAAGTGTCAATCGGCCAAGAAAACTCCGAACGTGCGGGTGTATACGAAATTTTCGCGCGAATTCGAAAATAGGAAAACTCAACACATTTTCCAAGCACCCTCTCACGGCTCACCGTGTAAACAAGCTTCGAAATAGTATCGCTCCCAAGTCCAAATAAATAAATAGTATCTCCTGCTTCCGATCCGAAACCAGGGAAATCGAATCTCAAAGGAAAAGTGCACAATGTGTGAAAATAAATAAATGAAAAGGAAAAACGGGGGCAGGAAAGTGTAACCAGTGATAGTGGGTGGCAAGAGTCCGTTTGAAAAAGGAAAAGAAAATAGCTCTCTCTCTCTTCGCCACCTCGTTGGGGTTGGGAATTGGGATTGGGATTGGAAGAAGTGTCCTAGTGTAGTGTAGTTCTCCTGCTGAGTATGCTGCAGTAGAAGAATCGTGTGGCAATCGTTCTCTTGGCCGACAAGTCGCCGCGCCGTCCGAATCCGATAGTTTTTCACCGAGTTTCCGTTCGGACCGCATTTTCTATTGAAATTTTTTTTTTTTTACTTTCCAGCGTTCTGGCTTTTGCGGTCGTGTAAAGGAAAGAAAAACGGTTTATTGATTTTAGCTACGTCGTCGGTGGAGTGTGTTTCGTGTGCGCCATGGACCAGCGGAATTAGGTCCTCTTTGGCAGCTGTTAGTACCGCACAAGCCCGTTTCGGTTGCGATTATTTGAAGAAAGCTCACGCCCCGAGGGAAATGTGACAAGCCCGCACAATCCGTGTGGCGGACTCGAGAATTCCGCGTACCGGTTCCATGTGGAGTCGGGCCACCCCAGCGTATGTACATGCATCGAGTAGGTCATCTGAATTTTAGTCAATTCGAGTCATGACACCACCGCAAAACGGAACTGACAACGACACCTCAGCAGTAGCAGTAGCAGCAGCAAAGGGAAGAGAACTGTCCGAACTGTCCGAATTGGCGAAATGGTTCTAAGCACAGAATGGTCACAAGTGGAGGTTATCGATCTCGTTAACGATGGCAACGGGTTGGGTTTTATCCTGGTTGGAGGCCGGAGTACGGGCGTGGTTATTAAGGGGCTGACACCGGGCGGTGTTGCTGAAAGGGACGGTCGGTTACAGTGCGGCGATCACGTACTGCAAATTGGTGAAGTGAATTTGCGCGGTTTTAGTTCTGAGCAAGTAGCAACGGTTCTTCGTCAGACTGGAGCTCAGGTTCGATTGATTGTGGCACGTCCAGTTGAGCCCACGGCCATTGACTACCAAACATTGGCCAGTCATGCTCCAATTATTCCAACTAAGCTCCTCTCCGACCCGGAAGAACTGTCTCGGCATCTGTATCAGAATCCCCAATTTGCTATTGCTGGTGCTGCTGCTGCAGCAAATAATAGCACTGCTACTGCTGCTGCTTCAGGGATGACGAACACAATTGGCGGCTTCACGATGCCAATACCGGACACTGAGTTGGCCGACTTGCCGTTGCCATTGCCGCCCATACCGACGGATTTACCGCATTCACGTGCCTGCCCAAAGCATTTGGACATCGTGCCGTTTGCATCGCCATCTATGTGCCATCAACAGCAGAAGCAGCATTCATCAGGTTGCAGCGACATCGATCGCATTGAAACATTGGTCTCAACACCTGGAATTGTGGCGGTGCTCACCGATCCGTCACCGATAACGCCGTTGAGTTACATAGACTCGCCCGAGACAGAAACGTACGAGGTTGAGTTGCGAAAAAACGTGTACGGATTAGGTATCACGGTGGCGGGATATGTCTGCGAAGAGGAGGATCTCTCCGGTATCTTCGTGAAGAGCATCATCGAAGGTAGTGCCGCCGAAATGAGTGGGAAGATACAAATCAACGATCGCATAGTTGCTGTTGATGGGAAGACTCTGGCCGGTGTAACAAATCACCAGGCAGTTGAAATTCTACGGAACACCGATATCATAGTGCATTTAACGCTGGAGCGATTCCTGCGCGGTAGAAAGTTCGAACACCTTCAAGTCGCCTTAACCGAGCTCAAAAGTGATACTCAGTCGCAGATATCGCTGCCCGCATCGCCTTCGATAGCTACACTGTCATGGGTGCCGCCCAAATCCGATGCGGATTCTCTGGCAACAGAGGAGTGCCTCGGTGCGCCTGCTAATGAATGCGGAGATATGATGCCATCGCGTGACACTGTCGACTCGAACATGTCCTTGGTGTTGGATCGCAGCAGTAGTTGTAGTGGTTCACACGATGAACATGAATTCAGTAACGGTGATGGCGAGGCCAAGGGCAGCCAGCCAGTGCCAGTAATTAGCAATGGTAGTGTGACAACGACGGTGGCGACAACGACAACGCCGACGACGACAGTCCTAAAACAAATGAACGGCAATGGTAGCATAAATGAGAAACTAAATGGAAGCGTCCAGACGCCGAGCCCTCTTTCGCCACATTCACCGTCGGCACAGAATACACCCACTCCAACGCCCACCGCCGACAGCCCGGATTCGCTGCAGGTAGCGGCCTGGAAAAGTGAGTGTCCCGAAAGCGAAATAATAGTTGCCGAAATAAATAAACTTTCAGGTCTAGGAATCAGCCTCGAGGGAACTGTCGACGTAGAGGGCGGCATCGAAAAACGGCCTCATCACTATATTCGATCGATTCTCGAGGATGGTCCGGTAGGCAAACAGGGCATCTTGCGGCCAGGCGATGAACTTCTTCAGGTCAACGAGCACAAGTTGCAAGGCTTGAAACACACCGAAGTGGTGAAAATTTTAAAAGAACTGCCGACACAAGTGCGCTTGGTATGCGCTCGTGGACCATCGGCACCATCTGTGATCAATACCTCTCAGAATCCAGAAGCGTTCGAGACGAGAAGCCTTTTACCCGGTGGACATCAAAGTCTACAGAATCTTCTCACGAAGGCACAATCAGAGAGTTCGTTATATACCTCGAGTACGGCGACCCTTACCGATCAACAGCGCTCCAAGTCGGTTGAGAACGTTTCCGGCCTGGCTCTGTGGAGTACAGATGTGACGTACATCGACATCGAAAAGACTGAACGCGGTTTTGGTTTCTCAATTCTAGATTATCAGGATCCCCTGGATGCTGAAGGTACGGTCATTGTGATACGCGGCCTAATACCAGGCGGATCAGCGGAAGCCACTAATGAAATATTTCCCGGTGATCGTTTGATAAGTGTCGCCGAGAAGAGCCTTCAGGCGTTGTCATTAGATGAAGCTGTTGCCATACTAAAGGGAATGCCCAATGGAATTACACGAATTGGAATATGCCGACCACTGTCCACTTCCGATAGTAATATTGCTTCACCAGGCGATGAGTCGCCCAGCACGTAGTCTTTAATGGAGTATGACAATTTGCAATGTAAGTACATAGTAATCCTTAAAATTTATTTTAATTCAGTTTCAGGCATGGCTTCCGTATTTAAAGTTCGAGCTTCTAACGGAATGGCGCTCAAGTGAAAAAAGACTCCAAAGAGAGTTGTTGAACCAGCTTAGGCTAAATTTCTCTTCGGTAGAGGGGTCTTCTGAAATTATCGAGCTCAGCTGTGGCAAACGCCTTATGATTCATAAGGGGTTGACAGAAAGGTCTTGCATGTTAATCCAGTGCAGCCGTCGGGAAAAATTAAAGTCGGTGGACCATGCAAAACGCTTCTTCGATAAGGTGTTGGTAATTCAGGCAGGTGCCCTTGTTTTTAGTTCAAGAAAGTCATCCCGAGGTTCATTTTCATCTTCATAGAAAAGTTGTCGAGAAGCCTCTTCATTCATTCATTTGGACCAATCAAGCCGTATGTTCCTTACTTAGTCCCTTAGATGGAGCTTTAGTTCAGGAAAAATATTGGCCTCAAGCAATAAGCCTTTGCGGTCATTAGATAACTGCCTTCGGTTGCGCAGTCTAAGTTGGCTGACTTCGTGTTACATAAGGCGAGGACTTTCTTCACCGCGTCGTCACATCGCGTTAGATTTAAAGGCTCTGTGAGTTGGATGATTGGTATCTACTAGCTCTACATCTCAATGTCGCTGTAGACCTGATTTAGTTCGTCGTTAAGTTTTTACTGTCAATGTACCTAAACGGGACCCACTATCTTACGAAGAATTTTCTGCTCGAAACGACAAGGGATATCTTTGATAGAGTCCATGTAGGGTCTTGTACAGAGTCTTCTTTCTTCGGTATAAGGCCTTACTAGAAAGAAACAGTGATTGGCAAGAGTTCCCGTTGTCAGAAGTGAGAGCAGAGCCGAAGTAGATAAAGTCTTTTACTACCTCAAAGTAGTAATTGTACACGGTAACGGTGAGGAGACTGCCGAGACACCGAAGTCACTTCGCTCTCGTACGGGCTGCTATCATTTATCAAGACCAAGGGTGTAGTTGCAGAGACTATTGAAAGACTGTGCCTTTGGTATTGGCTTGTGAGTTTTGGACAATTGAACAATCTTGTCTAAATCCCTTTTTTGCCATCTGAAGCATATTTCGTATCCACAAAGCCACAAAGTTAGTTTTAAGCGTTTTTTGTCTAGCATGTAAGAATCAATGAATTAAACACCAATAAAAATGCATCAAAAACGAAACGAAACCTTTTTGCCATCAAAGGTCTCCGCGAGGTCATTTCCAATCTTTATGGAGCAGCGACCATTCTCCATCGTCATCCTGCATAGACGGACCAATTTGCCGGGAATGCCAAAACTTGACTTGCATAGATCGAATCTTAAAACGCTGTCAAAGGCAGTTTGAAAATCGATAGTGGGACTTGAGTTTTCTCCAAAACCTGTCGAATCAGGCTGTTAGGTTGTTGACGAAAGATTCCAGAAATATGTCTGATAATATCTTGTGCGCCATGCTGAGGCGACTGATCCCTCTGTGGTTGGCGCAATTGGGGGATCTTCAGGCGTGCACTCCGCGTCGCGACGGTAACAATTTTAGGAATGAGTTAGTGTACGCCCTCAACCAAGTCATCTCCAGCTGCTTTGGATAACTCAGGTCTAATCTTGTAGCAGCTGTTTCGTCATTGCTTTCATTGTACCCTTGAGAGTTTGACATTGAAAACCTCTCTTATGATGAGGATGTGCTCTTTGGATGTTCATATTATTAGTGACACTCAGTTTTTCCTAATCTGCTGTACATGAACATCAAACCGTCTCACTACTTCCTAAGATATGTATATACCTTCAGGGGTCAACTGAACTCAGCAGGAGTCTCATACTGGGTTCATGAGAACTCCTATGGTTTCCAAAGTCAATTCGATTAAACATAAGAATTTGCTAGGTAAAGCCAGTCGGAACGACTTCTTCATTTCTCTGATATTTGCATCTAGCGCATGAATCGTTGGTGGAGCATTAGCGTCGACCTTGTATTTAACATAGTTTCAAAGGAAAGAGTCTAATGGTGTTAAATCACCCAAACTTGGGGGTCAATTGAAGTCTCTATTTCGAGAAATCACACGTAGAGGACATTTGTCACGCAATAGAGCCAATGCTTCACCAGCTGTGTATAAACGTCGTACACGTCCATAGCATTCATTTTAGGCAAAAAAAGTCAATTTATTCACTCAAACGGTTGCAACAGCTTAATTTTCGGAAAAATAGGGCCCAATGATACCACCGCCAGCCCGAAAACCGCACCAAACTGTCACTCGTTGTAGATAGAGAGTTTGTTTCTAACCCCCGATTCGACAGTTTTGTTTGTTTACGCACCTGGACAAATGGAAATAAGCCTCATCACTCAGAATAGCCGAATACCTCAACACTCAGTCAGTGAAAGTACGGCATTTTGCATAGTCGGCTGGCTTCAATTTTTGTATCGATTGGATCTTATAAGCATGTAGGCCAAGGTATTTATGCAAAATAGAGTGCAAAGTGGTTGCGAATAGGCCCAATTCCTGTGATCGTCTCGAAATGGACACACTTGAGTTTTCAGTCACACTCCCAGTTACGGCGGCAATATTTTCAGCTGACCTTGCCAGACGAATACGAGTTTAAGTCTTCACATCACTTACCTGTCCGAGACGTTCAAATTTATCAATTAAATTCACTACAGCTGTGCGAGAAGATGCTTGATGATGACCAACAGCAGTTCGAACTTTACGAAAGGTTTCCGCGATATTTTCACTATTTTTACACTTTGTACGAGTGTGTATCGATGGCAGAATGTTGTCAAACAATGGAGTGAAAATTAAATTGACACCCCTTGTTGGATGACCATTTACTTCCTCCTCAAGAGGTCATCACACTTCGAAAATGCATCAGTCCACCAATCCCCCTAAAAAAAATAGCAATTGCATCGAAAATCCCATTTACGATATATGCTCACAGAACTTGACTATAAATTCAACGAAATCCACATTCCATAAGAACAACTTCCATTAAATTATGTTGTTAGCTCCAAACCAAGACTCGTTCCACTGCTAAAGACATTTTATCTACATTCCATCGTTCTTTTTCCAAGGAGCTAGAACTAAAGGAAGACCATACACACACACACGAAGACACTCACAAAAAGGAAGGAAGTTGGAAAAAAAAGACGTGCTTCCTTTAATATTTTCTAACGTACATATGTACGAGTAAGTGTGCACTTATATCGATTACGTGACTATCGATTCTCATGCTCCTATCCCTTTTGGCAGTGACATTCTTATGTCCTAAAGAACAATGCCATTATCTTTCTGTTGATCTCCCGACCGACCGAAAAGCAGGACTAAGCCGATAAACCTCCACATCCCCAAAAGGATAGCCATAGCCATAGCCAATGAACTTCGAGTATGATGTATACCGGCCCAAATGTCCCAACAAAAAAAAAATCATATTTCTGATCGAAAAAAAAGCAAAAACTGACAACGGAACTGAGAACAGAAAAGATAAGGAAGCGCGGAGGGTATAAGAAACGAGTACTGCTACCGTACAACGTTACCCAGTCAGTCCTCGAATTTCATTTTTTGGTTACAACGGGGGTATGTGTGGAGTGAATGTGTCAATCCCCGTTCTAAGTTTAACCCTCATGATACGTAATTCACTTATTTTCTGCTGTGCCATGAACACAGACAACGGTGGCAGTGATGATGATGGCAGGTGGGGTAACAGTCACAAGCCCGGCCTGGATTAAGGGGGCGCAAATGAGGTCACAATAACCCAGGCAATAATGCTCCATAATGCAGGATGACTGGATGACTATGATGGGCACGTATGGGGCCTTGTAAGAGGATTTTGGTTAGTTTCAGTTTTATTTTTTGCTTCGACATCAGGTGGGACTAGTGACAGGACATGGCACTATAATTGATTGACCCCGTTTGTCAGACATTTACTCTGACATTTCGTCACAGTTTGACATGTAATTAGGGAGGGTTCTGACTTGTTTGTCAGTGTCTGTGACACGCGAATGCTTGAAATTACTTTCTCTTCGGTTAGCTAGTCAGAGCACGCATGTCACATGTCGTTCAGGTGCAGGAGACTTGAAGAGCTATTGACATTTCCACAGAAAAATGAGTCAGCATCAGCGAAGAGTATTTGCAAAGGAATGGCTAATTGAAATTTTAGTTGTGAGCTTTCATTTGAATAGAGAATCTAAGGAGCTGGCTACTGTTGACTTTTCCTAGAATTGGTAAACGAAGGTATCGTCAAGGTAAGGTAATCAGCTCGTAGAATGGAAACGACCAAAGAAGCACATCCAAAGATTGCTTGTTGTTATCAGACTTCTGATGCTTGTAGCGAGGTCCATGACAAGCTTGGAAATTGTACTCAAACTACTTTGTATGCATCCAGTTCTGGTCTCTCTTGACACAAAGCTCCTAGAATGAAGGGGTATGAACACTTATCTTGTTAGTTTTGCTATACAGCGCCGAGTGATAGAGCAGACACTGAGTTCCTTCCAAAGAAAGGACGCGAGGAAGGCATGTGGAGGAGGAGGTACATATAACCCTCAACTCTATGAGTTGTACCAAGATGCGGATGTAGTTGGAAAAAGCTAGATCACGTTGATTACATTGGCTCAGACTCGTAAAAACAATTGACTTAGGTTCGAGTCGACTAGGAAGGCCGAAGCTCTGGCATAAGTACTGAGCTATGGCAGATGTCAGGATGCTCGGCCTGACAAAACGGCAGCAACATGCTCGCGATCGAAGAGGATGGAAGGCTGCAGTGTCTCTCTCCCTCTATCATGCCTCGCGTTATTTTGCCATTTTAGTCAACTTTAGGAGGTGTACGTGAACGCCAATCAGTCAGCGTGATATTTAGGAAGCCATCTCCAGTTAAGTAGGTAACATTAGTTAAGCTCAAATTCTTCCTGAGTCCGCCATCGTGATAGATAGGTACAACGTAGGTAGGTACTAGTACTTACCAACTTCATGGAAATCTGTCCCTCTAAAATGTCCCTGATATGGTCGTAATCAGTGTCCTTACAAAGGGTTAGTACAAGCGGAATCTAGTTTCGACCCTTTCCGAATGGCATTGCAACGGGACCAGATGTATTGGTTATCCATGAACCTACTTCCCTGCCATTTTTGCCGATGTGCTACTTCTACTTGAATCAGATTAAATTTCTAGTACATAGCTGTGGGCATTGATTTTACCAATCCTTTATCTCAAACAACCTGCGCTTTGAATTCTTGCCAGAGAGACAGGAAGGGGAAGTGGGAGAAAGAGAGAGAGGGAGATGGGTTAGGTGAGTGGCTCTTTAGCTACTGAGATGGCTGCTCACATAGACCAACAGTTGGGTCCATGGCTTGGAACCGGCCGTATGAGGTAGACATCGTAGATGGTCCCGTTGTAAATCTTCCAGTTCGCCGAAAAGTGACTGCTAACAGGCAATGCCCTGCTGTCGAACAGATTTTATTTCTTCCTTAAACCCAGAACCTGTTACAAAAGTCATTGCAACGTCAAGCCGTTCCGCGTGAATACCACTTGAGCATCACTATGACACTATGACACTATGATGTCTTATCAAAGAAAACAGCCTTCATTTTATCGAGGACTGGTTGGGTTACTAACTTATGACTTTTATTGAAATTCGCCACTCTCCACAACGCAGAGATAAAACTTATTTTAAATTAGATTTTGACACTCTAGACTCCAGAGCTAGACAATATCGATTTACGAATAAAAAATAATTAGTTTCGTTAAGTCAATTTCATAGAATCATCCAGACATTTTCTCACCACTCTCTCTATTCCGTTGGATACCAAAGCAGTGAAGTGATTTCCCTTGCCACTGAACCCATGTAACTTATGTTGAATCCGATTAAGGAGTCACTACATCTAATCTTATCCATATGGGAAAACCACCCTACTTTAGGAACTTGTGTATTTGTTTTGCAATACAAACAACAAATTCGAAGCACGTAGTCTGGCATCTGATGAGAACATTTTCTAAGCCATAAAAACAAAAAAAAAACAAAAAAGTGTAGCACCACGCGGTTGTAGAATTTTTGAAAATGTACACAAAATTTGTTTTTAGTTGAAAATTACTAGTTTTTGGGAACAGATGATGTTCAATTGTTGGCCTATATTTCATCGCCTCATAACATTTCACACGATGTCAAGGCAGGGAGCAAACATAAATCACTAACATTTTGAAGTACATATCTTATGTGTATGGAAATGAATGGTGGGTTTTAGTTTAGGACTTCCGGGAACGTGTTTCAAATTGTTATGACAACTGAGGTTTTTGTAGTGAAACTTCTTTAGCCAGGGTAGTGTTAAGAAATTGGAGCGTAACGAAAAAACCTATTCAGTCCAGCAGTTTTCTACGAAATCATTTATTTTAGTTGAAGCTATCGAATAAAATAAAGTTACCAAGGGAAGATAGGTAGGTTATAGGGGTAGTTGCACATCCTCACTCGGACCTCAAAGGATCCTTTGTGTTCCCCGGTGTGGTGTAGGGAACCTAAAATAAATAGAACACGGATTATTATTATCAATTGGCCTCCCTGAACCAACCCGAGTTCCGCAGGAGTTGTAGGATGGTTATCGGTGGCGTGCTTGATAATTCACCCAGGTTATTAAAGAAGTGTTCTCCGAGAGTTGTTTTTCTGTTTCATTAAGGGCATTCGCACTGGAGGTGTAATGTATCCTCTTCGGCATCTACATCGGCACATCCTCTGTATAGGTTCAATGTACTCAAACGCATTCTCTTTAGGTGGTGATGTGACCCGTCATAATGCCTAAAAGAAGTGATGGGTGACTTTTGTTAAGTGCGATTATTTCCTTTTTGTTTCTTTAGATCTGACCAAAGCGTTCTAGAGGTGCGGCATGTTGTGAGTGAAATTCATCTCTCATTCGTGAGTTTTAGGAATTTAACGATGATGCTGGACTTTTTAAGTTCTAGTGGAGGTAGGATTGAGTCATCGGCCATTGTCAGATCCATCGCAGAATCCATTCTTGCGAGCTCATCCGCATTTTCATTCACATGGGGACCCTTTTGTCTCGGGAAGCAAATGAGTTTAACGTTGTGATTAGCGCTGAGTGATTTGAGCGTATCGTGGCAACTTTTCAAAGTTTTGAATTTGATTGTTGTGGATGTGATGGCTTTGATAGCTGATTGACTATCTATGGGGATGCTGATGTGACTTCCTGGGAGTGTCTGTTATGATAGTTCTCGTGAAGCCTTCCGTCTGCAGCACACTGCTGTGATTTGGAAGTCTTATCGACCGTGCGATGATTGGTTCTGATGCATAGATCCCAAAGCCTACACCCACATTCATTTCGACCCATTCGTGAAAATGGATTTGTGTTTGGATTAATGACCTCTCCTTCTGCCCAGCTCTCTACTTACTTACTTAGGTAGAACTACAGTTCGGGGTGAACTTGGGCCTCAATCAACAAGCTTTTCTAGTTAGCCCGGTCCTTAGCTAACCGTCTCCAGTAACGCACTCCAAGCTGGTTAAGGTCCCCTTCTACTTGTACGTGACCCCTTAGGCGAGGTCTTCTTCTACTGCGTTGACCCTCCGGGTTGAATTCGAAGACTCTTTGGGCGTCCATCTAGCTAGCCATCTTAAATGGCCATGCGTTTTTTTTTCTTTCCTGTCCAGCTCTCCCTGGAGGGAATTTTGAGTTCGAGGTTTAAGGTGAATGCGGGAATTGGCGTCAAATAGTCAGTTTTGGGTTCAATGCTCGCCCACATGGTGATTCCTTGGTGACCTATTAGACTCTTTTCCCAAAAGTTGGATTATTGTAGGCAAAGCGCACTTTTCACGGCCATTTTCTCTAAAAAAAAAATGACAGGTAGATACTAGCCCTAGCATGATTTCAAGGGCTGCAGTAGGTGGTGTTCTGATTGCACTTGTGATTCCTACGCAAGCCTGTCGTTAAATCTTCATCAGGATGTTTAAATTTTGTGGGACCAAGGGAATCTTATGCCCAAAACTTTACAGCATTTATGTACATTAAAGACACATCAATAAAAGTGAAAACAGAACTCTTTATGCAGATTTCCCTATTCTGGCATGTTACATACGTTTTCATTGCTTTCGAGGCGGCTCCCTCTTTTTGCATACAAGTGTTAGATAAAAGGAACGGCATTACCACAAACTGCAGTTGTAATAAAATAGTCATATCATTTGAAACTTTTAGCCTGCAGTTATGTAGAATCCTTTTCCAGTCAGTCGTGCGGTTCTTCTTTTGTGTCTATGAAAACATTTTACCCAACGAAATAGGTTAAATATCTTCGATTTCTTCTCAGTTTATATCCGTCGGCGGAGAAAAGACTACACTCTCGAATAGCAAATCTCTACATTTAACACACATACATACAAAGATATGCGCATATGTTAAGACTGCGCTTCTTTTTGGAAGAAAAAAGAATTTCAAAGCAGTACGTACCCTGGAAGCAAACAACACCAACCGATGCTGTGAGGGAATTGGTTTTGATTCTCAAATCTAAAAAAAAAAAAAATTATACACAGAGATAGAACTGCATACATACAGTTGTTTCCACCACCATCACCTTCTTTTATGTATATGAAAACATAGCCTTCGGGTGGAAGGAGAAGCAATAAAATTTTATTTTGCACAGCTGAGTCACACGGCAGCTTTCTCCTTAAGCGTTTTTGACGCTGTTTCCGGTGTGTTCCTGGTATCGAATACCTAATTCGTTTTGTTTCATTCCTTTATCGATGTCTTTTTACATTTTTTTTATTTTTTTATTTTTTGCCAGCACGGCTCTATGAAATTATCGTTAAATAATACAAATTGTAAATGCAACAGTTTAACGGTCTATGCCTGGCCAGTTTTGAGTACTTTCGAGTCACTTTACCATAGATGTGAAGGTTGGGATAAATGACAGTGAACGATGCTTCCATGTTTTGTTTTAATACATAAATGCATTTGTTATATGCACATACATATGTACATTGTTCATATTCATTTCGAGCACACTGAATTCGATTAAAATCGAGTGGGGTGGCGTATGTGGAACCTAATTTCGAAAAGAACTACATTAGGCAAATAATCGGTGTCCGAACGAACCTATCGACTCAAATGAGAACTGCTGGACAACCGATTGAGAGTGTAGAGAGTATCCAGCATCTCGACTGTGAGCAAATCCAAATTGGACATTGCCAGCCGAATAAAGCGAAGCAATGCGATAAGCTTAAACTCCAAGCTGTGACTGTTCTACTCCAATGTATTCGTGTGTTCAAAATATTTTAAAGATTATCATTCCTAATCATACGAGCAACTTTATGAGAATATAGGGTTCAACAACCTATAGATACAAGGATTCGATGACTTTTTTTTTAAAGAAAATTTCCAAATCCCAGGCACTCAGGCTCGATTCGGTCCATTGTAGTCCCAGGCAAAAACCCATTTTTGGAGAAATTCAAATATTGTTTGTTTCGCTGTTTCCCAACCGTGTTCGAACTTGGACAGGTCGGGTCACAAGCGAACACACTACCCACTACACCTTCGCCATAATGACTTAAGTGGCAGTGAATTGGATTCTAAGGTGACAGTTCGAGAACGTGACAATTGAGAAAGTATCATCTCATTAGGATGCTTGGTAATGACACGGAGAACCTTATTCCCATTATGACTTCGGACTCAATCTCATACATATAGTCCACAAAGCTAGCGCTCTTATTTTTTTATTTTTTATAATTCACTAGCGCTAAAGGGGTTATGAATACCCTTATGATGCTATTAACACAGCGCTAGTGTTGGTGTAGTGATTTCTGAAACTCAGGTGGTATTAGGTTTCAGTCTTTTTGCTCCGAGGGTGGTTTTTCCAGAATGACATTCAACTGATTCATCTACCATTCGTTGGGAGCACCTAGGTCAGAGATCGTTATTCATGTTCGATTTCAATGAGTTTAAACAAAACTTGACACCTATCGAGAGCTTTTCTTAAGGAAAAGATTGAGTTAAGGGGCTTATTTCTCCGTTCTCCATCTTTCTGCGTTTCTGAAAATTCGAACTTGTATCTGCAAGTGCTCCAAAATCACAAAGTCGTTAGTGCCACAATAATTTGGATATACGACTTTTTTTTGGCTTTTACCAGGGAGTTTGTGGTTAATGCGACTTTTTTGCTTGGGACTCATGTATGAGCATAAGCCTGTATACCACAAAGATATTCTTATCTCGAGTCAAACACATACTACATAGGACCAAGACCAAGAGTACGAATCCTTGAGGCCATCTTCAGTCACCTACAACCCTTATTTTTGAAGATAATTTCATTATGATAAGCCGTTGATTAAAACCGGACATAATGTCTAATAACCCAGGAAGGAATGAGATTTAAGTTTCCTCTTTACCAAGTTACTGTTGGCAATTCTTAAGCAATTTTCCGGTTCATGGTTATTTGGAGATTCGTTCAGTGGACAAAATTGACAAAGCATTACCTGTTCCACCACACATGATGCTGATGGGGGGTTCCTTACCGGGTTTCACTATCGAAGTGTCACAGGAAAATAACCACAGACCAAAGCAATTATGTGTAACAAACCCGAAACAGAGACTCTTTCCGGTTTTCCAAATTCAAGTTGTCAACCATTTAAATACAATATCGACTTCAATTACTTCGACAAGAGAAGCGAATTTCCTCGGAACCGATATTGTGCAAATTAAGTTGGCGATATCACCAAAAAAAAAAAAGACTAATTAGTCTATAATTAGACAAATTGCCAAAAACAAGAATTGTTTACAACAACTTGTTACGAGTATGAGTACGAAAAACAATATAAAAATAGATTTCCATCATCTGCGTCAGGCGGCATCAAAAAAGGAAGAAAAATCACAAGAAAATCAAACGATTCCAAGCTCATTGATGGTGAAATTAGGAAAATAATTCACAAATCACCGCTGTTAACTAATTGAAAGCAATTAGTTAACTTAAAAAGTAATTGAAAGGAAATGAGAGCATAATAAGAAACACCTGTTATGTGTACGATAAATGAAAATGATTTCGAGCTTCGAGGGAAGAAAAAACAAATAAACTTCTTAAAACAACAATTTAAATTCATTACGGAGTTTTTATTTAAACGCGCGCCAAAAACCTGAAGAATGTTTACGATGGTTCCGATGTGGGGAATTTTAATTGTTTTAAGTTGTTTGTTTTTTTTTTTGAATCTTTTTTATGCTTGAAAATCAATAACATGTGTGCTTCTTGGAGGTGCCTGGGCCAGAGAGAGTTCAGTCTGCTGTCGAGCTTTACTACGCGATAATGCTTCCTTAGTCCTTATTATTTCGCAACACGGAAATTTGCACATTCCACAGTCTTCCGGCGGGTTATTAGGACAGCCTCGGTGCTGTGTTTAGCTAGTTTTATGCCGGCAACCAATTTTTGATCCTGGCGACTGCTTCATCCGTGGTTAATTTTATTTACCCATGTCTTGTAAGAACAACCGAGGCATATCCTTGCTTAATGTAGCCTGCAAGATCCTATCCAGTGCACTGTATGAACGATTTATCAGTGTGGCTTCTTGCCCGACAAATCGACGATAGACCAATTACGAATTATTCTAAATAAGTACCGGATTTCGGCAAGGAGATCGATTTCTTCAGACGGCGTAATCACAGTAGGCATTGTATTTAACAAATCCAAATCCAAAAACTGATCCGTCAAACACTGTCTAGGACAGAGCTTAACAATTGACCCCTTTAACTTTGAGGAAGTGCAGGAGTTTATCCCCGGGGCAAATATAAAATGACACCCTAGTAGAGATTCGACGAAGGATAACATTAGGTAACCGCTGCTACTTCGGTTTTTCCAAACAACTAGGGTCTGAACTCGTAACTCGTAGGTCGAAAATCACGCTTAACAAAACCCTGATCTTGCCAGTCTTGCTTTATGGAGCTGAATACTGGAAGATAAGTACGACAGCGGAGCAGATTTTGTCGAATATTTGATCCTGTCTGCGAGGCGAATGGAGGAGAAGATATAACCGTGAACTCTACGAGCTGTATAAAGATGTTGATGTAGTCTGGAAGGCAAAAATCCATCGACTGCACTGGCTCGGCCACATCGAGTAAAAGGACGAGATTGCTCCAGCTAAGAGAATCTTCGAATCCCAGCTACCTGGCATACGAAGACAAGGAAGACCGAACCTTCGATTTAAAGATCAGGCAATCTTAGATACCAGAAAACTTCGCTAGTTAACTGGAAGCAGCGTGCCCCGGACCTTGAAGGATGGAAAGCGACATTAGTTCAGGCTCAGACTATCCAAGGGTCGCTGGCCTGATAAGTAAGTAAACAACAACGTTGATATCATCAGTAAAGTTGATCACATTGACTCCTTGTGATTCCGTAATACATTTTGTTCCATAGGAGAAGTCCAAGGATCGGCCCTGGTGGGATTCGCTCGGTAACGTTGTAGTACTTAACGCCTGGTACCTCAGCTTCCTGTTGGTAAAGAAGTTTGTGACTATCTTCATCAGTTAGGTAGGTAGGTTGTTAGAAGTGGTTGTATTGAAAGGTTCTATTAGAAACACAAGTACGTTTTGGTACCACGACTCATATGATTTGAATGTTGATGCGTGTGATTAAGAGCGTAGTTTTCAAATCCATCCTATGGAGCTCAGATAATTCCTTAAAAAAGGGTTTGCCAAGTGTTCGATGGCTGGTTCTAGCTAGTGCCAAGCAGTCACAGAGAAAATGGAATAGGGTTTCTTTTTCGTGTGGGTTGTTGCAACTATGGCAGTGGGGTTTGAACGGAATGCCTAACTTAGCAGCGAGTGGACCAATTGGTCAGTTGTCCGTGCTAATTGCTGTCTCGGTGCGAGTTCTGTTAATTAAGTCATTCATTCTGTTTATAATGTAACTGTCTGGATATGGCACAGGGCTATAAATTAGACTACATAAAGTCGACAAGTGTTGGAGAATTATACCCTTGACGAGTCCCATCGGGGAGCAAATCCTCAAACTGGGATTGAACTGGTACTGGTTCGTACCAAATAAACACAACTTTCCAATTAAGTTTTCAACAGTATAGTTTGGCACCCATATTGCTGATATTGCTGCATACAATTTTTGAAGATTGCTTGGCCGAGGACACAAAAAAAGACAAAGTGTATCCTTTCTACCTTCAGCACATAATGTGCTTTAAATTTAAAATTAAATTTCAACACAATAAAGTATTGTGGAAAAAATGAATGATTTATCATTAAATGGCTTTTTATTATAAGCCAAATATGAACGATTCAAATCTCTTATTATCGTTGCCAATATAACAATAATTTTTTGTTCAAGTAGCTACTTGCAATAAACGGAATAAAACTGAACCATTTCCATCAATATACTCATAAAATTCCATTGAAAGGCTATAGAAATACAGTCCCAAATGGGATGCAATGCAAATATACTATTGAAATGCATGGATAAGTTAAATCCATATGCACGTACGTTATTTTAAAGAGAACGCATATGAATGGCTCCATCTAGGGAAATTTTGTGTAACGAAAGGCGAACTCATTGCATCGATATTTCTTTTGTTCATTTCCGAATGAGATATGTTCATATGTAATGAGAATAATTTGTATGGAATTCATTTTACATATTACACACATCACTCAAGGCGAAACATTTTTTAAATTTATTTATGAATAACTTGTGAAATACATATGTCGTTGCGTTACAGAAATATCATGCATCATTGCTAGGTTGACGAATGTACTTGCAGATTCACTGAGAATGGCATGGACTAACAATACACCAAGCAATTTGTTGGCCAATATTCACGAGAGGTTCCCTAGTAACTACTTGTATGAACTTGTAGAAATACAAGGGTGTACTAGGACTCTTCGGAGGACTAACTTTCACTCTATCCATCATCTAACCTGTTATAACGATAATTCCTTTATTTTCCAATAAGCTCGAGAGAATTTTCTTAAGGGGTATCACAATGGGCCTAACCTTGGTCTAAGTGGTGACCATGGTTTACATAATCGCTTGTAAAGCTGAAGGTTTCAGGTTCAATTTCTGATGTCAATAAAATTGATCAACAGCGAAGGGCTGAGGTACAACACTGGCAAAAGGTTGGTAGTTGATTGTAATGATGATTACATTGGGAACTTGAAAAGAAAAACTATGAATTATTAAGCAAAGATAACAACACCAACAAATTCTCCCCAATTCTGGACACCACCCACGGAGCAAGGACCGGAACCTAGATCCAAAAGAGTTTCAAGAAACCAATACACCAACAATCGAGTTGTGTCAACAGCATCATAAGAGTATTCATAACCCCTTGAGGGAAAGTGAATTATAAAAAGGTTCTTGGTTCGTAGTACAATGTAAGACTCTGCTGGCTTCTTGGTCACGTGGACATAAAAGGTTGGGTAATATCTGATACCTCGTTATCTATTCTTAAGAGGTTCTTGAAAACATTCCGGTGAAACCTTATAAGAAGAGAATATTTCGAATTGATCAGAGCTAGTTCGGCTTCAAAATCGATCTGCACAGACCGAAGCGTAATGAAGAGGAACTCCTTCTTCCTTATTAACAAACATACTTAACATAACCTCAACTTGTTCTGTTTTTTTAGCTTTTCCCATTTAGTTCCTCAACTCTCTAGCCAAGTATCTTTCTCTGTATGAGAACGGGTAAGGAACTAATTTACATCCCAAGTAAGTGGCAGTAGATTAGATGAACTGTCTTCCATGAAGCGAATGAAATTCGGCTACGAAGTATGCTATGCAAAATGTAATTCACTCAGCCAGTCCAAGAGAAAAGTGGATCGCCATAAACAAACGTGGCGGAGGAATCAAGGTCAATGAGAATGAGCTGGAAGGAGCTGAAATACGTTTTAGGACTCCACATAAGATATCAGGCGTTGTGGACGTCCTATGACCCAAAAGATTTGAAAGGATTTAAGTAAGCATAGGAGTTTCAAATCGACTGCTTTTGTCAAACTGAGCTAGAAGAAGTTTCAATTGTGAAGTTTAAGAAGGCAAACTCCTTAACTGTAATATCAGTAGTGACATTTTATTCTAAGTAGGCAGTAAGGTTGAAAAGGTGACATCTTGTGATGCAGCCTTTCACTCGGATCTCTAAGCAATGGAGTTACAGCTAACTCCTTTAGTTTAAACTTAAATTGCCCTTGAATGTTACTTCTACAAATACAAATATTTAGCGCGGCGCAGCTAATAGAGAGGCAAGGCCTAGTTTTTCACAACCATTCATATTCGTGTTATATTTTTTGCACGAATGGAAGTGACCTACCTATTTATTGCCGACTCCGAACGGCGGATTAAGAAACCTTTTTATGACTGATTAAACTCTTGTAGGTTTGTCATGGCTGCGAAGAGGTGGTGCCGCTAAAAAGCGTTTGGTAGTTTTGAGGATCGAACCTGTTTTCTCTAGCTTAGCAATCCAACGCACTAACCACTAAGCCACGGCTTCGAAAACAGTGAATAGTTCCATCAGTGCCAAAACCAGCAATAATGTTATATATGACATGTTTATTGCGGTACTTACTTATATACTTAACAGATTCCTGACTGAGAAGTGAACTCCTTTACTACTTCGAAGTTATGCATCTTGAAAGTGACATTTTGTATTCCCTAGTTTACTGAGTTCAGCTCTTGCTCCTATTTCACCAAATTCTCTGTCCAGCGATTTCTTAGAAACTGCGTTAAAGGCTTTGTAAATACATATTATCAAGGAGCCTGCCTTTCGGGTTCAAAACTAGCTGTCCCGCATAATTCTTTTTTAAAAACATAACACTTGGACCCAATTAACCTTATTACAGCTCGCCTCTATAGCTCTAACCTAAACTCTAATCCTTAACCATAACACAAATTAATTTTCATACAAAATTGTATTTCACAATACCTAAGTCTCATCTTTGAAGACTCAATGATCCATGAATTGACTTGAATCAAAACTTTTACCAACTCTCAACTTGTCAAACTCCCATCAAACTTTATCTTTATCCTCGTTTGCCTGACAATTTGTGACATCCTTTATTGCTCGACTAAATAATATATAATTCATTTGATTTGGTTGTGAGCTGTCTCATATATTTTACTAAAAAAATACTTTTATCAAATAAAAGTTGACATCATAAACAGATTTTGAATTTTTAACGAAATAAATGAACTTTTATTGACAAAAAGAAAATGTTTTTAAAATTTCATAAACTCGTGAAAGTGAAAAATAAACAATTTTTCAATACACACGGACTAAGGCTAACCACACTTTCACAGTTCGTAGCAATAAATCTTCTTTTTTTTTTTGTTTAAATCCCCAAACAATGGCATTTTTGTGGTTTTTAATTTTTTATATAGGTAACATGTACAGACAAGACCACACTATAGATAGACCTACATTGGGGAATACCCAAATGGATTTTATTTTCGGTTGAGATCCTTGCGTTGAAAAATGGCAAATGAAATTTATTAAATTCCTTTACTATGCTTGTATACATGCAAAAGGTTAGTAGGTTAAATTATTTATTAAGCTTAATTTTATGCATGAAATTCCGTTAACTGATTACAACAGTATATAGCATAGAATTAATTCTGCACACGGTATGTTGGCTTGGTCACGTAAATCCTTCAAGGGCCAAGAGAATGTATCCAACCTTCCGGAAGCACACAACGGCAATTATGGAGCAATATGCACTAATTGCATTGGGAAATTTGCCAAAAACATGCTACATAATGGGTTCCACTTTGTAGTAAGCAAGGACATAGGAACAGTGGTTGTTACAAGAAAGTGTCACAAGGGGGAAAATAATTTTTTTTTAAGAAATGCCATTAGGTTAACTGAAGTTTTGGAAAGTTTAAGATTCTTGGCTTCCATATGAGTAGGAAGAGTAAGCACCTGTCCATCTGCTGTTCCAGTAGCCTGCACTGTCCTCCTTGAGGAAATAAATTCTGGGAAAATACTTCCTAGAAGAACTTCAGGATCTTTCTGTAAAGAAGTCAGATACTTTCGTAAAGGTTTCGCAGTTTTAATACAAAGAGTTGGTTAATGGGTTGAGTAAGTCCTTTACCGCAGCTTTATTTCGTTCAGAGCTGAGAGCTTTGGTCCTGTATGCGAGGAAGACCAGTGTAGGATGGAGTCGAAAAACAAAGCCTGCTAGTTTTTGGGTCAAGCTCTGTTGAAAAGATTGAGAATAAAGCTTGAATAAAGATTTCAGTGTCTCAGACAGAGAATCTTCATGGATCTGAAGTTTGTTGAAACATCTTTGTTGGCTGGTCAGCTAGGTGCAAGTTTGGATACATGTATCACCGGAATTATACATTCCGACTATTCAGTACCAAAGGCGACCTCCAACAGTTGGAACGGATGCATCTCTTTAAGTTTTCTCTTCCTTAGCTGCTTTCTTCAAACTTATCCTATTCGGTTGACTACGATACCTTGTCCGTAGCTTGTTATACTACCGCTGAATTCTTGCCAATCATTCATCATCGTAATGTGTAAGTTAGAGATGAACACGGAGGTCTCTTACATCTGCGTCTTCTTCGTTAACTAATAGTACTTGCTAGGTCACATTTTGCAGACAGCATCGGTGATTTACAACTTTTAAAAGGATAATTACCTCGGCTCAATTGAATGAATACCGTCGACTCGTGCTTTTTTCTTTCATGATGCACTGCCTCACACGGATTTTCATGGATCCATTGTGTTCTTGGCAAGGAAACATCTAAATATTTGCCTTCATTGGAAAAACACTATCCGGGCCTTTACCATCAAATAGCTTCAGTCAGCCGGATCATTTGTTAGCTGCCACAGACTAGACAGAGGGCGATGCGATCCACTTTAGTTATAATAATAGCTATTGGTGATTATTCTTCATTTGATCTCAGCGGGGAGGACCACTTAAAAGTGAATGTTGTATAGTATCTAGAATTTGTATATAAGATACTTGGCACCCACTGTAGCCGGGTAAGTCAGGTACTTCAGGCAATCTCATGATTTTACTTGTCGGTATGTACTAGATCGATTGGTTGAATCTTGCTAGTCACATGAACATAATGTTTGACGGTCTTGGTTATAGAACTTTCTTCAATACTCTGCGACGTACTAATCTGTGAATTTCGATTAAGAAATGAACGCAACTCTGTAGAGAGACTCAGCTAAAGGAAACAGAAAATTTCTGACTCCTGATGGCATGAAAGAAACTACATTCGATCTTGGAAGCGAAACACGAACATGGATCACATCATCGAAGTTTCTTAAGGGAAAGAAAAGCCAATCCTCTTAGGATACTGTGGATAGTCCTCTGATCTGCATATTTCTGTTTTTAACTAACGTAGAACTTCTTGTAGCACTTACTGTAAGAGTGTTTACCTTCAAGTATCATAACTTAACCTAAACCATAGTCATCCTTTTTTATTTGGTGTGAAATATCCTCTTCCTTCGTTTTCATGAAATTCACCTCTCCACCTCTACGCCAACCAACCGTATCCCCATAGTTAGCACACCCACACCAGAAATTGACGGTCCATCAAGGAGACGTTTGTTTTTTTGTTTGTTTTGCAAACATCCTTTTATAACAACTATTGGTGTGCATGAAACATATGGGCAATTCCGGCTTGTGAGAAAGGATGTCCGGGAGGCTTACCTTTGTGAAACTTTTAACGGAAATTTGATTTGTGTTGCATTTCTCTATCTATCCGCAAGGACATTTCGATATTTTTCATCCTGTGAATCTGCCTCAGAGATCGTTTGGTACCTACCTTACCTAAGTCGAGTTTGAATTCTTTCGTCCTTGTGATCGATTGGTAGAATTTCTGTTGAATTCTGTTGCCCTTTCCTCGTTGAGCACCGGAATGTTTGTTTTTTGGTTTAGAATCGGAAAAAAAGTGGTTTTCCCATTTGAAAATTAAATCTCCATGGGGATGGACGTGTGGACGATGCACATGTGAAATTGCAATTCTAACTGAGATGGATGTGCCTGCAATTTTTCTTTCATTTGGTTTTTTTTTTTTTCATGAAGGATTCCAGAAAAAAGAAGAAAATTCATGGACTATATTTGTTTGTGGAGCAGAAAGTTCGGATGTTGATGAGTTTCGTTTTGTGTGGAGATACTCGTAGTTGTTTCATCAGCATGGATGATGTTTTTTGATTTTTTCGTTTATTCAAAAGTCCTCCGATTAATTGCGACGTTTACGTGTTTTTTTTGTGAGGAGCATCAATTTCGCAAAGTTTTTCTTTTGTTTCAATGGGAAACATGTCCATAAAGCGAAACAAATTAATTTTTAATTTAAATTCTTCACAAAGTTCTTTCTCAACAAAGAAATCAATTAAAAAAAAAAAAAAAACAGAATTCGAGTCGCTGTCCATAGTTGATGTCGTTGAATGCCTGTCAATCCTTGTTGGACTGGTGTCGGTAATTGGATTGAGCGATCGAATGGGGTCAAATGATTTATTAACTACGGAATATTTCTTCTCATAAATACTCGTAGGTTTGCTGCAAAAAGTGTATTGTCCATCAGTTGAAGGAAGGAGAACAACGTCTTTCAAAGTGGCATTACCCGTGTGTAGATATCGGAATTGTGGAAAAATGTTAAAGCAACAGAGTTTGTTGTTAGAAAATGACAGTCTTTTCTAGGCTGACATGAGGCTAGGACATCAGTCTTTGTAAATTTGTAAGTCCAAATGACCGCCAGATTCTAAACTATTCTGAAGGACAATAATGCCGCTCAGGTGGGAAGCAAGCAGAGTTTTTTCACTACAGCATCAGCGCTGGGTTTCTGGAATAGAACAAGGTAGCGTTTTGAGTTGGCAAATGGAAATGGACTCCTGCTATATTTGGATGAATTTTGAGGATTGATTTTCTCAGAGTCCACTTCAACTCTACCTAAGGCTCTTCTGGACTCAAGTGGTCGGTCTAAGTGTGCTGGTTTTAACAGCATGACTTCAATCCTACCTTACTGGTTGTCTGGTAAGGTAATACCAGAAACACCTACCACATCTACCTTCTCAGAGTCCAGGAGAGCCTTAAGTAGCGTTGAAGTTGTGAAGCTAAAATCAACACACTTAGACCAATTAGAGGTCCATTTTGCTACCAGATATGTTTCGGGGAGATTCTCCCTACCTACTTGTTGAACCAATTGGAGCGTATGATGAAGCGTAGGAGGTTTCTGAAATCTGTGCTCATCAGATCGCCTAGATCGTTATAGTAGAGGGCTGATTAGTGAAATAGAATGAGTATTGTTGTCCCATATCCGGTTCGTCAGACTTGCAGTTCTTTGATGTATCTCCATGTCCCGCCGCCCAACAAACTGCTCTGCCAAATTGGCAATCTAGAGCTGCTTTGGAGTTTAAAGAAAATGCTTCCAAGAACTAGATAGCTACTTGAATGTACGAAAAGACATGGCGGATATCACGTTTTTCTTTAACCAAGACAGGACTTTTTTAAAAGCCATTGGTTCCGTCTGGTACACGCTACTCTGATTGGGAAGATGAAAAGAGTGGCTAAGATGCAACTTTTCAGGGAAAACACTTACATCTACCTCGTCATCAGTGAAGATTCTTAACATTTCCGTTTTGGAAAACGCATTTTAAGCAGATTATTAAAGTTCATCTTTAAATACACGCCATACATATGTTCAAAAACCATATAATTGATTTCGAAAACTGTGTTTGTATATCAACTCACGGGCTTATAGACATTTAAAATCAATTAAACAATTTTGAATTGAATTTCATGGTGAAATTATATTCGTTATAGCAATATCCGCGGAAATTATATTATTTTTTTTTTGAAATTATTTAATAACTCTATCAACAATAATACGTTAGCATTCAATTGCTAATGGAATTCAATTTAACCACCTTTTACCCTTGTCACTGCAATTGGCAGACAGAAAGGATTCTGGATTCTGCCATGAACTTGTTACAATTTGTATTTTGATTTGTGTTATCATTGGAAAAACGAATAAGTACTTAATAGGATCGTAATAATGGTATTTTTGAATAGGTCAAAGTTAGTTTTGAAATATTGATACAAAAAGTCGATAAGAAGTCTTAAAAAAGGTAGCATAAGCCAGTGTTAATGAGACTGCCTTTAAATAGTTTCCTTTGAAAGTGCACTTTAAAGGAGTTGATGTGTTAGTTTACTTCGCTGCTTGACAAAGGAATGCATCACCACCCTTTGGGAATAGCATTTAGGATTTTTCGAAAATAGAAATTCCGTATAAGTATGTAGGCAAAATGTTAACTAAAAAAGCTCTGTTACCAAGCTGTGACATTTATACGGATCTGCTTAAGTTTAGAGCTGCAGAAGCTTAACAAATTAAAAAGCAAAAAAAAAAAAATGTACAAATATTTGGGGTGACAGTTCCTAGGGAACCAAGGCCTAGTACGAATGAAGGTAGGCAGAAGTTGTTGTCTCGTAAGGTTTTACCAGAAACACAGTTTAGATACAACAACTCACGTAATCTGGATGTTGATGGAGGTGACTAAGAGCGTAGTGGAAAAGTGTTTCCTTTTCGTATATGTTGTTGCAACTACGGCAGTGGGGGTTGCACGGAATGCTTAGCTTGGCAGCGAGTAAGCCAAATGGCCTGTGGCTTGTGCTAATTGCTGTAATTCTTGCTGTGATTAAGTCGTAAAAATCATGCTGTCGTAAAACCGATCCTAACTTATGGCGTGTGTATTAGTTTGGGTACTGGCTTTGGAAAACAAAAGCAACATGAAAGTGCTCGAAAAAGTTCAACGAGTAGCATGCTTTGAAAATACGGGTGCGCTGAGAACTTCTCCAATAGCTTTGCTTAGAACTAAACAACACTTGTTGTCAAAAGAGATCAAAAGGCATTGTAAGCCAGAATAAGGCAACGTAGCCGACTTCAGTGCAAATGGAGTGGGCCCAGGGGTTCTTGTTAAAAACCTTTCCCTATTTTAAACTTACTGTCTCCAGTTGCGCATTTCAAGTTGGTTGAGGTCCCCTTCTAATTGTATGCGCCACCTTAGGAAGTGATTCCATCTAGAAAAATATCTCGGTGCCGTATGGATTCGAGGAACAGCGCCGTAGTGGAATTTGTTCTTCTCCCTCTTCTTCTTCTTATTCTTCTCGCAATTTTAATAACAGGTGCTAGATAAGGTAAGGTTGTAAGTATCTAAACCCAGCACACTTAGATCAAATGATAGGTCGGTCGTGATATCTACTTGTTGGGCAATTGATGAAGGGTTCAAGGGTTATGCTTTTTTGCAGTTGATTGACTTTCTTGACACCAGCATTTGAACCTGGAATCATCAACGTGACAAGCGATGATGCTGACCACTACATCACGGCCATCCTCACCGATGAGAGTAATTGTTGGTTTAGTAGAAATGTATGGACGCTCATGGACCCCTTTAAAGGTAACTACCCTTCAAACTAAGCAATCGCAATTTTGAAATATGACGTTTCGATTTATGAGATTTCAAAATGTGTTTTGATATGACAGCCATGTTCATGTTGAATCGTCGGATGTTCTCGAATAAACATCCTAATCTCCTACTATTTTCTGTTACAAAAACTTTTCACATTTGCCGGTGGCATAAATTAACACATTAATTAAGTCGTAAACGAAATCACATCGATCTGTTCAGTTCAACTACGAATGAGCATTTTCATTACCGAAATCGAAACCAAAACCAAAACCCATGAAAACCAATTTGAATTAGTGGCCAATACAGTCAAAGGTTAATTGCATTTACAATGTGTCGGTATCCTGATAAATTCGCCATACGCAGGCGGCCATTAGCCATTTAAACAGCGTTGCATGTGTCGAAGCTGTCTGTCCTCTTCCTTAATATGATAACGCCTTGTGGTGGCTGCCTTTAATGATCTCTGCGTGTCGTGCTTCAATGTTATTTTGTGGAACGAAAATTATAATAAACTTGGCCTGCTCCCTGACGAATGAGACAAATTTTATATGTTGCTCTTAAATTTAATTTGTAATTTTTCTGTTTTTTTTTATTTTATTTTATTTTTGCACAACGATGCATTAAAATAATTTAAATTTATTTACAAGACAAATGAAAAAAATACCAAATGCTATAAAGCTGACATTTCATGATGAAAATTCTTATCCTTCGCATCCTGAATAAATATTGTTCTCCTCCCGGACGACATGCCAACAAAATTTCCAAAAAAAAGGAAGAAAACCCGCGTATAGTCGATGGGTATAAAATATGTATGTGTGTGTTTGTGTTTGTGTTTGCGAGCGTGTGTATAGGCGAAAGTCCCATTTCATTTGCGAAAGTAATCACGAAGTGCTGCACTCAGATGAATTTACACTTCAGTGGATAAACTTAACCATAGTGTAGCGAGGATTTATTATTATTCTTTCATTTTCTTTCTTCCTTTACTCCTTGTAGTTTAATTTTTTTCGTTCTTTGAAACTTTTTCGGGATACTTTTGATGTTTTGGACAATAAAAGTCAATACATATGTATTTTTTTTTAAATTTATTTTATGAAAGGTCCTTCGAAAGGTGTATTGAGTGTGAGCGTGTCGCAGACATGTTGAAAATTGAAAGGAAATGTAATATATAACAACATTTGTACTTGCACGCTTAAATTTTTAAAGGACGAAGTTCGTCTAGTGTCTGAGTTTAAATAAACTGATTATATGTGCTTACATTGTAAATTTTATGCAAAAGAAGCTTCGAATAAGGAAGATATTGATGACACTGGCAAATGTAGAAAGCGACGAGAAGTTCGGAAGTCAACATAAGGTTACAAGTTCGATTGTAACGAGTCGCAAAGATCATTGTGGGTGAAAATAATTTTGCTAGGCTTGTGGTGACAGTATTTGGATCCAAATCCTTGGAAGACAAGAAGCGTTCTTCAAAGGGACTTGGCGTCGGCTGGTCTATATATGGATTTATCATTTTTTGTAAGTAAGAAGACCACTCAGGAAGTGACTTCAGACTGATGTCATGAGGAAAAACAAGACTGCAATGGATTGAATTGGAATAAAGTAATTCTTCCAGACGAGAACCACTTCGAAGTCTAGGGACATCGAGTTATGTATGTGTCGTGAGAATAAGTGACAACGCAAAGTGAGGTTTTGAGGAAGTTTGAACCCGATTGAAAGCATGATAAACATCATCAAATGTACAGTTGTCGTGATCCTACCTTTCGAAGGAGACTTGTAACTGGAAATGCCCTTTTCCAACAAGATCTTGCTCAATACCAAACGCTGAAATGGCCTGGCAATTCATCTGACCTTTAATCGATTGAGAATCTGTGGGCCATTATTTCAGGAAAAAGACATAAAACAAGTTCATTCCAGCAATTATTGAGGTTTTCTTCCACGTCGAGGAATACTGCGAAAGCTTCATATTTTCAATGGCTAACATGACAATTTCGAGAACGTAGTATGAACACCTCTAAAAATCTACTTGTCCCAACTAATTTGCACATATCATGAGGGAATGCCCAAAGAAGAGAGATGACTCTTCTTAAGATCGCCTCTAAGACTTCCTCGATAAAACTTCTCTATAATACATTTAACAGAATTGCTTTCTCGGTCTTAGCCAGAAGGTACCTAACCTAACGATACCAGAATAAGGTTTGGAGCTATTGCGAGACATTCGGAGGAAAAATGTTGAGGCACATGTCAGTTAAATGTCATGTAGCTTGTTAAGATGGCAAAGGAGTAAGCAGTGTGCAGTGACGATGTCTAAAATTGGTCCAGCATCATGCTTGCTGAATACGAGGTATTTCTGATTTCTCATTTCGCGTGATGGTTGGTCACCATGGTTCCACAGTTTAAACGTTTTACAAATACAAATACAAATACGTATACAAACTTCTAAGCTTACGAGAACCTTATATTCCTAGATGAAGCGGACTTCAATAAAGTTTTGGTCACAGTATGAGAAAAATTTCATTACGTAAGCAGCAAGAAGGGCGATTGCTCTTAGACTCTTGATTGATTTAACGTTCATATAAGGCCTACACCTTAAATTTATATCAAAATTTAACAACCCTAAACCTTTAAACATTTTTCCAATTTTACCAAACAGCCATTTGACAATCATTTCCCGTTGAAGTGTTTACTCGTTGACCTCTTGGAAATATTTTCAATACCTGATCTCTCTACATATGTACCTACATGCAATCAACAATTCATCCACTTCTCGTTTATAAAAGCTGCCCATCAAGTGGTTCCTTTTGTCATGCATACACAAAATAACAACGCTGCTCATTCTGTGAATCGAAAAAGTGGCACACACACAAAATGTCCTTATAACTACAACTTGAGCTGACATAGTGAAGTACACACCAACACGATGGCCATTCAAGTATTGCTCGCATGGAAAGAGTCAGGTCAATAGCTACGCAAGAGGTCTGGCCGCATGATTTAACCAATCGATTATGTTTTGCAATGGATCCAACTTCCTCCGCACAGACCCACATCTTATCCTGCAGTCGGCTGTCGGGTATGCGGATGGCATATCACTTCAACTCGTTCTCGTGACCATTAACAGGTGATCTAGAAAGCAAATGTATACTTATGTATACATTTGTATATAAAAATTAGAAAACGCTCCAGAGAAAAGGAAACATAAATAAAATTGGAAAATATTTTTACCAGAATATTTTATGGTAAATATTTTGTGATGGGGTGGAATTTTGTTTTTATTGTACCGAAAGGATAATATTTGCACTTGGATCCTTAATGTTTCCACGTGTGTGTGCTAGGGTGTGTGGATGCCAAACAATTTTAAACGTATGCAGAACGGAAACAAACAATAAAGGATGCAAAAATATGTTTGCCAAATGGCAATTTTTGAATAACGCTAAATTGATATCCTTTTGAATATCCTGCATGGTGTATACTGAATTTTTTATTACAAGTTTTATGTAGGTGTGGAGTGGTTGTGTTTAAAAAAATAGTTTCATTGAGACTCTGGAAGAATTAATCATTGTCCGAAACGTGATTCTAATGCCGATGGTAAAATGTCAGTTAAGGATTTTATTTCAATTTAAATTGATGGTTGGTTGAAATGGAGTTTGATTGAATCAAAGTGCAGTTATAAAATAAGAGAACTAATGGAATCAGTTGTCATTAAACTGGTTAAATGGATGAATAAGGTCGGCCTTCCCGTTAAAGTGGCAAAGACCAAAGTGGTATTGTTCACAAGAATGTTCAATGCACCATTCAAAATCAGACCGCGCCAGGAAGGCCTCTGTTGCTCTTTATTCCTGTTGTATAGTCTAAAATGGGCGCATTCAACCTACAATAGTACACTGCATTTATACAGCAATAGTGAGGCCCATCATAGATTATCATGCGTCTGTATAAAGGGTGTTTTAAGAACAACTGCCACTGTTGCGCTGGAGATAATGTTCCATTTGCTTTCTATTGATATCTATGGAAAGGAAATGGCAGCTAAAGCAGCATTCATGCTTAGGAAAACCTCACAGTTGATTAGATTAGGTTAGGTTATAGGGGTGGCTGCGCTTATGTACAGCCTCACTCGGATTTCAAAGGACCCTTTGTGTTCCCCGGTGTGGTGTAGGGAACCTAAAATAAATAGAACACGGATTATTATTATCAATTGGCTGCCCTGAACCAACTCGAGTTCCGGAGGAATTTTAAGATGGTTCTCTCGGTGGTTTGTTCTCCGAGGGTTGTCTTTTTGATTCTGCTAAGGCTTGTGCATTCATAGGAGATGGAAAGTATCCTCCTCGGCGTCTACATCGTCACATCCCCTGCATAGGTCCGTTGTATTCAAACGCATTCTCATTAGGTGGGCCGCTAGCAGGTTGTGACCTTTAAGAAGTGATAGGTGACTTCTGTTGTTTTTATCTTATTTAATTCTGTCCAGAGCGTTCTTAAGGTGTGGCATGTTGTAAGTGAAATCCATCTCGCGTTCGTGAGTTTTAGGAAATCCGCGGTGATGCTGGAGTTTTTAAGTTCTAATGGGGGTAGGATTGAGTCATCGGCCATTGTCAGATCCATCTCAGAACCCTTTTTATTCCCATGGGTGTGACGTCATGGTTAGCGCTGAGTGCCCTGAGCTCGTCGTGGCAGCGTTTCACAGTTTTGAATCTGACAGTTTAGTCAGTCAGTCAGCTTACAGTTTTAGGTATATTCGAAGATATTTCCCTTTGAAATAAGTACCTGAAGTGCTCTTCATTTGAATGCCTTCTATCGAAAATATACAAAAAATTACCAATATTTCATGCAAACAAATTAAGTCAACAACAAACAAATTGATTTCCCTAAGAGTTTCCAGCAAAATAATCGAAATAAATCACTAAATTTCCCAAATTCCAATTACAAAGGTTGAAACCAAGATGTAGATTCCTGTTCTAGTGGCAACCCTACAACCACTTCAATCTCAAGTTGATTGGCTACCGGAATCCCAAGGGAAACAACAACAAACAGAATTATTAATTGGTTATTTCTTATCGGGCCAAGCACTGACTGGCACTTTGGTCGATGGCATTCCAGGTAATTAATCATTCCATTCAAAGTGTCACTTTGGGAGCAATCCTGCACAGAAATAATAAATTTCAATTATAAATCAAAACATTTACCTGTGGTCACAGTGTACTGCATGTCGCCGTAGGCCACTAAAGGGTTACATACATTTCTATCGACTGATTGAGGTAATTCATAAAGACGTTGCCACACCAAGGAAAATTCAAATACTCTCAAAAAATCCATTTTAATCATCCTTAAGTGCACGGGAGAGTGTACAGTGGATGGGTGTAGATGAAGATTATATAAGAGTCCTTGTCGATACTTTCTTTCTTGATGCTTCTATAATTCAAAGCCAAAGCAAGGCATAACCGGAGATGAATGGAAGACATACATATCATTTGGAAGGAGTGAAAAATCTTTTTTACAACTTATGCCTGAGATGAGATGGTGCGATGAAAAGAAGCCTCTGAATGGTGGCGGAAGTGATTCAAGATAATAATTTTCGCACAAGGCACACAAATCCCGGGAAGCACTGGATGTTGTAATGGTGTTTGGTGATGGTGAATGACGGCGCGCATTGAATTGGAATCGGATTGGGGCTTTCCGCATTGCAATTATTTTAAAAAGCAAAAAGAAGTCCTTCTCTGTTGAGAAAAATGATGATTTGTCTGTTCTTCCATAAAGAGGACTCAGGAGATGTAAGCTGAGTTAATAATTCGCAAAACATGGTACTACATTTGCATTACTCATACTGACATAAGTTGAGGGGTTTTATGTATGATTTAAGCAGGGACTTATGGGAGGAGGCATCATGTGCCATGAATTGTCTTTTGGAGGAAGTGAAACAATAGTGGTGGCTTTTTGGAGCATGTCTGAGCTTTAGAGATTGTGACAAGATATGCATTTTCAATTAAGATACTGAGGTTTTGGTTGATTGCTACACCTATGTGTTTAGGGTGTGGGGATTCTGTAGACAGAGGAACTGAGAGAAATGGGATGAATAGGTTTTGGAAATATGATTGATATTTTTCATGGAAACAATGTGTAACGATACTTTCTTTTATAGCAAGCGATTGCTGAAAGATATATGATTACTCATCAACTAGAGTACGAAGATTAAGGATTTAAGAGGAAAGATGAAGGATATATAGATGCACATTGGTTTTAAATGCTTGTGGATCGTAGTGATGAGGAGACACGGAGCTATGTAGATCAATTCACATTCATGTTGTATGGCTTAGGAAAGAATTCCTATATTTGACAGTACGTCCAGAGGTAGGTTTAAGAGTAAACTGATGTGCATTCGAAGTAGGAGCCGTGTTGGGGATGGAATGTTAAATGGACGGAGTCAATAAAACAGTCATAGGTAGGAACAATTTCTTCGGTTCTCAAACCCAATATTTTTGTCACCTATAACTTCTAACCCGCAGTTTGGAACTATATCTATTAAGATAGCAGATCAGATGTAAGCGTTGTACTCAATCTTTTCTATTTCATTAATCTTGTTAGGGATCACAAAATTTTCTAATATTGTTTACGTTGCATTGATATTCTAGTCTTCGTCTATGAGACCCCACAGAGTTTAATCGTGGTATCATCTTCGAGCTCAGTCTGAGAAGGTGTAATGATATATCTTACACAATTGATGTAGGTCTTTTTGAGGAGCTCATGGAAGCAATCTTTGTTCACGTTAGCTTTTTCCTTTGCGAGGGCCTTAAATACTGTTGTTGACGAGTCTAATCTCAACGCCTGGAGGGAACGGAACATTGACATAAAAGCGGGTCAGACAGTGGAAGAAAGGTTTATGAAATACCTTCTGATACTGCGAACTAAAACTTATTGGAAAGTTAGCTTTGTGGATCTTAAAAATCGATGTTGGACATAAGTGGCTGTTTTCGAGTAAAGAAGCTTGTATTTGAGTCTACTTCATGCTATGGCGGGTTATTTGCACATTACGGGTGGGAATATTTTGGTTATTCAGTAAAACAAACTAATCATGACAGCCTATCTGGAAAGTTCTTCATTTTTCACATAATTCTAGGCTGATAACGGGACTATCTCGTTTGTTTTAAAGCTCCCATGTCCGGCAAAAGCCAAACGAGAGTGATCCTATTCTGAGCAGCAAGCTGCTTTTATGGCTTTGCATAGTTCAAGACAAAGAGAGAGAAGTTTGTAGGACCTCTGATGCCAGAGTTATTTGTAAACGATTGAACCTAGTTAGGTCAAAGAGGTGGTGGTGCGATGTAAGGCGACGTCTAATTCGGATCTTCACAGCTCCACAGTATTTTTCGTTTTGGGAACCTAGATGTAAGTACCTGTGTTGAAGTGAAGGAAGTTAATTGGTTATGTATTGGTTTCCTTTATAAATTACGGTGGCATGGTTGGTAGTTCACATGGTTCGATACAAAAATATGTGCCTAGGATTATTTTCCTGGTTCTGCTGAGGCTTGCACAGTCACAGAGAAAATGAATCATGTACTTGTGAAGCGGTTGATCGTACCTAGTCAAGATGACCTGTCAGTAGATGTGGCCTGCGTTGATGCTGACTACTAGTAATCTCTAATGTGTTTTGACCACATCTTCCTTGATATGAGGAGTTTCGATTTTAGTATTGTGGATGAGACGGCTTTGATGGCGGCTTGAGTCAATGTCAATGGTTCTTCTTTGAGTTATTACTGAGGATGATTCTCTTAAGGCGTCAGCTATCGGTAAAACTTCTGATTGGAACACACTCCGTGGTTTGGAAGTTTAATCGACCGGGCAGATAATCGGTTTCTGTTTCCAGATTCCCTCATCCAGCTATATTAACGTGACCTGTTTGGACCTTCTTCCAAAAGTTAGATGTTTGATGTATTTAATGACTTCAAACTGAGCTTCTTTTTAATATTCTACTTTCAAAGTTAACATAAATAGCTTGTTGCTTTGAATACATCACAGCTAACCATTTGTGAAAACGTTTGTAAAATTACTTTTAAACACCCCACTGGCGGTGAAAGACCCTAAAGTCCTTTTATCTATTCTTATTAAAATAGACCATTAGAAACCATTTCTCTGGTAATTTAAGAACTTTATTTTTATGCTCAGCTAGGTCATAAATTCCCACGATTTTTCTCTCTTTTACAGCAAAAACCCTATAATTCACGTTAAATAAAATTTATTTCCCTAATCCTACTTAAATTCTATAAAAAAAAAGAGAAGCAACAATAGAACCACCCTGATTCCATGTATTTCTAGAATACTTGGCAACACCCCATCTTGTTGGAAATTGTATCAAGAAAAGGAAGCAGGAAAAATAAAAAAAAAACCAAGAATACAACCGGAAACAAGAAAACGTCACACTAAATCCATTTTCATATTTCCACCAAACCGCATAGCAGTGCAGTGTGGTCTATAGAATGCCCCCCTCTACCAGTGAATAGGCGTAAATTCTTCGTTTACTTGGAAGTATGTGTTCGTTGGTTAGTGCCTTTTCATTATTCACAAGGTCGGGAGCAGGAAGAAGAACATCTCACGATGAACAATGTTTTTCGTGCGATACACGAAGGAGATTTTTTATTTTTTATTTTTACAAACCGCAGGAACATTGAAATCTACCACGTCTAACTAGTACGCGTAGTCATAGTCAATTGTCGTCAGCGACAGGCCCACCTTCCTTCCGATTACCTCTATAACAGCCGCGAGAGCAAATCCATGTTCCACACTCTTGTAATTCTTGAACGGAGCAACGAAGCAAAGAAGTGTTAAACGTGCACACGACGAAAAATATAATTTTCGTTACGTATACGCCTGGGTGTTCGTTCGTCTGCCCAACTGCACGGAGGAATCTTATAACCTCGTTCCAGTTCACGGGTTTTGGTTGCTCTAGCTTTCTAGAACCGTGTGTGTGTGTGTTTTGTTTCTCATTCTTCGCTGCAGAGAGGGCGTGAAGTCGTATCTATTACACACGGACGAGGACGATGTGCTAATAAAATATAATTACGTGCGTGTCATGCCAAACATTAATTACATACAAATAGAGTGGAACCGTTGGTGCTGGTGTTGGTACTGGTGCTGGGCGAGGTCTTTATGTCTCATTATTGTTAGATACACTCGGTCTAAGCAAACGGGATTATTACTCATCATGCGTGTACATGTGTGTGTAGATGTGAAAGGATGGAAAACGTACAATCACCCTATCGTTCGAAGGCAAACAGACGTTCTCTTTAAGGTACAAGCATGGATATCACTGTGTACTTCTTGGTTTGGTTTGGGAGATTCTGTGTAATTGCGGATGCTTTGCTGTACGTGCTACGTACGTTTGTGTGATTAACATTTTAATGTGTGTGTCAACAGTAAAACCCAAAAGTTTATTACGAGTAAGTCCATTAAGGTTGTCGCTGTGGCCCTCCTCTCCGAATGAAAGATGAGCCGGTATGCCTAGACAAACAATGATAAAAAGCATTGTGTGGGATGTTCACTGCCTTGGGAGTCAAGTTGGCTTGCCTGGTCAGGTGGTTTTTTTTTTTTTAGGGAGAACTCCGTTTTTCATTTCCTCAAATTAAGTAAATTATTTTTCCCACAAAAAATCGTTTACGCTAATGAGCTATCAAATAAAAACTCAGCGCGAGGGAAGGTACATTGCAGATACATTGTAATAAGTTTATTTTTATTTTTAAATTGAAATCATTGGGTTTCAAGTTCTCAACACAAATTATGTTAAAGCCACGTGAAGTCTTTGAAAAGCTTAACGAGATTGATGAAACATTTCTTTAACATATTAAATTACACATTTTTAATGCGGCATGTGCTGCTAACGAGGACGAGGACGAGGACGACACCTTCAAAGGACTCAAAGAAACCGCAATGGTTGGACTTGAACTTGAAAATAAATAAACATCCCTAGGCTATGTTTCGGATGACAAGTATAGTTCCCGTAGGAGTAGGAGTCCCATAACAGTCCCACAGTGATAGCTGCCCAATTTAGACCACTGAAGCGGTAGTTGACCCAGTCCTAGGAAGCTCGAATTATTGTATATTAACTATCTTGAGTCATGTATAGTTTTGAGTAAGAGTACAACATTTGTTCGCAAACACCACGCTGAAGCACTTAGACACAAAATCAGATCCATTGTACTACCTGCAGGTACAGCCCTTTTACAGTGTTTTGATCGTCTTTCTAAGAAAGTCGTGTAAGAGCTTCAGTGATAAGGAGCTTGGGTTACCAGCCTAGTGTCGGCGCCCTCTAAGCAAGCATCACAGATAGTGGTGATCACCTACAGTTGTGCTTGCTAGAAATTATCAACCAACCATCGATAGAAGCCCTGACCGAAGATGCGGGCAAACCTAACGCGTTTTCATGGCAGTAGAAGTTCTCCTCTGAACCTTGATTGGCAAGCTCATCGGAGAACTCATTTCTAGTAATCCCGCCGTGCCCGAAGCCCCGCTCAAAGCTTAGCAAATTTAGTCCTCCAACCGAATTCAAACTAGACTTACAATTTGCTTACTGAACGGGCTTCCAATGGAGTAGAATCTCGGCTTGAGACAAAGCAGTCTTCTATCCATGTTGATACCGGGAATGCTGCTTTAAATTCTCTAGACCAATCACTCTGTCATCCGCTACTGTATGGTCTTCGAACCGGACCCTTGGTCTTCCTTGCCGTCTCGAACCTGTGGGCTGAGACCTGAAGATTCTAATGACTGAAGCATTGTTGTCATATCGATAGAAGTGGCCGAGCTAATGTTCGCGTTGTATCTTGACTTTTCAGATAAGAGGCATGTCCTGGTCCAGCTTGCACATTACATCAAATATTCGACGAAGATTTTTTTCTGTGAAGTTCCCAATATTTGCTTTGTTTCCCTGCTTATCGTCCGGCACTCGGCCCCTTATAGCAAAACTGGCAAGATAACGGTGCGGCAGAGCATACTTTTTATCTTTCGAGCAAGGCATTTCGACCCCTTTGTTTTGTCAAACCAAATTAGCAATGGTTTCCAAAGTTGAGTCTTCTTTGAGTCTCCACTCCAGTTGATATTGAAGTTGTAGCTATCAATAGTGGCAATTTGACTCAGGCGGTGAGTTGATGGCTCTTTGTTTTTTGATGACATAGAGTTTGTTCTGTCATCGTTAACTTCAAGAGGATCTCGTTTCGCCTATTCATCAATAGGTGAGAGCCTTTGGGAGCGACTGATACCTCACTAGCTAGGCGGATTTTTTAAAGTGTAAAAATTAGCTCAACGCACTATATGTTCCATCACGACATTGAAAAAGTCACATAATTGTGCGTCTCCTGGTCAAAATTCGGTACGCACGCTGCATCGAGTATCATCCAGCCTTAGTCGCCCTATAAAGCTCCAGACAATGAATTGTACTATATGCGGCTTTGAAGCCGATGAAAAGGTGGTGAGTTTTGATTTGAAATTCGTTAGTCTCTTCCAGGATTCCCAGTCGATCTGATTAGTATATTGCAGAAAGGCTTCAGACCTATGTTGGATAGGATCCTGGCGACATTGACGTGGATATTCTACTTAAATACCAGCTTAAGACTAACAGAATAACTCTTTATACCAAAAAATAGTATCCAAAATACATCGTTTTAGAAAACTTTGATCTATTTTTGTTTTCTAAACAACGGATCATAACGCCCAAAATAAAACTCATCCAGAATTTATACGCTTCTCATCTCTAAGCGTATTTGACTCAACTTTTATTACAGAAAACCCAAATAATCCATTAGCATCAGAATATCTCCGATTCATTGAATCGACATCTGTCAACTGCCCCATCAAGGAAGTTTTTTTTTTTTTTTTCTTGACTTGATTCAATCTCGAATCTATAAGAACACAAGTATCGAAGATGATGGTAATACCAAACGCAAATATACATAGAATACAAATTTCGAAATTGATTGCATCAAAGATAGGAGTCGCCAGCCTAATAATTTATTTCAATATTCCCTTGCGGCCGAGCATCTTTTCAGATTCCCTACAACACCCCTTCGACTTAGCACTACCTGAAAGCGGAATATAAAAGAAAAATCGTAAGCTTTCACTTCAATAAGCTCTTTCTACTCGTCCTACTGATGGCTGTCTATAAAAACGGGAACAGGAAACGAATACAAAAATATAAAGAACGACGGCGATGGGGGAGTGTATCTTACCCAATTACCCGACATCGATACTCTCTGGGGGTGCTGGCGAAATATTAAAATTTCATATATTTCAGTTGAATCTCGGCAGAAGGTCCTTGCTGGTGTTTTTTTTTACGTTTTTTTTTGTTTTTCTGTAGCTGCCAATTCTGATTGATATCGGCACGAATTTCACCTTCTGTCAGTGACAGTGACAATAAACAATTTATCCAGATACCATCAACACGACGTATCAACCCGGCAGGGGGTGGATGTGAGTTTTTACTGCACTCAGCTGGTAGTCAGGACTCTTATCAACATAAAAAAAAAAAAAAAAATGGATAACAACATTTCTGCATTAAAGAAAAGTCATTAATTATAATACTCACAGCTGCACATTTATCACATCTTCGTGCGGGTATTTCCGTCGGCACTGTTAATGGTCTACGGCTTAAGGGCTTGGGGAAATCCGGGTGTTGTAAGGCTTAGGAGGACAAGCATAAGATATGAGACCCAGAACATATATCTTTTCGGGGATAAATTGCGACGATGATCGTAATCATGTTTACAGGCAATACCAGGGGATGATAACAGGATTTCAATTTCAATATGTCAAATTCGATTACCTCTGCTGGTAGTGAAGAGTTGGAGGCTTTCGAAAATATTGGCAATTACTTTAGGTGCGATGCGTTACACAGTCGTTATCGGATGGATTAAGGGTTTTACACGAGATACACGAGGACTGGTGTTTGGTTCTTTATTAGTCCTACTTTGGATCTGCTAATGGGTTCTTTTAACCAACATTTGATTACATACACCATCTGATACAATGCGATTACGTTGCCACGTACTTTTTATTTCTGTCATAAACGTTGTTTATAAGAAATCGTTTTAATAAGCCTTCAAAAGGAGGTTACGATATACATTAGTCATCAGAGGTAAAAAGGCATTTTCTGCTTTCACTTTTCTTTCGTTGACAGCATAGGCTGGACTATGCTTTTTGGGCATATGACCTCTACCGTGGACTCTTCGTAGCGTATCTTGGGTATCGGAAAGCACGTGTTCGGTATCTACAGAGCTTGGATAGTAAGTTATGATATTGTGTCCGAACCAGAAGCAGCCTGTTAACTAAATTTCAAATTCCCCATGCTTCCGTAGTATCCGTTCGAATATGTTAGAATTCAATCTTAAGGCCCATCTGCCTTTTGTGGATTGGTTTCATCGCTCTTGATATTCTCACAGAAAGCACGTGTGTTGGTCTACAATCCTTTTTTTGTAGGTAGCGCGTTTAGGACTATCATTAGCATCTCCTGCAATGCCGTTCTTTCTTCCAGAAAGCAGAAGGATTGAAAGAAAACATGCATGGTTTTCTCTTGCAGCTTAGACAACATAGAGATTCATCGTGCTTAAGCCCTTATTAGAGTTGCTGATATGATACTCTGTTAGGGCTAACGAACGCACGTCGTTCCGACTAATAAGATCCTCCTAATGCATCGGTTCAAACCACCAGATGACGATGAAAAGATGGCTTTTTTGATTTGCGTTTCGGATCGAAGTTGCCTAAGTGGAAGAGGCTGTAGATGCTTAGTCTACCTGCGGTATTGGCGATGGTAAGGGTGGGGCTCTAAAGTTTAATGCCATCCTTTATAATTTGACCCTTGAACTCGGATTATTTTCAATGTTTCTTAAGCTCGACAACTTGGTCAAACTATGTCAAACGAAATACATTGGATTGCAAGACACAGAGTAGGAGAAGAAGATTGACGTAGAAAAAAAAAAAAGAAAAAAAGAATGGATGTGAGAGTAAAGCCCTGTGGAACTCCATTAAAATACAGAAAGGGTGTAGAAATACATAAATGTTCTACGTCTACTTGGAGAAGATGTAACAAATGCCATCTGGTTTTGGCAGCTGGTTAAGAAGTTCTAGTTTCTCAGCAATTTAACACACGTAAAGAAGCTCGTTGTTTGTAAGTGAATATTGTACATAAACAACTGGTAAATATTCCAAACATCTCCGCTTTTAATCCTTTTATACATCTGGCTCTGCAGCATAAAATTATGGACCATTATCTGCCGATGCCACCAAGGACACTCGCCAATCTACCTCAATCATCACCATTACTCGTATTTAATTTTCTGCTCTACTTCTCCATTTTCCTAAATGATTATTATTTCTTCCTATTTTCCTCATCACTTTATGTTTGCCCTATTTACTGCTACAAGCCGTCGGTTTTTTTTTTTTAATAAATAAAATTAATATTAGAATAGCTTAGTTTACCACAAGCCGCATAATGAATTCAGTGAGCAGGGAGAAAAAGACCTTCAATTCTACCTCCATAGAGCAATTGAAAGGAGCGGAAAAAATGAGCACAAAATTCCTCAATGTACGGATGGATTTTTCTATTAAAAAAAAAAAACGAACAGATACCAACGAAGGACAGCAGCGGAGTAGGCCTCATCTTCGTGAGAGGCAATGAAAAATGTTACCATCACGCTGGAATGATGGCAGGAAACAAAATCACTCCTTCTGTTAAGGAAGCTACTACCTCTACCATCACTGTTTCAACGACCACAGTAACGAGTACAGTTTTATTTTTATTTTTATTTTTTTTCCCCACTAAAATATGAATACAAAAACAAAAACAGAGAACTGAGAATATTTCAGGATAACAATGATTATTATTTCTCGTTTCTGGCCTTGAAAGTGTGGATGGGCATAAATAATGAACCCAAATAGATAGGCTGAACAGAGAGAGTGTGTGTGTGTTGATGGGAAAGACGGAGGGATACGGGACGACAATAAACAGTTCCATCTCATCTTGGTCAAGTGTTTTATTCAAGAATTCAAGTTATGCCCAGGGTTAGATTGTTGAAGTGAGATACACATTACATTCTCATCCTTTAGAAGGATAAATAAGCGGAAAAGGTAAATTTGAAGGCATTATGAACTGACAACTGAACTGACTTCGAAGAAAAGGAGAGAAAAATATATTCACCGTATTCCGGACCACAAAATATTTTATGATAAGCTCGATAAAACTCGTTGGATATAAAGGATATGCTCACATAAAGGATTTTAATGCTGAATTTTATTTTAATTCATCATGCAACTGTGTCTGTTTACTTTTAGTGTATCTACTATGTAGACATGTTTATGAGTCACAAAGGACTGTGAGTCTTTCCTCAAAATAAGCAATTTTTTCACCCATGAAATGCAATAAATCGGAGGATGTAGGGATGTTTACACAACAGAATACAGGGTTCTAAACCATGGCAATACCGTATGATGATATCAACTTTTCCATTGATATTCAAACTGCAATAAAAGTTATTTTTGCCATAGAGGTAGGAGCTTAAAGTTATAAGCTTACCTCATATTAGAAGGTTCTGGTTGGTACCCAGCCAGCATGTGAACACCCCAAACTTTCTCGGTTATTGACAAGAGACAAGAGACAAGAGAGTTCTAACATACCTCGCCCACCGTCCGTGGGGAGGACCTAGCTCTATCTTTATCTTCTCACACTTCACATCACCTATCCTTCATCAAAAACCTTGCTCTAACTCTTCCTACTCACACTACACATCTCCTATCCTTCATTAAGCTAGACTGCCTAACACGCAGAGAGTTCTCACATACCTCACACACCGTCCGTGGGGAGGATCTGGATCTATTTCTACTCATCCTACACATCTCCTATCCTTCAGCTAGCTAGACTGCCTAACACGCAGAGACTTCTCACATACCTCACCCAATGTCGGTGAGGAGGACCTATGTCGGATATCTTTATCCTCTACAGCTTCTCTATTCCTAGCCCGCGGTTTTTCCTAGAGACCTATCGAAAGTGGCGGGAGTGTGTCTTGTCATATCTTATGCGAGGGCGACGGTACGGAACAAATAGTTTCGAGAATCGTCGCTGGATGTCTCAAGACCGTTAAGGCCAAGAGATGCATATAAGTTAGGTCAGTCACCTTTGCTATGTGCCGGGGCATAGAGATATTCCAGGAAACTCTAAGGCAGACGAACTAGCCTGTAATGGAACAACTATACCCATGCTTCCAGAAAAAGGCTCCTTGGATGCTATCAAAAGAACATATTGTAGCTGGACAAGTGGTACAACGTGAGACACCGTCTAATAGGCAAGCATGCAACAAGGCTTGGCGTTCGTTCAACCGATTTTTCTAGAAGCTGCATGGACGAAGAAAAAGAGGATACTATTCTCCACCTTCTTTGTAGCTGCCCAGCTCTCTACCGCAAAAGAAGGCTGAACCTACAAGAATTCTACTTCAACGATTTAAGCGATCTGTTGAATACAGATGTCAGAAACCTCCTTCGCTTCATCAGAAGCTCCAAGTAGTTCAACGAGTAGGTAAAGAGATCTCTCTAGATCCATGTAGTATTACAATGGACCTATCACTGGTCTATGTGTGCGGGCAACAGCTGACTGTTACTATGCAAGAGGAATGTTAGCGTATACGACAAAATTGACCGGATTGTGCGTGTGGTGTCTATGTTATCTGCTCATGGAACACTGTTTGGCTTATTAGTGTTGTAAAGACTAGTACTAGTAGAAATGTCGATGTGTTACGAAAAGGTGGTGTAGGTGTGCTCCGCGTAGCTTTTGGGAGCCAATATATTTGGAAACCTGCTTTCGAAAGTATGGTACAATTCCGAAGGCCATTCGAAGTGAATGTGAAACAAAATGCCTTTCTAGTCCTTTTAGTCTTGATAGTTCTGTTCATGGTACTCTTGTCGATATATTTTCAGAAATCACAGTCGATTCTCTTGAAGGATACACAAGAGTTCAAATGGTCATCTATCTCTGGGCTAAGAAATACTAGTTCTAAGTGCTAAAATTAAAGACCCATCAGATAGAAGAAACCAAAGCTTTAGTCGCATCCCTTGGACGTATCACAATCAGCAATCTTCTCACAAAACTCTGTTTGTACAATGGTATCACCAGCGGCACTACAGTAAAACCTTTCTGCTTGACAAAAAAATAAATTTCCCTTCCAACTATAGTCCCTCGTTTGTTTCTTTCAACAAATTTATCATGCCTTGGGTGGTTCCGTTTTCTTAACAGAAGACGTCAAGAAATAAATTGTGCAACAAACACAAGTTTCTTTCTTTGGATGCATTTTTAATTTTGCCTGTCACACTCGCCGGCACACGTAACCAACAAAAGTTTTCCCTTCGTTTGTAAATCGTCCTTCGTCGAGTTATCCTCGTTTGCACCCGGAACACAAATACAAAGAATGTCCTCCAATCAGGTTGAATAATATCGACCAAATGCGTACCCGATATTACCATGGAAATGGGACACGGATAGACGCTTTGTGCCCAAACTCTCTGGGGCTAGATAAAAAGTGGCCAAAAAATTAACACATGAGTCGAAGTTTAGTATAATTCTGACGCGCAATAAAACTGGTTCCCTTACGTGTGCGGCTGTCGGTCGGTCGGTTCTGGTGTGTAAATCCGATGATGCTTGGGCAGAGCTTTTATGAGGCTCATAAATATTTCATTCTTACACGCACCATACCGAAAAGGATATATAGGAGAGTATACGGTCGTACGTTTATACTGGTATGTATGCATGAGTTGAGTATCCTTGAATGTAGGCCAGGAGCAACGCCACGTTGCGAAATAGACAAGTCGTTGTGGGGGAGGGAAGTTTCATTGAAATTCGTTGTGGGTTCTTGGATGCTTTATTGATTCTATAATATTCATGCGGTGGTATAGTTGAATATCGGAAATGGCTATATATCTACTCGTATACGGTGTACGAGTAGGTGGCGTGTCCTTACCGAATGTTTCATTGTGCACGGCATACGAATAGAGAAAAGTCATAAAGTGGCAACAGTTTCTGGTTTCACACTGAGTGACATTTTACAATGACGATGTACGTTTGAAAGGAGTGTGCAGGATTTTACACACGGATATAGCGTGGCAGGCAGGAGAATTTTCAAAGGAGGACATGTTTTGCTATCTTCCAGGCTTGACTTCGAAAGACAAACGAATACAAAAACTTGGCAATGTCAGGCTTGGCTCTCTTGGCTGTTACAGACTTCAGCCATCAACTGAAGTAGACTAGCGATTGGACCCACCCAAAAAATTAGCATACTTTCTATAAAATACTTTACACCGAATAGTTCCGTTTCAGCGGTTTGGTTAAGTATCCTACTGTGTCCTCCATTGGTTGGAATCTTAAAGATCTTTTCTATACAGACAAGTTTGTTGCCAAGTATTCACTTTCTAAGATTTAAGAGAGTTTGGCATTCTGTTAGACTTGTTTGTTGAGATTTTGCGGCTTTACTTGTCTAGAAGACTAAAATTCTTGAAAAGACGGTCTAAGGTATGATACCAAATGAATTAAATACTTTGGAGCAGCGAAATCGTACCGCTTGGTCAGTATACCCGACGAGATCGTTTTGTAATAAGAAGTTGAACTGGGGATAGATCCATCATTACATTGGCTACGTCAAGTTGTCGGAAAGGCGTCGGTTTTTAAGCATCAGAAAGTCGGTTAATGAACCCAAAGTTCATGAAAACGTGTGGCGCAGCATGGACCGAATACTTTTACAGAGGATTGGAAGCACAACGAATGCGGAGTTGCTACAAATCAAGGAGACGTACCAAACAAAACACTTAAATCGAACTAGACATAACTATCTTCAATGATAGTCAAAGCCCTATACAGGCTATAGATTCGCTGGTTGAGTAATGGTTTACAAAAGTATTTTGGTAGCTGATAGCTTTGAACCATCACATACACTTGCCCTTGGCAGAAACCTTCACCACGTCGGAATAGAGGCCATACAGTGTCTTTTCACTAAACGTCTTGGCTTTGAGAAAGACTTTCCAGGAGACCATCGATGTGAGTCACCTTTGGACCTAATTTGCTCTCAAAAGTCTTGCATCAGACATAAGATCTAACACCCTTATGCAATCAATGTATCAAACTCTAAGTGAATTACGAGTCCTTGTACTCCATTACTTTCCTTCCATACAGGCCTTTGGTACATTTTTTTCCGCTTGAACAGCCTAATGAACAATTAAGCTCACTTCGGTTATTCCTTTTGCCGATTTAAAACGTGACTTAGCTCCAACAAAGTGCACAACAAGAAACACAGTAACTGGAGCACGAAGTTCTAAAGAAATGCAAGCAAGTTTTAATGAGCTTCTATTCAGGCTAAAAAAAAGGGAAGAAATTTCTGTTCCTTCATTTGTAAATCCTTGTGTACGCAAACCAGTTCTCGATATACATAGATCAAGAGAATCCTTCGCATAACGCTGCGTTTACGTTGGTCTTGAATTGTGCCAACATCTTAATTATTTATGTAAATTTACTTAATAGCAGACTTCATCGTTGTTTGCCAATACATCTGGGGTGTAAAGGGTGTCAAGTTCCAGGCCAAAGGTGACATGTTTGATTAGTCAGTTCGAAAGTATTGATTTTGTGACTCCGAGTGTTTGTTTTTCAAACCGGGAAAGTGTGTAATTTACAAGATTGTTGTTTGGAATTCATTGGCATTAATTGGAATCAGCTTCGTTTTGTTGTTGAATCATTTTAGGTCAGAGTTATTGTCAAGCCTTTGGCTTCTCACCATGTCAGTTGTGGCTGCAAGTTAATATTGAAACAAAGAACCAGTAGATGCAAGTCCAACTTTCTAGTTTAATCGTATCTTGAGATTACATTTCAAATGAAACTTTTGCAAATTTGGACATGGAATATGGTGAAATCAGGGTCCAAAGACTAGTAGCGAGCGAGATCGAAGATGTTGGTTCTATTTCAGGAACGATGTTCTTCGGAGAGTTTAAAACGACGTGTTAAGGCAACATACAGATACATATAAAAAGGAAAAAGTATTAATTAAATAATTAATCGCTAAATGGGGCTTACAGGTAAAGCTTAAGCGAGCTAGAGCAGGGCATGTATAGGGGAAGTAGACACCTATTTCATCATTGTCTTCATTTCCACAGCTTCAAGAGAAGTCATCCCAAGAGATAGAACTAAGTACTTGATTATGACATCTATAGTTGCTCCGGTCTTGCAAGTTTGATTGTGTTGGGATGATCGAGATGTATCCACCTATGGTTAGTCCTCTCTAAGGCATCTAAGAGCATTTCATTTGTTTTTTGTTTCACAAAAGACTCGTATTTAGTAATTATTTGGATTTAACAAACACACACACAGCATGAAGGGTTGCAAGAAATTAGCCATCGATTGTCTCTGAGCTGGGAAGCCAGATTTGTAGATTGTAAGTTTGTTTCTTGCCATATTTATCATACCAAAGCTGGTCATTCAATATTTTTTTATTTCTAGCTGGCTTACAAAGTACATATGTACACAGAAGCTAGGAGTCCTTTTGTTTGAGTAAAATACCACGTTGACACGTTCAGAAATATTTTTGTTTTGAATGAAAGGCTATTTTACGAAGAGCGTTCTAAATGACTTTGAACTTGTCGAGGACATTGTTAGATCTTAAATTCCCTCAAAGATTTTGAGAAGAAATGATGGGAGGAATGTACCAGCATGAGTTCTCCTTTGCCTTACGTACGAGTTTCATCTTCACCTTAGGTTTCTGAACTTTGTTTGTCGCTCAAAATGCACCAAAGCGGACAGTTCAGGACCGGCTTACTGTAGACTGTTCCATAGTTTCTTTGATCACGGAAATAGTCTTAAAGTCTCGACTTTTAAACACATCCTGTTGCCCACATTCATTGCGGTGGAATTATTCAAGCTAGTTATGCAATTGTTAAGCTTACCATGTGACAAATAGCTTACGTAGTCTTATAATCAAAGTAGGGTAATCCTCTTAGCATGCCATTAATGCAGTTGCAAGGATATCACTGTTAATGGTGTTCGAAAAGGGATTACTTGTTTGTTTCCTTTCTCTTTTTTCACTTCCTCTTATATTTTATGACTCACTTAACTAACAGAAAAGATTGCCCCAAACATCCTGTGTGCCATTAGGGAAAACAAAGACTTCTGTCCGTCCCTCTAAAGCTCACTTAAGCCTCTTTTCTTTTTTATTTCTCACTTTAAATAGAAAGCATCCTTAGTGAGATTTCCCATGCTAATGCCCAGGGATTACCCTTGCACCTATCCAACTATTCAACTCTCGACGAAAAAGGAAGCACAAGTGCTGTAAAAAAGTTTTTTTTTTTTTTTTTATCTACCGGATGGATTAAGTTTGTAGTGCAATGCAGTCCCACCCTTAATCACCTCCAGCAGCAGCAAAAAGAAGCAATCCCCAATGCCGCATTAAAAATAAAACCCCCAATTCTCACGTGGGGTAACCCCTAAAGTAGCACGTGAGAAGGCGTGCCGCCAGACATATACCTGGCCTTTGGATACCAAAACAAAGAGCACAATTGAAAATAAAACAGCAGGCATCGGTAGTCACACGGAAGTTGAGCGTTGCTCCTTTATCGGATGACAGAGTTTTTACGGTTTCCGGCTGTTGGTACGGGTCGAGGTTTTCCTTTGACACAGTCTTAATTAGAGAGGAATGACAAAGGACTCCACACATGTGTGGATGTGTGTTTGCCTTCAAATTTGTTGTGTATGCACATTTTACCTGTCAGAAGTTGTACACTAACCCACTGTATATCACTGTGTACCACAACAGGAATAAATGATGATGAGCTATGTATGAACGATGCGGCGACTTTAGGGGGGAAGTGTCAGAAGTGGAATTTCTATTTCGAAACTGTTTTGCACAACATATATGTACATACTTAACGAAAAGAGGGGTTCCCTTGAAACTCTACTCCTCACATCTGTGTACATTTGGATTTTGTAAGTTTATCTACGAGAGAGCATCCTAAATTTTGTTGAGATGTTGATTTGTTTCCTTTTTTTTCCTGTCTCTCTCCTTTTTTGCCTTTGTTTCTTGCTTAGGGAAACTTCTAGCTGGATTATGTTGTTGAATTGCTTCGCGTATTTCCGCTTCGAATGCTGCTTCAAAGCAGGATAATATGTTGTTTGTTGAATTGAGTTTGAGTGATGTTCAAATTAATGCTTAAGGAGATATAAATTTTTTCAATTAAAAGTTAGAACTTGGTTTAACATAAGATAATTGCTGTTTTTTAAAGAAAAAAAGGAGAGCTGAGAGGAATTTTAAGGACACTGTCAATATTGACACTCGTTCTGTATGCAAATAGAGAAAGTCAAGGGTGAATGACAACTTGAAAACTTTACTCAAACGTGAAGTTTGTTAGAGAGAGACTACCACCCAAACGAAATTAAGCAAGGACCCTGAAATTATCAAACTGGAACATAAGTTTAGTTTAAATCTAAACGTGCTAGAAAATGTATGCACTGTTGTAGTGCATATCTATAACCGGTGACCGCCTGGTGGCAAGTCGAACACAGCTTGAATAAAGACAGTCAATCTCGTCCGTTGGCGAACACTTTTTTGATCTCGGCCACTCGCTATGCGATGATGAGGCTCAAGTATAGATTGAACCAGATTTTGGTCGCACACATTGCAGTCATATCCGCACGTATGGTCGACGAATGGTGCACGGAATGTGTCATTAATAAGCTTGTAACAAGCCTTTAGCCTCGTACTCGGCGTCTATCGCGCTATGTTGCCTCAAACAATTCAGCTCAGATATCTGGTAGGTTGCTGCTATACATAAGCCTAAAAGTTTAAGCTGAGCGATATATGGTTGTGTATCTGAGGCCATTCTTTGCCGTCTTCTCTCGGATGCACTGCTCACGTTGGCTGGTCGTTCAGATGTAGAAGAAGCTTCCGCTTTGATAGCAACATTTGTTCGGCAGTGCTAAACTCAACTCTGTCACAATCAATGATATTCAAACGCAATGTCACTTAAAGTTACGCCCGGTGACCCGACAATCAGCCAAATCTCGTAAATTTTCACAATGTTCCCAGCTCGCTCAAATAAATAGTCCGGAGAAGGACGTAGTTCTACGTCAAAACAAGAAGTATGGTGGAGGATCTAGTCGCGTCAATACACGAGGTATGAGTATTGAGTGCATATACACATAAGCAACGATAGCGGCGTATAGGAGTAGAAGCACAGCGTTTCGTTACAAGTTCAGTCGTAAGATTTCACATCACTCTGCAGTGCGTAACAAAATTTCACTTCAAAAGAAAAAGGAACACCGTGCCGCTCTTATGAATCATCCTTCCTCTCTTGTTCTACCCTCACCCTTTTACTTTTTTTCTCATGAGAGTTCCCTATCTAATCATTTCAAATAGTTACTACTTCCGTTGGATTCCGGTAGTGCATTTCAGGCAGATGCGAAGCTTCGCTTTGCTGAATTCCGGGGCACAGGGACGTTTCAGGCAACAGGCAAGGGACAGGTCAGAAGGTTTTGGAAAATATAAAAGCGTCTGCTTCTCTAGAATCGATAAAGCCAAAGAAATTGAATACACTTGCCCTTCGTCGAGGCAGATTTGGTCTATAAATAGGGAATCGCTAAACCCTATATTAGGAGCTCTCACGGGGCATGCTATTTCAGTTAAAGAAGAAAAAGCAGTTACCCACATTCTATGCATCTGTCCTCAGCCCTATCAAGGCTGAAAGGGAAAACCTTAGGGAAGTACTTCTATGAAAATCTAAGCGACCTACCCAGGCTTGATATTTACAAAATAAAAAAGCGTTATCTTCGGGTCTAAATGGTTCGGCATGTAGTGTGGAGCAGGAAAAGATGGTTCAGCAAGGTTCCTGGTGCTGGTAATCCACTGTTCTGCGTGGCATCATGATGGACCTATATTTTGGGCAAAGTGTATTGCTTCCTAGCAATTTTTTAAACAGGCATTGCAGTCCACCAGACCTCTCTGACTATAGCTCTTTCGTATGGTTTTCAAGAAAATTAAATTTTATGTGGTAGTTCAGGTACTGCTGTACGACTGATTTCATCATGTGTGGCAACATCTGCCTGAGGGAATGGTCTGGTAGACTAGGTTGAACAAACATACGTTTCACATGAAAACGGAATCACAACATGTACAAGCTGTAGAATCCTATTCCCTGTCTTCTGCAATGCACATATGTAGCCTCCATCCACTTAGCACGATTAGTCCGCTGTTTACCGATTGAATATAAAAGCACGTTCTTATCTGACATAACACTTTAGCTTCTCATTATTATGTAATCAAAGTTCAGCATCCCGAGAGTACAATCCCCTCAAAGAAAACACCAAACTCCAAGTCAACGAATGTAAACTGATAGAAATCATAGAGATAAGGAATTTCTATGACATCCTTTTAACATAATTTTACATTTCATTCAAAGTGGAAGAAGGAAGAAACTTCCTTGAACAAAAAAAAAAAAAACCTTCCACTTTGCTACATGTGTCGCTGAAAAGAAGGACCCACCGTACCATGAAAACCTAGGAAAAACTCCTCAAGAGGGTTCCTTATCTATGAGTGTGCCATCATCTTGTATTTTACATTTTTCTTTTATTCATCCTTTGTTGTTGGTTCCCATTCCTTATGTTTTTTTGTTAAATAAACCACAAGAAGAAATTTTCCTGACGCAATGTTTTAAACTGTCATAGGGACATGATGAGAGAAATAGGTTAGTCCGTCATCCCCTCTACCTCTGTGTTTGTGTGTGTGTGTGTGTCAAAATTGGGTGTCAAGTGGTAATGGTAACCAGTCTAAGTCTTTTTATTTATTTTTTTTAAAACAAATTGACGATTGAACTTTTTTTTTTTTTGTTCTTTTATAGGAACTTATTTATTTTGGTTCGCTGGCGGCAGTTTGATTGTAGAATGTTTGCTTGGTTTACCCCAGGAGGAGTCATGAATTGTGCTGAGTCTATGGTAACTTTTCCAAGAAGACATCCCCGAAAAAAATCGATAGACCATTCTGAGGGGAACCATTTGGTTGTTTGCATGTCATTATGGGGATATTTTGGGAAAATCTTTTAATTTAACGCTATGGTTTCGAAAGTAGTGAAGCATTGAAATGGAATCAAAATTAGAATAACTTTTTTTGGGAAATTACTTTTGTAAAACATTTGTCCTTGCCGCATAGGTAATTGGGTGACATAGAGAATCTAACAATACCCACGTGTGTAGAGATAACATTTTTCAGGATGTGTGTTGGAGTGTTTCCAAATTGATGAGACTCCTCCGCAGACATATGTTTTTGATGGGCCTATGATTATGGCATGCTTTCGTGTTATGACGTGTAGATTATACAATTTGTTTTTGAAAATATTGCTCTTTGCTGTGAGTCCTTGAATTTCAGAATCTTAGATTCAAGAAGGAAGGATTTCTGTATAAATTTGTGCGTAATGTGAAAAGAAAACAAAAAATTTGAAAGGATTGATGTGAGGTCAGGACCAACTAAGACGACCCGTTGGCAACTTTGGAAAGTAAATGGGTCTCACGACTGCATCTAAGAGAACCGCTGAGAATCTAAGAAACCGACAAAGGAATGGTTCGACCGCTCTCGGTTTCTATTTTAGGCGGCTTGTGCCGTGGATTTGGATGGAGGATTTGCAATCAAGTTGTCACAGAGCGATACACCTACATAGTGCTCCTGCTCAGCAGTTTCATCCTCCTGTAGCCAGAGTCGGCATTCAGTTTCTTCAATAATATTTATTTTGCTTAGGTGACAGTGGCTGAAAAGGTAAGTTGATAGGTTATAGGGGTAGTTGGATCTCGTGATCCTTCACTCGGATCTCAACGGATCCATTGTGTTCCTCTAACATATGTCCAGTCTGAAAAGACAAGTAGAAATGAAAGGTTTGAGTGAATGTGATTACGGTCGTTCGGCCTCCCTGGATCGTCCTGAATTTGTAGTGAATTTTAGAATGGTTTTTGGTGGCTTCTTTAGATAAGTCACCCAGGGTCGTTGAAATAGTATTCACCGAGGGCCGTCTGTCTAGTTCTGGCTGGGGCATTCGCAAAGGAAGTGAGTTGTGTTCTTCTCTACGTCTCAATTCCTACAGCCTCTGCATAAATCGTCTGTGCTTAACCGCATTCTTCTAAGGTGGGCTGTCAGTAGGTTGTGGCTTGTGATAATCTCTATGAAGAGTGTAAGGTTTGATCTGTTTGGCGTACGAATGTGTCCTGTTATTATTTTGTTGAGAGTGTTCTCCATCTCTCGTAAGCTTGTCTTTGGAAGTCAAGTGCAAGGGGGCAGTACTGAGTGATAAACCAGTGATAGATCTTGTTCCGAGCTGTTGAATGCGAAAATAGAAATTCTGTAGAAGAGTTCTGGTCCTAAGTAAATCTTAGAACATCACTTTTTGACTTGCTAATCAACAATTTCGTTACCTTCAATGCCACTATGCCTTGGTACCGATCAAAGGAAAACTTTGTTGTAGCGAGCCAAGTTTTCAAAGGTATTGAAGAAGCGCTCTACGAATATTGAATTCATCAAGTTGGAACTTAGTGCTTTAAGAGTCGCTTGATTGTTCAAGTTGCGGGTACAGACATTCGAAGCTTGATTTCGGCCCAACTAATCTTGGGCCATGACTTGGGTCCAAACAGAGTGCATTCACTGGTAAAACATGGCATAAATTTACCAGCCGTACACCAAAGTCGTTTTAATATGCATCGTCATAGCGAAAAGTTTTCATATCTTGACACGGTACCACTCTTAACAGCCATAAGATAGGAGCATATCTTCACACACAACATCCATAAGTCCCTTTCAATCCAAGTAAGTGCCAGAAGTATAGCAAGAAGACCAACCATTTTAAAATTTAATATTTCTCCAAAATCTCCTTCCGACTTCCTAAACTTTTTTGTCAACAATGTCCAAATAACTTCCTGTAATTGCAAACAACATACGTTAGCTCATTTTCAAACTTTACAGGCCAACTGACATCCTCTTCTCTTAGCCAACATCCACATCCTTTCCCGCACACAATGCAACAATTTTTCAATCTGCCCAACCTAAAATCTGTTCAATTTCTCCGGCAACAAACTCAAATTGAATTAGGAAAATGAAAGAAAGGTTCTTGGCTCCCACTCTTGTCATATTCCCTACTTGTACGTAAAACCTACTCTGCCTCCCTCTCTCTAAGTGCCTTTCTGCAATTACAGCAGAAATATATTTGCTGTGCATTATAATTTCCATTGAAATGAAAGCAGGACTCGTTGGCTTGGCATACATACTACGTCAAAAAAAAAAGAAAAAAAAAACGCACTGCCAATTCCCCCTGAGGACCCGTTCTCCACCAGCAACCCAGTTGTGCACGTTAAAGGAAATGTACTCACAAACCGGAACAAATGTAGATAGAAATTGGTTAAATAGAACAGAAACGAACCGAAAAGGATAAGAAGGACGAAGAAGTGAACAGCAAAAAGGCAAAAAAAGAATGAGGCAAATCCACATCACGTTTAGGAGTAAAGTGGAAATCGAAACAGGCAGGACAACGAACACCCTCTTAGAACAAAAGAATTTAAGAGAGAAAAAGAAAACCCCCATCGTCCTCCTTATCTTACACATTTACACATACCGAAAATGAATGTCCTGTTTTCTGTCCCCTGTCTCGCCTCCACACACAGTGGAACCCATGCGAGTTGATTGACCTTACGAAGGATTTTTATTTCATTCTTATTCACATTTAATGCGAATAGGACTTATTCCCTGTGAATAAGTCATAAAAATTACGAAAAGGATGTTGGTCTCCTTTTTTCTTATTCCCTGTGCGAGTGTTGGAAAATTGGATTTTCGCTCGATTTTATTGCCGGAAAAACAGGTAAATTTTACGTGAGTTTAGAGTCCGTGGCGCCACACGATGACCCTTGAAAGTAGCATCCTTGGACAATAATGTTGTTATATAGACTCTCGCTCTCTGCCTAAGATGGACCTGTCAAAAAGATGTACAGGGTAGAGTTTTAGGTCACTAAAGTTAAGTGGGATGAAATTCTTGAAATTTCCGCTCGAGTTATACGTGGAAATCCTTTACCTCCCAACCCAATCTAACTGGTTTAAGGATTTCAACTTAAAGTGAAACAAAAAGTGCGTGTGGTTAAGGATGTGGTGTAGGGTGGGGGATAAGAAAAAGTTTTCTACATGGTTTTCTCCCTGCGGAAGGATTTATTTTGTAGCAACAGGACCACGCGATGGACAGTGGGGATAATTTGATTCGTCCAATTCAATGAACTTTATGATGCAGCTGTCGAGTTCTGAAACTGCAGTAGGATTATCAACGAAAGAGATGGTATTTTTTTTATGGAGCAAGGATTTTACTAGGATGATGTCTTAGAGAGGGATAATATTCAGCGAACTAGGGCAATATTAAATGGAGTGTAATGCTGAAGTATTTAAACGATCAACCGGTTTATAGTGAATGCAGCTATAATCGTCGTTTATAGCTATGGAATAGGAAACACCAGTAAAGTCTTATAGCTACCAACTAAAGTTTAGTTGACCTAATCCATTAAAGGAGTTAGTGGTGAGTTGCACAGCGAATCATTTGATACTGTTTTCTTGAAATGGGAGTGGCATTTTGAAGGCTTTTCTTGGTGACAGCTACGGGTATATTTGACGAAAACTTGTGGCAGAATCATTGATTTTCGAACTAGAAGTTTAAAATCGAAAAATTGGATTGTATAAGGTTAAGTTGCGTCTCCTAAACATTTTTGGAACACGAGACCCTCTTTGATTCCGAAAGTTAGAAAATTAACATTTGCATGCAATATTTAAGAAGTGGGGGAAAGTAAGGCGGAATGCAGATAAGCTAAAATGCTGATTAAAATGTCTGCCAGCTGTACTACGGGGGAAGTTGTAAGCATGACCTGACGATCTCGCAAAAGGGTAGTAGCGTTGCCCTTAGGACACGAAAACTTCAGGTACCATCTAAAGAAGATCAAGGATAATAAAACTGCTTTACGTAGACTGTGTAAGTGTCTCGCATTGTCTTGCAGAAGAAATGCTATCCTAGGCTAGCCAATCGATTATTTCCTACAAATGCTAGCACTGAGAAATCGCGGTCAGGAAAACATTTTCCAGACGGCACCACTGACTGAGAAGACTCGCGGAAAAGAGACAAAAATGGATCCAATATTCAGTGCGCCGATTCTTAGAAGACTGCGACGTCCAAACTATCAATTCTTTTTAAGCAGACGTTAAGTTAGGTTAGAGGTTCGACCAGAGTTGTTCCTTTGTGATACCACATGGAACTGAGAAACATGCAACTATCCGCAGAATCAGAGAAGTGGACACGTACAGAGAAGATGGATAATCGTTCCTTCTTCCTCTTCGTCTATACAGCTCCGTTAGAGAGGAGAACCCCCACTATGTTGCTCATACCCAGCCCCTTTCTGTCTGAAGAGGCAGTAAGAGCGTTTGTGATCCATTTTAGGCCATGATGTTTGGTGATAAGGCAGGTGAATGCAACCTGCAATAGAGTTGAACTCTGTCTGGCGAGTTTGTGGGCCATAAAGTTTCCTGGAATGTTCCCCCTATGGCCCGGCACTGATCAGCTATCCTGCGAGAATTAAGTGCTGACTTTGAGTTGAAGTAAAAATGGCAATATACCGCGTAGATATCACATTATTCCTCAGCCACGATAGAGCCTCTTTGATATCTCGGCTTGGAAGACGTTACTTTGGATGGGTAAGCGAAAGGAAATTTGAAGATGTATTTACATTTTCAGAGAAGACACCTCCACTCACTCTTGATCCTGTCTTGAAGCCATCTGTGTACAAAAATATGAACCTCTTTCGTTGAAGCTTAAACCGGTAGGGGGTAGTGGTAGTGGGATCGAAGTTATTATTAAATAGGAGTCTTTGTAGGGTATAGTCGGTGTCTTGCGATAGGAATTCTAAATCATGGTGGAGTGACCAACACTGTGTATGGCTGCGCTGGCTGCCACTTGTTTGCTGTAAATAGTATCAGGTGGAACAATATTCCCAAAGCTACCCTTGGAATGATTATGTGGGCTTCACTGATACATCTACATGCTGATGAATGAGTTTTTCCAAAGCGATCACGCTAAACATTTTATTTTTTTCTTACATGTCCTTCTTGTCAGACAGACTGTTTCGTACCATGAACATAAAGCCGCCTAAGGATCTGAATAAATTTCACTCTCTTGTTTTAACTTCATTCAGTTTTCCGACATTCTAAGGCTTTTTTCGTCCTTTTTTCTCATATTTATTTATCCGCTCATCCTAATCGTTAGGTGGTAGGTGAATGTTAGTATGATACGTATCTCAGGACGTACAGCAGTTCACCGAAGTATGAAGCATTAAAGCGCACCTCTGGAAAATTTTCCATTTCATAGCGTGGCAATCATTTTGTTGTCTCATTTTAATATTGAAAACTCCTACTCGTAGGATGGTAGAAACCTAATCCCCCCGCAATCTATATATGCGTGTGTGTACACATAAACACCTCATCGAAGGATCAATATTTATTGCTAAACCATGGCCTGGTTTATTCAGGTGATATCCGCTGTCTGGCACTGAATAAATACCCCACATCCTCGTGTGTGTAAAAGTCACTTCGCATAAAGATGATGGTAAGCTAAAAGGGTGCTAGATATGGGCAGCCAGACAATGACAGGAGGGGGTGGTCCCGCTTCCGTGTGTATGTTAACATTGAGCACATTTGCATAAAATTCCACTATGATTCTATTTTCAGTTAAGTAATACATTTCCAATCCAATAACAGTGAAGGGATTTTCTAAAGGTGTACTTCATAGGGGACAGAATCTTAACCAAGGTGATCTTTTTGCCTTTCACTCTCTCGGTCAGTGGTTGGTAATACACTCGAGTGAAACAAAATACGTTATCCTTTGTTTATGTTAGTATGCTGACGCTGAGATATTAACTGTCTATCTGTGGTTGCATAGGTGCTCTGTTGTGTGTGAGAAATGGTTGAGTTGAGTATCTATGGTCTTAGCTTTTGTTATAAAATGGTTGCTTTAAGGACAGTAAGGAAATCCTTGTAATCTTATCTTTTATGGAATAGGATTTGACAGTGTTAAACTGCTTTTAAGGCAGGTGATAAAGTTAAACGAGAAAAGTAAGTAAAAGAGCATCCGAGTTGTAAAAGGAATTGTGTGCTGGAAGGAGCATGATTTGTTTGAAAAAGGAAAACTGGACAGAAACATTGTGATTTTGACAGTTGAAGATTCAAAAAGCAAAAATTATGTATGTGGAGCAAGTGAAAGACTTCCCTATTGAGCTTCTTTCATTGGAATATAGCAAGATAGTGTATTCCTCATCTTTGTTCTCTCAAAATCATTTAAGGGAGCACCTAGTCTCCTGGCAGGTTGTACAATTGGGCAGTAGCCTGTAAGAATACCTTTAGATAATTTAAGGCTTAGTTTGGGCTCAAACTCTTCTGTCATTCAAAAGTAGTTCCCGCGTAGCGAGCGGCATACCAATTCTTACTGTTACGATAGAGTATTGAAGGTGGTGCCTCATTATTTCATGGAACGTCTCTATAATCGCTACCCAGTATAGGGGAATGTTAAATTATTCTACGTGACTTTCGATGTGAGTGTAATTGAGTCCTAGTTCATGCTTCGTTCATCATTATTATTTTCGCCTGAAAAAATCTACAGTGATAAGGTAGAGGAGAAAATACCTCGTCCAACTTCTTTCTCGGTTTTAGATTCATCGGTGTAGAAATGAGTGGAGAGCTCCTCCTTAAGATTTGAATCGGCCAGCACATAATTAATTTGACAGTTAGGTTGCTGGACAGCTGTGTGGATACGAGTTATCGAGGCTAAAGTTTCAAAGGTTCGCCTTAAAGAAGTGCATTTTGGTAACCAAGGTCTTACTTTTCAGAATTCGAGTTATTTTGGGAAAACAATGCGATTGGAACGGTCTCAAAATCAAGGTTAGGTTTTCGGTTTCCAAAAGTACAAGTTATAGAAATTAAGGAAGTTATAACCAACTTGGTTTTGATGGAATCGATCGTAGGGTTTCTATAAAACATTCGAGACTAGAGTCTATAAATTCAAGGGCATGTTTGTTCCTCTGTCCTCTAAGATACACACAAGATATTGGTATTGACAACACAATTGCTATCAAGACATCCTTTCCAACGATCAAGAATCTTGGGGTTCGGGCAAACTTGTCACTAAACTTAAGCGCTATTAGGCCATCACATAGCCAAAACAGAAAAAAAAAAAATTGCGTAATGCTTGAAGCCACATCATGTGGTGCCACATGAACTGGTGCGGAACTTTCGGTGCGGTTTTAGGCCTGAAAAATCGACAATTGACTAAATCTTCTGAAGAAGGAGTTCTATGTTTGATTTATGGTCTTACTTGCTTTCGTTTCCTTCTCTGAGGGATCGTGCAGAAGAGGACGATCTCACCTTTGATAACGTGCACAAGTGGAAGGTGACCTCAATCAATTCATCAGCTAGGGACAGCTGGCTGAAAATCGGGCTTATGGATAGACTTGTTGATTGAGGGCCTAGATCACCCCGGATTTCAACGTCATCACAAGTAAATTAGTAAATAAGTAGGTTGTTTTGGCTGCCAGCTGTTGCCAGGACACTTAGACCAGCGATAGGTCTAAGTGTGGATCGATGATAGGATAGGTGACAAGTAATTAAGTAACACCTTCTCAAATTTGATACTGAAAACCAACTTAAATGACTTGTCCACTTCGGAACAATTTTACAGCCAAGAATTTTCTTGCAACACATACTGTACGAATATGTATGTTTTTGCAAGCAAAATCTATTCAAAAATATGCCCTCAAGGCTTTTATAAAACATCCTTGGTTCTGCACCATTCCATGGGTTCGTTCAGCTTGTGCTTTTTTTTTTTCGGAAGAGTATTTTTAATTCGGCTCCAAGGATAGCTAAGGATTTCCAATCTTAACCATTTCCCTCGTCTTGTTGGTATTCTCATCTGTTGATCTAGAAATTGCTACCACTCATCCTTTTTTGCAGTAGCAACATCGGTAGGAGGATGTGTTTCAGTACGACTGGATATAGAATGGGGTGACGGTGATATAATAATATTTGAATGGGTTCTTCTCGTAATCTGTTCAATTATTTAAGTGGGTAAACGAGTGTGTGTTGTCACTGATGCCGGGTTTGAGGTTTATTTTTTTTTTTGGGTCACCGTCCTGATTTGCCAAAAAAGAAAAGGAGGTCTCATTCCCTTTTCGCCTTTAATACGTGCAAGGCTTTACGACATATTACATGCCATTGGACATTTGGGGATTGAATACGGGATCCGTAATTGTCATGAGGTTTTACGCATTTTCACATAAATTTTGATGAATCTTAAGGTAGTCATCGGCATTTTTATATTTTATTCTGTGTGTTGCGTTTTGGGAGCACACTTCCTTTGGGGTTTGAGGGACAAATTTGAAGATTGCAGATTTTATTCTGTTTTCTTCGTGGGTTTTGTTTTGGCATTAAGAAAATTGCCCATAAAATTCTGCGTTGATAAATTTCGTAACGGTTTTGTTGTTCTAAATTTCAGTGTTATGAAGTAAAAACGGTCTTTGATCCGAAAATTGCTTTCGGAGATTGATGTTTTTTATAAACATTTTTTTTTTATGAAAACGATTTGGTGTTGCCTTGTGGTGGTAATGCTGGGGGTGTGTCTGAATATAATTTTGAATATATCGTGTGAATTGAGACGTAAGCATTTCTATGGATAAAATGGGGTTAATGGGGCTAGAGGTTCCTTGATTTTAATGTTTATTTTGTTCAAAGGCATTTTGTTTTAAGGATTTTTTTTTAATGAATTTTTGATTAAATAAGGATATTCCATTAGTTGATGTTTTTGTATAAGAATTTGTGGCCCGCAGTCAGAAGCAAGATGTATGATGCTATGTATTCCACTTTTTAATTGTCCTAGAGCCTACTATGCCTACAGGCAGTCTTGTACCTTCTCTGGCTACTTACCTTAGCTCTCTTTTCGAGTGTTCTGTGTGGGCTAACGAAACCTCTTATTTAGCAATGGAATTGTCTCTGGTTTGAATCGCATGACCAATTCAAGAATGGTGACTCTGCAAGTGCTTTTAAGAGGAAAAGTGGTAGCTTGATGTTTAAGCTGATTGCATGGCTTCTTTTGGACAACATTCTGAACGCAGACCTTGCTTTGCCTATTCTCGTGGCTACATCCTGTTCGGTACTACCATTGGTCGAGACGTGCATACTTGAGTTGATGAGTTCGCTTCGAGGATGCCCGCATTCATTTTCAGCTCGACAACTCCTGCCTCTCTCCATATATGTTGTCATGCGGTAAATTCTGTAAGAAAGGTAGCATTCATCATCAAGCTGTTTGAGTTGGGATGTAAGAGTCCATGAAATTCCTTCGTTCTTCGTCCATTAAATAGAAGTCTTAACCATTTCGCACGATTTACAAGGCCACACTTTCTTGTTTCAAATATTACCTTCTCCAGCCAAAACCGCATGTATAACTTTTTTTTTTTAAAATCTTTTCCATGACCTGCCTAACAGATTTTTCTTTTCTCTCTTTTCAGGTGAGTATTTCCGTGGTCGGCTGTATATTTAGCCTGATGTAGTGTGTAAGTAAATTTTAAAAATTTACATTCATGCATAGCTTCACCGTTTCTTCATTTACCGACTAGAGACAGTAGTCTTTAATTAAGTCACCTGTATTCCATTCTCTGCTGAAATCAAGTTTAAAACAGAGCCGTGGAATCGCATAGTATTTGCAACGGGCTTCTGTTCTCCTCCAAACAGATTGGACATTCAGAATCTTGAATCAAGTTCATTCGGTTGATGTGAAATTAAGTCGGCAACGGCTAGAAAGGAAGGTGTGGATAGGTAATTAAGCTTTGTCATGCGTCATGTTCCCAGATTGGCATAAGAACCTCAAGGGCCTTCTTAACTCAATATAACTCAAGTACTCTAGATCGTCGGAGAAATAACTACCAAGAGTCTGAAGTCTTGTCCTAGCTTTAAGTGTGATATTCCTAGAGCTTGCTCCTCGCTGAAACTACCTTTGCCAATCGAAAGACAACCTTTCAAATATATAGTTCAATGCAGCTGGCATGAAGGAATAATAGGGGCATGATTGCTTGCAAACCATCAGGCATTACTACAGAGCCCAAAAAGGAAATATTTTCCTTCATCTGATCCCTGTTGGGTCTATAGTAAATGGATGTAGAATTTGATCTTTCAATACCTATATAACTTACGACCGCAATAAACTTTGCTAACGATGCAAAATTGTTAACACAAAAACTCCATCAAATATCAAACCAAAAACCAGAAAAAAAAACGTCCCTATTTCTGTCCCAATTTGAGTACACCTCCATTTAATATTTTTAGGATTCCTTTTGCCCCATTCGCATTCCTTCTTTTGTCGTCGATTCAATTAAATAAAAAAGAAATCGCCATGTGCCGGCTTAACTTCCTTTTATCTCTGCCACGCTCCAGTTGTCCATGTGGCTGTCTAGCGACCTAACCTCCTTCGTTTGTATCCTCGAAATAACGAACCGAAATATTCGCATTGGGATTAACCAAACGGAATGCGCCAGAGACAAAAAATAAATGCCTCCACCCTCACCAGACTTGTATTAAATTCCAGAAAAGGAATTTCAAATAAAAAAAAAAACGAACTAAATCGGGACCGAAAAATATTGAAAAAAATAATACAATTCCGTTTGAACACACTTTGGGATAGGCAAGGCGTTCGCTCCTGGCTGGGTGGTATTTTAGAGGGCGGGTATCGGTCTCTTTGTTCGTTTTGATTTCCTGATTCTTCCTGCTGATATCAGCAGTTCATTATAAGGCAACAAAATGCAGGACATAGAGCAGACACACACAAACAAACACACACACTAGCGGGCTTAAGGAACACAAGGTTTCGCGTTTACATTTCGCCATTGTTATGCACAACTTTGTGCCAAACATAAGAGATAAGGACAGAAAAGGGACCAACGACTGACTGATGCTGGTGTGTCCTTTGCGTTTAATTTTTTTCTTTTTCGTATTTCGTAGAAAAATAAAGGGGTTTTTGTCCTCAACGTAGTATCATACCCCAAAGGCAGTGGGAACTTTTAAAATTTATTAGTGTCCCTTTTAAAAAAAAAGGAAGGACACTGCATACAGAAGTAACTTTCTGTGTTTTCGATGTTTACTTCTTAGTGGTGACTTAGCAACTGTTGGCACCTACCGTACATATATCCTTTTGGACAAGCGACGAAGACAAATATGGTAAAAGGATTGCTTTTCAGCCAAAAAAATAAAAAGAAACAAAATTAGATTTTCCTTTTTTTTGCGGCTTTTTTGTTTTTTTTTTTTTTTGTTCCTTTTGTTAAACGCTGATATTAAATAAATTTAGGCAGGGATTACAGGATTAAATTCATTTTAAAAGGAAAAAAAAATAAAAATAAAGATTTGAAGCAGTGATTCCTTTGATGTATGCGAGACAAAGGACCTCGCATAAGTAGGTTATATCCTTTGAAAGCATCTTCAGAATTTGAATTCGAAAGAGGAATATGGCTTGATAACGGGGTAACATGTTCATTGAAGATTTGTCTTACACATATTTCAAAGGATAACCTTGACCCTTGGTTATCTTTTTTTTTATTTAAGAGGTGCATATACACACGTGCTTATTTGTTAAGGAAATGCTTTTCTTGTAGAAAGATACACTGATTGGATAATGTCAGATTGGAAAGGTATTGGGATAAGAGTGGATAAGGTTGGTAGATTCGATAACTACTCGTAAATGGGAGAAGGTTGATTGTGTGATTTTGTTTTTGCAGTTTTCTCATGATTGTTGTTCAATCAGAAAAAGGATCTTATGCATAAGCTGTGGAGTCATTTGTTTTTGGATAAATGAGGGAGGGGATAATCACTATTTGACTCTTTGAACTTTCTATAAAAGGTGGAGATCCAGGAGGTACCCAAATCTTTGTCCACTTATTTGTGAGTTAGATTAGGCAAAGTTGTTGTTGAAGTCTTCTTAGAGAACTTTAATCACCAAAATCACTGTTTTTCTCTCGGACTGATGGACAGTGTATACGTATTTTATCGGGGCCATTGCAACGCGTCCAGTGGGCTTTTCCAGCTCAGCATTCGAATTGTATCCTCGGCAGACATGCTCAGCTATTGGGCATTGCCTGAAAACAACTTCTGTATAAGCTGCAAAGATGATTATGAGTGGGTGTCTATTGCACACTTCCTTTGCATTTGTCCCGACCTGGATAGTATAAAGAAATGTCTGCATAACGTAAAAAAAGTCAACAGTTTCAGGAGTAGATTGAGATTTCCCAACCCAAGTAATCACAGTGGTATCACAATAGACCTATTACTGTTGTTGTAAGCGTGCCTTCTTTCAACAATCCACGGTTAGGAACGAATCTACTGCCAACGACTCCCGCAAATGAAATAGGAAAATGAATTCGGACAATGTAGAGACAAATAACGAGTGGAGGCTCTTGTCTTTGGTAAAAAAGATATAACCGCCAAGAAGTGCTATGGGATGGCCTGGCCTGGCCAAAGCGATGATGAACAACTGCGATTGCCACTGACAGCAAAGTCAGCGCTTATTGGGATGCGAATTTGTCAATGGAAGCAGGCTTAAGCAATAAGTCTTGGATTTCAGACATGGCAACGAGCGTACATGAAAGATGGCTTCTACGAACTCCTGGCAAAGACTTACGAGCAGTGTCCTAGCTACCGCATGAAAATGTCTTGAAAGGGAAGCATGACACGAAGGTCTCTGAGCAGTCAATTGTCAAACCAGATTGACGCAAGGTACTCTTCCGGTATAATGGATGAAGTAGAAGATTAGAAAAGGACTTGCTGCATGGTATTCCATTTCAAGATGGTCAAAGAGCCTTGCAATCTTAAGGAGAACCAGAGATCCAAGTAATTGGTAGCTACTGTATAGCTTAATCCCTTGTATTAAGACTCTTATAAGTTCGATGTGAGTAGATAGCCCCTACAATTTGTAATTTTATTTACTCTTCCATTCTTTCTTGTCTATGCAGATGCACACGAAGACCACCCGAAGACAGCCAAATGCAAATTCATTACTACTGGGGTGATAAGGACGTGTGAGTCCCTACAAAAAAAGCAATCCTATGTCCTGTAACAAATATCGTGATAGTTTACTATCACCGATGGTTTCTCCCCCGATAAATCGACAATAGATTAAATTTGTGCACCAAATTTCAAGTCGAATTCGAAACCGCTTTTGATAGCATTCATAGCCTGGAGCTTTACAAAGTTCTGTTCAACGCTAGATTCTGAAAATCTTCTAATTCAGATAGACTTTGAATCCCAGACGATAGGAAAACGGTACCAAGAAATTTTGGTCTACTTCCTTGGCAGCATCATGCCCAGGATTAGAGATGAGGAGATCTTAAGTATTCAATGTCGATACCCTCTACTGGTCCTAAGCTCTTTTAAGTTCAAAAGTAAATCATACGAATGTGGAACCAATTAAGAGCCCATAATCCTTTGTTCAAGTTAAACTCAAGTTTAAATTTGAATTCATAATTCATTTCCAAAAAAGGAAGAAACAAATTATGAAATACGACTTTTCTTGGAACAGGAACAGATGAAAAGGTGTTACGAGTATTCTGCTGACGAAGTTCCACTGGAACAGCAATTTCAAGACGCAGCACAGTCAGCATCTGATGTGTCACTTATTTATCAGAAGATGATGTTATGCTCATTTATTCAGTTTTTTTTTTTTGCAACACTCCTTGGCGTGATATTCCTCGAAACAGTGACACAAGTTGATTTACTACTGCACAGCATGAACGTATTCAATTTCATCCTTTTTCCTTTTTTTTCCGCAGTCTGACATGAAGGACGAAAAGACTAGGAGGTGTTTTTTTTTTCTTCTCCTCTTTCCTCTCCATACACATCTGTGTCTTTAGAGTAGACATCACTACTGTCACTGTAAGGTGTCTCATATGTTTTATAGCGCATCGAAAGGATAAAGTTTATAGTTTCAGATTTTATTCTGCTTCAATGGGTCAATTGCTCGTTGCAGCAAAAGTTGAAAAAGGACAACGTAGAGGCAATAAAATAAATACAATGCGACAAAGGGAAAATATTTACATGAAACAAATTACTTTTTTTTTTGTTTATCACTAAGTATGGATGTGTATGTGTGATCTGCTCTCGACTTTTTAATTAAATGCATGTATACATTGGGGTCAGGTGGAAACTACGGGGAAAAAAATGGTTCGCCCTCGACTCCTGGTTGTGGTGTTAATTTGCATTTATTTAGGATTTTTTGTGACTATTTCTCATGAGCAAAGGACGAAATGGAAATTGCCTTTGTGGGTGTGGAAATTAAAACACGGGAGAGGCGTTGTCATGGTCCAAATTTAAACAAATGTTTTCCTGTCCATCATATATGAAAAATGTGAAGAGTCATTTTGAAAAGTGAAAGGGTTTTTGTAAATTAAGCTCCACAGGATACCTTTAGGATCTGAAGAGACTGATATTGTATCATGTATTGATGGCTTTATATTTTAAAGAGGTAAACATGTTCAAGGTTCGAGGTACATGTGTCGATACTTGAATCTCTTATTTGAGGCTGCCTAGTTCTTTGACTGGAAATAACGTCTTTGGACAGCTGTTGACAGAAATTAATGAGAAAGTGGATGAAAAATGATTAAACTCTTGGACACTTATCCCTTTATCTAAGTTGCAGCGAAAGAGTTCTTTCAAGATGATCAGCAGTGGAGTCTGCAATTGGAATGAACTTGCTTTATGTATCGGAATCCCGACTTGTAAAAAGTTTCTGCCTGAGACATCGCAATCTTCCAAATTCTTCGATCACCTCGTGGTATTTTCAATTCCCTGGACCAAGCCTCCTGGCACCCTCGGTAACTTTGTTCTTTTTCAGAAAGGCTCGGTCTTCCTTGTCGTCTCAAGACTGGAGTCCGGAATTTAAAGATCTTCTTGACTACGGGTCGATGTGGTCGTATCTTGGTTTTTAGAATATAGTCACATCTTGGTGTAGGTCACAGAGTTTGCGGGATCAAATTTTCGACAAAGACTTTTCCTCTTGGTAGTGTTCCAAGATCTACTCGGCTTTTCTGTTTATCGTCCAGTACTCGACGCCATATAATACGATGGGTAATATCAGAGTTTTGCAGAGCATCAATTTTCCCCGTCAAGATCAGAGCTTCAAATACAATTATTTGGCCAAACTGAAGTAGCAGCGGTTTTCTAGAGTTATTCTCCGCGCGTCTCTCCCGAAGGTGTCATGTGTGGAGTTGGTCATTACTCTAGAAGTACTTCGAAGTTATAGCTGTCAACAGTGATGTTCTATCCTCTGTTGTAGACTGATGCAGCTTTGTTTGTACGTCGTTTTTACCTCACTCACTTCAAGTGTAAAACCTCTTTGACCTCTTTGTCTTCATATCCCAGCGGCCTTCCGTGTTAACACCTACCTTGCTCACTATGTGCTCCAGAACGAGTTTGAAGAAGTCACATTACAGCGCATCTCTTTGCCAAAATCACCATCACATGAGTTCATATTGAAGGACAAGGTATCTGTGTCAAAAGATGTATAGCGGCTGGGATGAATTTTGTAGGCGCTCACGTAGAACCGAAGCGTGTCTGAATTAATGGACTCTATGTCCACTCTGTAACAACCCAGACGAATTAGAAGTGATAACCCCAGGATATTTTCTGATCGGAGAGCCAATCAATACTATTCCAGAGGGAGAAGTAGCACATGTATAGGTCAACATCATTGAAAGATGGAAAAGAGTTCAAGCCCTAGCAGAGATGTACTGGAAAAGTGAAGCAACGAGTACTTAGCTCTTTTGTAGCCGCGTTTGAAATTATTTTTCTTCGAACTGCATGGACCATCGTGTGTTTTCCAGCGTTGAGTCGTCGTGTAGAGCTTAAGACGATGAATGCTATCGTATGCAACTTTAAAGTTGACGAAAAGGCGGTGAGTTTTGACTTGAAAATCTGGTCTATTGTTGATCTTTTGGAGTGGAAGCCAAACTGGTACGTGAGTATGTTGGATGAGATGTTATGTGCGAGATTTTGAAGGGATTTCGAAAAGCAGAGGTTGTGCCGATCAGGAATCAGGAATGAAAGGTTGTGCCAAATAGAATCGAAAGTCCTGGGAAGACACTTCTTTTGCACAAATTTACACGCGCCTCCTTTTTACCTCAAAATTCATAGGTTGCTACCGAATGGAAATCACACTGGATCCACGTGTCAAGCTACTAACCTTAACTATCTCCTTCCTTTCACAAGCCTTCAATGCCACTCAAATATAATAACACATCAGTTTCTCAAAAACCATTTTCATGTCGCAACCCCTAATTAAAATATAAGTTACAACCAACAATAGAAAAAAAAAAGGATTCTTTATTACTGCACAACCAATTCCACATGGACCTGTCTTCCCCTTGTCAATCAATCCAATGCCTAATTCAAAGCTCAGCGAGTGTATTATATTTGACAATAAACATGACATTTCTCATGGGAAATTATCCTGTGATGAGCATATTATAACCACATGGCCATTATAATTTTCAAGGACATGACAGTTTATTGGCAGATTTCATTTGTCGTTGTCAAATTTAATTAGAAATTTTGTGATTTAATTAAAAAGTTATGAACGTCAGACAATTTACATAAGTTTTGCTAATTAACTTCAATTATTTAAGGCTCCACTTAAATGCCATTCTTCAAAGTAAATGGAAACAAAAGTCACACAAATAGCAAACCAAAGCTATTTAAATGTGAACACTCCTTATGAAGTGTACCTCGCCTTACAACTGAGTCATCATCTACGACTTGTACACAATGAGAGAGGCACATAATTAAAGAACATTATACGAGCTTGTTGTGTCCTTGAATATTCTTGATTTCTAAGAAATTTCTTCACAAATCAACGAACAGAAAATATACTACAAAACAGTCCAACCCAAGACCGGCCTTATTCCATCATTTCAAGCTAATTACAGTCGTTCCTATTTTTCTTGTTTCCTTCTTTAATTAAAAATACGAAATGGCTTTGTCGGTCCACCCACATACACCCCCATACACCTCCATCCACCACAACCACAACCCAAACACCGCCTCGACATCCTTTCACATGACAAAATGAAAAATTATTCGCAAATGCTATCATCATATCCCGCTTGTTTTTCTTTCGTCGTCGTCCTCTCGTTCCTTAAGGCCAATCCTCATAGAATTGGTCATTATAACGTTTTGCTTGTGCTTATGCCAAGCGGAAACAAAAATAGAAATCCATTCGCTGAAACTACGTATATCCTTGACAATTGTTGATTGTGGCCACATATTAGACGATTTCCATATGGTTTGCCATTATCCGATGGACAAAAGTAGAGCTCCACTAAAGCACCACACCGTTAGAGTTTGGCGGGTGTGTGTGTGTGTGTCTTTAGCTGTGTTTGCGATGACAAAGTGCGGTGGAGGTTAATTAAAACAAAATGAAATATTGTCCATATTGCTTATGTGACATGGTCGTACATTACCCCACCACTAGCACCGGCTGTTGTGTGACTTATTATCCAGGATATCCGAGTAATAATGAGATTTCTTTTACAACAGAAACAGGATGGTCAAGAAGTTTTTCTGCAGGGAAGGGTACCTACTATTGTACCTAGTAAAAAGGATCACATGACCGCACCACTATATGTATTTATGAAGCCAACTTATTAGTTTTTATGTCAAACTATGGGGTTGGATCCCCCGATAGGAGCCCGCTTCCCCTACTTTTCATCCTCGAATACTGGCCAGTTGGTTAGTTGGACCCAATATAAAACACTTTTAGACGGTTGGCTGCACCGGCGGCCGTTTGTTTGCCGAGAATGTCCATAAGCATGCGGCCAGTTTCTCAAAAAGATTGAGGTTGACAGTATTTTTAAGAGTCGTCTACGACATTAATATGAGTCTGACAACGGACACGTACAGCCAAAGTGACGTTAGGCGTTATGCATCCTATCAATTGACTTTCCACTAGCTTTCAGTATCTTTCTTAACGCGTTGCTGATACTGATTATGCTGACGACTTTAACCTCGGTCCGATGGAAAAGATTTCGGAAACCCGTCATGATAATATTTGTTCGGGGTAAAAGTTGAGATGATACCATCAGGACTTCGCTACTTGAACGGCTTGAAGCTAGCGATTAAGCAATTAAGCTAGAGGTGGTACAGCGGCCATCTAGTAAGCAAAGACACATTCAGCATATTGTCCTAAGCCGTAGGAATAAGATATGGTTGTCCACTTTGGTTCAAGGTAGCGTGCGGTACTTTAGTAGAAGCTACATGCGATCATCACTCCCAATCATTTGAATCTTTGGAGCTTTAAGTCGAACCGCACCTGAAGTGAATTCGTCTAATCGAGCCGAGGAATATCCAGCTGAGACTCGAAAAGTAGGCATCGCCGCACCCTCTGCATACTTCCTTATAGATCTGTTGTGGTTAGGTGTGTCAATGCGTTGTGGTTGTTGATGAAACCTTTTGAAAATAGAAACCTATTAGAAGTCTTTGCTCAACGCAAGTGCCCATAGCTTTCTTCTGTTATCGGCGAACCTTAGAAAGCCTCTATTGACCGGGAGATGGCAGGCTCATTCGAGACGATTTCAGAGACAAAGACCTCTGCTATCTCTTGACATTCGACATTCTTTAAAGATACAAGCTTAGGTTAAGGTGGTTGTAATGGCAAGGGTTGAACCTATGCATCGTATGCGATGGACTTTTGTGACAGCATTTAGGTTTGTGACTTTTTCAGCAGCTGCCCATCATATCAGTCATTCTAGAGTGGACTTTGCGTGTGGCCAGTACGACTACGTTGTCGTTGTGTACAATAATCTTTTAAATTCTAAGTCCCAGTTGTAGGATAATTTCATTTGCGACTCTGAACCAAAGTGGAGACAGTACGCTTTTTTGAAGGTTACTGCTACAGACCAAAGCATGCGCTTGACATCCTCCCAGATCTGATGAGATTCTTCGAGCTTTGGCATGCATTTTACCCAGTGGAATATATCTATGTGCAGTGAGTTAAGGACGTTTCTCATAGTATCGACTTCGACCTCGATCTCTAGGACATCTCCGGGAGTAGATTCCTTGTAGAACAGATTTGTATATTTATTCTAGTCTACAAAGGGATGGTGTTAGACTTACAGGATAAGCATGTTACTGCTGAGCATATTTTGTGCGAATGTCTAACTATTGCTCTAAGATGACAACAACACTTCGGCGGACGGTTTATCTACCCAGTCATTCATCACAAGCACATTCCTAAAGTTCCTCCATTACCACGATCTCAGAGAGTCAAAATTGGATTTTCCCAGGATAGGTGCCTCCCAGCTTAGTTCGAGAAGATAGTCTAAAATCTTTCGGGACTATGTACGGTAGGTAGGCTTCTCTGCTTTGGGTATGAAAATTAGTTTCACTTCCGTTCATGCGCCCTAGAATTGAGACAACTGACACAGTGCAGGACAGTCGCTATGCATGATCCGATACAAACTACGACATTTTAATTGGAAAAGTCTGAGGGTAGATAGAAGAACTCTTTAGAGTAATGAGATGAGTGACGATCGGCATTAATAGAACGACGGCATCTTGTAGGTAGGGAAGGCATCCCTAGGGAATAATGGGTCAAAATGTCAAAGGGATGAGGACAATTGGAAGTTTAAGGACGGGTTTAGATTGATAAACCCCTGCAGATGTTGCAGATGTGTCTGCCTATGCCAGAAATGGTCTTCATCTCTTAATTTCTACAACTACAATATAAGTCAGTTGTTCTATGTTGGAAACAAAACCTTTTTCCTCCCACGGATGATGTATCTTTAAACTTAAATCAACTTGTTTAAATTTCCCCTTCGTACGAATAGTTGCTTATGTCTTCAAAGGTACCAATTTGCATTCACACCACCAAGGAATACCTAGGAATACCCTTATGCTTAGACCTTTGTCAAACCCACCCTATCCATACCACAAAAATATTTAAAAAACTCAATTTCCGCTTGCTTCGTGAATAGTTAAAAGCCCAAGGATGCCTCCACCATCTGGAACACTACAGTGTCATAATTTATGAGCCATAAAGCAACGCATGCCATATTTAAAGAGTTTAGACATTAGCCCTAAACAGCTCAACTGCATAGCACGAGTACTCATAGTTACATATAATTAATCTCATGTATCCTCGCACATGTAATGCACGAAGTATAAGGACGAGAATGAGAACATATTCCTTCAGAGAGGTAGATTTCTAGGGAAAAAAAAAATTACTCCTTTTCAAAAGTAATAAATCACAGAGGTTCCTTTTTACATTTTTGTCTAGGTACTTGTTTGGCCAAGTGGCATGTGTGTGTTGGGGAATATATCATGAAAATATGAAAAATCCTTTACTCAAGGATGTGAAATGTTTTCGCTCGCCACACTGCTGGTAGGACCTGAATGGGTCACATTGTGAAATCAAATTGAAACAATCCTTCGAGTGCCATGTAAGGATTAGATATTGAATTCATTATGGCAATTTCACACAGTTGCCATATGAGCTCCTCCTTGGGGAGTTGAGGAGCTTGTTATGGCTCCTTGGGGGGGAAAGCACCGCGAAGAGAAAACAAATGAAGAATACTGTAACTGATTATTGAATGAATGTTTTATGTGACTGGCGGACCGTTTGTATTGCACACTGAGTATGATGGCTTCCGAGAAAGGAAACCTGTAAAATTTATTGTGAAAGCTCTTTTGAGAGATTTTTATTTTTCATTATTTATGGTCTGACAGGGTGTTTTTGTTTCATAAGAGAATGTGTAGGTTGAGGTTGGGGTTTTTTGAATAATTCCAACAGTTGCAGTGGGAACTCCAGCTCTTTTATAGTCTAACCTTGAGACACATTCATAGATTTAACATGAAACATGACTTAGATGGTACACGATAGGTTTTACATCTCCCGAAGCAGGAATATCCTTGATCATTGATATTATGTCCAAGTGTAGTGTTTCTAGAGCAAGAAAATGAAGAGAAGAGAAAAAGAACTGTGCGGGGGCTGCCTTTCTCATTGAGGCAACCTGATTGTTGATAGGGTTTTATTAGGTCAATGCCTTTTTAACCTGAATACTAGAATCAGCTTCTGGAGTAAATAAGTCTCATTTTCTTTTGTGGATCGATTGTTGAAACTTCTTCAAGCAACAAATAAAGAGATAGGCGAGGCCACCGTAGATTAACAGCCACTCCCCCTAAAACGAACACGTGGAAGGAAAATATCAGAAAGGGGGGACAGAAGATGCAAATCTTAAGGCGCAAAAGAAAAGTATAGAGCTAGAACAAGGGAGAAAAAGAAAATCCTGCGTAAGAAGAAGACTGCAGCCTAAGGAAATCGAAGAGTCGCGTGACAGGAATAACATCTAGCAGTTTCTATAGGAAGGCCAAGCACTTAGCAGCTGGCTTAAAGGCCGGAACGAAGGCTCTTCTAAATAAAGAAAGGAAGCTAGTCACCGATACTTTCGCAGATGTATTGATAGGGCAAGAAGAGCGCCCCTCTCAGTATAGAAAAAATTGGTGCAGCTATCAAAAATCTAACAAACAACAAGGCCACAGGCTCTGATGGTCAACCAGCGGAGTTTTTCAAATACGGGGGTGATGTTTTAGTCTTTCATCAACTATCAACGAATATCCTTATTATATGACGCATGTAAGATTCTATCTAACTTATTCTACAGCACACTAATCGACACGTTACAGTGTGGCTGCCGATTTGGCAGATCGATGATGAACCAATTCTTCGCACTAAGGCAAATCCTGGAAAAGATTAACGAATTTCAAGTTGAGACTGATATCGTGCTCCTGGCAAAACTGATCTAGCTTTGCAATGAGCAATTTGTAAAAAGCTCTTCCGAACTCTTCCAAATCAGTACCGGATTGCATCAAGAAGATGCGCTGTCATGTGATTTCTTTAAGCTCGCGCTGGAACAGAAAGTGCTCAGTGTAAGTGCTAACATGAGGCGTTTTTCTTTTTTAGTTCAGAGCAGAGCCTGAGTTGTCATTCGTGTTTCTTTTTTAGCTCAGACACATCAGAGCTCCGAATTCGTTTTTCTTTTTTCGTTCAGAGCGTGCTCAGAGCGCGCTCTATGAGCTCAGAATAATTTGACTGAGCATTCAGAGTAAAAAGCTGAGCACAGCCATTTTTCGCATTTGACAGGAGGGAAAACAAAGGAAAAGAAATCAAATGACAGCTAAGTGCTCAAGTGTGTTTCATAAACAAAACAGAGCGCTCTGGGCATGCTCGGTTCAGAGCACACTCGATGCGATCGAACTCTGTTCAGAGCTCGGCTCTGAACTAAAAAAAAGACCTTCCGGCACCAGCCGCAAGAGATAGGTGGATTTCCTTTGTATGCAACTTTGAAGTAATATTAAAGTAATCCAAAATGGCGAAATTATAACAAGTACCCATAAACGAGTATACATTTTCAATTTCAACGAAATCGGAGCAATTTTAAAGAATTTCAAGGTGGCGGATTCAAAATGGCGGGCATTTTTTTCCAAAAATATTATTTAACTATTACCACTTCTATACTATTAAAAATGAAAATGCAACAATTATTAATGCGGAATTTGAAAATTTTAAAGGGGTGTGACACGCCCCCCTCCCAACCGATTACGCCCATCTACGAACTCAGCCGAGCTATTCACCATATCAACATGTGTGTAAAGTATCAGTCAATTCGGTTAAGAACTGCGGCTCCTGCCGTGCGGACAAGATTTCGTTGTATTGCATAAATGGGCGTGACACGCCCCCCTCCCAACCGATCTCGCCCATCTACGAACTCGTCCGTGCCATTCACCATATCAACATGTGTACAAAGTTTCATTCAATTCGGTTAAGAATTGCGGCCCCTATCGTGCGGACAAGATTTCGTTGTATTACATAAATGGGCGTGACACGCCCCCCTCTCAACCGATCTCGCCCATCTACGAACTCGTCCGTGCTATTCACCATATCAACATGTGTACCAAGTTGCGTTCAATTCGGTTAAGAACTGCGGCTCCTATCGTGGTGACAAGATTTCGTTATATTGCACATATATATATATATATATATATAAACATTTGAACGGACCATGGTTTTGGTGTTTACTATAGAGGTCTTGAAAAGTTGCATTCAAATTTTTTGAAAGTTGCGTCATGAGGACCTCTGCAATAGGTAGTATTTCTTCGAAATCCACCTAAAAGAAAAACGCCTATGGACGACACTATCTTCAACAAATCTATTCAGCTGCTGGGATACGTAGACGAAGTCAACATAATCGGTCGCTTCTAGCTTACCATTATAGAGGATTTTATGGAAATCGAAGCACAGGCAATACGAGTTGGCCTTGAAGTAAAAGAGGACAAAATCAAGTAGGTATACGTTGTGACATATAAAGAATCTGTCCACTGCCAAGGACAAAACGTCACTGTTGCCAATAGTAACTTCGAAGTTGTGTATGAGTTTACCAACCTAATACCTAGTACACATCAACTCCAGAAATGATACCCTCTTCGAGATTCAACCGACAATTACACTAGGAAACTGCTAAGACGAAATGTACATATGTACCAGGTAAGCAGCTCAGCTCCTAGGCTATCTGCCCCTGCGACTCTATATGATTTAAGCTCGCCTGTGACTGCTTCGATTTCTTTTCGGTAGAGGTATGGCTATACCTTGACTTCATTCTTCGATCCTCTCACAGAGGCACACCCGAATCTGACTACATTTTAACATATACTGAGCGGTTGGACTTAATTAACACGTTAAGCGTTAAGAGATCCTCATAAATTTTTGTCAAAAAAAAAAAAAACACCATTAACTGCAACTTTATTGCAAGCTCCGGTTATATCAGAACTTTAAGAACGTGCTGCCTTCCTATCAAAATGTAAATTTGAAGAGACATTCAGCATTAGAGTTCCATTTCACGAGAATGTCTTTTCCACACAGAGCACGGGATGCCCTGTCATCGCATTTGTCCTGGTTTTTATGATGACTCGCGTTGAACTTTGCATGCAAAAACATTATAAAGGACACGCGAGCACAAGCATATACCCGGAGTAATGAACAATATCTTTTCATTGTCCTTATACCACTAGCGGTTGTTGCAATCCTTTTTATATATTTTCTTCTCCTGCCACCGTCATCGCAATCTCGGTTTTGACACCACTACATGGTGTCAAAGTGTCGGAGTGACAAAGGTTGTGAAACAACTTGGACGTGGGTGGTGTGTGTTTCTGTTAACCTTATCATCTTGTCTTTTGTTTCTGTGTGTCGTCGAGGGTGTGAATAGTGAAATTTAATTCCGTATACCACCAAGGGACTCGTTGTCCTTGTTATGACAATGTGGAGGTGGCATCATTCGAAGCCGTGTTGCTTGTGTCTGATATTTGTATTGTATATACGAGGAGTAGAATTTCCAGCGATTTGATTTTGTGAATCTACCACCGAACCGATATACCGCCACTCAAAGACGCCAATAATAAATATTTATATTTTATCCAATTTCCCTAATTGACTTATGATAGGCGTCCATAGATGTAAGTGTGTCTGCGCGTATCCTCGTGGAAGTTGATTTGACCTGATTTGTAAATTAGTGGAGCTAATCACTGTAATTGTGTGTCACCAAAGGACTGTGCACTTATGTGTTGTTTGACATGCTTTAGCCATTAAATGGGTTTTGATAGGTGATCGATTGGAACTAATTTTCATATCAAAAGTAATTTACGAGTGAACTTTGTTGTGTTTCGATACAATCACAGTTTTTAATCTACGTATGCATGGCTTTAATGAATGCCCTGGAGAGCATAAATCACGTTTAATTCCTACCAAGCTATAAATAGTTGGAAGGGACTTAGCAAGCATTTGTGGAAACTAATCGGTTCACCAATATGTCAAATCGGGATCTCTGTATATCCATAAGGAGCTCCTCACTTGGATCCATTTTTCAAGCAGAGGATTCTTATTCGATTCCTGGGCATGTTACTCCGCTCTTCTAAGATCCGTAAATACTCCTTTTTGACTCTCATTCTCATGTGCCAAGTCTTGTGAGGACAATCCACTCTTATTTAAGGCGGAATGACAACACTACGTAAGTGCTTGCGTCCTCCTGTTACACCTGAAATTCGTTGGTAATGCGTTCGAATCCGAATCCACGGCTGTGAACTGACACGACACGACTGACACGACTGCGTATTCGGCTGAATATATATCCATTTCAGTAACGCCGCCGCTGAGCACAGCAATCTTCAGCGACTTTGAGAAGACGTTTGAACGGTTTAACTATGTGTTTGATGTGTCTGCAGCAGGAGGTATCTAATTCTACGTTCGTATGCCGAGTCTTGTATCCTGTAGACTTAAAGAAGAAGGTTTCGAATGATTCAGAAGTTGAATATGGAGTCCCATAAGGCTGAATAGTACGGCCACTGTTTTTAAGGCGGGAATCAATGTGTTATTTGTCAAAGGATGAGTCGTTGTCAGGCGTGATAGCAGAGTCAAGATATGCAAAGTTCCTCAACTTTCTGTACGCTTCGTTAATGTTGCATAGCTTTATTAAAAAGTCAGCTTTCAGGTCTTAAGACTAGCGTAAAAACCGTCTATTTATTCTTTTGGAATCAATTTCTATAAAGTGCTTTTAAGGCTCTGTCAAAGGAAATATAAAAAATATCTTCAGCTCTTCGAAACATTCCTCTATGGAACATCCAGTCATCTATTTCAAGTCGCATCTGTCCTTTCTTTAATCTCACAAGTAGTAACATTAATCTCGCTACGCCTTATCGACCATTCGATGTTACTGCTCTCATTAAATTCTGATAATTCTCCCCTCATCCACATAAGGATCCTAATCTTGTTAATGCGCGCTGACACTCCACGGATATACGAGCCATTCACTGCGTTTAATAGCCCAATCGGATCATTAGAAAAATTGTAATTAGAAAATAAAAACCGGATACGGTTCCATCTAGATATCTCCTTAATCCTGGCAACGATTTTCAAAATTACTCGCACACATGTTCCCAGCCCAAGGCATTTAATTTTCTAATCCACCCAGCAGCGCTGCCGTTTCATTAATCCTTCAGATACTATAATAAATCAACTGACGCCCACATAACGATATAAATTAATAAAGTATCTAACACCTAAGCTTACCCAGGTTATGAAGACAGTCATCACTTTTCTATTTTCAAAATGCAATAGAAAAATTTGAATTTGTCATTGACACAAAAAGGATTACCAGCAGAAACCTATTTTTGGTCCCGCATCATCACAAAAGAGGCAAATAGCTCACCCACACGTGCTTGTCGGAGTCGGCTCCAATGTAATAATGAGGCTCCATGGTCAATAAAAGGATACACCAAGCGGAACAAAGAAAAATTGCTTCCATCCATGTTGATTTTGGCCAACCACCAAAAAGGAAAAAAAAAGTCAAAAGGCCTTTTGCCACTAATACCCCGCCAGAGCTTTCATTTTTCTTTCTATTCTGGATGAAGCAACGGTCTGACACTTAAGTCTAACGACCGTCGTCACGATTTGAATGCCTTACTTTGCGCCGTCAATGCTCGTAAATCAATACTTTCCCGAATGCGAATCGATTTGTTAAAGTGTTCGAGAAAAAAAAAATATAAAACGGGAATGTACCTACCTATACACTCATATACCGTAATGAAAGGGTGCCATACTCATAGAAGCTTGTGGCAAAAGTGAAGCCCACTAAAAGGCAAGGGCGCCAACGTCAATATAATCGCCAGACAATTAAAAGCAAACAATTTCGGCCTTTTACGGTTCTTTTTGGTAGGCTTTGCTGCCTACCAGTGTATCCTTGGGTATCAACATTTCCATTTGGTGGCCATTAAGGAACTTTCATTGGCATTGACTTATCGAGCTATAGAGAGGGGCGGTGAAAGGTCTCTCCGTTGAGTGGGTGTTGGATCACGCAAAGTGTCCTTTGTTGTTAATGTATATTGGAGTGTTAGGCAAATGAATTTAGCATTTTGTCCTTTGTCTCAATTAAGTTTATCCTGATGTTGGCTTATTAGGTTGAATATGAAAATTTGATGGAAGGGTGCGTGTGACAGTGGGGCTGGAAGGAAATCGGACGATTAATGATTGATTGTTGTGATAGTTTGACAATTACTTTGAACTTAGGCACTTGTAGGTCGCACTAAGTTTGGTAAGTAAATAAATTGATTAAGAAAAAAACATTAGGAACATGCCATGTCGTGAGCTGTCAAAATGACTAACTGACAGGTAATGGAAAAACGAAACTAAATAGTGGTCTCGTTTTCCGTACGTAAGAAACAAACACTTTCTATCATGCCATCAGCTACTAGTAGATGGCGCCATGCTCTATACGAAGTCAGGGAAGACATTTCAAGGCTTCCACAAAAAAGTGAGTGGCCTCGTTGACCTTCTCAAATCCCATTCGGAGAGTGAAATTCTAGTCGGCAGTGCATCTGTTAGAACGAAAGCCGTATTGATCATTCTCCTACTTTATCGGGTACTTTACTGGTTTAAACTCACAGACCAATTGGATCCCAACTGAGACTCTAAACATCCTTTATACCTACCTAATGGATAATTCTCAGCTTTAGTGCGAGGACAAGATATAACCGCGAACTCTACGAGCTGTACAAAGATGTGGATGTAGTCCGGAAGGCAAAAATTCGTCGACTGCACTGGCTCGGCCACATAGAGTGAAAGGACGAGATTGCTCCAGCTAAGAGGATCTTCGAATCCCAGCCACCTGGTTCACGAAGAAGAGGAAGACCGAACCTCCGGTTTAAAGATCAGCCAATCGCGGACGCCAGAAACCTTGGTCTAGTAAACTGGAAGCAGCGTGCCCAGGACCGTGAAGGATGGAAAGCGGCATTAGTTCAGGCTCAGACACTCCAAGGGTCGCTAGCCTGATAAGTAAGTAGAAGTAGTGCGAATAATTTATCAGAACTCGAAACGTTTGGTATTTAAGTCCAAGTGGTGTATTAATAGCTTTGTCGTTAAAAATGGGGCTTTGTACGGTCTTAAAAATGCTGTGCTATAAATTCTTAGCCTAGGAGAGTTAGATCGTTTAAATCGCCGTTGGTGGCTCAAAACGTCAATTATTGAAAAATCTAGGGAGTTCCTAGCCAATGAAAGAAATATTTCAAAACGGTACGTAAGAGATGAGATAAGGAGTCCTGAGTTAAATTAACCTTTTGAGAGACTTGTCAGGATCCTTATCTTCGACTAAAATTTCATAGTTTAGGGGTTAGCTTCACCTGCTCTTGAGGCATCATGTATGCTTTTGAGTGCGTGAGCTTGTGTCAAAATCTTGTCGCGTCGATAAGCTTAAGAGTTTCAAGTGTAGAGTCTCATCTCAAACGACTTATTAGACGATTTTAGAGCCTCGTTTAAAATTCTTGTTACTTTTGAGCTGTTATTCGTAGTGTTCTCTACGCAGCCATTAGTGTTATGTCATGGTTCTTAGTTTTCGTGAAGCTTAGGCACCCTAGGTATGACTGAGAATAGACTACATCGACTGCATGAATCATTTGCAAGTTTCTGGAATTCCTTCCCGGACTGGAGTTATCGGCCATTATCTGGTCCATCTTGCCCATGGACACCCTTATGTCTCAGCAGCATTTCGAACCTCTTTATAAATCAAGCGATCGCGAACATCAGGAAGTTCGTTCTCTCTTCGACGAGGGTAACACTTAAACACGAGCTGTTCCTAGGTCGGGAGAGCTTCAATGAAACACCCTTATCACTATAAGCAATGCCTTCTTCACATTCTCATTCAACTACTACACTTAAAATTGTGGAATTTGCAATTTCCAAAAATGATTCGTCCTTGTACAGACTGTAACCATGTTTCCTTCCTGGCAAATTCTTTATTGCCCTCTTCCTAATTAAATGCTAACTCAAATGCAAATCCACACACAATTTATTTATTCGATAGAAGGATCAACTTGTTGGTTATTATCCTGATGTGGCACATATACTCTCGCATCTTAAGGCTGCCAAGGAATTATTTGCGTAATAAAAGTTTAATTCAATCATAAAGTTTATATCCTTTTATTTCCTTCATCTTTCTCTTTCCGTGTGTTTGTGTGTGTGTGTGGTGAGGGTGTTTGTGCTGCGCGCTCTGTAAAGTCCCATAAAAACCAATATGCGTTGAAGTAAATCTCCATCGTTCGTCCTTCGTCCTTCATTCAGTCGTATTCCACATGGATTTGCTTTAGGAATGAGAGAACACCCGGCTAAAGGCAATTATATCGTTCTGCCAAGGCACACGAATTGGTCTTTGTCGTAGGATATCATTCGCCTGACACATACGACATTCTATTGGTTGCGTCTGAGGGCATATATCCTGGCAGTCTTCTTCTTTTCTTTTTTTTTTAAATAAGTCTGGAAACTCTTTCGAAATGTCTGCGAAGTTATTGGATACGGGTGAGCTATTCTCACACTTTGCTCCTTCTATCAGTAAATTTGATTCACTGTTGCTGCTATCGTCTGTGTCTGAAGTGAGGAAATATTCTTTCAAACTAACACTTCTTGTGACCAGACATGTTATCCAAATGAAATGTCCTTGTGTCTCTTAAAGAAGGACAACGGGGGAAACTTTTCATCTTTTCTTTCCGAATATTTCCGCAAATGGAAAAATAATAAATTCTGAGAATGCCACTGACATGTCATCGAGGATTTGTGTGTGTAGAGTTCATAAATGGAAAGGATGACGAGTATCCTTTGGGAGGGGGAGCCGGTGGACCCCAATGTGCGCGTGGACAGAATTCAAAATGAAAAAAAATATTTCAAAAATGAAATTAGGAGAGAAGCGAAATCTCAGCCTATCCATGAGTATCCATGGCTTGGGGTGGACGAATGTGTAAATGTAAACATATTGACACAAATCGAGCAGAGGACAACACATTTTCTCATTTTCACGGAAAGGACTCGCGTGAGGATGCTCGTTTTGTAGTATATTTCCGAAAGTGGCACTGAAGAGCAATAACGCTTATGTTGGGTACGAGTACTCGTAGAGTTTGTATGCCTATATTTTGCTTTGCCAGTGCGTACGATTGGAATTTCCGACCCGTTTTGTTGGGACGTGTCCTTTCAGTTCGATTGGTTACTGGAGTGGCACACAATGGCATCGATATCGATCGGTTTTATTCTCATTGAAATGGGTACCAACTTTCCAAGTCTACATTGCAGAAGACAAAGGAAATTAAATTGTAATACATGTTTAGCAATGAGGCAGAAGTGCGGACGTGTCCTGGTTACTGGGGAGTTTGTACCTTGTTGCGGAGAGATTATTCAATTTTTTTTTCTTTTGTTCGTTGTTCCCTTTTCTGTTTGTTTGTAGAGGTGTATTCGCTTTGGAACTAATGAATTGATATCGTGATTGCCAATAGCTTACATACATATTGCTGGTAAGTAGCTACAAATACTAATTCCTTTCTTTGATTGGATCCTTGAACGTTGTGCGGTAGAATGAGGCAAATTTGATGTTCTATTAGGACAGTGTGTGGACGTTTGAAGTAGTCGGCCTTTGATTTACGATGATTTGTCGATTATGGTCCATGGTTTGTGATTTATTACGTCGAAGGACAAATGGAAGTTCCATAAAGAGAGACAAGTTGTGTGACACTTAGAAAGATATGTTGTAGTGGTAGCGGTTGGAATTCATTCGAAAAGATATTGGTTTTGTGAACGCCATGAATTTGTAAATGGAAGGCTGCATGTGTGCCTTTCTTTCGAAGAGTCACATAAAGATTGGCTTCCTGTCACTGACTTGATTTATTATATGCCTTAAGTACCTTCTCTTGACGTAGATAATGAGGTCCAAGTGATAATTCTCAGGTCTTTCTTTCTCTCGATTTCTCTCAGTCTGAGGACTCTAGACTTTTTTTTTGTCCGCTTGAAAACTATTGTTGCTTTGTGCAACCATGGATAGAGGATAGCCTTTAAATCCAATCAAGGGTCGATGGAATATTCTAGAAGAAAAGCAGGGATAGCATGGTCCAGATTGCAGGCTTGGTTTTGCGGATAAGGTTCTGGTAAACGAAAGTTTACAATGCCACGATGTGCAGACATCGTTGACGACGCCTGAAGGTGAAGATGCTGAATGCCACGATAATAAAGAAGGCCTCAGTGATGTCGAATACCGGTGTCTAGTATTCTTGGCTGTCGTTGATTGAAAGGAAATTTGTGTTCAGAACCGCTTAAGCTGACGCATCAGCTGCACGAAAATGAACGTCTAAGTCGTTGTGAATGGAACTAAAATGCTTCATTAATAAGATCAAAGCAAACTGCCTTCAGTTGCAGACTTCAAGTTGGTTGAGATTTTCTTCTTCTAGCGCCTACACCTCCGGGTTAGATTCAAAGACCCTGCGGGCCGAATCGTTGGTGTCCATTAGCTCGTTCCTATGAATCCTGTCTTAGACCGCCTTAAATTTAATAAAAGGATTGTGGGTATTGGTGTGGACTACTTGTATTTTGTGGACCTTCCTGGCATAAAACCATACTGATAAAGTTTGGGGTCTGCGTTCGCAGAATATGGCAGATAGTATGCTGACTAGGTTGATGCCTTTATATGGCGGGTCTACTATCTTATGGATCTTGCAAACAATGTTGTGATTTAACTCGATTGCTGTTCGCTATATCAGTCTTTCTTTTGAAGGTTGACAAATGCTTAGAGAAAATGCTTTGGCATTCCTGTCAGCTCTACTTGGATACAGAAGTCTTTTTGTCATATTCTGGAAGTAAGAGCTTTTTTCTACGACTTTTTTCAAATTTTAATGATCTTAAGGCATCAATGGCATTCGGTGCCTGACTATGCTGGATTGAGATTGGAATTTCGCCATACCAGGCTATGTTTCGTCCCAAGACTCGTTCGCTACTTTCAACTAGAAGATCATGCACGCCATCTTTTTAAGCCGAATAATCTAATGCACCTCTATCCATGGTCCTTCCTTGATGTCCAGCATGCGACCAAAGTATAGTCAGAGTCGATGTTAGTTACTTGGAAGGTTTGGACGGGCATCCAGATAAGTTATGTGTGAAGTGTGATGAGTGCCATGTTTCAATAAGGAAGTCGAGCAACCGGGAGTTCAGTTTATAGTTTTTGAATACCACCCGAGGCATACAACGTGGATCCTTTTCAGTGGCAGTCTTATTTAATTATAGGCGGCAACGTATAATAATTCGAGGATGAGAGAGATTTCGGTGGCGGTGGCCTCTCTAATACTTTTGTCGCTTAAGGCAACATAGAAAAGGTTAGGGAGAAAAATAAGTTGAAAAAGTGTAAGGTAACTGTGGAAGTTAATTTCAAACCTTTTATGCTTCCCTTTGCTGGGTAAATGCCGTGGGGTACAGTTATATTTTCAACTAAACAATTAGAGACGACGTTTGAGGAGGAAATAGAGGCAGTATTCAATATAAAAAGTTTGAGAAGCTACGCATACCTCTTGAATGATTAGAGATTCCAAAATAATTTATTTGAAAATGCATGTGCTACTGAGTAAGAGTTCATCTACGACCTCCTGAGTCCTGACTTTGTCTAAACAAAATTTGAAGACGTAAGTGAGTAGCAAAAAGAAAATATTGTCAAGTTCATTCAGATTTGAACAGTCCTAGTACTATTTTGAGGTTTCCAAGATTAAAAAAAGGAGCTGGCTGGTGGAAGTACTCAATTACCTCTAAAAGAAGACCTCCTGACTCAAAATAACTACAAATCCTGTCGATTTAAATCGTTGCCTGATAGTTGTTTGACGTTTAAGAATTCAGAACATGATCAGAGAGTGAAAAAAAAGTTAACGTAAAAACTTTCCTCTTGAAGTTTTTCTTGGGAATGTTGCCTTTACGTTTGAGTAATAACATTCCACTCGTCTTTAACCAACAGAGACTTAAACTAGGTCACTGGCAAATCCTTTCAGATTTTTGCTCACCCTGTAGCACAATTGCTGTTGTCATCACGAGACCCTATAAGGAATCGGGTTGACTATGAAAGCTATTAGATTTATTTAAACATACGCAGCAATAGTGTGGGGGAAACCTTATGAAAGTACGTGCCACTTTTCAAGTCTGATCGATGGATCTCTAAGCTAAGATGACCACCCTCAGATTCAGTAAAGTCGGGTTTTGATTCCAAAGGTTAGCATTCCAAAGGCAGTCATCTATTCTCTTGCTGTGGAGGATGCTGAAAAACTTGACAGTTACTTACGCAATACAAAAGTTCCTAACAGAAATGACTGAACAAATGAAGGGTAAGCCCTATTTCCTTGATATTGGTGCTGGTATCTTTTACAAACTTTTTAGGCCGAGGTTACAACCCTGTACGTTGACACTTTGACAGCCAAGCGGCCATTGATGCTCTGGAATCACAAACAGATAGATTATAGGGCTGGTGAAACATAGAATGATGAAACCCTAGTTAGAGCAAGTAGGCAAACGCTAGATTAATCTGAAAACATGGTTAATAACGAGAATACTTTGGCTAGGCCTTGCTAAGAAGGAAGCCCTTTTGCTTTTAGAACTCAAACGAAGAGATGCACCAGCCTTTTCTAGTGTTTTTACTGACCACTATACTACTGGCTTGCATGTGAAGCGGCTTGTGATACTTCACAACGGATTTCGTAAGACCTGCAGCTTTGTCCAATAAAATAGTGCGGACTATTGGCATTCACGTCTTTGAAAAGTTAGAAGACTTATGTAATGTTGAACTGAGGAGTGCTCCTTTTATTTCTGTTCTGGTGGTTCTAACTCAGCGGTTTCCCTTTCCAGCTTCTCAGGATAGGAATCAATGGAGCTCAATGGGCCCAACTATTCGTCACAGTAGTGACATGACACTCACAGACCCATTTAGCCTAGATTAATCCAATCGGTCAGCTAAGTAGACTAGATATCTTTTGAAATTATATCTTACCAAGCTGTTTAAGGTCAAAGGATCGGCATGAGATCAGTATTCTCGCTCAGAAAAATGTTTTCCTGTGAGCTCGGTAACGCGGGGAATAAAAACATTCATCGATCCATAAGAGGTCTTAACTGAGCCTGAGCTTAACATAACCTAAGCATGTGCCATGAAACATGTGCAAACACAAGGATATAAGTAGATCCCCTTGTCCATTCCTGCGAATAAAGATTTTTATATATTCCCTACGTCAATTAACACAGTTTCACTTCGACTGGTTCACTCTGTCGCAGCCTTTTACAAAAGCAATTAGTCGACGATTTTGTACTTCTCTTAAATTCTCCTTGGAAAGCTTATCCATTTAAAACTAGGACACACTTCAATAGTATGTATTTCCTAATTCCAACCATAATACATATGCTCATACGTATGTGTGTACATTCTGTGGCACATTAAAATCCCAGACATTTTGTACTCGGTGCCACAACAAAAGACGGTATCCTACCGTCCACGTTCAAATGTAGGCCATCAAACCAGGGAGGACAAGGAAAAAAATCGATTTCGGTTTTTAAGCTCCTTTGCACAATTTAATTTCAAGCCAGAAGAATGAAACTATAATTTTCCATTTCCAATAGCTGTCCTTGTCGATTCCGATGAGAGCAGCACACATTCCTCGAAAAAAGAAGAAGTTTTCATAATCGTTGTGCCCAGCCCGTCGTCGTCGTCGTCGACCAGATTACCCCGTCCCATCCAACGTCTTTGGCAGGACTCGAAACAATCTGAAAATGAACCTAAAATCATATTCGCTTTAATGCACTCTGTAATTGTAATGAAAATGGAACAGCAGATGTGTTCTCCGTTTCATCCAGCTTTACCCCAGCGGTAGCCTCGGGTTGTGCTCCACTTAGAATGTAATTACTAACCTTGTGGTTGGCCAAGGGCACCTCTACCGCTGCGTCTCTCTTCTTCTCTTACTGTCTCTGTGTGATGATATCGATTTTGATTGAGAGTATCTGTGTGTGTGTGTTTTTATCCGACCGAGACGAAGGTCTCTTGGACAAATGTTGTCCTCTTTTCACGTCGTAAGCAGTGTTGCTTTTTAATTTTTTTTTATTTTTATTTTTTAAATTTATTCAAATGAATATACACCTTAATTCGGGGCTCCACGGAGTGGGTTGATGATACCCACCCTGCCACTCTGAAGAGATTTAGACCGAAAAAAAAGGTGCGATGTTATTTTTCAATTTGCTTGGACAAATCGTCCATGTACCCACGGGCACGGATTTCGTTGGCTTCAATTAAATTTTGGAATTTATAGCTTGGGCTTGTGGTCCGCTTTCGAAGATAATGAAATTAAGTTAGCTCTCCGAAGAGATCGATACGACTGATTAAGTTGTGCCGCTGGGGTTTTGCAAATCCTGTGCTTGTCCCTTTTTGTTTGTTTTTCCAGGATCTGACCGTGCATTTATTTCAAATTGATTTGTATTCCGAAGAGATTGATTGCTTCTGGAGAAAACGTTAATCAATGTGAATTTAGTTATCAGGTAAAGGTGGATGGGAGGCAGAGATTTGAGGGTGGTGATGGCTGCTCAATCTCAGAATTATGTAAATCCTTGTAACATTGTGTAACGAAATTTACTAATGAGGTTCAGGAAGCAGCTGAGACGTATTTTTAGTCACAGTTCTTTGGTAAATGCTTACATAAACGTTGTTTAGTTGTATAAACTTTATAACCTCAAGCTAGTGACGCAGTAGTTCGATCTTATTTACATTAGGTGCGAAATTTAGTTGTCGTTTGCCCTATCCACAAGAAAGGAGACCTCTTTAACTGGGCTAATTGTGTGATTGCCTTTCGTCACTAAACTGGAAAGAGATCCTGCAGGTAGAAGTCAAAACCGATATCCACCATCCTTTTATCGATTTTAAGGCCGTTAATGACAGCATCTATAGAAGGGAACTTTTAAGAGTCATTTCTAGTTTTGGCAGGGATGCCATCCGAGCAGGATGACAGTGGTGAAATCTGCATCAAGGTGGGCAATGATGATATCAAATAACGAGTAGTCATGTGACTTCCTTAACATTGTACTTGGACGGATTATACGAAAGTCATGAGCCAACACCAGAGGTACAATATTTTAAAAGTCTGTGCAACTCCTTACGTACGTCGACGATATCGATATGATTGGCAGAACTCGTGAGTAGTGAGGTAGAAGCAGTCCAAATGGGTTAAGCGATGAACGAGGGCAAAATCAAGAACTTGCTGCCAACAAAATGTCCACAGTGGACAGCTACCACTTCTGAAAACGATGTCTTATCAACGAGCTGTAGAGCGACATCAGTCGAGTTAAAAAACGTTGACGTTTGGGATGTAGAACGAAGAAACACCAACATTCCTTTCCGCAAAGCCGTGGAATCTTACAAAGAGAGAGAGAGAGAGAGAGTGTGTGTGTGAATAGGATTATAAAGGTATTCATAACCCCTTTAGCGCTAGTGGATTATAAAAAAAGCAAAGAAATACTGCGAATTATAAGCAATGGCAATAATTCTCCCCAGTCATTCTGGAAAAACCACCCTCGGAGCAAAAAGACTGAAACCTAATACTACCTGAGTTTCAAAATCACTACACCAACACTAGCGCTGTGTTAATAGCATCATAAGGGTATTCATAACCCCTTTAGCGCTAGTGAATTATAAAAAAAAAGAAAAAAAAGACAGACAAAGTAGAAATATACCTCATCTTACGTGGCGCGTAGAAGAGAACCTCAACCAACTTGGAGTGCGAAACTGGAGACCGTTACCTAAGGACCGGGGTGACTATAAAGGTTTGTTTGTTGAGGGCCCGAATTGTAGGCCCACCTAACTATGTAAGGAGACTGTCAATTGTCAGATGCGTAAGACACTGTCGCCTTACATGTTCGTCGATTCGGGACATGTAGCTTCCGGTTTGATACACCAAGGTTAGTGGCGTCCACGGGAGATATTTTCGAAATAGCTCAGAGGAAGCTTGGGTTCATATTTTCCTTCTTAAATCTACTGGGGTTTCCGGCTTCAAACCGGCTGCTAGTTTCTTGAAAAAATGTCCGCATTCAGTCGCCATCAGTCTGTCTAACATTCTTGCATTTGGGGACCTAATATGTCTTCTTTTTCTGTTCGTCCGGTCGTCTGGTTTAGTAGTTATACCCTTTTCATCGCAGCTCTTTCTGTATCACCCATCTACGTAGCGTGTACTTTCACTATACCAAAGATAGCTCAATGTGAATACAGCTAATAGAGCGTAGTGGAATAATAAAGAGTCTGTCACACGGTGTAGGGTCTAGATTCTGCAGCTCTGATAAGGTGTTTAAAGTTGAATCTATTCTTCCGGCTCAGATGCAACTCTTTTTGGCATCTTCATTCAAAGCATTCCATCGTGTGAAATATTTCACAAGTCGGGAGCTAAGATTAAGCCCTACTCAGCATCCAGCACTAGTTTAAATCAATCACCTTAAAACTGACATCGAACATGTACCTAACGATCTCTAAGCAACATTGTGTTCCTCGATTTCACAAATTTTTTGGGTCTTGAGCTGAACTGCTGCCTGAATTATCCCTTCAGCTTACTCAGTCTTGGTTTTTTAAAACGATACTGTCCCATGCCCTACACACTCCATTTTCAGTGCTCACAAGAAAGTTGAAAAGTTTAGTTTTCAGTAGCTTCAGTCTTTTAACGAATTATACACTTCCGCAAAAAATATTCCCTAACACTGTAATCTTTCTTCTCAGCAAGATTGTACGCTTGGGGTGGCACCCACTCCGGATGTTCTTTTACCTGCTGCTGGCAAACTTCATCCAGCCCACAATTCTAATTAAACTTTTTCCACGAGATGGATGAGAGAACGAAATCCCAACAATGCCTGAAAGGAGCCGGGTGCCATAAAACAATTGCGTGGAAACAACAGGGTTCGACTTGAGTCGAGCAACATTATGATTATGATGAATGTTCCCAGTCTCTTTTCCCTTTTGCCTAGGTATTTAAACTTATTCCACTTGCAGTCGTATTGTAGACATGCTCAGAGTATTTACGGTTTCTATGTCCAATGGGCCTCCCCCAAAGGGGAATAAGTCAAACATGGTTCTGTTCAGTGTTCACTAGCTTTAAATCGCTTTAAGAAAAATCGAGTTTATCCGTTACGAGCATACGATACTGTGGGGGGGGGGGGTTAAACCCATATTTACATGTCAATCCGACACCGATAAAGGTGCACACGATGTAATCGTTGTGTAGTGGTACTTCCAGCCTAATGAGAGTTTAATGATAGGATTAGGAAATTTCCCACCCTCTCCTCCCTCGACGCAACCACAATAATGATTTTCTCATTTTCTTCGGTACTACCGAGGTCGTGACAGCATATGATTGCGTATCGGGTGCAATCAGAGGGCGGGAGGGTTCTTTTTTTGGGTGTTGTTTCTGTGGCGTTAGCACAGTGTGTGTGTATGAACTGAATTGTCTAAACAAAGTGCTAGAGTAATTTCCTGTAACTTGGAAATATCCGAATGTGTCGTCCTCGTTAATGAAGTCGATTTGGGGAGGGTGGCATTCAGCAGGTAGTGGAAGGGGTGACTGGGTGTTAATAAAGTCGTGACTAACACATAGTTACACACAAACGTGCATCATTTGTCTTCGCCACGGGTTGAAGGTTCCTGTTTTGCCCCCAACAATTTGTTTTCGTATAATGTTGTACAATATGGCAAGCGTCTTGGAATTATGATTAATAGTGCTAGCGGACCTGGAGCAGGGTTAAAGGATGTGCCACATACAATTCGCCATGCCTTTGAGGATTTAAATTGCACTATCACAGCTGGAGACAGCAAAGTTTAGTTATTTGATTAATTGAAATGTCAGCGGGTTTAACTGAGAGATGTACGATATACAAAGAGATAGAACGGGACGAGATGGAGAGGAGTAATTATTTCCAACACCGGACAGGAGTTGGGGAGAAGACTACTGATGTACTTACCTTTGCGATGAGGTGTTTCAATTGGAAACCTTGTTGTAAGCGAAGAAGGCGCAACAATTAAGATTACACGGTGATAAATCACAATAAAACAGTCGGTTGGGTTGGATTTTCATTTGGAGAAGGACCTACGTGTTGTCTTTGAGATATACTATGACGGGCTGTAATGAAAGCGGTGCGAAAATATATGTAGGGAAGGAACAATTGCTATGAGATTGGATATTGAAATAGTCTTCGTATGAGGGGAGGTAGTAGCATAAACGCCTAAGGGTCTTAAACAATTTTAGTCTACAGAGTTCACGGACTACCAAAAGTTACCACTGATTGCGAGAGCCAGATCCAAATCGTCAACTGGTTCGAAAAGTACCGGAATTAATGAAGAACTTCAGGGGAAGTCTATAGGACTTAATGTGTAGGGATATTCTGTGTTTTACGACCCTAGAAAGGAACAGAAGTGTGAAATATGACAAAAGCGATCAATTAGACTTTGGACAACGATTGTGTACCAAGATAGGAAACGATAACAAGAAACCTGACGGAAGTTAACGATCACGGAGACCGAATGTACCATAGTAAGCCATTTATGGACATCTACAGAGCATAAGCACTGCCAGAAGATCATAAAATCATATCGACCACGTTGCAATCAGCCAACGTTTTAAAAGTTGCTTCTTTGACGTTCGAAACAGGCATGAACCCTCATCGGGATGACATGCGATTACAATTTTACGATATCTCTTATACGTCTACGTTCTGTATCTGTCTGTAGCAGGATACAATAGCTTCAGTATTCTGTAGTACGTCAACGTACCTTAGGAACCAACATAATCAACAGATCTGTGCAGACAAATGCAGATAATCACTAGAACGTTGTTGAAAATCGGGGAAACAGAGATATGTGTGCAAAAGATAGGGAAGCCACAGCACAATGGTTATCGATAGACACCTAAAAAACAGATCTAGAAGAGTAATGTTCTTAGCTTCTGTTCCGCTTCAATGTTGAGTCAGTATTTCTTTACAGATGTTGTACTTAGAAAGTGGCTATGGCTCGTAAGTTGTAAACTTTCGTAAAAAGAAGTCTACGCTGCTTGACATGAGAATGGGTCAGGAACCAATAGACGCTATAATATGACGAGGAAGTGTAAGTGAAGCGAATACATCTTGGGGCACGAAGATAATTCCTTTGTGAAGTAAATAATGGAGGAAGAAGAGTGGGTCGTCCTAGTCAAACTTGGTGCAGAACCCAGAACAGTTTCGCCAAAGACTGGGCCACCTCAAAGTGCCAAAGAAAAAATCATCAACAACGTGAAGCTAAAAGAAGATATTTTTTTTGTTTTTTTATAATTCACTTGCGCTAAAGTGGTTATGAATACCCTTATGATGCTATTCACATAGCGCTAGTGTTGGTGTAGTGATTTTGAAACTCAGGTAGAATTAGGTTTCAGTCTTTTTTGCTCCAAGGGTGGTGCCTAGAATGACTGGGGAGAATTATTGGTACTGGTGCTATTGCTTATAATTCACAGTATTTCTTTTGAATATCCCGATGTTATTAGTACAATCAACACTTTCAAGCCATATGACCACCCTACTGCCAGTGTTATGCCTATGCAGTAGAGTTGACGTCAGCTTTTTTCGCAGTTGATCGACTTTTTTTGTTTTTTGACATCGGGATTCGAACCTGAAACCTTTAGCGTGACAAGCGATGATGCAACCACTACACCATGGCCACCCCTTGGGGTCTTAGGGTCCTAACTGGCTACTAAATGGGGTACTAACCACTTGGATTCTCCTTAAAATAAATGAGGCTACTAAATCGACTCTGTAGTGAAGAGGAAGGAGTATTTCATGCGCAAAGAAGTTAAGATTGTGAGAAATTTGGAATATGGCACTTAGTGCAGTGCTTAGGTTTATCAAGAGCTTTTAACTAACACTGACTTAACAATAATAAATATGAGTTCAAAAGGACCCACATTGCCTATCGTATTTTAGACGCATCTTAATCTCTTCAGCTTGAGCCAATATTATTTATTCTGTTTACTAATGTAATGTTAAGTCGTTTTTTCAAAGAAAGTGCGTACTTTTATTTTTTCAAGGATGTACCGAGTTTGATCCTTTTAGTTACATGAAAAGAAACTTACCTTGCTCCTCGATAATCACCCCGTATCGGTTTCATTTCTACACGAATCCACAACGTTTTGTACTTTTGCATAATTAATACGTTCAAATGCTTCGTCTTCCATAAATAAACGTTCTTATAAAGGTTACGTCCTATTATAGTCGCATTTATGCTTCAGTAAAAGTCTTTTTAATTATAAATGTCCCTCTAGTTGAATATTTCTCTAGAATGGTGGTAAATCCAACTCAATCTCTCCCTCTCACGGTCCTCCTTCATTATTATTTCCTCTTCAACGTTGTGCGTCATTTGAATCTAAATTTAGTGTTTGCAACGATATTCCAAAGCAAACAAATTAATTTTCTTTGAATGATACTTCATACTGCAATTGGCAGTACTACAGTGTCATCCCTCCATTAATATGCCATCAACTGCCTCATCATTGACTTTGAGGCTTTGTGGATTTTTCCACATTTTTATTTGCATAATCATCACGAGGGCAATCAATTTTGCCAAGTTTCGCTGAACCAAAAATAACATAAATCAATTAATGAGTGTTCCGTGCCGTAACCGCGGAGTAGAGGAAAAATAATTACCAGTTGGGCGGAATTAATTGCAGCCCCCCCACCGTCGTCGTGGGATCAGAAAAGTATCTGATTTTGAAGGGAGCATGGTCTTGGGGTGTGTAGATTCGTATCGATTTCAATTTGCCCTTTCGTGTCTATTGTTTCATTGTTTGCCTGTATCGTTCGAAATCAATTTGAAAATTCTAAAGGGAGGTCCTAGACAGGTAAGATGATGGCGTGGTTGGATAAGAGCTTTTGGTTTTACAGTATGGTTGGCAGGGCATTACTTTAAGGGATTGTAGGTTTAGTTATAATCTGCAACAGAACTCCCATCGTTATAAAACGGGAAGAATGGAAATGAACTATGGAGAATGGAGGACTAATGTCGCTTGGAAAGAGAGACATACATCCATCGATTGAGGTAGAAACGTTCTTTCGAATGCTTCATGACTACATCTGATCATGAATTTAGAGAACACTGGACGTTAAAAAACATTACAAGTCTGGAAGCAATTCAAGCGATAGGTACTTTACAACACGTAGAGAAAGATGCGATCGCCTCCTGGGTACTGCCAGTGGAACAAGACTTATCAAGTGGCAACTTAATTCCAGCGATGTATGTATGTAGGTACATATTCGAACCTACAAAGATGAAAAGCTGCGTTTCCATCTTTCACGTTGCAGTCTCTGTTTCCTAAAGACGAAGCCTTGGTATACTAGGTACAAGGTAAAAAGTGAGGAATAGTAAGATGGGTTCCTCTTGATGCGTATCCATAACAAACAAATTTCTTTTGATGGAGTTTGAGGTTTGCTCTGCTTTTCTTTTTCTCGTTCAGACTTCTGGCTAACACAGAGCTTTCAGTCTTTCACGCTCTTCCATTGTTTACGTTTCGTTTTCCTTACCATCTTAAGGATTTTAAGCTAAACAACGACCCAAGCGGATTAATGAACAACCCATACATACCACAATATGTTGACTTAATCCGGCTGAAGGATGGGTAGACCTAAGCGAGATTGGTGAAGGCACCGCTTAGAGAAACTCCAAACATAATGACAGAAGTGGTCCGGGCTTGACATCAGCTGAGCTCTAGTCTTCGGATTAGACGTTAATCTATCTGCTGGCGCTAGGTATTCGACCATTTTAGTTCAACTTCATCTTCCCTCGTGCTAATTTAAGATTATTTTTGGACCATCTAGCCCTTGTTCCAGATCAGACTGTCTGTCTATCATTTTAAAAGCTACATGCTGAATCAAACTGACACATTCGTCTTGTTTTTCATGAGATCACCCGTCTTCAGTAGTAGACTCTTCAGATCGTCTATCTGAGTTTTTGGGAAGACCTCTTCAACAATTCTTTGCAAGATCATTCGGAAGGACGGCAAAGAGTGGTGCTCTTCAAAAAGCTTACTTTTGACAAAATGTTACCTTCGATTCCATTGCTGGGAATAATTTTCTTTTCCTACTCCTTTTGACAGCTATTTGCGATCAAGTGCTGTAGGACCTTGAACCACTGATAAAATCGATGCCGTCAGTTACATCTTCCATGTCCCTTCGTGAGTTAGCAGTCCGTTCTTCTTCTACAGACACTAGACATTAACCATAATCCCCACAATCGCTCCAATAAAAACTTAAAAAGCAAAAGTGACCTTAATCCTTGCGCTCCTATTACCAAAATCCAGTGCAATGCACAAATCTCTCTGATCCCAGATTTTCAAATTCAGATAAGTAAAACACGAAAAAATAAAAGAACTCCCGGATCCATTAAAAGGATGCTCCCAACGAGAACAGAATTCTCAACAATGACCTGCAAAATCCTTCTCCCTGCGTCCAATTCCATGTCAGACAATGCGACGAACGCCAACCGACAAAATGAATGAATTCATGACAAAGCCAAAATCCGCAACACGATTGGTGGCCCACCAAGCTCACAAACTTGTTAAATAATGCATTCGGACGAGCTGTGTTCTTCAATCCACCATCGAACTCATGATAATGTCTGGTCGAGGATTTTGCGCCTCCACTGTCATCAGTGATTGGGACACTTGCTCCCTTGAGTTGGTTATCTATTTGTATAGCTGAAACCAATATTTACCCGCTGCTGGGTTTCAAAAGAGAGAGGGGAAAAAAAACGGGATTGGACTGATTTAAAACTGTCAGACTGAAAATTAATTGACAGTTGATGATGAGGGGTGGGTTTTTTTGAAAGCGTGTGTGAGTTCATCAGCAGATTGAAAGCGGCGAACCGAATGGAAAGGGTAGCACACTTCGACAGAGTTGTTTGCAATTGGGTACTTGATGCCTTAATTAACGGCTGAAAGAGTCAAAATTAAAAAAGTTCAACTAATTAGGAGGTAAATACCTGAATTTTGCAATTCGAATATTATGTGATGAAATTGCCCTGTTGGCGTTGGCGACAATTGGGACGGTTTCAGAGGCGGCGCAGGTTTCTTTTTTTAGCGCCCAGTAAAGATTTCAACTTGAGGTCATCGAAATTATAAGGTTTATCCGGAACGCTTATGGGGATGGGGGCTTTAAAATATCGATTGGATGTCGCTGTGCCTTTGTCGCATTTACACGGTCTTGAGGCACGCTATACATGATGTCAGGGCACAGAATCGACTTACTTTGAAGGATCATGTTAACATGACCATCGAACATGGCCACTTACGGTGCGGTGATAAGGCTCAAGTCTAGATTGAACTAGAGTCTGCAGATATTTGTGTCCAAACTGGTTGTTGACGAAAAGTGTGCGGAACGGGTCTTCAGAGTTCTCGTGCTCAACTTTTTTCTTAACAGTGTCTACAGCGCCTTGTTGTTCGGAACAAGTTTGCTCAGAAAAGCTCGTGTTGAACGACGATTTCGGGGACTCGAGAAGTAGATGGTTGTGGCTCTGAAGCTGCTAAGGTCATTTCTAAGGCATTCAAAAGCTGAAATCACGCGGATCGCATAGTCTTACTTTTCGATTTGTCCAAGCTTGTAATGCAGAGATGCCTAGCATTCTTTTTGACTTGACATCGAGCTCACTCTGAGTTGGCTTAAGATCTGAGACTAAAATTCCAAGCCTGTCCATAATTTGGCAACAGGCGGATGTCTGCTCAACCGTAAACTCGTCGTAAAGAATATAAATGGCTCCGGAAGGACAAACCCATCAGTTTTGGTCGCCGGGGCTAGGTTGCACAGTGAGCTGACATAGGTTCAAGCCTCAGCGAAACAACCAACAAGTTTACCGCGGCACCAACTCTCGGCGGGCTTTCTTTCATTCGTGCGTTAAATATAACACGCAACATAAGAACGGTTGCGAGCAATTAGGCCTTGGCTCTAGGGCAATCGTGCCGAATATTTGTTTTAAAGACTCTTATGTGGTTTCTATACTAAGAAAACTTTCAAACTTTACAGACCAAAAATTTCAGTTTGAATTTCAATACAATCTTGTCAGATACACGTGGAGTTTGTTTAACAGAAATCTCCTACACATGCATTCTTGGAATGAGACACCACCCCCCCACGATTACCCAGGCGGATGTAGCTCAGTGTGTGAAATATCAATTATTCTGTCAAACATTTGATTTTTCTTACTCAATGTCATACGTCAATAAGGTATTGCTTGAATCCCTATAGATCCGCCCACGGCTTTTCACCTCACTTGCTTGTCTGTTAAGACATCTGTCACTGCCAATGCCTCTGCTCCAGTTGGGAACAACTTTAATTTCAAAAATATCTCACGTCGCTTTTAGAACCCTTTTACCACTCCACCTCCATATGACACTTAACACACGCATAATTAATTCAACACGCACTTCAAAATGATAACAGAGGTGTAAACTTTCATATTTTCCTTTGAAAATATGTCACTTGACAAAAAACTGACAATCCCTGTGACATTTGTCACCCTTATTCACCTCCACACATGGATTTATATGTAAATTCCAATCCAACAACTTGCTCTTCCTACATTCACCATATTCAAGGATTAAAGTAATAATCTCCATCTAAATCCGTCTTTCACTTGGAAAACACAAAGGATTTTCCGTTTCCATTGTTATTGACGGCAGAAGCTCTTTTTTTCTTTTCCATTACCATTACACCCGCCCACCGTTTCAATTGAATTTAGTTTTTTTTTTTTGCCGCAGATTTTCGCCTTTGAATTGTCCTTATGACACACACTGTGGCAAGAAGGTATTCCATTTGGAAAGGACCTCCTGCTAATTTTTCATGTCACTCGTAAGGATGAAGAGTATTTCAATTCTTTTTGCTTTTACTGTACCTCGCCCCCACATCATCGTTCTCCATCTTCTGCACAACCAATTTGGACAGCCTTAGGCTTTTACGGGAAGTAATATCTTTCCAATTATTTTTACACTTCGAATATGAACATGAATAGACACGACATGATACTGTGAAATGGACGTGTCCTTTGGGATGTCAAGGCCATAAGACTTATTACATACACACATACAATGGATACAAAGGTTGAAGGAGACGTGATTTAAAAAGTTATTGACCGTTAATCATGCTCTGTGATGTGACAAGGACGACGACCGACGTCTGGTTTTGATTTATTTGATTAAATTTTTTTGACGGACCTTTGAGGTTTGATACGGGAAATATTTGACAAATTTGTACGTCTGATGGAGAAATGTTGAAGATGGAATAATGAGACTGTCTGGACAAGGACTTATAGGGAAAGATATAGTCTGCATTGTCAATAAGGTTGGGAAGTTTGAAAAAAAAAGACTGCAGGCAAGGATTTTCAATGAATGAAAGGTATGACTATCAGAATGGCTACCCTAGGAGTACGCAGATGATGTTTCCTTATTTTTTGTCACACCATGCCTTAGGACGGCTCTTAATATGATTGATGAATGTTGGACTAGAAATGGGTCTTCGGTCAATCCTGGCAAAACTGAGGTTGGGAGTGATTCTGGACAGAAAACTTCTTTGGCCAAAACGTGTCGAAACGAAGACCTCAAAGGCGCTCTTCATTTTCTGGTATAATAAGGATGCTTTCAGAAAGACGTGAGACATACCACTCTCACGGACATAATAACACTTTTCCTAGCATATGCGTCGGTTGTTTGGTGAAAGTTTCTATTTGTCGCGCTAAATTTAGAAAAAAATATCGGCTGCGTGGGAACTTTCTCGAGTATACGCCTAGCTCTGCTCTAGATGGACGGCCTTAGTGATGGAGTGTGCTATTAAAACAATCTACTGTCTTAGATGGGGTGGCTTCTGGTATTACCCTTGTGTGACACTTTTCTTATGACTCTGGTAGAATGGAAGCAATGACATGAGCACTTCGACTGCGCCACAATTTTCAAGTCGATTTTCCTTGTATTCAGTCCTTGTAGTCCCATTTTCATGAATTTCTTTAAATCTAACTAAGGGTCTGGTGCTCGTGTTTAAGTACGCAGAAAACGTAAAGATTTGGTGAAAGGTTCGTAGTATTTTTGTTTGTCTGTAGCGACAGCTGGGATGCTCTTAAGGGATTACTCAACCCTTTGGCCACTTCCAGTATTGTTCGTGAATGCAAGAACTGACTCGATTCTGTTGCAAAATAAAACTCTGTAACTCTTGGAAAGACTGACTTTTGGAAAGCACATCAATGTGCTTAGCTTAAGCGACACTATACTCTTCGACGCTTGTGGAAAGGGTGATGACACTGGAGAGCATTTTCCTTACGAGTATCCTGCCTTTTGTTTATGTCTGGTGGCGGACCATCGGCTTTGAGCAATATATTGCATCGCAGCTGTTACATTGGACCAATTGCGTCCGATTACTCTTGTTAGGTGTTTCCTAGCCCGAAAAAAATGAAAAATAAAAATGGCAACTGTATCTTTCAACCGTTTTATCTCAACGATAGCTTTGGATATTTATTAACACTTAAGCGTGGATGGCCATAGGTTCATTAATCACAACATGGGTGTTTATTTCGAAAAACATCCCCAGTAATGATTTATTGAAAATGAGAATATTTTCGCAATCAGTTTACAAAATTCATGAATATGCAATGGCTACGCTCTGGTCCTTAATTTGCATTCATGTACACACAAACACACACACATATATACAGAGGGAAGTTTACCACATTTCAAAACTACACATGAGTTTAAATCAAGTTTCCATTGCAACAGTATGCACTTCATAGCCAAACATCACCTCAAAGTAAACATAAACACAAAAGGTGTTCGATACAAGGACGATCCAATGTAATTTATTGAAAAGGGCGTTAATGACCATATCCTTTGAGGCTGTGCATTTCAAAAGAGTATCAACAGAATGATCCTTAATAATTGATGATTGAATAAAACTTGATTGGAAATACAATTTTGGGGTGTGACTTGTTTGTTTACTCTTGTGGTAAATGAATTTAAGGTGTCGTGCACTTAAAGAGTTGAAGGTTTATTCGAGTAAATCCTTGTGACTGTTCAGAAATGACATAATTCACTTTAAGCTTTTGTTAATCACTCTAAATGGTGCTAGAAACCGAAGTAAACTGGGAATTAGGGCAGAAAACTTCTTTTAATGTCGCAGTTCAAATTGTTTAAGGTTCCTTTGTCAATCCCTGGTGTATTTTAAAACTTCAAATGAGAATGCTTATATCCAAGCGCCTTTTTGTCGCCTATGCATCCAAAGGAATATGGCTTTCCCTACAATACAGGTTTGAGAAAGTCCTAGAAGAGACGAAAAAAGAGGTTTCGACTCATATTGGTTTTGAATGTTTGTGAATTGTAAGAGGAGAATATACCGAAAGTTCTAAAACCCTCGTAATCTGCGATAATAAATTGGAGACCATTGATGTTTGCTATGTAGTTTGCAACGAGTCCATGAAAGGTAATGTAACTTACGTCCTGGGTACCTCAGCGCCTCAGTCAGATCGATCAAGCTATCATGCAGGATGGACACCATTCTCAAAGAGCTAAGCAGTGGCATAAGAGATATTCTATAAATTCTGTTTCGTATTCATTCACACAACTTCTGCAGAAGTCGTTGGTGAAGATGCTTCAGTTAGTGAGGGTACTCACCGCTACTATTGTGGATGAAATGGCTTTGAAAGCGACTTGACTGCCTTTATAAATGTCAATAGTTGTCGTAGAGACTAGCTTCGTTCATAGTTCTCGGGCTGCCTCGGTGAAGGCTAAGACTTCCGCTTGGAACACACTGCCGTGGTTTGGAAGTCTTATTGACTGGATAATGTTGGGTTCTAGCGAGAAGATTTTGAAGACTTTATTTGCTATTTTCTTCAATGTTCGTTAATCTGCTTCTAGAGACTTCTGTTTGGGCTCTGTAGCCCTGATATGTTCTATTTACCATCCTGTAAGGTTTTTTTTTTTTGAAGCGAACTCCTGCTTTTCATGCTCTTCCCTATGTATTTTGTTTTCTTTCACTTGCACAGTTCTCGCACTTCTATGGGATGTCATTATACAAATGTTTCTTCTTTATGACTTGTACTTTCTAGAGCTCTTTAGATAGTTTTTCCTTTGGCTTGGTACTACAAAAATTTCTGTTTAAAAATTTCAGCTTTTCTTCGTCACAAATTTTTTTCCTTGTAAACCACTAGCCTCCACAAAAGTTCTAATTCCTTTTTCTCTTTTTTTTTCTTCAGATGTTAACAATACCACATCACGAAATGCATACGCAAACTATTGGACCCAAAACGTACCGTTTAGACATCATGAACAACAATATTATTTACATCGTTCGCAATCAGTAACAACTAAAGGAATAATAAAACCCACAACTAGTAATAAAAATTCATACAACATATATTTTTATTAACATACATAAATAAGTTTTTATTGAACATAGCTTTAGCACACCTACTCGATCTACACAATCAAAAAAACACACACACAAATAAAATATGAAATCTCCGTAACATCAAACATAATTGAAGAGCTGGTTGAACTATTTTAATAAATTATTTGCAGGACACATTTACAAAAAAAGAAAAACGAATACACATGGACTTATGTTGTATAAACTAATCTCAGATACAGTGAAAAAAAAGTATGGTATGTAGGTAATTTATATAATAAAATCGAAAAAACATATAAAGAAATAGTTAAAACAAAATTCCATTGCCTTGTTATTCATATATAAACAAATTAATAGGATAAAATAAATAAAAAATAAAATAGAATATTAAATCACACCACGAAATAAAGTGTAAAGTTTTAAGAAAAAAATATTTAAACCACTACAGGGTGAACCAAAAGCCAGAAAGTGGTTTAGTTTTTGATTTCAAGTTTATTATGTTTTTGTTTAGTTTTATGATCGGCCCTTAAGATGTTTTAGGAGTCCGAATGTGTGTGCGGTGTTGCAAATACCCATGACCCACGCTCGCGTTCACTAGTTGTTGAAAGCCACACACGGACGTGAGTCAAAAATAAGCTGTGAGCTGTTTAATATGCGCACATGAGTGTGCGTTTCCTATCCCTGGTTGTCAGGGCTTGAAACTGCTAAGTGTGCTGAGGCCACTACGCCACTACTTCTCGGCAGACATGAATAGTTTCACTCCAGAAGATGTCAGGAAATTAAGGAACTTCTCTGGGTGGATAGCAGCAAGCTACTCCGAAGGGACAACTTCGCCGCTGAGGATTTTCTTTCAAAGTTGAAGGGAACTGGGTATTCTATTAGAATGTGCAGAGAGGTCTCTTCAATCTCAAGGCAGAGTCTACAACTTGAATCTGACCGCTGAAATCCAAATAGTGCTCTAAGGTTACTCCTATGGAGGTTCACAATGAAGCTAGATATTCATTGTCACGGTACTGGGAATAGCACTTTTGAGCACGTTTGTCAAGGTGTGTTGAGCTGGGCTTCTCTGGATTCTTGCATACAATGACCCTTTGCATGTCTTGCGAGGATTGATTTACTTACTCCACAAAAGGGTTCGTGTCCAATGAATTTTGTTGACGCGCCGTCTTTTGCCAGTGAGTCGGCTTTTTGACTACCCGCAAATCCACTATGTGCGGGAAACCAGTGAAGGATGGCCTAGCTAAGTCCGCGATCACATTGCGGGTTTTAAGGACTAGTTTGGATTTGATGGCAAGCGAGTCGAGCGCTTTTAGGGCAGCTTGACTGTCTGAGAAGATAAACATGATTTTCCCCAAGGTGTGTGAGGATTGATTGAGTCTTACACACTGATTGATGGCAAAGACCTCGGCTTGGAATATAGACGAGAATTGACCAAGGCTGACTGTGAAGTTCGCATATGATGATTTCCCAAAAACTCCGAAGTCAGTTTGTGTTTCCATTGTGGATGCGTCGTGAAGGCATCTATGCTGGGAAAACGGAATTCGATTGTAAAAGGTCTCTTACCTACCTGATAGGGATAAGAAAAGGACTGGAGCCTAAAATATTGTTTGTGCTGAGCAAGGTTCGAGGTTATGTAGTATCATGCTTGCTTAGTGCGAGCATTTCTTGACTAATCTTCCTGTAAATTAACTTTTTGATTGAGGAATTCTAATAGCTTAGTTCCGCCTTGAGATAACCTATTTGGGCTCCCATAAGCTAAGTTCCAACTTAATGTGACTGGTAGTTTCAAAACACAATAGACCTCACTTAAGGGGTGGACCTGGGCCTCAACCAACATGCGTTTCTAGGCAGCTCGATCTTTAGCTAGTTGTCTCCAGTTTCGTACGCTAAGTTGGTTGAGGTCCCCTACACAATCACAATGTAGGTCCACATTGAACCTGCTTTTGATTAAGTGTATCTCTTCTCAGAAATGAAGAAAAGGAAGTAGACCTATAAATGTTGATTGGGTTCCCGCGAGCACATCGGTAACCGTGTTGCCTTCAATGCCCTTGTATCCGGGAACCCAATTGATGAAAATTTGTATGTGAAAAGTCTTGTGTCGAAGAGATGGGATTGATACGAGGCCTATAGTTTGATGTGAGCTAGGAATTCAACCAACAAGCCTCTTTAGCAAGCATGTAGGTTCTCATAAGTGAAGCCAAAGACCCTTCGGATTCTAACGTCGCTGTTTAACCGCTCTACATGACCTAGCCCAGTCCCAGGCAGTTGTATTTTAGAAATCTGCTCCGTCAATCTCCTCTTTGTGCGTTAAAGTCAAACAAGATGCTTCTTGTTTAAAGCTCTGGCAAAGCAGTTAGAAATAAATAGAACACGGATTGCTCTTATCAGCTGTTGTCTCTAAATCAACCCGAGTTTCGAAGGAATTGTGGCATGGTTCTCGGTGGCTTATTTGACAATTCGCCCAGATCACTAAAAAAATGTATTCCGAGGACTGTCGTTCTGTTTCTGCTAAGGCTAAGGCATTCGCATAGGAAGTGTCTCGGCGTCTATGTCACCATATCCTCAGAATAGGTCCATTGTAGTCAAAACGCATCCTCTTTAGATGGGCCCTTAGCAGGTTGTGATCTGTTAGTGATAGCTGACTTCTGTTGAGTACGATGATTTCTTGTATTTCTCTTATTTATATATCTCCAGAGCGTTCTTGAGGTGTGATACCTTTATAAGAGACTCTTAATCTTGTTCCTTGGTTTTCCATACCTCAGACTGAAGACACTTAGTCTAGAAGTATCATATTAATGTCATGTTGCTGTGTTTTGATTCATACACTGCCAATCGCTTTGGAAAAAAAAACTCCCACCCATTGCCTGACTCTTGGACCACCCTGTCAAAATAACACATTTTATATAATTCATATAATTCAAAATCACTTTAAACAAATAAAACGTAAAACGTTAAATATAAACAAATAATGTATAAACAAATTATTAAACTTAAAAAAAAGAAAAACAAACTCACGTACATTTTATTCGATCAAGTCGACCAATAAACATTTTTAAATATACTATTTAACAAAAAGCATTATCATTTAAATGAAAATAAATTTAAATTTTAAGATTAAGATGCAACAAGCTTATTAGTGATACTAATTTTAATATTTAAATTTTAAATCTAAGCTATTTAAAAGAAAAAAAAACAATTGTAACTAAGAAAAAAACAAAATAAATAAAAAATCAGTTAGACATCCTTTATATTAAAAAAAAAAAAACAAAAACCAATTATTAATTTTGTCTTTAAGTTTATTGTTTACTGTTCACTTGTATTAGATTCTTATAGAATATATTAGAAAATAAAAAAAACAAAACTTATATACGAAAGAAAACAAACAATTAATTGTTGCACATTTTCAAATCTGTGATTTCTGTGTCGCAAAAAAACATTACCGAATAAGATTTATAATTAATATTTAAAAAATGAAACAACAAATGTAAATAAATTTTCACTTTTCACCCTACTAACATATTAATATAAATTAAAAAAAAAACTACATATTTTCATTTTATTTTCCTTAACTTGCCGCATAAATACACATTTTGCTTATGATTTTTATATTTATTTTCATTTCATAGGCATGTAAGAACCAATATAGACAAAACAAACAAACAAAATATCACTCAACATATTCAGATAAAAAAAATGTAAAATAAAAGAAACAAATAATAAAAATTCCCATTTCAAGTATTTATGTTAAAACAAAATTAAATCAACAAAAACTATTTATTCAATTGGAATTGTTTCCATAATATTTTTTTCGTGGCAATAAATGAACAAATTTATAGAAAAAGAAACAAAATAAATATTATTTTTGTTTGTACAGTTTAAAAGTCAGTTTAAATAGTTAGCAAAATTCCATAAGAAAATAAATATATACATATATGAAGAAAACAAAAAAGGAATCATTATATAATTATAAAAATCGTTACACCATCAGTTAATATATTTTTAATTAACATACATTTTTAGTTATTCGTTTTAAAACAAATAAACATATACAAATTTTCAAAAATATTCAAATGAAGTTTTATTAGTTTGCCTAGATATCGCCAGAATAATGGCGATAACCACGGGACATTGGCCAATTGGGAATCATGTGACCAAACTTAGTATTCCATACAACCGTCACTGCTGCAACTGCGGAAATGAAATTGAGAAGGAAACTCTCTCCAGCACTAGCAAGTGCCATACTGCGTGCACTACCAACCATTCTTCCACGACCTCAACGACATATCAGATAAAAGGTTACGAGATCTAGACTCCACAGGTCTAGGCACCGACTGTCTCAGTAATCTTCAAAAACACTCATCATCAACCAGGTCACACGAGTCGTGGTAACAAAAATGCATATCCTAGTGCTATTTGGGGTCTGTTGAAGTGCCACCTTCATTTGCTCGATCTCACCCACCAGGCCTCCCAGCAACACAGGGATTTCAATCTCGATTAGACCCCTTAAGAGGAATAAAGCGGTAGGCATAACCACTTCTAGTCTGGCATCATTCTACAAGCAAGGCCCTAAGCTGCAACCTTCACATCTGACAGAATACAAAAACGTGCGTTAAAACTTATAGGTGACAGGGATGTTGCGAAGTCAATCGACCTGCTCGAACACCTTAGTCAAAGCTTGGCCTCCATTCAAGCTTTCACCCGCAATACCCGTCATGCTTCAACTGCACTTCAGTTTACCCTTAAGCCTACTTTTGGACATACTGTCAAATGTAGGGATTCTTTCCTAAGCCTTACAGAATACAACATAAATGTGGAATGATCTACTTAGCTCTGCGTTCCCTCATCACTACAACCCGCAAGCATTTTTAACAAATGTGTATTGGTATCTCCTTCGTCTCACCTCTAATGAAACTAATTCCCGATCTCTAGTACAAAAAAAAAAAAAATACAAAATTACGAATTTTTCACAGAAGAGTGGAACAAGGAAATAATTATCAAGCTTCCAAAGAAGGATGGGTTGGCAAAGCTACATTTATAATCGAAAGGGAAATTATCTTCTCTTCCATACCCAGCTCAAAGTAAATTCATTATGAGAAACCCAAAGGTAAACAAATTTAGATAACCCTACCTCGTAAGCATATTTAAGGACTTTAGCATGGACCTACTTACTGCGCCTGTGATACAAACCATTCTCCGGATTTAAAAAAGTTTGTTATCTCGATCGGTGATCAATAGCTCATCTATAGCCTGCTTGCGCAGGGGCAAAGCACGTGGGTTCTGTCCTCATGAACTTCCTCGTCTCCACAACCTCTACAAAAGTGTTCATTTCATAATACGTATGTAGCTTTTTCCAACGGTACCGCAGAGTGTTATGCCCCGTAATCACTCCTATAACGATAGATAGGAATCCTCTGTCTTTTTATGTTAGTCTGTCAGTCTTAAAGGTCTTTAGTGGTTGACCTGTTATCAGCTTTTATTAGACCTTGATTCGATGCTTCTGGATTTCTTCGAATTTCTTCGAATCCCTGGTATGTGTTCCAAGTACCTCGAACTCTTCTCGACAGCACTTTACAAGCTTCGGTTTGTTTTTTTTTTTTTTTTTCCTGTAGCAGAAATTATTTTTATTGCTACCTTGCCTGTCGATGGAAAACCTTTCCTCTTTTGTTCATCTTTTGGTGAGGAAAAGCTGGACCGCCCAAACACCTTTTTCCCAGTTTAACAGCAAAATCCGCTTAAGGTCTTAACTCATTTCGAGTACACTCGTAATTTGATAAGGAGCCACCAGAAGTTACGAAAATTATTGCCTCAATTATCCTGCTTTCCCGACTTAAGAATCAATTTCATGCATCGTTGGGTGTTGAACGCCAAAGCAAAAAAGAAAACGGAAATCGCCTTTTTGTATTTTCGTCCTTTTTATTCTCGTTTTCGTGATTTGTTTCTTTGGATTAATATTTTATGGCATTGCACCATTGTATGTAGAAGAAGATATCCTTGCAACTGTCAGTCTTCGATAAATCTCAAGAGAACTCTGACGATGGAGTGAAATCCTTTTTTTTCGATATTTGTCCCAACCTTGAGAAATGTTGATGCATTAGGAGAGAACAATTCATGTGCCAGGTCCTCCTTTAAACAATGATGCTGCAGAGGGATATAAATTGAATCTAATGGATGGGAAGTGACAGAGTGTCTGACTTACCTGATAAGCCAGTATCCGATTAATTCTATAATTTGTTTTTAATAACCCCACCAGCGGAATATAAATTGCGTCAACATTAATTGAAACATGTCCTGCCGTACATGCACTCACCTGCCCCCATCTGTCAGTTCGAAATAAATTGTTTTATCGTGCCGTCGTTGCATAAAATCAATTTATACAATTTATGCAAAACTATCGCCATTAGCAAGGGGTAAGCACATAATGGCATCGTATGCGTTATTAATGGGAATCACGTGTCGAAGGACAAAATAAAAATAAATTAAAAGGGACACACTCATGGATATGGGCAAACAAAAGAACCGCAATTCATCAATTTCACATCATAAAAATCAAATTTCAGGATACAATACGGGGTGAAGATTCAAATCAACCGGATATGAAGGGATGGCTGGCAGTAGTCCTTTTACCACCCAACAGATACGAGTGTGTCTGCGTGTGTGCTAGGCTAACTGGTGTACCATCAATCAGGATTCATTATTTGAAAACATGTCATCGCCTCTGACATGGCAGGTCATTTGTATTCGAAAAAGGTACGAAGCATTGTGTTTGTGTGGATGTAGTCCTTCTATTAGATGCCGATTCCTGTTTTTTTCTTCTTTTTTTATCGGATGACACATTACCGATAGGCATGGGGGGGTAATTTCTTTTTTCTTTTTTGTGCCTATAATTCAGGTAACATATGTATGTGCCATTGTGGGGAAGTCAAAAAATGAATGTCACACTTGAGGACAGTATTAGTGTTAGGTGATTCATCAATTTTAAAAGAGGCTGTGAGCATGTCCTTGAATTATCTGGTTGTTAATCTCGGCAATCCATTGTGTAAAGCTTTGTGTTACAAACTTGATACATGGACCGAAAGTGACTGTGGCAGAATATTTGATCTGGAGATGAGATAAGACTGTTTGAAGATATTACAATTGCTTTTTTGGCCTGGAAAGGGTGTACAGGGTGACGCTTCCTCTAACTTTGATCAGTCTTTCACAATGCGATGGAGTTTGTTTTGCTCTTGCTGATATACTAGACACTAACAAGGGAAGTAATGCGTTTCCTATTATCTTCTTGATGACTGCAACCTTAAAATAAGTCCTTCGCACGCAGTTTAAGACAGCTCCTGTCTCCTACATAATTCTTTCGAATCGTCGATTTGTTAGCTTGATTTTTGTCTAACGCTGCACCGTAATTTTTTTTCTTTTTTTTAAGACGCCCTTTTGTATCGCAATCATGCCAAGACCTGAACTGTTTGTTGACATGCACAATACTTGCGTAGAAGAAGTAGCTTTCCCTCAGCGATAGATGAAGCAGAATGACCACGCACAAGAGTTCAGTGTTAAGGCCATTGCTGTAGCATGTTATGTTCAATGAAAGGATGATTATCACAGACAAGGTTAAAAGAACGTAGGGCGTGCTACAGCTTCGCCCATTGTTAAGGTTACAGCAACCTGAAAGATCTATTGTACCACAAAAGACAGTTTTAAGCCAGAAGATGTTCGACCTTTTTGATGGAGCTGAGAGGTCTTTTGCTTTTTTTTGTGACAATGTTGTTCTCATGAAAGTTTGGTTTACTTTGGTTGCTCTAAGCCTGGCGGTTTTGATCACGAGTAGGAAAGTAACAGAGATTATCACTGTCAGAGTTAATGATCATGACTTCGTATCACAGCTCTTTATCAGATATTCCTTAGAAGAGGTGCTCATGCAAAAAAGGTAAATACACGGGTGTCGAGCTCAGTCCAAGATGCAGTCAAAAACTGCTTCCAGGTAGGGTTGTAAGTTTTATCATAGTTTAGGAAGCAACAATCTGAGCATTAAAGATTACAACCTTCATATATAAGACTGCAATAAAAAACGACACCTTAAAGAAATGCACGGACAAGAGACTGGGCGTACCAATACTGATTGTTGGAAACTAGAAAAAGCCAAAGCCTGGAGACTGAAGAAGTAAAACACTTCCGTTGGACGTCTATGATCTCATTAGGGATGTGAATAATCTATCGGCAGGGTAAACTAAACCCCTTTGAATGCAAGTTTGCCCAGCGAGTAGTGAAGCGTAATGTTTTAGCATTTCAGTTTTGAAGCCTGTTCTGTACTTGTAAAGGTTAGGCTCTACAACATTCACTCCACTCATCTCCGAAATAATTCGTTGTATCCAATCGCTTTCGGTTCACACCATTCTCACTGTCGCCTGCACGATAAGTTTGTTGTACGTTCGGTACACCGATGCTCTGGCAAATCCAAAACACCAATGTCAACATCCTAACTATTTCAAGCTAATTTGGCATATCCTCGTTTCCAGAAGATCCAAGGTGTCCTTAGAGCGAACTTCACTAGAGCAAACACAACGTGAGAATCGCATTACAATTGCAAAGTATCTGTAAGTAATGTGTCTTAGAGACCTGAGTGTGGCGCAGAGGAACTCCTCTTCGCCGGCCCACATACCTAACCATCTGTAAGTTAATTAATGCCTTTTGAAAATGTTCCCCGTGAAACGGTAACCAAGTTGACATAAGACTAACAGAATGCAAATGTTATGCCAACTGGGTGATGTCGAATGGTCCTTTGAGGGTCCTAGAATCGATTCAAAGCTAAATCGACTGAATCAAAGCAGGTTTCAAATATCGAAAACAAATTCATTCGATTAAACTCATATCAGGAAAAAAAGTATCTTTGGCCCTACACGTGTGCCGCACATTTACACATGTTCCCTCCCCTTCCCTACTACCCAACTTTCGCTTTACATATTTCTTGAATTACCTAAACACAACTCGTGTTGCCAATCGAAAGCTCATTAAATCCCCAGCTTTCCATCCCCAATAACTCTCTCACACATCCACTCCCACCCGCCTGTCTAACCAATTGTACTTCCGATCGTTTGCCTAAAGGGCGCCGTTTCCATATGAATGGGCTCTTCAAGTCAGCCATTCGGCCTGGTGCACATTTCACCCCCAAATTGACTGCCATAAAATGCCGTGTTCCCAATGGCGGCGGCGACGGCTGCTGTATAGACTCGTCGCACAACAAGTCCAAAATGATTAATTGCAATCAGCCGAGAGCTAGAGGCGGCACATAGTTCCGGCACCAGCAGTTCGGTTAACGACTCAACCTCATTATCAACAAGCAAACACTTACCGAAAGGCAAACAAATCCATTCAACTTATTCGGCCAAAGAAACAACTCTGACGACGACGATGAGGAGGAAACCGAAAACGTCGTATGCATTGGAAGCAATCACTTACGGATGAAGGAATTTTATGCGGGCGTTCCATACCTCCTTCGCGTCGTCGTGTAGTTCCATAGTTTCCAGTGATAGAGAGCAGGGGTTACAACGTTTGCGGCATGATACACAACTTGATATGTTGAGCTAGCTCTACAATTTGCAATGCGCACCCCCATTACACCAGTGTGCCAGCACAAGAACCAGAACTAGATCCAGTCGCTCAACAACAACAAGAAAAACATGTCTGTGTACTGTAGCACCTACTTAATGTGGAATTTTGTAAAATGTTTTATGAAGTTCCGTCCCGGTCCTCACCCCATTTCGCGCGCACACATAAACGAATGAGAGTACACGTAATTTAGTGGTCCTAGTTGTAGTTGTACTGCATGAGAGGAGTAGCTATGCACGTTAATACGTTAATTTATGAGAACGCACCCCCTGTACCAAGACCATCCATCGTTTGACAAACTCTCCCAGAAATATGTACACGACCAGGGCTGAGATTTAAATTGAATTTCCGGAAACAGAAAACCAAATCCGATAGCTCTCGAGGGTATTTACTTCTCGGCTTTGCAAATATACATATTTATTTGGAAGTGGTGTCTGTGCAGAGATTCCCTCTCGAGAGGTGGAAGGCTACAACGTTGTCGATGAGAGTCTTTTCGGAGTGTGTTTGCTTTGAGGATTTCGATGTTGAAATGGATTGATGGTGCATGGATTTATTATCCATAGATTGATGTGAATATGTTTTGACAGTGAAAAGGAACGTATCTTTTGGTCGGAAGGTAAATCGGGATTGGAGATGGATGAGAGCGGTTGTTGGAATAATTTATTTAAGGATGAGATCCTTGGGTTTTTTGAACTTTTGTTTTGTTAAAGAAATGGTGGCGATAAATAATTTAGACTTCGACTAGATAGATGATGCTTCTCATTCTCAATTGCTGATAGTAGCCTTCTTCAAATGGCTGTAAGGACAAGTTCAAAGTAGACACAAGAAGTCAGCAGTCATTAATCGGGTTACTCAAAGAAAGAAAAGAGATCAGATCACTCCTGATGTCACCCTTTAATTTGAACACTTTGGTTAGTAAGACACTGTCATGAACTGAGCTTCCGCGTTACTGCGGATCTGACATCAGATATTGTGGGAAGGAACTGTTGGCTTGGAGAGAGGATATCTGGAGACCAATGTTAGTTTAAGTTGCTGCAGTTGCAAAAACCGTTAAGAGGAATCCGGTGCATTGATTGAACGTAGTTCCAAGACCAGCTGTATAAGTACTCCACATAAAAATCTCTCTAGGACTATCTTTGAGGTCACTACAGAAAGTTAGTGAGAGTCTATCTGTTATCCTTTTAAGTCTCTTTGCTTTGTAGAATCTGCTCTTAGAGTTGTAATTCTGGAGAAAATCATAGAATTTCGAATGTTTAGCGACAGACTTATCTCACTTAACTTGGATCATCACTAAAAAAAAACTTCAGCACTTTAAACAGAACAACATTTACGGTACACAGACCAATTTAAAATACTCACAGGAATTGGGGCACGTTAAAATGGGCCTAGAACTTGGTACTCAGATAGTTTTTCATACGCAAGTCTATGCGATTAAAGGATGCGTACGATTTAACCTCGAAATATCGTACTAAGGTACTAAAGCTCTAATGAAATCAGGTCGAAACTGGTGTGGGAGTGCCTTAACAAGATAAACAGGTTAAACCAGAATAACAGAGTCAGCCTCTACTGGAGAGCGGCTGAAGAACAAGTAAGAAAGGGTTCGAAGATTACGTTCATGGGACCGGAACGTTTCTGCGGTTAGACAAAGTAAGGAAACTTATGGGAAAGGAAGAGGAACACAAAGGGGCCAAGCTCTATGTTGAACCCCCCAAAATGAGACAGTGTCAAGACAATTCTTGTAAAATGTAAGCAAAGACTGACTTCGCATATCACAGAGTATCAAGAATAGAATAGAACGGTCATTGCAAACTTTTTCGGAGATGCTGACGAAACCTCAGCGCTTTAGGTGTTGTTGGCAGGAATTTTCGTCAAACATTATCAGAAGAACATGGCATACATCAGGTGGTGCAGTAAATCGAACACAATAGGCTTTCACAGTCCTTAATTGTGAGTTGTAGGTTAATCTTGTTCACATGTTTGTGCTATTTTGAGCACTAAAATCGCACAAATCGTTCGAAAGGGCAGAAATGGAACGCGAATCAATAGACTCGGTGGTAAGGGCAGGTGAGGCTGTACAGTTTTCAGTGGAATTTTTCAAAGGGATTACTGCTTTTCATACGATTGATTGTTCGAAAGTCAGCTCACCTAGCAGCCTGGTCATTCTGAAACCAGAAAAAAAAACCATAAACATCGTTTCCAGGAAGGAATAAGGTTCCAAATGTTGGCGTGGCATTTAAGCCAAAGTTTTTGTTTAATGTCCATTTGATGCAAATACTGAAAAAATAAAGGTTATTCCTACAGGAGCTTCTACATAAGTACATTGCCTTCCAATCCCCTAGTTCGTCGTAACACAAAGTGGGGCAAACCAGTATAGGTCCACATCAATGCAGACTGAGATGAGAAGATATGTTCATTCTGTTGTTGAATGAATGTTGTAATTTTTTTTTTTTTTTAGAGCACAGTTGACCGTCTGGACTGCATGTCAGTTGGAATTTTGTAAGCATTCATAGTCGTGTCCTGAGAGGAAAGTGAAAGTGTATAACAGTGTGTCAAGTCTATGAGTACAATCGATAAAATATCCTTAAAATTCATAATTTAAGTTCCAAACTCACCTGTATTCCATGGAGAATATTATGTCAATATTTGAGGATGCAGATCCTTTGAAGACCTGGTGGCCGTTCATTCTTGCTGTTGGTGTTGGAATTATTGTTACAGTAAGGTGAGAAATGCTGATGGGAAAGGGTGAAATAATAGGAAATTTTGTGTCGATAGTTGATTGGAATTATATTTGGACTGTTCTTGGAGATAAGTGGGAAGAAGTGGTTAGATTGGAGTGATTGAGAGGTTAGTAAAGTCAAATGTGAAACATTTTTAAGGATCCAATCTTCACGGGAAAACTTGATAAGAGGACAAAATTGTTGATCTGCCCTCAGTAAGAGTAGACGCCTTTCTTTCTGTCTTCTTTTATTGAAGATTCAAAAGGAAGTTGGCCTTCTTAAGTGAGAACTACATAATTTCCAGTGGTGGCACATTAAACAACAACTTACTTGGGTATCAGACAATAGATTGCCTTGAGCTCCAGAAGTTAGATAATAAAACACGTACATATGTAGTTGGTGTGTAAAAGAAGGTCCTGGCTTCTTGAGCCCAAGTCCAGTTTATTCTGCACTACTCATGCATTGAAAATCTAATGGTATAATGCTCGCATAGTTTCTAGTGCTTCCGAAGATATCGACATTATGGATCCCATGATTAAAATGCATTCAAACATACCTTCGTACCTTGGTCAGGTTAGAAAGATAGCCTTCCACCGTATATTTGATTCACACGTTAGAAAAGGATAAGCAAACTGAGTATATGTACATCTAATGTATCCCATGCCCCAAATGTGCCTCCGACGTTTGCATGGGTAGGTTAGGTTAGGTTAGGTTGAGTTGAATTCTACCTATTGCCATCACACTAAGCCCAGTGATAGCTCCATTGTGATACCACATAGATCTGGAGAGATCTTCTTACCTACTCGTTGAATCAATTGGAGCTTCTAACGAAGCGAAGGAGGTTTCCGACATGGGTGAAAGGAAATGCGATCCTCAAAGTAATACTTCCAATTATGTTTCGTCTACGTCTAAGTATTTTGTCTTTCTAGACACTTTTAGTCCAACCCCGCCGATGTGTGTTGGTTTGACTGCTGTTGTCAGGCTTTCAGATTTTGTTCATTAATAGTCAGGCATAATTGAATCTCTCGCTAAGTGGTGGGAGACATTTCCTTGATACAAGTATGACAACATCCTTTGCAGTGCCCTTTACACTGATAGGTATTTATCTCTCCGTGTGTTCCAACTTCCTTAACACATCCCCTCATACAAACACTCCACCAGGCAGTTCATAAAAAAAAATTCCATTTAAGATTCAAAAAGTACTCCAGCTAGAGCTATTGACTTACACCACAAAATGTCATGCAAATTAGTGAATCAGCAGAAGAAAAACAACAACAACAACTCCTTAAATTAATAGCCTTAAAAAAAACCGCTTAAAAGCTCTCAATTAATGCAAACGCCTCGGCAGTCAGGAATCACCAACAGTCCATTGCATCTCATTAATTCAATTTGAATTTTCTCTATCTCATTAATCATATCTCTGGCCTTTGCCACGAAGTTTAACTCCTCCCCCGTTGCTCCACCTCTCGCTCGAACTCTTGTAAAGTAAACGCAACAAAAAGGATCAACGGAAAATTAAATAAAAAAATAAAAAAAGAGAAAAGCGTAAAAGTGAAGACTACCCCTCCTTGCTCGGTTGGGGGAGCAAACAATCAAACGAAGGAATAGCGAAAAAGTTCGCAATTAGTATGCAGAGCTGTGAAGGCTCTTACACGAGATTTACTACAAATTCGCAAACAGTCATGGCAAAAGCAAATAAACACCCGGCTACAGGAAGCGCAAAGGATAATATTGGTTAAGCAACCCTTCAAATTAATTCCGCAATTTCCAGCTCGAGCGCCTTCTCTGGTTTTATAGCTCTTCTTTCACTCTCTTTGCAGGACTCTGATGGGGGGTCAGCGATGTCCGAATGTAAATCAGATCGAGAGGCAAGTCGTTATTGTAACCGGTGGTAATAGCGGAATTGGCATGGAAATATGCAAGGCATTGGCCGCCCGTGGAGGACACATAATAATGGCCTGCAGGGACATGACAAAGGCCGAACGTGTGGTGGCCATACTCAAACGAGAACTACGATGCCAGGTGGCCGGGGAGTATTTCATTGAAGCCCGATGCCTCGATTTGCGATCCTTTGACAGTGTAAGGCGGTTCGCACGGGACATTCGGGCCGAATTCGACCGCGTGGACATTCTCATTAACAACGCCGGTGTTATCTTTCACCCGGAGGCGAAATCTGTCGATGGTTACGAAATGCATTTACAGGTGAACTATTTGTCCCCGTTCCTGTTGACACATCTGCTGATGCCGCATTTGAAGAAATCCGAGAACGGTCGTGTTATCAATGCTTCCGCTCATGCACACGCCTCGGCCAAAATGGACTTTGACGATCCGCTGAATGTGGGCTCTTGGTCTGTGAAGTTCCATGCACGCGATGCGTTCTCGCACTCCAAATTGGCTGTTATTCTGGCCACCAAATGGCTGGCCAGGGAATTGAAAGGTAAGTCCTCAGTGTGAGTGAACACGTGTGTTCGTTCATTTTGGGGTGTCCTTGCATTAAATGTGCGCCACACATATCCTGTATTTGTATATTTTTTCGAAGGTTCCACGGTGACTGTGAACGCGTGTACTCCGGGACTGGTGAGAGGCACATCGCACTTAAGGAGGTAAGTAAACAGTTTCTATTTATTTGGCGGCTTCGCTGTATCTTTCTCTGGGGTGTTGTTTCTGCGGTTTATCCGTGCGGGACGAGGGTTGGTAGAAACTTAATCATCGACAGTTTTCCATGTCATGTCGATAAAACCAAACTGTAACGCGGCATCAGGCGCCAGCACTTTTTCATCCCAACCTGACTCTGAGGATGAATAAGCAGAAATGAGTGGCGAACGTGTAAAGGATTCGAATATGGAAAGTTAAATTGCTCGGAAAGAAAATTGAGTATCATTTTTACTGGTTGGTTTATTTGAAACCGAAAAACGAAGTTTAAAATAATTTTCAAGCTCTTCAGAGTGAAGGGGCACAGTAGGAGGGGTGGCAACAAGTTTGAATTTTAAAGAAAATGTAATTTCGGGGTTGGTGGAGGTTATAGAATAGGATTGAGAGGGTTATTATGAAACTTCACTTCAAATCTTAGATGTGTACGAGCACATGTTTGGGGGAAGAAAATAGTCATTTAAACCGGAACTACAACCTGGGGACAGACACTCATCTTTTCGCGACTGTACAGCAAAGGTTGCAGCTTTGAATTGATGCTGCGAGTATTGCCTCATTGGATCACGTATTGAACGCAGTTCTTGTTTATCCTATTTTGACTCGTCGACCTGGAGTTCAATCTTTACTTTCTGGACCCTATTCGAATGTACCAGCCGTCCATATCCAAGCTTTTCTCGAATTTCTCACCAAGTCTGGTCTTGAGGAGTAAGTGGGCAACGTCCATGCTTACAAACTAAATTATTCACACAACGGCCTTTGAGTTTGAACTAAACTTGTCAGTAGAGGAACGCGGCAGTGGGGCATTATTTCATCTCTTCTACAGCTTGTATGTATTCATTAACAAAACCTTGTCGAAACTCGACTGTAACAAGCTAAAAGTGGTTGCAGATAACTTGGATGTCCTAGTATAGATGATGTTTACTCGGTGTTTAGTGAAGTCAAGGACCTAAGTTCTAAAAGTCATACAAAACTTACCACCACCAATCAACATGCTTAAAATGTTCTAGAGTTCTATAGAACAGCTAGAACAGCTACATACACATTATTTTCAATGCCACTTAACTTGGAAATTCTTACTCCATTACGTCCTTTATAACGTAGTTACTACGTTCTATTGTTTATACATTACTGTTAAACGTTTTCAGAGGAGTTGAAGTTTTCTATATTATGACTAAGTTCCACCAAGTTTCCTCCTAACATGCAAGCCTCCCAAATGAAGTCATCCAACGAACAATTCCTTCAGCGAAATGCCACAGATATCAACCGAAATTAATTTTCATCACCACCTTGAATGCTCATTCCTGTAACCGAGGAAAACCAACGACGATGTGACTGGAAGTTTGCAAAGACGCCGAACCATCTGCGTGCATTCTTTATCCATTCATCCCACCACAGGATTCCATTTTTTTCTTTTCTTTTTGTTTACATTCAAATCGTGTTACGAATAATGGCATCTTTGCACGTAAGTGTCCTGATAATTTACCGACCCCCTCCCACCGTCACGGAATACATAGTTATTGGTGCAAATAGTGTATTAAGGTTGAAACGCAATACCATTTGCATACATTATCCTTGGTACACCAAACACTTTTACATATTAGATTCCTGAGGCGCACGAGACTAAGAGAGAAAATTAGTTTCTTTTCCCTAAACGAGTTCCGCTTTTAGATACTTACAAGTTACAGCACTCCTTTTGCCAAAAAAAAAAAAAAAACAAGCACAACACAAGGAACAATCTGCAACATGGATTGGCTCTCACTTGAACATATGAGTGTGTATGCTAAGTGAGGCAAACTACCCGGGTGTTCAAATAAATTTCTTGAAAACGAAAAAAAAAGGACGAATACAAGTGAATTCCTGGAAATGGAAACCTACTTTCTAAATAATATGCTTGCTATATTTGGGAGAAATACAAGGACGTGCTGCATGTAGAAACACTAGAGATGGTTTATCCTTTACACGTGCAGTGATCTGGTAATTAAACTGCCGTGGGAACTTAAACTCCTCGTTGCGAGTTCATCAACTCCTTTATCCAATACAAACACTGACATCATAAGGAAAAGTTCGTAACAGTTCTTGAGTCAATATTGGGCACTGAAGCTTGATGAAATTTGAAAAAAAAAGTCAACGGTTAGTAAAAGCCCTACAAGGAAGCTACAAGTCGGGAGGAAGATGTTTCATATAATATGGAAGTCCTACAGTGGACGTATATGTAAGAAGACTGTAACAGCAAAGTTCTCTGACTTGTCGTTAACTGGCATGACTTTGACGATGACATACGCCAACTGACAGCTTGCAAAGCAGCGACTTTTGAACAGATCGGAACGCAATCGGAAACTTATGGAAACTCTTATCTAACTCGGCACTCCTCGAGCCTTAAATTCCATGTTGTGAAACTGGTGTTTTCTTGGTAACTGCAGATAGGGCAAAGGTACAAATCGGAATCTTTTTGAAAATAGGGAAGAACCGTCTGCTTATATAGAATCGATCAAGTTCTGCCTTGATATTGAAGCCTGAAGAATTGCAAACAGAAGGTAGCCATAGAATAGTACTAGCACTTGTCTTCCATCAAGGCAGCTCTAACCTAGATCTGAAGAGATACTGTCTATCATTAGAAAATGTCTAAGCTCTACAATGGGATCCCTTACAGGACACTGTTTATAGAGCAGGCAAGCTTTGCAGAAGGTATGAAGACAAGGAGAAAAACCATTGGGGAGTTCTTCTGATCTCAGCGACCTAGCCCGACCCAATATCTGCAAAAAAAGGGGGGGCTATGTCTCGGAGTGAAGCAGATAGGAGTTTATACCGATACGGTTACCTATAGCATCTTGCTTTAGAAAGAAAGTATGTATGTATGTATATGCATCATCCTTCACTTCTTATCACAATGGACCTACGTTTTTGTCGAAGTTTCTCCCTACCAAAGCGGGGACAGCCATCTCACCCAACCAAAACTATGGTAGAAATCCGCTTCTTGCGCGCCTTCACGAGTTTAACAGAAACTTAAATCTTGAGCTTGTCTGTCTTATCAGTGAAGAGTCCTCTTTTTCACGGTTGTGAGGTGTAAATCTACTGAGGAAAGGTTCCATCGCTCCTGACTGGTGTCGATTTATATTTTCCATGGCTCAAGAAATACTTCTTCACTTAGGTGGTGGAGGCTGTTGGTTTGCAGGTCCCAAAGGCTGTATTTACTTCTTCCGAGGAATAGGTGTCATTTCCATGATTTTGCCTTGTCCAACGAATGCTTCTTAATATAAAAATAGGTCCCTGAAGAGAATGCTCTTGGGATATTGTAATACTCTTCTTATATTCGATCCAATTCACTATGATAGGTCGCAGAAAATGTGCCATTACCTGGCGTTTGAAACAGAAGTTAGCTCCTCAATCTAGGGACGAACATTAAGAGACCGCCTTTGCGTGATTATTATTGTCCATTCGCAATGATCTTATTTAGCGTAAGTCTTGTTTTTAAATCCTCAAAACAGTAGTAAACAGCCTTAACAATGATTTCGTAACAAGACAGTCGTGCTGAATGTAAGAAAGTTCAAGTTGAGTCCGATAAGACTACGTACTGGGTAGAGCACCTGAATCTGCCAAACACCGGCCTAAACTGTTAGTTCTTAACAAGGATCCACTGATTTGAACAATGAGCTCCACCAGAATCAAGGTCTCACTAGCATTTCACTCTTCCAAGATTAACTTCACTTTGCAATACGAATTTTACACACACATTTGTATTACCCTATTTAAAAGGGTGTACAAATAAAACAAGATGATGATAAGAAGCACAAGAAGAAGAAGAAGAAGAAGAAAAATAAAAGGCGAAACAAGACACATTAATTGAAGAAAACATGAAAACTTGGACATAAAAGAGATCTCTCGTCCTTTTCATTTAGACTTTCATCGTCCTTGTGCTTTGCCATCACCTTACATACATGACCTAAGTTAACACAATCGGGGGTATGAGTATATACACATCTTATATTGCCTTGTGTTGTTTCTTATAAGCCAGATGCCTTCTTGTTTGCTAACAGTTCGTGAACTTTGAACAAGTAGCAAATTGTAAATAAGAACAGCGCGTAGTGACAGTATGCTTGACAAGAAAGGGGGATCATCATGAACATGGTGTGGAAATCGATTCGATAGGTAGCCTTTATTAAGAGGTATATCGTACACTTTGTCCCAATGTTCAATAATTTCTGCCAACGATTCTTACTTTTGAAGTTTGGAACATGAAAAGGTCGCGCTGGGTTAAGAAGAAGAAGGATAGGATTGATGACGAATCAAATAGGGACCATTGCAACATTCGGTTCAGACTTGGTAATAGACCACCTTTTTGTACGAGTTAAGGGACCTCAATAACAGCAAATAAATAATTAAAAATGGGTTCGTGCCCTTGTTTTGAAGGCTTTTGTTCTTACCTGGTTGAACCATAATGCAAGCTCTTCTAAGTACCAAATGTGTTACCTGCCTGTGTCCGATGTTCGCTGTTCTCTTAGATTACCCCGTAGTGTTTCCTATTTAGCAAGGAATCGTTGCTTACTCACTAAATTATGAAAGCGTTATAGTTCGGGTGGATCTAGGTCTCAACTAACAACTGTTAGGTCGACATCAGGTAGCTGCCTTCCTTCGGGGGAATTCGAAGACTCTCTGGACCCAACCATCTTATTCGCTGTATTTAAATAAACTCTTCTGGAAACTTTGATGTCGTTGAACAGTTGGAATCGTGGCTATTGAAGTTAATCGGAAGCCGCCGTACTCAAGTCTTCCATGCTCGAATCTTAGTAGATATGTACAGAAGCCGTCACGTTCGGTCTTTTGTTGCGTCAACCTAAAACCGTATTCCATGGTTTGGATTGGATTCCATTTATTTTGCAATTCCTCCAGACTTTGCCGATATGAATTCGAGCCTATATCCCTCTGCTCTTCAGAAGCTTATGTCAAAAGACTTTCACAATATTCGCACCCAAAATAACCGACCTTAAACCCAATGAACTTATTCAAATCGCATGACACAGTAAACTTGTCACACATACTGTTTATCGAACCGAAAAAATTCCTCAACTGAGCAATGATTCCAATTTGTTCATATTCAAACCCCTTTTCTACTCTCCATCTCCTCTTATACAGCCTAACACTTACACAGCCTCCTTGAGGATTCTTTTCAGCCTGCAATTAAGGACGAAATGTGAAAAGTGGACCCTCAGTCTTACATTGGAGTAGCGAGTAAATTTGTTCTTTCATTCGCTATGTGTATGAAAATGAAATTCATTCGACCGTTTGCTTAAATGAGCCCGAGTTATTTATTTACTTCCCAAACAGACCTTCACATATCACACTCTGAGCCGTTTGTGTGTGTATGTGTCAGGATGCCATGGTACACAAGGAAGTCGACTTCCCGCTCCATCCAATATTTTACTACAGATGGGTGTTCTCTCGTATTCAATGAGTTCGGTGTCCTGAAAGTGTATAGCGGTGCTATACTTCGTTATCTTAATAAAAATTCTTTCAGAATGTGATATGGAAGGAAGGACGAACTATACCCGTAATGGATTTTAAGATGTCAGGATATATCAATCGTGATGCGTGTGCATGAATGCTATACGTACGCGTGTTGAGATAGTGTGGATAAATTGAACAGATAGTCGATGACAAATTGCGTTACTTTAAGGCGATGAATTGCTGAATGAATTTGTCTCTTCTTGTCTTTGTGTCATCTTATCTAGAATTGATTCTCTTAAAGTTTCCAAGGAATAGTTGTCCCCATGAACAGAGAAAAAAAAGTTTAAAGTGCCGATCAAAGATTGTTTAACGTGAGGAAATAAAATATCATCCAATCTTCTATCTTATACGGTGGTGTGCCTTGTCAAATGTTCCATGGATGACAGGAACTGGAAGAATTTTCTGAAGCATTCCTTTCGAGTTTATGTCAGAGTGTTGTATAAAGAGCTGATAATAGATGATTACTTCATGGTCCAAGGAGCTGTTGACTAGGTTTTTGACACCGAGCTAATGCCATTGATCCGTTTGTACTTCAACCTCTAAAGAATGTGTTGGGTGCCAGGATTTAAACAGGGAATATATCACTTCCCTAAGCAATATGATTTGCAAAGTTCACGCATAATTTGTACAACGGTGTGCTCGTTGACTTGTTTTGAAAGAGGTTAAGAAGATACTCCGCGCTGGGCCACATGATTACCAATAGCATTGTGGACTGGTCATGGTTATTTCGCTACTAAGTAGGTTTTTTAGACAAGTTCAGAGCATGCTAGCTTTATTCACAGATACCTCTGTGAACAGTGTAGCCCTAAAAGTTTGCAGAAGACTCCCGCAACTTAAAATGTCTTTAAATCAAGAAGAGTGTCAAGATACTTCACCTTGTATAATTTCTGTTTTACATGTCCTGAGCTGTATCGACTTTGTTGGGTCCTTCTTTGCCTCTTATTCTACGGTCTCATTGCAAAATCGTGTGGGTTAAGTCTGAAACCCTAGACAGTTATCTCAGCAGCCACTGGCGCTGACAGATAATGGAAATGGTTGACCCTCGTTGGGGTAAATATCTCGCACCTCATCTCCATCTCATTGTCCACTCATTGCCCACGTTGTGTCAACTACCCTTGAAACACCTTTGAAATGTCGCACAGCGGTTACAAATAATTATAATACTCATCCTCGTTGCTTCTCAAATGTTTATTTACCCCCTCTTGAATGATCCCTATACAGAGACTGCCTTATAGAACCACGACCAGCTCATAGCTTTGCTTCAAAAGAGGACCAAAAGTCGTGATTTAACGAGTAGTTTTTCTTTGAAAGACTTGCAAGGGTTTCTTCGTGTCTTAACTTTGCTTATGTCATTATGACAAATTGTTGTTAAATTTCATCCCCTCTGCTCAAGCACCCCATGAAAACAGCAATCAAATAACTCATTCCCTTGTTTATTGTGTACTCAATCAAAGGCGCTTACACCACTCTATTCGTATTGTCTTCAACCAATTTGAATAGAGAAAATCCTTTGATATTGCTCAACTTTACTCGGGGCTCGAGGACATAAGTGCATACTTCAAACAACAGACAGATCCTTTGGACTCTTGGAATTCAATGAATAGTTTTGCATTACTTTTTCGTTCACCCTTAGTCGTCGCACAATGGCAAAATGGCGAAGCAATTTCATGTCCTTTACCAAGGGATTTTCGCAATTTCTCTCGTCGGCTTTTGTTATCGGTCCTATGCCATTGATGTGCAATTAGATTGAAGATTATCGATTTGTAATTGAATTGTTATTCCATTCAGAATCCGTAGGTATTTGAATTTTAATGCTGATGGGGGAGGGCTTCGGATACGATATTAGAATTTTAATATTCATTTAATGGTTGAGTTCTATTAAGGATTGGATATGGATGCCTATCTGGATAGGATAAAACACACCCGAATAAGGTGATTGTCCTTTCTATGGTTTTGTCTGCTTGTCTGTCGGTAAAACTTAGACTACGAGAACTCTAGTAAAAGTTGCTCCTGTAACGTATGGCCTTGAAAGATGGAACCTGCTAAAAAATAAACGTTGGTAATGGTTGGATCTTTTTTTTAATGATCTAGGTCAGACTTTTACATAAATATTGGTGGCTTAGTCTTAAGATGATGTAGAACGTCACCAGGATATGTTGTGAAATTGTTTTAGAGCATATCTTGAAAGTTGTGCAAGAAATGTAGGATTAATTTCTGCTAGGTTGAGGTCTGTGGTGATTGAAGATTCGTCTGGATGAAATCCTGGTTATGCTGCTGATGAGTTCCTGGATGTAATCAATAGAAGAAGACGAAGGCTAGTTTGATTGTTACGTTGACTGAAAAAGTTTGTTAATAGACTGCGATGGTGTCTGTATGGATGTACTGGAACACTATGAGGGCTCCCTTGATTGAGGCGTTATCTGGATGAGTTGCTAAATATACTGAAAAACCATGAAAGCTGAAGTTTCTGAGGCGTTATCTGGATGAGTTGCTTTTCTGAATGTTCAATGGATAATGGACAACGAAGGCTTGTATAACTGCTGCGTTATCTGGAAGAGTTGGAAGATGTACTACGGTCTGTGGTGATTAAAGCATTGGCTGATGAGTTGCTAAATGTTCTGAAGGACGATATAATTGCTACGTCTGTAGTGCTTAAAGCATTTTTCGACAAGTTGCTGGATGTTCTGACGAACGATAAGAGCTGGTGTAATCGCTGGGTTGTGTGGAAGTGTTATTTAATGTTGTTTAAGGACGATGAAGATAGGGGTTATTGAGGCACTATCCTGACAACTCGTTCACGTGGTTCTGCGCATATGTTGCTGAAGTTTCACAAAAGGAAGAAATTTAAGTATGGTTGCTTCCTACAGAAACTATAATTTGGGCTTTTTGTGGGCGAGTTGTGAATGTGGTTCTACTCACATCTTGCTAGTAGTTTAAGACGTTTCGAGGAAACTTTCTGGATGTGCTGGAGGACGGTGAGGGTTGGAGTCATATCGTTTCCAAAAGAAACATTAGCTCGTGTCTTAAAAGACATCAAACTGGTGAAGTGTTGAATCCTTTTCACGAACGTTTCGCAGTTGTTTCTGATCACGATTTGCTTTTCCTCGTCTCTTAATGTGCTTCTTCTTGATGTTTACTTAGTGGTTGGGATCGATCTTTCCTAGTACAAGAATGTGGAATGATTTTTTTTTTCTGTCGGGGTGTTGGAGAACTCAGACGCAAAAACAGGTCCATTCTACTACCAGCAGGTACAACCCTTTTACTGTGTTTTCTTCGTCTTTCTAAGAAAGTCGAGTAAGAACTTCAGTGATAAGGAGCTTAAGTTACCAGCATTCATCACATCAGCCCCAAAAATCTGCCACCTGATACGAGCAAAGGCAGGACAATCACATAGGAAATGTTCCACAGTGTCGTCGTCCTCTCCACAAGCGTCACAGACAGTGGTGTCACTTAAACCTAACACGTCAACGCTAATAAGTTGTCTGCAGTGTTTTCTGCTGAGAGACAACAAGAATGCCGCGGATTTCTTACAGACGTCGGGAAGGATCTGTTTAGTCTGTCTGCATTCTGGAGAGTCATGCCATCTACAGTTGTGTTTGCTAGAAACCCAACCATCGATAGAAGCCCTAACCGAAAATACGGGCAAACCTAACGTGGGTTCAGGGCCGGAGAAGTTTTCCTCTGAGTCTTGCCTGGTAAGCTCATCAGAGACCTCATTTCCGGTAATCCCGCTGTGTTCAGGGACCCATACAAGTCGTAGCAAATTCTGTCTTCCAACCGAATTCAACCTAGACCTGCATTCCCGAACTATTTTGGATCTAGTAAGAGGATTGAGCAAGGCCTTAAGCGAAGCCTGACTGTCGCTACAGATGCAGATACGCCGTCCCCTCCACTGCTTTTTCACAACATAGTTCGCAGCCATAAGTATTGCAAACATCTCTGCTTGGAAGACAGATGCATAAATACCTAGGGGAAAGTGCAGTGTGGAATGATGTACATAGCTCTGTGTTTCCTCATCGCGTGCATCAGTATTTCCTTCGTTGCTCTTCTAATTTCTCTAATACCTGCACTCTAGTTCATTCATAATAATGAATCCTTTAGCGCGCTAGTTTGGCTCTGCATTGGAATGTTATGGAATGCTTATTAGAAGTGTGTATGGACTGGTATCTAGAGACGAGTCCAGACTTCACTTCCAGGCCCTTACTATCAAACTCTGGCTTTGGTGCATGCTCCTAGCTCGTTCTTTTAACAACAATTTGAGTGGATCACATAAGAGATCACATAGGCAGTTTTGGAGCTCCGGTATATACATACATATGTTGATGAACTGATGGTAGATAATATACCCGATTAATCCTCTTGATGACTGAGCAAGAGTTGGTGAAGTGTTTCTTCAGAATAACTATACGAGTACAAACTATAACTTGTCTAGCATAAAATCAATCCTTTACTATATGTTGGTTAAGGCGATCCTCCAACCTAATGTGTAGCTTTATTTCGCTCAAAGTCCACTATTGCATCCTCGTTTTTCCTTTGGTAATGACTCTCGAATGCCCTGAGGACTCCACCGTAGTCAGATAGGAATGCCTCTGAAGTAGCATGATAGCATCTTGTCGGTTGTATTTTCTGACCAATGCATCCGTTGCTTTCTTACTCACCAGCTAAATCGGCTTTCGTCTAGGAACGTTTGCTTATCTTTTATCAATAAACTCATATTTTTGCTAGAAAAGGACGAGAAATGACATCAAATTGGAAAATAAAAATATATCTCATCATTCTAAGGGTGATTCATTTCAAAACTAATCACTGAAAGTGCCTCTTAAGCGAGTGTTGACCAAGTTTTGTGTAACAACAAACGACTCCTACATGCTTGCAAAGGAATTTACTATATTTCATATGAAAATCAAGGGTTTCCTTAAGTAGGTTGTCAAACTTTTCCCAAAAAATAAAAATAAAAATAAAAACCACAACAAAGGACGTTTCATATTTCTAAGCAATTTTAAACTTCCTTAACAGGACGTTGTTTTTGTTTTTTTTTTTTGTTTTTTTTTTGTTTGAAGTGGCTTTGCTGTCCCCAATCTATCTTACCACGTGTTGAAATTTGAGAATTATTTCGAATGAAAGTAAATATTTGAAATGAAGAGGATGTTCTAGGGGTCCTCTTGCACTTTAACGGAGTTTTTTTTTTTCCAAAGAAATTAAGATGAAAGATAGAGACACCTGGTTGATTGCTAAGTTCACTTCCTTTATTGGTTGGATGGTTGATAATGCTGTTTTGAGAATGGTCACGTTCTATTATTTATTTTAAAAGGATGTTCTCAGACCAATATTATTCCATTGTGGTGTCAGTTAGGTCCAATTTCAATGGAATTTTCCCCATGCTTTGTAGGATTGCGTGTAATCAGTGAGCATTGGACAGTCTCGCAGTATCGTCGTCACTTTCACAATGCCACTTAAGGACATTAAAGTGCTTAACAAGAGTGTAATGGATTGCTAAAATGATGTTAATGACTTGCTTCATACCATAGATGTCTATGAACAGATTGACATATGTATCTTACTTATGGCGAAGTATGATAGTTTGGTTTGAAGACACATTTAAAGGCTTCGCTTAGGTATAAGCCTTTTAAATTGAAAATCAGTTCCAATAAAAATCGAGTAAAAAAGTTTCAAAGACTATGTTAGCAGTTAACCACTATTTTCTTGTATATTACCACCTTTAGAACTTAAATGCTTTAATCCTCTTAAATTGTTGATCCTGTCTGCCGCCATCATCGTGTGCAATAGCCACAACCTCCCCAGCCACCATCATAACACTGAACTTCACCACAGAAGAATACCCTGTCGGGTGGGAATAATGAACTCAGCTATTGAATCTCCATAAAATATTCAACCGGCAACAGGCAGGGAACTAGTCTTTACTTATCCATTATGCGGCTCATGGAATTCAACCTTAACATGCCTTTTGTGATCGTCATACTAAGCCATCGTTATCATCTTTATTAGCAAATAGAACAGGTCTCTAAAGAAGACCATCATAGGATGACTTGAGAGAGACCTTCGAGATACCCTATCCATTACTTTGTAAGGAATTTACTTCGTTATTTTCATTTTTTTTTTAACCTGACATCCTTGATGTAATGAACATTTTCATCTCTCTTATCTTTAATGGGTCCCCTTAATCTTTTTTTCTTTTTTTTTTTTAATGGAAACGACTTAAAAGTTTACCTATCTCCGTAATTACTCCTGCAAACAGACTATTAGCATCGGACGTGGATATCCTGTCTTGATAATATGAACCTTGGATGCGTTTATCATTTTATGGCATCTCCTGCTTACACATTATGAAACTTAGGGAAAAGTCATTAAGTCGACTAATAGCTGATGGTTAGTTCTAAACTCGTTTATTCATCAAAATGCTGAAATTTAGGAACAGGATATCTGAGTATTCATATCTCATTTTCCTCATTACGATTCGGAGAACTGGACCAAATCATAATACACTCTCGTTACACGCACTAATTGAAAACCAGGATTCGTTTCCGGTTCATTATGTAAAATGATTCATCCGCCAGCTGATGTAGCATTGCCTTTTCAATGCGAAAGGCGATTAAACAGCTCTGTCTGTCTATGTAAAATCTAATTAGATCTCATAGCGCACTGTTCGATTTAATGAAATGGTTTTGGGATGTGGCACACCGCGAAATTCAATCCCCCGACTAGACTGGTATACGAGTATAATGAAGCCACAAACACCTAGACGACGACAACGCTGACTGACAACAACAAAATGAACACAACACAACCGATGGGGGGGAACGACTTATGAGAGGAAGACGCACTTCCATCATTTGGCGCACATTGTTTTCACACCTGGAACCGTGCCACCCCATCGGGAGTATTATGGAATTCTCATTACAACGCACCCGTCGCCGCCGCCGTCACCACAGACGGCAGCTGCCAGTGGTATTGCAGAGAGCTTCGGAATAAGGAAGAAGACGCATTTTTTTGGGGTGTGTTAATGGAATTTCCTCCCGCCTGCCGTCACCGCTGGCGATAAGTTCTTTTGTCCTGAAGTTGTCTCTTCGGCTTTGTGTTGGAATAAGTAATCTTCTTCACTACCCATCCATCAAGCTCTATTTGCTAAAAAAAAAAAAAAGAAAAAGAAAAGGGAATTGTCCTTTGTCAGTTGAATATTCTTCTCGATTGTTTTGGCAATAGAGCTAATAAACTCGTCCGAGGGTTCATGTCCTTTATGCGAAACGAACATGGTAACCACGTCTTTGAATGCAAAGTAAAATCAATTTGAAACACACAAAAGTTTCCCCCCCAACTGTCAATGTTTTGCTAAATTTTTAGGTTTCGTAAACTTCTCATTTTAAATTGAACGTTTTTTTTTATTTGTTTTGTGTTTGTTACTTAACTGCACTACAGTGTGGTGCAAAAGGAAGGGCTGCCATTTTGAGAAAAGCTATTTGAAATAGGTGACGATGTTTGTCTTTTTTTAAGGATGTTAGCTGCAATTCAATACAGTTAAGAATGAAAAGGCTTTTCATGAATGTCTATGTTTTGCTGAAATTCGAATCCAGGTCAGAGTATAGGTCCCGTCGAAGTGCCCTAAATCTTATTTTTCGGTTGTGCCATCATTCTTTTTTCTAGAGACGGGAGTGCATCCCATCCTTCTTTTTTTTCGAGGGTATATGGCCCTAGAATCGTCAAAGTTAAAATTTCCTTTTAACCATTCAGATTCGTACTGCTTCTTGTCACACAGACTGTTAACCACCCCAGGATAGGGCGCAAACTTTAAAAGACGCAGAAAAAAAAAAAACAAAACACAAACTAAACAAAGGACTTAATGTCGTCCTCTTTATGAAAGCGAAAACTTTTCAACAACGACACACATCCGCCTTAACTCCGTTTCCCGCTGGAGTTCAATGTAAACTTGTTACACCCCAAAAATGCAATCACCCGGCCTCCTCCCTGGTAAGACAAAGTCTCGCGAAACCTTCCCTGAGTCTTTAATTAATTCCAAGGCGAATGGAAAACTCATTAGCTGTGAGAATATTTTTGGCACGCAACAAATTTAATAACAATGAACTCTGTTGCCAGGGTTAGTTTATGACAGAGTCCTGACGTCTCTAATCACCGTTACGGAATTAATGGGAAACAAATTTTTTGTCAATTATACACAACCATGTATCCATGGCTACACACACGTACATACATATGTAATATACTCGTATCTCTCTGTATGCTCTCTTAACTGTTTAGTTCACCTTTGATGTCGGCCATGTGCGTCAAATTTATGACATATCCATGGATGTGGTTATTCATGAAGAACCCACAGGAGGGGGCACAATGCGCCATACGTCTGGCAACCGATCCGCAACTGAAACAAGTTTCAGGGGAATACTTCAAGTAAGCTTTAAGTCTTTTGCAGGACTCTATCTCTCTTGGAAATTAATTATAATTTTTGCTCCTTTTGTTTTTATTTGTTCTCTTTGATTGCAGTGATTGCGAAATTGCGACACCATCGGAGCTGGCTAAGGACAAGGAATTGGCAAAGAGATTGTATATGGAGACGATGCGGGTACTGAAGTTGAAAGGTGACGACAATGAAACGGAATAAATAAGAGAGATGGGTGGCGATAACAAATTCTTTTTAACACTATTACGAAATGAAGACTGTGTAAGGGGAGGTTGGTGGAAGGATTGTAGTGACTTCTTGATGGCAAATAAAGATATTGACTAAATGGCGGATTTGAGTTTTACCTTTTTAGCCTTAGAGACGTTTGAGAGAATGACAAAGCGGGACACTTCAAATGGGGGACCACGGTTTGGTTTGAGTTTGAGGTAAGTAAGTGAGATAGTCTGATTTAAAAACTTCAAAAGACGATGTGCCTTTGGTTCTGAAGCTGAGGGCAAATGAACCAGCTTTATAAGACGACGGCAGTGCATGCAGCTTAAACGTAACAAATGTCTAGTGAGCTTTGGCTAAGAGCAACGCCTTATTCGGTGATGGTGATGGTGATTGAGAGTATTTTGGCAGCTCAGACAAGCTTGGAGTCCAAACGATAACTGGCTCCATCCATGGCTCGATTGCATATGCATCTGCCGGGATGACAGATTTGGAGCGAGCTGCCAAGAGTGACAACTTGAAGTTTGGGCTGTCAATGACCGCACCAGCTCCATTTTTCATCCATCATTGTACATCATTGAATAAAACGAGCTCTACGACGACACTGAACCGGTCAAAAATATACGTGTACAACGATTAAGATGGCTAGGTTATGTAGAGCGGATGAACGTAAATGGTCCAGCTCCAAGAGTTTTCGATTCCAACCCTGAGGAACTAACGCAGAAGAGAACGACTTCATCGATGCCGTGCGCAAGTAGAGGATGACCTCAACCAACTTGACGTACGTAACTGGCTAAATGTCATGCTGGCTGGATAGACATAAGTAAGTAAGTAAGCTAAGGTTACATCTGCCAATAATCCAGAACAGAGGTAGGGTGGACCCATTCGTAGTTATAGTTCGTTTAAAGCTTGACTATCTACAAGATGAAGTCCGAGTGTATTGTCAACTTCTGGTTAGCCCTTTCTGTTTTAAATCGAAACAAAAGAAAATCCTGCATAGGGATGGTTTGTTATCCATGTCCACTACGTCCATTGATTCGTGTTGAAAATGTAAACAATCATTCAGACAATTTACCACAAGGAGTAGAAAAAATCACCAAGATACATTTGTCATAGCCAACTTTAAATACACTTCCTGTCCACAACAAAGCTTTACGACGAAAATTACCACTTTGAGCGACCACCACTTTATTTAATTTGACTCATTCGCGGTTCAGAAATTCACTTTGTTCGTCCATAAAGTGTCCAATTATCTGAGGCGGCAACAATGTACAAATAGATTTACGATTGGCACCATCCTCCGCCATTATTAAACTGTCACTTCCGCATAGGATCGACCGTCAAAACACTTTGTCAGTTAAAAGCCCGATCGTCCGCCCTGACATTTGATTCTGTTTACAAAATTCGCTTAATGTTAGTTTATATGGATGCTGGAGGTGAGATTTTTATTGAACTGCCTCGTTGTCCACATCCCGACCACATTAAACCATAATTCTGTTAACAGTTAAACTGTTTATGTTACAATAAATCTATGCCACGGTCGACCATGACCATTGGGCTGGAGGGTGACGGCCGACACGGTTGTGTGGAATTAAAATAGAATATCGCTCCTCAATGCAGGATGATGCCTTTTTACCAGCAGCCCCCTTCCTTCATCGTTTCGACTGACAGCGTTCCCTGGGAACAGAATGTCGGAACTTTTAATTGAATTGCGATTGCAGATGTGTGCAAAGTTTGGGCTTCATAATAAAATTAAATTAAGCGCGGACCCAAGAATTTGCTGGCAGTTGCAGGTGCTGCAGCACACGATACAACAAGAAACACATGACGTGTCATTGTTAGACTAGCAGAAAGGGATGAAAAAGGGATCACAGACGCAAGCACAATAGAGAATAGATGGTCTTATACAAAACTGGGATGGATGGATGGGTTTTTTGCTTTGGGAACGATGTGATGTTTCAGATGGTCGTGCGGTCATATAAAACTGATTTACGTTAGCAGATTGAATAGATTTCCAAACACTTTGAACTGAAAGCTTTGAAACACTTTGAAAAGTTGTGAATGGGAACATGCTTGGGGGATAAGCAGAATAATATGAAAAAGATTTATCTTCCAAACTCAATTGCTTTGCTTTCAAATCGTCTTATGTTGTGCTGATATTCATAGAAAGGTTTTCCATCTTGGCAGTTATGCAGTCTTTAATTTTGTCTCTTAAGTGAACCTCAATCAGAGAGTCAATTCATGGTCCCATTAATCTGATAAAGTCCATGTCTATACTAAAGGCTGTAATTGGAGGATGATGGTCTTACTATACCCATGACTTTGAAACCTCAACAAGGACTAGGTATAAAAAGCTAAATCTTAAATCAACGGATGACACAATAGCCTTCTTAACTCAGCCGCTTTAGGTACCAAAGTCATCTGAAATCCCTAGAGAATCGGGCGGCTAATCTGAACGTTAGTCAAGATGTGCAAGCATTCGTTTGCAACTTTGGTTAGTGAGCTAGACTGCTATGTAAGCTGACACAGGTTCGAGCCTCAACAAAACAACTTGACTTGGCACCATCCCTTGGCCGGCAATAACAAACCTTTCTTTGGATTCGGCAATATTAACTGTGAGACGATTCCAATTGCCCAAAAAATATAATACCCACAACATAATTGGTTGCTAGGATTTGACTCCCTATGGGCTATTGTGCCAAACATTACTTTTTTTTCTATACTGGAAGAGGGCTTACGCAGTCCCCTAGTCGAAAGAAATCAAAGAGCCGCGTGAGCTCAACAGAATCCGGAGTTTTTACTAGAAATCCAAGTAATTGGTAGCTGCTTTGAAGCCTGGAAAGGAGACTCGTCGAAAAAGAGAGACGTAAGTATTTAAGATGTATTCAGGCAACATTTCCAGCAGCTGCTTAATGGGCATCACAAATAGAGACTGATAGGACAAGAAGAGAGCCTAAGTCCGAGCTTCGTCAATGAAGGAGCAGTACGCCCTCCTAATTTAGAAGACGTTGGCTTTGTCAAAAAGAAGCTTACAAAAATAACGAAGTCACCGACTCTGATGGCTTGGTATGATGTACGCGCCAAGTGATCAACCTGGTATGAGTCGACGAAAGCGTGCCAGGTGACTGGACTATCAGTTCTATATGTCCCATTAAAATAAAAAATAAAAGGTGATCCTAAGTCCTGCAAGAACAACAAAGGTATATCTCGGCCAAATGTCGCACATAAGATTCTACTAAACGTATTGTGTGAACGTTTCAAGCCTTCCTGCAACACACTAATCGTGGTTCGGGGCGTACCAGTATGACTTCCAATGAATTTCAAGTCGAAACTCGCCATGTATCGACCTCTGCAGGAAACAAAGAAGAAGACAAGACAGCAAGTTCTCAATTTAGCTATCAAAACTAAGTAAAATTTACGTTTCGTCTTTCTCTTTTTGATGAAGAAACTATGAAATCGTCGGGACATTTTCAAGTGAATCTTTTATCTGACACCAGTTATAACATAGTATGAGATATGCATCAAATGTACAAACATGTATTCCCATTTTTGCTAGCAGAATTACACATACAGTACCCCCTAAAAAAAATATCCTAACTACGTCAATGGCTCAATTCAAAAGCTTGTGTAAGCTTGTTATGAAAGCTAACAAGACTGCAATGACTTTAAAGCTCACGAACTTTTTTCCTTACAGCTTTCCTAATAAAAGCTTCTTCTGTACTCAGTAAGGTGTGGGTACAAATATTTCCCTTAAAGAAAATATGAATCAGGGGGAAATTTTAAATGGTGGCCGGAGCACTGGTGTGCATCTGCTCAACATATCCGACCCGTCCTAGTCGCGGTATCTGGAAACTTCTGACTCGGTCAATGTCGCTAAAAAGCCCACACACTTCATCGCTTCGTTGAACCCCTTCATCCAATCACCATTTATGTAGACGAAACCGTAGGTTACGTATGGTAACCTTATCAAATCTTGACAGACAGAATTGCGGTGGTCTGGGTCTTGTATAGAGTCACTTTGGTTGTTCCAAAGAGAGAGCTTCTGGTGGTGGACTTTCCTGGTCTAAAACCATACTGATACAGACCAATTACGTTGCTGAAAAAAGGCCTTTGCTTAATAATTTTAGAATACTTGTTGCGAATCCTTTGGAGGCTCTTTCAAACTATCTAAGATAAAATTGCACCCATTAGCAATGTGTTGTTCCCACTTTACAGGCTTTAGAAACCAGCAACAAAGACATATTAAACACTCCTGCCTTGAAGTCAGCCACCAAAAAACAAAGTCCGTTAGTCTGTAAAAGTCGGAAAGGGTCTAGCTATGGACAGATAGAAACCTGATAAACATCACTTAAGTCGTTCTCAAGTTTGAAGCGAACATACGGACACCCATATTGCAATGTAAAAAAGTCTCAAAATCCGTTTCACTTTTTCAAACTTTTCACAAACTGATCATTTCCGGTTTATCTTCAACAAAATCCATACTTAATCGTTTGTGGTACTTTGAAAATTCCCCCCAATGACATTGGCATCACCTACATAACTCCGCTTTTGTCTGACGCAAGGCGCATTCTTGCACAATGCCATTGAAATTCCCCAGGTGCACTTAAGAAAACTACTCACTCGGCAATGATATTGAAATTGAAATTCCATTCCAGGTCCGCAGACTGGATGAGCCCGCAATATACAAGCACTATACCCAGACAACAATAGCGGAAGCATCAAAGCAGCTCCTGCTGCTGTTTACTCTTCCGCTTCTGCTGCTACTCATGTAATTTACTCACGGCAAACAACACTCACTCAACCCCAACTGGAATGTGTATGTGACCCCAACTGGAAATGACAACAGAGAGTAAATCCCAGAGCATAACCACTTGACGTGCGCCAACTCGTATTAGAATTGTTGTTAGATACTCCCCCCGTGTCCGCACACCGCGCAGATACACACAGATACTGTGCTCACTTCTTTTGCAGTGTGTGGTGGAATTACCACCACTCTGTTGCTGTTTCTGGTATCCCCCGCCATCGCCACCAGTCTCAACATGGAACAAAAAAAAAAACAAACTCCATCGCATACACATCATCATCTCTCGAAGCACCACCATGGTGGATGACAAACCGATGGAGCTTTCCGAGATGCACGTCGCTGGCGGATCGACCAGTAGCTCGAACCGAGCACACCAGTGAGACACTGCTGTCGTGGACGTTTAAACGTTTTTTTTGTTTTTTTTTCTGTTTCCAGTGTCTGGTGCCTCAAGCGCGGCGGGTCTTCTGTCAGTTTTTTCATTCCCTCGTTTATTATTTTATTTTTTTTTTATTTTTTTATTTTCTTTGATTTCCTGTTATTTTTTCGATTTTAATCGCGCGCATAGTGAATGTCGCAGATACAAAACGAACGTTTAGCCACTTTAAATCGCTCGCAAGCATCTCTGCCGACGTGAAAGTTGTATAATGCGCGCCGTGTGTATGTGAAATAGTTAAGAAAAATAATTAGCAACGAATTGTATCTTAGTATCTGTGTGCACGAGAAGAAGTTGCAAAGTAAACTCTAAATATTTGCTGAGTTTTTCAAGTGAAACGGCAAAGAATACAAAAAATAAAATAAAAGTATCTTTGTATCTTTTTACGTGTGGTAATGTTGAATTTTGGTGTCATTCGTATCTAGTTTGTTATTTTCTAATCCATGCTCGCATACCAGCACGCATACATAGCTGCTGCATACTTTACCAGCAATTACCAGTCACCAGTTCGGTAAGCGAAACGAACAAAAAAGAACAACGGAATAGAAACTGGAATACTTATTAACCTACATCATCGAGATACACCGAGAGATTGTTACTCGAGTTGAGATACAACAATATACCTGAAGCCCCACGCACCAGCACCACGTTACCGTCACCATCGCCATCTCGAGCAACAGCAGCAGCAGCAGCAGCAACAGCAGCGGTCTTTTGAGGTTAGTGCTGATATACATAGTCGTACCGTAATTTTTGAAAGTTGTACCTCTCGGTTCAACGGCATCTGAATTGTGTTCGCTACTTAACTCATTACCCTAAGTGTATCTGTTGGGTTGCTTCTCAGCCCACTCTGCAGTATATAACACCCATTAATATTTTATCTATTCGAACTTCAGCACACTCAGCCGCCACTTGAATGGGGGTGGAGGCATTCCCGTTTAGGGTTGTTTAATGTTAGGCCTCCACAGGTGGGCTGGTTGAATCAACCGCCACCGCTACAATGGCACAAAAAAAAAAATCGTATAAAAGAAAGGAACATCAGTATTGTGTACACTTGTAAATTGTACGGTTAAATGGTATGTAATGTTATACACAAAGATACGAGTAGCTGCTGTTGAGTCCCATTGGGTGGTGCTCTCTACAGTGTTGCCATGGCTTTTGTTCTCCTCTTACTTGACGTTTTCTTAAATAATTTTCTTTGAGTGCTGCTAGTGTGTACATAGATTTTTTGAAGAACTTTACAATAGAAGGGTGTTGGGTTGACGACCCACTTGAAAAAAAAAGGAAAATTCGAATAATAAATTGGATACCCAATGTACGAAATAGGGGTGGTGCTTGATCTTGTGCAAGACCGAAATGTGTGAGTATCTTCTTAACCTTCTTGACATAAATCGCTCATATAAAGCTTTAAGAAGGGGTTTATAAAATACCTACTACACGTGCATCAGTAAACGGACAAAAGCAAAGAAAACCGACACCACTTTGCATTCTTTTTGACTGCTCCACTCCTGGTTATGGTGGACTCTACCGGAAGAGCGGACGTTTCAAACACTACAGACGTGAACAAAAACGGTCCAGTACTTCTCGACAAGAAGCCACAGGAATACAACAGTCCAAAGAAGTCAATAGATTAAAAGGTCTCGTATCACATAGAACAAAAGCTGCATAGAAGTATGGCATCGACCCAATTTATTTGTACAATGCCAATTTTTTACGGGATGCCTCGGGCTACCCGCCGGTGCCAGGAAGTAAGGATGATATTTTTACCTAAACCTGTTAAAGTCCAAATGAATACAGACCCAATGGTCTCACATCCTTTTTTATAAAAACAGCTTTGAAAAAACTTTGTGATCAAATCTATCTACTTCCGTCCTGAGCAACATACGAGTATACTCAAGGGAAGTCCGTGAAAACCGACCTCCATGACGTAGTTTACACCACAAAAGATGCATTCAAGTTTTAAAAGTAGCTTCTCAGCATCTTTCTGGGTTTAGGGGCCATGCATGTCATAGCCAAAGAAAAGTAATAAATAACTTAGCACATGCTATCCAACCAGATAATAGCAATTGATCTCGGTATTAAAGGTAAGGTCAAGAGTCGGACCCCTCATGGGCAAAACCTTTTGCCCCTGTCGTGGATACTTGTGGTTGAATGAGTTCAACACACTAGGGAAGTTCATGCAGTCGGCTCTGCATTTCAATCAAAATTTGACAGACATCTGCGGTTTGAATGTTAACAAAAAAAAAAAAAAATACAAGAAACTACAAGCTAGATGATTTTTAGGCTCCGATTGAATTGGAACTAAAAATCGATGTAAAGTACACACACTCTGGACCATAAGAATCACAAAAATCTTTATATGCCGCAAGGCTTTTGGCCAAGCATGCCCGTTGACTAGAATATAAAGTCCATATGCCTGTCTATAACAAACGCGATCGTACGTCTTGCGCCAACTATCGAGGCCTATTTCAGCATAATGTCGCATATCAGATTCTATCATACATTTGAAGCCCTTCTGGCAGCACTTAAACAGGCGCATACTGGTTCCGATCTGGCAGACCGATGCAAATCCTGGTAAAGACCAATGAATTTCAAGTCGAGATTTGAATGAGGGTAAAACAAGGTACATGCTATCAGCAAACAAAAGCACCATAAGTCCACCGCATAAGATGAAATGTTATTTCAACTTCGAGGTGTTGGAATACCACGTTGGAACACTCAGACACAAAACAAGTCCATTGTACTACCAGCAGGAACAACCATTTTACTATGTTTTTTTCGTTTTTCAAAGAAAGTCGAGTCGAGCTTTCGTAATAAGGAGCTTAAGTTACCACCACTCATCACATCAACCCGAAAAATCTACCACCTACGAGTAAAGGCAGAACCTATCACATAGGAAGTGTTACGGAGTGTCGTCGCCTTCTTCACAAGCGTCACAGATAGTGGTGTCACTTTGATGTTTGGTAAAGGTGAAGTGTCCCATAATAACGCCAATAAGTTGGCTGCAGTCTTTTCTGCTGAGAGACAGCCAACTTCTTATAAACGTCGAAAAGGATCTGTTGAGTCTGCCTGCATCCTGGAAAGTCATACCACCTACAGTTGTGTTTGCAAGAAACGAGGTGGTTAAGGAGTTCATTTCAACTCTACGAACGAGGGTGGAGATTCATCGAAGACTTACTCTGGGAAACAGCGAGAAAGACCAACAATTTATCCCAAGTGGTTCCGGACATCACCTTCGGAGCAAAGATTGAAACCGAATTCCACTTGAGTTTCCTAACTCAAGGGTAGGTTAGGTTAGGTTGAAGTGGCTGCCAGCTCAGACCAGTTATAGGTCCATTGAGATACCACATGGATCTAAAGAGATCTCCTTGCCTACTCGATGAACCAATTAGAGTTTTTTATTAAGCGAAGGAGGTTTCTGATATCCGTGTTTATCAGATCGCCTAAATATTGAAGTAGAATTTCCCTAAAAAGAGTCTTCTTTTGCGGAAGAGAGCTGGATAGCTACAAAGGAGGTGGTTAATAGTTTCCTTCTCCTCTTCGTCGATGCAGCCTCTACAAAAATCGTTTGAATGTACGCAAAGCCTTGTTGCATGTTTGCCTATTAGACAGTGTCCCGTGATAACACCTATTTCGGTTCTGATATGCGATCTGTTGAGAGAAATTAAAGTTTTCGATCCAGCCGTGGCCAAATTTGCTTTGTCGCTAGACACGTTATACCACTTGTCCACCAAGCTCGATCTAAGAACACCCGTACTGTAGTCAGGACTCAGTACAACTCTTATGCGCTTTTTTCTGTTTTGAGGTTTCACGATCCGTTCACATCAGATTGGATTGAAGTCTTTTTTTTCGAAATGTGTGTAGACACCTGTGAGGACTTCATAGCCATTGCTTGTGTTCCCACATCTATTATTGTTTCAACTCACCATTCGCTAAAAATTGTTATTCATTTCACAGTTATCAGCGAATATTATCTCACAGGGTTGTCGTTGCACCTCTCAATTGTTAACGATTCATCTGAATGTGACTACAATACTGATATGTACGATGAATAATTTCAGATAGTATCTGTATGTACGACATTTAAAAATATTATTACTGAATAAATTTTGTTTTTCCGTATGCAGTACCCACAGCATCCATTTTTATGTCATAAAACAAAATGACTCCCCTTGCTTTGTATGTATGATGAACAAGTAAAATAACAGCAGTAGTAGTGTGTTTTTATGATTTGTTTTTAAGCACCTGGTCTTTCATAAAGCTGTTTATAAAGCACACAATTCGGTGAGAGTATCTGCAATTTGTTTTGAAAGCATTCATTAAACAAAACACTGTTAGCAAGATGTACATTCGTGTTCAGATCTTGGACAGCTTACGTTATACTGAGGAAAGGTCCTCAATACTTTCTCCAGCGAAGCAACATGTTTGGGTTTTATTTTCAATTTCAAGGAAATTAAGCTGGAAACCCAACATTCAGGAAAGCTACAGCAGCACTTTTCTCATGCAAAAAAGGCTATCGGATAATCTAAGCAAGGTCCAATGATCAGCTTGCTTGTGCCAAATTGGAACACGTCCGCAGCACTGGACATTCTGTTTCATCTGACACCTCTTCACCTCTTTAACAGCTAGGGCAGACGTTCGCCTTAAAGAAATCTCCTAGGGGTAAAAGTTTCGCCAGTTTCAAGGTCGTTCTTGGAGGTTTTTCGATATGTTGACTAACTTCCTTACCGACGGATCAAAAACTAACGTCGTCCGGTGTATGTATGTATGTTTGGCACGGCAGCTCATGGAGAGCCAAGGCCTAGCTTCTCACAACCATTCATGTTGTGCGTGTTATATTCTTTGCACGAATGGAAGGGACCTACAGTTTAATGCCGACTCCGAACGGCGAATTGAGAAGCTTTTCATGACAGATTGTACTCTTGCAGGTTTGTCATTCCTGCGAAGAGGTGGTGCCGCGAAAAAACTTTTGGTGGTTTTTGAGAATCGAACCTGTGTCTCTCGCTTAGCAGTCCAACGTCGTCCGGTGTAAGTCGAAGTATTTCCTGTGAAAAGCTTAATCACAGCCTTCATTTTCCGCCTTCAAAACAATTAAAGCGTGTTCTCTGTGAAAATAAGCTGTCCCCATCTTTTGAAACAGCAAAGCTACAATCTAGGCCTTTGTCTAGACTCAAAAGTAATTCTAGATTACCGGTCGTCTCTCACAGAGATGGCAAAGCAGTTTAATATTCGTCTTCGTTGGACTGATAACTATACCCTTAGGCATTCCGATCGTTATATGTAAACTTAAATTTAACCCGGGTGTGTCTAGCGACAAAATAGATTTGGCCAAATCGGGATCTGAAACGCTCTAAGAATTTGGTTTCTCCTAACAAATTGCTTATCAGCAATACAATGACATCACTGAATAATTTCTGATAAGGAAGCATGCAACAAGACTAAAATGATGTCCAACTCTCTTCCGCAAAAAAAAACTTCACTTAGGAGCCTTCTACTATAACGATCTGACAAATACAGATGTCAGAAACCTCCTAAGCCTCATCAGAAGCTCCAATTTGTTCAATTGTCAAGATCCATGTGGTATCACAATGGACCAATCATTAGTCTCAGTGTGCTGGTTTTCGCTGGTAACCTCTTGAATGTATCCAATTCCCCAACGCGGAAAAGAAGCATTTGTGCAACGAATATGTCCACGATTCTCTTGTCAAGAAATGCCTGGGGAACACCGTTCCTTACTTATTTACATCCTGACCCGCAGGAGATTTCTGCCTGAGGCACTGCTGCCTTCCAACTTTTCCGATCCCGGGCGCACTGTTTTCAGTTCTCTAGACCAGGCGCTATAGCATCCACAATAGTTTGGTGCTTAAAACTGAGGTTCAGTCTTTCTCGTCCTTTTGAACCCGGGGGCTGTGATTTGAATCCTCCAGTATCCTCCAGTGTTACGCGACACCGAACTCAGATATCGCTCTGTACAGGTCCATATGTGGCTTTGAAGTCGATGAAAAGGTGGTGAGTTTTAACTTGAAATTCATTGGTCCGTTCCATGATTTGTCCTTAACGGAAGCTACACTGAGTCGTGTCGGCGAGTGTGCTTCAAAACGGCTTTAGATGAACGCTTTTGATAACCCATCACCTCTAATCATGTCTTTCCATTGTACAATACATTGTTCAGTTTTGAGATACCTCTTCTGTTCATTAACAGTCCTCAAGACCTTTTCCGAAAAAGAAGTTGGCCCATAGTAAGCAAACGGTATTACATTGGTTTTGAAGTTTCTACCGCTAACTAACGCTTTGCACTCATTCCAATTTTCCTTCAACTCGTTAGGGAAAGTTTTGCTATCAAAAGACCTTGGCCTTTGTTTTCACCCTGGCACAAGTGCATCTGCCAAATCCAATTTCGAAAAGTTGTTGAAACTAACTTAATCCTTCAAACCCACGGTATCCCACTGTATTGGCAACACTCCATGTGTTTTATATTTTAACTGGTCGAACTTTACGATCTTAATATGTATGGACAACCCCCCACATGGATGTATGGAAGGTCAGTGTGTGCAAAATATCACCCAAAGTACGCGTATTACTGAGACGCAAAAACAGAAGAAAAAAAATAGCCAAACCGCCCCACCACCACAGTGTCTGTCCGGCCATATTGTGAGGGTAGTGTGAGAGGGTAACAAAAGCAATAGCGACAACGACGACGACGATGGCATAGTAACAGGGTGTTAAGCTAATTTCAGCCCTGCTGGTGTCAACAACAAGTTGCGGCATGTACACGTATTAGTGTGTGTTTTTCGGCCTCGGTTGGCATTTTGTTTATCTATTCACTTTTGATTGCTCTTGCTACGAATTACCGTAGTCACTACCACTACGAGTGGGGCACTGTTTTTCCGTTTCCGCTTTTGTTTACCCAACGGATTACGATGGTATTTGGATTTTGCTGTGGATGCCCCTGGCAGTGAATAAACCATTTCCTAAGCTTATTCCTGTGTAGTTGGGGACAATTAAATCAAATGACATATTTCGCTTCAGGAACTCGTAGGAGATTTGTATGTGTGCGTGTGTGTCTTAACAGGAGGAGATTGCCTTAATGCATTTACCACCACCTAAACCACACGTGAGCAATAGAACGCAAAGAGAAGTCGATGAAGAACATTTTACCCATTTTGAATTCATAACTGCATTTGGGTGCAGTGCACTTACAGGGAGTATTCCTGTTTTCTTGTTCCTTTAAGCTGGTTGTTGACGTTCCGTTGATGTAAAAAAGAATTCCGATTTGTATGTGTGAAAGGAGTTATGCACACAACGAGTTTTATTCACTGAAATAGAATTGAAAGGAATACAAGAGTGTATGCCAAGAACTGAAAGGATCATAGTACGACATCAAAGGGTGGTTTCTGGATTTAAGGTAAAGGGAGTCAATAGCTTGAAGTATGACTTTAAGTCGTGGAACACATTCAACTTGGATAACTTGGAAACTGATGAAGATTTTCATAAAAAGTGTGTTGAACCAAAGTTTACCAACTTTTCAGGACTCAAACTTTCCTTTGTGTACCGTTTTCTTTTCATTTTGTTTGTTTAAAGTTCTAAACTTGAAACAACTTTAGGCATTATCTATGGGGAACTACATATTTTGATTTTACATTAAGAACTTTAGATCGATAAATAGTCAGGAAAGCCAGAGAAAGTTCGTTGGATATCCTCCCCGGATATTGGGAACTGGCACTTGGAGAGTCCTTCAACTATTTCTGCTTTGTTCTTGTGGAGTAACGTATATGGGATGTGATCAGGGAATAAATCGAAAAGAAAAACTGCCGATTCCATGATAAAATAAGTAGACAGCATATCATAACGTCTATCCATGTACACCTACCTTTTCTGTCAGTTTTGATAGGGACTTGAATTCAACCATTGCGCTGTAGAGCTCCAAAGGATGAATAATATTTAATACGGTCTTGAAAAGGCAATCTTCGACTTGTCTTTGTGTGAACATTGGTACATTGTCAATTTGTCAGTCCAACAGCCTAGAAGTAATCCTTAAAATATTCTTGATGCCTAGGTGTCTCTCCGGTGTGGAATATCTGAAATAATCGAACAAGGCCACCCTGAACCAACCCGAGTTCTGAAGGAATTTTGGAACGATTTTTAGTGGCTTGTTTTTTCAACTCATCGAAGAAGTGTTCTCCGAAGGTTAACTTTCTATTTCAGGTAAGGCTTGGGCATTCAAATATGATGTGGAATGTATCCTCCTTGACGTCTACGTTGTTAAATTCTCTGCATAGGTTCGTTGTTTGTACTCAAGTGCATTCTTTTAAGGTGGGCCGTCAGCAGGTTGTGACCTGTCATAATGCCTACAAATTCTGTCCAGAGCGTACTTGAGGAGTGCACTCCATCTTTCATCCGCGAATTTTTGGAGTTGCACGGAGCTGCTAGTGGTGGTAGGATTAAGTCATCGGCCATTGTTTGGTCGAACTGAGAACCCATTCTAGCGAGCTCGTCCGTCTTCTCATTCCCACGGATCTCTCATGTCCCGGGACCCAAATGAGTGTAACGTTATGGTTAGCACTAAGGGACTTTAGCTCGTTCTCATGACATCGTGTTGGGTTCTTGACTATCGATTTTAATAGGAGTGTCTGATGGCTTTGATGACTTCGGACTACATAGGCATAATACTGACAGTAGGGTGGTCAAATGGCTAGAAGTGTTGATCGTCCTGAGTAGTGATCATGACATCAGGAAGTTATTCTGGACGCCACTCTCAGATTAAAGACTGCTCGGCCCTCATTTGGTATATTATTTACCAAAGACCTTCTCTATCTCAAGGGCGTCAGAAACGTTTCACTTTCATAAGAAGACTGAAATGAATGTGGCACAAGCACAATGGATCTTTCAGGTCACAGTGTCAATCAATGGGCAGATGGGTTGAAAAAAAAGTCCCTGTGGACAGAGTAACATCCTGGGTTCACTACCGACGGATCTGATACCGTCCTCGAAACTTTACGGGAATTTTTCGGACCAGAGGCGAATGGAAGAACTTTGGGGTAATGTGTATCGTGCCGGTTAAAAGATAATGCCGTAGTTGCTGGGAATTCGAAATGCGTGTCAGACATTCGTATTAGACAAAAACCTACATCTCAACGAAACGAAGCTTACTGAAGGTAGCCTTACAGTCCGGGTTGGACGATGGGCTCATTCAATCAGCGTCTCCAGCTAGCTCGATCTTTAGCTAGCTGCCTTCAGTTGAGGCCCCTTTCCACTTGCATGCGCCACCTGAGTCACGGTTTTACTTCTGCACCGTCCCTAGGGAGTGGATTTTCCGCGCCAAAACATTGGTCTCCATCCTCTCCATATGACTCAGCTACCTTAGACGTTGGAAATTCACTCTTTTAGCTAAGTCGATGATGTTGATCTCATCCTTCACTCACCGTCTTTGCAGACGGGACCGAAAATCACCCGAAGAATTTTCCCCTCAAAACATGCCTAGAGCAACCTAATTTATTTTTGAAAAAAGCCCATGCCTCTGCGTCATAGAGTAAGACTGGGATCTTTAAGGTTTTATGAAGAGTCACTTTAATTGTTCGAGAGAGGACTGTACTATTCACCGAAGAATAAGCGATTTGCAAAATCGGAGCTATTTTCATTAATATCCAAACCACTAACAAAGCTTTATGGATTCGGCTGGGTCATGCTTTAACTTGGTGAACTCTCGATTTAAAATCGCTTTGAGGCAAGGCTCTGACATATATATGATATTTTCTCGGCTCTATATCAACTAAATTAGGATCATGTTTCAGCAGTTTTTGTTTCAGGTTGACGTTTCAAACTAAATTCAATCTAAAACATTTACAATCCTTTACAGTAGCAATAAATGGCATAGATTACAATAAATTAATATTCAAAAACACTTTCCTTCTTTAAAATTTTTTTATGAACCTTTTTTCTAATTACCCTTCTTTTATCCTGTGGTTTAATGGCCAATTAGGAGACATAATTACAGAAACCTCAACAATGACCCATCAAAGGAAAAAGAAAAGTGGTGAAACCAAAGTCCTCAGAATGACACCGGATAACAAACTTTGACCACAGGGTTAACATTCATACCACTCTTCTACAGTTCATCAAAAAGCAATCTACCTTCATCCATCCCGTTTTAGATTCACTTTACCTACATATTTCTACCGTTTAACCACGACTTCTAACCCCATCTACCTCCATGACGAATGATTTCCATTCAACTTTGAAGTTTTAACATCATCCTCGTCGTTATTAACACCTTTTTTCATTGTTGCCCCTGGTTCCTATAGGTCCGAAGGTCTATTTTTAAATTTGAAAACTTTTTTTATCCCATATTTCCTAGGAGAGGGCAAAAGCAATGCCCTTGCCTTTGTCTTTGATTTTAGTTCAAACATTTTAGGAAAATAGGTTCGGAATTCGCCATCAAAAACTGTTTCATCGTAATAAAAATGGGAGTGTGAACTTTAAAAGAGAATACACTTTGAGAAATGCTGTAATAGGGTGGCGGATGGGACTTCCATTTATTTGAAAAGCCTTTATAAATTGGTGGTGCAATTACAAAATTTCATTTTTTAAATTGGCAATCCCTTGATTGATTTGCTTACTCAGGAATAGAAGGCTTCATTGACAAATAAGAAAAGCTAGTGGTACACTCGAGATCGGTGCGGGGGAACACTTCCGCGGGCTCTTAAACGACGATGAAGATCAAAATTTCGCTACAAAGCAGGATATATCACTAAACGATGTTACGTCACGATGTTGGTTGGTTGATATTTTCGTCCACCCAGTCACAACAACGTAAAGATAGCAACGTCTTAGTTATGTCTAACAAACAGCCAGATCTATCTATCAGCATCCGACACTAACATAATCAGGAGAATGCAGGGTGATGTCAGTAGCGGACTCGTGTGTATTAAGACGGAAGCGCGGCAAAGATGGGTTAACGAGAGCAAAACAATGAGACATTACACCCATATAACTTTGAGTTAATAAGGACTATGTGTACCCCTTAGATTAAAAGCAGAATAACTCTTGTCAATCGCTGTTTCTTTGGTCTAAGAATGCAATTTAGTAACAGTGCCCCCTCTAGAACAACTGAAGGGATTCTATACGAGACCCTTATCATCCAAGTCCTGAAGATTGCGAAAAATCCATCGGGTGATCTACGGACCCGTCTGCATAGATGGAGAGTGGAGAAGGAGCTACAACGACGACCCCTTTGTCTTAAGAAGCGTGAGCTATCATTAGTAAGCAATGAACTCCTTGTCGTGTATCGAATTTCTAGCCTTATCTAGCCTTAAAGTGCTAGAACATTCTGTGAAGCTGTTTCGTGTATAAGTACGCATGTTGGTGAGCCTTCGTTGTACTCGCACTGAACCGGTCTATATGTCTTAAAAAACATTCTATAGTATCCAGACTCGCCGTGGCTTAGTAGTTAGTGCGTTGGACTGCTAAGGGACACAGGTTCGATCCTCAGAACCCCTAAACGTTTTTTCACGGCACCACCATCTGTCTTGAAAAAGCTTCTCAATCCGCCGTTCGGAGTCGGCATTAAAACTGAAGGTTTCTTCTATTCGTGCGAAAAATATAACACGCACAACATGAATGCTTGTGAGAAGCTAGGCCTTGGCTCTCTATGAGCTGTTGCACCAAATGTTCTAGTTGTAGACACACTGGCGTTCCGTTCTACCAAGATGCTAGTTCATGGACAAGTATTGGAGTAGATATCCACAAGCTTTAATGCTTTGAACACTTTTGTCTCTTGAAACGCGTCAGATGACTTTTAGGAATGTGCTTACAGTCACTACCTCACTCAGCAGACTTATAACAAACGTACATAGGTGGCTCAACTGCAAGCAAGCGAAAACTTCTATCGATCGCGCATGTCATTCTCCTGTAAGGCTGTGAGATCTGGACCTATGCACTCAAGGTAGAAAAATGCAGGAAACAAATGATAGCTGTACAGAGACGTGGAGCCCTCCGAATAGCAAAATCTACCTTACGGTGTGGGAACTAGCCAACTTTTATAGTTGCGGGAGTATCTATCACCGATCTTACATCAACAGAAAAGCTTGTTGACTGTTGATGGTATCTAAACCTAATGCTCAGCAGTCTAGCGTAGTAACCGGGACGAACTGACTACGATATCCTAACCTTTCATCTACCTGCAGCAAGTCCAATCGTAAAAAATGGTTCACCTCATACGTACTCGTATACCTATGTGGCAACATCACATTGCTCTTGAAATCTCCATCAAAGGGATTTGATGAACAAACTTTCTCCTGCAAAACTCAAAGCTACAACTTCGTCCTAAGTTTGTATCTACAAATTTTCCTGTATTAGAAATTAATTTACATTTTATACAACAAAAATTCTAAATTATGTGTCGTACAAACTGTTTCAACTTTAATCATAAAAAACAAGGATTTCCGTGAACAAATGTTCGAGTTTGCACAATCTATTGGCCTGTGAATAGAAAATCGCATAGGACCACAAGAATAATCCTACAAATCAAATAACTACCTATCACTGCAATGAAATAAAAAACTGTTTGCATGGTGATTAAACCAAAAAGTACATGTCCAACTGCATATGGCATACGGCATACATACGGCGCATACCTAATATTCGTTCACTGAAACGAAAAATACATTCAAGCGTAAATATTGATTTTCAATTTAATTTGTAGTCACAGATACAAAGTAGACAAATCTCAAATGGATTGGATTTAATGCCTTAAAATGTCGATGTGGGTATTCGAATAAAGTTATAAATTCGAACAAGTATGCTGAACACGTTAAATTCAACAGACACAGAGTCGTATAAGATTTGTTAACTCTTATGTATCTTTTTATTTTCGAGTTCAAATGAATGGAAGGATGTCTAGGATAATTTATAAGTGAATGACCTTGAAAATTGTAATTTGAAATTGTTTAAATTGTATGCAGATTGAAATTTAAAGTATATATACATTCGTACATGTGCGATGGGAGTGTTTCTGGGAATCCTGTCGTACCGAAATGCTAAATGGAACTGTTTCGTAACGATTTATGGGCAAAGATAGATCCTGGATCTGGTGACAAATGTGATTAGCGACCTTGATATGCCTATGGGGGGTAGGAAGAAAGTCAAGGCTACCGAAAGCTACCATAGAACTCTTATCGGGAACGGATCGCTTCCGGATAGACGCATAGGAGTCTTAACAATCTCTATGGATGAATCTATGATAGATGGTATAGCGGGAGAAGGTATCTTTTCGAGGAATCTGGGGACACAAATCTCAGAATACCATGGCGATATGTTGGTACTGCTACACGCGCTGGACCACTTGCAGGAGGTTCAGGTGCGAGGTAGAAGCAGTGACTAGGCTCATGAAGCAGATCAGAGTCAACACATGGCAATGTGACTGCAATTCAAAATAACTTGTGTAGGGTCAGAGAACATGCAAGTATCGAGGGGAACGAAAAGGCGAACAACCTGGTCAAGCAAGTGTTTTCATCTAAATTTCTGAGTCTTTACCCATTCGCTGCCCCAGAGTAGAGGAACGGTGAAGAGCATGATCGATAAGTGGGCCACGAATGAGAAGATTGGAAAGTGTGGCAAAATGCAAGCAAGATGTCTAAAACTTCGGGAACCATTTAAAGGCAATGGGTCTTCTAAAGGATCCTGCGGGCTATACCTGGAGGACAAGGGGACAGCCGGCAATGGATAACGGTAGATGTAAACCTAGAGAATAGAACCAAAATATCTTTTAAACAAATACAAGCGTTGAAACGAGGAATTGCGGTCAAGGAAAAACTACAGTGAAATCCGAATGTCGCCTCCGACTAGGACGAGTCGTGGAATGGAGATGGAAAGGAACCTTAATTGAGGTACATACAGATTTTGCAGGGGATACCTTAACAGGGAGCCATTCGAACCTTTGTTCTCTCGCTGAGCAGTCATGAGTACCAAACACTTAGCCACGGCGACCACTATCCTGCGCTGCATATACTAATAGGCGTGACACTCATATCTCTCTCTCTATTGCTCCAAAATGAACTTCGAGTAAAATACGGTCTTCGAGCCATCTCCAGGTGTCTACAGACAACTGTTTGATGTAGTGCTTCTGCATTCTTCCAGTTGCGACAAAGCGATTACAGATTACATCCGCCCATTTATATCCGTGAATGTATCTCTCATTTGCATGCATTCTCAGAACGGATACGTGTATTAAAATTAAATCGTCAAAAGGAACTACCAAACGTGTTTGTTGTTACGTTTTACGACACGGTTTTTCACAACAGGAACTGCGAGATTGAGGCCAACTATTGCTGAATCACCAGCCAGGGCATTCCCACTTCCTTTTGCTACTTATCGAATAAACACTTCTCCACAGCAACACTGAACTATCCGAGTGAATCTGTATTCTGAAACCGTATCTTTCTCTTTCTCCCTGAGTCACATGGATACTGGTAAAACCTGTTACCTGGTCGTTGTTTTTGCTTTGTTTTTCTCATTTCTCTTTGACCGCTTCGACTCTTCCGCCCCCACCTATTCAACAAGGTGTTCGTCACTTGAACTGCCCGTTTCGGGCGCAAACAAAGAATGAACGTTTCTTTTCATAACGGCACACCTGCCTTTCTGCATGACCACACTCACAGTGCATTTTTGGTTTAAGAATTCAATAACCCATACATACATTCCAGTCTTGTGTATACAAAAGAGAGGGAGAAGTTAATGTGATGTGGTCATGAGAACAAAACGACTTCACCTCTAGTAGTGTAGGTGTAGAGCCTGACTTAATCCGAGACACCGCACTGGAAAAAAAAAGAAGTCAATACCACATTTCCTTCTGTCTGTGCCTAGGTGAGATGAACTACACTTTGGCACCCGCACCGTCCATCCGTCGGTCTACAAAACGACTTGGAAAATATAGACAACAAAACAATAGCCCCCCACGGGCATGGTAAAAAAAAAAAATGCGGCTTGTGCAGACTGTACGAACTGTCGTCCGTCGGGTTATTGTTCTCTGTGCTTCGCAAAAGTGGTCAATGGAATGAAAATCACTGACACTGACATGACGACAACGATGATGATGATAATGATGATGATGATGATGACGAAGAGAAGGAGAATGAGACAGACACTTACCAGTTACCATGCTCAGTCGAGTGGATGAAATGTGTGCTTCAAGCTGAAACGGGCCGAAATGAAAGCCATCAACCCTATGAATGACATTTTTAAATACTTTTGTCCATTGCTGGCTGTTACTCCATGTTCTTGGACAAAGAGTGTTCCCAAACGGCAAACGAAGGTTATCTTTGAAAAAAAAAAAAAACGTCGGATACAGCCAATGAAAGGTTTTTTTTTTTTTTGCTGAACCCACGGGAGAGGGATATTGGTCGTGTGTGTTTATCTTCCATTTGATCGGAATGTGTCAATTCCGGGTGATGAATTACGAAGCTACAAGCTATTCGATGTACGGCAACAAGACTGTTGTTGCCTCAGCAGCTGGAAGGGTTAAGTGGATCAAATACGTCCTGACAGTGATGAGCGTCTATACGTGCCATATGAGTGTGGAGTTTGCACTTATAGAGGGGAAATTGGGCTAGGATACACTTTGGGCGTTGTTGTCATTTATTTGACAAAAAAAAAATTACTTTTGACAAGTTTTCAAGAATGGGGAAGATGACTACGCAGTTTTTTTTGAATGATTAATGCCAATTTATTTGAGCTCCTTGAAGGCCATTAAGAAAATTCGATTTCCGTCAAGAAGTGACAACACGAAGGAGTGTTACAATCATTTACCAAGTGATAAGGTTGTCCTTATAGAATTTTGTTGTAGTAACGACAAACCTAATGGATTTGGTTTGGATGGCTAAAGTTGGTTGTAGAAGAAGTTGGAAAAGTTTCTATTTTTAGAAAGAGGATGGATATCAATCCAAGGTTACACCAATGTTCATTTGTAAGTCCTTGACTCTGAAAGAGTTTGCAAAGAAAGTTAACATGTTTGGGTTCTATTTTGGAAAAATGAGCACGAACAAAAAAAGAGACCTACCAGGCACGGATCAAGTCAAGGGTAGCCTATGCATTTGCAAAGGGCATTCGTATAAAGGGCCGCATTGCCAAGTTTTTCAATCAACAATTTTCAAAGACCATTAGTCTTAAAGAAAACGGTGACGCTGGATCTGTCCTTTGTCCTTTTCTTTGTACATGTTCCACTTAGTAAACGACAAAACTCATATACACTAAGCGAGACGTGCCTAGTAACGATAACAATTTGTCTTGTCATCGATAAGAAGAAGATCCCTTCCCTAATTAGACTCAGTCGTAGAAATGTACGAGTCATGTCTAGCGTTCTTACTGTGCCGTTGACATTCACTCAGGGAACCTCAAATTGAATTTTTGTAGGAGCTACTGGAAGGAAAAAGAAATGGAATATGATCGGCAACTGCTTTGCAAGTGTCTTGTCCTGGATAATAGGAAAATGAGGACTCTTGGCAGTCACGTTTTCGTTCAGCTGGAAGACTTAAATTGTTTCTTGAAGATGAGCTTCTGATAGTCTAGTCATCGGGCATACTTGAGGGAGGACTCCTCTTTCGTCGAATGGATTTGTGGTCGCCGTGGCTTAATGGTTAATGCGCTGGACTGCTAAGAGAGAACACAGCCACAAAACGTTTTTCCGCGGTACCACTTTTTTGCAGGCATGACAAACCTGCTAGAGTATAATCTGCCATGAAAAAACTTCTCAATACGCCGTTCGGAGAAGGCAATAAAACTGTAGGTCCCTTCCATTCGCGCGAAAGAGAAGCTAGGCTTTGGCTCTCTATGAGCTGTCACACCAAGATAGAAGTGGCGGTTCAGCATGAACCTAAGTAGCACTAGGTGTGCCTTTTGGTTACCACGACTCGTGTGACCTGGTTGATGATGTGTGTGGGAAAGTCGGTACCTAGATCCACCCTGCTCCCCAAACATTTGTATTTGTTTTTGATTCGAGTGCTTGTCGCATCATTTCTAAAAATTCCCTTGCGATTCCCTGCATCTAGGTGAGTAGATTTCCTTCGCTGCTTCGTAGCTGATTACTCTTAAATGTATGTCCAGGTCGTGTTGAATAGAGATCCTACTTTAAAAGTCTGTAAATTAACCGTCTCCCACAAGATGGTGTAATAAAAATCGAACTAGAAAAGAGAATTTCCGCTATAACTTCGGTTTTTAAACAAGTCGTGAGTGAAATGACAGACCTTTCTCTGTACCAGGGTTTCCTTTTGATCAGGTTCATGATTGTGTAGTTTCTGGCTTACTTTGGTTCGTTACTTTGTTGCTAATTTAAGTTTCTAGCTTCGCAATGATTTCATATAACCAGCTTCTATAAAGCAACATAAACTCCCATCATCTGTCAAAAAAAAAAAGAAGTTATTTGCTTCCCATTTTACTTCCTTGTATCCTGTTCACACAGCTTATTGTCATTTTGACAGTTCTGACAAATTGTTCTTGAACTATTTATTTAATTTGATCGTTTGCTTTATCCCCGTTTGCATTCCCCAAAGCGTCAATAATTTTAAATAAAAAATAAAAAAACAAGTCTTCTTCAATTTTTCATTAAATATCTTCACTTGAATAAACACACCACCAGTGAATTTCGTTAGGATATCGTGCCGATGGGGTGTGCATATTTGACTAAAATATACATACATACATAAAAATGAATGAATTCTACATCGTAGAGGTACACACGGGATACCTACTATGAATAAGAATATTTTCGAGGCAACTTTGCACCTTGCCACCATGAAAAACAACAAACAAAAAAATTCAGCTCGTTTGACAAGGCAGATGTATACTCGTACTATACACTTTTGGTGTCTATCTATTGGATTTGTTGATTCTTTATAGAATTTGTATATTAAATTATGTGCCCACCGTTCACCCACTTAAAGGGAATTTTTAATGGTCGAGAGGTTGACAGATCGGTGTAGGCTTCAATTATTGATGAAGGTACATTTGCCTAATTCCGTCACATGAATATTGTATGTGCCAAGGATGATGATGCCTTGATGATACATGAGGAAAGTTTTAAAAACTTTGTCGAGATGGAAGTGTTACTTTTGAAAATTTCTTTTAAATTTTTTTTACTGTATCCCCTTGGGTACATTCATTTTGACACTCGATGGCGATGGACCCCCAAAGGTGTGATTTATGGTCTACATCGAAAGTTATGTCCATACTATAGGCATACACATTTGTCCGCTTTTGTGTCACCAGTTTTTGGGGAACAAAATTTGAGTTAGGAACAACTTTTCACACATTTTATAAATTGGTCAGGTGGCATACACAACTCGTACACACAAGTGGGTGGTTGAGAACCCACAACCACGTAACAATAGCACGATGTACACGGAACTAAGAAGAGCAATAGAATGAGGTGAGCAAAAGAACAAACATGTTACGTACTGGGATGGTTCGTTAGGATGCGGATTTGTCAACAGAGTCAGACAAAGGCAAGATTTATTGAGTTTAGGACACTTTGTTGTGTTCGAAATATGGCACAAAAGCTTCTTTTTTTTCTTTTTGTCTTCTTGTGAAGGTGGTTTCGTAAGGAGAGGGATTCTAAGAGAATAATTAAGTAGATAAGGTATCCCGCAGACCGGATGATTTGAAGCCCCTAAATGGGATAGATATGGTCTGAATTTTGAACAACTGTTAAGTGGAATTGATATACGATTTTGAATATCTACTCACCTTAATCAATTGAAGACTTTGTGTTTTCTTTAAATCCTTAAGGAAAAATTATTGTTTAAAAAAAAAAAGAAGCCCCGCACTTGGTTCAATGGGATATCGCTCCAACATGGAAAGGTATAAGGTCAGCTCGTAGCGAGACTACCAAATCTTTTCCCACTAAATAAGTTATCCGTTAGAACCTTTAGATTAGATTAGGTTTATAGGAACACTTTGACATTAAGCAGTGTTCACGTAGATAGGGAATGAGATTCGTGGTGGTAATTTTTGAGTAACTCTAAGCTTAGAAATAAAACTGCGACGTATATTTATTTTTTATTTCTGTGAAAAGGAGGAAATTTGATGCACCTTCAAGGAGGGCCATGTTCCTTCAACTACTTCAACTGTCAATTTTCTCACCTTGAATGGGGATCCAATATTCTATGGATTTAACGAATTTCTCACCTTCAATGGGGCTCCAATCTTCTATGGATGTCCTGTTCTCTCTTCTTAATCTTAAGCGCTCCTTGATATAGGAGCACACTCGATTCAAGTTTTCCTCTCGTGTACCTACCGTAACAACATCATTGCGTTGACCTCCGTTTCTAGCTTTCGTCTCTCTGCACGGCTGCTGTATTCGAAGAACGTGTGTTTAAAATTGTCTTGAGTCCAGTCGTCATATCAACTAGCATGCACGCTCCCTTTTTCTTTGCCATCCTGTCCATTGAGAAATTGCGTAAGGAAGAAGTTCACTACCATATACCTCCGCTTCGTCTAATCCGCGATGTTTCCGTTTCGCAATGTTTCCATCTTCTCCTTGTTCCACTGGTCTAGTAAATATATTTCCTCCCTACCTCCATATGATTAATGGGGAACCCTTTCGAGACTAAGAGACATTGTTTGGTAGGAACTGGTCAAGTGGAGAGCATCTCTTTGCTGTACCGCTGTCATTTCTGTATTTTTCTCGTTGAGTACATCAGCCTTGATCTCCCAGAAAGATAGACTTCGTAACTGACATTAGTAGTTTTTGCTTACTTGCCTTTGGTCCTCCTAAGTTTGCCATTAGTTCAATCAGCTGGTATCGCCATTATTGAATGGTTTAACTTATTCGTTTGGGAACTGTTTAATGAAAAAGATGTTCGTTAGAGACACGGTTGGGTCAAAACCTTCTAAAGATGTAACGTAGACAGCTTTTAACGAGCTGGCCTTGGTTTCTAGCTCATTTACTTGTGGAGTAAACACAAAGTTAACGCAAACATCTGGAGCTCCTGATTAATCCGGAAGGCTTACTAAAAGCAATGGAAGAATTCATAAACCTGTCCTTTCTTTACCAGGAAATTTCCATCGACTCTCTGAAATTGTCTTCACTCAGAAGCCTCATGGAATAGCGTTGCACATAAATTCTCACTTTATTTGGTATGCAAATTTTAACTGCGAAAGTTTCAACACAACCTGTTAACTTATCCTTACACAGGGCCACTTGTGATTGCGATGCCGCCTTTATGCTACAACCTCCACTCTTTTTGAAATTCATTTGCAAAACGGCAAACACAAGCCGTGAAACAGGCTTTCCCACCACGTCTATCAATTCGCATGTGGGCAAAGTCCTCATCGCATCTATTTCGAAAATTTAAATCAAGCACACAGTTGGAAGAATAGCCCCCCTCTAATTAGTGAATCATGATGTTAAAACAAACATCTATCAACTGCTTGTAAAGGCGGAAACAATGACAATTGTCAAGCCCCCCCTCTCACAACTACACGCGGAAACATCTCACGTAGTTATCGCCAAAGTGTCAAACAAAAAAAAAAAAAACTTGAACAGTCCACAGCCGTGGAAAAGTTCACAATTCTGGGCTCCGACAACTGAATAAGCTTGATAAATGGGTTTAACGTTTCCAATCGTATCCAACATAGATAGATAGATACACACGTTGTCATCTGAGAATCCCGATGAAAGATTGAAATTCGAATCGAATTGGAAAGTTTCTCCAATGGATGCTGCTGTTGCTGTGTCATTTGTTAGTTTCATGTAAAACAGGAGGCACAGTTCCACTGAAGCATACCCCCAGGGCTGTTCTCACGAAAGTCTGTCGTTGTCGTAGCTCCAATTTTTTTTTTGTGCCTGCCACCACTTGTGATTGATAGAATCGAAATATATGAGTCATACGTACGTGCGAGTCGTGCGGAATTTAATTAATTTGTTCGGTACCAGAACCCAACTGGTATCACTGTGGCGTATGAGTGTTATATTTTCGTCGTACAACTGCGACCACTACTAGCTCTTTTTGCTTAAATCACATGCACAGATGTGCATGCATCATAATAGTCATTAAATCTTTAATTGAAGCTTTTTTTAAAGGCTTATCCATAGGCTTGCTGTCCAACTTGATCCCCACGTCGTCGTGACCTATGTTCCAAGTCAAGTACTTATCAATTTGGCACGACTTATGAAAATCTCAGCGGAGATCATTCGTCGCAACACTTGTTGCGACACACTTGTGCACGATTATAGGCAAGTCCAGACAGCGGCGATTATAGCAAGAATTATATGTTCGCTCTTCACCCCCTCACGGGGTCCATAAATCTGGATTTCCTCTGCGAACGGGCATTAGGAGTATAGCATGCTGTGATTTATCACGTTCCAGACATTCACACCTAATGTGAGTTTTACTTTTGCACAAAGTGGCAAATAGGAAAGCGATTTGTCAACGTGAGAACGGGTCCTCGAAAAGGGAGAGCTGACATATAATACTGCTGTGGCGGCAGTAACTCTGTTGGAAGTATACTTTGGCTACTACCTCGGATCTCATTGGTTTTGGATTACAATTCAGGCCGCAGTGATAAATGGAGGCATTCTTGGAATAGATTTGTCTTAGTTTGTGTAGGGAGAGGACCACAGAAATTCGATAAGCGATATCACGTCTCAATAAAGTGATCTGAAGCTTCAAAGTCAATTCAAGCATTTCTATTTATTGGGCAGGAGTTGGTAGAATTTATTGAGGTAGGTTTGAGACTATCCTCAACATGCTTCCACTAGACATTTTCATACAAGATGAGTGTCCTTAAGATGATTCAATCAAATAGCTGGAGGTGGGCAATGAAGGGACATTCTTTGACTGATTATACAACTGGACTTCGTGATCATTTTCAAACCTTTATTGGGGTAGAAAAGATTGGGAGTGAGAAGTGATTGTAGGTGAATCCAATGATCTAGAGTCCTTTACACTTATGAGTCCAAGACGAGTGACGATTGTTGCTCGTGAAACTGTGATGAAGAAGAGCAAGAACAGTCCTGATGACGAGAAAGCACATGAATCACTTCTTCCAAGATATCAAGGTAGACCTAACAATAGCAATAACAATTTTTTCTTAAACCAATTTTTCCGCTCATTATTTTCTTTTTTACCGCTGGCAATCTCCGTTGGGTACGACGAGTGGCCAAGTCCAAGTTCAAAGCTGTAACTTTAAAAAAAAACTTTAAGACAAATTGAACAAAAATTAAACATCAAAGCAAAGGTAAGCATGTTACAATGTTTAGCACTCTTCATTAGTATGATTTTCAGTTTCGTCCTTGACTTATGAAATATTTGTGGAAACACAGTACTTTTCCGTGAATCCCTTGTTTCCACTTTTATACATTTTTCAGTGGAAAATTAAAAAAAAAAAAAATCCTGCTCGCCCCTAAAAGGAATACGCTGCTGTCAGGATTAATTATGAAAGTCCCATCCAATACCCGAGCATAACCATGCCAACCTCGTTAATTTATTAAAAAATGGTTCCCTTCCCTAATCTCTTGCCTCGGAAATATTTGCACATGTTAGTTAGTCAGCACATAAAACTAAATTAAGTACGTTTCAGGATTAAATCTTGCTTGGCATCCCTGTGCCTTGCAACATTGTCGTACGAGTATATATATGTATGTTTGTATGTATGAGTATACACCAGGTCGACCACCAAGGGAGTAAGATATGACGACGTGGCATAGCATAAGTAAGCAAAGCTCAAAGAGGAAAACCAAAGAGAAATGAAAAATATGCAAAACTCCAAACAGGGAAAAGTAAAAAAATAATAATCAAAGGAACCCTGAGGCTATTTATATTCGAAATGGGAAGCAATCCTTGGTGTTTCCGTCCTACGGAAATAATACAAGTTTCCTGTCAAATTGAATGGCAATGGCTGATGCTGCACCGGTGGTGGTCGAAAAAGTCCAATTCCAAGATGTTATTCTCGTGAGAAAACATTAAATCATAAGAAAGTGTGCGAGAGAGTGTGTCCTTGGCGTTAAAAATATATTACGGTACAAAGGAATAACGATACCAATTGAAAATGTCAACACTGATGGATTGATGAAAATTGATTTAGAATCTAGGAATGAGATATTTCTTGTGATTAAACTAACAATTGTCAAGTTGTACTTGGAAGACATTTTTAAGGCATTTAAATTTAATTACTAGATTTAGCTTTAGACATTGTAATTCGTTAAGAGGAAAGCACATTTTGAGAAGCCAGAGGGAGTCGGTAAAAAAAAGACAACAAAATAGTCTTTTTTTGAAAACTACCAACATGGAAGGCACTATTTTTCAAGTCCGTTGTTGAAACTAATAGTGCTGAAGCGATGTCTTTAAGAAACAAATAAGCACATACCCAGGAAAAGCTTCGAAGTTCTGGCTAAGGAAGTTAACTGTCTTAGAGTCTACGTAAGTCACGAAATAATTCTATATAACCATCAGACGGACCATAGGTAAGGTTGGAACTAAAATCGCATTCATGTTTTATAATAGGACTCGTGAATGCCTTGCATTTGTTTGGTGGGAAAGAACAATCTTCAAGCACCACCAACAGCGAGAGCTTGTCCTATTTTCAAAGCGTAACAGTCAACCCCAGGTTAAAGGTAACTGACTAAACAAAAATCCGATCACAACAATTATTCGTTAGGGTTTAAGACCAATTGCTGACCCAATTGCTAGGGACTGCTGCGCAATTGAACATGCCATGTCCACTCGCAGCCTGTAAGCGACCAATATCTTTGAGTCACTTGTAATTTGCTTCAGCTCACAGCTGCGCCTTAGTGGCTAGGAGTGGAGAATATTTCACAACTCCCTGCGGGTGAACAACAATTCCTAATTTGGCCAGCTCTTAAATATACATATATTGAAACCTGAACCGCTAATTTCTTTCTCTACCTTCAGAAGCAGAGTGTGGATATTGCTTTAATGAAAGAGCTCTGGGAATCCCTAGGGTCTCTATGTGGGTTAAGATCCGATCAATACAAAATGTTCCAGTAAAAATATGCCCGAACCGATGTAGAACTCCTTCGAGCATATCAACCACATCAACCCAATGGCGATCTATCCTTCAGCTTCTTCTGCCAGCAGATCTCCGTCATTTCAGAGAATGCCGTCGTGTTTTGTACGTAATATTTCACAGCAGAGGGCCTAAAAACCGAACACAGTGGTACTCCTCAAACTTCGAAGTACTCCTGACTTTATAATTGAAGTATATCGTTACTATTTTGATGACGTTATACGGTACCGTCATGCTTTGAAGTGCTCTTAGGGTGTGCTTACAAGTTGTTAAGTTGAATTCACTTTCTATGTTATGGCTCAACGATCCTGTTTGGTTTCTGTAGCCTTTTGTGTGTTATTTTTCCTACGTCGACAGTTAAGCAACCCTTCTGGAAGCAATGTTGATGTTAACCATTTTCGATGATACTCCACGGTGTATCTACTTGTTTTGAATATGCAGAGTCGATGGTCTGATGATAGGTCGGTCTTCCGTGGTTCTCTGGTTTTTTCTTATCGTCCTTTGCCCAGGCATGAATTGAACACATATGTAAGTATGCCCAAGAACAGGTCTGCTTAAGCCACATCGCTGATATCGTTCAGCCTTTTCACTTTTGTGTCTTTAAATATGTTGCAATCTTGTTTTATTTTATCTCTAGTGACTAAAGGAACACCTAGAGGCTCTAATCGTAGCTCATCATCAAATGAGGTTTCCTGGTGTTTTCATAATCTTCATTACATAATTCAATGATGCTTCTTGGCTTCAGTGGAGGTATGCACTTCGTCCCCTAGAGCATTGGTACAGTCTCCTAGCACAAAGACATTTAATCCGTAGCTCGTCTCTCATGTGATGAACCCCTTCAAATTGAGAGACTTCTATGAAATCTCTGAAAAACAACATCGTTCAAAGTACACGGGAACTAGAATTAGGCTATGAGGCCGATTAACCTACTTGGCAGTGACCAAAAACAGCACTGCGACCTAAAAGATATACTGTGCCAAGCAAGGTTGTCCTTTATCTAGATAATGTTGGGATCCCGAGCAAGAACGAGATCATGGAGGCAGATGAACGAGCTACGACGGGGCACTCACACAAAATAGGTGCCGTTAATTCTTGACTTTCCAAGCAGAGACCGCACATATCCGTCCTTTTGTATTATTTCTCGTAGCCACTCATTTGGCTTTGTCCAGTGGAAGTTCAAGATCTCCAAATGTACCACCAGTCCCCACCCTACAGAGAGCCCAAAGAATAGTTTCAAAACGAGCTAAGATCCTTAGTAAGGTTGAAATGGTTGGTCCCTACTGTAACGTCAAATGCCATTCCATCAGGAAACAGTGGCATTTCAACGATTCTCGACAAAACTTTTTTCACACTTGAACGAACCCGCCATCATTCTCAACTTTTTTGTTTTTGTCACATCCCTGACCAATTTTCCTCGATTTTATGCTCAACTACTCTCCATTTAACAGAACACTTTCAAACTGACCGTAAAAGTTGTCCTCGAATACTCATCTCCATAACAATCTACTGGTTGTATACTAGATATCCTGGCTATTCCCAAAAAAATTAAATTTTTAATCCAATAAATGCACGGTGGTTTCATAAATCTGCCACGCCATCATCCAGTATTCTACTGCCAACAACTTAAATGGCTTTATCCAAAACCATTCACCAGTGCTGGGACGAGTATCCTTCCAAACTCTAAACCGGAATAGCTATCATATTACGCTTTCATCGTTGAATAGAACCAATCTGGTTATTATACTCGTATTCCCTTGGCAACAAAAACACTATCCATCATAAGTACTTTTGTGTGCCAGGGAACGGTTTGAAGGCCTTGGATTGGAGGCACCTGGATACCTCCTCCACCAACAGAAATTTCCCTGGTATTGCCACATTATAACAAACTAAATGCACACACCTCAGAGATGTTTGGCTTTTGGCCAAAATTTACCTTTCTATTCGTCCATTGTGTACGGTTGTGGATACATTTCAACAATGAACAAGGAACAGCGAACAGGATGTTCTACTGAATAGGAAGGCCAACACGGACCTTTCCAAATGAACTCTCGTAATAAAACCGCAAAGTCAATGGAACTTCGGGAAGTCCTAACTTTTTAATTGGCCTTTAAACTCTACAAAAGGTCTTCTGTTCTCGCTTCCCTGTAAAATCCCACCTTTGAAAGTTTGGCAATTAAATTCAGCCCCGAATAACTAAATAGCTGAATAGCTGAATGCCTTCTTATAATGGGCTTTCGCTTGGGAGTTTATTTATTTTTTTTATGAAGTCATCCAGATCGTTTCCGAAGTGTGAACAGGCATCATTGTCTCTTCGGAATAAAGCTGCTTTTGAGATTTTTGTTTACCGATAAGGGGCGGCATGGTCGCCGTCGAATGACTCGAATGACGTCTATCCGTAATCTGTCAATTTATCTCGGTGCCACCAGCCACACACCGTCCCGTTCTCCCTTGACATTTTGGCTGTTCGTCTTATGAGCAATAGCTGGGACTTTGCAAAGCCAGCCAGCTAGCCAGCCAGCCAGTGGGGTGAGGTATGGACTCTACTTGGAAGTAAACACGCGACGAGCAATTGTGATGGAAGTACGAGCCCTCTGGCTTCATTATGGCGCGATAAGAAACTGTTTATTTTCGTAGAAAGCGAGTATTGGATGACCTTGGCATTTGCTTAAGAAGTGACCTGATAGCACGAGTATGTGTACATAAGTGTGGAGAAGACTCCAATAGGTGGCGTTACAATACTCACGTGGTAATTACGGTCGGTAAACGAAAAACGTGTTTTCGACTTGCGGTTGTCACTCTACGTTGGCGCTTGGAACGTAATGAGAGAAGGCATTAACACGTTTTCTGATTATAAATGATTAGACGATGATGGCTGAGAATACAGAAGGCAAACAATCTACGAAATATAATCACAAATTTAATGGAAAGAGATTTGAATGAGGTTAGGTTACCACCGTGCTGTTAATTTGCCTTCCTGTCAGTCAGGAAGACATCACATAGCATAGCGCTGAGGAGATGATGTGCGACGTCATCGACCGCTAAAGTTTTGTTTCGTTAATTTATTCAGATAATGTGGCATTCTGTGTGAAGAAGGAGGTGGGAGGCTGTCTTAATTGGCTCAGTATTAATTAAAATGTTAATTTTCGAATTGCGGAGAATGGTAACATAAATTAAATGAGAATGAATCACGAGCGAACTTAAGTGGCCCAACAGAAGCAAGTAATTTAAAATTCTTTGGATGAATTAATGCAATTGGTCTAGGGATGGAGCACATGTTGGTCGGTTTTTTTTGTTTGTCCTTATTCAGCTCTTCGAGAGATTCCATGCGCCAATAAGTCACAAGCAAATATAAAGTTTTAAATATTCTTCAGGATACATCCATAAAGTCGGAAGTGCTCGAATAACTTTAAGCTAAATTCACTTGTATTTCTTGTTAGAGATTGGGATAGTTTAGGTAAGGTAAGTAGATTTGAAGAAGATAACACTTAAAGGCCGCAATTAGATCTGAGGGGAAATGTTTCAGTTGGTCTTGGAAAAGTCTTACTTACTTAAGGTGACACTACAGTCCGGGATTGACCTGGACCTGGAACAAACGTGAAGCTTTATAAAAACTCCAAATATGGTAACGAGAAAATCGATTGACCAGAAGCCTTCTGCGGCTATGGGAAGTGGAGCAAACCAAATGAGGTAAATTCTTTAGGAAACTCCTCAAACTAAAGTAGCCAAGGAAACTGTAGGGTGTTAGGGATGTAAAAATAGTGGAAATGGCTATGGTATTGGCTATATTGGAAAGATAATTGTATGCCATTACTGTTTAAATATGACTTCGTCCACTTTTCGATCAGCTAGGGCCGTATATTGGCAATAACGCAGCGAATGTTGGCTTCCAAGTCACCCGTAGTCTCGGATTTATGGGCCTAGACTAACCACTTCACATATCTCCACAGAAAATAATCCAGAGGTATTCCATGGTTATTCGAATTACTTGCTCGGATGAACGCTTATGTTGACCGTAAAATAATCGTAGCGTACGGTAATTTTTGCGAATTGAACTACAATTTCGAAATAAATTTGCACAATTTGCAAGCGTTGTTCTGATGTATGTTAGTCAATTCATGGTGAAATGGCAAACCAAACTGAGCATAAAGCAGCTGTCAACTGTCAAATAAGTTGTCGCTGGGCCAATGCGAAAAATAAACATCTAAAAAATCCTAGAAGATCTAAAACATACATCAACCTAAGCAGGAATAAACTCCGACGATTTGCAGGTTTCCGCACCGCAAACAGTAAACTTCGCGATCACCTAAGAAGATAAGTCTAGAACGCAACGGGAGATGTAGATTTTGCGAAGAAGACATTGAGGAAACTCGGATCACATTCTTTAGAAACAATAGGGCACTCACTTGAACCAGAGCAAATTGTCTGAGAATGTATAAGACTTTGACCCTTTGTTCCTAAGAGAAATCAAGTTAAACAAGCTGAATGAGAACAACCTCAGTCTCGAGCGATTATCAGCGTTAATTAATATGTTTTTGGATCATAAAGCCCTTCATGGCAAATTTGACAAATGTGTACTACCACTCACATTCCACTCATTGTATATCCTTTGCCGATCAGAGTAAATCGATAGTTTTCAAAACTCCTCCTTCACTTTTCAAAAATGTAGACGGTCAGACGAATGGACATCCCCAAGTCGAAATAGCTTTCAAAACAAATATAAAAACTATACAACAACACATTTCTTTAGGTTACAAAATAAATACCAATTTGCAAGGCCCAACGAAAAGGATGAAGCCGAAGCAGAAATTTATTGCGACAACAAAGTGTTAAGCTCTCGGTGATAGATTTATGAAACCCCTTTTATTGATGACGGAAGTGTGTGTGTGCTGTGCTGAGATATTCCTGCTATATACTCTTTATCCTAAATCCGAATAAACACAGATTTGTTATGCGTAGATATAAGCAATAAAAAATTTTAGTGATTCGTTCCTAATTTGTTATAGATGCTCGAGATAAAATAAATTGTTCGGATGTGAATGAGATCACTTCGGTTAGATTTTATTTCGCGTTTTAGTGGTTTCGAAGTTTTAATGATTTCCTTTACAGTTCATAAATACTTACTCCTTGATTCGATTTGAATAGAATTATTTACAATCAAGTGACTGTATGCTGCAGTGGCTCTTCACTAAAATGTTTACCTAGATCTGCATACATATATCCTTCGGAGTGTATGTCACAATTTGAACGCTTATAACTTTAAAACTAAAAACCGTAAAATAATATGTGATACATCACGTACATTCCAGGAATGCTGATACCTATTCAAATGAAAGCAGATCATCCAGACGTCTGTCAAAGGCTTCTATGATACCTACCCCTGTGTTCTTCAGATTCTTTTTTAAAACAAAAACTTCTTCATCACATAATCTACAGGCGAGACATACATACAAGAAGCCACATTAAAATATTTGTATGACAGAGTCCTGGATGAGTCCTGAGTGCATGCCATTTTAACCAGAAAACATCCATCTGTTGCAACCAGCATTTTCTGGAATTTATTCTCTCAGTCATGCACTCAATTCTGTTCTATTCTTCGTAGAAGTGGCCAATGATAATGGAGACTTGCAACAAAACGATATTTCGAAGATACGATTGCAATTCATCACTTCCTCTTTTGTCTTTTTAAGCAATCCCACTGTAAGTCGTCGTAATCCATTCTTTCCCCATTTTTCTATATTTTCGTTTTTAAATTTCTAACACCTCCTCAACCTTCTTATGACGCACATCAAATCTTAGAATCCCACAAAAAAACAACCAACGAAGGCTTTCTCCTGGATCTTTAAATAGATTCTCATTAAACCATGAATGACCCCCCCGCCTCAATTTACAGTTGATAAACTTTTAGTAGAACAAACTCCCTTGTTGAACCCTCGCAGTTTTCCACCTCTAGGCCATATTTTCCACCACGTAACGTATTCAATCACGCCAAAGAGGCATTCGGCCGAAATGTCGTCGTGACGTCTGGGATCTCTATCACCAACTCCTACTACTAAAAATGGTTAGATAAGGACTTTTCATGTGGAAATACTTACGCTTAGACAGAACCACAGAGCAGAACCACGGTGCGTGTTACCGAAAGCCCACAGCCTCATACATTTCCACAAGCGATAAATCACCTACCACCAACCATACCCGATATAGCGATCCAATAAATTATGACTGAGGCTATCGCCTACTCTCACAGCGCCAATCACCATCACAGCGTGCTGCCGACAGTGTAGGCTTACTTATCAACCACCCCCAAATATGGTTTATATCGTTGATATCAATTTCACGGTTCTCTACCCCCACAATATAGCTCGCAATCGAGCCCTTGACCTCACGAACGAACGAACGCACAGGCGGTAATCAAATCCTGCACGTACTACGTGTAATCCAAGCCATGCGACAAGGACGACGGCGACAACAGGAAAAGAAACTTCAAAACAGACGTAAATACTTGAAACCCTGTTGACAAATATTGTTTCGAAAACAATTGTGGAGGAAGTGGGTAGAGAAGGATGAACTCGAAACCCCTTTTCGTTATTTGATAAACCACCCTTTTGCTCACTATAGCGACGTGACATGTAACGCGTGTGTTGTGTTCACGTGAACTGACACCCGCACTTCCAGTTCCTCTTCCACTCTCAACAGTGGCGACAAGTCCCCTTTTGCGATATCATGCAGAGAATATAATTAAGCTTTCGAAGCGTAAAATGCTTACTCGCGTAGTTACCTGCCTCCGTCGATTGGTCGGTGTACCATCCGTCACCCACCCATCCACCAGACATACCACCATCTGCAGACTTCCAAAACAATGCCGATGGCATTTCAAAATTGTTTCACTACCCAGTATTAATTCCGCCAATTATCTTGATACTGTAGGCAAATCACTTGCCTTCACCCTGCGTCACCCATAATCCGTTCGCCGCGTTCCCACGACCCACCCGACTCACGGTATTAATAAATAATTTAAGAGTACTTGAGATTGTTTCAGTAATTTATGAGAAATCCATTGAATTTCATTGGCTCGCCATTATCCGAGGACTAATTGAACTTTTTTTTTTTCGTTTCGCCGCTCTTTATAGATTAACCCACACCGCCCACACCGCCCACGGAGCCGATAAGTGGAAAAGTTGGACCAAAGTTGTTTCGCCGTGAAAGGATTTTTCAAATCGATTTTGTGAATATTTTTTATTTTCATTTTTTTTTTTCGTAATCGGAAGGACGAAAATCTGTTGCGCTGGCGAAACGATTCAATACGGTGCCCGTCATAATGGAGGGGCCGGAAGTAACGTTCCTCTTTCAATTTGGGAATATACGTGATGGAATTTCCGTACCGTCAACATCGTTAACTTTGAAATCGCTCAAGGACATGGCATGCGAATTTATTAACTCAAAGGTAAGTTGGCAATGTATATGAGTATATTAACCTCGTCTCCAATGTATTGGATAAATTTAAGATAAGATTTTGATGGTAAGTGGATTGTATGAGGTTATTTCTGAGATTTTTCTTTGATGTTAACCACCTTTATGTGACTTGGGGAATAGTTTGAGCAAGTTTACCCAGTAGCTTATTGATAATTTAATTTTATAGATAGTTCGAAGGTAAATCTTAATTAACTTTTCCACCAAATTTAGTTCGAATTTATGGGCTGTGAAACAAGTTAAGCGGATCAAACTTACTCACACTTGTACTGACTCTTTTTGGATGTCTAAAGTTGGAATGATGTAGGTACTCCGTGTGGCTTGAAGGAGTTTATTCCCAAGATGCGGGAAAGACGACCTATGAACTTTCGGAAAAACTTCAGAACTACATGCATATAAAGGTATTCCATTTACTAAAGTCAGCATGCCCATCAAAGAGGGAAAATCCGTGGGGACGCTCCTACTGTTTTATCAAAGATTCAAAGGGCTCTTAATAACGCTTAAAGTTTGACGAGATTAAGGTTAAACCAAACGGTTTTTATTGCCGACCTCGAACGATGGATTGAAAAGTTTTGCCATGGAAGATTATACTGTCAGAGGTTTGTAAAAGGGGTGGTCCCTCTTCATTGTTTTGCTGAGATTCAAACTTGTGTCAGCACAAACAACTGAGCTACGGTGACAAGGACTTAAGTGGCTTTATCACTAAAAGAAAATTAGTGTCACTACTGATGCTTGGAATTAGATCCAGAAACGCTTGAGATCACTAGATGAATCTGAAGCTTTTGTTTAAATCCGATTATGAGTTGCAAATTGACACGGCAATAGATGGACTTGTGGTCATCCCACGATACCGCTTAATTTCAGGACTAGCATCCCAGCATTCTGGACATCAGCAAAGCAACTAATGATTGGACCTAGTCTCACGGGTCTTTTTTTGATCTTGAAAATCGGTTTCTGGAACTGATGCAAAAACATTAGTAGACCTTTCATCATTTACTCCGTAGCTTCAGGCTGTAGCATTCTTACGAACTCTGAGCACGGAATTCTCCCGACTTTGTTGATGAGATTCTATACAATAAGACAAGTTCCAAGCATTTTACATCACTCGTAAGAAAGCGTCGTGGTATTCTGCACACTCCCAAGATTTCAGGTGTGCCTATTCCTTTATCCTGGATAAATGTTGTTTTAAGCTTTCTCGCTGGTAAGACCTGAAGAAGCCTTGAGGTGTTGTAGGTTAATCTGAGCAAATATGAGAGAAACACATATTTCATACCAAGAATTGAGAATCAAGACAACAGTGACCTAAGTCAAATCCCTCTAAGGAAGATCCTCTCATTTATTAATAAGTCCAAATGGTTCTAAGGGTTGAGTTCTCCTACAGGGAATTCTATAGGCATCACAACGAGCTCTGAGCCTAAGTGAGGGCCATGGGACGCCTATCTACCTACCTTCAAAAATAGTACCTTAGTGCTCTATACTGCCAATAAATTATAGGTTGTTATCGGTAATAAAGCTCCACCCCTTAGTTTGCTGTCCTTACTAGTTTTACCAATGCGAACCGGGAAGTAGTTCGGTTACGACCACGACTAGAAAACATTGAAAAACTGAGTTTCGTTCAACAGCTGAATATTGAATTGCTCCGTCATATACAAAAGACAAATCATGATCTAGAGCAGCCTTTGGTATAAGGTAAGAATTTTATTTCCAATTTCACTATCGGCGAACAGTTTCTCCAATCCTTATTATATCCGGTTAAAATATCCTGAAATATTTTGGGAGATAGAAGGATATATTCACGATGAGAATTTTGCAGAAATCACTCCCACTCACCAGTTACCATCAGTTTTGGAACGCAGTAAACCTCCATTCCTTATCAATTTCCCACTCGTTTCCGGTGAGAATCGTTGCCCGGAAGTTGCAAGCATATCTCAATTTGTTCGAGATGTGTTCGGGTACACAGTTTATATTTCATAAGTTCAAAAAATTTGCCTGCTTGATCACTGTGTTGAAGATTATGGTCAGATGGCTTCACTGTCAATGAAGGCAAGATTGACGCCATTTATGATGGGATGGTCTTCAAGAACGATTTTATAGTAAAAAGGAATAATCTAGTTCTTTGGAGATTTCCTGGTTGAAAAACAGGGAAAAAATATGTCGTCAGAGTTCTCTAAGACACCCATTACATCTTGTCTCTACCAGGATCACTTCAAACTCATTTACTACTAGATTTCAAAGACAAAAATACTTCCTTAAGAAAGGTGCTCCAAATTTCGTCTAAAACTTAAATATTTCGTTAAATGCCGCCCAAATATTGTACTCCAGCCATCTTAATATTCAACAATAAATAAAAGGGTTCTCGAACTATTACTTTTTTCCAGTCTACTGCACTGTCCCAGTGTCCTTATTTTCTATTTCACTGAACTTTAAATCACCCCACTGAACATTTTGTCTAACTCAAAATACATTTGCAAAATGTTCCCAAATAAACGGTGGCTTTTCGTGGGACCAAAAGGACACGATACACAGCTGTAAAAATAGGAAATCTATTTGCATTAGGATGATACAACAAAAATAAAAAAACAAAAATTCCTGTGTTCCTTCAAAAATTTAGATAGATCACGAATCAAAAGCAGATACCAGCACAAAGAAAAAAAGTATTTTCTTGACGTTAACGGTATTTACTCAAACCATCCACCATCCTCTTTGCTGTTCAACTTTAACATGAAAATAAAAAAACATTTTTGAAAACAATAAACGTATTTATTTCGAGTGAACATTATGCCCAATTATTTGGCATAAAAGTTCAAAGCATACGCGAGCTGTCAAAAAAGGGATCCTTGCACAGGAATTAAAAAAAAAAAAAATAGCGGATACGGGTATCCATGGATGGAATGGAGGATTCACAGTTTTTTTTTTTTTATTCTCCGGATGTCTTTCTTTGACTTTTCATCCTTTTTTTTTGTGCCGCTCTTGGTTAGCAACGCTGATGTTATTAAAGTTTTTCATGAGTTTCTAGAAACTTTTTAAAAAAAATTCCAAATTAGTGAAGGATGTTGTAGGTAGCAAATGGATAATTCGAAAAAGTTCTTCATATTATCAAAGTGGGAAGCAGGAATGAATGTCGTCGTTCCGAACGTTCGAAAAGCGTTTTTGTCTTTATTGTTTGATATTTTTTGAATTGAAAAGTTTACAGTCATGTGAATCGGAAATAAAGGAGAGAATTTCCAAGAAATGTTCCCTCATTTCATATGAAAATCAATGTGACACATGGTTTTGTTCATTTATTTTGAATAAATCCTTGGGATTCAGAGGAGATTTGCCATGCAAATGAATGATGTTCATCGGGATGAGAAATATTCTGTTTGCTTGAAGTTTAAAGGTTTTGTAAATTTTAACGAAAATTTAATGTGAAATTCCAGTACAGTGTTGTGTTTAAAAATTTTCTAATTAACTGTTAATGTTTATCTTCTGTGAAAAGATACACCCTCGCTAAAGCAGAAGGCGTTTTGAGAAGGGTGAATATCACATCGTCGTTTGAAGGACTGAATATCCTCATTGATTATAATCTTTCAGTGGCTATTTATATACCTACCAAGAAGGACTCGGTACTTTAATACTTAAGTAGGTTAATGAACAAAATGGTCGCCATTGGTTGGACTGTTAATGGAGCGGACACAGGTTTAAGTCACAAAAAAAAAGAACCAAAGATTGCACGTGACACGACCTATCGGCAGGAAATGGCAAACTTCCGAGAAAAAAAAAATATTTGCCATTAAAACGGCAGTTTGCTTATGAGTTTAGAACAACCCACATCAGCAAAGGAGCGGATTGGATGAGAATTTATAGAGTTAGAGAATCGAACCCAAAATTTGTGGAGCACCAGCATTTTAAGATAACTTGAATTGAATGGGCCGAATGGTAGTCTTTAATCTATAACCCTCGTTGACCGTAAAACCCATCTTCGCTGCTGCCGTCAAAATACTCACGAACATCTCGCTGCGTTCTCCCGATTATGTCAATATCGGATTGCACCGATTTTTGAAAGATTGTGCCTTTGGTGTTGATGTTTGAGTTCCGCTAAATCCATTTAAGAATTATGTCAAGGAAGTTGCATGACAGCGTGTCATCCTGTCTAAATCCCTTTTTAGCATCGTAGGTCTTGGCAAGGTCTTTATCGAAAGTCCTGCACACACTCTGTATAGATCGTTTTGATAAATGCCGTCATACGCAGCCCGGTGTTGACAATCGATTTGAAATTCCTAAGTTTCCTCTAGAATCTGCCTTTGTGTGAATACATAGTCGGTGGTGGACTTTCCAGGGCTTAAGCGACACTGATACGGACCAACCAGATTGCTGAGGATACGCTTTAGTTGCTTACACAATTCACGAGACAGGATCTTGTCAACGATGTTAAAGATACTTTTGTCTCTATAGTTGCCATAGTTTAGGAGGTCTTTCTCTTTAGGACCTGCTAAGGTTCCATTTTTCGGACATACTTTCGTCCGACCATATTTGATTTATGAATTAGTGCATGCTCCTTACCAAGTTATGTCCAGCTGCTTTAAAAGATCGTTAGATAGACCAACAGCACCAGTAGTTTTCTTTTGGTTTAAAGTAAGTAGCCTTCTTTGCTTCTACCACAGCAGGAGGCTGGGATTGTTGACTCTTCAACTCACCGTTAATTCTACCTGACAGTGCAACCAGGGTCGCCGTTATACAATCTCCAGAAATGGTTTACCACGCATCTTCCGAATTGACGCTGGTTCGCTTCTTTTTCTCTTTCTTTTCTCCTTCTCCTTCTGAGAAGCTGGCGCTCACTCCTTTTCTCTACTCGTAGAGCTCACGAACAGCTCTGGTCCTTTCATGCAGTCCCACTCTGCATGTCTGCCTCTTATTTCGCTGCATGCGCTTGCGTTTAAGTTAGTGGCCAGAAGAAATAAGAGGCGGCATCTCTGATGGCTTTATGGCGCTGCGGCATAGGATACTTGATAGAAAAAGGCTCTGACAATGTCAAACTTCCTTATATTTGTTATATTCGGGATATCGGCAGTCGTATCTTTTCTAGAATAAGGTAGTGGTCGGAGTCAATGTTCGAACACCCACTATACTGGAGGAGTGCCTTGCATCGATCGCATTGAGACCAATCTGGTTGACGATCGACCAGAAGAGCTCCATGTTCCTTTGGGAATATCAAGATGTAAAACTCGCTTGTTAGATAAAACAATGTTCCTCCCCGATTGTCCTTAATCGAAAGCGGTGTCGTGATGGCTTTAGATTCAGGCAAGACAATTTGTATGTTAAAACTAGAGCACTGCTCGTATTTCTGGTCCAAGAGGCCGTAGGAGGCTGTCTTTGATTTCGTCATCTTTCTCCAGATTTTTATGAGGACCTCGTTTACATGTCTGAAAGTCAAAATTTCTTGTCCAATTTAGCGTTGCTTTCGCAGTGTTTCACCCTCTTTTGGCTCTAAACACTGTATTCCATGGTATCTTTGTTTTTTGTTTTTAACTTCTAGTATTCCCAGAACCAGGTGGTCACCCACTCTTTTTTTTTAGCACGTGTAACATTAATATTGGAATGTCTACCATAAAATATGAAAAAGACTCACATTACACGTATTTGCGTTATGTAATGGCCACGCATTTCCATCGCCCATTCAATTATGTATACGTACTCGATGTCCTGTTGAACATTTTATGTGTTCTACCGCAGTTAAAATTTCTCGTGTGGCTCACATATATTTTCAATGTTGTCCAACACCAGCACCACAATTAAAGGGCCCACAAAAAGGAACAAACATCAACAGGATCCTACAACACACCTCTGCTATACATACATATGTATAGTCATTGCCTTGGGGACAAATATTTCATAATGGATGTTTGTACTGTTCGCTTAAAATGGTAAGCGTAAAGTATCCTTTTGTTGATACATCCTTAAGGGTGAAATAGAAGCATAAATTGCTTTTGTGTGGACACAAAAGGAAATTATACATACATGCATGAGTGGATGTATTTGTGTGTTAATTTTGTGAGAACATTCAACACAACACAAAACAGGACTCTATTGAAAAGAGGACATTTCGCCAAAATACATATGTATATATTCATTTATTCGAATCGAATACAATTCAAAAGGAATACCAAACAGGAGGCATTAATCAATGTGACACCAATTATGACCGAGAAAAACAAGTATTTCGATATATTCATTGTGTGACCTTCGACCTTGTTCGGAGAATTTCTCTCCGCAAAATATTTGTTAGACTTTCGATATACAGTTGTTGTGAGTATCAGTGTGGGCGTGAGAGGTAGAACACTTTAATAACAACATTGGAAACGTATGTGTTTTATTTGTGGAGGAATTGGTGTAAAGGTAGGCTACGTTCTCTGAATGTGACAGGAATGAAATTAAAAAAAAAAAACTTTCTAGGAACAGGCATTTGCTTAAGCAAGGCAACTTTCAGAAACGTTTGCCTTTGAGGGTGTATATTTCAAGCTGTTTCCTAGTAATAATACTTTGAGTGGTGCCAACAAGCGTAAAACTGGTAGGAGGATTGAAACGCTTTGGAGATCAAATAGGGAGAACTTTTCAACTAAGCTAATGATTTCTGGATAAATATGTTGAGGCGTATACATACATACATTCTGTATTTAATTATGAAAGCCTATTGTAGGTAGTTGATGCTTTTCTTATAACTAAATGGGCGTTTGGTCCTCGAGACGTAGAGCAGTTGCGGACAAATTTCGATGGGCAGGAAGTCACTGACTTAAGACAATCGATTGAGTTTTAAATCCAAATAAATTCGCAGACTAAGAGCTGAATTGGTGGCGGGCTGCTTGCTTCAAAATTACATTGGGAATAGGTCTAGCATAGTTCGCAATGCCAATGTAAGTGCACATTATTTACTCACTTACTTATGATGGCGCTTCAGTCCGAAGTAAAACTAGGCCTCAACCAATAAGTATTTCCCGCCAAGGAATGCTTACGGAGCTAATTTGTAAGCAGTATTCTAGGAGCTGTATCGCTTTAACTATAAGCATAGCCTGCAACAATAGCTTGGCTCAATCTAAGATTTTGTGGCGCCTTTAGTTTTTAAACAGGTTGAGTCCAATTGTGTAAAGGCGACGCCTGTATAAATATCGAAAGAAGAGACTGTAAGATTAGGTTGACTAGTAGGACTTCCTCTGTTTTGGTTGCGTTAGCACGCAACCTATCGGCCCTTGCGGAGAACCCTCTAAGATTAGGAGCAATTAATTTGAAATTGAATACCAATTCAGAAGGATATTCAAACTCCCTTGATATAAACTTCTTAGCCACCGGATACAGATTCTTCCGAAAGGTCTGGTCTGTGGTTATTATGTGGCGGATGTGGTTAAAAAAGCTTTATTTCATGTTCAACTGAGATTTCTTAGATCAATATCCCACCACATTGGACCATAGTACACTGAACATTGAATTCAGTCAGGAGGGTCTTGGGATGGAATCTTTCAAGCAAACTGGAAGAAAATGACACAAGCTCAACATGAAGATTTTCATTCGAATTCCTGACAGAAGAGATCGAGCATAGTAACTTCTTCATGTATGGTTCCGAAACGATAGGCAGCACAAGAATTGGCATCTTATGCTATAGGTATCAATCGGTCTTTTAAAATCGAAGACGACTTTAGTTTGTTTTAGAGCGAGAACAGAGCTAAGGTTTTACTCTTACTGACGTTACGAAACTAGCTTTTTAGTTTCGTGCACCGAATTGATACCATTTCCTCTTGTGCAAGCCTACGGAGGAGACGTATTTTTTTACCGAATCTTTACTTCAGGTAAAGTCATCCGTTTCAGCCATCTTGGTCTTCGCGTTTTGACTCCCTTAATTATGTAGATCTAGTAAAAGAAGATTAAAAAATGGTCTAGCATAGCTAAATAAAGACATAGACTCCCCAATAAGGCTCTTTAATCAGCAATTTACATTACAACTCTGGAAGTGATTCCCATTTAAACAAAAAAAAGTGAGACCTCTTCAAATGAGTCAACTACAGAGACATCTTCAGAGACGTCTTCTCAGCATCACGAACAAGATCTAATCTAGCATTTTATATAAACGCTTAAAACTTTTCGTCGAGAACCCTATAAGTACGGTCCACAATCGTCCAATCTTTCATACTTCAACAGGTCTTGGACAAAACTAAAAAAGTCAAAATCAATATCTTGCATCTGTTTACTGATTTGAAAGTCGCCTAAGACAGCTTTTAACGTGACATGCTATACAAACTCCTGCCAAACTCGTTTATGGATGCAGGATGACGATGGAGATGCTTTTCGCTTTATCAAAGTCAGTAACAACCTCACTTTGATATCAAAAAAGGATTAAGACTTGGTGATGTGCTGTCATATGACTATCTTAACATCATACTTGACCGTACATAATATGTTGAGCTTTGGGTCGCGGATCGCGTTCATATACCAAGCACTAGAGGACAAGGTGCAACCAGGCACATATTTAAATTTTAATTCTGAATAGTGTGACTTCAGTCTTGCTAGGATTTATATCAAGTTCGTGGTTTCAGTTATCATGGAGACTTTCTAGTTTTGTCATAAGTTATACGGAAATCGTAAAGTACTCACAAAGAGTTTGGATATAAAAACCATCTTCCCCCTAGTTCACCGCTCCAATTGGGAAACCTTAAGTTTCATTCAATGATTAACCAGACTTTTAATGGTCATTAGTCCATAACTTAGTTGCGTATCAAACTCAAACTCAAACTTTTAAAACTACTCTCGACTGCTTACTGCTGTTCTGCTCAGTTCTGCGAAAAACCAAGTTGGGAAGTACTTACGAAAAAAGTGAAAAACTTTCATAAATGGTAATTATGGTCGTCAACAGCGCCCAACCGACAAGATTAAAAAGGGTTTTTAGAGGACCTCTTCCCACCAATTGTTATTCCAACCAAGGAAAAGAAAACCAAACGATATAAATTACCTAGTGGATGCCTTTTGTTTAACTAAGGGATACACAAGTAAAAAATAAAAAATAAATTAGCATTTCTCAAGTTCACCCCTTTAGACGTCGTAAACATGCAAATTTTAGCTCGTTATTCCCCAAAAAAAAAAAAAAAACAAACCAAACCCACATAAATAACACACCCCCACTTTCACTTAACATGTGCCGATGTCCCATTATAACATCCGACAAATTGACTTCCTCCCATGTAAATCCGATAAATGTTTATTACCAGCACCACCTCCATATGACTTTTAGGCCACCAGCAATGTTGTCTTTCGTTCCACAAAAACCAAAGTGAATTCCTTTTATCACACTTCGACCTCAACCACAAATATTACCCACTTATCCTGCCCCCAAAAGTACACACACATATCAGCACTTTTATGTCCTTTTATTTATATTGCCCACTCTTTCGCAATACGCTATCTCCTCTGATGTATGCTGTACACAATTGTACTTAAATTGTCCTTGGAGTATGGTTCTCGACTGGCATCGCTTGCTGTTTTTTGTAACTATGACAGGACAATAAAAATTATTTAAAACGACCATCCACACTTAAAAAAACAGTTTGATTCTGGCCAATATGCTACGCTGCTTTGACTTCCATTTGCTGTTGTTTTCTCGGTCCACAAGACAGATGATGGTCTCATTAAATGAACCAATATTTTTGCAGTCCAAAACAACTTCGAATATCGATTTGTGAGTTCGATTCTAAAAAAAAAACTCTATTTGCAGCATGACTTCATTTACGCTACAGCGCAGATGTCCTGTCTGAAAATATACGCACACATGTCAAGGACATTTCCGCAATGCGATGACAAGCGATATGTATACACACACCATTTCAATTCCTTTGGAAAATGCCTGCGGAATCAATTCAATTCCGTTACAAAAGCAAAAGGCGCCAAAAGTAGGGCTTTTGTTGTCATATAGTCATTGGACCGTCATCTTTGGGTGTCCTATTACCAGGCAAGGGAAATCCGAGAGGCGAAAAATTTAATCGACCACAACATGTGCGTCAAAGGAGCTGTGTACATTGTTATGGCGTGTGGTGATAGTGTGGGATTGCGTGGCGCTGATGTTATCTTAATGCAACATTGTGCGTTAATTGGGTAGTTAACAATCAAAATGTAATAAGGCGCTGGGGATACGCATCGTGGATTGTGCGAGAGCTTTCACAATTATTTTTTTACGACTCCCAAGTGGCTTAATTTAACTACTTTCTCAAGGACTCAGATCGCGAATAGAGTAGGTACTTTATCTTAAGCGAGGGTTTGAATTATAGTCCAGTAACAACAGTTTTGGAAAGCGACGAGGTTGGGGATTAAGGTTAATGATGCTGATTCTACGTTTGAACAGCTCGTTGTGTAATGGATAAGTGTGACAAAGTTTTCCTAGAAGATCATCTGGATTCTCTTTCGTTCTCAACTTGTTTTTTGAAGTTAGTTAGAATCTACAGCCACAAGTGTAGGATGACGTTATTGATCATTTGAAATTTCTTAAGGCACCTCCAAATGAATTTTAAACTCATTTTGATTTAATAGCGACTGATTCACATAATCCCATTGCTTGAGATAGTTTACGTCGAGGTTTCGTTCCAAGCTCAAATATGTTTGCAGTTAGGTTTGCGTTACTAAGATTGATTTAAAAAACTACCATCTATTGTAAGGTAATCAAACCTGCACGTCATACATATGTATGAGATTGTTGTTAACAATCGATAGGCCTACATGTGTATCTTTAGCATTCGTAAACATAATCTGAAAATGGAAATTTCATTAACAATTGAATGGCTTGTACGTGCAAATCACTACCCATATCGATTCGATTACACCCACCAAAGCATAATTCTGACATATCAACAAGGATAGCAAGAAGACCAATTCAGCTTTAAGGCACAACAACATATTTAACTTTAAGTACCTCAAAGACTTGACATCTCCACTTGAAAATCTTTACAAAAGACAAACAAAAACATACCGTCAACTACGATATATTCAACTAATTGTACAAGCAATCTTGTGCAAACAATCCACATCCTGTGTTCCTTGTAAATAAAATTTCCTACCAATTTACTCAACGGAATTGGTTATCCTTTGTGGCGTTGATGTTGTTGGTGGTATTCACTTTCATTTATCCACTTGAGTTGTGTTTCGTGTTTGGCATGTTGATCAAACGTAGCGTAAAGTTCTAATGAATTTCTAATAATTTTATTTTTATTTTTATTTATTTTTATTTTTTTTGAGAAAAACAACTTCAAGGACGAACCAGATATTGGCTTGTAAGGATGGCCCATCAATACTGTTAGATAAATAAATAAAATAACAATAATTACACTTCAGAATGGTCGAAGGCATAGGAAGTGAGGAGTGTTATGTTGGTAATTTCCTGTTTGTGTTATCAACACGTCATTAGGGTTGACACCGTATAGAACCAACAGATACAAATCCAAATCGTCTGTGAATAGGTTTTGTATGTTTACAAAATCTGATCTGGGTCATATCACTTTAAGACAAAACAAGGCGATAAGTGCTTTCCCTCTCTGTCGAAGATGCGTCATAGATGCGAGCTGTTCTGAGAATGGTGTATTTATCTAATTTGTTTGGATATAATAAACAAATAATTAAATACGAGGTGTTTGTTGAATTGAGCAGTCGTCCCGAAAGCTCTCAGCTGTTTTTAATTAAAAAATAAACTACAAACGAGGCGAATGAATTGCAAAACATTTTGAGATACACACAAGTTACGATGTGTTAGCTAGAAGTGTGCCGCAAAGGTAGACAGAGTATATTTCTAATTGAAAATGAGAAGATATAAGGAATCAGTTGCGGTTTTGTAATAAGACTCTAATGCTATTAGATAAGCATTTAATTACAAAGAGGAATCGTAGTGTATTCCTGGCTGAACCAAGTAATTAAAGTCCCTTTACTTTAATTAGAAAGGAAAAGGGTTGGAGAAGTTGAAGTGAGTCGACTTCGAAAGAATAATTCAGAATGACAGTATACAACCGAGAAAAGTACTTTTCTAGGTGAATGCAACTACAGGACTCGTAAAACAACAGGATGACTCGAGCACAGACACCTAAGAAATACTCATCTCATAGCAAACGCTTATACCAACAAACGACCTGGGGTGCCAAAATATGGATGCAAAACAAGTGACTCCTTCTCCTCGTACAAAGGGTCAGGACCTGACCAAATAATTCCGATGATGTTGTAAAGGTCGATGGAAAACTTCGTTCAGTGGCTAGTACAAATCTTTAAAGGGATCTTTAACAATGTGGAATTGAAAGCCAAACTGAACCAAGCATCTTCACAGGGCACAACCTACTGGCGGTCCATCTCAAAACAATGCTATTATGTAACCCCCAACTCGGCAGGATCTGTCGCAAAATATATGTGGAAGAATACGCTTTACTTCCCCACAGGTACACATATGTCCTTATGTAGGATCTCACAACGAAGAACACATGGATCCACGAAGATCCGGAAGAGGTGACAACTAACACTTCGCCTCCACCTCTTTAACTTAACCAAACCCAACAAGCAGGAGTCGCTTGATGCAAAATTCCCCGAAGTGGCACTGATAATCTCAGAAAATGCAAGCTCTGTGTGCCGCCCCACCAGCTGTATGCCACCCGACGCTCAAAATGCCGTCTTGCCGCCGCCAATTCAAACACAAAAAAATAAATGTTCCCGCTCGCTATGCCATACTCCAAATGGCGCCACCAGACTGTGCTTCCCGTTGCAGCTTATACGGATACACATATGCATATCGCAAGTTTGCTAGCAAGTCTCCCTAGTAAGCCTGGTCTTTAGCTAACTGACAGCTGGGATTCCCCTCTTCTCGTGCGCCCCACCTAAAACGAGGTCTTTCTCTACTGTTTAGTCACTCCGGGTTAGAATCGAAGACTCTGCTTGCTGTAGCATTGGTATCCATTCGCTCTATAGATCCTGGCCATCCCAGGCGGTGGATTCGAACCGAACTGGATCAAATGTCCAGTTCGTTTATTTTTTGTTGGATCCTCCTTCTCCCAAACCCGTCAACAAAATATACTTTCGATAGAATCTGTGCTTCATAGTTGAGATGATAGGGACTTACTACTCAAGTAGTAAGCAAGTAGTGTCCATCCTTGACACGTCCGCTCTTTCATAAGCTTTTCGTGCCCTTTCTTCTTCCTCGTTCTCCCGTCTCTTTTGCTCGGAGGCGTACTTAACTTAACATGTTTTTTTTGTTTTTGTTTAAGGAGCAACCCAAAGGAGCACCTCTGAACTCCCTGCTCCTCTTACACCTTTTAAATGACAAGACAAACTGACGACACAAGATACTTGTATCTTTATGATAGTTTTGCGATGAAATCGATTAGGGTTTCCTCAATTAGGATTATCTGCAACCGTAAATATGTTTTCATTGTGTTTTCCTCCCCAAAAATAGCCAGATTTTGCATGGTAATCTGTTTTTTTTTTTTAGGAATAACACTACGGTTCAGAGGGATCCTGTATTTGTTTCTGTTTTTTTTTTTTTTTTGTTTGCGTGTCCTTTTTTCCTTTCTTCCTTATCAATTATTGCCGTTAAATTCTATGAATTTATCCACCCTCTTGTAGTAAAATATTTGTTCGCTTGCCCAACGGTAGATAACGTAAATTTCGTGGTATCGTCGGATACCAACCCCCTTCTAACTTCATTCGAATGCCAAAAGATGCCAATCAATGAATATGTCAATGGGGGAAAGCCCATGGATTAGGTTGAGTAAGGGATTTGTGTCTGTGTGTATATGGCTTGCCATTCAGGATGAACAATGTGACAGGTGATGCTCATTTTACTTTATAGATACGTTTGTATCTATAAACGTATTCTGTTTCAATTTGAGATTTTCCTATGAAAAATAATCCATTGTTGTGCGTTAAAGAGCTTAGAGGGTTTGATGGGGTAGAATTTCCTATTATACTCATGCGAGCTTTTGTTGTTGGATGACATGAATTATTGGGGGGCTGTTGAGGGAAATAGTGTTCAATCAATTTAATGAAAGCTATCAATGTCATCTGTAAACGAATGTTTTTTTTTTTTCAAGACTGTGTCATAACATTCGAAATATTCCAAACAGAAGGTTCTTAGAGTGAACAAGTGTTTAATAGTTATGAAGTGCATATCCTTACCAACAGATGGGTTTGATTTATAAACGAATTATGCCTCCGGAAAGGCAGTTAAGGAGTAGAAAACTTTATCTTATTCATAACGACCAGAGAGGTCAAAAGGAAAACCTTTTCCTTTTACATCAGGTCAGTAGGGCGTTTGGTTTTTGTATGACACTGGCACGACCCAGCTCAAATGACAAGTTGATCCAGCGAGCCTTACCCTTGGGTAAGATGTTTTGGATTACCACAACGAAAACAGAATCATTAAGTTACAAGACAGATGAATGCTATGGTAATCCATTGGACAAAAAAGTTGTCATGTTGTTTGATTTTGTTTTTTGTTTTCATAAATAAATATTCGCGTGGCAGGCTATAGAGGTTCAATGACTAGGCTCCCTCAAGCATTCTTATTGTACATATATTTACCGACAAAATGAGGACCTTTTCATGAGAGGCCGTGTCATTAAAAAAATCGTGTTGTTTGTTGCTAGAAATCGAATCAGAATCTAAGTGCGTCAACGGACTAAAGTGTCCAAGGTATCATAAATCATGGCTTCATTACCTAGTTCCGAATTACTGTCGTGAATATTCAACCTAGCTAATGATTCCATTATATAACACTGAAAAACACATTTTGGAGCCAGCAAACTTTGCAAAGAGTATCACAGCATCCATCAATCTCTCCCAATCGCTGGTACGTTGTTGCACGTTCCCCATACCAAACATCCTCGATCAGGTGATCTTTGAAATTGGCTTTCGGTCTACCTAAAAGGCTAGAATTCAACAACTCTGTGTCTCTGTTGTTTCATAGCTGCGCCGACGTGGGAGCTGGGATTTTCTTCCTACCCTATAGCTATACCTGCTTCATGCTCATCAAAAAGCTCCTAGAAGAGTTAAAAGGTTCTTGTTCCTTTACGAATCAGTGACTAAGTTTCTTTCATTATTGCACACAATAGGCGTACCAGGCTTAAGATGTAACGTCAGTTGCATGGATTTCTCATTAAATCTCTGAATCTGGTTGCCATTGCGTGACTCTGACAAAGTTCTAAGCTAGGAGACAGGGTTGACTAGAGTATAATTTTCTTCCAATCGTCCATCAGAGTCCATGTTTTGCGCTGCAGCCCATGAAAATGTTCGGTTCTGTCATCTATTTCCGCAACGTTCAACAGTTGTCGTACAATGGGTTCACCTCGGTGGTGGCTGGTAACCCAAATTGGACTCCAGTCTGTACCTCCTTTGGGATTGTGCCACACTGGAATCCACTGATTTAATCCACAAGTTATTGGCATATGCAGTTAGTGATGCCATAGTAGACATTTTTCACTCAGGTATACTCTGGCTATTCTGAATGTGCTTAAGCGTGCTATCTTGGCTATCTTCTAAGACAGGAATGTAATGTTTGTGTGTTGTCTTCCTGAATAGCCAGGAACTTCGCCTGGAAGACGCTGAAAAAATTCGGAAGGCAATACATTTAGGATAATTTAAGAGTTTCCAAGAAACGACTTTGCAGTCTATTTTTGAACCGTCGTCGTCGATATATGAAGAATCCAATTAACGAAGCAATACAGATCAAATTAATTCGGCAATTCAAGGTGTTTCGACAGGGAGAGCGTGATTTCGAAGGCCCTTATAAAATCTTCAACAAATTATCACATCTTCTCAATCGTTCGTCTCTGAAAGTCCGTATCAAATGTTCGTTCCTTTGCAGCATTTTTCTTTAATGTACCTAGTGCCTAAAATAAACTTCCGCCCACTCTGTGTGATCGAAGGACATAATTTAATTCAGCTAACTGTATACAAACAGTCAATATAAAATGGAAATCAATCAGCAAATACACCGTCTCACCATAAGGACTTTCAGGACAAGTCGATGGAAATTCCCAACCAAATTGAAGAAAACGGTGGCGAGACGAAATGAGTGTCCTTGACAAAATTCAACCACGTAGCAAAGAGACGACCAAACAAAGTAAACTACGTTACGTTTATTTTCACCAAGGAATGCCTTAATTAAGACACCACACCACTACCACAATAAGCTCGAGTAAAATATTCAGCGTAATGAACTGTGCTCATGTTCAGAATATCAATAATTCATTCTACTTATACGGCAAACTGTTGTTGTTGTTGCAATAATAATTCCGCTTAAATGTGCGATTATTTATTAAGGCATCGTGAAATGTTTACCCGAATAGAGAGTCTTTATATGGGTGGGCAGGATTAGGGAATTATCCTTTTAATATTTCGGTCACAATACGATAAGGAGTCGGCGCCAAAGAAAAGAGAATAATGTGCGTGTGTAAATAAAGAAAAACGAGTTCTGTGACTGAAAGTCGAAAGGATTTCCTAGAAATAGATTTGTGTGAACTATGAATGAGCGCGTGTATCCTTAGGAGGACATACTTAATAAAAGTGACTTTTGTCTAGAGAATTATACTGAAGTCGGCACGAGCTTGGTATTAAAATTTTCTCATGAACTACCCACAGAATGACGAGCGTGCTTACTTTTGGAATTGTCTTTAGGTTATTTGCGTCGATATTTTATTTTGAAAACTTATTCGGCTTTGTGTGAAAAATTTAATCCCAAGCATCTTACCTTTCCTTTTGATTCCAAGCAACGTGATAGAAAGGGCGCAAGCTTTGACAATACTTCCCACAAATGAAGGATCAGTACAGCACGAAGCTTTTTGTGAAAAACTTAAGACTAGAAGGCTCCTCAACATACTAATATTTTAGATTAAGCTTTATTGGGCATTTTATATGTGACTGCAGCCGAAGGACTAAAAGTAACTAGAGAATAGTAGTTGTCTGTCAGCTCAACCAAGACCAGTGCAATACAATTTTTTCAGAAGAAAACTTCGGTCGCACTTCAGACCTGTCTGGCTGATGGGGGTTAAGACTATGGAGGAAAGTCCTTAAAAGACACCCTAATGCAGAAATCGACTCAAGCGTGTATGGTTTTTTGGGGATAAGTCTGAGAACAACTATAAATTACTACTTCTGCCTTCAAAAATTAAAAGAACGCCTCGAGAACTTACAAATAATAGGCTCTAGCTACTATCAAGCTAATTTTTCGGAACAAGTTCTTAAATGATATAGAAAAGTCTAAACTCAATGGCCTTAGCCGGTTCAACCATCCCCTTAATTGGATTCCAAGACTAGCCGCCATACCCGAATATATTTGCGGGCAAAAACTTAGCCCGAGAAGAGAATTTTAACCAGAAAGGTCAAGAGCTTAGACTAGTTTAAGTGAAACTATGCGTGCTAATGAAGTACCTTCACAGACCACTATAAGTTTAAGGTACATCGCAGGGAGGAGGTCTTGAAAGCGGTGAAGCCTGCAGATTCTGCAATGAAACGGGGAACTTCTGCTCATATTCTAAGGACAGCGAGGCACTGGCTTTCAACAGAATAAACTCTCTGGATATCTACCTTTTCTAGACTCGCTCAAGGTTTAAATTTAAAGGGGAAAACGAAGTTAGACGAGGCACTGTAGTCTGAAAACAGTTTCCTATGAGATGTGTTGTGCTCCGGAAAACAGTCGCTGTGCATCTTTAACTCTTTTGGGAGTGTAACGAAAAGTGAAACACTTATTGAAAGTAGTGGAGAGAGGACGTGATGGGTAAAGAAAGATCACGATTAGCGTAACGAAAAAAGAGCTTGTGTACTCACCGCTCATAGCTTCAGTGAAAGGCAGAAGAGAGGGAATCATTGGTTTCCGTGGCGCTATGGCTAATGCGTTGAACCGTTAAGGGTGCTGATACGGGTTCGAGTCAGGAAATCAAGCGTGGCCTTTAAATCTCAGAAATGGGGGTGGGTATCAATTTGGAAATCCTGGATTATTTCTAAAATATGCTCTAAAGTCGCACTGAAATGGACCAATAAGATTGTTGGCACAAAGATAAGGGGGCGCGCACATAACACAGCAGCTAGGATCTTGTAAGTGATGTTGAGAAGACTTATGCCTCTATAGTTGGCGTAGTTTAGAAGGTATTTTTCTTAAGGGATTTTTAAGCAATGCTGAGCTTCCATTCGTCAGGAATGCTTTTGTTCGATCATATTTTGCTAATGAGTTGGCTCGTTACCAAGTCATCTCCCGCTGCTTTAAATAAATAGCTCGGCCGTTATTGAACTTATGTTTAAATACATCCATTTTCACTTTGAACCAGGTCGGATAGACGAAATTGTTGGCTTCCATCGGTCACGTTGTGCCATATCCTCAGCACTGACTGTGATTCTGCCTCCAAGTTCCCCAGCTTTGCATGCTTTGGTTTGGTTTTTGTTGTCTGAACCTCATTACTATGAAGATCTTTTTGCAATTGAAGCCGTCTAATGTCAAACTTCTTCACAGTATTTCCCTGTTTTTGTTAAGTTCGAGATATCTGCAACTATACCTTCGCTATAAAAGTCAGTGTTCAACTCTCGGAACCTTCCGACATCCATTATACTGGAGGAGTGCGTTGCATCGAACGCAAAGTGATCAATCTATTGATTCATCCGACCCTTCATGACCTCTTGTTAATATCAAGTCGATTTCCCTGAATCTGAGGTGGTATCGTGTAGGCTATACTTTCCGACAGTACCACCAGAGATGCTCGCTTTCTTTAGCGTCAAAATCGTGTAAGATAATTTTTCATGTCACAACTAGAGCAATGCTTGTATGTCTCATCCAAGAGCTTATAGGAGTTATCTTTGATGTGGGGGCGTTTGCATATATCAGGCTTTTGTTCGCGAATTAAGCCTTGACACGGAATGTCGTGAGTCACTAGTTCACATCAAGGGATCTTACATAAGTTCTTCCCAGAAGAGATAACAAATAAAATTACTACTTACTATAGTTCTAAGAAGAAGTTATTTGCTAACTTCGGGTTTCATTTTGGCTCACCATTCCCCTCTAGGACGTGGAACAGTATTCCCAACTAAAAGGATATCCTATCTTGCAATGAAAACTTCATTAAAATCCGCGCAGTAGTTCTCAAGTTTATCACGTACAAACAGGAATACAGATGCACAACACATCAAAATGTTGCAGTTGAATTCTGTCTTTTATCTCGTTAGGTCTCAGCGGGTTGGTTCATGATTACTTTTCATCCAGATCTGCCTTTGACACCAAAGAAATTAAATTTATTTCAAAATTTGTCAAAATCGAAATTAAACGGAAATTTATCCTTTTCTTTGGAAAAAGAATGACGAAGCGGTGTTTTGTACGAGACCATGAAAGTTGAAAATGAAATTTCGAACATTCATTGCTCGTTCGCTTGGATAAAATCATTAATCTCCGGATTAAGCTAATAGAAGTCCTTTAAAGGAAATATTTCATTTCAAGCAGCAACAAGTGGCAAAGTAATAACTCAACGAGCAAACGTACTTTTCTTGCGTACGTGACGGATAAAATATAATTCAAACAGAAGTCTTTACAATTCCTTTGGGTGGGTGTTAAGTCCTTTTTTTTTGAAGTAATCAAACTTAAATGGGGTAACTATGTGGCACAGCATGGTGCTGCTAGTAGAAGGACCACTCAGCGATATAAAAAGGACGATGACAGGCAACGGAAAGAGCTTTTATTCCATTCATTATCTTAAAGACTCGTGGCGGCATAAAGTGCTTTAGAATATTACAATTTCCGCGTTTATCAAAACTGTCAATTTTGACAAGGACTCAAATTTATTTTTTAAAATTAATAAGCACTGAAGCATGTTTGATTGTATGAAGTCGATCCATGATTTAATCCAATTTCTACGAAAAATGTTACCTTCTCTCTCTCTCTCCCTCTGTTTCAAACAAATTAGAAAAATCTCCTTTCAAGGGTCTCAATTCACCGGGCGACGCATCGTAGAAAAAATGATGGAGGACCTATTAAATTCAAATTTAATGACAATTTTACAAGTTATCCCCTTGAAGCGAGTATTTTTTTTTTTCGATGAATTCATCCATCCAATCGTTATATTTTGCTGGCATCTCGAGTGTCGTCCTTGTAAGTGACACAACTCTTGAGTGTCGACGCGTCTTTCCTTTTTCTGTTATTTTTCAAACAAAATAACCGCTAATACATATTTTATTTGCAAATGAACGAACACGTGCAATTTGCAAGTCAATTTAAAGTGATAAGGATACAATTTGTTGGCGGTGGAAGCCTTGAAGAGTTTTCTTCTTTTTTTTTTATTGTTTAAGGCAGGCGGCACTTAGACGTGCTTTTAGTGGCATATCATTAAAGCATAATAAATCATTGAAGCTTATTGGAGTTTGCGTGACTTTATTTTATTTTTGTCGGGAGCCTTTATTGTCATTTTTGGGGGAGGAACCGATGGATTCGACTTGGCTATCAAAAGAGCTGGCATAAGCTGAAAGTACACAGAAGCTACCGATGTTAGCAGATGGTAGCTGTTTGCTAGCTTTGAGCTTAATGGTTGTATCCATTGCTTTGAAATATTTTTTTTTGGTTTTATTGTTCCATTAATCATAATTATCGTAGCGTTACACTGATGTGATGGTTTTTGTCAAAAATAAAAAAAAAAAACTTTAAGAACTTTAATGACAATGAGCCAATCCTGAAACGTTTAACACTGTATTTTTGGGTGGTTTGGGACGGGTGGTGTATCTATCGAAATTTACTGATTGACAGTCCTAATGATGTCTTATACATGTGACGAAAGTTATGTCGAGTACAAGTCGAAAAATGTCACATTAAATCAAAGCAATTCATCATATCGGAGTGTGAGGTCATAACAATGACTATTGTATTTTATGATAGAAGGCGAAGTACATATCCTCAATAAGGACGAGAGTTGTTTTTTATTTCTCTTCCAGGGGGAATCAGAGAAGAAGTACTCGTGCATATATTTATCTAAAATTGGAATTGCAAAACAATACGATAATGCGACACACATATACACAGACGCTCAATAATCTCTGACGAGTTGAAAGTGTAGATGATTTGTGAGATTTTTCATATTTTATGGGGGAGTCATAGGCACGTACTTATTCCTCATCATCATCCTATAAGCATAAAAGTTACAATAAATAACTCACTTAGAGGGCAGGGGATGTGTAGGACAATCTTAATACGACTTAAAGTTCTCCATCACCTCGACAATAATGAAAACAGATATGATGGAAGAATTGGATCACTAAGTCCAGGCGAATAGTGACCACTTTCTCTACTAAGATAGCAAAACATACTTATAGATCCACTAAAAATAACGGCCTACAACAAATAAGCGACAGCTCGTAGAAATCTAAGGCACCAGCCCTTAGCAAGAATTTATGTAGAATGGAAGGGACCTACAGTTTCACTGCCGATTATGAACGACGGATCGAGAAATGAGATTGAGATATTAAAAGGTGATCATTCGGCCGATGCTCGCGTACAATGCTCACAACTGGTCCAGTGCACCCAAACTGTTCTGAAGAGACGTTTCCTGTCTCTCACCCATTTTTCCACAAACAGTTGTTGGCCCTTCAACATTTCACCCGTAATATGCGTCGTTCATCCAATGCTTATCGGTTTACTTTTAAGCAGAATTCGAAATGATCTAACTATGTACATAGCTCTATGTTTCCTAATCACTACAATCCTCGAGCATTTAAAACCAATGTGCATCGGTATCTCCTTCGTCTCTTCTCTAATTTCCCTAATACACGTAGATTAGTTGAAAAGTAGTCAAGTCATAAACCCTTTGGGCGCTTACTTAGAGTGAACCTCGGCTTTAAACAATAATCGTCTTCAACCAGTCTGATCGTTGCATATCTTCCTACTGCGCCATGCCTCCGGATTTTTTTTTGTCGGGGTGTAGGAACACCACACTGGAGCCTCCGGATTAGATTCTTTAAAGATTAGAAGATTCGGAGCGCCGGAATACACCCGCTTTACATACCCGGGTGGTTATTTCCATAGTCTCTTCCCACTAGATCGATGTCGCTGAACAGCACATATATGTCGTTCGTTGCAGTATCATCTCCTCCACTCACCGTCTATACAGGCGGAAGTATTCTCATAAAGCAACCGAGGGCGCCAGCCTTTAATGCTTTTGAGCAATAGAACAGGACTGGAATGATCATGATCTCTTATGGAGTTACTTTAAATGTTCCAGGGCGATTGGTAAAGTTCTTAACTACTTCTGAGACCTTTTTTTGTTTTGTTTTGTCGTCTTTGACCAAATTCCACAATTCGTGCAAGGATCATGCTAAAGAAGTCACATGACAGCGCGTCGCGTTGTATATATCCGTTTGTGATATCAAGGGTCCCAGTTTGGTCTTCACTGACCTTGCAGCGTGTATTCTCGAATGAATTTTAGGATGGTTTTGGGTGGCTTCTTAGACAGATTGGCGAGGTTTTTGAAAAAAAATATTCACATAGGCACTTCTGCGTCTGTATCACCGCAGTTTCTACATATAATTGGAAGTCTGTACTTAAACTTCGCCAGTAAATAGCATCGTTAAGTTTAACTAAAACCCAGATCTTCCAGCAAATATTTTCAAGTTGACTCTAATTAATTGTTATCCAAAACATTTTTTTGCATAATAACCTTGGCCACTTAAAGAAGTTTCAACTGTCGCTTTAGCATGTGTTTCCTAATCTTTGTCAGTGATTCTGTTTGTTCGTGTGGAAACCGCTAATTAAATTTAGTACAAACACTTTTAACCACACACACTTAAGGCTCCGCCACAAAATTAACAAAACAAAATAGCTTTCGATCAAGCAAGTCATCGTTAATTACGTTAAATCAAAGAAATCATCAGCATTTCTGACCTGGCTGCCTAATCGACTTGATGACACAGTCCATATGAGCCTTTTGATATGGTTTCCTGCTGACAGGGTGGGCTGGCTCAACCCCACCACATGCATAAAGTTGTCACAGAAATTCAATTAACGACCACTGTGGCGATTAATCGAATTAATGGCAATTAATTTTTTTTGTCGACAATTCAATTCGTGATTTCCATCTAGGGCGTAATTCCCCACTCTCTCTTTGTGCACTGGCATGGGTATTTAAATGTAAGTACGAAGAAACCTAAAATTACCCAATGGGGTTGCTGTTGCTGTTGCTTCCATCGGAGCGGAGGCGAAGAAAGTGCATTACAACTTAATTTACAGAATTGTACAGTAGACTGTTGGTAATCCTTTGGCCAGTGCCATCGCCATTGACAACTCTAAGCCAATAAGGGTCACTTTAAGTGTCGTTTCTAATTGTCCTGGTAACGAGGAGCAAGCAGGGGTGCACATAATGACACTGTTGCATGTTGTGGCAAAGGCAGCCGACATTTGTGTTAATTATTCTCAACAATTCCAACTGAATTTATCTTGAATTTAATATTTATCTTTTTATCTTTGTTTTTCCACAGGTACCAGGCAACGGCTTGACATATTTACCCGAACGTATCCTGCTCTTCAGGCACGACTACAACAGTCCAAATGTCCTGCACATTGTTAACTCTGCAGCAGAGATTGTCGATGAGACGCTTGTGGAAATCGTTCTGACAGCCAGTCGTAAGTATCCCAACATAAGAGTATACTTATACTCGTACCTGCATCTGTGTTCATTTTTTGTTCATTCCTTGCAGCCCTGAGGTACCCGAGTGCCGATGTACCCACCTTGAAGCCACATTCACTTAACGTACACTCATACAAAGCACCAACGTTTTGTGATTTTTGCGGTGAAATGCTATTTGGTTTAGTCCGACAAGGACTCAAGTGTGATGGTGAGTGGAGTTGGCATTCTATGGACATGTCCTGTAATCCTGTCTTTTCTCTTTTGTATATTTTCAGGATGTAGCCAAAATTATCACAAGCGTTGTGTGGTTAAGATACCGAATAATTGTAGCCGCCCTAATGACACATCATCATCGAGGCGTTCGTCAACACTACAACCACCACGTAGTCCATCCGGTGGGTCGACTACATCGCTCATATCTGAGGATGCTGGCAAGAGTGATTCTGGGACATCGCTGGTAAAGAGGATGTCTGACCTAATGAATGATATAATTAAGAATTAATTGCATTACGTTTCATTTTTACTTATTTCTTTCTTTTTTTTTGGTTCGTGTGCATTGCTTGATCCGTCCTTAGCAATATTTTATATATGTATGAGTATATCCTTACCGTGTATTTCTTTTTCTACGAATATCGAAGTTTTTACAATATTTAGGTGGTGGTAGGCAGATTAATGGATGTAATGAAAATGGATTAAGGATTTTCTTTCCATTGCGCAGACAAAGTTAGGAAAATGGGTCATGACTACGTAGATAGTGGTCGACAGGCTGTTATACAATTTTTTTTTTTTATGTCCAAAACTGACTAAGCTATTTCTTGAGAGGATGGTCAATAGTTCTCTAATTTTGTATCAAGTTTACAAAGAAAAATTCGACTAGGTTATAGAAAAAGTTGAACGAGTAAAGTGCTGAGCATTCGTAGAGAAAGGGGACTTTAACTTTTATTTTCTATAAACAGCATTTGCTTTTTCAAAGTTTGGTTCTTCCATCTATCGAGATCTCCTGAATAAAGAAAGTTTTTAACTTTCCAAATGCATGCTCAATTATACTTACTAAAGCCATGTTCACATCCTTAATTTGGGTATATTAACTTGCTTCGGCCTTCATTTAGAGTGAGTTAATTAAATTATGTGGAAACAAGTCAATGCCATCAGAGAAGTCAAGGTGTTTAAGGAACGAAGCCACATCAAAGGCAGCTCGGCAGTCCCTAAAGGCTCAATTCTAAGCTTTTCGCAATCAATCGTGTTGGACGTGGCACATACAGTTTTGTTTTTATTGCTAACTTTTAGCGGCGCTGCGGATTGACAGTTTACCTATGACGAACTATATTCTCAGAGCCTTGCCATGCCTGCTAAAACGTGATGTCGTGAAAAAAAAATGTGATTTCGCTCTGGAAGCTAACCCACTTACCACTGATCCATGGTTGTGATATCTTTTGGTGATGTCTTTCTTACGTAGTGCATGTCAGAGGAAATATCTGTTTAAGATGTCGAAAGGCTGCACGAAATACCCCGACTTGAGATATGTTGCTTCGACTTCAAACTTGGCATCGAATCTTTGAGGACCACAGAAACAATGTTAATGCATCTCTTGTTTCCTCCGTTCGTTACGTCGTTCTTTAAAAGTTTGACGATCAAATCTTCTTGCACTCTTTTGAAAAGTCGAAGGTTTCCCATGCACACCTTCCGAACAAATATAGAAGGCCATATGAAAACTGTCTCAAAACCCCTTAAACAACTATGTAGCTGTAAACAATGCAACTACCTTCACGTAAAATCGATAACGAAGATAGCACTACCCTTTCGAATCAGAGCTGAACCTCTATAAATTCCTAGAAAATCTTTTAAAACAAACTTAAAACAAATGTCAGGTACATTTTGATTTTATTTTTGGAGAATAAAAAACTGCGGATTACACCTTAAGCGAAGGCTCGGTCCGATTTTGGTGCAAACTAAAACCTTTCGGTGAATCTTCTCTCTACAGATTTTCTTAAGGACTTTGTTTTCTCGACACGTCCTTTTTACCTTCTGGTCAAACTTCCTGGGTAAAATCTTCTCCATATCTTCAATCTTGTGCTTCTCGTGGCCCTTCTTTTTCTTTTAGAGAAGCCGCCTATGTTTTTTCCTTCTCTTTTGTTTGTAGAGCTCGCAATCAGTCTTCGTTTTTGAAGTGCCGGATTATATCTCGTTGGTATTCTCCATCAAATTGGGAGTTTCGTGGTGGTTACTTTCGGGTAATTCTTACCACATGAGTTGCGTCATTTTTGACACCATGTTTGCAACGTTGCGACAATTGATGCTGGTGTCATATATATGTAGAAGTTATTAAAAGATTTCAGGATAACCCTTCGGCGAAGATTCTGGCGGCCTCTAACAATTGACGTTTTTTTTTTCTCACAGTAAATGGAATATATACAAGGAAGAGATTTGAGTCGATGTTAGAGACCTTGAAGGTTCGGATATCCAGAATTCTGAGGGCGGCGGCGTGCCTGGCATTAATCTCAATGTCTGTGTATGTGTATGTAATTTGGCACGACAGCTCATGGAGAGCCAAGGCCTAGCTTCTCACAACCATTCATGTTGTGCGTGTTATATTCTTCGCACGAATGGAAGGGACCTACAGTTTAATGCCGACTCCGAACGGCGAATTGAGAAGCTTTTCGTGACAGATTGTACTCTTGCAGGTTTGTCATGCCTGCCAAGAGGTGGTGGCGCGAAAAAACCACAGGTTCGAGAATCGAACCTGTGTCTCTCGCTTAGCAGTCCAACGCACTAACCACTAAGCCACGGCGACCACATCTCAATGTCATCAATTTGTATTTTGATCATGAGCCCGCCATGTCTCCTTGTGAATATTAAGCTTACTCTAGTGATATTCTGATGAACATAATGACAAAACTTTATGCAATAGTTCCGAAAATTAAATCAATCATATCAGACTCTGTAGTTTTTTAGTCTAGACAATGCTGACTGTGGTTAGATTCAGGACATCAAATGAAGCAGAATGTTTAGAGTCTCGGTAGAAATGGTGCTTCATTCTCTGTTTATCGTTTACAACCATCCAACTCCGGCACCCTTGTTATATGTTTATAATAGTCAACACTTTCACGGAACACTTTTCGGTGCTGTTTACAAAGCTTTAAAACTTTTGATCCCCTTCTGTCTGTCTAATGGCTACACAATAACTTTCATCCATTTTCAGTTCATCCGAATTTTGCATTAATTCATTTTTTTTTTTATGAGATCTGGTTTAGTTGTTAAGTTTAGTTTTTTTTGGTTTTTTTTTTATACAACGTTTTTTGCAATTTTATTTTACATATATCGTTTAAATCATTTATTAATTTGTTCTCTTTTTTTCTGTATCCTTGTACACGTTTTATTTTACTTAATAAAAATATTTATTATTTTCCATTTGAAAATTTGATTTTTATTTACTCGAAAAGAAAATAATATTGTTTTTATCATAAACCAGATCCCATTGAAAGTATGCCATTAATCTGAACTAGTTTCCTTTGGTCTTCTATGCATCGTTAAAGTGTAGACCAACAATTAGCCTTATTCATAAACAATATGGCAATCATCGTACCGAAGTAATCGGAATCCTTGGCGATAGTTAATTATTTCATAAATTCTTTCATAAAAAAAAAGAAAAACAGTTTTTATGCCTCGATAAATTGTGCTTTTATTATTAAAATGACCGCCAGTGGGTCTTATACCCTCCAGGGAGGCACACGGTAGATGGGAAGTTCATTCATCACAGTTGAGTTCGTTTAGTTGAGTTACCTTAAAAGGAATTTTTTGTTGTGGTAGTAAAAAATTGGACATTGCAATCTGTCTAGGACCGCATTTCATTTTTTTTTATGAATTGAAGTCCATTCCTTGGATATAAACCTTGGGACATTAGGCCGTATCTTAAGAGGTTCCTTTCTTTGGTCAGAAGCTATTAAAATTCAGTACTTTGGCCATTTTTTGTCCTGTTTGCTGTCCTTCGTTTGTCCTTGTTTTTATTTATCTATTGTGTTTTACTGACCAAGCTGTCAAGAGAGTCTGTTGCTGGTTGATAGTGATCATCTTTCCTTGAGTGTCCTTTTAGTATGTGCGGACGGAAAATACGTTTTTTTTTTACGGTTGGCTAAATCATTATTTGGTTGAGTAATAGAAATATTGATGCATCGATGGCAATGAATTGTCTAGACTCCACTTGCAACGTAGGAAAGGAAAAAAGGGAAGTGTTGAGAGGCACCCTTTAAATTGCTCCATAGAATCTTCGTGGTCTTAACTCACTGTCTTACCTCCTCAGCAATACCATTAGCTAATAGGTTAGGGGGCTAGGTTAAGATAGAGAAGTTATCAGCTTAAGCTGGCCAATGCACTTAGACCAGTAGCAGCTCGTTGTGATAGAACAAACTTCTTCAACCATACGTTGAACCAGTGGCAGCTTTTGATAAGGCGAACTAGGCTTTGGACATATTGTTGTGCTGGGCTTCCCCAACTGTGATAAAAGATAGCCCCGAGATAGTTAAGAGAGATTGCTGGAGAAGATGGAGCATTGTTTCTTCCTCTTCTACGTCGCTGCAGCTCCCAGACCCAGTCGAGTGGCATTGGCAATCAATAGGGCAATGTCCTGTGATGATACCTGTAATGATTCTTAGAAGTCATCTATTTAGCGAGATCAATATCTTGGAGTGCTTTTGGTCTATGAAAGGCCTGCTAGTTTAGCGGGTTATACCATGTGCTCTCACTACACTAGCTTTACTGATAGCATCTAGTTTTAATTTAAGGTTGCATAGCAAGCGGTACCCGGAGATTCTTTTTCTCATGAAAAATCTGGATTGTAGTACCAAGTTTGGCGAGTTCATCAGCCTAACAGTTCTCTGGAATGTCTTTGTGTCCCAGTAACCAGCAGAGAAGGATCAGAATGATCTGATGAAACAACCCGCCGCATTTATCTTCGTTCTTTTTACGTGTCAATGTCATTAGGCCCTTGAAAAGAAGTGCAACCTTTCTCGTTTGACTAAAATATAGAAGGGAGCCTGCATTGAGATTAGGATTTCCAAGATAGACACTCACGGCGACACTGAAATCTCAAACTACTGGATCTTTACTCCAGCAGCAGAATTGCGAATATCGCACTCACAATCAGGAAAATGTGACTATGGTCGACAGCCTTTCATGTCCACTCATCCATCCTCTCCTGGTGGAGGGAGGGTACTGAATAACTAACTTAACAGCAAGTGACCATCTTTTGCCAGCGCTGATATTTGATTTTTTTTATAATTTCACTAGTGCTTAAGGGGTTATGAATACCGTTATAATGCTATTCACACAGCGCTAGTGTTGGTGTAGTGATTTTGAAACTCAGGTGGTATTTAGGTTTTAGTCTTTTTGCTCCGAGGGTGGTGTCCAGAATGACTGGGAAGAATTATTGGTACTGTTGCCACTGCTTATAATTCACAGTTTTTCTTTCGAACATCCCGATGTCATTAGTACGATCAACACTTTCAAGCCGTATGACTACCCTACTGCCTACCCTACTGCAGTAGAGTTGACGTCAGCTTTTTCGCAGTTGATCCTTTTTTTTTTTTTTTACCTCGGAATTTGAACCTGGAACCTTCAGCGTGACAAGCGATGATGCAACCACTACCCCATGGCCACCCACTTGATGATGATGAATTCTAGACAGAAATTACTACACGATTTAGATTGTTTTTTTTTTTTGTAAAGAGCTGGCATCCGGATCCGGAGATAACGATGCTTAAGTATTCTTTTAGGACATAACTGCTGCCCTGTGATTCTTAAACCAATCACACAGGCAGCAAAGATAACCAGGGATATAAATATATCCGGAAAGAGAATTACTGTCAGCCAGCGGTGCTAGGTTTTCAGGACTGGCTTTGAGGAGCTTATAATGTCAAAAAACTGTCAGAGTGAACACAGGCTGAAAGAACATCATGCACACATTTTTCGATCAACTGTCGACTACCTTCTTCTTATGCTCACGTTAGGAACAGATCAGAGGACTCCATGTTTTTCTAGCTTCATACACTTTCATCCCTTTTGAACGTTTGCTAAAAAGACTTCCTTCTTCTATTTGTTTCCTTTTTCTTTTCTCATTTAGAATGTTCCAAATAACCGCAACAATCGTTCCCCATCAAACAGCGGTCGAACTACTACCGTGGTTGGGAATACCTTCTACACTGGTCATCCGTATCAGGAAAAAATTCGTATACCTCACACGTTTATGGTGCACACTTATGGCATCCCAACTGTGTGTCAATATTGTAAAAAGCTCCTTCGAGGTCTATTCAAACAAGGCCTACAGTGTAAGGATTGCCAATACAATGCCCATAAAAAGTGCATGGACAAGGTGCCACAAGACTGCACGGGTGAAGGTCTACAACCCAATTTACCAGCCGAATTCAACGAAAGTAACAACGCCAGCGGAGTCAAAGAGCGTGACATGTTTTTCCGTGACGAATTCGACGATAGTGATTTTGATGACAATCCTACGACAGATTTTAGTAGAAACTCTTACAACATAAGACGACAACGAAACAACAATACTCAAGCGCCCGAATTGAATGGCTATAGGGGACCACAGGCTCCGGATAGTGGCGGCGGTAGTACTGGCGGTGGCGGAGGAAGTAGTGGCATGGGTGGTGTTGGCGGTGATCCTAGAGACCCAGCTCTTAACGATTCTCAATCACAATCAAGCTCTTCATCATCGCCAAGTGCCAACATTCCATTGATGCGTATAGTTCAATCAGTTAAGCACACAAAGAAACGTGGTGGTCAGGCGATAAAGGAAGGCTGGATGGTACACTTTACCAATCTGGACCAAACTGTGAAACGATATTTCTGGCGTTTGGAAGCGAAAACAATCACTCTATTCATCTCTGAGCAGGGAAGCAAGTACCACAAGGAGATTCCCGTAAATGAAATTCTTTCGATCGATGGTAATCGTAGTGTGAACAGTGACAGGAACTATTGCTTTGAAATTAGAACAGTGAATGTGGATTATTTTGTTGGACAGGATCCATTGGTTGGATGCCAAAATGAACCGGTACGACTGCCACCAGTTGACAGTGGCATCGGAACAGATGTGGCAAAAAGCTGGGAGACTGCCCTGAAGCAGGCCTTGATGCATGTAACTAATACACGTAAGTATACCAGTTTATTTTAATTTTAAAGAAAGTGTTGCTTTTAAGTATTTTTATGATCTTACTTGACGCGGTGTCAGAATTGCTGAGTTCTAGAGCCAAGTGAGATGATTTAGTCGAAATTGCGAGTCGACAAAACCCGATTAGAATTCAGAGACACAGTTTATCTGTCAAAATTCAGAATGGTTGCGTTCCTAGATACTTAGGAAGCAATGCATTATGTCGAGACACTTTCGTCATGACGTTCAAATTTCCGTTTTAATTGTGCTTAGCAGCTTATACAACTACGAGTACTAAGATACCATGCCATTGATTTCTTTCCTTCTTAGAACTCGATTGATTGCTTCATGTGGAGTGTTATCAAATGGTCTTTTTATATCTAGGAAGCACTTGAAATTATTTTCCGTAGATCTCCCTCGCCCTGCATACTTGTAGAGATGCGCTTAGTACTTCCTCTCTAATATCTAATATTGGTCTAAATGACTTCGGCTGAATAAAGTAATTTTTTCAATCTTTAGCTTAAAATACAAACTTCGCCCTTTTACAATGGTTTGTGACGTAACTCCAACCAGATATGGATGGTATTAACTCATTTTGTCCCTTCTGTAATAGGGATGGAATTATGACATACGGACCTTTGGTGAACTAAACGGTTGGAAGGTGCTAACTGCCCATTGTATTCTGCCTCTGAAACAGACCTCTCTCACAATTGTCCGGTCTTCTTTCCGAGGTCTAAGTCATGCTCCAGTCATTTTTGCTGTGTACGCTTCTCCAGTACTCTCTGTTCCTTATATTGATAGTCTGAACGGGGCAAAAGTGCTCACGGTCGCCTTAAAAAATTTCCTAAAGCTTCCTTATTGATTCACATTCCTTTTCTGGTCTCTGTTAGGTGGTAAGGTGCCAAATCTCTTCCACCATTGCTTTAGCTTTCTTTACACGCATTAGTAATGGCTGGAGCTGGTAAGAAGATCTCTCCAGATCCATGTGGTATCACAATGGACCCATCACTGGTCTAAGTGTGCTGGCAACACTGGCAGCAACTTCAACCTAACCCAACTTGAATGGCTGAAGTTCTTCTTAAATCAGTTTGCTCCAAATTGCACTCTATAGTGTCCTTGAAGGTATCTTGGTTGGTTTTCCTCCGATTCCTTACTGGATATCTGGTGGTTCTTCTTTCTTTTGCACCTCTTTTCTTGAGGACCCTCCACTGTCAAAACATAGAAAATATGACATCTGTCTCCATACAAACAACGAAACTTTAACAACTGTCAAATCAAAATGGCTTCCTGCGTAACGTAAATTCATTCAAGCTTGTCACTTATAACACGTTCAAAATAATAGCTTTGTTCAATGAGGCTGTCCAGCTCAGTCCAGCTCATGAGCTGGACAGGTTTTTGTGTTCAATGAGAAGATTTTCTGTCCAGCTCATGTTCTGCTTTGTGTTCGATGACTCTGAGCTGGACAGATTTTCTGCACCTACTCTTGAGGTAGAACAGATTTGTGAGAAATGTCAAAATCAGCTGTGAGTGCAAATTAGATTTTTTTAAAAGTAATATTTGAGAATGGATTCGAATTTATGTTGTTTAAAATGGACGCAATCAACACATAATGAGAAAAAAACAATCTGTAGTGGTATAATGCACCCTCAATCTGATAACATCCTTTAAATTTTAATTATTTACTTTTCAAATGCAATCGACGAAAGACATATGTTCTTATTTTTGACAAGTAACATATGACTTTGACTGTATTTTGCTGTACTAACTTGATCTGACATTTTTCACAAATTTGTGCTGCTCTGCCTTGCCTTTTTTCTCATTGAACAAAGCTAATGACACTTTCCGTGATAGTCAAATTTAAAAACAAATGTACCATGAGCACGGATAACATCAGAATAAAATTAATCAAATGATACACATAAAGTAAACATTTTAATTTTGCTTCAATTTAATGTCTGTGTTTACATTAAACACGTTATAAATGATTTTTTTTTTTATATCTTAATCCTGTTGTAATTTTATATGTTTACGAGCGAATCAAAAAAATCTAAAATTCAAGGGCACTTCGAAAAAAATTTTACGTCCTTTATTATCCTTTTTATGGATGATTTTCGATGCAGAAAACATCAAAAAACAGTGTCACTATCTTTGATAGTTAAATGACAGAAGGTTTTACGAATGTGAATATATTGCTTTTTTTAAGGAGATCATTTGATTATCCTTCGTAAATCTTCACATTTTGACGAGACAACTGACACTCGTACTCGAACAATTTCACGCGGTTTTAACCCCTCTCCTTTCAGTAAAAAGAAGAATTTTAATTACAAAAGGAGTTCCTTGGTTTAGAAGGGTTAAAAAGTGAAACTGCCAACAACTGTGACACATGGATAAGGATATGAAAATCGTATAAGAGTACACATACGAGTGACACAACGACATGATTCGAGTGGAAATTAAATGTATTGTATATTCTTCACTGAACTCAAGTATCGTTTGGAAGTCATTTCAAACGACTATGTTTGTGTTGTTAAACCAAATTATTCTGACAGAAATGTTTTGTGTTTCTTAAAGTTAAGTCTTGTACATATAACTTGTGGAATTAATTAAAAAAGATTTTGTCTAAATTTATTTAAAAAAAAAATACAAAAAATCTTTTATTTTTCTTTAGAATGTTGTGAATCGGAAGAAAACGTCCAAGACATGGGTCAGTTGTATCAAATCTTTCCAGATGAAGTGCTCGGTTCAGGACAATTTGGTGTTGTTTATGGCGGTGTTCATAAGAAAACACGACGAGAAGTCGCAATCAAAGTTATAGACAAACTAAGATTTCCCACCAAACAAGAAGCTCAACTTAAAAATGAAGTTGCAATCCTACAGGTAAGTCAAAGTGAAATAAGTGAAGTTGTACGACTGCTTGAAGTTTGTAGAATTCTTAAGAAAAAACGTTGATAGTATTTAGGCGTTTTTACATGATAATACTTCGAAACACTGCTTGGGAAATTTAACATTTTAGATAACCCTGTCGAAACTTTTAAGTCAATTAAGCAATTTAACGGTTTCCATGCCTTCAATCAGTGTTTGATGATCAATCTCCGCCTTAAAGGAATTGCCTAATTCAGCAACTACAAATTTAACAACCAAGTCATCCTCCATTGTAGACTTTATCTTGTTTAAAAGTAATAACGAGTCAAAGTTTACAAATGTTTACAAATATTTGTATATAATATTGTGCGTTTTTATTGCTGACTCCGAACGGCAGATTGAGAAGCTTCTTCATGACGGATTATACTCTTGGAGGTTTGCCATTGCTTGCCAAGAGGTGGTGAAAAACTGTTTAATTGTTTTGCTGAGGCTCGAACATGGTTCATCTTATTTAAGTGGCCCTTCATTTCGTGAAGAACATATATTTCAATGCTGCGTTATCCCTCCGGGCTACATTTAAAGATTCTGTGGGCTGTAGCGTTGCCATCCATTCACTTTATATGTTCAACCTATCCTAAACGTCCAAAACGAAGTTCTTTTCTCTTCCGCAAATAGGAACGAGTATCTGACGAAAAATTATTCACTCGAAACGAGTCCATCCTTCAATGTGAAATACTGCGATTTATGCAAGTAAAGAGCCTCCCTAGCTGTTCAATATAGGATCTTAATACTCAGTCCCAAAGGCAGTAATTGGAAAAAGTTATTCAGCGTTTAGTTTCTGAGATGGCGTGGTCAGAAATGGTAGCAGACCCAAAATAGTCACAGTACCTTACTACCTCGAAGTTGTAGTTGCCTATTGTATTCTGCAGCCCTATTCTTCTATGTCGTGTGAGTTGTTGACAATAACTACTTGGTTTTGCCTTCGCTAAACCCATTTTGGCTGCTTCTGGCTCCAATACTCTTGAAAGCTTGCTGAGTTCTGCCAATGATGTCAGTATCGTCCGAATACGACAGTATTTTCACATAACAAAGCGTCACCTTGTTTAAATCCATTTTTTACATCAAAGGTCTCCACTGTCATCCTACACAGATGGACGAGTTTGGCAGGGATGGTTTCGATTCAGGACTCAGAAACGTAGTCCGGGCTCATGAATTCCTGTGAACCTGCACATTGAATCAAGAGCTTAACTACTTTTAAAATATGTGTATTCTGTAAAAGCTGCTAAGAATAAGTACGTGTCCACTGTTGCCAGTGGTTTCTATTGTTTCGTTAGGTGGTTTTAACAACACATTCGCTGTCATTGAATTATAAATTTTCAGGCAACCATTACACTTTTTAGTGAAAAACAGAGGCTAACTGTCAAAATTATTCAAATGACTCCAATTTAAATGTTCTCTCTTACAGAACATATCACATTGTGGCGTAGTGAATCTCGAAAGAATGTTTGAAACACCCGAAAGGATATTTGTCGTAATGGAAAAACTGAAAGGAGACATGTTAGAGATGATCTTGTCCAGTGAACGTGGTCGACTTAGTGAACGAGTAACAAAATTCCTCATAACACAAATCCTAATTGCACTCAAACACTTGCATAGTAAGAATATTGTTCACTGCGATTTGAAGCCTGAAAATGTCCTTCTATCATCGGATGCAGAATTTCCACAAGTCAAGTTGTGTGATTTTGGCTACGCAAGGATTATTGGCGAGAAATCCTTCAGACGATCTGTGGTTGGTACTCCGGCTTACTTAGGTGAGATTTATTTTTCAAAAAAAAAAAAAAGAATTCCCTTTTACTTATTTATAAATTTATTTAAAGCTCCTGAAGTCCTTCGCAACAAAGGCTATAATCGTTCACTGGACATGTGGAGTGTCGGTGTTATAATCTATGTTAGCCTAAGTGGAACATTTCCATTCAACGAAGAGGAAGATATCAACGATCAAATTCAGAATGCTGCATTTATGTACCCACCTAATCCTTGGAAAGAGATTTCTTCAAATGGTAAAAGGACAAACTAGACTTTAAAGGACTTATTTAACTTATCTAGTTGTTTTACTTTCAGCAATCGATCTGATAAACAACCTCCTTCAAGTTAAACAACGCAAACGTTATACGGTCGATAAAAGTCTTCAACACTACTGGTTGCAGGATAAACAAACCTATCATGACTTACGTGGTCTTGAAGCTCAAGTTGGTACGCGCTATCTAACACATGAAGCCGATGATGTTAGATGGGCTAGCAGCGGTGATCTTTGACCTGAGCCGTCGTCTAGACATCGAGTTGAACATTGTAGCTGTAGTAGTTTGCCGGGAACACCAAAATACGAGGCGATCAGTGATAAGGCGCTTAAATGGGTACGCGGGCGTCTATGTCGTCATGTCAAATGAATATATACAAAAATTAAAAACACAAAACAAAAACATAAATTAATTGTAACAACATTTTATCGAACAAAATAACACTCAAATAACCCGTAGATTGTAGTTAGTTTGTTAGTGAAATTATTTTACTTTTCCTAGGCTTCAGATAAAGTTGTCTCTTCCCAAATATGCCGATTTTTCTAAACTTAACGAAGAATTAAGGATTTTTTTTTTCTAATTTTCTTCTTCTGCTAATGCATAATAGTTTTTTAAGTTTATAAATAGTCGCTGCTAACTGATGCTTTTAATAAAAATAAAAAGAAATACTCAAATACATTTAACTAGAACAAAAAAATTAACTGAAACGGTTTTTGGTTGTATTTTTATAAAAAAAAAAAAAAACCTCGTTCCTTACTTTTTTTTTAATTAATTTTTTATTTGAGTTTCTATTAAAGTTTTATTTACAAAAGTGCCAAGTGTTGATCAAATTATTTTTGTTTTAAATATTCTGAGGCATCGAACAGAGGAAGTTTTTAGTAACAGGCTACAGAAACAGATCCTGTACAAATTAGGAGCCTGTTTATTTCCAAATGCGAAAGTCTTCAGGTTAGTTTTTAAAAGAGATCTAATTGTATAGACAGGCTCGATTTCTAAGGTTTCATATTAAATACTTACAATTATTCATTTTCTAGCTTTTTCCCGCATCTTGGTCCGGGTGGAGTTCAAAATATGACTGCAGATACTTTAACGAAAGCTACAACTCTCTGCTATAAGGCTTAAGTGAAAAAGCGTCAAATAGGCGCCTCGTCTTACTTGTACGTCCTGTCGAAGAAAAGTCTTGATGAAAATCGACCACTTAACATTAATTTGTTGTTGAGGTGAAGCTTCAAAACATCGTTGCAGGTTTTTTCTGCTTTTTACAGTAAGTTTCATATTGCCCCGACCTTAGTTTCTAAAACACACTTTTCAGACATCCTGAATTCCCCTTGCCCGACCATTTATAGTCTGTGTTCGTAGTGTTTATAATTTGCAGGTGTTGGGTGTTTGTAATTGGATTCAAGTTTGCTCTTCGGAGATGTTTGCGAGTGTGTAAGGTGAACGACTGTAGTTCAAAAACTCTATCTCGCATGGTGTTTGTCTGTGGCTTAGCAAAGCAGATAATAGTTAGAACTTCAGACTTCCCACACATTTTTAATGTCGCCTACCTTGCTTACTTGCTTATGATGTGGCTACTGTCCGGGGTGAACCTGGATCACAACTAAGAAGCTGCCTGCAGTTTCGCATCCCAACTTGTTTGAAATTTCTTTCCACTTTCTCGTGTCATCTACTCTCTGGACCAGAGCGCTTGTATCGTTGTTATATTATCTTTATCTGGACTCTTTTGACTAGGTTGATGTCGATAAATAGCCCACACAGTTTATCGTTGTACATATCACCTCCTCAACTTACCGTTTATGCAGACAGGACCGCAGATCTTTCAAAACAAGCGAGAGTAACCTACTCCCAAGCTCGAAGAAATAGCAATTGGAAAGAGTTATTCCGTATTTGATCCCAGCGCTGGTGTCGTTGCTTGAGTTATAAGCGGAGCCTGGGTAAACAAAGTCTAGGGTTAAAAACATCACATGACTGAGCATCGTCTTATTTAAACAACTTTTCTAACATCGACTTAGAGAATACCTCCATCATCATCCGGCACATTTGGACGAAAAATAGTCATTGCCAAAAAATAGTCATTGCCCAACCAATCAGGTTGTTGACAAAAGGCTTAAGCTGTTCACACAATACTGCACTGGGTTTATGCTTTTATAGTCCTTGCAGTTTAGAGGTCTTCTTTCCTGAATATCGTGCAAACAATGCTGAGGTTCCATTCATCGAGTATGATGAGTTTGTGTGTGCTCCTTGCCAGGGAACTGTGGTGAACTCAAGCTTAGATATACATAGCTATCTTTACGCCGTCTAGGTTAGGTTGGCAAAATTATTGACAACCACCGTCTAAGCTAAATGGTTCATTCTGTCTTAGAGCGGAATTTAGAATTTGTTCGCGCTAATGCAGTCGGCCGAAATGGTCGTTCCATAGTCTCAAAACTGATTCTACTACTATCGTCCCTTGCTCTTTGCTTTGCAGGCTCCGTTTCGGGTTTTGTTATCTTGAGATAGTCCTTTTTTCCTTTGGTAAAACTTTCAAATCTCTCATGCCACTGGTCTTCATTCAGTGTTTGATGCTGCTGGTTTAAGACCTCTGAAAGCCTCTTAATTGATTCCTCTTTTCATGATATGATTTTAATTTTATTTAACGTATAGTTTCAAATACACTTAAAAGAGCTTAACCATCTATCTATACTATTTTTAAAACAAAACTTAAATTTTAATTTGTTTTCAATAAGTTTTAATTCCTTTCACAATAAAAATAAACCACCACCCACCCATAACTTAAGAAAACTAAAAATAAAACTAAAAAAACCTTTTTCTATTGCCTCAGCCAAGAATTTTTGTGTCAAATGAAATTAAGCTCAAATACTTACAATTTTATACATAAGTGTGTATAATAAAAAAAATATTTATTTACAAATAAAAAAAGAAGATAAACTCTCTTAAAACAAAATAAAGAACAAAATATTTATAGAAAATTATTTGTGAAGAACAATTTATTAAATGACATCCAGATCTAAGTGTTAGCTTATAAGAAAAAGAATTAAAAGTCAAACTAAAAGAACAAGACATCTAAATACATATATTTGTTGATCACATATACATTTTGGGTTTTTTTTTTTTGAAATAGTTATACGAATATAATACCTAAATATTACCTATCCAAATATATATTTTATTTCTGTGAATAAATGTGAATTTATAAAAGTTAAAAAAAAAACTGGACTCTTCTTTTCTATATAGACGATCTAAAAGATTAGATTCGACAATAGTCAACTGCCGTAGATGGATAAGTAGGTAGAAGTGGTTGAAACTGGTCAACCTGCCACAGATACAAGTAGCGCGGATGCGCCTTTGTGATACTAGAACTCAAGTGACCTGGATGTTGATGGGCGTAGCTAAGAGTGTAGTTTTCAGATCCATCCCGTGGGTTTAAGAAAATTGATAATGTTGCAGAATTGTATGTTAGAAATCCCAAATAGTTCCTTGAAAAGAGTTTTTCCGAGAGTGCGTTATCTGGCTGTGGCAAGTGCCGGGCAGTCACAGAGAAAGTGGAATAACGTTTCCTTTTCTGGTGAATTGTCGCAGCTACGACAGTGGAGGTTGAGCGGGATGCCTAACTTGGCAGCGTATGGACCAATTGCCCAGTGGCCCATGCTAGTTGCTGTGATTCTTGCTGTCTCGATGGGGTTCCTATTGATTAGGTCATTCGATATTTTTTTATTGTAGGAGGGCCAAATCTGTCTGGATATGGCACAGGTTGCAAGACTTTTCCAACTAGAGTTGGCAATAGTGAGAAAGTGTTGAAAAATGTTGCCCTTGGATTAGTCCCATCGGGAACCAGACTGACTCCGCAAGGGAGGTATCCATGGTAGAACCACATCTGGCTAATGCGTCGGCTTTCTCATTCCCCTCAATGTTACTATAGCCGGGAACCCAGAGAGTAATGTTAACCAAGCATTTGCTTGCGTTATAGTTTCCTAACATTGTACAACTTATTTAGAGGACGAAGTAAGTGTGTGGAGCGCTTTGATGGCAGCCTGGCTGTCAATAAAGATCCCTATACTGTTTGAGGTAGTAGGGCTGAGGCTTAGTATCTTGCAGACTTCTCTAATCGCTAGTACCTCCGCCTGGAAGACACTCGAATAACCGTACTGCCGTATAAGGCGGGGAATAAAGCCATTTGAAAGTTAACGAAAAGAGCTTTGTATCTAATTGAACTTGAAGTGAAGCTTCTTTTATGTTGGTTCAAATTGCTTTGCCTTTTAGTTTCGGCATTGAAAAGTTATTTCTAAAACCTTCTATGTGCGTGCCCCGCCCTATCAAAGTTTAGAAGGCAAATCCTACTTCTATGAAGACCTCAACGACGTAGCCAAGCTCGAAATTTACAAAATAAAGAGGTTTATCTGTGGGTCTAAATGGTTCTGCACATAATGTGGAGCAGGAAGGAGCACTGATACGACTACCCACAGTACCTTCGTTGATAATCTGGTGCTGGTAATCCGGTACTCTACGTTTTATCCCAATGGACCTGCATTCAAGTCGAAGTTTTTTCCTGCCTAAACCAGGACAGCCACCTAGCGTAACTTAACCTAGCGTAACTTAACCTTATCAATACAAACACAACGACCTGCGATATGCAGCAAATTTGTCCATGCTTCTTCCCCATTTTTCTTCCCTTATGAGCTGCCATGTAGGTTTATCGAAAACTTACAAGGAAGAGGTCAGAAATATACTTACATCCGCTTTTTGCCCTTCTTTTGTAAATGTCCCATTCAGCAGTAGTTATTCTAAAATTGGCAAATTGAGTGAAACTTTAGATTGATAAGAAGAAGGCTCTTTCCTTGATTAGGCAGAGTCATAGAGGCTTCTTCAAAAAATCATTTCGACATGTCTGGGATGATTCAATCTATATTTGAGCCCCATTTACATATCACGAGTATCCGTGATCAAGGAATTCATTCACCAATGAGCTGAGCGAGATCGACCACCTATACTCAAGCTGTAATTTGTTGCCAGGCCGCATAGTCAAACTATGCTCCTTTCGCTTTTTAATCCAAGCGAGACCTTTTTAAAATAAAAATTTGCCAGTCAAGAAACAGGAGCGTAACGAAAAGTGAAACATTTACTTTTTGTTACATCCCCGTCTTAACCCACAAAATAGGGTAAATGTACCAATTTACAGCTGAAAGATGGCCCAATAAAGGAAGACCGCGACTCAGATGGTAAGTGTAAAATAACCTCAAACAACTTGGCATGCAAAACTAAAGATCGAACTGGCTGGAGACGCTTGTTGGTTGAAACCCTGGTCCACCCCGGCCTGTAATGTAAGTAAGTATTGCAGTTTCGCCTGACATCTTCCAATGTCCAGTAAGGCTTATCGATGAAGCCCAGTTTAATTGGCAAACTGTTCATCCATTCCAATCGTCAAAAGACCCACAAAGCTTGTTTACATGCTCCATCGGAGGAATGCGTATAATAAATGAAGTGAGAGCAGTCTGGCTTAAAACCCACGAAAAATCAAAAACAATTTTGATGTCCAAAAGTTTGAATCTCTATCCCAAAAACTTCGCACTTTCACTTTCTCTGTATAAATTTGGACACGGTTTGAGAGTTTGTCCTAAGTCTCTAAGTACATACTCATAAGTAGACAAAACGTACGTATGCAAGTACATTAAGTACTTCACACTTTCGCATTCATTAGCACCACGAAATTGAGGCTTGACTTGACTTGGGAGAGGTTAGGTAAATTTTGGGAGATCTTGCCGAAATTATTTGACACCCCGAGCATGATATTTAAACACAATTCGGCACTTGACTAGAGTCAGTGTTCTCACATCACTTAAAGATAAAAGCCTCACTATGCGTCTGACATACTTTCTTCTCACGTTATTGTCCGTTGTTGCCATCAATTCTGCTGATCTGCAATCTGATCTTCGTGATTTCATCGATCTCATTCCAAGGACTCGAGTTGCATTTCTTGCTGGCAGGCACTTCCTATTTGATGCCCAGTTCCGTGCAGCATTCAATTACTTGCGTTCATCAAATTTTGAGACTTTAGTTCGTTATGAAATTTCCACAAACAAAGAAGTTCAGGATGTCGTCACTTATCTGGGACGTGATATCGATTTGAATGTAATTCCAAGAATTATAAGGCGAGCCATTATACGACTGCGACCAGCCCAAGAGTACGGACGTGTAAGGACTTTGACAAGTTTTATTCGTGAGGTTTCCAACGAATTACCGGATGATAAAATATCAAACTTGATTCGACAAAAGAGTGCCGCTGATCCGGAGTTTGCCAAGTTATCCGCAAAGGTAGCCGCTCCGCAATTCAAAACTTTGGTTTACAAAGCAAGGGTGAGTTAAAGCTAATGCGTATGATAGAAAGAGAATATGGCGGACGATTGAATGTAATATTTACTTGCTTTTGCAGCATTCGGCAAGCTTAGCTGGAGCCTTCAGGACACTTATAAACAATCAGGTGGATGTAGATCAGATACTTGAAATCACTTTCCAAAAGCTGCACATATGGACACGATAAACGTCATGAGAAAAAATAAATTATTTTGCCTGCACAAAGATGTCCTTGTTTTTGATTCAGATTGCCTACCTCATAGGGTCGATGCAGCAACTAACTCAACAATGTTCTAAATTTTGGCAAATATCACTGCGCAGTGTGAAGTTTCTTGGATCACTATTCTAAAGCCAGCTGTCTACGGGTAGCCTAGACTAAATTTCTTCCAGGTACTCTCCATTGGTATCCATGCGGAGAATGCTCGTGTCGCTTGTTTTCGAACTCTTGGTAGTTGTTTATTTGAAGGTCAAAGGTTTAGAGTCCTATTTTACTCTTTCCGATTTCTAAACGTTAATGGTGACCTTTCAGTCAAAAAAGTGGCCCAGTGACAACAACTCTGATCGCAATCTAAGTGGCTCTTGTTGGTTACAACCAATGCTCTGCGACGAATGCCGCCTACCTACCCTCCACTTAAACATAAACAAGTAGACTTATCTAGATCAGAATTTATTTAATAGTAAATGGATTAATTTTAATTGCCGCAGACACTTTCCTCAGTGTCTCCAGATCCTCTTGACTTTCACCAAATTTGCGTGCATTCAGTCCGCTCTTTGCCATTGTCATCGTATTCATATTGTTCATTGCCATTCCGGAATAGCTGTAGTGTTTGCTTTTGATTATGTGAATAACTTGCTGAAAGAGAAATCCAGAAACCTAACATTTGTCATAGATACGCATCTACGCACACTCACCAGAACCAGCTTAATTAAGAATACGGAGAAAGTAAGAAAACTGATGCTCATTAGCGCGGCCTCAGATGGAAATTGAAAGCTCGATTCATCGGTGAGTCCTCGTTTCTGACGACTTTTTGGGAACATTGATCCAAATCGATCCTCTGGAAGGGAGATTGTGTTTTTGAAGCTGTGAAAGGATGAGAAGAGCTTACTTACCAATGTTCAGCATCAGTCTATTCCGGATGCTCTTCAACACTTTGATCTTGTCCATAATTCCAAAGGTGGTGCTTGTTAGCAGACTCTTTTGCAGCGAAGTGAGCAACTTCACGAAACCCATGAATGAGGGAAATTTCAAATCTCCATGAAAAGTGCTGTTCCCGGTTGACTTGTGGTGTTGGGGTTCCTCAAATGACTCCGGTGTAGCTTTAGGAGCTCCAGAAGCTGAATCATTTAATGAAATTTCCATTTTCGTTCGAAGGATTTTATTATGCGTCACTTTCGAATTATCGATCTGAGCTGGAACTATAATCTCCGCACTTGTTTTCAGATGACTTTCGCCAGAAATCACCAGTCTCTGCGAGATGTTGGTGCCACTAAAACGTTCCTTTTGATATTCAATCCACACAGGACTGGGAGCACTGAAATCGATCTCTTTCGCCTCAGTCTGCAGCCGCACATCGGATTCATTTTGAGTTATTTTTATCCATTCACTGTAGCACTGGTAGATACAAATCTGAACGATTACAACGATGCGCAGAACAAAATGCATTCTGATGCAGTGGTGCAAACCGTCAGAACCAAACTGAGAATGAATCGTTGATGTTGTGGATTTTTGCACGTTAAGCGATATCAGGTGGAACCGCAAAGAGTGACAATTGCACCGCGTAAGTGTCTCGAATTATGCCATTTACCTATTTGTTAAGGTCGAGAGCATTTTGGATAAAGGAGATGAAGCTAGGTGCTAGAAAATTGCATGTTGCCATAGCAATTTGTTTACTATCCCAAAATGATTATTCGGAGTAATGAACTTGGAAACTACTGCAACGGAAGAGATGTTATTTTTTACGACGCGTTTGTCGGTTCATCAGTCGCTGTGATGAACTGTTCTGGTCGAAGGAGTTTACGGAACTCTGAAAGCCTATGTTATTGGAAAAACAACATTTAAAGATGCGTTCAGCTCATTTCTCTGTAGGGCGGAAACCGACGATAAGAGATTTAATATTAAAATTGCCTCCTAGCTAAAAGTACAATGCAGTGAAGTAAGACCTCGCCTTAGACGGCGCATATAATGAGACTTATATATGTAGAGTGCGCAACTGGATTCATTTAGCTGATGATCGGGCTAACTCGAAAAACTAGTTGGTTAAGGCTCTGATTCACCCCGATCTGTACCAAGCAGATAGGATGATAGCCTGGTCTGCTTCGACGAAAAGTAACAGACGGATTCAAGGCGGGCACCGGATCGAGAATAGGTATCTCTAAGTCTTCCAATTCTTATGACACCTAGAAAGCCAATCAACCAAGACACAGAAGAGTTTTTTCCTATCTGTCTTGATTTCAGGAGCGCTGGGTCTTCAAGGATGTCCTAAATCGGAATCAACTCAAGCCTCGTGCCTTTTTAACCTTTTTGTGTTTTAAGCGACCCGCGTGCTAAGCAAATTCGAGGAGGACGATGTCCCCCCATGACTGTTGTGAAAACAGAGCAAGATAGCGACAGTGTTGTCTGTTGTCTGTTGTCTGTTATCAGTCTTGTAACTAGCGGTGAGCTGATATATGAATGCGATGTGAAAGTGATCTCTGACCATTTGGTTTCTATAATCTTAGCAACTTGACTTCTTGAAGAATCACGTCTTGTCGCAATTTGCTGTATTCGGCTGTTTTTGTTTAAGAATTATCTCAAGGCGGTTACTTTTGGCCTCTATTGCTCTATGTGCCGGCGCCGATTTCCTCCTTGCTACCTTCATTGACATTTTTGCCTCCCGGCAAAGCAAACACATGGGTAATGAAAGCTTTCCATGACAAGGCTTTCCAGAATTATGAACTAAAATCCTTAATCGCTTATGAAAAAAATACTAATTTCACCTGTCTCGTGTTTTGTTTTACAAGTTACGGAGAAAATTTATGTTGCCACCAAAAAATAGTCAAGTGTTATGTTACGCTACGTTTTGAAATAAGCATGCATTTTCGAACACGACCCAAAAAGAAAAGGGCCACCACAACCAACTTCGTACAGAAACACACCACACTTCAAAAGTTGAATTTGACATTTCAATTTCAACTCAACACAAGTCACGTTGTTTAAGAAAAATTGTATTTCTTATCTTATTTTTTAAAAGCTAATTTCGTTTCAAATTTACAAGTTAAATTATGACTAAGGAAAAGTGTATCGTGGAAGATGTATTTACCCCATCAAAGGCGCATTCCTCTCCGGTTTTATGTGCGTCTTTCGCGTTGAAACTTAATCCAGAACCAAGATTAATTTTTCCTTCTAAATTTGTTTTTAGTAAAATTTCAAAACGGAAATTTAAGCACAACGCACAAAGATTCTACCCTCTATTTTGGCGTAAATTGTCAAGAAGATAAAACCAAACGTGCTGTGGTTGTTGCAGGCGAGAATATTTACTCTGGTGTTGTGGGACAAGGCTCTGCTGCCGAGCTAACAGACACCTATATCTGCGTTCGGAGCAAGCAAACAAATAAGGTATTCCTCTAGAAGATGAGAAAAAGCATTTAACTAAACCTCCCTTTTATAGATTCGTATTGTTCCCGTCGAACACGTAAAGCTAATCAATCATGTCTATCAAGACCGGGAGAAGACCAAGTTCGCCGCTCTGTCAAAAGAGAATTCATTTGCGTTAGTCATGCGGAATTTTGGCGGACGAAAAGATTTGCGTTACTTGAACAATCAGCAACGGAATCAAGTCGCAATTGACGTAGTGAAGGATCAACTTGAAACGACTGTCGAGGAGTCCACAGTTCTTGACACAACTGAACATGTAGTCTCGGCTCAAGACAATGTTGAACGCATACGGCCGCAGTTCAACAAGGAAGCTACTAGTGTAGACAAGGTTTTCAGTTTATACGATGTCATACCGTTGGAGTTGATGGATCGTCTTGACGAAGAAGTCAATGTTTTGGTTTCCACCAATCTCGAGGATATTCCGTGAGTTTTTTTTTTGCTTTTATCTCGAAGAAAGACTCAAACGTTGTTCATTCTAGAATATCGTCCGAGTTCCTGAAGCAAGCCATTATTGCGACGAAAAAGGGTCCCCAATCCACCCAGACACTGTTGAAGTTGAAACTTATAATTTACATGGACGCCCTACAAACGCTAATCAAGTCGAAAGGAAAGAGTTTAAAGAAAATTGAGCTCTCCAAAATCACAGAGAAGGTAGAAAACGATGTACGGAAGAGATTTTCCGATGAAAACCGACAAATTGGGTGAGTAATCTCTGGACATTTTCAGAATAGATGAGTACATGTTTCTTTTGCAGGATGCGAACGAGTTTCTCAAATGAAAAGGCATTGTGCTACTACTTGGTGCTGGCCTTCTTGCTCAGTGAAAAATACGAACTGGATCTGACTGTCCTCTCACAAGAGTTGTGTGTACCAAAGACTAAAATAATAACGTACGGCCATCTGGTTAATGCAACAAAAATGGGCACTAATACTTTGAAGCTAAGACTACCTAGCAATATGAAACCCCTAAGCTCCGCGTTTATTGGAAAACGGAAAAAATAAACACAAATATACAAAAGTTCTCCAAAATTGTTTGAATCACCATTTCACGAAATTAGGGACGACAATAGGATTCTTTTGCAAGGTTAATACATCGACCTTTGGCTCATATGCCAAACGAAAACATTGCGGCAAGCATAATGCCGGTGTTTAAAAATACCCTGGTCAGTTTCTAGTCGTGTACAAAGGAAACTTGCTGGACGACTGAAGTAAATGAAACCCTTCGTACCTGATGGGAGTAAACTGTGACGGACAATGATATCTTATCGTCACACTTCTGGACTAAGCTGCTTGCGGTCGTACATACAGCAAGTAGTCCACATGTTAAAAGCCCAAAGAAGCAAAGTGAGACATTTTTTTCAGCCCTATCTCTCCATTTATGTTCGTATTTCCAGACAGCATACCAAGAAATGTAAAAACTATAGAGGGTGTTGTATCGGTTGACCATGAAGTGGATCTAGATCATAACAAACAAGTCTCTTCTGTCCGCTTAAGATGATACTTCTGTTCCTCGAGCACCAGGCATTTGAGGAATAAACCTCTTTAGCTAGTTAACTAACTCCTAGTTCGCACATCAAGTTGGTTGAGCTCCATTTCTACTTGTGCGTGCCGTTTTAAGTGAGGTGTTCCTTCAATTCGGGGTATATTCGAAGAATCTTCAACTCGGAGCGCTTGTTACGGTGAATTTAAACTTTTTTACTCGGTCAATGTTACTGTAAGTCAGTATAGTTCGTAGATCATATTTTTCTTTCAAAAGCAATATTCCCATCAGTCTTCGATGACGCCGACGGTTTTTAGTTCTTGTACAAAGTTTCTCAGGTTATTTGGATGAGCGTTGTTGTCCAACATTTGAGGTCTGAAGAAACTGAGGTTATCAAAGGGTACATATCTACCGGCATGTGATAAAACGACCACGAAACGATACCAAGTATAATGTACACTAATAGGCAGCAAAACGATGTCCACAAGTGGCACATCCCAACGAACTTTGTAGGTTATAAGTTCGTAAATCTACGTAAAAACGACCAGCCGTTGGTTGTTAGCGACGTTATGTTTCGTCGTCGGTAGGTAGGTAGTTTCCCAAGAATATTTTGTAGAGTCGTGCCAATTTGTCACTTGCTGGTAGCAACATAGGCACTTCGTTTATTTTTTGCGAGGGTATCGTTCGGTGGAGCCTATGTAGACAAAATCTCTAACAACATCTAGGTTTCTTACTGGCGCTTTGTCCCAGAGTTAAGTTGTATTGTCACAAATCCAAATGCATGTGATGCAATACGTGCTTACTGCTTAAGTCCACAACTGCATTCTAGCTTTTACAATTTTGTTTTCTTTGCAAAACAAAACAATCGATAAAGTTGCAGCTCTGGTATGGGTTGATTCCTATCTCCCATGTATGTGTTCATATGTATGTCCATAAAAACAGCTCCGAGAAAAGAAGCGTAGATTTCACTTTTGCTGGAAATTTCGGACTTTTTTCTTCAAAGTTTCCAACAATATTGATTGCAACCACTTGATGGAATGGAAAGTTCCAACAAAACTATCACAAAACATCTGCAATGTGGCAAGATATGTTTCACTCAAGTCATCCTTGTAAGCAAACCATAGCCATCCTCCGATGAAATGCATTTTCTTTCACCTCAATTTCTTTTCCATTTAATGCAATCCATCCAACCACAATGCCAACCCACCAACTCGTAAAATAGAAGCCGTCCTTTTCTTAAGTTCATCTGCCCTCTCCTTGATGCCACTTCCAATCTAACCCTCACACGTTTCAAGGTTACCACCACCATCGCTGCAAGTAGCCAAAACAACCAACTCACCTGCACAAAGTCCAGCCAAAAATCGATGACTCATCAGTGAAATCAAAACAATTCCTGCGTTCAAGTTTTCTTTTTCAATTTTTATTCAATTTTAACTAGGGAAGGGATTTTCCATTTCTTTTTTTTTGTTGTTTGATTAACCGTAATATCGACAAAAAATAAAGGCAACTTCAAATGTTCATAAGCATTTCGCTACAATTTAGTCAATATATCGTCAATATATGTATATTGCTACCTGTAATGAGCAACCACTAGAAGAATTGATATATGAGTGCTGGCGCACCTCCTTTAGGGAAACCAAGAGTTAAATTTAATAATACAATAGTAATAAATATAAAAGAAAAAGGAAAAACTAAGTCAATTTCAGTTTAAACGGCCAATCCGAATACCGAAACAATGCAATACATGGTCTTGTTTTCCCAGCGCACTGTACACGATCCATCGGTGTCGTTATTCCAGAAGCAAGAGCTGGCCGTATGCAGTCCGGCACCGTTCTTTTGCATTATCATTGATGTAACAATGTACTTGTAGGGTTTTTGTTCCTTAGTCAGGACACTCAGGCAATTCTCGACTACCATGCTTGTCCAGTTGTTGACTTTGTCGTGCTGGTAGGCGTTACCGCCGATCGTTTGCTCGATGGATTCTTTGATAATTTTGCTTACATCATCGACTACGAATTGGTTTTCTTCACGAACGTCTTCCATTTTGTTGCAATTAAAATTAGGATATGTTTCGGTTTTATATTTCACTTGAGCAAATGCGGATGTTTTTAGGTCGGTTTTCACGCAAGAAAGCAGAAAATTCTGGACTTAAATTCCACAACAGATGCGAGAGAGTTGTGAGCTATGGCCTTTTGATTCAAAATTTTCTGCGATGAATTTGACGTTTCGTTATTTGTTTTCTTTTCTTTATGGCACAGGGTTGTTTAAGGAAGTAAAAAGGAACGAGTTAATGGGTGTGTTCAGAAGGTGTGGTTTTTATTGAAATTTTCTTAAATTTTATTTTTCATTGGCATTAGGCGTGAATAATACGCCCTTAAAAAAAATCGATTTCGACTAATTTTGATACCATATCACTCCAAAATACAGAAATGAGAATATTTGGCGCATAAATCTGCATGATTAATCATTGAGGTTAGAAAAAAAAGTGGACAATTTGACGATTTAAATAAAATACAACAAATTACTGATTCGAAATGTCTGAAAACGCAGAAAACTTTATTATAAAAACTATTACGTGCATTCTTCATGAACGCCAGGTTGTTTTTCTGTTTTTCTCGCCTTCGCCGTCGCAATCTGGTTGCCCCTCCCCTGTTGTTACTGCTTCAACAATGAACCAGATGATAACTTCTTGCCAAATTTAGTGTATGTTTGGAATACATAGTCGAAACGCCAACTTAATCGCTCATATGCTACTAAATGCGTGGCACCCATCTAAGTAAATATTTAGGGGGATTTAGCTAAATCATAGTTAAATCCCGGATTTAGCTTTAGTGGAAACGTGGTATAACATTCAGAGCAGCAAAAATCGACTCTGACCATTATCCCGCCGAAGCTAAATTCAGGGGTCGAATTACGGCATCAGTGATCGAGTAACTCGTTACGTACAAATACGCTTTTTTAAGTGACGAGTTACTCGATCACTGATGCCGTAATTCGACCCCAGAGCTCAATTGTCCCAGCGACAAGAAGCTGCGAATGGCCCAGAAAAAGAAACTTGACGTTGGATGTCTTAGCATACCTGAAGTAGCCAGAGAGAACAAAGAGCAACTGAGAAACTCTCCACTGTGCACTCGTTTTCTACTGAGGTCAACACACAGGGCACCCAGTATTGCAACATCACCACCTTGGTATACCACCCACTCCCGAACATAAGACCGTGGTATGATGATATTTGTAAAAGAGGTGGCAGAAGATGCGCAAAACAAGAGAAGCGTGGGAAGAGAATCGAGGAAACAAAAATAGTGAGGAGAAGAACATTCTGGCATTGTAAGAAGAACTCTCAGGTGTCAGGAACAAATCCGAGTACTGGACGATAAGCAGGAAAGCAGAGTAAACATTGAACATTTTTGTGAGAAAAATTGAATCGTCAAATTTTTGGGCCCGTAGAAGATACAACCACGAACTCTGTGAGCGTTGAACACACTGGTTCGGCCACATCGACAAAATAAACAATAATGCTCTCGACAAAAGGATATTTGAATCACAGTTCCCAGGTTCGGGATGACAAAAAATACCGAATTTCTGTTTTACAGACCAAACTATCACCTGTATCGGAACAGTTGGTCTGAAGAAGTGGAAACAGCATGTCTCAGGCAAAGACCTTCCATGCGTTAAGTATGTAGGAAGTCACACTTTTTTTAAACGAGCAACCTTTCGAATTATTTGCGTCATTGACCCTAAAGCCTATCCCTTTACTTTCGTGCATCCAATTAACTGACATAAATCATTCAATCTAAAGATACTCGAGCTTATATCTCACTTTTTCCAGCTTTATTACAAATTTTATCTTAAATCCGACACACGTTGGTTGTTGTTAAACTCTATTGTAGATTGCGAGATTTTACGATTTTGAAATAATAGGAATTAACTCACCAGATGGACATTATATTTAGTGGGCATAAAATTGGAACATTGTAATAAATGTAGAATACATGCAGAGTTTGCATTTTCTTTCCTCATTAGTACCTTAAACGTCGACGGATATATTCGTTATTCATAGATTTAAAGAGTAAAATGAATAACTCTTCAAAAATCTTTTCACAAGGATTTAAAACATAGTCGCAGAATTTAATTCCTGATCAAGTAAAAAAAATGTTTTAAAAGTATGTGTTAACCATTAGTTGTTCGAAAATTATATTTAACAAACGTTTATATATGTAATGTACGAGTTGTTGAAATGTTTTATTGCACTCTGAAAATAAGTGAAAAATGTTATCTAACAAGAGATACAAAGTGCATACGTGGAAAGATTAAAGTTAACCGTTTTAAATAAATCCTTCCTTATATGCTGCCCATGTCCGTCGACTCATTTTAAATCTCATAGTCATCATATGTTATGTAGAGTAAGTTATACTCCCCCGAACTTGTGAACGGTCCAACATAGTGTTACATCATATTCGTTTACCGACGACCTTGCGTTCAATTCTGAAAGCCAAGTGTACATAACTTACGAGTGTTTGTGTCGCCTACTTATTATTTATTGTTTTTTTTTTTTTAGTAATGACTAGTTAATGACCACCCTTAAACTAGAGCCATGACAGTTGGGCAATTAGAGAAGAGACGAAAGAGATATCGATGCACATTGGTTTTAAATGCTTGCGGGTTGTAATGATGAGGAAACTGAGAGATATGTACAAATCATGACAAATACATGTTGTACGGTTTAGAAGAGAGTCCCTATATTTGACAGTTCATCCACCAGTATTCTTGAGGGTAAATTCGTGTGCATTTGACTTTGAAATATGACGCGTATTGCGGGTAAAATGTCTAAGGGGTGGAATGCAACTGGCTATTTCACTGGAGTTTGTTTGTATAAGAATTGATACAACAGAGAGAGAGAGAGAGGGAGAGAGAGAGAGAGAGAGAAGAGAGAGACGGGAAACATTTGTTCGGTGTTCAAGGAAGTCTGATGACTTCGCAATGTTTCTGTCAGCTATAAGTTTTAATGCACGTTTTGTGTATTCCATCTATTGTAGAATGTGAAGGACAGTTTTTAGTGCTTGGGTTTATGATTGCCTTATAGATTGAGACCAGATCAGATTACGTAAAACTTTTTTTTTTAGCATTGACTTCGAATATGTTGTTTTTCCAACGAAGGTCGTCATTAACACACGTACGGAGGATGGAAAGTTTTTCGGCTTCGGCGACACATGTACCATTCATTGATACTGGTTTGAGGTTTGAGTTTCACTTAAGTGACAGAATACAGCTTTAGGTGTTGGAAGTATAGAATTTCAATCTATAAGTTGCCGTTCCTCTTCTGCATCCGAAGAAACGTGAGTTAGGGAACTAAGGATACTGTCATCAAGAGATTATTTATGAAAATGAGAAAGAGAATCGGACACAAAACGCAGACTTTAAACCGCCCAAAACGAATTGAATTGAACGACTCGAAAGGTAGTTTCTATTTCATTGAAGAAAATATATGTACAAACACTGATTGGTGCGAAACTCTTTCAAATGCTTGTTACAATGTCATGCGCTATCTTTTTCTGGGTTGATACTCTTCCTTGCTGCTCTTGTTTTGCGCTGCACCACCTTACTGCCCGAACACAGTGCACGGCCGCTGTGGTGTAGCAGTAGCAGCAGTACCGCTGTAGTAACGCTGTGGCGCTGAACTCACAAAATTCGCCCACAATAGTGTGGCGCGCCAGCACTTTTGTCTCGTAGTTATCTTCCATTTCCTTTGTTTTTTGTCGATTTGCCATTGGTTGTTCCACATCACATTGAAAACGAATACATACACATACAAAATGTATGCATGATCCTTCTTCAACAGTCGTCAATTTCTCTGCCTGTCACTTGCCGCGCTGCGAAAGTTAAAAGTTTACCAACTCGTACTACGCGGCTGCTACTGCTACACCACAGCGGCCCGCATTGTGGGCACACTAGTAAGATTGTATACATTTCTACTTTTTGACAGCGAATACTACTACTACTACTACACCACAGCGGCCGCATTGTGTTCGGGCAGTTAAGATGTACAACTTTTATCATCTCTTTCCGGTAGCTATTTGTAGTTTCTGGCTACTCCAAGCGTGCAGTGGTATCCATTTAATCCAACGTAAAGTCACGTTAAGGCGTAAAAACTCGTTTGACAGTCGAGCCGTTAGTCAGAGTTGAATGAGTGCCACGCATGGTTCTACCGTCTTGAGATAGCCAGTTAGCTGTGCAGATTCGAAGTTCTGGGAATCTAGTGCTACTTGCCTCTGTATTACTTGTTATTTTAAAGATTTGTGGAGGTTGTACTTTCCAACTAATTCGCTGAAGATATTTTCTTCCCCTAGTAGGATTTTGAAATCATAGCAGATAGACTCTATAGGCACTACCCAGGAGGTCATAGAATTTTCCTCCGTGATAGAGTTTTTTTTTTCTGCATACTTGGTTCTTTCCCTCGCATCTCCTGGATGGCGCTAATATGTGCCTTGTACCGAACAAGCAAAGAGTGTATAGTGTATGAACGTTCCAGGTGCATTCGCTAAAATCATAGTCCGCAGACGTCCCGGGTCGTGATCTTAAATGTGGGTATCCATTGAGTTTCACGAATTTCACCTCCAGTCGGTGCCAATAAACCACTTCTACGTTGTAAATGTTACAATTGGCAAATGATAGGCTCATCTGGTACCATCTCTTTTCTAATGCTTCAACTTTGAATATGTTGAAGGAGCCCAGATAAGGAGCCATTTCCGTTCTGGAAGTTTTGACCCCACCGCTGATACCAGGCTAATAAACAGGCAGATTGTGTACGGTGTGGCATACATAAGTACAAAACAGATGTCATAACAACGGTCTTAACGAGTCGATTACATTATGTCTAGTTATACCAGTAGAGTTCGTACATATGTGGAGTCAAGTGCGACCTGTTGGCTCAACGGACTTAGCTGCTAGTTTCCGTAGATAAAGTACTTAGTACATAGAATAAGTCTTATAAGCTTAAGCGATAATACATCCAAGCCAAATCTGAATTTTCATTCACACTTCAAAATTAATTGTAACGTAACTAACTCCTCTCTCTTTCACTTTAGAAAAAAAAAGCGAAGTATAGGTAGTTTTGTAATAACCAAACTTCTAGCTTATGCTTATAGTTAATTTGTAATATTCTATTTTGTTTTTATTTTACAGATAACAATATTGAAGCAGATTTCCTCGAATATTGAAAAACCAGACGTTATCAGATTGTAAAAATGAATTTAACAAGGGTTTTAATATTACTACTTGTTATCATAATAACAAGTTATACATTGCTTCCCCTCATCTACGCATATCCTGCCAATAGTTATCTACAATTAGAAACTCAAGAAAATCTAATTCGAAACAAAAGATTTTTTACTTTTGATAAATTTGTGAATCCTATATCACACACGGGAAGATTAGCTTTTAGCTTAATTGTCCGTGAAGGAGAAAAAGTAAAAAAAATCAAAGTGAATAAATCTAAGCATACCCTTTTTAAAAACGGCGAAAAACTTTGCCGAGAATATAGAGGACCACCAACTGACTACGAAATGCTTTGCCTTGAAAATTTAGGACCAACTTTGTATGCAAATGTTCTCCGACGTCTTTACAAAGCTATTCTCAACAAACCAGAACCTACACCGCCAGAACCTCCAACGCCAGAACCTGAAGAGCCAGAAGATTCAACGATAGATTCTGAGACGTCAGACTCAACAGAAGGCTCAACTAAAAAATACAAAGACAGAGGCTACGATTCCAGAGGTAAAAAAATCGGAAACTAAAAAGCCACAACCTCCAACGGCACAAGCTACAAAGCCACAATCTCCGACGCGAGAACCTATAGCACTATAACCTACAAAGCCGCCATCTTTAACGCCAGAACTTACAGAACAATAATCTCCAACACCGCAAGACACAATGCCACAACCTATAACGCCACAACATATAAAGTCACAATTTACAATGCTGAAATCTAGAAAGCCACAATCTTCAACGTCAGAGCCTACAGAGCCAAAATCTCCGTCTCCACAACCTAAAGCACTACAACCAAGAAAACCAGAATCTTCAACGGCATCAGCTACAATGCCACAATCTCCGACACCACAACCTATAACGCCACAACATAGAAAACCGGAACAACATACATATATATTCCTAGAAAATATCTAGTAAACAATTTTAAAATAAAAGTTAATTCTAAAACAAAACACAAACGGTATAAGTGTCTGTGGTATAAGCTTTTTGCTCAGCTTTAAGATTCATTTAAAGTTGAAACGTCTAAACTTACCTTGCATGTGAAGACAAAGTGTAACAATCTATGTTTATAAGTTACAAATTTATTTATTTACTTAGGTGGTGCTACAGTTCGGAGTGAACCTGGGCCTCAACCAACAAGCCTCTCCAGTTACCCCGGTTTTAGCTTGGTTGAGGTCCCCTTCTACCGAATATCTTACGAAGAATTTGACAGTCCTATACAGCCTTGAAGTTATACATGGTTGTCTACTGTGACGTTCCGTCCTATCTTGTTGACAACGAATACTAAGTTTTTCCCTTGTTAACCGCTAAACCTATTTTGTCAGCTTCTATCTCAATAATTGCGAATGAACTGGTGACAGCTCGCTGAGTTCGGCCAATTATATCGCTAACGTAAGCGGGTAGTCGCCCAGACTTTTAAATAAATTGGGCTTCTAGTGTTGGCTTGAGAGTTTCGTACAATTCGTTCAAGTATGATGTTGAAGAAGTCGCATGACAGCACGTCACATTGTCTGAATCCTTTCGGTGAGATGGTTGCCGATCTTGATAAGAGTTGCGAGCTTTCTCCATCGTCATCCCGCACAGACGGATAAATTTGGTAGGGATGCTAAAACTGGTCATGGCTCTGTATAGCTGCTTTCTATAAATTCTGTCATTGGCGGCCTTTAAATAGGTAAAAGGATGGTGTGTATCGATTTTGACTTCTTGGGATTTTTTTTTTTTTCAGAATCTGCTGAAGTGTGAAAATTCGTCTTGGTCGGAAATCGCACTGAAAGGGGCCAATCAGGTTGTTGACGAGAGGTTTCAGGCGTTCACACAATATGGCAGATAGGATCTGATACGCGATGTTCAAGAGACTGATGCATCTTAAATTGGCGCAGTTGAGGGGGTTGATCGGACAAAGGATGCTGCAGGCAGATTTGCATCTAACCAAATCTTGAAAATGAGTTAGCGTATATTCCCTGCCATGTAATATTTAAAAAGTCAGGCCGGTAAACCGTCCCTTCCAGCAGCCCTGTTGAATTTCAGTTTGATAATGCTATCCGCACTTTGTTTTGGTCAGGTGGACATAAATTTTGGCTATCATCGTCTAAAGTAAATGTGGTTCGTCTTGCCTGATAGTGATTTGTTTGTCTCCGTCACTCGCCGCTATACAGTCTGCAGAAGTGGTTTTTCCATTTTCTCATTACCGAATTGTAATGAGATTTCCTTCTTCACCTCTGCAGGTTTTCCTGACACAATCCCTGAAAATATGTACACAATCGATTTTTATTTGTAATCTTCATGTGAGCACTCCAGAAGTAATCCTGATTACATTACCGAATGATTCAATTTAATTTTTTTAATTACATTTCAATGGAATCCAATTAATACCAAAATTGACAGAATATAATTCCACATCGAATAATGCACAGATTAAAATCTATTATCGGAGAACAGGAGCCATTATTTCAGTGTACTTGGGGCTAAGGACACTGAATAATTAATTCTGATTGGCAATTTCAATTCCATCTGCTTAATTTTATTTATTTGTAACAATTAACTGATACATATCTGTCAATTTGTACCTTATTATCGCGTCTCTAATTGATATTTGTTAAGCTGTCAAGCCCACTGTGTGGGTTGTGAGAGCTATTGAACTCAATTATTGCTAAGCCGTTGAATAAGTTTTCAACTGCATTTATAGAGTGTACCTAACCCTATTTGTCAATGTTTAAGGATGTAATTAAATAAGATTTTCAATGTTAACGCTCGCGGTTGCACCACTTTGCTCGTTGGACGGGGGTTGTTCTTGTCTCCCCTCATTCATACACAACCTTCTCAAGCACTTTTGTTCCCAGCTATTGGAGTGTGCTCGCGGACACTTAAGGAAAACTCTTCACAAATAAACGATATCGAATGGTTGAAAGACTGGTCGAGAATGAGACCACGTCTATTTGTGCGATTTTTTGGGGCCCAATGTGTCACAAAACGCTGCACCTCCCTTCCTCTGCGCTTTTGAGCTAGCGATTATTACATGCAGTTTGGACATATGAATACGTGGGTAAAGATGCGTGTGTGTCCATGGTTGCTGCGTCTACATCTCCACCATGCACGTCTCGAAAACTGATTATCGAAATTTCACTTCACTGCGCAACTCGGTATGAACTATAGACTTTATCTTGGCTATCTAATAACGACACCAAGAGATTCAAACTAAAGTAGTCACCTCCCTGTAATAACCTCAAGACATGACAATATGGAAGCAAAGACAATTTTATTGCAAACCACGTCTTAAACTGATTCTACGATCTAAAAGAAAAGAACGAAAGGATCCTGTATAGTTCTTTGGGAGCTAGTGGACTGTATTAAATTAAATAAAAACACTTATTTTTTCTATTGTGCACAGCACTGATACGTCTGCTTTATTCTGTCTTCGAATCACAAGTCTTCTAGTAAAATAAATATTGGTTCCTTTTATAAAGGATTACACATGCACACACACACAGGATCGAACGATGGTGCATCGTCGCGGTTGATCATACATGCATGATGTGCGTAAGATGTGCCCAGCCTTTTGATATTTTCGGAATATCGAACAGATCCCTTGCTCAAATCAAAAGGATAAAAAAGAAGAGAAGAGAAGAAGGAAGAACTCTAACTCAATTGATCAGTGTCCACACAGAGAAGAAAGAACGTAAGGAAAACTTAAAGCTAGCCTTACTATCCTAATCGAAACCTTAGCCAACCTAAACCTCAAGCTTAGCTCGTAAACTTAAACTATTTTATCTTAAACTAACCAAACCCATCTCTAACTCTACACATCTCTTTCCACGGATCATCTCGTTCCAGAGACACGCCAGATGATGATAGCGTCAGCATGACTAGCATTGCTTTAAATCTTTTACGGTTATAAGTTGATCCTTAGGGGTTTCTTAGCTTGCTTCAGGCTTTGAATGTTATTCCAGGCTCTGGTCCTGCTCTTTCTTTAGGGTACGATTTCTCCTATTCAGCAGAGTGGTTTAGAGCCAATAAAGGGTTCAACCCCGACTTGCACCTACTACACATCTGCAATAACACATGGTCAAAGCAATTCTCCTAATTTGCTTCTCAGGGCTCTGGCCTCAGCCATAGGTGACTGAGTTCATTTACTTATGATAGCGATACAGTCCGGGGTGGACCTGGGCTTGGACCAACAAGTGTCTGCAGTCAACTCTGTCCAGGAAGTAATGGAATAAAAGCGCACTACTGTAGAAGAACCATGTCTTGATCTTTACAGATGACACGACTCTTAGATGGAATGTGACGTTGGATGAGGTGTCTTCTCAGCGGAACTAAACGTTTCGAAATGGTATCGAACGTATGACAACATGTTTACCTACCCAACGCAATTATCACAAAGCCACGTCAAACATTTGATTAACAGAAAATAAAGCCGACACTGACAGACTTCTGTAGAAAGATAGAAAACTCTCTCTGGCTTTGTAGGAGTTATGACTAGACATAATACTAAGTAATGAAGTCATAAGGAGATACATCCTTCCCTTCTTTCACCTTCCAATTCATTCGCCATGAAACTCCCACACTTTAAAAGAGAAATTTATACGTTACCACCTCTAATTAAAGAGCCCATTTAGAGTCAAGATACTCCCGAAAGCTGTTAAACATCCCAAAAATGTTCCCTCAATTATCGCACTACTTGAGTATGGCAATCTTAACATGTCTCCCGCTTGCTAACACCTAAAACAAATTGGTACTTCCATCACATCACATGCAAACACCCTCAAAGTAATACTATTTTACTATTTACACTCTGGCAAACAAATTGAATTGTAATTGAAGCCATCGTTGTCGGTTGTCCCTCCATCCGTCCATTAGCGAGCAATTCAAACTGGGAAAACGTCTAAAAACTGTTTGCACACTGACTCAGCTACATAATAAGCCCACCGAATATTTTCATATTTTTTAACCGCTCAATTGTGGCAATTAGCATGTGCGATATACTTTTAACATGTACGATGTATCGCAACTGCAAACACAAACTAAATTAGAAAATTCCACGCACAATTATACGCCAAACAGTGCGCACAACAATGAGTTTTCGAATAAACAAGTATTTACCTCAAAAATGGGCGTTCTTTGCATGCCTTACATCTTATTCCAAAAGACTGAAAACTTCAACCAAATATACCGTCATTGTCAAGTTTCCAAATTGCCAGATTGCCACCATTTAACGGTCAAATTACCTTAGACATATAAATGAATTGCGTCAACATTGTCAAACCACAGATTTACAACTTTTCACCCACAACAGTGTTTAGAGATACGAAAGTGTTGTTACTTTCTTCTGTCGAAACACCACTTGAGAACTCGTGAGAACGGCGGCGGCGGGGTAAAACTATTTATTGTCTTCTTCCTATGGGATGTGCGAGTGCGGTTGAGGTTAAACCAAAGTGTTCAACTTGTTTAACTGCAAATAAATATTTGATGCGGTCTAAAGTTGCCGGCAGCGTAAACTTCGCACCTATCCGCTGCCTGGGATAAAGATAAATTGTTAAACAGTGCGGCATAAACTGTGTCGATTGGCATTGAAAGACTGTGCTTTTGCTAAACTTTGATTATGTGTGAGGAGATTTTATCTAAGAGAGATTTTTGGGGTGTTTTTTTTTGGAGGAACGAGGAACGAGGAAGTGGAAGTTTCATGTTTATGGCGCACTTTGGTTTTATGACTGTGGCAGAATTTTTGATCAAGTGATTTTCACAAGAAGTAATCCGACATGAGTAATAGATGGAAATACATCTCTTTTGAGTTTATTGAATTTGAAAAAAATTAGCAGAAAAAGACTGGATGGGTAGGAAGTTCACATGGAAGTTCAATTCGGAAATACCGCGGTTTATTTAATCGACTTGTAATGGAATTGCTCACTGCTGTTCAACTTCATGTAGCTATAGTCATTTTTCCCTGAAATAGTTTTTTTTTAATCTACAGCGAAGGTGGATCTAAAGTATCCTAACATTGGCCGTGCCAGACCACAGAGCCAAACTGCAAACTGTAAGACTGAGAGAGTACCACTTTAAGGATTCTCACTTACTTACTAATTTACTTACACCCCACTTCAGTTTGGGGTGGGCCTGGGCCTCAATCAACAAGCCTTTCCATTTAGCCCGGTTTTAAGCTTACCGCCTCCATTTACGCACTCCAAGTTGGTTGAGGTCCTCTTCTACTGAATGCCTTACGAAGAATTTTTCGCTTGAAGCGACCAAGGGTATCTTCATCCACCTTCGAGAGAGCCCATGCTTCAGAACCTTAGAGTAAGACTGGGCTGGTTAAAGTATTGTATAGAGTCTGTTAGAGTTACCTTCTCAGAAAAAAAAGAACGATTGACAAGAGCTTTTCTTCGTTTGATTTTGAATGTGATATCGTTTTCAGAAGTGATAGAAGAGTCGAGGTAAATGCAGTCCTTTACTACCTTGAAGTTATACATAGTAGTCTGTTGTGACGTTCCGTCCCATCTTGCTGACAGCGGATACTAAGTTTTGCCCTCGTTAACCGCTAAAATGATTTTGGTCGCGAATGAATGGGTGACAGCTCACTGAGTTCGGCCAATTATACCGCTAGCGTAAGCGGGTAGTCGCCCAAACTTTTGAAAGATTGGGCCTCTAGTGTTGGCTTGAGAGTTTCGTATAATTCGTTCAAGTATGATGTTGAAGAAGTCGCATGACAGCACGTCACATTGTTTAAATCCTCTCGGTGAGATCGTTGCACAAACGGGCGAGTTTGTCAAAGATGCCAAAGCTGGATATGGCTCTCCATAGCTCGTTTCTATCAATGATGTCATAGGCGGCCTTAAAATCTATAAAAATTTAGAATTCTTGGGATCTGCTAAAGTGTGAACATTTTCATGACCGGAAACCACACTGGTAGGGGCCAATCGGGTTGTTGACGAGGGGTTCCAGGCGTTCGCACAATATGGCGGATAGGATCTCATACGCGATTTCCAAGAGACTGATGCTTCTATTATTGGCGCAGTTTAGGGGGTCTCCTTTGTTGTGTATAGGACATGGTTCGACATGGTCGTAAGTACTCCAAATCGAATGGTTTTTAGAAATCAGCGAAGCACCGCCGGGAAAAATTACAAAACATTGCAATTTGAGCTTCAATTTCTAATATGACTAGGCCCCCACCCAGTAAAAATCTTGAAACTCTTCCATTCAATAAGTTTTTACACAGCACATTAGCAGTATTTTAAAATGTTGCAAACCACTTTCTTCGTTTCAATCTCTTTATTCGTTTAAAATCACTCAAGAGAAGCAATGAGTTCAAATTGAGTGTTTTTGTTTTTAGTACACCAGTGTTTCAGATACATTTCACTTTAGGGGTAGTATTGCCGACACACAAGCATCATTTTTTCTGTAACAACAATGATGCTAGTCTTGCTCTTATCCTGATAATTGAAAGAAATCAGATGTTATACTTAAAAAAAAACAGGAATCCAACGTTTAAAGGATGTTGCAGCGATGGTTCTAGGAACTAAAATATCATTTTTAAAAAGAGAATTTCAACTTTTCCAAAGAGCCACAGAAGCTTTATATTCAAAAGGACTATTTTACAGTATAAGAGATAAACAAAGAGTATCACTTAAGCTTTCGCTTTCGAGAATTTTGAAGTTTTTTTTATATTTCACCAACTGTCCTTCTCACACCCGGTATCGTATTTATTTATTTAAGGAACTTTATTTTAACTAACAAAACAATCACATTTTCCACTGCACAGGATGTGCATCCATGTAATTATTCATCAGCTATTATGGCGACCATTCTTGGCGATTTCAATGGTTCCATTAAAATTGTATTGTGTGAATGCAATTAAATATGACGGCCTGCAACGGGCACATGATATATGTAACAATGCTGCAAGTATTAAATTGTATCCTTGTATATTCCGTGCAAAAACCTACGGCAAAAGTGATTTTAATTTATTGCCAATTGGAATCCTTAATTTTAAAAATGAATAATGTAAACACGAGAACCCTTCGGCATAAGCGTGCGATTGTGAAAACTGTAAATCTAACAGCGTTTGGTTTACACTTTGGATTTATAATAAACTATTTTTGAATATGCTTTAATTGAATAGTCAATTTAGGCAGATTATGGGAAGATAATAGTGCCTAAGGAAGGACTTGATTTGATGTGTGCCACAAGCGATCAAAGAAAATTAATATTGAAAGTCAAATTTAATTTTAAAAGCAGGTTATGAGCAGTTTATTGGATTTATATAGGTAGGCTGGTGCTCAACGTTGGTCTGGTGTTGTTCCGTCAAGTTAAATGTTTTCGGACTGATCGAGTTTTTTAAGCGTTTTTATAGCTACTTTTTGTCATTGCCATAACTCTGAATACATTGGGCTAGTGGGCTGAAGCTGGAAAAGATTCTCTCCTCGTCATTGCTGCCAGAACCTACAATTGGAAGACACTGCACTGATCTGGAATCCAATATGCATTTTGATTAATCGGCCTATACCTCCATCAATTTTGGATCCATCGATGGATCTAGATATTGCCAATCCTTTCTACTCTAAAAATGACAAGAGAACGGTCTATTAAAGTCTATCTGGGCTATTGTGTAATCTATAGTTAGAAAAAATTGAGTGTCCTGTTGGGCCCGACACCCAGTATTTCGATTGGCCTCTTCTTAGTGTACTTTCAGTTGCAGACTCTTCCATAAATAGGTTCAATGGGAGAAGATTAAGACTTATCTCAAAGTCCACTGTTTAAGTGGTTCTGACTGCGCTGGTTTTACCAATGCACGCCAGCCCTTGTACCTTTATAATGACTTAAGTTTGGTGTCTTTGTTAACAACGTGCCACCAAACTTATAGGCCTATAGTTCTTGGCAGTTGTGTTATATACTCCATACTATTGTCTGGGCTACGACCTTAATATAGTGCGTACCTTGAGCAGTGTGTTTCTAGTAGGAGTTTTTAAGTGTCATGGCATGAATCAATCCAGTTGAAAGTCTTATCTTTAAGGGAGCCTGAGGCTCCTAGTTCTCTAGTGATAATTTAAGGATTTTGGAGTGGCAACGAATCTAGCTTTGCAAATCTATGTTAGAGGCAAGAAAGCATTCTCACATGCCAGATCTACAAGATCACATTAGTTGCGCCAACTACCGATGCATTAGACTGCTGAAAATTCCTATAGGATCCTAAAAGGAACAGACATATGTACATATTACTCGTAATGCATACAAGTGACTTTTCTAAATTTAATTTTAAAATAAAAACATTCTTTCATGGAATCTTCAGGCATCTCTCTAATCTCTTTCAACAATGACAACAAATTACCCCCGGAGCTATTGCTTTTGATCATTTCCACCATCCGTTTTGTTTAAAACCCTCAAGGCGTTACATTAAATTTCATTATGTGAATGTGTCAAGCCAACTGGCTTTCTACACCAAGCAATACTGCACATAATGGAAAAGACAATGGATTGTTCCACCAGCAGAGTGTTCTCAAATGTTTATGATTCGTGAATATAATTTATTTCGTGGAAGTAATTATAATGGAAACAATAGACTTTGCTGAGTCCTTGTGGTTCGCTGTCGTTGTTGGGGGTCCTCAGATCCATTCTTGAAATAAAAATGAGAAAGTAACTTGCAAGGATAAAAAGTAATTTTGTGTACAATGTGCGAAAGATAATTTTAAAATGATTCATTGTCTTGCGTCTAAGTCCGTAAAGTCCTTCTATACGCCTTGACTTTATGTTCTGTTAAGTACTTACTCGTGGTTGTGTTGGGGTTTTGTGTAGCTTCAATGTTGACTTCAGAGAATCTTTGCACTGACGCAGCAGTTGGGACAGCTCAAAGATTTAATTTTTTTTGCGAATTGAACAAGCTGATTTTTATCAAACTTACAAATAAACGAGACATCCAAATCCATGCTTGTGGGTATGAAATACACATGGAAACCGGGACAAAAGTTATCTTTAAGTCATTACATACAAATAACTTGTAAACTCCCAACAGCTTGGACCAGTGAGCATTAGACTTAGTGTAAATCAACCAGGCTACCGATGGATACCTATTTTCCAACAACCCAAACCTCCGAATCCGTCGCCTTCGCCATTTAGGAAGCGGCCTGTTTGGAGAATTTGAAGAACTTGTTTAAGTTCCGATGATGGACTCGATATAATTTATTGAGAGAGCAGGTTGGTTGGATGAAGTCGCTCTAGGTTGTTTCAAAAGGAAAGTCCTTCGGGTAATCTATGATCCCATCTGCATACACGGTGAATCAAGGAGAAGATACAAAGGCGAACTTTATGGGCTGTACATGGGGTGAACGTTGATGTAGTCAGATGAGTCCAAATACAACGACTATGATGGGACAACGATGGGACATGTAGAGTGGATGAAGACCAGCACTCCGACCCGGAGAATCTTCGAGTCTACCCCGGAGGCACGACGCAGTAAAGGAAGACCGCGGCTCAGGTGGCGCACTCAGGTCAAAAGGGACTTCAATCAACTAAGCGTGTGAAACAGGAGGCAGCTAGCTAACGATCAAACTGGACCTAGATCCACCGAGGGTGTATTGTGCCATCATGAGTGTGGTTGATTTCGAACATTGACCAACCGACTAGAAGAAGGTACCACAACTCTTATTGTTATCACAATGGACCAACTACACTCGCGTAAGCACCATCAAGGTGCACTTCCCCTCTTATCTAACCAGTGATCATAGCATCTTTTCCGATGATGTAAGCAAGCCAGAAACTCATTCAATTCCATCAAGAGACACTTTGTCGTGACCACACTTTAGATCAATTCGTTGAGCAAAAATTAAGGTATTTCTACCCTCCATCAATGTGTGGGAGAATTCGGAAATTGGCAGCGTTAGACCACCCACTAGTCCCTCAAAACGTATCCTTCTCGCACAACATCAAAGACCCGATTCAACAAAAAGCCAAAGTTCCAACAATTTGTAAACTTAATTTATTTATCAAAAAAGAAATATGCACGCACACTTAAAACTATTCAACCTTAGAGTTACGGCCTTAACATGCAAAAGCTATTGTTTACAAATTCTATTAGCTAACTAAAACTAACTAAGTGACTATAGAGTTAAAGGAATCCACATTGTAATTGAATTTTGTGTCCGGGCCGGGATGACCTCCCGAATAATTAAATTTCTAGGGTGACTCCCACACGAAGTCAAAATATACCCAAACTCTATGGATTCACATAGTTGCCCCAGAGGTTGTGGTATTGATAGGAGCCAGTGACCGAAGTTGCCGCTGAAGCGCTTGTGTCGTGGTAATAGCAATCACTACCCGACATGCAGCCATCCGAGAGGCCAATCGGAGACGATGCACTGGTTACCGAGGTGGTGGTATGTTGACTGGGTGACATCGCGTTCACATTTATCCTTTCAACAGGTTGTAACTCTAGTAAGGATTCCACTTCGTTTTTATAGGTCATGATGCTGCCTAACGATGTAACACAACTCGATGAGGATGCATTATGGGACTTTGGTGATGCAGACGATGTCGGCGGGGATGAAGAGACGGCTGTGGCACACATGGCTATGTGACCTTGAGGCAGACCATCTAAATATTGGTCGATTTCTTTTGGATCGATGTCGGCATCAACAATAGTTGGCGCCAAATAGTTGTGGACCATTTGGTGGTGGTGATGCTGCTGCTGGTGGGTATGCAAATAATTAAGCGATGCATTCGAGTGTGGCGATGTTGTTGATGTTCCATAGGAGGCTGTCGGGTCATGTTGCTGCTGCTGATGGATGACGGGCTGCTGGTGCTGAGATTGAGAATGCGACTGAGACGGAACGTGCTGTGGCTGCAAATAATGATGAATGGCATATGTCCGGTTGTTGTGGTGAGAAGATGCATCCATTCCCAGCGACTGATGATGATGGTAACCGATGCCAGAGTCTATGACGTTGCTATTTCTATGGAATTCTAAGCCTTTGGCGTATTGTGCTTGATGGTCGGTTGTATGCAGCGTGTAGTGTTCGGGGGAATTGTGTTCATGCTTGGCTAATGATGAAGATGATGATGAGATGGGTGGCAACGAGAGTGGTATTGCAACCGGCGGTGGGGTCCCTATCGATCGTTGGAGAACACTGCCCAACGTGTATGGGGTAGCAGGTGGTGTCAGTGGGTTGGCCTCGCCTACCGATTGCCTAGAGCTGGATGTTGTCGAACATGGTGAATCCATTTGTCGCCCGTAATCGAATTTACGGAAAGACTCGTTGCCTTCGCTTAGGGTTTTCAAAAGCGATTCGTGGTCATTACCATTCCCATGGGTATACTGTGGTAATAGACCACTATCACCACAACCACTAGTTGTGTAATCCATCTCGGTAGATTCATTGATTGGCGCAAGTCGACTCCCCGCATCGACAAGGAACTGTGTCCGACAATTGAACCGGCTGTTCTTGTTCAGATCCATAAAGGACTTGTGTTCGTGTCGACGCGTGGATGTACCTCGTTGATTGTTATTTGTCTTCTGATTGCATTGTGATGCTTTTCCATCTGCGGTAGATGTGCCTGTTCCTGTAGCTGCATTTGTTGAACTTCCACTGGTTGCCGATGTCTTGGCCTTCTTTCGACGTGGTTGATATTTGTAATCGGGGTGTTCCTGCTTGTGGGTTAATCGAAGCTTCTCAGCGAATTCAATAAATGGTTTCTTATCACTGTCCTTAAGGTTTCTGTAAAGAGAAGACGTAAAGGTAAATATTAATTTAAACATTGAATCCGGAAAGTAGTTGAAGGGGCGGGAGGGACCATCTAGAATTTAATCAAAGTCAATAGAACGAATGTAAACAAACACGTGTTGGACGCAAACACAGATGGGGTAAATAGGGTTTGAGCAATGGAGACTTAAATTCTTAAGAGGGGGCCGATCCCTCAACGGATGGAGAATATTTGCTTTGTTTGCATAGTTCTGACTGTAAATAGGGGATGTTCACGATTAGGGGAATGTTGGCAGTTTTGAGTGGAAGAAATTTTCTCACCGAATTTTCCCACTTTCGAAACATTTGTGTCCCCTTCTTCAATTTTTTAATGCAGCAGTACCGCATGTTCACCCTTGTGAAATGCTAATAATGTTGCGAAAGTTTTATGAAAAGAATTGACAAGGCATTTAAAAGTTGGATATGAAGGTCGGTAACTAAGTTTAAGGCGATTTAAATGTTTAAGATCATGTTTTCGATCTAAATAAAGGGAATTTGTGGACGTTAAAATAGTCCTGACATCCCTGTTCTAATGGCATCAGCACTAATAGTTTGATAGCTGAGTGGTTTGGATGTCTCGTACAGACATGTTACAAAACCAGAGAAGTTGATACCAAGAATATCAGGCATGTCTCTGGAACGAGAGGAATCTGGAGGAGCAAGCGTATAATGCAGTTGGGCTCTATACGCCGTTTAAGCGAAACATAACATATCGAGAAAAGCTATCACCCTCTACGTTCACAGCCAAACGGCCATAAAGGCTTAGGAGTAAGTTCAAGACTAGTGAAACCCTACACCAAGTAACACCATGTTGAGTACCGAACCATTGGCAATATGAAAGAACTGATGAACTTGCGAGAAAGAGGTTAGAACTAGATTTATCCTTAACCTTTATACTGGACAGAGTCTTTAGAAATGTGCCTATCAATCAGAACACTTTGATCAATCCTCGATACGAAGAGGGCTCTTCTTTTGATTATACTAAGTCGTAGAGATGCGAATGTGCCTTTGGTTTTCACGCGGAAGTGTCCTGCGAGTGTTCTGACCTGATTAATACAAAAATAGGACTCTCTGTAGTTATTTCTTTAACAAGCTGAAAGACGTACTTAATATTCTGCTGCCTGACCTTCAAAGATTTCATTCTCTACGCGGTTGGTTCCAACTCAGCAGTTTCTCTTTATAACTTTTCAGGAAGTTAACTAATGAGCTCAATGGTCCTAAATGTTGGTCTATGTGATCAGCGACCTTAATCGCTCGACATTCACTTACCTAACCTAGTCTATCCTGTTATAAATCATCCTCTCTCTTTCCCTCTTTCTTTATCCACTCACTACTAGCTTCTCTGTTTCTTCCTCGCAACACAATAAGCCGTCAATCTGCATGCACAATAACTATGTTATGTGCATGTCTAAGGTTTGAAAAGTTAACCAAAGAAGAACTTTAATATATTTTCAACAAAATTTAGTTTGCGCCTACACGTATGTGATAAAAAATAAATGTTTCACTTTATATTACATTTCGGATTTCGAACAAAGGAAATTACTTAATTGCCACCGTAGCTAAAGAAGCTTCACTTCAAAACTTGTCATAACAACTTAGCTCCTACAGATGTATCTTATTGACACCAAGGCTTCTTCGTTTTCTCTATGGATTCTCTGTCTATTTCCCTGTATAGTACGCTAAGCGATGTACTGACTTCGATTAATGTTTCTGAAGGATTCATACTCCGCTTGCTTCTAACTAGTTTATATTTAATTATATTTTCGTTTCAGCTTTAGACTCACAAAGGAATATGCTTCAGAGAAGCTATGAAAATTTTCAAAATTATGTGATTACGTTATATTTAAGGTTCTTGTGGTTCTTTGTATAATACTCATAATACACACAGGAACACATTTCAAAATAAAATGCCTACCCTGGTCCATCTATTCTAATTTTTGTTATCCTTAATGGAGAACATTTAGATTTAACTGCATTCACAAATGCATTACCTACTTGTTTTATGTACGCCTATGTACTACGCCTCCATACATTTGGCAAAAGGTTTTAAAAGGATTTTTCCGTATATCCTTGCAGATAATCTCAGCTATTATATGGCTTCCTAGCTGAAATAATATGAGTTCGTCCTTTTAATGTGCCCTCCCAGTAGTAAAATACATTCTTTCTCAAAATGGAATGCAAAAACAAAATATTCAACTTGAGAGATGCCTTTAAATTTAACTAGACTGGATTCAGTCCGTAGAAACCTTTAATGCAAGACAACAAAATGTGAATGTGAATGTTAAAAGTTAAACAACATTGTTTTGACGTAGAAATACGTCTTTCTCTGTAGTTTGGGAATAGAATGACACGAAAAAGTGTCACTGCCTACAAATGAAGAGGTATAAAGATATAATTTATGCAACGTTTGACAGAGGAAAAATGCAACAAAAGCTATTGGAATCATTTATCAGTTGAACTTGAGCGAGCTGTCATAAAAATTAACGATATTTGTCTCGTAGACAAGTCGCGGTGCGTTGCTTTAAAGGTTTTCACATTTGAATGGCTTATGGTAGCTCAGCTTGTACAGTTCGGCTTGTAGAGCTCAGTACTTCACCTAACAGCTATAAAGCCACGCATTCAAACGTGCGTTGTCCAAAAAATACATCACAAAATACTACAGAGACCGATGGCCTGACCTTAAGGAGAAAGCGAGAAGTTCTAGGAACTATGTCCTCATAAAGCAGCGTGTATCGGAGAAGGAATGCCGCAAAATTGACTCAGGCCACCTCAGAGCCACAACCATTGACTTATCGGGTACCCGACATCATCATGCAGTACGATCTTATGGACATTTATATAACAGGAACCGACTGGACCGAGTCGAGTGTTGGTGTATGTAGTGGTTTTAAAACCTCAGATGGTATTTGGTTAAAATCTCTATGGGCGGTGTCCAGAATAACTAGGGAGAATTTTTGGTTTTGTGATCTTCGTTTTATAATTCACAGTATGTATTTCCAACTTCGTGGTGTTAGTATGACCAACTCATCAAGCCAATATGTGCAGCTTACTACCAGTGTTATGCATATGCAGGCGTAGATTTTCTGCGGTTAATTGACTTTCTTGACATCAGGGGTTGAACCTTTAACCTTCAATGTGACAAAGGATGATGCTAACCACAACGCCAAAAACATAATCTTTGAATGCACTAGACTTGCAGGGAGATAAAGACTGGAAACAAAAGGGAGGAATCACACCGTTTCGGCAATGTGCACGAGGGTGAAAAATTGAAACTAAGTATGCACCTATATACAGAAAGTGCTGAAGGTGAAGAGAAGAGAACAGGGTTGGTTCGCTTGAAGATGAAGAGGTAAGAGTCCAACACCCTGCAGGAACTTGGTCACCGCTGACCATGCAGAATGAAACATTTCCTCTTAAAAAACAAAAAAAGCCATTACACCGCAGGATGTTGAGTAGGAAGACAAACCCACTCATAGCACATTCCGCGTCATTTATCAACAACCCATTCGGGCATGTCTGCGATATGTGCAGCAGACTCTGGTTTGAATCGCAGCTGGTGGTATTCCATTTGTCGCCAGACGCGACTTTAAAGATAATAGTACCCCAACTAACATTTTGTTTTAGAAACAATGGTATAGATGGCTTAAAGTCCGATCAGATGTAATAATTGTTAAGCAAAGGGATGCTTTCTTTTAAAAAGCCTTTAATGCATTTTTTTTTCAACAAACCATTGAATGAAGAAGCATACACTCGTACATATATCACAAATCCTTAATCATTTTCTCTCTATCTCTACTGTTAGGTCCTTTTAATTAACCCTTTCTCTTATGAGGTACTTTATTCAACATACGTGCGGGTATATCCACGTATATATATTCTGTGTTCAGAATATACCACAGGACTCTTCCTAAAAGTAATACTTATCGATTTAGACAGTTAAGTAAAAGCAATTTGAAAAGAGAACTAATCCATGATGACCATCATTCTACAAAATGAAAGATAAAATCACTTCAAAGGATCTGAGCTTTACACTTCATTTTAAGCTCAAATGATAAAATAGAATTTAATTAGATGCTTGTGTTGAATATACAGCAGGCTTTTCTCGTTAGAAGTGCAAGTCTAACCTGAATTTTTTGGAGCAAGAAAGTGTATTTTGCTAGTCAGTCCAGCGATGTACTCTAAGACTTCCAAGTAGCCTGTAGAATCTGAAGAGTTAAACGATTTACAAATCTTCTTATATTAAGCAGGTCTGCAGTTTGACTATGTTTTTTTGAAATCGAGAATATCGCTTGAAATAATGCTTGTTACTCGAAATCCTGTCTTTTTGTCAGTGGTTATATTCATCCGTTTAGCTATTCAAAAGTTCCGATTACACAACAAAAAAAAATACACACATTTGACGCAACAACTCACAGAAAGTCATTTTTAACACCAATAGAACGGACTTACAGTTTTGTTGCCGACTCTGAACGGCGGATTGAAACGTTTTTTCATGGCAGATTATACTCTCGATAAGGAGCATACACCAACTCATCTGTAAAATATGGTCGGAAGAAAGTATGCCCGATGAATGGAATCTCAGCATTGTTTGTCCGATCCTCAAGAAAGGAGACCCTCTAAACTGCGCCAACTACAGAGGTATTAGTCTAATTAACATCGCCTTCAAGATCTTATCTGCCGTATTGTGTGAACGTCTGAAGCCGTTCGTCAGCAACCTGATTGGTCCATATCAGTGTGGCTTTAGGCCAGGAAAGTCCACCATCGACCAAATATTCACACTACGGCAGATCTTGGAAAAAAACCCAGGAACACTAAATCGATACACACCATCTATTCATCGATTTTAAGGCCGCGTATGACAGCATTTATAGAGACGAGCTATACAGAGCTATGTCTAGTTTTGGCATCCCTGCCAAACTCGTCCGTTTGTGCAGGATGACGATGGAGAATGCACGCTGCTCCATCAAGGTCGGTAAAGAACTCACCGAGACCTTTGATGTCAAAAAAAAAGATTAAGATAAGGCGTTGCACTGTCATGCGACATTTTTGACATCATTCTTGAAAGAATAGTGCAAAACTCGCGCGACAACACAAGAGGGACAATCTTTCAAAAGTCCGTCCAATTACTCGCATACGCCGATGATATTGACATAATCGGAAGAAAGCAGCGTGATGTCAGTGACGCTTTCGCGAGTATTGAGACGGAAGCGGCAAAGATGGTTTAACAGTAAATGAGGGCAAGACCAAGTATATACTGTCAACAAGAAAGGACACTCAACACAGACGTCTCAGACAGAACGTCTCCCTCGACAAATATAACTTTGAGGTAGTTAAGGACCTTGTCTACCGAGGCTCCGCTATCAATTCAGACAATGACACCAACGCTGAGATCAGACGAAGAATAACCAATTGACTCGCAAAGCCCTCTCTCGAACAACAAAAGTGACCCTATATAAGACCTTAACAATCCCAGTCCTGCTCTACGGCGCAGAGGCATGTACTTTATCAAAAGTAGATGAGGGTGCTCTTGGCTGCTTCGAGAGGAAAATTCTTCGGGTGATTTTCGGTCCCGTCTGCGTAAACGGTTAATGGAGGAGCAGATACAACGACGAACTGTACGGGCTGTACAGCGACATCGACTTAGCCAGAAGAGAGAAGGTCCAACGACTGAGGTGGCTAGGTCATGAAGAGCGGATGCTCCGGTCCGAAAAATCTTCGAATCCGCCCCCGAGGGACAGCGCAGTAGAGGAAGATTGCGACTCAGGTGACGCACGACAGTTGAAGGGGACCTCAACCAACTTAGCGTGCGAAACTGGAGGCAGCTAGCTAAAGATCGAGCTGGCTGGAGACGCTTTTTGGTTGAGGCTCAGGTCCACCCGAACTGTAGCGCTACCTTAAGTAAGTAAGTAAGATTATACTCTCGCAGGTTCGTGCAGAAAACGTTTAGTTGTTTTGTTGAGGCTCGAACCTGTCTTCTCTCGCTTAGCAGACTTACGCACAAACTATAAAGCTACAGCGATCATTTAAAAATGAATTATTTCGCAAAAAGTCTGGGTACCTTAAATCGTTGGGTATATACCAATTGTTAGATTAGAAAATCACACTACAGTGTTGCTATAATCAAAAATACAAAATTTATTCGTAACGTACTATTTGTTTAGAAAATCATAATAGAAAGACTTGGCAAACTGCTTAACTTCGGTATCATGATTTAAAGGTGGTTCTCTTTATTAAGTTTAACCATATAATTTACTAAATATTTCATACAACTTGAATTTGCATGTATAGAACACGTGACTTATTGCAATTTACAATTTGCTTTGCAGTGAAGACGAGGTGATTGATTGGGAGTTTTAGATTAACATAAGTCAATTTGTTTAAGTTAATATATTTCCATTCAGTGACTCGCGTGACTTATTAGTTGTGAGATATGTGTCACTGTTATGAAATGAATTTTTCGATAAGAAATTGAACGATGACTCAACTTAAAATTGCCGTCAAAATATTAATTTTGTAATACAATTGGAATTATCAGAGTAGAAGCGATAAGATTTATTAAATTTGTTTATAAAAAAAAAATGTTTAGCTCATCAGCAAAGAAAACGCAAAAAATACGTAAATAAATAAAATAAAATATGAGTAGATAATTTTGGCCACATGAAGAGTGAAGGTCAACATAAATTGAACCAACAGAAGAGGGAAATAATTAATGACTTACTTACTTAGGTGGCGCTGTAGTTGGGGGTAAGCCAGGGCCGCAACCAACAAGCCTTCATCGCCTCCAGTTACCTGCTCCAAGTTGGTTGAGGTCCCTTTACACTTGCGACCGTCGCGCTGTCTTGATGGCGGTATTCCTCTACTGCGCTATTCTCCGAGCTTAATTCACCGACGTGCATTCTCTCCTTGTCCCAGCCATCTTATTCGTTGTATCTGGACTCTTCTGACTAGTGCCAGTTCGTCGTTATATTTCCTCCTACACTCTCCATCTACGAAACCGTAGATCAATCGAAGGATTTTTCTCTCAAAAGAACGTGGGACAACCTGATGCGTTTTTGAGAAAGTCCATGCCTCCCTACCATAGAGCAGAGCTGAGGTGATCAGGGTCTTATATAGTGTCACTTTGGTTATTCAAAAGATCACTTTGCCACTCAATTGCTTTTTTAGCTCAAAGAAATAGCGACTGGCAAAAGTTATGCTGCGTTTGATTTGAGTTAATAGCAGAGCTTAGGTAGACAAAGTCCCTAACTACCTATCTGTCGAGGGTGACATTCTGTTCGAGATGTCGATCTTGAGTGCATCGTTTTGCTGTTGTAATGCAATCCTCTCTTCCAGGGGGTTCGTTGTTTTATACGGCGTATCGAAATCTGGACAATACCAAGGACTTGGTTGGTGAGTTCCCAAATCTGTGAGTGAGTAATATTAACTGGTGACCAATCGCTTGAAAATGCAACATTTTGTTTGCACGTGCACATGTATAACTAAAATGTCATTGCTTCTGACTATAAGATTATTTGAATTAGTCTATTTTTGAACACATCCCAAGATATAACCTCAATGTCTTACTGATGTTTAAATACCCACACTCAATTTGAAGTTCCTATCAGTTACCGAAGAATAACTATATTTCAATTTAACCATGAACTTGGTGAACTCGTGTAGTAAAACTAAACAGAGAACTTCGTCCTTTTTTCTCCAAAACACTGAAATATGTTGGCTTTTTATATACCTTTGTTGTTTCCTTTGCATACGAGAGGGCTAGCATCTGCCCGAAGTTCGATGCTTTGCATACCGAATGCACAAGGAGATGTTGTCTCCATGCGAAGTTGGAGGTACCAGAGCACGTAAAGCAAATTGGAAAAGTTTCGTGTTCTCTTCATTTTTTTTTTTTTTTGTTCTCAAAAGGAGAAATATTGTAATAGGACGATTCTAGTCGCACCTGTGCACGTTCGTATCTAAATTAAGTCTCATGACGACAAGACGAAACAATGTAAATGCATAGATGGAATGGAAAGCGAATATTTTTTCAATTATTTACACATTACCTACGTGAGAGTTTCTCTAAAAGGTTTCGGAGAACAAGTTGGGATACTACATTGAAAGGAGATCCTGATTTCGGTTTAAAAAGAAGTTTCTGGTTGCACACTGTCACTATCACAATAAATTGCGCAAACATTTATAATTAATGCTATTTCGGCGTTTAAATCGTTATCTGTTCTTTTTATTTTCGATCAATGCTTCTGAGATAACATTGAATGAAGTACCTAATACCCATTTTTAATATTACAAACTATTTCAGGAACCAAAGACTCTAACGAACCCCCCACAGTGGTGAGGTCATAGTATTGCTATAAGTATTATTATGCAAACAACAATTGACATTATTAGTTTGGATCAATGCAAAGCGATAAGAGGGCAAACGCCTATCGGCAGTTGCTTTCTGTGTCTCACTATGAGATAAAAATAATTAATGACGAGGACCAATTAAAATAAAAATAAAAACGTATAGCGAAGCTAAAGTTCCTCAATGATCTACTTCTCAAGTTAGATGATGTGGAGTGCGGTTTGGTTGTGTGCGCGGACCATTTTGCTATCAGACACTGGTAGATATTCATCAATTTTTCTCTTAACATTTTGACATCTTGGGCAAACAGCTGTGGCCTTATTGTCAATCCATCTAAAACAGAGCTGATCCTTTTTATTAAGTAGATCTATAGAGACCTGAGTGGGGCGCAAAGGAACTCCTTTTGATCCGCCTATGTGCCTTTCCCACCCAAGCTCAACAGTACACCCCTGTGTGTTTTTAGACAGTGCCAAACATCTAGGGCTCATTCTAGACAGGAAACTTTAGTAGACAACAAATTTTGCACTAGGAGCTTTACAATGGCTCCAACAGCTAGGTCTCCCTTTTAAAATAAACTGTTATGTTGCCCATTGCCAGTCGTTTCAACATAAGCTACAAACACACAATACTGCATAGAAGTGCCTGCAGTCATCGAGAGGACCTTATAATGAGTCCATATCGATCTGTACGTGTGACGCTGAAATAGGAACTCGGTTCTGGTGTCTTTTCAGAATACCTTGACACTCCTTCAGTCTCTCCAATCATTGCAGGATCTTTCCAGCCAAAGTTACAGAAATGAGATCGCTAAATAGAACAATATCATTCTCTTTTGTGTCCCGGAACAAGCTCTCTAGGTTGAGACAGTAAGACTGATCACCATGTCAAACAGCCTCTGTTGTTTGTTAAGCACTTGGTTTAGGATTTTCTAAATGACTGCTACAAACGTTCTAAAGCTAACAAACGTCGATTGGCTTATTGCATGTGATTTTTATAAATTTCGATAATGATCACACGTAAATATTATTTTTTTTTTATTTGTTACAAACAATGTTAAGCTTACCCTATGGATTAGGATACAAACGCAAATCAAAATTCCTTATAAAAAAGATTGCTTTGGTGGCATTTTCTTTCTTGATTTGAGCTTAGCGAAACGCCGTCTTAGTTCAGCGCTTCTTGTCAATACATAGAATGAAACATATTTTTAGAAGTCTTGTGCTGGAACAGATTGTGCACGGGGTAGGTGCACTATTTTTTATTAAATCTGTCCAGCTGTCTCTTCCAGCGTGCTGCCATAGAGACTAACGACAATTGAAGAACAGGTCAACATGTCAACAAACAAAGAAGCATGTCTGTCTTAAACAAAACCTTGTACCATTGTGGAGATTCAACGAAGTCTTACTTTAGAAAATCGCTGCTACTTCAGTTTGTCATGGGTTCAAAATTCTAAGCCCGGAAGACGAAATGTCATATGGAGCCGAGGACTGGATGATAAGTAAGAAAGCAGAGTTTTCGTCAAATATTTGGTTTCGAGATGTAGATGTAGTTCAAAAAGCCGAAATAAGTCGACTTGTCTGGCTCGGCCAAAATGATCTTCGAATCATAGACCCCAGGTTCGAGGAAGACCAAACCTCCTCTTCTGCTTGGCCTGCAGAACTGAAAACAGCGTGTCCGGGATCAAAGAGGATAGAAAGCTGCAGTGTCCCAGGCAGAGACCATCTATGGGTAAAAAGCCCGTTAAATAAACAAATGAGTAGAGATCCTTTTCCGTCAGATTTTAACGTAGTATATCTGTTTTAAGCACCAGCTGTGTGCGAATTGGCGTGGCATGATCACCGTCTTGTTGCAACCATCTCTGTTGTAAGAACCAAGAACAGGATTGCCAACGCGGTTTCTAGAAAAAATGTCCTGAATTCTACTAAGGGGGTCGACAGAGAAACAGAGTTTCAAAATTCTTCACTATATGCAGTATGATTGCACTGCCAGAGACCAAATAGGCCACAAAAATTATTTCACGTCACGTTAATTTTGACATGTTTTTGTTAAAACGTCAAATTATAATTGGACACTCTTCATGGCTGTCAAAAGCGAACACCAAACCAAAATGGCGGCCAGCAAACATGGTGTTATAGTCTAACAGGCAGCAAAATAGATTTTATAGCGGAAAAAGCTCACCCTGTGTAGTTTTGTCAGCCACTGGATATATAAAAACCACAACCATCGTATTACACACTCTCTCAAACACAAACTTTTAGAACTACCATCTCGTATTTCAAAAGAAAAACTGCAAATTTCTCTTCTTTTAAGTCTTTACGACTTAAAAAAAAAAAAAAAAAAAACAATTAAATAATTTCAACACTGAATCAACACGATTATCTGCATTCCCTCGAACACTGCATTTGACAATCTACTTTTCCAAGAAGACGCATCCGAAATCTGTTAGCAAAAGTTTTATGAAAGACTAAAATCCAATTACACTCCGAGAGCTAATTAAAACCCCTCAACTTTCAAATGCATAACCTCCCCCACACCGACGACTATGCATAAGAAATATCCTCAGCTCATTATAAAAAGCAATTCAATTTTACGGAATCAACACATGGACAGAGACAGAAAACTAAAACTAAAAAAAAACCATACTTACTTCCAGAGTTTTCCTAGAGATTTACTCAACTCGGAGTTCTGAAGATGTGGATACTGCTTGGACATTACGCGTCGAGCTGCCTGTGCCCACACCATAAACGCATTCATTGGCCTCTTGATGTGATCTTTTTTCCTATCCGACGTCGATCTGAAATGAGAAAGATGTTATGGTCAAAACAGATTAACTTTCCCAGTGGATTCAAGGATGGTTTTAATTTTTTATTTTTATTTTTTTTAATTAACGCGCACATAGGAGGAGTATGCAACTTTAGTTTGAATTCGCCCAGATATGCGTATGAGTTGAGTATGCATGCAAACTTCCTGTTTAATATAATTACTGCATCACAGCATAGAGTAGGATTATAGATACTTCCACACGAGGAACGCTCCCATAGAAAAAGTTTAAAAAATGTTGTCAATTTCGCAGAACCCTGTTTCAAACTTTATTCTAGAATAAAAGCTTCCGTGAAAAATATTCGGTTCAGTGAATTGGGCCAATTGAAAGTTAGTACTTGATGAAAAAATATCCAAGTTATATCATTAACTGATAACCCTTGAGTATAAAGTGGTACCAACCGGATCAGGTGAAGAAGGATGGTGGTTATGTCAAGGAACTTCTGGTTAAAGTTAAACTTTTAATGCTGGTGTATGAAGTTAATTACATTGACATGCAGATGTGTAACATCTGCTAAAAGGCACACATCCAAAAAGAATATGCAAGTTGAATAATGCAATTAAAGTTGTAGGTATCCTTATTGAATTGGTTATGGCGCTCGAGATTTACTGACTTTATTCGATTTTGAAGGATTTAAATTGTACGTAGGTACTTGCAAATTTGTTCCTTAAATCAAACTTATGTTAGCTGGATAAGTTTTTTTTTTTTTTGCAAAAGTATACACAGCAAAAGTTTAGAGTTTGCTAAACTCACTGAAGACTTTGAATACCCAATTGCACTCTTTGAAAGTTTGCATGACAATCTTGGGAGACGAAATTACCTGAATAAATTAAGTTTTAGAGAAGTTGGAAGTTTTTGATTGCTAGATAGTTTTATGGAGTTTCTTCTTACCAAAGCTTTTTTATTTTGGTTATTTCAGAGACCAAGGGCATAGAGGTCTAGTTTATTTCACGTCTGTTAACAAGTCGCTTTTGGAGAAAACCATTTACCCTTTTCCAGAGATGCACGCGACTTTGTCGTCTGTTGAATCTTTTAACACAGTTTTCCACAAATTATTTGACAAGTCTTAATGTTGAAAGAATCAATTGTTTTGAAGTGAAAATGTCTATTAATTTTCTTTAGGGAGCATTACAGAAAATTCCATGAGTTTCGTGTTGCAACTCAAACAGTATTGTTTATATATAAAACCAAAATATACCACGTGATAGTTAAAGAATCAAGGAATTTATTTCACATAGTGGGGATTGTAAAATCATATGGGGGACGTAGTGGGACGGAGTAGGATGGAGTGCGACGCACCGCCATTTCGGGTTGGTTTCGCCGGATTTGAAAATGTTCGCGAAGTATAACTTCTTTTTGGTTTCAATCGACAGCTCTCATGGCGATCTCTTGAGTGTACAAAAAATTATATGGGGTTGAAGTTAAAAATTAACAAAAGTTAACACAATATTGGCCAAAACTCGTCCAAAAGCCCAGTCGAAATACGAAATTTTTTTTTTTGTATGGAGAATCCTGGTCATTTCACCATATGGAACTTCAGCCCTTGCTGCTTCTTCTCTTCGCGCATTGAACGTATTTTTTCTTCAAAGTACAGAATACCCAATGTTTTAATTTATTTTCGTAAGAAAGCCTACTAAATTCACTTTACAGCAAAGCTATCGGAAAATATACCATCAATCACAACTTAAATTGATCGAACTTGTTGCGATAGTTCAAAGGCTTTCTTGCTTAACAGGACTCTGTATAATATGCAAACACTTTTAAAATATCACAAGCAATCGGTGATGTTCGCAAGAAAATTTCACAATTTAGCAGGTCTTCAGTTGGACCGCGACTACGAAAATCGTACTTATAAGTCCGCGTGTTAGGTTTCAGCCGTTACACTTACTGAAAATTATAAGATAAAAGACTACGGGTGCAAATTTACTGGTGAATCAAAGATCTTTCGAAATTTGATCATTTTTACTGTGAATGACCAATGCAGATAGGATTATTTAATAGTGCTAATAAGTTTCCAATTGCATAGAAGTTTTATTAATTTCCGCGTCGTTATTTTGAAATGATATTTTGCATGAACTTGAGTAAGAAGGCATTGAGATCTATGTCCGCTTCGCTTACTTTTATTATACTTGTACACTTTGTACCACTTTGAATGAATGTGTATTTGGAATGCCCTTAGCCTTTAATGATTAGAGGCAATGAGAGCACAGCTTCGCTTAAAATATGTGTAAACAGATATCAACGTAAATTAAATCTAGCTTAGCCACAGGATAACGATTCTTTAATAAAATAAAGAAGAACAACCACTAAAGTTTGCAAGGACTGTTGTAACTCGGAACGCGAGGCGTATACGTAATTTTTTTTTTATTCCCCTGGGTACATTAATTTTAATATTCAGAAATAATGGAAACATGTCCCAAAGTATATCTTGGTGAACAACATACAAAATTATATAAACTTATGGATGTTCTTCATCCATAAACATCCCTCGCACATAAATAGGTATTTATTAGTGCGATTCTTTCCAATATATCACACCACTTTTTTGATAAATTGAAAACGTGTTCTCAGGGAAATTTGAATTGATCTAGAGTTTGTAGAACGGACAGATTCCAGCACTTTGGCATAAAAATTCTTCGAATTCAATAGTACAATGGAACTTCAACCAGCTCCAGAAGAAACTAGTAGTAGGTAACTAAAAATCACTATAAGAGGCAGGATGTTGATTAACACTTTAAAGTGGAGCCTGTCCCAGTCGTTGTGAATCCAAATTAGTGCCTCAATGTTGAGGCTATTATCGTCACGTGCCTACTTGCCTTGCAACCCCGATGTTGATGCGTATGACAGAAAAATATCGCTGATCTTTTCCCTATCGAATAAACCGAGTCTGTCAATATTTATTTTTTATACAAATTAAAAGTAAATTTAAATTAATCGTGTGTTGGTATAGTCCTGCGTGGAATCCAATGATTGAACATACATCCGAGCGGATGGTTTCAATTGGTGACGTGAAAATCTCGTGGACATATTTGAGTCTGCAATAAATTATTAAACGACAGTGAGAAAAGATATAGTTCTTGACCTTAGGAGTATAACCAACATATGTATTTTTACAGAAACAGAAGTGACAGCATTTGCAAAAAATGAACAAAGTTATTGGTTTCTGTTCTGTTCTGTATAACAAGGTCTCTGAAATGTGTGACTTTTGTTTTATAAATTACGATAGTTAACCTTTAGCTCTACATGGTTAATGAGAGACCGGGGAAGGATTGTTAGAAGATTGTAACCCTTTTATGTTATGTATCTGTCACTGACATTTGGTCACACACCCAGCTATTTGAGTAAAGATCTATCAGAACTTTGTATTTGCTTTAAGATTTCGGATAATTTCAGACTAGCTAAGAATTAAAAGGATGGGAGTGTAGAACTTATAATGCTGTCTGACTACCTAAATCATTCTCATACGGAATGAACACCTCTGCTGCCTAATCAGGTTTCGTAATTTTGTATTTTACGAATCACTAATTTTACTTAAAGTTTTTGACTTCAATTCGAAAAAACGTTGATGGAAGTTCTATTTAAAGACTTTCGGAGAAAATAAACGTTTACGAAGAAAATAAGAGTGATCCTGTAGGTGGGTATCCATGGAAGTAAATTAGTGTATCAAAGGATGGTTTCAGTTTGCTTACATCTTAGCGAGATAAATTCAAATCGTAGACGAGAAAAAATTTTGCGAGGAATAAAAAAAATTAATGAGAACTGAAATTGAAGACGTTATTTCAATAGAATTCTAGAAATAGGACAGTTTAAGTCTTTGCGGGGGTGTATTATACCAATGTTATGTACAAATGTATCCATTATTTCTTTATTTAACAAGTATTCCTTGAAGATTTCTCAAAGGCTTTTCATAATTCTTGAATTTTTTATTTTAAAAAAAAGATCCTTGAATTCATATTGTAATTCCATGAAAATTCGATATTCTACGTTAAAACAGCAAATTTTGGTACAAAAATGCTGTAGAAGGGTACCCTGTTTAGAATTTTCCTTGCGAAATACCTTCTATTTCTTCTCCTTTCACTAAATCTCTCAAAATCTTTTAACATAAATTAAAACATCTAATAAATTGAAAGTATTTTTATAATGAATCTTCATATCACTTTTGACCATCTTTCCGCTATAAAAAGCTTAAAAATCCACCTTTAAGGGGGGTACTACCATCAAAATTTAGCTAAAATACCCTGAAATTCAATTAGATTCTTTCTAATCAAATTTTCTTGAACCATAAACAACTCTCGCTCTCCAAAAGTAAAAGAATTTTAATTTTTGATTTATAACCAAAAGACATTTAAACTATACCATTTTCTAAAGCCCTTTAGAGGGGGTATATAGGGTATACCGGTGTTCTTGCTATGGAAATCGTTATTTATTGATTAGTAGAATTAGCTGTCGTGATCTTGGTTTTATTGAATTTCATTTGAATGAACTGGGTCAAAAATACCGACAAAGATTCGAATTTTATGGATGAAAATTGGATAATTTAGAAGGTCTTTTGTATACATCTGGATAGGCATAAAAGACTGTGTTTTTAATATGTAAGGGGTATCCGTAGAAAGAACAATATTTGAGTAAAATATATGGAAAAATTGAAAATCGTGGCGAACGAATTACGTTTACAAGATCATTTTTCGTGAGCGCCTATCGAAATAATCAGGCGTTAGGTTGTCTAAATAAGAGCAGTGTTTTTTATTAATTTTTACTGGGATATTAGGGGGTATATATACCAAGAGTTTTTATTAATAAATGAGCTAATGAAAATGTTTAACATTTACTTTAAATTGGGACGAATTTTTTCTTTCCCAAAAAACTTTAGAGAAAGTTTTATTTAGACCGCCGAATCGCTGGCAACTCTATAAGGAAAGTTCGAATGAAGATGAGGAAATTGAGTTTCTCAGGAACTATAGAGGGGTATACATGGTAATATTTTACGCGTATGTATATAGCAATTGAAAAATCTGATTATTCTGTTTAAAAAGTAAAGAAAACTTGTCCTATTTTGTAAACGGCTTTTGAAAAGTATCAACTTTGGCAAAATCTTGGCTTGAATTTTAGTCCAAACAAAAAAGGATACAAGCGGAAATAGTTCACTTATAACTCTCGTACGTAACACAAATTCGATTTGCTTTTTTAATTTGAATCTTAGACAATAAGCAAACATTAGCTGAAATGATTCCATTTTCAAGTTTGCTTTTTTTTTGTAGATAAAATCGACTAACCATACCCCAAATAAGAGACTTATTCTTCAAAAGGCCCATCAAGTGATGATAGTTCAGGTAATCAATTTAACAGTTTCAATAAATTACAATCAAAATGTGTCCTTACACAGAAATATTTGATATCTGGGTGATTCACTGACTCAACCATTACCAAAGCATTGTATTTCACCTGGATGTGTACATACGTCAATGACAACCTTTGTTGGAATGATCACATATCCGATGCTGTGAAATCCCTAGGTTTTCTCAAACGGTGCAAGAAAGACTTTACACCCTCTGATCTGGCTGCAATTTACAAGCCACACATTGCCCTGAAACTTAAGTACAATACTCATACATTGTACCCACTGAGCAGGGTTCAAAACCGTGCTTTAAGACTAATAGCTGTAAGTAACACAGCCAATATAATCGCTTGAACAATGTCGCAATGTTGCTTGCTTCTCCCAATTTGATCGCTTCTTCTTCAAAAAATGTTCAAACAAAACATCCAATTTCAGTCCACTCCTTTAAAAATTTTCCCCTAATATTCTTTATGCAAGGAATGCCCATCAGTTTGCCCTTAAGCCTATTTTCGGTCCTACTGTGAAATACATGGCCGCACAACATTATAGCTTGTGGAATAAATGTGCCTCGAAACCGCCTCTTTCCTAAACTTTGCCTATACTGGCGCTTTGACTTGTCACACTATGGATAGCCACAATCACTTGAGCGCTTATATTCTAAGAAACTTCTTCTAGATAATCTGCATTGGAGGGTTCGTCGCGTCATGCTTCGAACTTCCCTTTCGCAATAGCCTAGCGACGCTTTCATTCATAATCCTTCCTTCGCCCACTGTTTGACCCAGTTTTTCGTCGCCTTCTGATTTTTGTAGGCTCTAGAGCAATACATGATCCAAGATATAGAACCATCAATTCTTACTTTTGTTTTGCTATAGTTTCCGACTTTTGTCTTTCATTCAATTTCTAAGTGATCCAGCGCAGCCAGTGATCCAGCGCATCCAATAGTACTGTCATCTTACATTTTTACGAGCAAATTTGATGCCCCCAAACAAATTGGTTTCTATGAATAAGTCCTGTTTTGCGATCCACAAAGATCGGTCCATAAAAATAAGTTACAACCTCTTTCGTCATCTGAACTAGACTTTCATGATTGATTTATTTGGTTATAGCTCTACGTCAACAGATTTTGGACACTGATGCCAGTTAAGAGTGCTAGAAGAGTTTAGGTAAAGCAAACGTTACATTATCAATTTATCAATTTATCAATTTATCTCATCGCCTTTGTTTCTTCATGGAATTACTAATGAGGATAGTTAGTTCTCTTGAGTTTCAACTTTTGCATAACGGTGGGTCATTGGTCTGACTTAAGCCCCCACACTGTAATTACCGTTCCGATATAAACAACGTTCTTCAAACTAAAGGCAGAACTAGTAGAGAACTATTTTGTCGATTTTAATTAATTACTTTGAACAGTTTTACAATTTCCTGTGAACATTATTAACTTCCTTCTCAGTCTTCGACATTGCTCGAGATGATGATTCACAAATTTTAATTTTTTAATACAAACTTAATCTTCATCATTCCTTTTGTGAAAAATTTCAAGATAACACAAAACAATTTAATCTGCTCGATTACATGTACTCGTCCGATGGCATCCTTCGCTATAGGTCGGACTGGACAAATGAAAAATGCAAAACTCATTACTGATATCTGTTAAATACATCTTGTCTGCGCTCAAACGATGTGCACATGAGTTATACAAACCTCCGATAAGTCAAGAAGCCTGCATCTCGAAAACAAATCAAAATCGGCGCTACAAACACTACACATAGGGGTAAGGGCACATTGGTTTTCTGCTTCGCATGACCTCAAAGAAATGCGAAATTAAGTCTTAAGTTGTACACAAGCTGTGCACGCGTTGCTCCTCTCGAAAAACACGAGATAAAAAGGCCAAGCAACAGAAAAAAATTTAATTAATTAACTCTCGCAACTTTATTAAATTTGATGATTCCTATGGATTTCATAAACAAAGTTTTCAGTAGATACAATTACTAAGCGCAGCAGATAACCATCTGACAACTGATGTGGATGGAGCTTCATGAAAATGGAAAAAATGTTTTCATGAACGATTCCTACACTCGAGTGGGGTTGTACTTGTACACATAGTTATTTGTGCATCCTCGTAGAAACACAAGTACTGAGATAGGAAATAACCGACATCAGTTTGAAGTGTGTTACAACAAAATCTTCATGACCAACAACAACGGAAGTTCAAATGTTTTCATTTCACTGCCATTAAATTTGAGAGTTTTAAATTACCCGTAGTTTTTGAAAAACTTTACTCCACGAGGAGCAACTCATGGTATTTTGACCGATTACAGGCAAACTATGAGGAGGTTGTAAGTTTACTTGTATCAGTACACTCGTGTACTTTGTGGACTATGAGAACGACTACCAAGGGTGGGTTTTCGTAGAAAAGTTCTTAGCCAATTATTTTAGCCGGTTCTGATGAGTGCCAGTTTATTTTTAGAATCAAACATCTCTGGGTAGCTATTTTAAAGTGAAGAAAAAAAAAATCGAAGAAGGGACTTTGAAATTGTTTTGAAATTGATTCCAAGAAATGTTCGAATGAAATTCAGGGTATTAAATGTGTTCCACCACAAAAAAGAGGAGTCAATTAGGCCCAACGATTAGGTATCCGTTCCATCTGCCGTTAAAGGGGTGCACTAAATTTGATGTAGATTTCCTTTAGCTTGCGAATTAACTAATTTGTCAACTTAATGGCTGAATCAGGCGAAAACAAATGGCCTTCCCTCCTTTTTAACTCAACATGGACATGGTTCTCTCCGAGCTTAAAGAATAGCTGAAGAATAGTTTTTGACTTTGTCCCCATAAAACGCGAACTGAGGCCTGCAAAGACAAACATAAGTAGTTTGTAGTAGCATTCGATGCTAAGGATATGGAGGGACCATTTCGGCAAACTTTATAATGACAATCCCCATCCAACAATTTTGTCCGCCTGACCTGGACCAAGTAAAGATAGCCATATCTAAGCTTAAAACCAACAAAGCCATTGTGGATGCACCTGAAAAACATGATCGGAAAAACCATGGCCGATGAAAGGAACCTCAGCATTGTTTTCACGATCGTCAAGGAGGGAGACCCTCTAAACAGCGTCAATCATAGCGGAATAAGTCTCCTTAATATTGCTTGCAAGATCTTAGGCCTTTTGCCAACAATCTTATTAGTCCATATTGATCCGGAGAAGTCCACCACCGCAGGCCAAATATTCATGCTACGGCAAATCTTGGCGAAAATCCAGGAATTTCAAAGTGATAACCACCATCTTTGTATCAGTTTTGGAGACGCATATGTCGGCATTTGTAGAAACAAGCTATGCAGAGCAATCTCTAGTTTTGGGAAAATCTTCTACTACTACCATTACGAGCCATTCCAGGATGCTCTACGGCCAGTATCCCAAATAAAGAGGTTTATATCGTCGCTCATATCGACTTTTACGTCAAATATAGGTATATGTGCAAAATTCCTAGCAGAAATGTTTGAAAATCTGAGGGGAGAGAGGGTCTTGAATGAATCTGCGATAGAGATATGAGCAAATAGATCTTAAAAAACGTATGGTATGGGAGAGGAGTTTTCTTAATTGCATCTAAGTTGAAAATCACTTGCCTTGGCTTTCAATTAACAGAAGCGCTATTGTACTATGCGTAGATAGCTAGACAACGATAAATAAGATCGCTTACAGATGCGACATTTCCCAATCCTGGGATACAGAGACGTTCAGGGCAATGAACTAGTAGGTCTTAATCTTCCTAAGAATAGAGGGAAACCCTCTGCTTCCCTGGAATCGATAAAATTTCTTCCTTAATATCGAAGCAAATAGCAGGTGGAGTAATATCAGCACTTCTCTTTTGTCCAGGCATATGTAGCCTAACCTCGATCTAAAGAGAATGCAACAACTTTTGTCAATTAAAAAGAACTTTAGTAGGAGCTTGATAGGTAGGCACTACACTAGAATGGGTGTCCTTTCAAACGATTTTCGCAAAGTGCTGATGAAACACCTGCCCTTCTCCATTAAAGTTGAGAAGGCAACCCCCAAAAGAGAGTACTTCTAAGAAAATTTCAGAGACCTTACCAAGTTCAATTTTTACAAAATAAGGGGCCTTGTCTGCGGGTCCAAATGGTTCTGTACATAATATGGAGCAGGAAAGGGCTACCCGCAGTATCTTACTTGAGAAAGAAGGGAAATCTTGGTGCTGGTAATATTGTACTGTACATGGTATCACAACGGACCTACATTCTAGTCTTAATGTGCACCTAATCTAACCTAACCTAACCTCGCACGTAATTCAACGTAAACAAATTGTTTGTGAAGTCGTTTAAAAGAAGTAAAGATCTTTCGAATGAAGTTAAGAACCGCTGAAACACTTTGCTTGACACTGAATATAATGGCGCACACCAACTAACCTTAAGTCCTCTCAGAGGGGCTATTGACAACAATTAACGAGCAAGATTCATTCTTAAATTGCCATCTGCGAGTATATATTAGAACTTACGCAATCGACTAAAATTACAGTCATCAACTCATCCAGTAACCAAAATCCATAGTACTTGCAGTTTAATTGAATTGAAATCCAATTTATCCGATAATCACTTCCACGAATAAATTCAAGAGTTTTGTAAATACAGTCATCTCACTTTAACTGCAAGCCATCAACGACATTGCAATTACCACTCCCCCCACTGAATACAGAAGGCATCCAATTTATATACTCGTGGGAATCTCCATATTCACTACATTTCTGACATTTCTCCCGACCCGACCTGATTCTCCAGGCTTTCTGCCTCATGGCAAACAGAAATGACAAACACTCACACGCAATGCAAAGTTTTCATGAATTTTTCAAAAAAAAAAAAAACTTTTCAATTTTTTTTGTATATTTTTCCCAACTACCGAATGGACGGACAAACCTCCCGCCACAAAAGGTGCTAATTGCAATTTCATCGAGAAGCGATATGTATGGGAGTGCGCATATGACAAGTGGTGCTTACCAAGTTGCCACTGCGATTCCATGGGAGTATCCACACAAATGTACATATATTTTTGTTAAAAAATTGTTTTTCTTTAACAACGCTTTTTACATACAATTTGTTTATGTTTTATGAATGCGTTAATTAGTTGGCACTATACACAAAGTGATGGTGTTTGCTTGTTGTTGGAAGTGAAGCTAAGCTAGTATTTGCTATTACTGCTCTTTTATGTGAGTCACTGTATGGTGAATATGCTTTCGAATTGTTGAATGGAAGATTGACGGGTCTACATAGTTTTGCACTTATTGACACGGTAAGCGTTTTAAAATTACATAGTAGGTGAGGATATTTAAAAAGCGTGATAGACTAAATATATGTGAGCTACCTTTGAAATACTTTCTCAAAATATATTTCAAAATTCGTTGGGTTCTCAGTATAAGGCTCTGCATCTGTATAACGGGTGCCCTAATAACAACACCTACTGCTGCGCTGCAAACAATGCTCCACTTACTTCCTATTGATATCTATGGGAAGCAAATGGCAGCTAAATCAGCCTTAATGCTGAGAGAATCCTCCCAGTTGGCCAGTGATAATACGGGACACGGGGGGATTCTTCGCAGCAACATAGCCATCCCTAGCAGTACGGACTATATTGTCCCTTTCATAGACTTCAGCGTCAAATTCAAGACAAGAATTCCTAGCAGAAGTGCTTGGGAATCTGGGGGGTTTTTTGATGAATCTGCGATAGAGATATACACAGATGGATCTAAAACAGCGTACGGCACGGGGGCTGGGGTTTTCTCCAACGCACCTGACTTAAGTATTGTCATGCGACTGCCGGATCACTGTAGTGTATTTCAGGCGGAAATTACGGCAGTCCAAGAAGCTGCGGCTTGGCTTTCGATTAACGCGGTAGATGGTAGCGCTATTGTACTATATACATATAGATAGTCAAGCAGCGATTAAAGCCTTGGAATCACCGACAGTACGATCCAAGTTGGTAAAGCAATGCCGCAGGTCTCTGAATGAGATCGCTGTAAGATGCGACGTCTCCCTGTGCTGGGTTCCAGGACACAGGGACGTTCCGGGCAACTGCAGCGCGGACGAACTAGCGAAGGAAGGCGTGGGTCGGATCTTCTCTGAAAATCCCGCCTTGATAGCGGAGCTAGAAGAATAGCTAACAGCAGGTGGAATAATATCAACACTTATCTTTTGTCAAAGCAGATCTGGCCCAACCTGGATCTGAAGAAAACGGGAAGACTTCTATCCGTGAATAGGAACCAATAAGAAGTATAGTAGGAGCCCTTACGGGGCATTATTTAATTGGCAGGCATGCCATTAGAATGGGCGTACCCTCTAACGACTTTTGTAGAAGCTGCAGAGACGAGGAGAAAGAGGAAACGATTACTCACCTTTTTTGCACATGCCCTTCTCTATCAAGGTTGAGGAGGATAACATTAGGAGAGTACTTCTTCAATGACCTCAGCGACCTAGCCAGGCTCGATAACTTTAGAATTAAAAGTTTCGTATGTGGGTCTAATTAGTGCGGCACAAGAAAGGTTTTATACCGATACGGTTGCCCAAAGCTTTTACTCCCTCCATTCTATAGGGAATTCCCGCATGTAAGGCTACTGAAGCTGGTCTCCGGTCTTCTACACGCGGTATCACAATTGGCCTTCTTTCTGGCCTAAGTGGGTCCCTGCTTATTGGGAACCCTCGCCCAACCTAACCTAACCTAGTATAAGGCTCTTCTAAAAGATTACTTTCTAAACTTACTTACGTGCTTATGATGGCGCCACGTCGAGAGTGGTTCTGTGACTCAACCAATAAGTGTCAGCAGTCAGTTTGATCTTCAGCTGGTTGTCTCAAGGTTCGCACGCCAAGTTGGTTGAGGTCACTTTCCACTTGCGCGTACCACCTGAATCGCAATCATCTTTTACTGAGCCGTCCTTTCGTGATGGATTCGAAGACCTTCCACAAATTGGAAAATTGCATTAAAATTCAAACAGGTAGACCTCATTCTAAACATTCTAGTGTTCAGACAGGTTAAAAACCAACTTACTTTCATCAAAGCAAATGATATTCATGTAAAACTTATCGTATCTATTCTAACCAGCCTTTGGTATCTTTTAGTAAGAGGGAGTGCCCAGAGAGAATGCATATAACCAATCAAAGCTGTTTTCATTTTAACTTCTGATTGAACCTGATTTTATTAGAATTTTAAACAGTCAAAAGGGCTTTAGAGAGCGCGGGTCTCATTTTCATTGACCACCTATAAGTGCATTTTTTATTGATCGATAAAAGGATCCTCAGCGAGGTTATCACCAATTCGATTACTAATTTGATAAAATACCATAAGCAGTTTTTCGGCAGCTACTTCTTTCTTCACAGATTGAACCAGAAAGCATTTATGTTAAGAATACCAGAAATAGGTTCTGTGGGGCCTTTGCGCACCCTGGGGCACTACAATCTAAATTTAATTTTATACGAAGCAAATTTGTCCTACAACTGAAGAATATTGTGATCTCAAGCAAGGTCAAGGTCATGGAGAAACCTCAGAAGATCGTGGTTGATTACAGCTGAGAAAATGAACAGAAGTTGAGACTGAGAAATCCCTCAATTTTTCGATGTTATTACAGAGCAACGGAAGAATTAAGTGGACTCTAATATAAAAGTTATTTTCTTAAAACTTGGACAACGACTCTGAAATCTACTTGCTCTTGCTCCCTCACTGATCTTCACCAAAAGTTCTAATAAAAGATCTTATTCTTACCGTTCGATAGAGTAGATAGCTTACAATATCTTTAAAGTATTGCATCAGATGATGGTGGAAGGGAACATTAAAGCCAAGCCTCCTCATTTTAAAACCGATGTACGGCTT